>CM077081.1:219417594-220750970 GCA_039513925.1 Platanthera zijinensis
TCAGACACTTTACTTAGAAAATTTTCTTCAAATTCTTGAACCTGAAATTTTCTAATTATCAATCAAATACAAATTGATCATTGTATTGACTAAGAGAATTCTCCAAGGTATGTGTTTCAATTGTAACATCTGTAAAATTTTCAAAGCATGTATTCTTTGATAGATTTGGGATTATTCGACACACATTCGACCACAGGAGTTTTATTAAAAGACCATTGTTAGAAAACTGGGAAATGACCCATAACATTCTCTAAAAGATGCGTTTCATGTTATTATCAAACTCCAACACCTGTCAATTGTCTACGAGGTCATATTTCACTCTGTCAGTTTAAACATGCATTTGCACTAGATTGTCTACGCAAGAAATTTTCCAATGCAAAAGTCACGAATTTTGCTAAACAATGATCTGTATCCAATTTGCTTGTGCTGGAGCCCTGCAACTTAACGCATCTGCGACAATATTTCCCTTCTCGGGAGTATAATGTATCCCAAAAGTGTAGTCCACAAGGAACTCCATCTATCTCCTTTGTCGCATATTCAAATCCTTTTGATTCAATAGATACTTTAGGATCTTATAGTCCGTAAATATATCAATCTTCACACCATACAAGTAATGCTGCCACAGCTTCAAGAAGAATATCACAGCCACCAACTCCAAGTCGTGGACTAGATAGTTTCACTCGTGCACCTTCAGCTAGCGAGAGCCATAAGCTATAACCTTTCTAAACTGGAGACAAATGCAGCCTAAGCAACTCCCTAAGGTATCATTATAGATATCATGGCCATTTGTCCCATATGGTAAGCACAAAATAGGCGACGTGGTCAGATGACTCTTCAAATCTTTGAAAGCTCACGCGCACTCTAGCGTCTAAACAAACTTTTGATCCTTTTTTTGTCAATGTAGTGAGAGGTAGAGCTATCCGCAAAAAGTTCTCAATAAAGTGCCTATAGTAGCCAGCAAGCCCAAGAAAAATCCTAACTTCCGTCACAATAGTCAAAACAGACCACTCTCGTATCGCAAGTATCTTCGTCGGATTCACTGCAATACCCTCTCCACTAACCACATGACCAAGAAATGCCATTGATGATAGTCAAAACTCATACTTGGAGAATTTTGCATAAAGTCAGTTCCTCTTTAGGGTATGCAAAATAAGCTAAAATGGTTGCATGATCGTCTTCTGACTGAGAGTATACCAGGATATCATCTATAAAGACGATCACAAACTAGTCCAAGTAATCTCAAAAGGTTCTGTGCTCAGATCCATGAATATTGATGACACATTTGTTAGCCCAAACAGCATCACAGTGAACTCATAATATCCATAACATGTACTAAACGATGTCTTAGGAATTTCACTTTCCCGAATCCTCAACTGATAATAACTGGACTTCAAATCCAACTTCGAATGCACAGTTGATCCAACCAGCTGATCAAACAAATCATCGATTCTCGGAATCAGAAATTGGTTCTTCTCCATCATCTTATTCAGTTCACGATAGTCAATACATAGACGCAAACTTCCATCCTTCTTCTCCACAAAAAGGTTTGGTGTGCTCCAAGGAAAAAACTTGGACGTATATAGCCTTGCTCTAGTAACTCTTATAACTGAACCTTCAATTTTTTGCCATCTATTTTAGCCTTACCCGTACGGTGAGCGTGACACGGATTTCACACCTAACAATAAATTAATAGTGAAGTTGTTCTCTCTCTTAGGTGGAACTCCAGGGAGATCTTTAAGAACACACATCTGCAAACTCCAATATAATATAAACATCACTCAAACTGGGCTTTGGCTCTGAATCGTCCAATAGCGTGAAGAATAACTTCGCGCCCTTTCGAAATGCCTTGATCACTTGGAGAGCAGACATCAATATCTTACTTGATCCTTACATACCAATAAACTTAGTCTTGTGTTCGGTATTTTGCCCCAGTGTGACTTCCATATAGTCACAATCAATGCATACACGCTGCTCTGAAAGTCAGTCCATGTTAAAGATCACATCAAACACTAATATCGGTAGCACAGATGCTTCAAATCCAAACTTATGACTTCCTATCTGCACGCATCAAACTCTATCTGCACGCATCAAGCACCTGTTAGGAAGCAACATATCCAATTTATCTATTGACATAAATGAAGGCACACCGATTTGTAATATGAAGTCCTCAGACAGAAAGGAATGAGAATCCCCTATATCGAGCAGTGCTCTCGTCGGGTAGTCTGAGATTAGGACAAAGCCTAATTCGAACAAGTTAAACAAGCAATGCACAAGTATAGTATATAAAACAGTAAAATCTGTACACTAAATCATACATGTCACCACATCGTCTTGTTTAATGCCTCCTGCTGCCAAGATTGTAAACTCACGTTGTGCTGGAGCAAAATGGGATGCAGTTGACTCTGATGCCTTCCCTTTCTCCGCATAAGACGCGGCCATCCTTTTTCTCCATCCTTGGAGGACCAACTCGACAGTCTCGAGCAAAATGTTCTACCTTCCACAAGTATAGCAAGTGAGCGGACCTCACCCAGTAGTCGCTCCACAAACATCAGAAAAAGCTAGCCTCGAAGTCCTAGATTTCTTCCTCCACCTGCTCTGCCCAGAATTCTCAGAGTTTGGCACTTTGAACTCTGTCTCTTCACCACCAAGTCCTTCTTACGTTGTACCCACTTCATATCCTTCTCCAGGGATCGAGCTTTATTCACCAAGTTAGAAAGCCCTGTGTCATCAGACCTGACAGAATTAATCTCAGATCATCTCGCAGACCTTCATAAAACATGTTGGTCTTACGCTCCTCATCAGCAAAAGTGGAGCCTGCATATCGCAAAAGTCTGGTAAACTCATCTAGATTGTCATCCACCAAATTGTCACCCTGATTCAACCTCTAGAACTGGTTCTCCATCGCAATCCATTGAGTAGGAGAGAGATGCCTAGCCAGAAATAATCTCGAGAACTTATCCATCGATACATCGGTCAATTTCCTGCTCCCAAACTGATGCAACTCTAACTCGTGCCACCAAAGCCTCGTGTAACACCCCTATCTGTCTCATGGTATAATAGCAGTAGGTCTGACTGGGGCCCGACGCCATATACTACAGACAGACCGAAGGGTTACAGAATAAAACCATTCTCTCCAATCACAAACATCCTACACAGAGCAACTAGCGGATGTTTTTAAGTAGTTGAAAGAACCCAAATAATAGATAGTGTGAATCATGAATGTCCACTAACCACAATAGAAATGAAATACCAAAATACACAAAAGTACTTGCCTTAAGGCCTTACAAATGTTCACTTAACAACATAGTGTTTTACAGACATCGCTCGCAGGCCGGCCACACATGATAGAAGTAAAATAACAGTTCGCTTTGGCCTTCGAGGCCATCACAGCAGCTTGGGCTTCAACCCGTTATTTGGTACTTGGTTCTGCAGCACCTACAAGCAACATTCCACCGTACGGTGGCAAACAAAGCAACGGTCAGCTAAAGCTGACAACATTATAACGACCCCGCCCCTTATTCAGGACGGTGGTGCTCCTTCCTGCATTTCATTAGTACATCCAAAAATCCTAGTGAAAGTACAACCTAGCATAATTCACCATAGGTGGAGGCTCGCACGATCGCCCACCCTGTGCACTCAGGGCACATTGATGGTGTACTGGACTTCCAGGATACCACCTCAGTTCAGAGGTCCTTGACTTGACAGTTACTTTGTGCATTTCAGTCTTTACGGCCCCTGGCCTGAGACTCTCGTTATGCCACCGACGAGAGCTAATTTTTGCTACTCTCATGTCATAGTCTACATAATGCAGGTACAGCTCCACCATTTCCCGTTGCTCAAGTCGCCCTACCGTCTCCAATACGGTAGTACTCATGGCAAACCTGTAGGGCGCGGGTCGGTTTTGCCTTTCCTGTTCGGCTCCCTGGCCTAATAATTCTGAACCCCATGGGTTCAACGCTTTCCAAAGAAAGCCCTACATGTCTCCTAGAGACAGCCTCACACATACAATCCCAATTATATACAAGGTTGGCCCGGGCCACCTAGTTGGCAGAAATGCGTTTTCGCCTAGTTTTCCGAGTGCACCTTGGAGTTAATCCCCAAGGCTCCCTGTTGCAATCTACCATGTAAAAACCCGAAAAACAACACAATACAGAGTCTTCTCCGACAATCCATGCACAATGCAACATCACCGATCCAGATAAACACATCCGGGTAGGCTTCACACATAATGTCTATGTCCGTACTTCGATTCCGGACTCTACATGCAACACAAGGGGACTATTCACATCTACCCCAAGGAATACCGCGCACTCACCGCACACTCGCGGGAGCAGGTTTCCCATGCAGAAAGGAAGAGGACTTCACATGTCCAAGTTGAGAATCGTTACCCTTGAAGTCCGCTTTGGCTCCATGAAATTTAGCCAGATGGAAGGCTTCGTAAGGGAATTCTCTCCACGGATCTCGTCTCGGTTCTCGATTTGGCGCTCTGACACTCCGCCGACGCCGGATTCCTCCCTTCCTTTTTCCTTGCTCTCTTCTCTCTCTAACTCCTTAGAAAGAGAGAGTTTAAGAGGAAAATGAGGGATTAATCCTCTATTCCCGAACTTAACACAACAGGATCACATCTGGGCTGTCAGATCGTATTTAAGGAAAACGAACGGCTCAGATTAGCCTAAAATTTCTTAATCCTGGGCCGAACACGGCTTTGCACACGGCCGTGTCCAGGGCTGTGTGCCCCGATCTAGGCATGATCGTCGAGCACAGAAAAGGACACGGGTCACGCATGTGTCTCAACCTGACACGCCTGTGTCGGGTCCCGACATGCACATGACCTAGGGGCGTGTCACAAATAACCACCATGCCAACCATCACATCCCTTGGTTGACACAGGTAAGGATACGCCCGTGAAAAAAGGAATACGCCCGTATCGACTAGTACACGCCCGTATAACCCGGTCGTGCGCTCCTGTCAACATACCCCAGGTTTTCAACCCGAGAAGAACACGGGTGGTGACACGGGTGAGGACACACCCGTGTCACCCCTGACACGCCCGTGTCACTACTGTTCAAAACCGTGTTTCCTGCCGTGTCCTTTCCTGTACATAGCCCAGCCAACACAGAAGGACACGGCCTTAGACACACCCGTGTCCCAGGCCGTGTAGCCCTATAAAGGCACCAAAAATTCCTTAGGACGTGACCGTTCATTTACAATTTTCGGGTGTTATAAATCTCCCCCCTTAAAATAATTTCGTCCCGAAATTAGGTAAAAGTACAAAACCTAAATTTTACCTGAGCGGAATAACATGGGTATTCCTCCATCAAAATCTGCTCTCCGCTTCCATGAAAGCTCTTCACGACCGCAATTATCCCAACGGACTTTTTAACCATTCGGAACTCCTTATTGCGGATTCGTTTGACTTCAAAGTCTTCAATGCATACGGGATTGACCTTCGTCGTCATCCCACAATCAACCGGCACCTCACCTGATCGACCGCAACCACCTGCGAAGGATTTTGTACCATCTTCCGTAACACCGATATGTGGAATGTATCGTGTAGCCCACTTAACTCCACTAACAACTTCAGTCGATACGTTGCTTCACCAATTCGCTCCAGGGTCTCAAACGGTTCAAGGTACCTCTGACTCAGCCTCTTCAAGCGACGGACTCGTGAGACATCATTGAACGGCTTGATTTTCAAATACGTCCAATCGCCAACAGCGAACTCCTCATTCATCCTAAGCTTTGGCATTATAGTATTTTGTCCTCCTGTCCTGAGCGGTCTGCAAACATTCCTCGAATAGTTCGTACCAATGACGTTGCATCTTCCAACTCGTGCCTCTTGAAAGGCTTTGTCTCACCCGTTTCTAACCATGACAACGGCGTGCGACATTTTTCTACCATAAAGGGCTCGAATGGCGCCATTTGTATACTCGTCTGGTAGCGGTGTTATACACAAACTCCACCATGTACATGTCATCTTCCCACTGCTTTCAGTAATCCAAGACGCACATGCGAAGAATGTCCTCCATCATTTTGTTGACCCATTCGGTCTGACCATCCATCTGCGGATGGGAGACTATACTGAAGCTTAGCTTAGTTCCCAACAATTTATGCACCAGCCTGGTATCGTTGGACGTGAAGCATTCATCTCAGTCACTAACAATACTGTGGGGTGCACCATACAACTAAACAATGTTATCCATGTAGAGTTTGGCTAACTTTTCCACCGGATCATCCTTTTTCAGTCTTGGCCACCAGAACAACTTCTTTAATCTCTACACATTTTGTGCACTTGTGGTGAATTGAGTACTTGGTATAATGAGCCTCGTACATCAACTCCTGTCTTGACTCTCCACACTTGGGGCGCACAGACGACTGTCTTTCCACAACAGTCCGTCTTCAAAAAACATATTAGGAATTTGACATATCAAAAGCATCATCCATGATCTGCTTGTCCACACAAGTGATCTCCAATATCTCCAAAACTTGCGCCAAAATGTATGTCGAAGGTGTTGTCCCCCAGTAACTCCATACACCTCCACTACCACAAAGTTTAAGTCCTTTTGATCTAATAAGTACTTTAGGCTCCTGTGATCGATTTAGATACCGACCTTCACACCGTTTAGGTAGCGCCTTTATAGCTTCAGGCGAATATCACGGCCGCTAACTCCAAGTCATGGACTGGATAAATCCTCTCGCGTACCTCCAACTAACGCGAGTTGTATATTATTACACTCCCACGCTGGAGCAGAACACAATACAAGTCACTTCCCTAAGCATCGCTGTAAATCTCAACTCCTTCGGTCCTACTCGTGAACATGGAATAGTTGTCGAGGTCAACCGACTTTTCAGCTCTTCGAAAGCTACGCGTACTCCAGCAACCACACAAACTTTTGATCTTTCTTCGCCAAAGTCGTGAGGGGTAATGTTATCCGCTAGAGGTTCTCTATGAAGTGTCTGTACTAGCCAGCCAGTCCTATAAACTTAAGACTTTTCGCCAACGCAGATAACACAAGCAACTCACATATTGCAAATATCTTTGACGGGTCCACCACGATACTTTCTCCACTCAAGACGTGACCAAGAAACACTACTGAGGGTAACCAAAGCTCGCACTTGGAGAATTTGGCATACAGCTGATTTATCCTTAACATCTCCAATACCGAATCCAGATGCTTGGAAATGATCACCCCTATACTGAAAGTATACCAGTATGTCGTCGATAAAGGTTATCACGAACTGGTTCAGGTACTCACTGAATGCCCTATACCTCAAATCCATAAACACGGACGGCGCATTTGTCAGCACAAGTGGCATAACGATGAACTCATAATGCCCATATCGTGTGTTGAACGCCGTTTTGGGAATATCACTTTCCCTTAGCATCAAATAATAGTATCCGGATTTCAGATTCAACTTGAGTACACACTTGACCCATTGAGTTGATCGAATAGATAATCACTTACTTGGGTTTGGATAATTATTCTTTCCCGTTAACTTAATCAACTTCTAGTAATCATTACAGAGTTGTAAGCTTCCATCCTCTTAACCCTTTCCAACCCAGAGGACCGGTGCGCTCCAAGACAGTAAACTTGGATGCACATAACCCTGTTCCACCAGCTCTTGAAGTAATACTTCAGTTCCGACATCTCACAACCTATAGCTAGTACCAAATTGACCACCTTACGTTTGAAATTAATGTATGCACGCTGATCCGAGAGCCCAATAACATACCAAAGATTACGTTGAATTCTACAAAAGTAGCAGCGATGCTTGCAATTCAAACTCCTGACTCCCTATCCATAACTTCATACAACAGACACTATTCGTGTGTATAGAGCACCCGATAGGCAGCAGTACTATTGATTTGTCTCTTGCCATCGAAGAAGGAACTCTGATTGTGATACACATCCTTCAGACAAAAGGAATGAGAAGTTCCCATGAAGAATAGTGCTTTCACCTGACACTCAGAAAATCAATACAAATCCTATCACAACCAAACATAGGCTAACATGCGTAAGGAAACAAGTATCTAAAGCTGACATACAAAAAATTAAACACATATATGTCACCATGTCAGCATATTCCACTCCTGATGGCCAAAGTTGTATCCTCGAGGTTGGATGGAGCATATTGAGGTATAGCTGCCTCCAACCCCTTGCCCTTCTCTTCGTAGGTCGCTCTAGGCTTCTTCTCGGACTCCAGACGTCCGCTTCGACACTCTCGGGCAAAGTGTCCTAGCTTCCCACAGCAAAAGCATGCGTCCGGGTCTCGGCCAATAGTTGTTCCAGACGCACAAAAAGAAAGAACTAGACCCGACCTCCTTGCCTTCTTACACCATCTACGGAAACCGGACTTCGAGGTGGGTAGTGCCTTGAACTCTGTCTTCTCAGCACTGGAGTCTTTCTTCTCTTGGACTCCCATCATAACTTTCTCTGTCCCCTGATCGTCTTTACGGCAATCTCGGAAAAGTGACCAAACCTTCCACATTTATAACAGTAATATGGAGTTTGACTAACAGATACGTCAGACCTCACTTTACTCCTATTTTAGTGTACAGACTTTGTGGGACCTGTGGAGTTTGGTAAGCTGTACTCTGACGTCTGGTTGATTCTGGCCAGATCTGCTTCCAAAGCTCTAGCCGACTCCACTAACGCTCGGAATCCAATTAGCTTTGGTCCTACGAGTAGCAGTTGTAATTCATCACGCAGACCGTTGTAGAATCTATTAACTATAGTCTGCTCGTTCTCCAAATCAAACCCTGGAGCGCCTTATGATAAGAATGCCTGCAAATACTCCTCAACTGAGTGCGTACCCTACACTAAAAGCATGTTCAACTACTGATCCAAAGGTCTTATAGATGCTAGTTGTTCCATCACACCACTCAGTGTTGAAGTCAACCCAGGAATAGGGGATGTGCACTTGCCCTCCAAGTTGTGTTTTAGTCACCGCGAACACAACCACTTCAACTATCCTTCTTATGGTTTCAACAGAAAGCAGGGTCTAAGGCATGTTGTTAAGCATAGCACTACTCTCCGTGGAGTGCTGACCTTGCGACTGCCCCGCCCGCACCACTCGTAGTCCCCTATATAGCATAACTATCAATTAGGCGACATACAAAATTGCTAAAAGCAATCATTGGAACACTCGGGTTTCCTAAAAAAACAAGTGTATTTTCATTCCTAAGTGGACATTCATGGGTTCTTTTATGTTATAACGATGACGCACATACTTGTGCTCACCACCCTTAAAAGAATTCGCCCACGAATTCCAATAGCAAGACCGGAACCTGGCTCTGATACCAAATCGTAACACACCCCCTATCTGTCACATGGTATATAGCAGTAGGTCCGGCCAGGGCCCGATGTCAATACTACAGACAGACCGAAAGGGTTACATAATAAAAACACATTCTCCCAATCACAAACGTCATACACAGAGCAACTAGCGGAACTTTTTAAGTAGTTGAAAGAACCCAAATAACAGATAGTGTGAATCATGAATGTCCACTAACCACAATAGGAATGAAATACCAAAATACACAAAAAGTACTTGGCCTTAAGGTCTTACAAATGTTCACTTAACAAAATAGTGTTTTACAGAAATCGGCTCGCAGGCCGACCACACATGATAGAAGTAAAATAACAGTTCGCTTTGGCCTTCGAGGGCCATCACAGCAGCTTGGCTTCAGCCCGCATTTGGTACTTTGGTTCCGCAGCACTGCAAGCAACATTTCACAGTCGTGACGTGGCAAACAAAGCAACAGCCAGCTAAAGCTGACAAAATTATAACGACCCCCGCCCCTTATTCGGGACGGTGGTGCGCATAGACATCTTCCAGGACTGCACCTGTCACACGCAGCTCACTGCCGTGCACGGCCCATACCGTACCAGGATCCCATTTAGAAAGTACAACGACTAACGCAGTCTCATACGGACCACCCTAACGTTAGTGGAGGCTCGCACCTTCCTGGCCGCCCACAATCTTAGGCGTCAGCAATCTCAGGGCACATTGACGATGTACTCAGCGGTATTCCTTCCCCGCGATTATGCATTCTCATTCTATGACTCCAACAAGATTCCAGATCAGAGTCATTTATGGTCCCCCCCTTGACGGCCAACTATATGGGTCTACGACGACCGCCCCGGGTTATTACCATCGACCAATCATCATACTACGGACCGCACGGTACAAACTTCTTCCCTACTTACTCATGTCTTTAGTTCACGAGAACACAGCACCATACTTATTTACCACTACATTGTCCGGCCTGACAGCCACTCTTCATACTCCGGCACAATTATGCCATGAAATGACGACGACGAGAGCCAATTTCCACTACTCTCATGTCATAGTCTACATAACGCAGTACAACTCCACTATTGTTGCTTACGTCAACCTACCGTCTCCGAATACCGTAGTACTCATGGCCAATGTAGGCGCGGGTCGGTTTTGCCTTTCCTGTTCGGCTCCCTGCCTAATAATTCTGAACCCCATGGGCTCAACGCTTTCTAAAGAAAGGCCCTACATGTCTCCTGGAGACAGGCCTCGCACATACAATCCCAATTATATACAAGGTTGTCCCCGAGCCAGCTAGTTGGTAGAAATGCATTTCCGCCCAGTTTTCCAGGTGCACCTTGGTGTTAATCCTTAAGGCTCCCTATTGCAATCTACTGTGTAGAAAACCCGAAAACAACACAATACGAGTATTCTCCGATAATCCATGCACAATGCAACATCACCAATCTAGACAACACATCCGGGTAGGCTTCACACACAATGTATATGCACGTACTTCGATTCCGGACTCTACATGCAACACAAGGGGGACTATTCATATCTAGCCCAAGGAACACCGCGCACTCACCGCACACTCGCGGGAGCGGGTTTCCCATGCAGAAAGGAAGAGGACTTCACATGTCCAAGTTGAGAATCGTTACCCTTAAAGTCCGCTTTGGCGCCATGAAACTAGCCGGATGGAAGGCTTCACAAGGGAATTCTCTCCACGGATCTGGTCTCGGTTCTCGATTTGGCGCTCCGACGCTCCGCCGACGGCCGAATTCCTCCCTTCCTTCTTCCTTGCTCTCTTCTCTCTCTAACTCCTTAGAAAGAGAGAGTTTAAGAGGAAAATGAGGGATTAATCCTCTATTCCCGAACTTAACACAGCAGGATCACATCTGGGCCGTCAGATCGTATTTAAAGAAAATGAACGGCTCAGATTAGCCTAAAATTTCTTAATCATGGGCCGAACACGGCCTTGCACACGGCCATGTCCAAGGTCGTGCGCCCTGATCCAGGCACGATCGTCGAGCACAAAAAAGGACACGGGTCGAGACACGCCCGTGTCTCAACCTGACACGCCCGTGTCGGGTCCCGACACACCCATGACCTAGGGGCGTGTCACAGATAACCACCACGCCAACCGTCACGTCCCTTGGTGGACACGGGTAAGGACACGCCCGTACAAAAAGGAACATACTCGTATTGACTAATACATGCCCGTGTAACCCGGTCGTGCGCTCCTGTCAACACACCCCAGGTTATCAACCCGAGAAGAACACGGGTGGTGATACGGGTGAGGACACGCTCGTATCACCCCTAACACGCCCGTGTCACTACTGTTCAAAACCGTGTTTCCTACCGTATCCTTTCCTGGACACAGCCCAGCAACACAGAAGGACACGACCTTAGACACGCCCGTATCCCAGGCCGTGTAGCCCTATAAAGGCACCAAAAATTCCTTAGGATGCGACCGGTTCGTTTACAATTTTCGGGGCGTTACACCTCGCCTCTTCATCCAACAGGAAAGTAGCTAAGGTGACTTTCTGCCCTTCCTCCGTCTTCGTTGCCGTCAAGGTTCTCTTTATCTGAGAGAGCCAATCTTTGGCTTGAGTTGGGGTTCCAGTACCTGTAAACGTAGGAGGATTGAAGCTCAAAAGTGCTTTAGTTGCTTATTCATCACTCGTCTTGCTGCCAATGGCGCTTCAACCACTTACCTCACCATTACAGGCTCAACTACGCCAATCGGGACCTGGGCCACTGCAGGAGTAGAAGGCTGTTCTAGCCTTCCTGGTTGTGCATTGATCATTGCAAAGACAACTTCATTAACAAAGAGAATAGTCTCAGTAGAAGGAGGGGGTGTAAGCACATCAACTAGCGCATTACTCTCAGTAGAGTGTTGGGGTTGAGACTGCCCTGCACCACTTCTAGTCACCTATAATCGTGAAATACACAATTAAACGACTATCAACATTACAAACAACAATTATAGGAGCACACAGGTTCCTCAAACATGTGTATTTTTCATTCCTAAGTGGACATTTATTGGTTATTTGACATTGAAATGGTAATAAACACATGTGTTCACCGCCCCTTAAAAGATTTCGACCATAAATACAAAAAAGAAGGGATCAACACCAAAAGTTGATACCAAATTGTAATAACCTGCCCGTCATGAAGGATATAACAGAAGGTTTTGTCGGGGCCCCATGCCATATTCCACGAACAGACGAGAGTGATATGAATTTTAAATACCAAACATCATCTTAGCCTAACACAAAGTTGCATTCTAGCGGAAGTAAAGGAGTAACAATTACCCACAACACTGAATGTCCACTATAAAAAAAACTTTGGAATGATAGTATACATAATGTTTGGCTATAAGGCCTTAAATGATTACACAAAAGAATTATTTGTATACATCGTCACGCAGGCCGGCCACACATGAAAGCAGTAAATGAGCACTTCGGCCTCCGAGGGCCAGCATAGCAAAAAGGGCTTCAGCCCGCTACTTCCCGCTTGGTTCACCAGTACCTGCACAAGTCCAACCCACAAAGGCGTAGCAAAACAAAGCAACGGCCAGCTTTAGTTGACCATAATTACAACAACCCCACCATATGCCCGGGGCGATGACACTCCTTCCTTGCAAGAAAGCAGTATGACATTTTATATAACTGCATAACCATCACATACGTAGGCACGCACAGCCACATGTCCTATGCACTCAGGGCACATTATCGGTATACTGAAATTCAAATCCCACCTCCATCCTATGTATCGATCCCTTAGATGGTCATTGATCTTTTATCGTCAAGGCCACCTTGCCTTGCAGACTATTCCTAAAATTAGAAGGTGAACTGATGAGTGACCTCTTCACCTAGCATTAAGGGATGGGTTCGAATCATCTTTACCCGTACTCAAATCATCGACATCACGCTGGCACGATACGAGTACAACTTCACCTTGGCCCATTATCAAAAAGATAACCAACGTAATCTAATATGGTCAGCACTCAAGGCCACCAAGCAAGGCACTGCAGGCCTAACATCTTAACTTGATACCCACCTTGTCCCCGGAACTTGGGCTTGCAACCACATATCAGCTCACTGGGAGATATCGCCAGCGGTAGCCACTATCGTCGCGCGATAACGACAGAACCACAAATATGTCTCAAGTTTGGGTTCACACCCAGAATATTCCTTTGCTCACTGGTCTCTGCTAGAAGCACTATCGCCAGCGATATCTCTATCATAGGTGATAACAATAGAACATCATTTTCATTACAAAATTTGGTGTTTCATAGAGACATCCTCCAGTACTTATGTGATAGTTTTACTTTCAAGACAACCTAAACACCTAGAGGCGGGGGGGGGGGGTGAATAGGTTCTAATTGCTTGTTCAAATTTTTAGGCAGATTTCAATTACAAAAATTAAAACATCCAGCACAGCATTCACAGACAATTAATCATCACAGATTGCACAATGTTTTCTAGTGGTTCCCCAAGGTCTGGGTACATCCACTTTCCCCCTTCACCTATCTAGCAGTATGCTAGATTCGGCCAAACTTCCACTATTCTCAGATCCTCAGATCCTATAGCTCAGAACCTGGATAGGTTCCTACAACTCAGGCACAACAACCCTACCTCAGCCTTGCCACAAGGCCTACAACTCAGAGAAGAACCTTCTCCTACACTCAGGCAAACAGCCCTACCACTCAGAGATCAACTCTCCTACACTCAGCCTTTATATCACAGGCTTACAAGTCAGATCTGTGTAAAACAGATCCTACAGAAATTTAGAAAAGAAGTTTTAATGTCTTACCTTTGTTGAGAGAGAAGAGGACAAGACAATTCTAGATCAGCTGATGAAATCAACTGAATCTGAGCTTTCTTCAAAGCTTCTTGAATCTGAACTTAGCTGAGTTGATTTCCAAACAGCTTCTTGAGAAACCACTGATGGCTTCCTTCTTCTTCTTCAAAATAGGTGGATCCCTCTTTATCCAACACCTTTGATGATTCTTCTGAATTCTTGTTAGAACTCTTCTTAGATCGATCCTGAGATCGTCTTCTTAGATCTTCTGATGAAGATCTTCTTTAGTGTATTACACCTTCTTGATTTGATTTCTCAATTTGATTGCCAAAGTTCAATCTTCTTATTAGTGTGTTTACTTCTCTCTGAATCTGTCTATATATAGATCTTCTTAATTGTAACCGGCTGATCCGGTTTATAACTGTCTTCTGACAAGTCTGACAACATCAGTTAACTGGCTGCAACCCACAGCTGTCAAGTCTTCAAACAGATCCTGTGCCTTAGTCTTGGTCAGCAATGTGTTGAGACAGTCTGTCAGGAAGTGTCGAGACCAACTGTCTGTATGTGTCGACACAAGTAACTTTGGTGTCGACACAGCCTTTGATGATGTCGACAAGTTTGTCTTTAAGTCGACACAGCTTCTTCAGAGAATAACTTGGTCTTGACTTTGCAGTGTGTCGACACAAGTCCTGTGTGTCGACACAGTTATTGTAGATTCAGAACTCAGTATGTGTTGACTTAGTCTTTTGGTGTCGATACAAGTATTGTCAACTTCTGCCAATGTGTGTCGACTCTGTCTCATTGTGTCGACACAGCCTCCCAGTGTCGACACAAATGTGGTCGACTATCTTTCTCTGTGAGTTGACACTGCTTCCTAGTGTCGACACAAATGTGGTCGACTATCTTCCTGTGAGTCGACACTACTTCCCAGTGTCGACACAAATGTGGTCGACTATCTTTCTCTGTGTCAAAACAGCTTCCTTCAAGTGTCGACACAAATATTCTGAAGTGTCGACACTATTTCATCAGGTGCCGACACATGGACTTGGAATATTTTTCTGCATTCCTTAACACTTCTTCACCTGTACATGTCAACTTAAAACAACATCAAATACACCTTGATGTATATCATTGAGCTAAGTTGGGCTTCTTCAAATCAGGCACACATTTTCCAATGTACCCAACAATATCCCCCTATTTGGAGAAGTCATAACCCTTAAAGCCAATGATATACACCATTTATAAAAAGTATAATATGATGATATATGACATAACAGGAATACTTAATATAAACAAAATATGAACAATCCATCACAGAGTGAACATTATATGATTCCAAACAAAATATGAACAATCCATCACAGAGTGAACATTATATGATTCCAAACAAAATATTGTTTATAACTTGATAATGTTTGATTATAAAGTTTTACATTGAATGATTTAATCAAAACATTACAAAATACTTTTGAAAGAACTTAAAATTAAGACTGATCAGGCTCTCTTATGACAATCCCTTTGCCAGATTGGATTTGAGCCTTCACAGGAGCTTCAGCATCTTCAGCTGGCTTCTTGCCTTTTTGATCAGCCATCTTCTTTGCTTCTTCCTTGAGCCTTTGCCTTTCAAAGTAATGAAAGGGCTTTAGAAAGTACCTGCTCGGCTCCTGAGCATCTGGTGGCAGCCTACCCAGCTTGGCTTTTCTTCTGAACTGTACTATTGTCTCCTGCCTAGCTTCATGCTTTTGCCATTCTATTTCATTATACCACTTTCCTCTTTCATGAACTTGGTCTTTCACAGCCTTTCTTGCAGTGAGTATAATATTTCTTGAAGTAGGGCTCCACTGCTCAAAATCTGGCTTAAGTTCAGCCTGCTCTCTAAATCTCTTCTTAGATAGTAGAGCATCTTGCTGTTCTTTCAAAGTGGCCTCAGGCTTATCCACTTTTTCAATAACAACCCTGTTAACCTCCTTTGGAGGACTATACATTTCTTGAACTTGTTGATCAACCATATCAAAATCTGGAGGAGGGTAAATGACTTGGGCAACCTCAGGTTGATTGCCTTCAAGTAGACCTGTTTGTATTCCTGACTCAGCCACCATAGCATCATCACACAAAGGTGGATATCCCAATGTGGCTCGAATACTATTGGTCACCCATTTGGTGTGCTCTGAGCCTGCATGAACTAACAACCTCTCCCCCTTTATGGCTTCTCTGGTTATATGATCTCTTAGATCTTCCTTCTAAAATCTGATCTGTCCATCCAGATAATTCACACCCTCTTTAAAAAATGGTTTTAACTTTTGAAGCTTGTCAGATATGTCCTTTTGAGAGGTAGTGATAGCAGTTTTAACAGATTCAATAGCAGTTTGAAATGTCTTATCAAATTCTTCCATCTCCTTTGCTCTAGCTGCAGGCAGGCCTGGAGTATTTTTTTTCAATTCAGCAATAATCTCATGATGAGATTCAGTTAAATTGTCATTCATCATTAGCTGATTCTCCAAAACATAGCTTTGCTTTAAAGCAATATCATCCACTTTAGGGATGATGGACTGCTGTTGTTTTGCCAAATACACCACAGCATTACCTCCCTTATGGAAGCAATCTGTCATCTCCTTCTTATGCATATTGACTTCAAATCGAATTGACTTAATATCCTGAGCCAAGTCAAATTGAAGGGCCTTATTGCTCTCATCAACATTATTTTCAACTCCACTCTATGATCATCTAACTTAACTTGCAAATTAACCTATAACTTGTTATAATTAAATTCAGAATGGGATGGTTGAGTTGTAGTCTGTAGAGCCTGCTTATAACCTTTGCTCCTTCTCTGAAGACTACAAGTTTCTTTTCTTAGCCATCTGGCTTCTTCAGTCTCAGATTCAGATGAACTATCAACTTGAACTCTTTCTTGAGGAGGAGGAATATCTGTCTCAGTGCAATGTTGTTCAGCTTCAACATGCACAGACTCCCCTCAACCATTTGCTCCTTCTCTATTTCTATCTCCATGTCAAGGCCTTACAATCTCTTGCCCCTCTTCCACTCTATCAGTAGCCACATCAACATTAGGAAATAACTCATCTAGAGTATATATCCTTCTGAGCTTGATCATAAGATGTATCAATTAGATCTTCTATATTCAGATCTTTGGAGATATCAATTTGGACTTCCTCTTGCACTGGGTCAGATATCTTCTCCCCCTGTACTTGTTCAGTATTGGTAATGACCTGGGCAGGTGAGTGTACTTGCTCCCCTGCACCTGTGTGTAGAAATAGAAATATTAGAAATGTCTTTAGTAAGAAAATACACCAGCTCCCCCTACAACTGTACCTGGTTAGGAGTTGATTCATTCTGGGCAGGAGAATGAGGCTTGCTCCCCTGCATCTGTGCAGGATATTGTCCTTGCTGGGCTAGAGTAGACACAGGGTGATCTTCATCCTGCTCCCTCTCTTGTTCTTCTTGAATTTGCTCAGTATCTTGAGCATGAGAAGAGTATTTCACTGGGGTGTCCTGCCTGCTCTCATCAGGCACATCCTTAGACAGCACACCCTATCCCACCTAGAAAACAATCTCATGTCCATCTTTCTCATGTGATTGATCTTTGTTCCTGCAGATGTTGCATTACCTCAGGGATCACTCCATTCAGTTATAAACTCATGATTCTAGCCAATTTGGCTTCTTTATTCCTTCCTTTATCTTTTCAAAGATTACAGCTGACCAATCAGTTGGAATTGTAAACACAATTCTGGTCATGAGGCTGAACATATAGGCTGAAATCCTATCATGTCCCCCGGTTTGCACAGAATCACCTTGCCAACTACTTCTGACAGAAATTTCCCTTGCTGATTCATCATCCTTTCCTATTGAAAGCAGCTCCAATCTTCAGAGTGGGATCCAATCCGCACCATTGGATAGCCTCCCTTAACTTAGAAGCAGGGACTTCTTCTTCATTCTCAATTATTGGTAATTGTAGAATTTTCCTTAGACTTCTTGGAGTAATCTTCACTGTCGACCCATGCACAGTGGACTTTATCTTGAGAACATCTGATCCTATTGATGCAGAGGTAAAGAATTCATGCACCTCCTTCTTCCATATCTTGGAAGGTTCAGAAACTATGAACTCTAATCCCGATTCGGAACTAAGAGAGATAACTCGTTGAACATCTGTTGGGGCTTCGGCAAAGGCATTCCTTATTAACTCATAACCTTCATTGATGTTGTCTTCAATCTTCGACGCCATTGTTCAGGTGAGAAAGCTTGAGAGAAGAGAGAGAGAGAGAAAGTTGACACAGGGTTTCAGTCTCGAAAACCTTATAAGCGTGTCGACTGAATAAGTTTTTGACCTATTTATACCTTCTATTGAAAGAAGATCAAAAGGCGGGCAAAAACAGTCTATATGTGTCGACACAGATGGAATGTGTCGACACAAACTTCTATTATCTCGACAACAAATCTGTCTACTATGTGTCGACACCAAACTTGGATATGTCGACACCTGAGAGATATAGTAGAGTATTAGTAAATCTGTGTCGACTCTTAGGATAAGTGTCGACACAAAATTTGTAAGTGTCGACATCACTATTCTGGTGAAGTCGACACTACATTCCTGGATAAGTCGACAATTTAATTCTTAAGTGTCGACACATATTCTCTGTGTCGACACAATATTTCTGACTTGTCGACATTACATCACTGAGTCGACACATTATCACTGAATGTGTCAACACTATTTTACTTAGCCAATTTCTGTTTCTATCTACACCACTTAAGACCATTTGATAATTTAATATGTTATTTGTAAGTTTGTTGATAATCTAATCAATGGTCAGCATGTCTAATTCAATTTTAAATCTATTGAATTTTGTTTCATCCAGAGGCTTAGTGAATACATCTGCTATTTGATAATCTGTTTTAACAAATTCCAATGTGATGTCTTCTCTTTCTACATGTTCTCTAAGAAAATGGTATTTAATTTCTATATGCTTAGTTCTACTATGAGAAACAGGATTATTAGCAATAGAAATTGCACTCTTAGAATCACACAAAAGAGGTGTTCTACTTACTTGAATACCATAATCTTTATGCTGATGCTGTATCCACAATAGTTGTGCACAGCAGCTGCCAGCAGCAACATATTCTGACTCAGCTGTAGATATAGCCACACTGGTCTGCTTCTTAATACTCCAAGATATCAATCTTCCTCCCAAGAATTGACAAGTACATGTTGTACTCTTCCTATCCTCTCTACAGCCTGCAAAGTCTGCATCTGAATAACCTGTTAGTAGAAAATCTCTATTCCTAGGGTACCAAAGGCCTAGATTAGGTGTGCCCTTAAGATATCTCAGAATCCTTTTGACTGAAGTATAATGAGACTCTTTAGGGCAGGCTTGGTACCTAGCACAGACACATGTAGCATACATAATATCTGGTCTACTAGCTGTGAGATATAGTAGAGAGCCAACTATTCCTCTATACAAAGTCTCATCAACAGGTTTACTTGCATCATCTTTGCATATAGGCATACTTGTCCCCATAGGAGTTCTCATGATGGAGGATGACTCCATACCATATTTTTTGATTAATTCTTTAGTAAACTTTGACTGGGATATGGACAAGCCATCATCAGTCTGTCTTACTTGGAGTCCTAAGAAGAACTTCAGTTCCCCCATACTGCTCATCTCAAACTTCCCTTGCATAAGTTTGGCAAACTTTTTACAAAGGTTGTTTTTAGTAGATCCAAAGATTATGTCATCAACATAGATCTGAACTAAGATGATCTTGCCTTTGGATTCCCTAAGGAATAGAGTTTTGTCAATTTTTCCTCTTGAGAATTTATTCTCAATAAGGAAAGTTGACAGGGTTTCATACCAAGCCCTTGGGGCTTGCTTTAACCCATACAAAGCTTTTCTAAGCTTATAAACATAATCAGGTTTAAGAGGATCTACAAAACCTGATGGCTGCTCTACATATACTTCTTCTTTAAGATCACCATTCAGAAATGCTGACTTCACATCCATCTGGTATACCTTGAAGTCTTGATAGGCTGCATAGGCAAGGAACATTCTGATTGCCTCCAGCCTTGCTACTGGGGCAAAGGTTTGATCAAAGTCAATCCCTTCTTCCTGCCTGTATCCTTTAGCAACCAATCTTGCTTTATTTTTCACTATTACTCCATTCTCATCCAACTTGTTCCTGTAGATCCATTTTGTCCCAATTATATTGTGGCCTCTTGGTTTAGGAACAAGCTCCCAGACATTGCACCTTCTGAATTGATTCAGCTCCTCTTGCATAGCATCAGTCCAGTGCAGGTCTTGGATGGCTTCTTCAAACTTCTTAGGCTCCATTTGTGACAGGAAACTTGAATGCAGAACTGTGCTTTGACTTCTGCTTCTAGTCTGCACTCCCTATCTTGGATCACCTATTATCTGATCAGTTGGATGGTCTCTTAAATGTCTTGTAGCTGGAGGAAGATTCCCTTCTGGTTGAACATCTCCAGCTCCTTCATTATGCTGAACCTCTTGGTTTTCTTCATCTTCTATTGTGTATTGTACTTCCCCTGGACAATATCCTTCATTTTCCAATATTCCATCTTCCCTTGAAGCTTCAGCAATGGAGAGCTTGTCCATTCCTTTGCTTATACCTGTTGAGTCATTTGATCTACAAGACAACTCACAGTTGATTAATCTTATTTCATCAAACACAACATGCACAGATTCTTCAACAACTTGAGTAGTCAAGTTGAAGATTCTATAGGCCTTACTATTTGTGCTGTACCCAACAAATATCCCATCCTGGGATTTGGCAGCAAACTTATTCAAATATGACTTACCATTGTTAAGTATATAGCATTTGCAACCAAAGATTCTGAAGTAGGATAGATTTGGTTTTCTACCTTTCATAATCTCATAGGGAGTCTTTTTGTGGCACTTGGTGATAGAAGCCCTATTGATCACATGACAAGCAGTGTTTACTGCCTCAGCCCAGAAATATTCCGGTAGAGAGGTGTCACTCAATAGAGTTCTACCAGCTTCAATTAATGTTCTATTCTTTCTTTCAGCAATTCCATTTTGTTGAGGTGTTCTTGGTGAGGAGAACTCTTGGAAAATCCTAAAGTCTTCACATAACTTTGTCATGCTTTCAGATTGAAACTCAGTACCATGGTCACTTCTGATTTTGACCACTGTACTATTCAGTTCATTCTGAATTTGCTTTACAAAATTAAGTAAGACACTTGGGGTTTCAGATTTCTGTCTCAGAAAGAACACCCATGTAAATCTAGAATAGTCATCTACAACCACAAAAGTGTAGACCTTCCTACCTAGACTATGAACTGGCATAGGACCAAAAAGATCCATATGCAAGAGGTATAAGCACCTCACAGAATCCTTGTTTTCAAGGCTTTGAAAGGAGGATTTTGTCTGCTTGCCCTTTTGACAAGCTGAGCATATCCCTTCCTTCATACACTTAACTTGAGGACCATTCCTCACTAACTCTTTGATAAAGAGTTGGCCAATTGTCTTGTAGTTCAGATGAGCCAATCTCTTGTGCCACTTAACACAATGAGAAGCATTGTCATCAGCTACAAGACAGATGGGAGAAGTTTTATTCTCACATAAAAAATTAAGACAATATACATTTCTCTTCCTATACCCAGTCAAAATGATCTCTTGATCACTTGACCTTTTGATATGACATTCATCCTTAACAAATGAAATGTCATATCCTAAATCACTCAGCTGGCTTATGCTTATTAGATTATGTTTCAAACCTTTTACATAAGCCACTTGGGTGATAGTAATTAGGTTAGAAGAAATGTTACCAAACCCTTTGATGACTCCTTTTTCAGATCCACCAAAGATCACTTTAGGTCCACCTTTGACAGATGAATACTCCTTCAGCAGCCCCTTTGTTCCAGTCATGTGCCTAGAACAACCACTATCCAAGTATCATATAGGGGCATGGTTACTTGGATTCACCTGCAACACAGATTTACTTACCCTTAGAACCCAAGCAAGTCTTGGGTCCTTGGTTCAAGTTAGCATTAACAAAGCTACCATTATTTCTTCTAACAGGTAGACTATTATTCTTTCTAACACTTGTGTTATACCAGCAGTCTAGTGCAAAATGGCCTCTCTTGCCACAGCACCAACATTCAAACCTATTGTATCTAGTTCTAGATACATCCTTGACAAAAGAAGTTCTGTCCATTGCTGGTGCTGCCGCAGCTTCACCCACTGATTTTTTATAACCATTGGGTTTATGAACATAGGTAGGCCTGTTGGCATTTACACCCTTGTTTTTCAGAACATTAGACTTAATATGACCATGAATATTTTCATGATCATATAGGTTAGAAGGCACTTCCACCTTTCTAAACTTAATAGGGACTGAAAAGTTCAGTGGCTTGACAGGAGCTTTGTCTTTCCTCTTGAATTGGCCAGCCCTGGAGTTACCTTTGAATCCTAATCCTGCCTTACCCTTTTGATTCACAAATTCATCAATCAAGGGTAAGACAGACTTTGGCTTAGAGTAACTAGCCACTAAATCTTTTTCAATTCTTAGTCTGGCCTCCAGACTCTTCATTTGATCATTGGTATAATTAATTGTGCCCATCTGAATAATAGTTATATTCTTCAGCTTGGTAATTTCATTTAACTTTTGATCAATTACTTTCTCTAACTCAGTTGCAGCTACCCTTAGTTCAGCAATTTCATGAGCCTGAGATTTAACCAGGTTCTTGCTTTTCTTAAGGGCCTGCAACAAGTCCCCATACTTATCTATCAGTTGATAGACATCTCCTTCAGATTCAGATGCATCTACATCACTTGATGCAGATGTAGCTGATTCTGTACTTGTACTACAAACAGATTTCATAGAAGGACATTGTACCTTATTAGGACCAGACTGATTCTGGCATATGTCCTCTTCTGATCCTGCCATTAGTCCCATGCACTAATGATCCTCTTGATCATGGATGGAGTCTAGCAACTGCAGAAACTCCTCTTCTTCAGATACAGCATATAGTCCAATATATGCTTCTGCTTCAGATTCTGACTCTGAAGTTGACTGATCTGATAGGCTCTTATCCTTCTTTGCAACAAAGGATTTCTCCTTCTTGCCCTTTTTATGAGTCTTATTCTTGTCTGAAGACTCCTTTCTCTTATCAGGACAGTCAGCCACTACATGTCCAAGTCTATTGCAACAATAGCAGACAATCTTTGAAGTAGTAGCCTTGCTGGGCTTTGATCTGCTCTTTTCTTTCCTTGATAACTTTTTCTTCTGATAATAGTCATCAACTTGCTGTGAAGTAGAGGGCTTAGACTTCCACTGTTTCTTCTTCAAGAACCTCTGGAATTGCCTTGTGAATGCAGCAAAGTCTGCATCTGAATCACAGCTTTCTGAACCCTGATTATCTGAATTTTCTGAACTGACTTCTGCAATTTCCTTAGGATGGGATGGTGATATCCTCCTATTCTTTCTGATGGATTCTGCATTGAATGCCACAGTCTTTTCTCTATGCTCTCCTCTTGAATTCTTTTCCTCCTCCTTCCTTACCAAAAGTTGCATTTCATAGGATAGCAGCTTTCCAAACAAGGTGGGAGGAGAGATCTCTGCCAATTTAGCCACTTCTCTTATGGCACAGATCTTTATGTCCCAATCCTTTGTTAAGGATCTCAAGAATTTGTCATTCAGTTCATAAGTACTGAAGACTCTTCCATAGGATATTAGCTCATTCACAATTCTATAGAATTTCTTATAGCACTCAGTTATGCTATCAGATTTTCCTTGTCTAAAACTTGCATATTCCTGATTGAGCATAGATTTCCTGTCCTGTCTTACTTCTTCTGATCCCTCCATGTAGACAATCAATGTGTCCCACATTTCTTTGGAGGTCTTGCAGTTAATCAGATTCTGAAATGTTGAATCATCTATGAAAGTGAAGGGATAGATACAACTCTAGAGGGGGGGTGAATAGAGTTATCAAATTTTGTACAGACAAAACTTAATAGTCTACCCAACTCCCTTGGAGTGAAGTGCGGAATGAAAAGATTATAGATATTGATTTAACCTTAAAGCCTAACACAAGTGTTGTGTACAAACATAAGCTAACTGTAATTACAGTTAAGCTTGGAGAAACCTAATCAGCAACTAGCAACCTAGTTATATCTAATCACAGCCACAATGCAGGAAGTAAACAATTGAATCCAGACGACACAAGGAAATTTATAGTGGTTCCCCAAACAACTTGGGTACGTCCACTCTTCTACCCACACGGTAGGAATCCACTCAGGTTTTTGATCAGGTGCCCTGCCACCAACAGAATCTGATTCAGGTAGATTCAGAAACCCTTTAGACTTTTGATCAGGTGTCTAAAAAACCAAGCACAGGTTTTTGATCAGGTGCCCTGCCACCAAGGGATACTTTTGAAGGGAGTAATAACCCTGTACAGGAGGGGGAAGAAGGTTAAGATGTCTTCTCTATTTTACAATAGATTAGAGAAGCACAAAAACTTGCACTGAGCTAGAATGCTCTAAAGAATCAAGGCTCCCCCTGGCTCAAAGATGTCCAGGTGAAGTCTTGCTTCAGTGCAGAAAACTCTTCAGAAAGTTCTGAAGGAAAAGCTACAGGAAGAAAATAAATAACACAAAGAAATCTCTTCAAGCAGCTATTCTTCTTCTTCTTCTTCTTCAAAGAAACTCTGAGTTTGAACTTCCTGAAAGCAGGAGAACTCAGGTGAAGAAAAGATGAGGATCTTAACACTTCTCAGTTAGATGGAGTTTGCTGAGAGCAGGAAGCTTGAAGGCTTGAAAGCTTGAATGAACACTGGTTAGCTATTAGCTTCTGTTAACTAGCTTGAATCCTTCAGCAAAGGGTTCTTTTTATAATCATCATCAAGCAACGGCTCTCTTCCATTTGAATTATTTGTCTTCTTCTGAGCCTTGAGACCTGGGCTGTAAATATCAAAGAAGACAGAAATATCTCTGCAGCAAAACATTCTATAAAAAGGAATAAACCTCTTTCTAAGAAGCTGCAGGCTTAAATCAAATAATCAGAAGGACCAAATAAAGTCACATCAGAAATAATCTCTTTATAGCAAAGAAGAAGACTTTTCAGTCCAACGGCTATAAAGGGCTGTCAGCAGATAAAGTAATTTAAAGAGACAGCTAATAAGACAAACAACTTTATCTTAAAAGATTTGAACACAGGCAAAAAGAATGGAGCAAATAATGCCTGGAAACTTTATCATACAGCTTGAAATAATGTGCCAGAAAATGTATTAATTAATTAAATATAATAAATAAATACAAAATACAAAGGCAGGCAGAAAATGTCGAACGACCTTCGGAGATCGTCGACCGACGCACGGAGATCGTCGATCTATCGGGCAGATAGTCGAACGATCCAGATAGTCGACCTATCGAAGAAGATAGTCGAACTACCCCGGCAGATAGTCGACCTATCAAAACAGATAGTCGAACTATCAGATAGTCGATCTATCTAGGACAGATAGTCGAACTATCAAGCGCACAGAGATAGTCGACCTATCAAGCAGATAGTCGACCTACCTCAGAAAACAGATAGTCGACCTATCAAGCAGATAGTCGACCTACCTCAGAAAACAGATAGTCGACCTATCAACAGATAGTCGAACTATCAGCGCAGAACAGATAGTCGACCTATCAACAGATAGTCGAACTATCAGCGCAGAACAGATAGTCGACCTATCAACAGATAGTCGAACTATCAGCGCAGAACAGATAGTCGACCTATCAACAGATAGTCGAACTATCAGCGCAGACCAGATAGTCGACCTATCAACAGATAGTCGAACTATCAGCGCAGACCAAGGCGTCGACCAACTGATAGACGATCGTCGATCAGCCGATAGACGATAGTCGAACGGCGTTCGACTATGGTCGAACGAAAAACCTACTTGACCAAATTCTCAATTTGGAAAAGCGAGGACTCTACAGCTAGACTTCTAACCATTGACCATAGATATTTCTTGGGTCAAGGAGCACAAAGGAGAGGACTAAACTCAAATCAAACTAGGGTACCAACAATCTCCCCCTATTTGAGTTAAGTCTCTCAAAATCTAAAACAGCTAGCAATAGAATACTAAAAATGATTTAAGCAAATAGATAACAATAAACTGGCAGATTATCAATCAGATAAATAAATATAACACAGCAGATAATTAAACTATTAAGAATCTTTAGAGTCTGGTAAAGGATCAGAAGAACTAGAAACAAAGGAAATTTTTCTAAGCGGGTCATCTGATTCTTTCTTTGACATTTTTAGATCCTGAGCACCAATGATCTTCAGTTCTGTAGCTCTGGGGACAACAGCTTCAGGATGTTTTTCCATGTACTTTGACGGATCAAAAATCTCAGGATTTACCTGGAACTTTTCAAATTCTTTCTTTCTGTAGGCTGACATGGTAGTAATACCAGTTATATCTTTACCTTCGGCTCTTGCTTTTCTTATTTGGGCTGCTCCTACAAGTTCTTGAAAGCGAGCCATCCTAAAGTTAGGATCGAGCTCAGGATTTTCATATACGGGCTCAGGAGAAGCAGCATCAGCTATTATATCTAGATAAAACATTAGAGTATACTTAGCAGAAAGGTTCTTGCTAGATAACTTAAAACAAAATAAACTATTTACCTTTCGAAATACTTTTCTCAGATTGAACTGGAGATGGAGATGTAATTCTCTTCTTTGGTGAAGGAGGTGGGGAAAAAGTTGGTCTTTGAGCCACAACCTCCTTCATTTGTCTTTGAGAGCCATAAGATGATTTGCCTTGAGAACTTTGATAATCTTGTCTTGGTTGGGGCTGAGCAGACGCAGATTTTCCAGAGGAGGCAGAAGGATGAGCTGATAGGTTCCCAGAGGCTCCTGCACCAGGAGGTGGAGGAGGACCTCTGGGAGTCCATCTGGAGACAGGACTGTCATACCTCTTGGTTCTTTTTCTTTCTTTTTGCTGATTTTTCGAAAACCACATCCAATGCTTAAAATCCTTGGATTTAGGGTCAATGCCCTTCAAAATATAATACGGAATATCATTATCCTTGCTAGGAGGTGGAGGAGGAGCAGCTTTTCTTTTCTTTGCAGCAGATTTCTTTTTCTTTGACTTTTCAGAAACATCAGAATCATCATCATCATCAGAATGGGATGATGGAGGGTTCTCATAAGGATCATAGGCTTCTAAGACAGCCTTTTCTTTAAGCTTTGAAGCAGATTTCTCTTTTTCTTCTTCTATGGCATCCAAAGCCAGAAGGGAGTCTAAATCTAATCCTGGAGAGTCATCCCAGATGGATGACTTTTCAAATTGCAAATCTTTCTCTTTCTCTTTTAAAGATTGAACTCTTAATTCCCATGCTGCTCTTGCTTGAGCTTCTTCCAAACTCAGAACAGGAGAGTCAACTTTGACTTCCTCTTTCTCAGACTCATCTTCTTTATTATCTAAGAAGGATTCCAACTCAGGGTCTACTTGAGTAGCAAGAATACTTGGGTCAGCCTCAGAAATAACTGCTATGATTTGAGCAGCTAAATCTTCTTTAATAATATCTGTAAAATTATGAATACATATCTGCTAAATAAGCTTGAATCATTCCTTCAAGGTATTCACAAACTATCAAATTAATTGACTCATCAACAAAACGAATGAAAGAGTTACCTTCATATTTAACCATCTCCCAGCAGTCATTCAGATAAGAAGTTATAATTCCTTCCAGGAATCTAACTATCACAGGAGAGGTTAGATCTTCTAAGCAGACTTTAACTGCAATCTCAGATAATAATATTCCATCTGCTATTTCTTTCTCAGACAAAACTGGAGCTAATTCTATCTCAGTCATTACAACATCTGGAGCTATTTCTATTTCAGCTGGAGGAGAGGCAGGAAGGTCTGAGACATCTTCATGGAACATCTCCCCCTGCCTGATTTCAGTAGCTACTGAAACCAGGCTCCTAGAGGAAGATGGCTCAGCAGATTTTGAAATGGATTGGATGGAGGCAGTTAAACGGTCAATGGAGGCTACAAGGGGAGCGATTGCCTCGTCAATCATGGTTTTGATTGACGGGGTAATCAGCTCCACGATGCGGATGATAAGCTCTGGAGAGATTTCAAAAAATGATGGATGAGAGGTGGATGGAGCAGCAGCAGATATGGTAGTGATGCTGGGATGAGAAATAATGGGGACAGGGGATCGAACTGGAGATACAGCAGGAGAGGGAGCAGGGGATGGGGAATGAATTGGGGAATGAACGGGAGATACATGAGGAGTAAGAATTCTCTCTGATCCTAACAAATCGAAGCTAGGAGCAGATATCCTAGCCAGATATGTAGGTAGAGGAGAGGCTGGAGGGGAAGAAGGAACAACCGTAGTTGTTTCAGGGGCAGCAGAGGAAGAAAGTCTTACTTCAACTGAAGTTGATGGTACTTCAGCTGAGGCAGACGGCAATGCAGAGGAGGAGGAAGGAAGAGCTGAGCCAGCTTCAATAGGTTGAGGAGCGACTGATGCAGTCCTTGTGTCCTCAGATGGTGCTGGAGCAGATTTCACAAACGTCCTCTTTCACTTTGAGAACAGATGGGGATCCATCTTCTTGCTGGCATTGATGGTAGTTGCAGTGGAACTCAGCAGATGGGGAAATCTTTCCTTCAGGAAAATACCTATAACCCTTCCTAGGGTAACTTCCTTTTTGCCATTCTTTTTCCTTATTAAATCAAACAGAACTGCAGCCCAATTGATTCTTTTCCGATTAACAATTGCACACATAAGTGCGAATTGCTGCCTTGTTATGTTATCATGGGCAGAGTGCTTGCCCAGAAGCACTTTTCCAACTATCTCAGCCAAAAACTTGATTTTGAAAGGGAAGTTTACCTTGAGCAGCTTGGTGGGAATGCCCTCGGCATGTCCCAGCTCAACAAGCATCCTTCCGAACTCCTGAGCATCTTGCTCATAATCTTCGTCACCAATAACTAAACCAAAAACATCAGATAGAACGGCCGGAGTCAGGATAACTTCTACTCCGCCTATGGTACCAGTCATCGATTCGTCTGAGGAAGACGACGTGAAAGCCCATTCTTTAATTTCTGGAATGTTAATCTTAATTCTTTCAGACATTAACTTTTCTAAACCTTGATCCCTGCAGAGCTGGAGAACTTCCACTATTCCGGCATCGCAGCTACTGAATGCTTCAAAATCCACACTGAATCCTGCATCAAACTTGACGACGGCTAGAACAGCTGGGGAAACCGCCATTGAATCGCTGGAGAAACGCGAGAAGGAGGAGGAAGACGAAGGGGACGAAGCAGCAGAAAATCGCAAGCGGGAAAGCAGAATGCGAAAGGGCACGCTCCGTCGACGATAAAGCAAAAGATCTTTTGACCTAGGTCGACTATCGGCTTTATATCTGACCGGATATAGTCGGTCTATTAAAAAGATCTTGACCCGATGGTCGAACGGTCGTTCGACGATCGGCTCAGAAGCAGAGTAGTCGGACAATCGTTCGACTATTTCTGGCTTCACAAACAACAGGCTAACGTCATCCAGAGATCGACGATGAGCCCAACCTGTTCGACGATGGTCGAACGTCGATCGACGATCTTCAAACAGATAAGCTATCATTAACCAGAGGTCGACGATAGGCTTAAACCGTTCGACTATCTTCGAACGTCGTTCGACTATCTTCAAACAGATTTCAACATAGGCAGATAAAGTCACACTTAGTCTCGTCCATTGATCATGCCTAGTTGAACTAAAAAGAACAGATGCTTCTGTTCATCTAAAGGCTTGGTGAATATATCACCTCTCTGAAACTCAGTGGATATGAACTCAAGACAGATCTTGTTCTTTTCCACACAATCTCTCAGGAAATGGTGCCTAATCTCAATGTGCTTCGTTCTAGAGTGGTGCACTGGATTTTGTGCAATTGAGATAGCACTGGTACTATCACACATGATCTTGGTGTTCTTGTGTGAGTAACCATAATCCACAAGCTGGTTTTGAATCCACAGGATCTGTGAACAACAACTAGCAGCAGCTATATATTCAGCCTCTGCAGTTGAAGTTGAGACAGAAGCCTGCTTCTTACAGAACCAAGAGACCAATCTCTCTCCCAGGAACTGACAAGTTCTTGAGGTGCTCTTCCTATCAACTCTGCAACCAGCATAATCAGAATCAGAATATCCAATTAATTCAAACTCTGACTCAGCTGGGTACCAAAGTCCTAGATCTGGACATCCCTTCAGGTATCTCAAGATTCTCTTTAGAAGAATCAGATGAGATTCCTTGGGGTTGACCTGGAATCTAGCACAAAGGCATGTAGCAAACATTATATCTGGCCTACTTGCAGTTAGATATAATAGGAAACCAACAATGGCCCTATAATTCTTTTGATCAACTGGCTTGCCGTGATCATCAGAATCAATAACTACATTAGTAGCCATGGGTGTAGGCATTGCTGAAGCATCAGCCATCCCAAATTTCTTTACCAATTCCTTGGCATATTTGGATTGGGAGATGAAGATACCATCAGCATCTTGCTTAACTTGGAGACCAAGAAAGTAAGACAGCACACCCATACTACTCATCTCAAACTTAGAGTGCATCAGGTCAGAGAACCTTTTGCAAAGTTTGGGATCAGTGGAGCCAAAAATAATATCAGCTACATACACCTGAACTAACAGGATTGTGTCCTTGTGATGCTTGACGAAAAGGGTTCTATCAACTACTCCCCTAGTGAAGTTGTGCTCTAACAGGAAACTAGCTAAGGTCTCATACCAGGCCCTAGGAGCTTGCTTTAGTCCATAAAGAGCTTTCTGTAACTTAAAAACATGAGAAGGCTGAGTTGATGAAACAAACCCTGGTGGTTGTTCAACAAACACCTCTTCCTTAAGCTCACCATTTAGGAATGCACTTTTGACATCCATTTGGAACACCTTAAACTTCATGAAGGCTGCATAGGCCAAGAAGATCCTTATTGCTTCTAGCCTTGCAACAGGAGCAAAGGTTTGGTCATAGTCTATACCTTCCTCCTGTCTGTAGCCCTGAGCTACAAGCCTAGCTTTATTCCTTACTATGATTCCATTTGCATCTAACTTGTTTCTATACACCCACTTGGTGCCTATGATCAGTTGGCCTTTAGGTCTTGGAACCAAAGTCCAAACTTTACATCTCTCAAACTGATTGAGCTCCTCTTGCATTGCAATGATCCAGTGGGGATCTAGCTCTGCATCTTTAAAGGTGAGGGGTTCAACCTGTGAGAGGAAACAAGCATGCATCACATCCTGTCTTAATTGATGTCTTGTTTGCACACCAGCTGATATGTCTCCAATCACTTGAGATGTGGGGTGATCTCTAAGTGTGACAATATCAGCAGGTGGGATGTGATCTTCAGCAACAGTTGGGATTAATTCCTCAGGAGGAATTTGATCTACTGTTGGTGGAACAACAACAGCTTCAACAGCTTCAGCAATGTCTTCATCACTGTCTGATTCAGTGATCTGAAGAGTTGAAAGTTGAAGGATTTCTTGAGGGGCATCATGTACCTGCAAAGAACTGGAGGAAGGAGAATTTTCTTTCTCCTTGTAAAACATCTGATGCTCATCAAATGATACATGCACAGATTCTTCTATCTTACAGGTTGATTTGTTATAAATCCTATAAGCTTTGCTTACTTGGGAATATCCAAGCATGATTCCCATTGAAGCTTTTGCCTCAAACTTTCTAATATATTCTTTATTATTATTATGAATATACACAATACAGCCAAAAACTCTAAAGTAATTAATTTTTGGTTTCTTTCCTTTAAGCAACTCATAAGGAGTTTTACACTTAAGTTTGTGTATCAAACTTCTATTCAAGACATAGTTGGCTGTACTAACAGCTTCTGCCCAATAGGATAGAGGCATGTTAGCATCTGCCAACAATGTGCTAGCAGCTTCAATTAGTGTTCTATTCTTCCTTTCAACTACCCCATTTTGTTGGGGAGTTCTAGGAGCTGAGAAGCTATGTTTGATACCTTCTCTCTCACAGAATTCTTGCATGAGAAGAGAGTCAAACTCAGTACCATGATCACTTCTGATCAAGGCCACATGAGTAGAGTACTCAGTCTGCACACAAAGTAGAAAGTCTGTAAGGGCTTTGAAGTTATCAGACTTAGTTCTCAAAAAGAAAACCCAACTGAACCTAGAGAAGTCATCTACAATTACTAATGTGTAATACTTCCCTCCTAAACTCTGTACATTTATTGGGCCAAAGAGGTCCAAATGTAATAAATACAGGATCCTAGGAGAATCACTTTTGTTTACAGATTTAAAAGAATTCTTGGTTTGCTTGCCTAGCTGACAAGCCTTGCAAAGGCTCTCCTTCTTGTAGGGGCAAGAAGGTAAACCTCTAACAAGGTTGTGCTTAGATAACCTAGATATATTTTTAAGGTTTACATGACTAAGCCTTTTATGCCATAGGGAATTATTATTAAGGGTTACTTCATTAAACAGACAGATTTCAGATTGAGATGAATTAAAATCTACTAAATATATATTTCCTATTCTAATACCTACTAAAACAACATTATTATTTAAAGTAATATTGCAAGAGAAATTAGAAAATGAAACCTGGTAGCCAGCATCACATAGCTGGCTGACTGAAATCAGATTATGCTTTAGTCCATTGACATAAGCAACTCTCTTGAATGTAACTGCTCCAATGGTGATCTTGCCATAGCCTTCTGTCTGACCACAGCTGGAGTCTCCAAAGATAACCTTTGGGCCGAGCTTAGCTTTGAACTTTGACAGTAGATCTTTATTTCCTGTCATATGCTTAGAGCATCCACTATCCAAATACCACTTGTTTTGAGTGATTGGATAGACCTTCACCTACAAGACAATTATTTAGACAGAGTGGACCCAGGTAACCTTGGGTCCCTTGTTTTTCACATAAGAAAAACTGGAAATGTATGAAAATGCAGGCTGAGGGTGATAACCTAGTGGGTGAGATCTCCTAGGTGGGATTCTCCATGCTGATGATGGGTCAACAAACCTAGGGTTTCTATTCTCATTTAGGTTTCTATGGAATTGGTTGTGATTTTGAAAATCATATTGAAATCGTCGATCGACGTTCGACGATGGGTGCTCAGATCGTCGACCTTCGTTCGACCATGGAGCTTCCGATCGTCGAGCTACGTTCGACGCTTTTTGCATTTCTTTGAAAAACTTCTTTCTCTTTTCTCTCTTAGCCTTATTTAATGTTTTATTTACCAGATTTACTTGCTCAGTGTTCTTCTTTCCACTAGCTGAAATGAAGTTCACTGGAGTTGAAAGGTTATTTTTAAGAAGGACTGGAGGTTCACTGGGAGAAGCTCCTAAGCCTAGTTTATCATTACCTGACCTAGTGTTAGTCATGCTGGTAATTTCTAGCAGCTTAAGGCTTCTACCATTAAGGGATTCTTCTAATCTCTTAGACTTAGCTAACTCTATTTTAAGAAATTTGATTTCTTCACTACAAGTAGTGAGTTCTTCCTTTAACCTAACATTTTCAGAGGCTATTGATTCTGAGTCAGCTAACCTATTTCTAAGTTCTTTTATTTCCTTCTCTGAGCTAATTAAATCTAAACATAAAGATTTAAATTCTACTTTAAATTCTTCTGAAGAAAAATCATAAGAAGAAAGTACCTCATCTTCTGTAGGCATCTCTTCATCAGAATCAGAACTCTCTGCAGCAGAGTGGTTGCTGCAGGCATCTATTGCCATTAGGCAAACTTCTTTTGCCTTCTTCTCTTCCTCATCTTCACTGGAGCTTGATGAGGAGGATTCTTCATCAGAATCACTCCAGGTTTCAGCAATGAAACCTCTCTCCTTCTTCTTGTTTTTGTAGGAGGATGGCTTGGAGTGCTTCCTGTGTTGTTCTTTGTCTTTTCTCTTTTCCTTGTTCTTCTCCTCTGGACACTCTGGCAAAATGTGTCCAGGCTTCCTGCAACCATAACATATAATTTCTTTAGCAGGAGAGCGATCATACCTTGGTTTGTCTTCATAGCGTGAAGACTTCTTTCTGAACTCCTTTCTTCCCATCTTGAGAAATCTCTTGGCAAATAGTGCCATAAGTTCCTCATTAGATTGGCTGCTTTCAGAAACATCTGCAGCCTTAAGAGCTAGAGATTGCTCTTTTCTTGTAGGAGTGGGGGTCTTGGCTTCAGCTTCTGCTTCTCTGGTCTTCAGCACTTGCTCAAAAGACTTGAGCTTGCCGAGGAGAGCTTCAGTTGAGATCTCATTAGTACTTCTGGCTTCTTTGATGGGCCAGATTCTTAGATCCCATGTGCTAGGGAAGCACATAAGGATCTTATCATTGACCTCTGTCAATGATATGTCCTTGTCCAGGGTCCTCAGCTCATTGATGATTGAGCTGAGCCTGGTGTACATAGCTTCAACTGATTCAGCATCAGTTTTCTTGAAGTTCTCGTACTGTGAGATCAGGTTGGACCTTCTGTCCTTCCTTTCATCAGCTGAACCAGCTACAATCTGGTTCAGTGTGTCCCGCATGGCCTTTGCTGAAGAGCAATCAGCAACCTTCTGGAACACCTCATCAGACATAGTCTGAGCCAGTATGTTCATTGCTTTGGCATCAGCAATTTTGGCCTTCTTGTACTCATCATTATAATCTGGAGGAGGCACTGCACTCATATCAGATGATGAGGCAGTGGCAGCAGCAGGTGCTCTTGGGGGACCTGACAAAATAGAAGCAAAAATACTTTCATCAATAGAATTCATATAAAGTTTGATCCTTGCCTTCCAGATGCCAAACTTAGCTAAGTTGCATGCTGGAGGTCTGGTGCTTGAATAATCCTTAGACTGGGCCATGATAGTGAATATCTATAAGCTCTTGGTATCTATCAGGATCTTGTGACTTAGGTGTTAGCCTATACAGTCAGTCAACCTCCCTCTGATACCAATTGAAAGTGAAGGGATAGATACAACTCTAGAGGGGGGGTGAATAGAGTTATCAAATTTTGCACAGACAAAACTTAATAGTCTACCCAACTCCCTTGGAGTGAAGTGCGGAATGAAAAGATTATAGATATTGATTTAACCTTAAAGCCTAACACAAGTGTTGTGTACAAACACAAGCTAACTGTAATTACAGTTAAGCTTGGAGAAACCTAATCAGCAACTAGCAACCTAGTTATATCTAATCACAGCCACAATGCAGGAAGTAAACAATTGAATCCAGACGACACAAGGAAATTTATAGTGGTTCCCCAAACAACTTGGGTACGTCCACTCTTCTACCCACACGGTAGGAATCCACTCAGGTTTTTGATCAGGTGCCCTGCCACCAACAGAATCTGATTCAGGTAGATTCAGAAACCCTTTAGACTTTTGATCAGGTGTCTAAAAAACCAAGCACAGGTTTTTGATCAGGTGCCCTGCCACCAAGGGATACTTTTGAAGGGAGTAATAACCCTGTACAGGAGGGGGAAGAAGGTTAAGATGTCTTCTCTATTTTACAATAGATTAGAGAAGCACAAAAACTTGCATTGAGCTAGAATGCTCTAAAGAATCAAGGCTCCCCCTGGCTCAAAGATGTCCAGGTGAAGTCTTGCTTCAGTGCAGAAAACTCTTCAGAAAGTTCTGAAGGAAAAGCTACAGGAAGAAAATAAATAACACAAAGAAATCTCTTCAAGCAGCTATTCTTCTTCTTCTTCTTCAAAGAAACTCTGAGTTTGAACTTCCTGAAAGCAGGAGAACTCAGGTGAAGAAGAGATGAGGATCTTAACACTTCTCAGTTAGATGGAGTTTGCTGAGAGCAGGAAGCTTGAAGGCTTGAAAGCTTGAATGAACACTGGTTAGCTATTAGCTTCTGTTAACTAGCTTGAATCCTTCAGCAAAGGGTTCTTTTTATAATCATCATCAAGCAACGGCTCTCTTCCATTTGAATTATTTGTCTTCTTCTGAGCCTTGAGACCTGGGCTGTAAATATCAAAGAAGACAGAAATATCTCTGCAGCAAAACATTCTATAAAAAGGAATAAACCTCTTTCTAAGAAGCTGCAGGCTTAAATCAAATAATCAGAAGGACCAAATAAAGTCACATCAGAAATAATCTCTTTATAGCAAAGAAGAAGACTTTTCAGTCCAACGGCTATAAAGGGCTGTCAGCAGATAAAGTAATTTAAAGAGACAGCTAATAAGACAAACAACTTTATCTTAAAAGATTTGAACACAGGCAAAAAGAATGGAGCAAATAATGCCTGGAAACTTTATCATACAGCTTGAAATAATGTGCCAGAAAATGTATTAATTAATTAAATATAATAAATAAATACAAAATACAAAGGCAGGCAAAAAACGTCGAACGACCTTCGGAGATCGTCGACCGACGCACGGAGATCGTCGATCTATCGGGCAGATAGTCGAACGATCCAGATAGTCGACCTATCGAAGAAGATAGTCGAACTACCCCGGCAGATAGTCGACCTATCAAAACAGATAGTCGAACTATCAGATAGTCGATCTATCTAGGACAGATAGTCGAACTATCAAGCGCACAGAGATAGTCGACCTATCAAGCAGATAGTCGACCTACCTCAGAAAACAGATAGTCGACCTATCAAGCAGATAGTCGACCTACCTCAGAAAACAGATAGTCGAACTATCAGCGCAGAACAGATAGTCGACCTATCAACAGATAGTCGAACTATCAGCGCAGAACAGATAGTCGACCTATCAACAGATAGTCGAACTATCAGCGCAGAACAGATAGTCGACCTATCAACAGATAGTCGAACTATCAGCGTAGACCAGATAGTCGACCTATCAACAGATAGTCGAACTATCAGCGCAGACCAAGGCGTCGACCAACTGATAGACGATCGTCGATCAGCCGATAGACGATAGTCGAACGGCGTTCGACTATGGTCGAACGAAAAACCTACTTGACCAAATTCTCAATTTGGAAAAGCGAGGACTCTACAGCTAGACTTCTAACCATTGACCATAGATATTTCTTGGGTCAAGGAGCACAAAGGAGAGGACTAAACTCAAATCAAACTAGGGTACCAACAATCTATGGCACTTACAATAATGTTCTGTACTCTTTTATCCATGGTTGCCAAAATGATTTCATCCTTGGTCATTTCAGAATAACTCTTTGGAGTTTGAATATTAGCATCAAGAACTGATACCTTCATTGGAATGAAGGGTCCTTCCTGAACTGTGATGTATATTCTTGGGTCAGATGCCTCCATAAACAACCTGACTCTTTCTTTCCAAATTCCAAAGATTTCCTTCTTGCATATGGGTAATTTCATAGACCCTAGCTCCTTATGATTCTCTCCAGAACCCATCTTCTTGAATCTTGATTCTGCCTTTCAGATCTACCTCAGACTGTTAAGTCCTTTTTGAGGAACCTCCCTCTGATACCACTTGATAGTTTTACTTTCAAGACAACCTAAACACCTAGAGGGGGGGGTGAATAGGTTCTAATTGCTTGTTCAAATTTTTAGGCAGATTTCAATTACAAAAATTAAAACATCCAGCACAGCATTCACAAACAATTAATCATCACAGATTGCACAATATTTTATAGTGGTTCCCCAAGGTCTGGGTACATCCACTTTCCCCCTTCACCTATCTAGCAGTATGCTAGATTCGGCCAAACTTCCACTATTCTCAGATCCTCAGATCCTACAGCTCAGAACCTGGATAGGTTCCTACAACTCAGGCACAACAGCCCTACCTCAGCCTTGCCATAAGGCCTACAACTCAGAGAAGAACCTTCTCCTACACTCAGGCAAACAACCCTACCACTCAGAGATCAACTCTCCTACACTCAGCCTTTATATCACAGGCTTACAACTCAGATCTATGTAAAACAGATCCTACAGAAATTTAGAAAAGAAGTTTTAATGTCTTGCCTTTGTTGAGAGAGAAGAGGACAAGACAATTCTAGATCAGCTGATGAAATCAACTGAATCTGAGCTTTCTTCAAAGCTTCTTGAATCTGAACTTAGCTGAGTTGATTTCCAAACAGCTTCTTGAGAAACCACTGATGGCTTCCTTCTTCTTCTTCAAAATAGGTGGATCCCTCTTTATCCAACACCTTTGATGATTCTTCTGAATTCTTGTTAGAACTCTTCTTAGATCGATCCTTAGATCGTCTTCTTAGATCTTCTGATGAAGACCTTCTTTAGTGTATTACACCTTCTTGATTTGATTTCTCAATTTAATTGTCAAAGTTCAATCTTCTTATTAGTGTGTTTACTTCTCACTGAATCTGTCTATATATAGATCTTCTTAATGGTAACCGGCTGATCCGATTTATAACTGTCTTCTGACAAGTCTGACAACATCAGTTAACTGGCTGCAACCCACAGCTGTCAAGTCTTCAAACAGATCATGTGCCTTAGTCTTGGTCAGCAATGTGTTGAGACAGTCTGTCAGGAAGTGTCGAGACCAACTGTCTGTATGTGTCGACACAAGTAACTTTGGTGTCGACACAGCCTTTGATGATGTCGACAAGTTTGCCTTTAAGTCGACACAGCTTCTTCAGAGAATAACTTGGTCTTGACTTTGCAGTGTGTCGACACAAGTCCTGTGTGTCGACACAGTTGTTGTAGATTCAGAACTCAGTATGTGTTGACTTAGTCTTTTGGTGTCGACACAAGTATTGTCAACTTCTGCCAATGTGTGTCGACTCTGTCTCATTGTGTCGACACAGCCTCCCAGTGTCGACACAAATGTGGTCGACTATCTTTCTCTGTGAGTCGACACTGCTTCCCAGTGTCGACACAAATGTGGTCGACTATCTTCCTGTGAGTCGACATTACTTCCCAGTGTCGACACAAATGTGGTCGACTATCTTTCTCTGTGTCGACACAGCTTCCTTCAAGTGTCGACACAAATATTCTGAAGTGTCGACACTGTTTCATCAGGTGTCGACACATGGACTTGGAATATTTTTCTGCATTCCTTAACACTTCTTCACCTGCACATGTCAACTTAAAACAACATCAAATACACCTTAATGTATATCATTGAGCTAAGTTGGGCTTCTTCAAATCAGGCACACATTTTCTAATGTACCCAACATTATGCAACAACCTGCAGTACCCCAAAAACTCTGAAATCTATTCGTTTTCTACGAAGTCTTCTCAAGCACGCAAATCAATCATCACCAATCCAGACCAACATGTCCAAATGGACTTCATATAACATTCATATGTTGGTATAATGATCTGATCTCTATATGCAAAACATAACAGGGATCAACCAAATCAACCCGTTGAAAGCTTTATCTCCCACTAATTAGTGAAGACGCTTCAATGTAAACATGCCAAACAAAAGGACTAGCATGTCCTAGTATTCAGAAGGAGATCCATTACCCTTAAAGCATGTTTCGGATCCATGAACTTGTACTTGATCCAAATGGAATTACTAGCTGTGCTTTCCTCTCTGCGGATCTAGCCTCGACTCGCGATTCCGACCAAAAAACCCTCCAAAGCTCTTGCAAAGGCTGAGAATAGCCTTCTTCTTCCTCTCTTTTCCTTTTCACTTCTTCTTCTTTAGTTTAGAGAGAGAGAGAGAGAGTGAGAAGAGAAATATGAAGTCATAACTCATCAGCCACCTTATGAATCCTGTGTTTAAGCTCAGCCACAGGATCCCCAATTCAAAAGAAATGGATGGCCCAATTTGCATTGAGAGATTTACTCAAAATGCTATCGTCGGGCGATATCACTATTACGACACGATAGCTCCAGTGGTGGCCGCTTGACCAAGTTAGTGCCGCTTGACCAAGTCAGCGCCGCTTAATAACCGCCTCTTAAGAAACTGACATGTAGCTTTCTACTACGTGGCACACTATCACCAGCGATATAAAGCTATCGCCTGGCGATATCACTATCTCCAGCGGCAGTAAATCGAGTTCATCGACTTGTTGACTACATTGTTCTGAACACTATCGTCAGGTGATATTGCTATCGCCAGCGATAGCTCCAAAAATGCATTTTGTTGTTTTTCAATTGTGGGAAACCTGAGGTGTTACAAGAGAGAACAAAAAGGGAGGGTGAAGGAGTTGGGAGAATCCAGTGGGACTACAGGTGCAACCTCAATTGCTAAAGATTAGTCGTTATGCTTACATTACAATGGGCCTACATGGTAGAAGTGTGTAGACTCAGACAAAGTTGTGTATGGTGGTGTATCCTATAACTACACACCTCACAAAGATTACTTATATTCTTATTGGTAGTAGAGATGACAAATGCTGGTGTGTCGAAGATTGTTGGTAGTAGAGATATTCATCTAGAGACGGATTTGGGGAAGGTTATCTTCAAGGATGTAAGGCATATTCCTGATATGAGGTTGAATCTTATCTCTGTTGGGAGGATTGATGATGGAGGTTTCACAACATTGAAGGCGGGAGTGCCTGAAGGCTGTTGAAGGACTCCTTAGTGGTGGCCAAGGGCTATAAGTGCTACATATTGTATCACACAAAGGCCAAGATTTGTAGTCTGAGTGTAACTATTTTTGAAGACTACTCTATGGTGTTGCGACAATATAGATTTGGCTACATCAGTGAGAAGAATCTAAAGATACTGGTAAAGAACAAGGTTCTACCAAAGCTGTCAGGGACTGACCTAACACGTATGTTCATTGCTTAGCTGAGAAGTAGAGAAGAGTATCCTTTGTGGAGTCTGAACTAAAGAGGAAGGAGGAGCTGTTGAATCTGATTCACACGGTTGTGTGTGGTCCAATTTAGCTAGAGTCAATGGGTGACGCATCATACTTTCTGAAGCAAAAAAAGTGGGATTTTTGATAATGTTTGTGGAGTTCGGATCAAAGATGGAAAAGATAATCGAGAAGCAAAACAAATGGGTAATATCTGATAATGAGGGAGAGTACATTGGTGCGTTTGATGCCTACTGTAGGGAGCATGGCATAACACACAACAAGACTATTCTGAGGACACCGCGACAGAGCGAGTTGGTAGAGAGGATGAACAAGACTATATGGAGAAGATTAGGTGCATGATCTCATAGGTTGGAATTGGCAAACTGTTATAGGTAGAGGTAGTACAGACTGTAATGAATCTGATAAATTTTTCCCCCGCTATACTGTTGGATGGAGATGTTCCAGAGTGGGTGTGGTCAAGGAAGGAGGTGTCTTATGGACACATGAGGGTGTTTGGATGTATAGAATGTGTACATATCACCAAGATGGAGAGGTCTAAGCATGATGCAAAGTCCCAAGAATGCATCTTATTAAGATTCCTACATGAAGAGTTTGAGTATAGACTCTCAAATTCTGAGAAGAAGAAGATCTTTAGAAGAAAGTATGTGATCTTCATAGAAGATTAAACTATTAGTGAGCAGAAGGTTGTTGATCCATATAATCCATCAGCTGTGGAATGTTTTGATGAAGATCATGAGCAATATAATGTTAGTGTTGGGTGAGAGCACGTCGAAGAGAAAGCTGTGCAAATTCCAGGTGTGGAAGAAACACTAAATTAAAGGAGTGCTTTGCTTGTTGATGTTCCACCTATTATGGAGGTATCCCCAGAAAGATATGAGAGATCATGATGACCAAACACCAGGAATCAACCCAAGATTATATATTGCATATTAATGGTGGTGAGCCCGAGTCATTTGAGGAGGCTCAAAAAGTTGAAGATAAGGAGATGCGGGCAGAAGCTATGTCAGAGGAGTTGGACTCGCTCTAGAAGAATGAGACCTATACTTTGGTATGACTACCAATGGGGAGGAAGAACTTGAAGAACAAGTAGGTATTCAAGCTGAAAGCATATGAGAATCTCTGTAGGCCAAAGTACAAGGCAAGGTTGGTAGTCAAAGATTTGAAGCATGGTGTAGATTTTGGCGAGATATTTTCACCTATTGTGAAGATGTCTTCTATTAGAATGTTATTAGGGTTGGCTGCATCTATGAATCTCGAGGTTTGGTAGATAGATGTCAAGATGGTGTTCCTGTATGGATACTTGGAAGAGGAGCTATACATAGAGCAACCACAAGGCTTTGAAGTCAAAGGAAAGGAGCTCTTAGTCAGATGACTCAAGAAGAGTCTTTATGGGTTGAAGCAGACACCCAGACAATGGTACAAGAAGTTTGACTCCTTCATGACCAAGAGAAAATTCTATAGGACCAATCCTGATGAACGTGTCTATGCGAAGATGACTAAAAATACCTTTACCATTCTTCTACTTTATGTTGATGGCATGCTAATTGTCGGAGATGACAAGACTAGCATTGACGATTTGAAGAAAGAGCTCAGTAAGTCCTTTGAGATGAAGATCTTTGGACCAACAAAGAAGATCCTTGGGATGAAGATCATCAGGGACCAGAGTGCATGTCTACTATGGTTGTCTCAGGGAGAGTACGTGGAGAAGGTGATGAAGAGATTCATAATGTAGAAGGACAGCTTGTTGCTACTCCAGTGGGTACACACTTCAAGCTCTCAATGCCCTTAATCTAAGAAGGAAGTAGAGTAGATGAGCCAGATCCCTTATGCATCTATAATAAGGAATTTGATGTATGTTATGGTCTGCACGAAGCCAAACAAAACTTATATAGTTGTGGTAGTGAGCAGATAACTGATGAACCCAGGGAAAGTCCATTTGAATATAGCTAGTGAAGTGGATACTCTGATATCTCAGAGGTACCACAAAGCAATGTTTGCATTTTGGTGGTGGTTCATCAAAGTTAGTTGGGTACTCTGACTTAAATATATTTGGAGATGTTGATTCCAAGAGATCCGCATCTGGGTTTGCTGCTACATGTGCAGGGGGAGTTATGTTGTAGCAATCATGGTTACAGAAGTGTGTGGCATTGTCAATGACGAAGGCATAATATATAGCACCGATGAAAACATCAAAGGAGATCTTTTGGATGAAGAAGTTCATGCTTGAACTTGGACTCCATCAAGATGAGTTCATTATGTTTAGTCATAGTCAAAGCGCTATATTTCTGGCCAAGAATCCCGCCTACCACTCCAAGACGAAGCATATGGATGTCGGGTATCATTAGATATAATATGTTGTTGAGGAGAAGCTGTTGAAAGTGGAAGAAGTCCGCACTAAAGGAAACTTGTTGAACATGATGACAAATACCATGTCAAGGGATCGAGAAGCACGAGTTATACTCATTGTTGATTAGCATAATGTTCACCTGAAGAAGTCAGATGTGAGGACTCCTCTTTATGGTCTGAAGGGGGAGTCTGTTGGGGTCCAACCCCTAAGACGAGTCTCTGTGACTTGTAAAAAAAATCAGGATTATGAATTCTGTTACTGCATATTGATGAGAAGCCATAGTGCACGTTGACGAGAAGATGGAGATTTGTTGACTAGAATCCTGGAGGAATGTCGACTAGAAGTTTGCAACGTGTCGACTAGACCGAGTGCATATCGACTAGGCGGGATTGATGTTAGTGAGAAGCTGATGCGTGTCGGCGAGACACGCGATAGCCATGTTAACATGAAGGTTCTTGAGTAAGTCGACAAGATGATCTAGACCATGCCGATGAGATATGGTACATATCGACATGTCGAAGCTAGTCCCAATCGACGAGACGGGCAATCCATGTTGACAAGACGTGATCAATAGCGAAATATGTGTTATACTGATTGTTTAATCATGTGATTTAGGACGTTGGATCGTCTTTTAACCCATCTAGTGGCTGCCATTGCTGCGCCTATAGGGTTTAATGAGTTTGTCGAGTCCTATTTAAAGGGGGAGTGGTTTAAGACCTATATTATGCCCTAATTTGCAACGTTTGTGAAACCAAAAAAGTCATATGCAGTCGTTGTTCGCGAAAGTTGATGTCGCTCGCAACATGGTTCTTTAGGAGAGAATAACAGGAGATTTCACAACCCGATGTCTTTGTCTTTGCTATAAGGGTTCTTCAATCTTGGCTTCGCTGCAAGGAGTGCTTGGAGAGAGGTTGAGGTAGTTTCCTTTCTTAAGGAGATTTGTTCACCGCGGGCTTGTGAGGATGGATTCAGATTTCTGAATTTAGTGGATTCTAGGTTGGGCAAACTAGATATTTTTGTACTTGTAATCCTTATTGTTTATAAAAGATTTCGTGTGCACCGTCATGTGGTTTTTCTCTCATTCAAGTTGAGAAGGTTTTCCACGTAAATCTTTGATGTTTGTATTGTTTCTTACTTTATTATCTTCTTGTGTGTGCCCGAATTATGTGTGGGTCATTCCCCATCACCTAGATCTATCAGATGCAGCGCTTATGACCTTAGATTAAAGCTAGGAAAAAGAATGATCTATAAAGTTTTAATGTTACAGGAAAATCACCGAGCAAGATGAAAGGAAGAGCATGCAATAGAATAACCACTGGATGTCGCCGACGAGCAGAAAACACAAATATATGTCCTCACCTGACAAGGTGGCAGCGGTGGATGTCGTCGCCATGCAGATGGTCGACAGATGTGTCGCCGAGAAGATGGGGCACATGATGTCAGGAAGCACGAATGTATGTCATCTCCGGGCAAGGTGATGGTGGCGGATATTGTCGCCGGGCAAGGTGGCGATGGCAAATGTCTTTGCCGAGAAGATGGGGTGTGGGATTATGTCGTTGGAAGTGCATGTCGACTCAAAAACCTAAAAGGTCAGGCTAAGAGTGGTTTTGTGAAAGCCCTAAATATTTAGTTTGAAAAAAAGAGCAAAAAATAGAGTGAACGGATTTTACTTCGATTTGCCAGCAGTAAAAAGTAAATTTGATAAAAGCATCTCCAAAGGAGGTCTAAATATTTAGAGATCTCCATTATACTAGGGTCTCCAAATATGAAGAGCTTAGTTGTTCAATTCTATACTTATTATCTATATTTAAAGAACATAAATAATTTTTACTAATATATTGATATATTAAATATTAAAAATATATATTATATGATAAAATGAAAAAATAATAATTGACTATTAGTAAAAAACATTAGTTTTCGTATGATAAGAAATATTTGTCCATTAGTAAAAAATATTAAATATCTAATAAAATAATATTTTCATAATAATATATGACAAATAATTATTACAAATTATTCAATATTAGTCTTATTTTATAGGTCTCGACAAATCGATTTTATTGATATATTATATGTTATAGCTCAAAAAATATATTAAAAATTAAGTAAGTTATAAATTAAGTAATGAATTTGATAAAAAAACATTTAAATAATTAAAATATAAAATAATATTAAAATAAAATATGGAGTGGCTGCATTTTCTCTCTCCCTCCTATAATTTTAGAGGAGGAGAGAAGGTACCGACAAAAATAGAGGGGTTTTAAAGATCGATTGGAGCAAAACCGATCAACATTCCTAGAGAATGCCGATTAGTTGGGGATGCCCGGTCGAGAACGGATCGCCATTGCAACCTCTAAATTTGTCGATCCTCTCTTAAAAGGAGGGGAGGAGAAAATGTTGGGGCTGCATATATTTACTTTATATATACATATTTTGAATGTTTAAGTGTTTTTTTTATCAAATCCTTTAATTATTTATAATATTCATATCTTTCAATTTTAACACATAATATATCAATAAAATCATATTTTCGAGACCTACAAAATGAGATTAATATTCAATACTTTTAATTAATATTTATTATATTATTATTAAAATATTGACTCACTAATTAAAATTGTATAATTAAAGAAATAAATTAATAAAAAATAATATTATATACACACAGGAGTGTACGAGAGACCCCTCATGCCCCGCGCGACAGTACTCAGTCGATGACGACGGCCTTCGCCCGCACCCCAGCGGGCCTTGCACGACAGTACCCGTGCTGCGGCGGCGAGCTCCGCCCGGCCCCGACAGTTCTTAAATTTATTTAATTCTATTGAATTATTTTATATTTAAAATGTTAAAAAAACCTAATATATATATATATATAATAACTGTACGTTTATTAATTTTTATATTATTATATTAAATATAATAACTGTACGGGTGATTAAGGCACCCTTTGGGGGACTTATTTTCACCGGTCAAGCGGTTGTGACCGCACGAACCGGATCTTAATTAAGTCCCGGTTCATTCGGTCGCAACCGCTTGACCGCTGAAAATAAGTCCCCCCAAATGGAGCCTAATATAATGTTGAAATACACGTTTAATATATAGGTGCGTTTAATATATTGGCGTGCTTAGTCGCACAATGGGGAAATGGAATGAAATTTTGAATATAAATACAATACTCGGGCATCAATGTTTGAAAATGGATAGTGCATGCCTTCTATGCAGGACCATTCCTGGCGGGCTAGACAGGCAGATTAAACCGGCCAGGCAAGGTTCCTTGGATGGCATGTTGGGTGGGCCTGCTTAAATTTTTTCAGATTCAAAAGGATAAAATGATAATTTCATATAGATTTAGGACAAACCCTAAAATGTATAGAGCATCCTACTACGTAGGTTTAGAATACCTACAAAAATATGATGAGTGAGTGCGATTTTATTGAGCTCGATCAGACGACTCTTAAATTGTGAACACATAATCCGACGACCACGATAAAATTATCTCTCTTATATACTTCCTTATAATAGTAGTAGATTAATGTAATTTACATATATATATATATATATATATATATATATATATATATATATATATATATACACGAGTGACTGGCACGGGCCTCCGGCCCGATGGCCACGCGCCACAGTACCTGGTCGGCGACGGCGGGCTTCGCCCGCCCCCCCCCTCCCCACGGCGGGCTTCGCCCACACCCCACGGCGGGCTTCGCCCGCCCCCCCGGCGGGCTTCGCCCGCCCCCTATTTGCATTTAATATATTTATAATATTTATAAATATTATAATACTTATAATATAAATAATATTATAATACTTATAATATAAATTAAATTATAATACTTATAATATAAATAATATTATAATGTAAATAATATTATAATATAAATAATATATACAAGCGGGTGAACAGTAGCGTGAGGTCTGTTCACCCGCCTGTTAATATTATATATGATATAATTATAATATTATATAATTATAATATTTGTAATAATATTATAATATAAAGTATTATCAGCGTCTAGAATGAAAGTATATATAACCTTACGGGTTTAGTCCCACACCGCCACCATAGTTTGACTTTGGCGGTTTAAATATAGGTTTTTTATTGAGTGTTTGAAATAATTGATTACGTGTTCTGGTTGGTGGGCGGACTGGCTGCTAGTTGCTGGCGGGCGGGGCGGTCTTCCACCGGGTGCGGTCTTGCAAGTCTGCCGGGCTATTTTGCTAACCCAAGTTTTGAACCTATTTCACATAGGGGGCTTCCACCGGGTGCGGTCTTGCAAGTCTGCCGGGCTATTTTGCTAACCCAAGTTTTGAACCTATTTCACATAGGTTTAGGACCGTCCTAGAGTAGGTTTAGGAGACCTACTAAAAACCCTGGAGAGAGGGTTGGCTTGATCCAACGGTCCATGATCAAAACTCTGAAATCTGACGGTCATCTAATTTCTTTCTAATTTCGAACTCATGCTATTTGCAGAGCTCAATATTTCTCTTCAATATGATAGAGATATATATATATATATATGTATATATGTATATTTATATATGCATATATATATTAAAAAAAAGTTCTCCAAAGAACATAATTAGAATAACATGATTTACAATAAGGATTTCTCTTTCTATATATGTATATGGACGGAATTACACACACCTAAAATACATCTAAAAACTAAAAAAAATGAGCTCCACACACAATAAAATCAATTATTTGGTATTTTCACACATTTTTTTTTGGCTTTTTTGTGTATAAAATAATTTTTTTTATTATGTATAAGTCCCATTTTTTTATGATTTTTAGGTATATATTAACTATATATAGAGTAATAGAGGTATCCATATCTATATATAGATTCCCATTAAAATTGCTTTAATAATAACCAATTATTACAACAATAAATATCGGGGGCTTGTAGACCCGAATTTCCGCTGCATATTAAATGCTTCGGCTTTACCCTCCGAACAATCCCTTCTTCCACACGGACATAGGATACTACCGCTTGCTTGTCAGACCAGGTGAAGTAGTACCGTCGCATGCGTCTCGCTGATGACATCGACACTTAGAATAATTTTTTTGTTTGTTTTAATTTAATCCCTTCTGTATTTCATGGTTCTCCTGGAGTTATCTAGGGCTCTTTCTGTCATAATATGCAGCATAGATGTTTTCACTCTTGCTCATTTTAATTTTTGTTGCATTGTTTGGGAAGGAATTTCTGTTTTCATGTGATATTTGCCCTTTTCTCTTATTCATTTATTTATTCTAAATCTGTTTATGCTGTGTTTTAGATATAGATCTCAGGCTTGGTTATAAACATGATGCAAATTCTAATTTTATTCTGCTTATTTTGTGTTCCAATGCAAATTGATGTGTGTGATGCCTTAAATAATCTTCTATGATTAGGAGAAATCAAATACTTTGAATTAGAGACACGGTTATAGATATCTTGGAGTCATAAAAAGGTTGTTTTTTTAATTTAAAACACAAACATATACATGCTCATAGAGACAAACAGGCACATGAGAACGGCAGCTTAATGCCTGCTTATGTGTCCGTGAAAGGATTTATAACAGGGATGCTGATAATAAATGATGACGAGTATCCCCATCTCCACTTTTAAACTCAGTAGGTCTTATGAAGAGGTTTCCATAATAATGTAGTATGGCGATTTGTTACAAATGTACCAAAATAACATTCCCACCCAAATAATTATTATGGACTGCACAGGAGGATGGACACTCTTCAGGAAGTGGATGGAAACAACCTTTTCTTCTATCCTTTATTCCTCTTGTGTACTGCATGACAATCGACCTTAACATGTGTTGAGCGCACATAAAATGGTAGATTTTCCAAAACGACTAGCTTGTTGTCACACCACAACCATGTAAGATACGTCATAGAAAAGCCCAACACAAACATTAAACTTCTAAGAGAGACCACCTCACATATAGTCTCAACCATTATTCAGAATTAGCAGAAGATTACAGCCCACCTTCTTACTTTTACCATTATAGGAGGCATTACTATTCCCAAGTACCAAATAACATGAAATAGAACATTTAGTATCAAGGAAGCCACTTTTGCCAACATATGAATAACCTTCCAAGTTCCAAGTCCTAGACATCACTTGTCTGGTTAAATACATCTTTTCTAAGGGTTCCCTTTTAATGTTAAAGATTGCTGATTTTGCACCAGACACCATGAGGGCTTGAAGGACTTTAAAATGTTTTTTTGATAAATCACATAAAGCTACTTTAAATGTATGTACACAATTGTAATTTACAAGGGTCCTATTTGGCCATTGTACCCAGAATAATGTATTAACGAACACGAATTACGTTAAATGCATGGGGTGCGGATATTCAGTTTTCCCCCACTAACAGCGAACCACCGCCATCTTCTCCGCCGCATGGCCCATCCGGCCCCTCGCCGGCCAGCGTGCCAGAAACCACTGCGCGGCCCCTAGGCCGCCGCCCCGGTAGGGGCGACCTGTTCTTTGCTAAAGGTGGGCGACAACATAGCCGCCGGTCCCGCGGAACGGGGGCAAGGCCACAGAGGTTGGGTGGCCTTCTACCTCCTCCGCCTTGCGCGCTTTTACGCGTGCCTCCCCCGTTGCACGCTCTTGTACGCGCCTCCCCCTTGCGCGCTCTAGCGCGCGCCTCCTTACGCGCTCTTGCGCGCGCCTCCGCCTTGCACGCTCTTACGCGCGCCTCCCCCTTGCACGCGCCTCCCCTTAGTGCGCTCTTGCGCGCAGCTCCTCCTCGCACACTCATGCGCGCGCCTCCTCCATGCGCATGTATTCTCCTTGCATGCGTCTCTGTGCGCTCTGCTCTCAAGACCGTTACAAGTGCGCCGTCGGACGCTCCATTCTCCAAATCGCTCCTTCCAGTGCCCTGTCTAGACAGCTGGAGGCTGTCTAGTCCACCGAAGTTCGTCTCAACTGCCGAAGCCTCCTGCAAGATACAACAAGCACTTCGAAGACCGCAAGAGGTCTAACAACTGCCTTCACCCATCAGTCGTTCGTGTGACGATCGAGCCAACCGCGGGCTTCCTCAGTACGAACAGACCAAGCCCACCAGAGCTCCCGAAGTTTATGTGCTCCGCACCGCCAGAAGTTGGCAAGACCAACTTCAAAGCTCGCCAAGGACCGCTCAACTGCAGTCAGACGTACACAACACTTAGCATTCCTAGCGCCCTCAACTCAGCAACAAGCTTACCAGTCGATGATAAGTCAACCACTCCAGACTCCTTTAAGCTCAACAAGAGACAAACCACAAAGGATAAGGCGCACGGAGCGCGCCATCTGAGCTTCTAATTCCTGGACATCAGAATGAGTAAAACAAGTTGCTCTCGCCTCCAAGCAACCATCAAAGACTCTAAAGCATCCAGAGTGAGAAACTCCCCATTGTATCAAAAAAAGAAATTAGCTTCGTGAGTGGTGACATGTCACCCTCTGAGCTCTTCTCCATTTCTCTCTCTCAACAATTGTAACGAGAGACAATCTGTCGTGCTCGAGTTCTTTAAAAAAGCCATGACCAATAGTGGAGGTTTGGCTGTCACAGATCCGACTACGTGATTTTTCACTCAGTTAAAGGGTTTTCCACGTTAATTTTTTTTTTCCAGCTTTCTACTTTCTGTGACTGTTTTTTGCATGCTAGACTGCTCTTGGGATAAGACTGTTCAATTTAGTCCGGTCTACTAGGAGCCTTGAGCGCGCCACAACAGTTTGGTGCCGTCTGTGGGTAGGAGTTCTCCGCACTCTCAGAAGAATCTGAAGATAGTGTCCCCAGCACAGTGATACTCGCGACTAGAGAACAGGACAGGAAAAATCATCCGCATTACTGGAGAAACGGTCCCTAGGGGGCACGTTGATCCGGTTTCCCCTCGCTCGCTCAACAACATGCCTGAAGCAGTGCTCCCCAGCACAGATATCCAAGGCCGCGGAGCCCGTCCTGATGGAGGACCTGAAGCTCAGTATCAATGCATCCGCCCAGAAGCAGCGGGCCCTAGCTTGTAAATGGAAGGCTCACACGTGAAGAAGTTCGTGACATAATTGCTGAAGAGCACGAACGTGCCAGTCAGCGTGCCGCTTTGGCCCCTCGCTCTCTCCATCGTCACTCGCCATTCGCACCTCAGATCTCGACACATCCAATCCCCCTAGGCTTCAAACTCCCAAAGATCGAGACATACGACGGAACGGGCGATCTGTCGGAGCACGTCAGACACTTCAAAATCATTATGCAGCTCTGCAATGCCCCAAATCCACTATTGTGTCAAACATTCCTGGCGACCCTGAAAGGAGAAGCTCGCACTTGGTCCTTTCCCTGAAGGAGGGAGAAATCAAAAATTTCACAGAGCTGACTCAACAATTCACAGACTGATTCATTTCTAGCTGATGGATAGTCAAAGATCCCTCTCACTTGTCAGGGATCTGCCAAAATGAACGAGAAATACTCAAAGATTTCTTCCATCGTTTCACCACTGAGGCACGACAAATCCCTGCGATAAAATCGGAGCTCCTACGAGGGTTTCTTCTTGGAGGGCTCAGCCCTGGTGGATTCCACTCCGCGCTAGTACGAGAGACTGTACCCAGCTATCCTGATCTCGTTTGACGGATCGAGGCCCAGATTGTTGCTGCTGATGCTGTTAAAGCACACCACCAACAATTTAGGAGGAAACCGAAAAGGCAGAGAGAGCAGGAGTTATTACCGCCGCTGGTTGATAAAAAGAATGACGCGCGCTGCAGCAAACCTCGCCGAGATCGAGGCGCACGACAACACGAGGATTACGCTCCCCTCAACACGACTGGAACCAACGTACTCTTCACCATTCGAGATAACAACACCCTTCGCAGGCTCGAGCCACTTGCGCCAAAAAGAGGAAATCAGTCACAATATTGCGACTTCCATCTAGAACGTGGCCATAACACGGAGGACTGCCACATGCTGAAGATGGAGATTGAGCGTCTCGTTAAGCAAGGACTTCTCCGGAGGTTCCTACTGAACCAGGACTCAAACTGGTGTGCGCCCTAGGTGGATAGCTCAGCAGAAGATGACGCAACACCCTAGCATGGGTATAACGAGGACCCCGGGGAAGCGGTCTCTCCCCCAATAAAGCGTACAAATCTTGCAGTCTCACCTTTTTTTATCGTTATTTTCTGCTAAAAATTGTTGTCGTGCGCATGTGCGCTTTGATTATTTACATTATTACAACTATCTCTGACTTCGTTAAAAATATAGATCTCCCGAAGTAAAGCTCTTATTACAGACCCAGTTTCCAGCACCAAACAACAGGCTCTCTGACTTCAGGAAGCATTGTTTGCTCGTGAAGAAGCACCCGCTCCTGCGCTGCAGGGCTTCATGCCCCCGCACTGCAAAGCACCCACTCTCGCGCTGCAGGGCTTCATGCCCCCGCGCTGCAGAGCACCCGCTCCCGCATTGCAGCGCTTCATGCCCCCGCGCTACAGAGCACCCGCTCCCGCGCTGCAGGGCTTCATGCCCTTGTGCTGCAAAGCACCCGCTCCCGCGTTGCAGAGCTTCATGCCCCCGCGCTGCAGAGCACCCGCTCCCGCGCTGCAGGGCTTCATGCCCCCACGCTGCAGAGCACCCGTTTCTACGCTGCAGGGCTTCATGCCCCCGTACAGCAGCGCACCTGCTCCCGCGCTGCTGGGCTTCATTCCCCCGCGTTGCTGAGCACCCGCTCCCGTGCTGCAGGGCTTCATGCCCCCGCACTGTTCTGGGCTACCAGCCCTAGTGACCTCTCACTGCCGCCGATCGAAGGTCCTCTCTTCTCCGCCGCAGTAGGTCGCAACGTCGCTAGGGCCTTTCCCCTTCGCGCTCGCCTGCGGTTTGAAGGTATTCCCTTCGCCGTTTCTCCGGGACCACGTTCCAGCGACCTCCCACTGCCGCCGATCAAAGGTCCACCCTTCTCCGCCGAAGTAGGTCGCGACGTCTCCTGGGCCTGCCCCCCTTGCGCTCGCCAGCAGTTCGAATGTCCGTCCGTCACCGTTTGTCCGGGACCACGCCCCAACAACCTCCCACTGCTGCCGATCGAAGGTCCGCCCTTCTCCACCGCAGTAGGTCGCGACACCGTCAGGGCCTGCCCCCCTCGCGGTTGCCCAGGTTCGAAGGTCCGCCCTTCACCGCCACAATTAGACATCCCCTAGTTCATTGATTCAGACCTCTCATTACTCGGCTTAAAGCGTCCTCTCTTCGCCCACATAGTAGGTTACGACACTACCTGGGTCTCGTCCTCCAACTACCAACATCGAATAAGCAAACCAGAATTGCGTGCAAAATATCGGCGCCAACACAACCAGCGCTCAATCGCCATCACAAGAAAACACTCAAAACTTGAGCAATTAACAAACAATCAGACAATACATATAGAGTGACCAATGCACCATAAATACAATACAAAGACGCTACATGGCGCAGATGCACAAATGTACAATGAAGGCGGAACTATACCTCATTCGCATCAACATTAGAGCCCCCGCTCTCATCCTCGGAGAGATCTCCAATACCAGATTTGACTACGCTGCAACAACGCGTTAAGACCACCAAGTGGATCTTCGTCTCCAGCCTTGCAAGAGTCTTGTGCCGTCCCATCCCGCTCTACAATTTGGCGAGGAGCGCCATTGCATCAGCCTCGCCTGCGAACAAGGTCCCGCTACCTGTTAAACCAAAGAATCGCTCGAGTCTCCGCAAGCGTAAAACAACGAATGCACACAACTTCCCCTATAAAATATCACGCACGCGGCTTGGGGAAAATTCCCCGCACTCCATTCCCTTCGGCTTGAAGCTGCGGGGACTTGGGGGGAAAATAATGGGGTCCCCTTAGAAGTGCTAGTCGCATCCCATGCATGGGGTGCAGATATCCAGTTTTCCCCCGCTAACAGCGTAACCACCGTCGTCTTCTCCGCCGCATGGCCCGGCTGGCGTGCTCGAAACCACCGCGCGGCCCCTAGGCCGCGCGACCTCATCCGCCGCCCCCGGTAGGGGCGACCCATTCTTCGCCAAAGGCGGGCGACAACATAGCCGCCCGCCCCGCGCCGGCCCCTCGGAATGGGGGCAAGGCCACCCAAGTCGGCTGGCCTTTTGGCCTCCCGACCTGGGCAACCAGTTCTCTGCCAAGGGCGGGTGACAACGTGGCCGCCCTCCCTTTTTCGGCCTCCCATACAAGGTTGCAGATGTCGGATGTCGGGTTCACGTCTGTTTGAGTTTGAAATGTCGTATGTCGGATTGCGGGGGATATATCGGGGATATTTTACAATGTAGGATTTTAATATTTTATAAATTTATTAAAAATAATGTATATTTAAAAATTATACAATAAATATATATACACATAATATGTGTATATAAATTGCACAAAAAGAAGCATTGAAGACAGAAAACGACATAAAGAGCATCAAATGAGGGTGAGACGAGAAAAAAGTCAAATCTTGGCTTAAAGAGATGCACAAAATATAGCACAAAACATAATATTACCGCTCGAACGCTTAAAAAAATGAAAAATACATATATATTTTTAGTATTTGTTATATATCATCCACGAGATATCGCCCGATATATCGGGTAAAACCGATATATCGGGGCCTGAAGACCGATATATCAGAGATATTTTCAAAAATGATATTTTTGCTTAAAATGTCGATGTCGTTGCGTTTTTTGCCTAAAACCTTTATGTCGGCCGACATGTCGGACATGTTGGCCGATATCTACAACACTGCTCCCATAACAGGGAGAAGGCCGCCCAGGTAGGGCGGTCATCTGGCCGCCCGACCTGGGCAACTTTTTTCTTCCTAGGCGGGCGGCGGCTTGGCCGCCCTCCCCTCGTCGCCCCCCCCCCCCCCCCCCCCCCCCGTAGTGGGGGTCAAGGCCGTCCGACCCTGGCCGGGGCTGCCTCCCCCCGACCGTCTGTAATGCCCCAAAATTCCTAAAAACCAATAGGAAGTTGATTACAGGAGGTTACGTCGGGCAATAAAGCTAGCGCTGGCGGTATCCAACTGATTTAATTTAATCATTCTCTCTAGAAGGTACCGCCCGACGGTAGAGGTACCGCGTGGCGGTAATGTGCCACATGTCATGACGTGTTGAGGCGGTCGTTGAGCGGCATCACGGTGCTGGATGGGAGCACCGCCACCGCCTGAACTACCGCGCGGCGGGTTATCGCATGACGGTAGCTATTTAAAATGAAGTCTCAATTGAATCTTGGCCATCCACTCCTTAGGAGGTGGAGATCATGTGGCTGGGAGGGCAGCTTGGATTGCTAAGTAGCTGAGGGGAGGTCAGAGCTTCTCATTCTATTCCTCACTCTCTCTCTCTCTCTTGTGTTTTGAGAAAAGGAGAAAGAATAGAGAAGAAGGGGAAGGAGAAGGAGAAGGAGAAGGTTGAACTAGCCCTAGAGAAGAGCTTGAGAGGCGTTCTTGTGATCGGAGTAGCAAGCCGAAGCTAGATCCGCGGAGTGGAAAATGCTGCGGTCGTTTCCATCCGGATCAATTTCGTCTTTATGATTCCAAAACGATCGACAAGGGTAACGATCTTCCTTCTTGGACATGTGAAATCCTTAATTTGGCATATTTGCATGAAGTCCCTCACTAATTGGTGGAGAGCGAAAAGATTTCTGACGGGTCGATACAAAGTATCCCTGGTAATAAACTTGCATTTTGTATTCCCCGGTAATAAACTTGCATTTTGTATTCCCCGGTAATAAACTTGCATATTGAATCCGGAATCGAAGTACGGAATAGACATGCTGTGAGAAGCCCATCCAGATAGGTTGGTCTGGATTGGTGATGGTTATTTTGTTGATTTACCTGCCGGAGAAGACTCCGTGAATAAACGAATAGTTTTACGGGATTTTGAGGTGTTGCAGGATGTTGCAAAGAGTACTGGAGATCTTCTCCAGGAAAACACCCAAATTTGGGGAAAAAATGATATTATGTCCCCTACCGCGCAGCGGTAGAGATACCGCTGGTTGTAGCTCCCATAGAGCTTTTGATTGTGGTTGCGAAGTCCGCGTCTATGAGACAAGGTGGGTAGCATGTTGAGCTGAGAGCCTGGAGTGCCCAGCTATTGTGGCCATGAGAGCCAACATTGAAACATAACACGGTTATTGATTTCGTAAACCGGAAAGGGGAGGCCGACCCGCGTCATGCCGACCACCTGATGGCCTGGAAAATTGAGCAACGGGAAAGGGCTGCGCTGCACCCGCACTATGTCTCTCGACTAGACGATCAAAGGTATTTAGTGCGGTCGGGGGCTTAGGAGAGAGTCATTAGCATTGGTTTTTGCGTGATTATAATGCTCAAATGTTACCGTGTAAGTGGTTGAGGCTTAGGATGGTGGCGGGGCTGGGAAATTCCAGTACACCGATAATGTGCGCTGAGTGCACAGGACGTGTGGTCGCGCGAGCCAACGTCTGTGATGAATGGTGCGTAAATTGCACAGATATACATATAAATGCCGTTTTGCTGCTTGCAGGGAAGGAGCACCGCCGCCCTGAGTGAGGGGTGGGGTTGTTATAAATTGGTCAGCTAAAGCTGACCGTTGCCTTATTTTGCCACATCTTGATGGTCGTGCTTGTGCAGGTGCTGGAGAGCCAAGTGGAAAGTAGGGGGCTGTAGTCCCTTATGCTGTGTTGGCTAGCCCTCAAAGGCCCAAAGACGAATCTTTTACTGTTTTCATGTGTGGCTGACCTGTGTGCCGATGTATGTAATATACTTTTGTGAAGAGAACAGTTATAAGACCTTAAGGCCAAAACACTTCGTGTATTTTGAATATCATTCCTATGGTGTTGTTAATGGACATTCCTATGTTTGGGTTCAAAGAAATTTTAAATGCTTCTGCTAGAATGCAACTCTGAGTTAGGATGCATTAATGAATTGGTTTCAATGCGTAACTCCACTGACTGTTTGTGGAATATGGCGTGAGGCCCCTGCTGGACCTTCTGTTATATTCTACGTGACGGTTGGGGGTGTTATACTGCCAGCCACCCCCGGTCGCCGACCTCGCCGGACCGCCCCTCCCCTCGCGGGAGGGGCGGTTATTTTTCCATTGGAAGTTAGAACCACACGAGGCCGGTATCGTCATTTGCGTAAAATCGATGATCCGTGTGCTCTGAACGGAGCGTTCCTATTTGTCTGTCCGGTAGTTATCGGTGGAAATTACCGGGTTGCCCCTCTGGAATCTATAAATATACCCCTTTCCTCCTTCATTTTCACTCTCGACTCGGTCGACAAATTCCCCTACGGATTTTTCTCTCTCCTCCTCTTATGACTTTCTCTCTCTTCTTTTCTCTTCCTTGCGCGCTCGTGCGCACGCCTCTTCCTTGTGCGCCTGTGCGCGCGCCTCTTCCTTGCGCGCTCTTACGCGCGCCTCACCCGTTGCGCGCTCTTGCGCACGCCTACCCCTTGGGCGCTCTACCGCACGCCTCCCCCTGCGCGCTCTAGCCCGCGCCTCCGCCTTGCGCGCTCTTACGCGCGCCTTCCCTTTGCGCACTCTTACACACGCCTCCTCCTAGTGCGCTCTTGCGCGTCTCCTCCTTGCACGCTCTTGCGCACGCCTTCTCCTCGCACGCTTTTGCGCGCAACTCCTCCTTGCGCGCGTCTCCGCGCACTCTGCTCTCAAGACCGTTCTAAGTGCACCGTCGGGCTCTCCATTCTTCAGATTGCTCCTGTCAGCGCCCCATCTAGATAGTCAGAGACTGTCTAGTCCACTGAAGTTCGTCTCAACCGTCGAAGCCTCCTACAAGATACAACAAGCACTTCAAAGACCGCAAGAGGTCCAACAACTGCCTTTACCCATCAGTCGTTCGTGTGGCGACCGAGCCATCTGCGGGCTTTCTCAGTGCGAACAGACCAAGCCCACCAGAGCTCCCGAATTTTATGTGTCCCGCACCGCCAGCAGTTGACAAGACCAACTTCAGAACCGCCAAAGACCGCTCAACTGCAGTTGGACGTACACAACACTCAACATTCCTAGTACCCCTCAACTCAGCAACAAGCTTACCAGTCGGCGACAAGTCAACTACTCCAGACTCTTTTATGCTCAACAAGAGACAAACCACAAAGGGTAAGGCGCAAGGAGCGCGGCACCTGAGCTTCCAAGCCCAGACATCAGAACGAGTAAAATAAGCTGCTCCCGCCTCCAAGCAACCGTCAGAGACTCTAAAGCATCCAGAGTGAGAAGCTCCCTGTTGATGCGGAAAATGTGCTCTTCCGCTAGCTTGCTCGAGAGTGGAGCACGATCGGTCCGGGATGCGGGGATGAGGAGGAGGTTGATGAGGAACTGTCGAGCAGACGGTTACTTTGACGGTTAGCTCTGCAGGTTGATGCCGAGATAAAGAGAGGAGTTGAGAAGAAGAGGGGGCCGCTATCAGCGGCAACAATAGACTTCGCCCGCCGCGGCTTAAATGTCACTCTTGCGGCGGGCTTTCCTTTGATTATGAATCAGTATTACAGCTTGAGATTGCACCTTTACATGGAAAGCAAATAAAGGGTACAAAGGGGGAAGCTGACGGCTAAGGAAAGAAGTTGCCAGAGGCCACGCGGTTTAACCAGAGAGGTAGGCAGACCGTGCGGTTAGCTGATCCCGCAGCTCGCTAGACTATGCCGAGCGGACTGCGCGATCAGGCCGAGAAGACAAGGGAGGTCGCGCTGACTGAGAGGAGGCCGCAAGGGCTAGCCGCGCGGACTGGAAAACTGAGTCCGCGGGACTTGATGCCTTGACCTTGTCGTTCCACCTGCGTCTCCGTGCTTTCGTCCTCCCCCAGAATGAGAGGTATGGGGGCCTATTTATAGGCCCGAGGAGGTAACGGTCTTGGTAACGTCACCCCCGGTAGAGCGGTAAGTTGTGCGAGTAGAACGAGGAGTCCGCGCCATATTGTGCGGTTAGGGACGCCTACTTGAGCTGATATGCTGCTGCTGGTGGACTGGGACGAGTCCGCCTCTGGTGTACTGAGCGAACCCCACCCGCGTCGAGCTGTGCGAGCTGAGGAGTAGTCCGGCCGTTGCTGGGAGAAGCGGGCACCGAAAAAATGGAGGGCTAGCTGGCGGACTGCAGAATGAGTCTGCCTAGCCCTCTGCGGAGAGGATGAGGCAGATCGCCGGCTGCTGAGCTGGGGTTCTTCCGGCGGACTGCACGATCAGTCCGCCTAGCTCGCGGTGTACTGGAGGAGTCCGCCTCTGGGGCTGGAGGCTTGTCGCTGGGTGAGGTAGGCGACCTGTCAGACTGGATGTAGCAGGTCGCCTTCCTGCTGGAGATGAGTCCGCGAGGTATGGCGCGGTCTGGCGTAGAGTGGTTGGCCATGGTGCCGACTCTACAGGCGGGCTGAGACCGAGTCCGTCCATTGTTGGCGGACAGGAGAGTTGGTCGCCGCTGGATGTGCGGGTTGGAGAGCTGGAGGGAGGAGCAAGCCTGGCTCCCTTAGACGGACTGAAGACTGAGTCCGCCACCTCTTGCTGAATAGAAGGAGCAGGTCGCCCTCTTTGGTGGAGCAAGCGCGTCTCCTGTTGGATGAACAGGCTTGTCGCGTACTGGCTGGCGACCTGGAGGCAGGTCGCCTGGCAATATGGCGGTTTGCGCGGATGACAATGTGAGTCCGCCATTCTGTTGGACCTGTAGGAAGAGAACTGACGCGCGGTTAGCTGATCTAACCGCGCGGCTTGCAGGGATGGACTGAGGAAGCAGTCCGCAGCCCCTGCAGAACGAGCGACTGCTGCGCGACCTGGGCGGTCTGGCTTGGGAGACCGCCCTAGCCGCGCGGCCTGAGCGGACAGAGAAGTCTGTCCGCCCATCCTTAAAAAAAAGGGGGCTGACAGGCCGCGACCTCCAGGGTGAACCTGGAGCAGGCCGCGACTTGCGAGCTGGCTATCTTGGGAGGGATCGCCGATTTCTAGGTTAACACTCCCCATTGTAGCAAGAAAAAGAATTAGCTCCGCGAGTGGTGGCCTGTCACCCTCCGAGTTCTTCTTCATTTCTCTCTCTCAATAATTGTAACGAGAGGCGGCCTGTCGCTCTCGAGTTCTTAAAAAAAGCTCTGTGCAACAACCAGCCAATAGTGGAGGTTTGGCCGACACAGATCCGGCTACGTGGTTTTTCATCCAGTTGAAGAGCTTTTCACGTTAAAAAAGTCCTTTTCCAGCTTTCTACTTTCTGTGACTGTTTGCACGCTCGACCGCTCCAGGGCTATGGCGTTTCAATTTAGTCCGGTCTACCTAGGAGCCTTGAGCATGTTGCAACAATTTTTACATTCTGTGTGAGAATGCAGAAGAATCGGTTCCAACACGACATTTGTAATGACCCGCTACTTCATCCTCTGGAACAATGTAGTGTTTCTAAAGTGACATAAAAGAGGGTCTAAATTCTTGCAAGTTTGTAGCTGATTTTACCATATTTATAATTGTGATGCTCTTTGTGGATTGGATGTTTGGAGGCATAGTGATGCAAATTGATAGAGCACGTACTCAAGAAGTTCATTTTCTTAAAGGCTAAATCTAACGGGTCAAAGGACGCAGCAAAATAGTTGATCCTAACTATTTTTATGCCTTTCTCAAGCCATTATCTATTTTGGCTGATGTTGATTATTTTATTTATTTTTATTTCTTGAGGTAAAATTGTGACAATTATCATGGGCAATATTATCATGCCAAACGTTGAGGATGAGATTTGTTATCAATCTTATATTTTAGGATCTTTCTGTTATAAATAGAGGCCCCAGGGCAATGTAGGTGACAAAAAATTATGAATGAAAAATTTGAGTAGTTCTCTAATTGATGCTTGGGATTCACACTGAGGATTTGCCAACAACAACATGACGAGTTAATGCTTTAGTGTCTTCCCTGTGTTTTTATCTAGTTTTCCACTTGCTGCACTTCTCCACTGCAATCCATGCTTACCAAATGGTCCAAATATTCCATTTTCTTTGGAAAACTTTGGGGACCGTAGTTGATTTTATAATTTATTTTGCTAACTTTAAGCCTTCATCTCTTTATGATTTACTAGCTCTGATTCTATTTTATGTTTTGCAGATTGATAGGACTTTTCCTTAATGGAGGATGATCTGGTAGATATTCAAGATAATTGGGAACTAACTCCTGCAAGCAACACTATTTCACTCGCTGTTGTGGGGAAAACAGGCAATGGGAAAAGTGCAACAGGAAACAGCATTCTTGGGATGCAGGCCTTCATCTCTGATCTTAGCCCTTGTGGGGTAACATGCACTTCTGAACAGAAAAGCGCTATTTTGAAGGATGGTCGTTCTGTCACTGTTATTGACACTCCTGGTAATTTATTTGAATCTGATCTTAGATAATATATATTGTAAAGATACTATCTTGGTTTTGGAGCAGTGCTAATCAATGTTCCTTAAACTGTAACTTGGTGATAAAAGGCCACAAACTAAATAGTACTCTAGCAAATCGTAAGATTGTTTATTATTGGAAATGGTTGCCGCACTTATGCTCATGCCCACACTTGCCTAAACAATATAATTAATCCAAAACCTACTGTCCTATCCGATTGAGGATCCGGGAACTATATAATGTTTGGAACGAGAAAGGATTTGGGAGAGAAAGGAGAAAACTAGGGTTTTGAGAGAGAGAGATAAGAATACCTGAGAATACTTGCCTGTCCATCGCCAAGAAACCCTAGGGGTATTTATACCCCTTGGGACATGGAGCGGCCGGGCGGCCCCTGCCATAGGGGCTGAACCCGTCCAATTCAGCCCCCAACCGCCTTCTTGTTTTAATTAGAGAGGGCTGAATCGGATGGTTTAGCCCCGCTTGATGCCGCATCCTTCCGCTGTCTTTGGTATTGTTGTCCCGCGAACAGGCCGTTATGACGATTCATAACATTCTCTTCCCCTTCAAGAACCAGCTTGTTCCCAAGGTGGAAATTTGGGTAACGGTAGGGTTGAGTGTTGGTCGGCTCAGTCCCTTCCTTCAGGCTCATCGCAACAATGTCGTTCTCTTGTTCCCGCAGTCTCTCCAAGTAGTGAAGAGAGACCTCTTTCACCGGTGAGATTCTGATCCCGTGTAGGCAATACTCTCTCCCATCCCGAGCAAACTCCATGGTCAAGTTGTCCCAATCCAGGGTTACTTTACCCAGCTGTCGCAATCACTGGACCCTCAGAACCATATCTGACCCCTAGATGGGCAACAAGTAGACATCCAATATACAGGTGTATCCTTGCACACTGACCCACACTCCCTTCAACATCCCTTCGTACTATAGCTTATTTCCGTCTGCCACCATGACCTGAGAAGCAACTATTGACGTGTTATTGTGTTATTCCTTGTATCTTATGTATATACCCCCTTATGAGGATGAATAGATATTTCTTTACTCATTCAATTTAGTATCAGAGGAGGCCGTGCCCCGATCCCACCGTGCCCTAGCTTCCCGCATCGTGCGCGTGTGCCGATCCCGCATCGCCGCCTCCTGTGTCTTCCAATCCCGCATCGCGCCTCTCCTGCGATAGCTGTGCCGCCGTCGATGTGAGGCCCTCGCCTCTCCCGCTTCCATCCCACATCGCGCTTCTCCCTATCGTGCCTCTCCTGCATCGCGCTTCTCCCTATCGCATCCCGCATCGCGCTTCCTGCATCGTGCGCCTGTTCCGATTCCGCATCGTGCCCCTGTTTCCCAACCCAGCCGTGCCGTCTTTCCTGGTCGATGCGATAGCCGTGCATGTGCATCTTCTGCATCGTGGTCGCTGATTTGGTTGGTGTTTATTGCCCCTACCCTCTTTCTTTTCTCCTCATGACCTAGATCTGTGATCTATGGTCTTCCTTTTTTTTGGGATTGGTTCTTCTGTTTAAGGGTTTCATTTTATTTTCTTCTTGCATTCCCTTGTTCCCATCCCATGGATTCCTCCCTCTTCGGTTTGAATGATGGCTTTGCACGACGCATTACTACCACCCTTCTCAATGACAAAAATTTTATCGCTTGGTCCAACTCCCTGCGAGTCCATCTTGCTGTACATGACAAGCTTGATTGGCTTGAACCTAATGGTGTTCCCAAGCCTTCCGATGAAAAGATAATTCGTCAATGGCGCACAAAAAATTTCAAGATTCTCGGGTGGCTTCAGTGCTCCATGGAGCCTGGATTTACGAGCAGTTCATGCGATTCGATTCAGTGCCGTCTCTTTGGGCTGCCTTGACGCGTACTTACGGTCACACACGCGTTGATACACGGATTTATTCTGTCTTCCATGAGATTTCTACTGCTCGCCAGGGGGACTGTTCAGTGCACGAGTACATTACCTTTCTCTCAGGGAGATTCCAAGAGCTTTCTGATCTTGAGCCGCTTAGTGCTTTTCACATCCAGAGGACCTGCTTGTTGCCAAGCGGCGGCTTGAGAAGCGGGAGACCTATCAGTTCCTGATGGGCTTGAGGCCTGAGTTTGAGCAGATTAGGGTTCAGATTATCATCATGAACCCTCTTTCTGATATCTTGGATGCTTATTCCATGGTGGAGGAGCATGAGCGCCGTGCCCGCCTGACTGCTGTTTCGCCCGTTCCGGCTTCTGTTCTTCTTCCAGACCAAATGGCCCTGACTTCAGGTCGTCCTTCTTCTGTGCGCGGGGGGCGTACTTCTACCTCTAGAGGTCGCGGGGTGGTCGCGGCAGCCCATTTTCTTCTGTTCAGTGTCAGCACTGCCTCCGGACTGGTCATGAGAAGGCCCGATGCTGGCTTCTCTTTCCTCACCTACGCCAGCAGTTCCCCGCCACGCGTGCTGCCGCCGTTACTTCTTCTGACTTTGGGGGCCAACCTGATTCCAGTGCCTTTTCTGGGGTTCCTTCCGCCGACTGGAGTCAGCTTATGGCTCAAGTGCAGCAACTCCAGTCTCAGCTTCAGCTACAGTCTCCGTTTCAGACTCTGCACCAGCCTCTTCCTACTCAGCCGTTGCCTGCCTCCTCGTCATTCTCGTCGACTTCAGCGTCTGTGTCATGTACCCCGATGGCCTTTCATGTCACTCAAGGGGGGGTCTGCTTCTCCCTGGGTGATTGACTTTGAGGCCACTGATCACATGACTGGTGAGAGACGCTTGTTCTCTTCTCTTGAGTCTCCAAGCGTCCATCGGCAGGTACGCCTTGCCGATGGATCTGTGACCCCCATCCTTCTCCGGGGCACAGTTCCTTTGTCTCCCTCCTTCTCCTTGGGTTCAGTTCTTCATGTTCTCAAACTTGCTTTAAATCTTCTTTCTGTTAGTCAATTGACTCGTTCGATGCACTGCTCGGTGATATTTTTTCTTTCTGGCTATGTTTTTCAGGACCTGACCACGAGGAGGACTTTTGGCTACGACCGTGAGCGCGACGGGCTATACCAGCTGGATCTTCCACCTCCTTTGCCCTGTCTCTCACCCCCATCCACCGTTGCTGCTACTACTTCACCTGCTCTTTGGCATGCTAGACTGGGGCATGCGAGTCCCCAGATTGCGTCGTCTCTTTTTCCGAGTGTCTCGTTTGAGAACTCTTTCAGTATGATGTGTGTCAGCTTAGCAAACATACACGCACTTCTTATCCTGTTCTGTTTCTCGTAGTTCTGCACCATTTGATATTATTCATTCAGATGTTTGGGGGACTGCCCCGGTTGTTTCTTATGATGATTTTTGGTATTTTGTTACTTTTATAGATGATTATACCCGTTGCTATTGGGTCTATCTTGTGCGTGCCAAACCTGATGTCTTGGATTTAGATACCCAGTTTACTAGTATGGTTCAGACTCAGTTTTCCTCTCGTATTCGGGTCCTTCGCTCCGACAATGGGGGAGAATATACTTCTTCCTCTTTCACTTCTTTCCTTGCTAGCCAAGGAACCCTTCATCAATTCTCCTGTCCCTATACACCAGAACAGAACGAGGTGGCGGAACGTAAGAATCGTCATCTCTTGAATGTGACACGGTCTCTTCTTCGTGGATCTTACGTTCCCAAGTCGTTTTGGAGTGCCGCCCTTCTTACGGGGACCTTCTTGGTCAACCGTCAGCCTTGTCAGCCTTTAGCGGGTCGAGTACCTCTTAGTCTTCTATCTCCCCGCCGCCCTCTATTTCTCGTCCCTCTTCGGGTGTTTGGGTGTGTGTGTTTTGTCCAAGACCGTCGTCCGACTCAGACAAAGCTTGATGACAAAGCTATCCAGTGCCTATTTTTAGGATATTCCTCCTCTTCCAAGGGCTATCGGTGTTTTGACCCTTCTTTTCACAGGACTTTTCACTCCCTAGATGTTATGTTCTTTGAGGATGTCTCCTTTTATGGTCCCTCCCCTGTCCGTGTTGCTCCTTCTGCTCCTCCACAACCGGCTCCGGTTGCCCTTGCTCCGCTGTACGACTCTCTTTCATTGCAGACTTACACTCGTGGCCCACGCGGGCCCTCCCATATACACCCCATTCTTCGGGATCCACTGGTCACGCCTAGCTCACAGGACCTTGTGCCACATCCTCTGGCAGGTGATGCTCTTCCCTCCTCTGACTTACCCATTGCACTTCGCAAGGGTAAGCGCTCTTGTGTTACTGACCATCCTGTGGCAAGTTATGTGTCCTACCAGCGTCTTTCTCAAGGTTACCAGGCTTTTCTGACTGCTACCGACCTGATCCAAGCTCCGGGTTCGACGACTGAGGCGTTCCAGCAGCCAGAATGGGTGGCGGCCATGGAGGATGAGATCTCCGCACTACAAAAGGCGGGTACCTGGCATTTGGTCCCTCTTCCTGCAGGTCGGAAAACTGTTGGATGTCGTTGGGTTTACACTGTCAAGTATAATGCCGACGATTCTCTTGACCGCTACAAGGCCCGTCTTGTCGCGAAGGGCTTCACTCAGACTCCTGGGGATTACGGCTTGACCTTTGCCCCGGTGGCCAAGCTATCTACTGTCCGTCTGCTTGTCTCTCTCTCTGTCTGCCATGGGTGGCCTCTTCATCAGATGGACGTGAAGAATGCCTTTCTCAATGACGACCTTGCTTAGGAAGTTTATATGGATCCGTCCCCCGGTTACAAGCTTCAGGGGGAGTATTTAGGCCGTGTTTGCCTTTTGCAGAAGTCCCTTTATGGGCTGAAGCTGTCTCCTCATGCGTGGTTTGAGCGGTTTGGTACTGTTGTGCTTCAGAGTGGGTTCACCAGGTGTCATGTCGACCACATGTGCTTTGTTCAGACTGCTGTAGATGGCCGTAGGGTCATTATTCTTGTCTATGTGGATGATATCATCCTTACCGGTGATGATAACTCGGGGATCCTTCAGATCAAGGGGGTTCTTCAGAAGGCATTTGAAGTGAAAAATTTAGGGCCTCTGAAGTATTTTCTCGGTATTGAGGTTGCAAGGTCTCAGCAGGGGATTTCCTTATCTTAGCGCAAGTATACACTCGACCTCTTAAGTGATACTGGCCTTCTTGGGTGCTCTCCTGTGTCTACACCCATGGATCCAAACCACCCCCCTTCACGCCAAGTCTGGCGATCCTCTCCCTGAACCGGGCAGATATCAACGTCTTGTTGGCAGACTTATCTACTTGACCAACACTCTCCCTGACATTAGCTTTGCTGTGAGTGTGGTCAGTCAGTTCATGCATGCTCCCCGGATTTCTCACCTAGATGCAGCATTTCGGATCCTCCACTACTTGAAGGGATCTCCTGGCCTAGGGATCTTCTACCGTTCATCTCTGGCCCCTGGCCTCACTTGTTACACGGATTCTGACTATGCTGGTTCCCTCACTGATCGAAGTTCTACTTCGGGGATGTGCACTTTCTATGGTGGAAGTCTTGTTTTCTGGAAGAGCAAGAAACAGAGTGTTGTTTCCCGCTCGTCTGCTGAGGCTGAGTACCGGGCTATGGCCCATGGTGCTACTGAGCTCCTTTGGATGTGTACTCTCTTGACCGAGCTTGGCTCTCCTCCCTCTGGTTCTTCGACTCTTGTGTGCGACAATCAGTCCGCTCTCATGCTTGCCTCCGACTCGGTTTTGCACGAGCGGACTAAGCATATTGAGGTTGATATTCACTTTCTCAGGGAGCACATCCGTTCGGGGACTCTTGAAGTGTCCTATGTTCCCTCCGCAGAGCAGATTGCAGATGCCTTCACCAAGGCGGTTGGGCCTTCCCGACTTCTTTCTACATGTGGCAAGCTGGGCTTGCTTGACCTCTTCGCGCCAGCTTGAGGGGGAGTGTTGACGTGTTATCATGTTATTGTGTTATTCCTTGTATCTTATATATATACCCCCTTATGAGGATGAATAAATATTTTTTTACTCTCATTCAATTGCAGCTGCCTTGGTGATCTCTTGCCCCAACTTCTGTGCTACTACGGGGTTGATGAAGTTATGTGTACTCCCGCGGTTAACCAGAATGGTCACCTTCTGTTGGCCGATTCACCGTGCAATACTTATAGTGGGCGGTGTGGATCCTCCCTGTATGGCCAGGATAGATACCCTGAACTCGATTGTATCCGGGATGTGCTCCTGTTCCCCTTCTTCGGCATCTGACATCTCGTCTTCTTCCTGCAACATGTGTACCTAGATCATCTGACATTTGTGGTCTGGGGTGAATTTCTCATCACAGTTGAAACACAATTCCTTTTTCTTTCTTGCCTGTAGCTCTGACCATGTCAATTTCTTCACGGCTGCCCTTTCCGTAGCTCCTTGATCCTTCTTAGTGTCAGGAGGGTTTGTTGTGTTCTTTGTGTTTCCCTCTCTTGACTTCTGTCGGTTGAGTCACTCTTCTTGAATTCTGGCCAAGCTGATAGCGTGGGTCAAACTGCACGGTATATAGGCATACACCTCATCCTTGATGTGCTCCTTCAACCCCGAAATAAAGCATCTCATTAATGTCTTCTCTCCCCTCTGCACCTTGTTGGCTAACATTTCAAACTCTGCTCGATATTCCATCATCATTCCTTTTTGCCTCAGTTTCCGAAGAAGTGCCTCAAAATCTTCGTACTCTAGTGGGCCAAAGCGGGCTGTGAATCCGTCATCAAATCCGTGCCATGGCACGTGCTCCCGTCCTCTGAGAAACCACTGGGTCCATTGGAATACATCCTCAAGGTGAAAGGACGCTAATTTCACCCACTGTTCTTCTGATATGTCCTGATAATGGTATAATAACTACCTTTTGGATCCATTCTAATGCGTCTCCTCCTTTGAATTTGGGGTAGTTCATGCGTGTCACCTTCAGCGGCATGTAGGTCCTCGGTTGTGGCTGCCCGGGTCCCCCATACTCTTGTCTGAATCCTTGTAGTCTCCATCGATTGGTTACTACGTGTGGGTACCCCCAGTCCACCCCATAGGGGTTTACGACCGCCAATGGCGGCCTAAACTCCCATCCGCCTCTTCTGTCGCCACTGGAATGTCTCGGCCTCTCCAGAATAGGAAGGAGTCCATCCCGATGTGGGTACCCCATCCATCTGGCTCGTCGGTTCTCTTGGAGCCCTTCCCGAGCCCAGCCGGACCCCTGGGTGCGTGCGTCTTTGCGGTAAGGAGGAAAATCTAGGGCCGGCGCGTCGATTCTTCCTATCTGGGTTGCATCGGGTCGGCGCGTTGATTCTGCCTATCTGGGTTGCATCGGGCCGGCGCGTCGATTCTGCCTATCTGGGTTACATCGGGCCATGCTGGTGGTCGTCGTGAGCCTCCTGCCCTTCCGCCGTCGATCCCAAGACCCCTATTGAGGTTGGAGGCCCGATCGTTACCCTCCCTCCCCACACGGTCTTGGTGTCCCGCTGCTGGGAACAGAAAGGGGATTGGGACTGCGCTGGTCTCTTCCACAACAGCCTTACCCTTGATGTGTTGAGTCAACAAATTTTTTATCTCTTCCATGAGCGCATCCAACTTTTCTTCCAGTCGTTTCTCCGATGGCCTCAACTTTTCTTCAATGGTCGCCACCGTGTTTGATAGCCCGATATAGTTCTCTTCTAGAGTTGCCAACCGATTGGATTCTTCCTGTGAGCGAGTCACCTTGGTGTACTCAAGGGTTTAGATAAGTCAGCCGCTGGGGAAGATCGATGAGGCCGTTAGGTGCAGTTGACGAAGCAGTTACTGCGTTTGAAGGCTATAGGACCGACCAGGCAGGGACCTGGAAGCAGGCGCTCGAAGGAAGTCGTCAAAACGCCGCCTGGGAGAAGCGTTAGTGAGTGTGGATGATGCTGTCGGGACGTCGTCGGGCTTCTGGTATCGCGAGCGGAAGTCGTCGAAGCAGTCGCTGGACCCGCGGTTGTTGATCGGCGGATGCGGGAGACTGATGACGCAGTCGCTCGAAGCCGCAGATGTGGTTGACGATGGGGAGGAAACTGCGTTGGACATGGACTTTGCGGAAGGATGCTACGATCGAGGTCGATGACTCTTGGAAACTGCGATTGGGGCAGAATCTGCGTTCGAAAGGGACGATGCGACGTGGACTGGACGACGCTGTCAGTTGTGAACTCGCGGGAAAGAAGCGGTCGCTGAATTTAGGAGGACAGAACCTCTGATACCAAATGTTAGGAACGAGAAATGATTTGGGAGAAAGGAGAAAATAGTGTTTGAGAGAGGGGGATAGGAATACCTGAGAATACTTGCTTGTCCATCGCCAGGAAACTCCAGGGGTATTTTTACCCCTTGGGCCATGGAGGGGCCGGTCGGCCCCTCCCATAGGGGCTGAACCCGTCCGGTTCAGCCCCCAACCCCCTTCTTGTTTTAATTAGGGAAGGCTGAACCGGATGGTTCAACCCCGCTTGATACCGCATCCTTCCGCCGTTTTGGTATTGCTGTCCCGCGAACAGGCTGTTATGAGGATTCATAACATAAAAGGCCTCAAATTAAATAGAACTCTAGCAAAGCATAAGATTGTTTATTATTGGAAATGGTTGCCCTCATGCCCACACTTGCCTAAACAATATAATTAATCCAAAACCTACTGTCCGATCTGATTGAGGATCTGGGAACTATTTCAACCCTTGTGGGCATTGTCGATCCCTTCAAACCAAGATAAACAATGTTTTTAGGTATTGTTCTCAATTTAATTTTAGGGATAAAAAGCCATAAAACCACCTACTTTCGATACCCAAACTAATATTACTTTGTTAGCCATAAATAAGTTTAATACTTTATCCATCTTTTCATCAGAGGAGATCAATTCTTCTTAGACCTTATATCAGGATCATAATCCCTATGCTTTAATCTTATGAAAATGAGCATCTTCCTCCAATCTCATTAACATATTTGAAGAAGCCCTTGACCCAAATCTTGACTATGAGAACTCTTAAACTAATGAGGAGGGCACAGTTAACTCTAGATCCACCATTAATGTCAGGAATGATACAAAGCTTGAATTCAATCAAAACCTTTTGGTGGGGATTATGAAGAAATGACCCATGTGCAAGAGCAATAATGATAATTCATGATCTACTGTGAACATTTATGTGCCTTGCTCATTCTAAGAACTACACATTTCAAAATGGGGAAGTTTTTCCTGATAGAGCAGAGGATCATGTGGTAGCAGGAAATATACAAAAAAATATCTCAGAGAAGAATGATACATCACAAACTGGTAGACATCCTCTTGCCCAACTAAGGCTGAATATGCCCTTGGGATTGAAGCTTCTCTCGCCCAGCTCTATACCGAAGACAAAATATAAAGTATGACTTGCTTAAAACATTACATAACACTTCTTACGTACACTCCATAGACACTAAATAAAGAGAATGATATTTCCCATTAATTTAATAAACCTACTAAAATTTAGACTACATAGACATGATAAATAAAGACGATAATCTCTACTATTAATCATAATACAATTCCTAAAATATCATATTATTTCCTATGATATAACTTATTGGGAAATATCGTATTATTTCCTCTGACATAACTTATTGGGTGGTGGGTCTGGCGATTTGTTGGATGGTGGGATCTGGCTAAATTGCCTTGTCCCTAAGCCATACGAAGAGAATAAAGTCGACACACGTTCTGAATTTTAATGGAATGTTAGTCTAATTTGTTTGGATTTTTAGTAATTTTTCCGCAACAGTTAGGTGGACGATTAACATTGGACATTGTGTTGTTGTGGACAAAGTGGGGTTACTTTAGTGCCAATTGCATCATGGTGGGCTTGTGGACCTAAATCAATACAAATGCTAGAGCAAATACTATGACGATGATATCAAGGAGGTAGAAATTTTAATTTGAAAACATTTATTTCATAATGTTTAATGGAGCCTTATTTGGTGTTTGGTGTTTGAGGTCCACATCATTGTTGAGAAAAACTCAAAATCAAAATGAAGGGAACTCCAAAACATGGAGGGAAACCCTTTCATAAGAAATGATTAGAGATCAGTCTCACCTTGCCAATATAACTTAGAAAAGCAAGTATATAAATCATTTCACTCATCCTTATTTGTTCAAAGGAACATAAAGAAAATCTATGAACCACGCATCCGCACGCACGCACCAGACCGAACCAGATTCAGATTTCTGATATCGGATTTGGGGAATAATTAAATTGAAATGTATTTTTTGGACAAAATAATTTTACCTTTTCAAATCCCTCAATAATTCAATATGCGTCGAATAGTATTTGACTTACATCGAATAGTATTCAACGTGCGTCGAATACTATTCGACGTATGTTGAGTCTGCACGTCGAATGTATTTACTTCTCTTCGTCCCTCCGTGCAACATTTTTACCCTCTCCCGTGCGTCGACTAGAACTCGGCGATTGTCAATTTCTTTGCATTGATTTCATTCGTGTGATTTCTTCACGCATTTTTGTGTCATTTATTTTTAAGTTGGAAACCAAAGTGTATCCTTGCATGATAACATTTAATAAATATTATCGTTTTAATTTATTAAATGATAATGACTTGTGGTTTTTACGAGACTCCTATATAGCAGGTTTTTCTGAATCTCTTCTTTCTCTTGTTCACTTGTTCTCTCATTCTTTTGCACGATCTTGCTGTTATGATTTTGCTTCTGCTTTCTTGACGTTTGCTTTATTGTGCAAGGCCAATGCTCTGGATGCTGAATGAAGGAAGCATGGTTATGTGCACATAAATCAAAATGGACGCAAATAAAGATTATCAAATAAAATGATCCTTCAAATTAGATAGTAGTTAATTAGGGCAAACACACAAATAAAGATATATCAAAATAAAGCATATTTTGTTATGCACTAAATTATAGTGTGAAACTAAGGCAAAATATTCTAAATGATGTGATCCCTTTGAAATTTCATTCCTAAAGAAAATCATTCCTTTTTAACCTAAATCAAATCTCCTTAAAAAACCCCCATCAGCCTCCTATTCCCGTATCTTGGTAATAATCGGGACAAAGCAATCTTCTTTGTTCCCGATTGTGTAGCCCTAGTCTTCGGTTCCCAAACAAAGTCGCGCCTGCACCCTTCAAAACACCGACGCCGGACAAAACTCCAGCCGGACGCCGCCCTGCTACAGCCCGATGACGCCTTCCGCCAAACTAGCGGCGTCCTGTTCTTCCACGTCGTTCCCATCGTGTGGGTTCCTCTTCCGCACAAAGGTATCGTCAACACCATCTCTTCGAAGTCCGTCGACTCCTCCCATTCTAGCCGCCGGATCATGCTACCCCCACGCGCTGGTAACGTCGACAACAATTTCTCTCCGTTATCCGCCAACAACGTAGTCACCTTCTACGATAAGGACCCGGAAGGACCCTGCCGTGATCGTCCAAGCCTTCAAGGTCTAATTCTTCTATTCCCGTAGCATATGAAAGAAACCTGAGCCTGTTTCTTTGGGTTGAGGTATGTTTCCCAAACCATCAAGCTCCTTTCTGATTAGTCTAAAATTTGCTGTTTTTTATTTGATTTTTAAAATCAGAGTTTGCTTGCCCTAATTCACATGTCTACTTATTTGTCGTCAATATGAAAAACCGTTCTTATTCATCTTGTTCACGAGTTTGTGGAAGCGTTAATTCATATTGTTAAATATGCTTGATTGTTGGGCTCATAGACGCGTTTGTTAAGCTAAGATCGATTGTCGCTCTCCGTTTGCTCGAGAAAATTGCGCTAACGCAACATATTTAAAAGAGAACTCTGATAGTTATGTTTGGTGTTGTTTAAAAAATAGTTATGTTTGGTGTTGTTTATAAAAAATATTTCAAAACATTACAAATAAAAATGGAGAATCTTGAAGAGCGCATGAAAACTTTAATGAAAAATATTGAGTTCGTCACTGCAAAATTCAAGCAAAATTTGAATGGGTTGTGCACCGATGTACACAACTTTGAAAAGACAATGCACAAGCAATATATTTTTCCTGATTGCGTCCCAACTACGTATTAACTTGTGGAACCCGAGCTTTGAAATATTAATAGTCCTCTTTCTAGACCCGTCCCCCATGAGCATCTTGGTCCCTAGTCTCCACTATAACACTCCCTTCAGTCGAGAAGTTCTTTCCTGAGCCCCAGCTCCAAGAAGAGGAATTTCATCCTCCTCATCCCCTTATCCCGACTGAGGCGGTGTTTCCACTCACTCATACTGAATCACAATCTTTAGTCGCCGAGTTTATTCCTAAGGCCCCACTCCAGGAAGAACTTGCTAGTGGGGCGTCAATCACCTTGGATGACACAATTTCGATCTCACTTCTCCCAGAGGAGTTGGCTAGTGATGAGGCCCTCATCCTAAGTGACATAGACTCGATCTACGTATGTCCTGATTCTCCTAGCCCACTACAACCACCAACACTTGAGCCTATTGACATTTTGTTTGATGGTCACCCACCCATAACACTAGTGTCACCACCCTATATTGATTTTGTATTTGGAGATTATTTTATATCATTACATTATCAAAAAAATACAAATATTCCCCAAAAAATTTATTATCAAATTGTCGATATATTTAAGAGAAATTGTATTTTAAGGATAATGAGGACACCAAAAATTTTCGCGCCAAAAAAGATACACGATTTAAAGGACATCTCTGGAAAATTTTAAATAGTAAATTTGGGATTAATTTTAAATTTTGTAACGTTAGTCAGATTCGATCTGGTGATATGTTTGGGATGGTTGATTTTGATCTCGTAGGCGCTTGTATGTGTCTGGCAGGAGAGCGCATGATGCGATATGATTTAAAGATTTCACAGGTCGAGCCTACTTGCTTCCAATCTCATTTCTTTGATCCCCACTTCCTCCCACTTTGTGATACTCATCTCTTTGATGCTCTGATTTTTTCTGATCATTTAAATATCATGCATAAAATTATGACTAACTGTTTGCGAGTATATTCGAAAATCTATACTTTCATTGATTCTATCACTGGGAATTATATTTTTCCAAATGTGGTTGGTTTCCTGCATTTTTTAGGAAAGAGAGTTTACCTACAGGTCATGAGCTGTAGCGAAGGATCCTTCCTTTGCCTCACTCCAGAGCCCGACAGTAGCGGAGCATTTTCAGATCGACAGTCAGACTTCTTTGTCGCAGCCTACATTACACTCTCGATGGGATCAAGGTCTTTCAACCTTAAGAGAATTGATGCAACCTGTATCACATCATGTGCCTTATTTTATTTCATGCATTGTCAATTTATTTCACGCATTTCTTTGTTTTGGTATTTGTAGCGCATGTCTTAGTGCACGCGTATTTTATTTTACGCACTCATTACAGCTTATTGAGGTGATCATCTAGTAAGTCCCTAAATAAAAAGATCCGTCAAATTAAGTAGTATGTTAATTAGGGCAAGCACACGAATAAAGATTTATCAAAATAAAGCATATTTTGTTAGGCACTAAATTATAGTGTGAAATTAAGACAAAATACTCTAAATTATGAGATCCCTTTGAAATCTCATTCCTAAAGAAAATCATTCGTTTTTTAACCTAAATAAAATCTCCTTTAAAAAAAGGCGATTGTTAACCGCACCCCTCATATGGCTATCCGCACCCCAATTTATTTAAAATACGCTTTTTTTTAAAATTTTACTTGCAACCCTAACCTATTCGCCTCTCACATTTCGCGGAAGCCGCTCCCTGTCTCCCTCTTCGCCGAGCCGCTCTCGTCTCCGACATCTTCCTCCCGTCTCCGGCATCTTCTTACCGTCTCCGACATCTTCCTAGCGCCTTCTTCATCTCCAGTTAACAAGCCGGCGCCTCCTTCCAGCGTGATCCTTCCACCTGCGCCCGCGTCTCCCTCTTCGTCGAGCCGCTCCCGTCTCAGCTTCTAGCACCGACACTCCCTCCACTTCCAACGGCTCAAAGAGTGATCTCCTTCCCAGCCCATTGGCCACGCCGCCATTGCTGCCCTGCTTCAGAGACCGCCCTCTCTTTCTCAGGTACCCACCTCTCTCTATATTTCTTAGCAAATTTTTGCATAGGTTGTTGTCGGGGAGAGCCCTTGCTGTCTGTATGGACTCAAATGTGTGGAGTCTTTTCATGCTCAAATTTTGTTAATGTGTTCCCCACTTCCATGCTCTGTTACCAATTTTATTCATGTGTTCTCCACTTCATCTTTAATCGAGAAATTGGTGAAAAAATGTTCTTTTTCTTCGATTTTTTTGAAAGGGAAGGGGAATGAGTCACTATGACAATTCATTAAAAATCCTTCCAGATTTTCACTACCTTACAGTTGCATTCCCTTCTAATTTTTTCAAACCAAACAGGGCTTTAGTATTGTGGCATTATGCTTTGTTTGTGATGTTGGCAATGAGGTGCAGTAAGTCAAATATCGGGGTGCGATTATATTTTCGGGTTGCGGTTAACAATGGGGTGCGAACAACCAAAATCGGGTTGTTGTTAACAATTGCCTTAAATAATATATCATCCTCCTTCTCGTAGCTTGGAAATAATCGGGATAGAGAAATCTTCTTTGTTCTCGATTGTCTAGCCCTAGCTTTCGGTGCCCAAACAAAGCCCGCCTCCATCCTTCCAGACACCGACGCCGGACGAAACTCTAGCCGGACGCCGCCCCTGCTACAACCCGACGACGCCTTTCGCCAAACTAGTGGCGTCCTGTTCTTCCGCGCCGTTCCCGTCGTGTGGGTTCCTCTGTCGCAAAGAGGTATCGCCGACGCCATCTCTTCGAAGGTTGCCGACTCCTCCCCTTCCAGTCACCGGATCGTACCGCCCCCATGCGCTAGTAACGTCTGTCCAACAACGTCAACAACAGCTTCTCTCCTCCGTTACCCGCCAACAGCGCCGTCACTTTCTGCGATAAGGACCCGGAAGAACCCTATCGTGATTGTCCAAGCCTTTAGGGTCTGATTCCTCTATTCTCGTAGCATAAGGAAGAAACCTAAGCCTGTTGCTTTGGGCTGAGGTATATTTCCAAACCATCAAGCTCCTTTCCGATTAGTCTACAATATGTTTTTATTTATTTGATCTTTAAAATTAGAGTTTGGTTGCCCTAATTCACATTTCTACTAATTTGTCGTCAATTTGAAAATCGTTCTTATTCATCTTGTTCACGAGCTTATGGAAGCGTTAATTCATATTGTTAAATTTGCTTGATTGCTAGGCTCATAGGCGCGTTTGTTAAGCTAAGATCGATTGTTACTCTTCGTTTGCTTGAGAAAATCACGCTAGCGCAACATATTTAAAAGAGAACTCAATTTTTTTTAAAATTGAGTCGAGAAGTTCGGTTTACATCACTATCTAAGATTCGAACCAATGCCTCAATCATATCTGAAAATTATTTAGTGGTATATCTCATAAATTCTTTTCTCGACTCATGGTCTGACTTTTTCACTAGGCTTAAACATGACCAATCAAACCTTATGATCAAATCCAAAATGTTATCCGCATAGAAGAAGAATAATAAAAAAAGAATTGTAAAGCCCTTAAAGACCATGCTCCTAAAGTCAATCTCACTGAATCTCTTGACAATCATTCCTCTCATAATCACTTTAAACCCATGGGTAAGAATCATAAGAAATCTTTTCACCCGAGTTCCCTCCATCAGAGACCCAATCATCCCAAACCCGGTCCTTCCAACCAAAACTCAGGTAAAGGGAAATGATTATTCATCTGCGACCACATAAATCATCTGTCTACCAATTGTTTCTATAAGAACATAGAACATATGACTGACAAATCTCATGCGGTCAAGCCTTATGCCAACATGATCCAAGCATTGGACCAACCCATCTTCAAGTTAGATTATACTTCCAGTCTTTTTCTCACTTGCTCATCAGATTGGTAGCTTGATTCTGAAGCAAATGTTTATACTTGTTTTGATCGTTCTTATTTTGTCATATTCAAAACATCAGTGGAGGAAGCATGATCTTAGAAGATACATCTTCGACACAAATTCTTGAGCGCAGACGAGTTGATCTTAGGTGTACATCCGAAAAGACACTAACCTTGCATGACATACTCTATGTGCCAAGAGTTAGGAAGAACCTAGTGAGTAGATTTTTGTTAGTGAAGAACGACTACAAGATTGTATTAGAATCAAATAAATTGTAATAAATTTGAATGATATTTTTATTGGAAAAAGTTTTGTATCTAATGAATTATTTAAATTAAATGTTGTTGATTTAGAAGTTAATCAAATTTCTTCTTTTTTGATGTCCTGTTCATCTTTTGATTTTTGACATGCTAAATTAGACATGTTATTTCTGATTGTATGAAATGAATGATGTCTCCAAATCTAATTTCGAAATTTAATATATCTCAAAGTATTAGATATGAGATTTGTGTGCAATTTAAATTTTTTTTATTGTCATTCAAAACAGTTAAAAGAACCTCAATGTCTTTAGAGTTAATTCACTCGGATGTGTGTGACTCGAACGGCCAACTTACTGTAGAAGGAAATAAATATTTTGTAATATTCAAATATGACAATAGTAAATATTATTACATATATTTATTAAAGACAAAAGATGTAATTGTTGGGTCCATTGACCCCAATGTTCCAGATTTGAAAGAAGTCAAACTGGTCAATGACATGCACATATAATGTATTTGATGTATGATTGAGTTATTGCATGCAGGTTGTCCTTGATTGGACAGGTGAACAGGAAGAGGAAGCTGGAAGTCAGATAATTTGATTAAGGCATAACCGTTGAGACAGCTAAGAAAAATGTTTCAGTATAACCGCTGAGACAGCTGAGATGCTCAACACATATCGTTGAGAGAAGTGTTGGTCTCAACTACCGCTGAGATAGAAGACTATCTCAGCCGTGAAGAAGAAACCGATGAGACAGTTGATAAGGAACCGCTGAGACAAAGCCAGCAGAAATCTTCTAAGTACAGAAAGCGGAGTTCGTCGAGCTCAGCTCACAGATCGTCGAGCTCAGGTTAAAGGTTGAAGATTCAGAGTTCATCGACCTGAGCCTGGCTTTCGTCGAGCTCAGGTTAAAGGTTGAAGATTCTGAAGTTCGTCGAGCTCAGCACAGAATTCGTCGATCTCAGATCGACGATCGTCGAGCCCAGTCCAAATACTTCATGCCGTTGCGGGAAAGCTACAGTAGTGCCAGAAGCTACTATTTGTCTTCTTCTGAGGGAGGTGGCGCTCACCATACTTGACTGGGCCCACATTCAAATTGTGTCGTTGATTCAAATCAACAGATATAAAAGGAAAATAAGAAAAGAAGATTAGGGTTAACGAACGAAAGCAGAAATCGAAAAAGGGCGGCTGGACTTCATCTTCTTCGACAAGCTTGAAAGCAAAGTCCAGCAGTGAAAGCCAGAAGGCAAAGATAACTGAAGCTTCTTCCAGTTCAGCAGGATTGTTCCTTGAAGAACAAGTTGGCTGATTCAATCTATCAGCAAGAGAAGATAGCTGTGTGAAGGGGTGTAAGCCTTCAACAGCAGATAACTGCTCACCTGTGCAGCAAAGAAGTTGGCTGTAGAAGAAGACTCATCCCTTCTACAGCAAGTGGGCTGGACTGATATCTGCTCAGTCCGACAAGTTAGACTCAGAGATATATCTCTGAGTCAGTATTTCAATTTTACTTGATTATTTCCTGTAGCATTCAGTTTATCTGAATTTGAGTGTAGGGCACTTTGTGCCTGAGTGGTATGCGACTAATTAGTCGCTGAGATAGGTGCTCTGTTGGGGTACTGAGGTAGGATCCAAGTGTGGATCTGAGTTGTAGGGCTTAAGTGCCTGAGGTAGGAGAGTGCTGCTCTCTGAGGTAGGATCCAAGTGTGGATCTGAGGTAGGGCTGTCCTCCCAGCCTGAGTGTAGGGCCTAGTGCCTGGGGTAGGTGACTTGTGAGTCACTGAGCTGTAGGTGACAAGTGTGTCACTGAGTTATAGGCCTTGGAGGAGGCTGAGCTGTTGGTGTCTGGAAGGGCACTGAGGTAGGTACCTGGAAAGGTACTGAGTTGTAGGAGTGCTGCAGCACTCTGAGAGTAGGGTTGTGTGCCTTAAGTTATAGGGCTGAGAAGCCTGAGCTATAGGCCTTAGAAATAAGGCTGGGGTAGGTGGTTAGTGGACCACTGAGCTGTAGGAGCACTGCAGGGCTCTGAGGTAGGAACCGTTGTGGTTCTGAGTTTGGATTCTGAAAAGAATCTGTGTGTAAGGCTGAAGGCCTGAGGTGTAAGTTCTGAGGAGCATATTGATGGAGTTTGTGCTTAGTCCAATAAATCAGTTGGATAGGTGGGAGGGAAAGTGGATGTACCCCATTAGGGAACCACTATAAATACTTGTGTGCTTGCTGTGCTGCTTGTTTCCTTCTTGTATTACAGGTAATTAGGACAAGCTCTAGATCACCAAACTTATAATCAACAAAAAGGCTTAAGTAATTTCAAAGACCTATTCACCTCCTTGTAGGTGACTAGCTAACCTTCAAGTAATAACTTTCAAGTAGTATCAGAGGGAGGTTGCTCAAAAAGGGATTTAACAATCTGAGTACACCTCCAAGGTTAGCTATAAGATATAAGAATGGGGTCTGGTGTAAACTACAAGGAACTGGGGGCCATGAAATTACCAATCTGCAGAAAGGAGGGCTTTCGCCTTTGGAAGGAAAGGGTCAGACTATTCATGGAAGCTGCTGACCCTAGGATCTACATCATAGTCAAAGAAGGACCCTTAATCCCCATTAAGACCTCAATTCTGGATGCCAACATCCAGACACCTAAATCTTATGATGAAATGAACAAAGAGGAGCTCCTACTTGCCTCCATGGACAAGAGAGCTCAAAACATTTTTGTCAGTGCAATAGATGATTCAACATTCCAAAATCTGGTGCACTCCAAAACCTCCAAGGAGATGTGGGATACCCTAGTTGTGTTCATGGAGGGTTCAGAGGAGGTGAGGGATGACAGAAAATTCATGCTCAACCAGGAGTATGAGGCCTTCAGATAAGGAAAGTCTGATGGCATTGCTGAGTGCTTTGAGAGATTCTTTAGAATAGTAAATGAATTGAGAACATATGGAAGGGTCTTCAGCACCTATGAGCTGAATGACAAATTTCTCAGGTCCCTCACAAAGGATTGAGACACAAAGATCTGTGCCATTAGAGAAATGACCAAGTTAGCTGACACACCTCCTCCAACCCTGTTTGGAAAGTTGCTGTCATATGAGATGCAGCTTGCTGCAAGAAAGGAAGAAGAAAAGAGCAGTATGTCACAGGCCAATGAGAAGTCTGTGACCTTCAAAGCCGATGCCCCAACCAGGAGCAGAAGGAAGAACTCTCCACCCAGGAGAATTACTGAGTCAGATTCTGAGAGCTCAAAGACCAGCTCCTCAGACAGCAATATGTCTGATGAAGATTTTGCTGCCTTCTCCAGGCAGTTTCAGAAATTCATGAATAAGGAGCATAGGAAGAACAACAGGCCTTCCTCTTCCTCACAATACAGGAGATTCTCTAAGGAGGACAGGTATGCTCCTACCTCTGGCAAACAAACTTTTTCTAAAGTCATTTGTTTCTGCTGCAGCAAACCTGAGCACATAGTTGCTGACTGCCCATTGAAGAGGAAAGAGGAAGGAGAGAAGAGCATTACAAGGGGAAGAAAAAAGAGAAGTCTCTTGCGGCCAAGAAGGAAAAGACCTGGTCTGACTCCTCCTCTGGGTCAGACAGTGAAGAAGAAGCCTACATTGGGCTCATGGCTGTTGCTGAAGAAGAACCTGAAGAATATCCTGTTGCTAGGATAGGAATCAGAGCCCCTCTGTCACATTCAGAAAGTGACTCAGAGGTGGATGAAGATGAAGAAGAAGATGTTCAATGTCATTGATTAATGACAATGACAGATGAGGAGAGCTGTCAGGATCAGCTTGGACAGGCTCAAGTAAATTCTAAATCTCTGCCTTTTATTTCAAGTCATGAGGCTAGCTCAGAGTCTGAAACTCAATCATCAAGAGATGAAGGGGATTCAGAGTCTGAGGATGATGTCAATTCTATAATTGACAAGTATGAAGAACTTCTTGAAGCATTCAAGAAGTGCAAGCTCCTTGCCAAGAGACAGACAAAAGAGCTTCTCTGTCTTAGGAGCAAGTGTGAGGGCCAAGAAAAGGATCTCAATGATATGGCTATTCAATCAGCCGAGCTCAAGGGGATCATTGATTTACAGTCTTTGGTAAGAGTCTCAAATGAGAAATTTATCCAGAAACTTAAAGATGATCTACTAAGGGAGAAATTGCTGGTGGCCAAGTTTTCTAAGCCAAACACTGTGCTTCCCTTAATTGACACCCTCTTTACCCAAAAGGGTAAGAAAGGGTTAGGTTTTAAGGGATCTTCTAGACCTCCCAATTCAAAAGGAAAGGGGAAGGCACCAGTTGTGCCTCTAGCCTCATTGCCTCCAAATTTCTTTTCAGAAAGTTCTATTGCCTTCTAACAGGTATGACCATGAAAGCTGTTATGGTCACTAGGAGAATGGTAGATCTTTGTATGGACCAATGTGGTCATAGCCAAGGTGGAAGATACAACCATGTGAGGGCCCTTAAGGCTGCCCATGAGAAAATTCAAATGGCCCATCCTGGACCGTTTGTTTTTGGTGCCTCAGCCCCAAAACTCAAGGATATTGCTGCTGCAGGAAATCTGAGTCATCCAGCAAAAGTAATGACGCAAGGTGAGTCTTCTGGCAAGGCTGGAATGGCAGTTTCTGATGCAATCAGATGCATGTTAGCTGAAAAGAGACATGCAGCTGGTGGCTCTCAGAAAAAACCAAAACAGTCAGCTGAAAGACTTACCTTCAGTCAAATAGTTGCTGGAAGGAATCAGAGACATACAACAACACATCTACCCACTGTTCAAGGAGCAGTCCAGGCAAATGCTAGCCCTAAACAGAAAAGGAGATATAATGTCCATGAGTGCTGGTGCTGTGGCAAAGTGGACCACTATGCTGTAGATTGCTGGCACAATCCTTCAGTGTCCAGATGTAGCCAACCTGTCAGGAATTCTGCAGGAAGGCAAGCTTGTTTTCAGACTAATATGAACCTAGGACCCAATAAAAACTGGGGTCCTAAGGTGAGATAAATTGTGTTTTTCAGGTTAGTTCAAGTACCAATTCCCCTAAATAGTACTTGGACAGTGGATGTTCCAGGCACATGACTGGAACAAATAAACTGTTGAAAGAGTTTACTCCAGTAAAGAATGGAGCTAAGGTCATCTTTAGAGGCTTTGACAAGGGGATAACCAGAGGTTATGGTAAGATCTCAAATGACATAATCACTATCACAAAGATAGCTTATGTAGAAGGGTTGCAACACAACCTCATAAGCATAAGTCAACTATGTGACCTTGATTATGACATTTCCTTCCACAAAGATAAGTGTCACATCAAGAAGTTAAGTGACCTGAGTGTCATCTTAACAGACACTAGGAGTAGGAATGTTTATTGCTTAAACTTTTCTTGCTTAGATAGTAGTTTCCCTATATGCATAGTTGCAAATGACAAAGACTCATATTGTGTTCAATGGCACAAGAGACTGGTTCATTTGAATTATAAGACAATTGGTCAGCTCTTTAGTGATGAGCTAGTTAGGAATGATCCCAAAATAAAATGCTCCAAGGAGGGTATCTGTGCTGCTTTCCAAAAGGGTAATCAGACCTCCTTCAAGAGCATTGGGACCAAGGACTCAGTGAGATGCTTGCACCTCCTACATATGGACTTGTTTGGTCCTATGCCTGTTCAGAGTCTAGGTAGGAAGGTCTACACCCTTGTGGTGGTTGATGACTATTCCAGATTTGTTTGGGTGTTCTTCCTTAGAAGAAAGGATGAAACCCTTGAAATCTTCATGAATTTTGTCAAGCAGATTCAGAATGAATTTGCAAGCTCTGTGGTCAAAATAAGAAGTGAACATGGAACTGAATTTCAGTATGCTGCCATGATTACCTTCTGTGAAGAGCAAGAGATTCATCAAGAATTCTCTTCTCCAAGAACACCCCAACAAAATGGGTTAGCTGAGAGGAAAAATAGGACTCTCATAGAAACTGGAAGAACATTGTTGAGTGACACTTCTCTCCCTGAATATTTCTGGGCTGAGCCAGTTAACACTGCATGTCATGTTCTCAATATGGCTTCTATCACCAAAGGCCACAAGAAGACTCCCTATGAGATCTTGAAATGCAGAAAACCAAACATATCCTATTTCAGGATTTTTGGTTGCAAGCATTTCATCTTGAATAATGGCAAGTCAAAAGTGACTAAGTTTGCTGCCAAATCACATGAGAAGATCTTTGTTGGGTACAACAATAGTAGTAAGACATATTGAGTCTATAACTTGACAAATCAAGTTGTAGAAGAATCTGTCCATGTAGTGTTTGATGAGTCAAGCATGATTGACAGTGAGCTAGTAAGCTCTTTGCTTAGTTTTGCAGGTACAGAAATTATGATGGAAAAGCTCTCCATAAAAATAAAGACCCTGCTGCGCCAGAAGAATACAGAGAAGGATGCTGTCAGAGGAAGCACAGGACAGTCTAGCTGGAGATGAAGATCAACCGGCTGCAGAAAATGGTGCTCAGCAAGAAACAGTCCAGCTGCCCCCAACAGTCAGATATTTGAGGGATCATCCTCCAGTTCAGATAATAGGTGTGGCTAGCCAAGGTGTACAGACCAGAAGCAGGAGTTTCAACACAGCTCTTTACTCCAACTTCCTGTCACAAGAAGAGCCCAAGAAATTTGAAGAGGCAAATCAGCACCAATTCTGGATTGGTGCAATGCAAGAAGAACTGAACCAGTTCAAAAGATGCAAGGTCTGGAAGCTGGTTCCCAGACCAGATGGACATAATATCATTAGAGTCAAATGGATTTTCAGAAATAAACTTGATGAAAATGACATTATCATTAAGAATAAGGCTGGACTGGTGGCCAAGGGGTACAGACAGGAAGAGGAGATTGATTATGATCAGACTTTTGCCCCAGTTGCAAGGTTGGAAGCCATCAGTTTGTTCTTTGCATTTGCAGCCTTCCAGGGATTCAAAGTTTTCCAGATGGATGTGAAGTCAGCCTTCCTGAATGAAGATTTGAAAGAAGAGGTCTATGTAGAGCAGCTTCCAGGTTTTGTAGATTCTAACTCTCCTACTGCTGTGTATAGACTTAGGAAAGCTCTATATGGGCTCAAGCAGGCTCTTAGAGCATGGTATGAGACATTGTTTACCTTCCTCATTGAGAACAAATTCTCAAGGGGGAAGATAGACAAGACCTTATTCCTAAGGGAATCTAAGGGCAAGATCATCCTAGTCCAGATTTATGTTGATAAAATAATATTTGGCTCTACTGATGACAATCTCTGCAGGAAGTTTGCAAAACTTATGCAGGGGAAGTTTGAGATGAGTAGTATGAGTGAACTGAAGTTTTTCTTGGGACTCTAAGTAAGATAGACTGATGATGGTCTATCCATATCCCATTCAAAGTTCATCAGGAAGCTAATCAAGAAGTATGGTATGGAGAATGCTTCCACCATAAGAACTCTCATGAGCTCAAGTATGCCTATATGCAAAGTTGATCCAGGGAAACCTATTGATCCAACTTTGTATAGAGGTATAGTTAGTTCCATTCTCTACCTCACTGCAAGTAGGCCTGACATTATGTATGCAACATGTGTCTGTGCTAGGTATCAGACCCGGCCTAAAGAGTCTCACTACACTGATATGAAAAGAATCTTAAGATATCTTAAGGGCACCCCAGATCTTGGCTTATGGTACCCTAGGAATGAGGAGTTTGGACTAACTGGCTATTTATATGCAGATTTTGCAGACTGTAAGGAGGACAGGAAGAGCACATCTGGCTCCTGTCAATTTCTAGGTGGAAGGCTTGTCTCTTGGAGCAGCAAGAAACAAACAAGTGTTGTAATCTCCACTGCTGAGTCAAAGTACATTTCAGCTGGGAGCTGTTGTGGATCCAACATCAACTTCAGGACTACAATATTTAGATAAGTAGAGCTCCACTCTTTTGTGATTTTACTAGTGCAATTTCTATAGCTAGGAATCCTGTCCCCATAGCAGGACTTAGAAATTAGGTATCATTTCATTAGAGAACATGTGGAAAGACAGGACATCAGCCTTGAGTTTGTCTCTACAGACAAGCAAGTGACTAATATCTTCACTAAGTCACTAGATGAAGCCAAGTTCAACACCTTCAAATTTGAATTTGGTATATTGAATCTTGTGTAGCTTCAATTCTCTCCTCTACAATATGTTGTACTGTCTATTTTGCAGGCAGTACAAGTCCTTCCCCAAGATAATGAAGCTAGTGTGCAACAGTTGAGGGGGAGCAAGCCCAACAACTGAAATGGAATTAAGTTAGAGTAGGGGAATCATCCCCAGACAAATAGGGGGAGAAAAACTCCACACATAACAAATCTCCCTATTGCAGAAGTCAAAAAGGGGGAGAGGAGTTAGGGGGAAGAAAGAATAGACTTAATCAAGACCTGACCAAGCCAAGATGCAGGAAGCTCAAAGCCAAGTGGTACAGAAGTTGTTTCAGTACAAGAATAGTAAGGATGGCTCATCCAGGAGAGCAGCATGCCAGAGGGAGTAAGTAAAATTCCTGATATGAAGAATTGTGTGTGGTAACATATTTTCAAACTCTTAATGATGTTACACAAGTGTCAGTTTTTATGTTAAAAATACTGTGTATGTCAATGACCTGTGTTATTGATCAAGCAAAGTTTTGACTTCTTCAAATAGGGGGAGATTGTTGGGTCCATTGACCCCAATGTTTCAGATTTGAAAGAAGTCAAACTGGTCAATGACATGCACATATAATGTATTTGATGTATGCTTGAGTTATTGCATGCAGGTTGTCCTTGATTGGACAGGTGAACAGGAAGAGGAAGCTGGAAGTCAGATAATTTGACTAAGGCATAACCGCTGAGACAGCTGAGACAACTGAGAAGAATGTCTCAGCATAACCGCTGAGACAGCTGAGAAGCTCAACACATATCGTTGAGAGAAGTGTTGGTCTCAGCTAAACCGCTGAGACAGAACTCACAGAAGACTGTCTTAGCCGTGAAGAAGAAACCGATGTGACAGTTGATAAGGAACCGCTGAGACAGAAGAGTCTTAGCTGTGAAGAAGAAACCGCTGAGACAGTTGAGAAGGAACCGCTGAGACAAAACCAACAGAAATCTTCTAAGTCCAGAAAGCTGAGTTCGTCGAGCTCAGCTCACAGATCGTCGAGCTCAGGTTAAAGGTTGAAAATTCAGAGTTCATCAACCTGAGCCCATCTTTCGTCGAGCTCAAGTTGAAGGTTGAAGATTCGGAGTTCGTCGAGCTCAGCTCACAGATCGTCGAGCTCAGGTTAAAGGTTGAAGATTCAGAGTTCATCGACCTGAGCCCGCCCGCCTTTCGTCGAGCTCAGGTTAAAGGTTGAAGATTCTGAAGTTCGTCGAGCTTAGCACAGAGTTCGTCGATCTCAGATCGACGATCGTCGAGCCCAATCCAAATACTTCATGCCATTGCGGGAAAGCTACAGTAGCGTCGGAAGCTATTGTTTGTCTTCTTCTGAGGGAGGTGGCACTCACCATACTTGACTGGGCTCACATTCAAATTGTGTCGTTGATTCAAATCAACAGATATAAAAGGAAAAGAAGAAAAGAAGATTAGGGTTAACGAACGAAAGCAGAAAACAAAAAAGGGGCAGCTGGACTTCATCTTCTTCGACAAGCTTGAAAGCAAAGTCCAACAGTGAAAGCCAAAAGGCAAAGATAGCCGAAGCTTCTTCCAGTTCAACAGGATTTTTCCTTGAAGAACAAGTTGGCTGATTCAATCTATCAACAAGAGAAGATAACTGTGTGAAGGGGTGTAAGCCTTCAACAGCAGATAGCTGCTCACCTGCGCAACAAAGAAGAAGTTGGCTGTAGAAGAAGACTCATCCCTTCTACAGTAAGTGGGCTGGACTGATATCTGCTCAGTCCGGCAAGTTAGACTCAGAGATTTATCTCTGAGTCAGTATTTCAATTTTACTTGATTATTTCCTGTAGGATTCATTTTATCTGAATCTGAGTGTAGGACACTTTGTGCCTGAGTGGTAGGTGACTAATTAGTCACTGAGGTAGGTGCCCTGCTGGGGTACTGAGGTAGGATCCAAGTGTGGATCTGAGTTGTAGGGATTAAGTGCCTGAGGTAGGAGAGTGCTGCTCTCTGAGGTAGGATCCAAGTGTGGATCTGAGGTAGGGCTGTCCTCCCATCCTGAGTGTAGGGCCTAGTGCCTGGGGTAGGTGACTTGTGAGTCACTGAGCTGCAGGTGACAAGTGTGTCACTGAGTTGTAGGCCTTGGAGGTGGCTGAGCTGTAGGTGCCTGGTAGGGCACTGAGGTAGGTACCTGGAAAGGTACTGAGTTGTAGGAGTACTGCAGCACTCTGAGAGTAGGGCTGTGTGCTTGAAGTTGTATGGCTGAGAAACCTGAGCTGTAGGCCTTAGAAATAAGGCTGAGGTAGGTGGTCAGTGGACCACTGAGCTGTAGGAGCAGTGCAGGGCTCTGAGGTAGGAACTCTTGTGGTTCTGAGTTTGGATTCTGAAAAGAATCTGTGTAAGGCTGAGGGCCTGAGGTGTAAGCACTGAGGAGCATTTTGGTGTTGTTTGTGCCTAGTCCAACAAATCAGTTGGATAGGTGGGAGGGAAAGTGGATGTACCCAATTGAGGAACCACTATAAATACTTGCGTGCTTGCTGTGTTGCTTGTTTCCTTCTTGTATTGCAGGTAATTAGGACAAGCTCTAAATCACCAAGCTTATAATCAGCAAAAAGTCTTAAGTAATTTCAGAGACCTATTCACCCCTCCTCTAGGTGATTAGCTAACCTTTAAGTAATAAATTTCAGTAATATTTCCATATTTTAAGATTTTTAAGGAACAAAGAAGTTTCCTACTTTATTTATCTCATGGATTATGGTATGCATTACCAACATTAAAATATTTCGTGTATTCATCTTTTGATGTTGTTAGCATTATGTATTTTGTTTTTTCCTGTATTTCTCTATTTGTTTATTTCTCCTTATTACCCCTCATATATTAGGGTGAGTTATATTGTAATAATGTATTATTCACGAAATCAAACATGATATCATCCGTAGGGTAAAAACATCCCGTTCCTGCATGCGTTCTCCCTGCTCCAGCCGGCGTTGCTCGTCTTCTCCGATCTCGCTTCGCTCTAGTCGATTTCGCTTTGATCACCTCTCTCGCTTGACCACAGTCGGCCGTCGGGCAATCCTTCTACAGGCGCCGCAAACGGGGATCTAAACCTATTTTCGGCGTCGTTTTCTCTTCTTTCTCGAGGGGATGTTTCTTCCTCCTCTATCTATTTATCGATTGTGACTTGGTGTGGATTTGTGGGTCAGATTTGAATTCTTCATGGATCTTGTTTCCTTCCTTTTTGTGTGAGGAAATCCTAAATATCCATTTCTATTTTTTCCTCGACTCCTTGATTTATATTCTTAGATAATCATGTCGGGGAATGGAGAATCTCCTATGTTTCCTCCTCTACCTGGACTTCCTTAAACTCTATGATTGCAAGTCATGACCACAACATTTCTCAAATTACTATAATACCCTAATTACCTTCCATGGCTCGATCTATTACTCTTTCTTTGAAGAGCATATTGATGTTTGGTTATGTTTGAGGCACTACAGCGGAACCCGCCCAGATTTCCCCAGATTGGATGCACTGGAAGTCTGAGAACTCCTTGGTCATATCATAGTTGACGAACTCTATGGTGGAATCCATTTCGCAGAACTATTTGTTCTTAGATATAGCTGCAGATATTTGGAAGAGAGCTGAGGCCACTTATTCATGCAGCCGGAATAATGCTCAAATCAACAACTTCAACGAAAGATATTCCTTCTCAGACAGGGGGATTGCCCCCTTCTGTCTACTACTTAGAGTTCACTCAACTTTAACATGACTATGATCACTTTGATTTGCCCACCCTAGTGTCTCCCGAGGATGAGGTTCTTATTGGAACCCTAGAGAACACAATAGGGTCTTTGAATTTTTGCGTAGGCTACATCATGACGTTGATTAGATCAGTGTTCATATTCTTGACCGCTCTCCCAGTCCTTTTTCAGATGTATATAATCTTGTTTAGCAAGAGTTTGATCGACAACAGGTTTAGCTACCAGACGCAGTTTCCGAGGGAACTGCCCTTACTGCGTAATGTGGTTCTGGTAGTCGTACTCCTCGTTACCCAAGGTCGAAGTACATTGACAAAGAGCATCTGATTTGTGACTATTGTGGAAAGTCTTGTCACACCCGGGACACATGCTTTCATCTTCGTGGCTTCCCAACTATGAGAGGGGGTGGGGGTTTACACTAAGAGGGGGTCGTGACTATGGTCGTTCTCAGGGCCGACATCTCAGTCTATGCCTGCTTTCATTTTTGATGCCTCAGAGAAGGCCTCGCCCTGTCCAGACCCTGACATTGCGAGCCTTCCGGTGGCTCTATTTACTGATGAAATACAATCACTCCGCTGATTGATGCTGGAACAGTCTATTGAGCTGTCCATTTTTCGTCCTCATATGTATATAAAGGCCTACCAGGTGCTCATGCTACATCCACTCGCTCTTCTACCAACTGGATCATTGATTCTGGAGTGATTGATCATATGACCGGTTCTACAACAGGTTTTGTGTCCTACCTTTTCTTGTCTGGTAGAGACAAGGTGAGTATTGCAGATAGATCATTCTCTTCTATTCTTGGGAAAGGATCCGTCCTTTGCTCTTCTCTAACCCTTTCTTTTGTTCTTCATATTTCTAAGCTTACTCGGAACATTTTCTCTAGTTACTTAACTAATTCTATGAATTACTCAATGACTTTTATCTCACTACTTGTGTCTTTTAGGACCTGAAGACGAGGAAGGTGATTGACTCTGGTAGACTGTGCAATGACCTTTATGTGTTTGAATTCTTAGGCCCCCGTCGCCACCGCAAGCTCTTCATGCTGATCAGTCTTCTGTTTTGAATTCCTGGCATTCCCGCCTGAAAGTGAGGGGATAGATCTTATTTACTCCAGTTAAGTATATATATTATATAGAAGAGTAAGCACATCACAAAAATAAAAAAACAGAGCAAGCACACAGAAGACACAAGGATTATAGTGGTTCCCCAACCTGGGTACATCCGCTCTTCTACCACCCTGGTAGGAATCCACTCAGGTTTTTGATCAGATGACTGCCACCAATGAGCTTTTGGTAAGTTGTTCAAAAACCAAACCTCAAGTCTTTTGGTTAGGTGACTTGCAACCAGGAATCACTTTTGAAGGGAGTAGAGAACCCTTTATACAGTGGGGGGATGAGATATTCATTATGTCTTCTCTTTCTCAATATACAACTGAGAAGACTCTTGTGGATCTGATGTTAGCAAAGGCTCCCCCTGGGATAATTAATTGGTTCAGGAGGTTGGAGCTTTGTTTCAGGGTGATAGGCCTTAGGCTTGATGTTGCTCTCCAGCAAGCTTCTCGACTGATATTGTTTTTGTTGTCTCTCGAAAGCTTGGAGCAGATGAAGAAGATGAAGAGTTGTTCAGGAAGATGCTTTTTGCCGAGAGTTCTTTTTTGAGAAAAAAAGCCTTCTTAATTTATTTCTCTCTCCATCTTGTCATCTGTGAGATATAATTCTCTGTATATTTATTGCCTGGAGAATTCAAACATTTGAATTCTTTCTGTCTATGGAATGGCTGAATCAATTTCCAAGAATGAAATCTGCCTTGAGAAAACAATTGGCATTTAATCTCTGTAATTAACTCCATATTTAATGCTTCCTCCAAACGGCTATATTCATAAGAATATATAACATTAAATCTGAGAGCTATAAATGCCTGCAGTTAAGCCTTAATAAATTCTGCCAGCTGTAAATAAATCTGTCTGAAAAACTGCACAGGAATTGTTGATCTCAATTTTAAAGCTTTCTTCCAACTGGGCTCGGAGTACGTTGATCTCAGCTCGGAGTTCGTCGAGCTCAGCTCGAAGTTCGTCGAGCTGAGCTCAGAGAATATGAACTGCAAAATCGTTGAACTGAGTTTAACAGTTTTCTTTGAGCTGAGTTCAGACTTCGTTGAACTGAGCTCAGAGTTCGTTGAGCTGAGCTCAGATTTCGTTGAACTGAGCTCGGAGAATTTCTTCCAGCAATTTTCTGAACTTCAAATCTGACTTTCTCTGGAATTTATCTGAAGGAACAAACCTGGAAATAGGGCTGTTCACAAACCGAATCGAATCGAATATCTTTTCAATCGAATCCAAATTTCACATATAATGCAGAGATTCAGATTCGGATTCGTTCGAATATTCGGGTTCGGATTCGGATTCGAATTCGATATGAATGTTGGATTCGAATTCGGGTTCGAATTAAGATTCGAATTCGGATTCGAACACGGATTCGAATTCGAATTCGATTTTTTCTATTATGAATAATTTAATATATAATTTTATTAAATATATATAATTTTAATTAAGTAATTTTATTATTCGCGAATACTTCGATTATGGATAAACCTATTCGGATTCGGATTCGAAAATTATTCGAATTCGAATTTAGATTCGAATCCGGATTCGAATTCGAAAATTACGAATATTTATCGAATCTTCACGAATCGAATCTTGAATTATTCACGAACTATACTATTTGTTAACAGCCGTACCTGGAAAACATCCTATGACCCATGACTATACATTTTGGGTCAATCTAAACATCCTAATAGTGATCCTTGCCCAAATCAAAACTAGGGTTCCAACAATCTCCCCCTATTTGGGTGAGGACACTGTTTACACAAAACAAATAAAATACAAAGCAAAAAAAAAAAAAATCTGCCTGAATTATAAATTTTTCAACAGATGTACAATGTTGCTTTGAGAAATAAAATAAATAAAACAAAGCTACAGATGAATCCTCTGTATTGGCTGATGTTAGAGATATTATATTTTGTTAGAGATATTATATTTTAATGTTATTGTGTTTAGTCCCACACCGCCTATCGGTGTTGGGTGTCATGTTGTAGCTCCTATTTAAACCCCTATGTGGAAGAATATATTGCACCTTCTATTTTCATTTCTTCTTTCTACATGGTATCAGAGGGAAAGATCTGAGACCTAAAAATTTTGTTTCCGATTTCTCTGTCCGCGACTGTTCTACCCCGTCCCGACCCGTCCATCAATACCGCGCCCTGCTAGGGCTCACGCCCTCGGCTGCTCCCGCTCCTGTCGACGGAGTCGAAAGCTAATCCCGTCGGCAGGAGCGGCCACTATTTCACCTCTGCTGCTTCTCTCCCGACGGCTCATTCTTCTCCCAATGACTTCGCGCCTCTCAACGACGATCCCGTCGTCTCTGGTTCGCCCGACGTCGACATTGCCTGCTTCCTGTGCTTCCGCTCGCCTGCTTCCTGTGCGACATCGACGACGTCGACGCCTATCTCTCCTTCGGACGACGATGCCGCTTCTTCTTCTCCGGCCGGCTGCTGCTACAGCTTCTTCTTCTTCGGCCTGCTACTGCCGCCGCTCTTTATTCTACTGCTTGGCTCCTGCTGGTGTAGCTTCTCTTCTCCGGCCTGGATATTGCTCTACCGCCTCTTCTCCGGCTGCTGCTCATCTTCTCCGACTGCTGCTGCTACAGCTTCTTCTTCTCCGGCTGGCGGCTGCTCTGCCGTCTTCATCTTCTCCGGCCTGCTGCCATACCGCTGCTCCGTCGGCTGCTCTTCTTCTCCGACAGCTTCGTTTTCTTCTTCTCCGGCCGGCCTGCTGCTCTGCAGCTTCTTCTTCTCTGGCTGCTGCTGCCGCAGCTCTCTTCTTCTCCGGCTTGGCTGCTGCTGCTGCAGCACCGTCTTCTCCAGCAACTGCCCCGTCTCCGGCCCGGCCTTCTTCGTCAGATCCAGCCCGACAACTCTCTATTTTAGGGTTTAAGTTTTAATTTTTTTTACGTTGTAATTGTTGTTTGTGGTTGTTGCGTGTTGCGTCTATGTTTTCCGCCTTCTTGCACGTGATCTACGCGAGGGGGAGTGTACGTCACGGCCTCTAGGCATAGTCTATACCTTCATGCACGTATTCCACGTGAGGGGGAGTGTTTGTGATATCGGCGACTCAGATGCTTCTTTCCCGACTCCTGCCTTATTCACACCCGACCCCTAGGTATAACCTATGTCTTCTTGCACATGATCCACGTGAGGGGGAGTGTTTGTGATCACGGCGACTCAGATACTTCTTTCTCGACTCTTGCCTTAGTCACACATGGCCCCTAGGTTGATTTCATATGTTGTTTGTGTCTCCTCGTCGTTTTCTCTAAATTTGGTAGGGTTGGTTTGGTCTTTCGTGGTTGACCTCGTTTCCGCTCCGAGTGTATCCAGCGTTGTCATGGTCGGTTTGTGGACCAACGTCGTGTGGCCTTTGCCCGGTTGATGTATTCCCGGTGACACACGGTTGGGCCTCGGAGGCTGTTGTTTTGTCCCACGTTGTCAACCTTCTTTTACCTTCCATTTTATGTTGTGTTCAAGCTGTAGGGTTCCCCTTCAGCTTGAGGGGGAGTGTTAAAGATATTATATTTTGTTAGAGATATTATATTTTAATGTTATTGTGTTTAGTCCCACACCGCATATCGGTGTTGGGTGTCATGTTGTAGCTCCTATTTAAAGCCCCTATGTGGAAGAATATATTGCACCTTCTATTTTCATTTCTTCTTTCTACAGCTGAGACTATAGCTTTTGATTATTATAAAATACCACTGTTCTTTGTGGTAAGATAGGTCTTTTCCTGAAAAGAAAAGTTAGGAGTTTTGGACCCAGATTACCTTGGGTCCTGGTTCTTTTTCATAACAATTAGAAATAAAAGAATATTCAGGTTGATCTTTGTAACCTAGAGGGTGAAATTTCCTAGAAGGTATGAACCACTGGGTAAAATGATTTTTGAGTATTTGAGTTTGATTGTAATTTTCAAAAAGATAAAAATTTCTGTTCTGAAATTTTGAGTTCGACGAAAAATATTTTCGTCGACCTGAGTTCGACGAAGGTAATTGATTTCGTCGATCTCGGTTCACAGAATGATAATATCTATTTTCTATGTTCCACGATCGTCGATCTCGGTTCGACGATGCAAATTTCTTTCGCCGATCATAATTTTCAGACAAGTTAAAATCAAAATCTCTGTTCAGAGATCGTCGACCTCGGTTCGACGAAAAGTGTAGTTTTCGTCGAGCTCCGTTCGACGAATTATGTTGAACACAAATTTTCTGAAATTTTTTAATTGTTTTTGATAAAAATTAAGTTATATTGCCTGACTCTATTATCTTTTGTTTGTCTTTAATTGTTTCTAAAAAAACTAATTGTTCAGAAACATTTTTTAAATCCTCTTTAAATTTTTTGTTTTTAGAAGATAGATTATACACTCTCTCTGAGAAGTTTTATTTCCTTCTCAGATTGAATTAAATCATTGTATAAAATTTTAAAATCTTTTTTAAAATATTCTAAAGTGAAATCAAAGGAAGAGATAACTTGATCCTCTTCTGATTCTTCTTCTGATTGTTCATCAAATTCAGATTCTTCATCATAGCTGCTGCAAGATGCATTGATTGCCATCAAGCAGAATTCTCTTGCTCTTATTTCTTCTTCATCCTCAGTAGTACATGATGAAGCTTCAGAATCACTCCAAGTATCAGCATCATATTTTCTCTTTTTAGCTGATCCAGCAGCCATTGCTGTGAGGGAGTCCCAAATGTCTTTTGCTGAGGTGCATTCAACAATTTCCTTAAAAATGTCATCAGACATTGATTGAGCAAGAATGTTCATTGCTTGTGCATCAACCATCTTTAGCCTTTTCTGGGCTTCTGTCCATTGAGATGATGGAACAACATTCATGCTTGTTATTTCCAATGGTTGATAAGGACCTGTCAAAATGGAATTGAAAATTTCTTCATCAATAGAGTTCATAAAAAGCTTAATCCTTGCCTTCCATAGTGCAAGCTTATCTAGATTGCACATAGGAGGTCTGGTGCTTGAAAATTCTTCATTTTGTGCCATGAAAGACTCTTAAGAAAAATAAGATCTATCAGATTGTTTTGGTTCAGATGTTAGCCTGTACAACCAAAGGAACCTCTTTTGATACCAATTGAAGTGAGGAGATAGATCTTATTTACTCTAATTAAATATATGTGTTATATAAAAGAGTGAGCACAACACAAAAAAAAGAAAAAAAGAGCAAGCAACACAGACAACACAAGGATTATAGTGGTTCCCCAACCTGGGTACTTCCACTCTTCTACCACCCTGGTAGGAATGCACTAACAGGTTTTGATCAGGTGACTGCCACCAATGTGCTTTTGGTTAGGTGCTCAAAAACACCGTCGGATTTCATTGCCTAATATGAGGTTTTGATCAGGTGACATCCCTTTATCCCTTTTTTGATATTTTTATTGCCTAATATGCCTTAATATTTTTGGACAATTTTCACTGTGATATATGTGAGCTAGGAAAACACCGTCGGATTTCATTTAATCATGTTTCTTTTCCTAGTTTTACACTTTTATATTATTCATAGTGATGTTTTGGGGCCTTTCCTCATTGCTTCAATTTTTGGATCTTTTTGGTTTGCTACTTTTATTGATTGCTTTTTCTTCACTACCTGGATATTTAATGAAAGCTAAAAGTGAAGTGTTTCCATTATTTCATTATCTTAAAAATGATAGCTACCAAATTCAATGTTACCATTAAAATTCTTCATATTGATAATGGTCATGAGTACATTGATTCATTGTTTGAACGATATCTCAGTGACTTTGGCATTATTCACCCAACATTTGGTGTTTACTCACTCACTCAAAATGGTGTGGCAGAATGCAAGGATCGTCATATTCAGGAAGTTGCCAAATGTCTCTTACTCATGATGCACCTTCCAAAATACTATTGGTGGATACTATTCTCACAACTTACCTCATTAACCGATGCCTACATGGGTTCTCGAGAACAAAACGCCCACTAACACTCTTAGGTTCTTCCTACTAACCTTCATTCTCATGTCTTTGAATGTGTGCGCTTCGTTCACATACATAAAAAAAACTAAACTTGACTCTCATTCTCTGAAATGCGTTTTCATTGTGTATTTACCAACTCAAAAGGGTTACAAGTGCTTTGTTCCTATTACCAAGAAGGTCTTTGTGACCATGGATTTCACCTTCGTGAATCTGAGAGCTACTAAGGGAACTCACTTCGGGGGGGGGGGGGGGGGGTCCTCTCTAATATTAGAACTGAGCTCCTTAACTCTTTCGGAGGTGTTCTCACCTACATACCCATTCCTCCTATATATCAGCCTCTAACTGTCACTCCAACTACCATTCCTGTTGCCTCTATTGGTCAGGAGAAATCCTATGCTCCCCCTTTGTAGGTTTACTCTCGAAGAAATAAGGGTATAAACACGCAAGCTTCACTCAAGATATTAGAGCTGGCATATGATCTGTTTTCATAATCCACTACACAAAGAGAAGGTACCTCCAGCCAACAGCCCTTTTCTCGGTTTGTACCTTAGGCCTCTCTCTCTTCTTCACATAGAGTCTTTTTTCATCTATATCCTCTATTTTATTCCATCATCTTGGCAAGAAGCTCTTTGTCACTGCAAATGACAAAATTTGATAATTGAAGAAATGCATACCTTTGAAAAAACTGTACATGTGATCATGTGCGCCTTCCTCAAGGGATAATAATTGTTGGGTGTAAGTGGGTGTTTGCTGTCAAATAAAACACCCTAGGAATTGTGAAAGATATAAGACAAGACTGATTTCCGGAGGATACATTCGGACTACTTGGATCAATTATCATTAAAATTTTGCTCCTGTTGCCAAGATAAACTCCATAAGAGTTCTCCTATCATGTGTTGTCTATAAGTGATGGAACTTTAGTCAGCGGATGTGAAGAATGCGTTCCTTCATGGGGGCCAAAAGGAGAAAACGTATAAGTGATGAATCTTATAAATCACATGGATTTGAATAAAAGGCCTGTAAACTAACAAAGGCTTTGTACAATCAGTCCCCGATCGGTCCAGACATTGTGAGCCGTCCGATTGGGGTGGATTTATTTAGGTTGTACTGTGCAGTTATTAAGCTGCGGTTCACATTAGGCAGCAGTTTTACTTAGGGTTATTTATACCCGACGGTTTGGGGGGGTGGATAGGAGTTTTGGAGAATTTTGGAGATTTTCCGGAATCCGTCGGTGCAACGATGCCCCGCCCTGTGCTTCCCGCTGGTGCGACGCCAGCTTCTGCCCCCTCCTCTTCCGCCTCCGCCCCATCCCCTTCCCCTCCGGTAAGCCCTCCTCCGCCAGATCCCTCCCTGTCTCCCTCTTTCCCGTGCCGGAAACAGAGCCCGACATCCCTCCCCCTTCATCATCCCGCGCCAGTTCAACATCACCGCCGCCTCCCTTTTCCCTGTGCAGCTGGCTCCAGCACCACCGAAACTCCCTACAACCACCCTTCCCGCCTCCGCCAAAGCGGAATCCTTCCCCGTCCAGCCCGCCGTACTTCCCCCTCTGCCTGCTACCTTCTTCCTGTCAACACAAACCACCACCACTTCCCAAATTAACATCCCCTGCAAACTCCTCCTCATTCCCGCAGCCTCCACCGCCCCCACCTTTCCTTTTCTCCACCGACCCCCACTGAATCCCCCCCTTCAGCAGCCTTCCCCATCCCCTTTTCCCATCCTTTGTCGTGGACTCCACTTCAATCAACCATAACAGTCTAGATCTGCATCGCCCTGATCTCCTCCATGTGCCACGGCCCCTATTTGCCCGCCAACAATCACCGCCGCCGCCGCTACATGTGTGAAGTGTGGTAAAAGACATTTCTTCTACTGTTGTTTATTTTGGCACATGTACTGTGTAGTGAATGTTCACTCTTAATTGTTATTAGTATTATTCGTCATATGATTTGCATGGTTTCTTCTGCGTTTGCTTGAAAGTAATTGCGCCTCTTTTGTTTTGCAAAATTGATAATCTGTTCTCCGTTAATTAATTGTTTACAACTGCACGTGCACCTACTGTTAATTCATAATAAATAATTACTTGTTTGCAATTTTACCGGACCACTCTTGCACTTGCACGACACTTCATTTTACGTCATTGCATATAGGACTGCATTTAGTGGGTCCACCTCGTGACGGCCTTACCACTGCATCAAATTGTTATCAGAGGAGGAGGTTAGGGTCATTTGCATGTTACGTAGTGGTAGGGATTATCGTCAATCCATGTCGAGTCACAACCACACCGACGATAGGACCGCTAGCTCACAAACGTACATGACTCCCACTGAGTTTCAATGATTGGTTCTCGACCGATTTGATCGGATGGGAACCCAATTCAAAACTCTTAGAGGTGATATTGTGAGAGTTAGCACGAGAGTAGACCAGCTAGAGACACCTAGAGATCGAGTGATCCCTCCACTTGATGAGCCTTTTGAGGACCTTCGAGATGCCACACCACCCCTAGGAGACGTTGTAGGGACGGCCCTCGCCGAGATCTCCCACCCCCACCTAGAGCAAATTATCGTCGTGGTTACGAGTTTCGGCGAGATCCAGGAAGGGGTCATCCTCCGGATAAACCCCGTCCTCCCCCACCTCGTCGTAGAGATATACACGGATATGATTATGAAGATGATGACGAGTACGGTGACTTCCGTGAGCCCCGTCGTGAGATGACTCCAGAGGAGGATGACATCACCCGACAGATCCGTATTGATGCTCGCACCTTCGATGGCCACCTGAACCCGAAGGAATTTTGTGATTGGCTCATGGATAGGGATCATTATTTTGACTGGTTTGACATGAGTGATGAGAGGCGTATTCGGTTCGCAAAAATGAAATTGGTTGGCCAAGCGAAAATTTATTGGTCAAGTTTAGAGAGGTCTCTTGAGCGGGATGGTTACTATCCCATCACCCGATGAGACGAGATGAAGTAGCGCTTACAGGATAAATACCTCCACGCTTCATATCGAAACCAACTCTTAGAGCAGTTGTAAGCGCTACGTCAGGGGACTCTCACCGTTGCTGATTATATATCACGATTTGACAAACTCGCAGTTCGTAGAGACATCTGGGAGGAGCTCATCGCCACTGCTTCACGTTTTCGTGCGGGCCTTAGAGCGGATATCCAAAGGGAATTGATTCCCCACAGGATGGAGACGGTAGAACAGGTTTTCTAGTTCGCACTAGAGTACGAGCAGTATTTGTCTACCGCTGGACAGAGGCAGGTCACTACTCGACCCGATGCCACCACAGTTAGGAGACCCCCTCCTGCCACGACTACTGCCACCCCTCGCGCTCCAGCTGATGCGACGGGGAAAGCTATTGTGCCTGGAGGCCCCAAGCCTGGGGGAGTCCAATGTTATCGTTGTTCGGGTAGAGGGCATTTCGCCGTGCAATGCCCTACTAGAAATTTGCTAATTGAGGATTCGGGCGAGCCCAATGCTGAGGCTAAGGATATTGCCGTTGAGAAGTTACAGTCATTGTGGAGGAAGGATTGGAGAGCGATGCTGAGCGATCGCTAGAGGTCGGAGTCCTTCGCCGCATCCTCCACACCCAGCGGGTCGAGGAGGATTGGCACCGCACCACTATCTTTTTTACATATTTCCCGAGCGCAGGAGGTTCCTGCAAGCTCGCCATCGATAGTGGGAGTTGCGTCAACATTATAACGAAGAAAGGATTTGAGAGAATGCAGCTGGACCCTGATCCCCATTCCCATCCCTACCGAGTTTTGTTGGTTGATAAATCCACCATTCATGTCACGCAGCGATGTCTGGTTCCGATACGATTAGCGTCTATCGAGGACTAGGTTTGGTGCGACGTCATCTCTATGGATGTCGCTCATGTTCTTCTAGAGAGACCCTGACTATATGATCGCGACGACAAGTGTTATGGGCGATCCAACACGTGTGTATTTTTTGACAAGGGTCGAGGTTACTCTCACCCCGACTCAGCCCAGGGATCCTCCCAAGGGCAGGGTTGACTCGTCAGTTAGTGCGGGGTCATCGAGACCCCTATATATTTTGAGGAAGAGTGACTTCTTGAGAGAGTGCCAAGAGACTGGGGTCATGTTTATTATAGCGGCCACGATGGCGGCCGAGATCCCTACCAAGACTGAGACTTTTGATCCAGATGTTCGACAGATGATGGATGACTATAGCGATATTATGCCCAAGGAGCTCCCCAATGAGCTTCCTCCGCCGAGGGACATCCAACATGCGGTTGATCTGATCCCTGGTGCATCTTTGCCCAATCTGCCGCACTATCGTTTAAACCCAACTGAGCATGCCGAGCTAAAGGGGCAAGTTGATGATCTTTTGCGAAAAGGGTTTATACGAGAGAGTCTGAGTCCGTGCGTCGTGCCAGCCCTTCTAACCCCGAAGAAGGACGGTAGCTGGCGCATGTGCGTTGATAGCCGTGCCATAAATAAGATCACGGTGAAGTATCGTTTTCCGATTCCCCTCCTCGATGACTTCCTGGATTCGATGACTGGTGCCCAAATCTTTTCAAAGATCGATCTTCGCAGCGGGTACCACCAGATCAGAGTTAGAGAGGGGGATAAGTGGAAGATGACCTTCAAGACGAAGGACGACTTGTATGAGTGGATGGTGATGCCGTTCGGGCTATCGAACGCACCAAGTACATTTATGAGGATGATGAAACAAGTCTTGCGGCCCCACATTCGCCTGGTGTTCGAGCTCCTCCGAAAGGAGCATTTATACATCAACTTGAAGAAGTGGTCATTCCTATACACATCCGTTCATTTCTTGGGTTATGTTGTATCGACATCTGGTATTTCTATCGATCCTGACAAAGTCAGGGCGATCCGAGAGTGGCCCACTCCGACAAACATCCATGAGACTTGCAGTTTTCATGGACTTGCCACCTTTTATAGGAGGTTTGTTCGTGCCTTCAGTTCGATCATTGCCCCCATTACGAGTTGCCTTCGTAAGGGTGATTTCGTTTGGACGAAGACTTCCACTCGAGCCTTTGAGGAGATCAAGGAGAAATTGTCTACTGCTCCCGTTTTACGCTTACCAAATTTCTCCAAGCCCTTTGAGATTGCTTGTGATGCGTCAGGAGTTGGTATTGGCGCGGTCCTTAGTCAAGAAGGCCACCCTGTGGCTTACTTTAGCGAGAAGTTGAACGAGACCCGACATAAATATTCAAACTATGATCGGGAGTTCTATGCCATTGTGCAGACACTGCGATACTGGGACATTATCTTTTGCACAAGGAGTTCATTTTATATTCAGACCATCAGGCCCTGAGATATCTCGATTTCCAGAAGAAATTGGGTCACCGTCACACCAAATGGGTGGAGTATATGCAGGAGTTCCACTATGTTCTTAAGCACCGAGCAGGTGTTGAGAACAAACCGGCAGACGCATTGAGTCGATGAGTTAGCATCCTCCACACTATGAGCACCTGAGTAGTGGGGTTTGAGCAGTTAGTTCACGCTTACCCAGAGTGCCCTGATTTTGGGGATATTTATTCCGCGCTTTCGAAGGACTCTCCCGACCTTCGGGTGGGTTATTCGATATCTGATGGGTATTTATTTATGGGCTCTCGTCTCTGCATTCCTCAGTCATCCCTCCGAGATTTTCTTATCTGGGAGTTACACGCAGGCGGAGCTGCGGGGCACTTTGGTAGAGATAAAACGATTGCGTTGGTTGAGGATCATTTCTTCTGGCCCGGCCTAAAGAAAGACGTCACCAGAGTAGTGAGACATTGTGGAGTTTGCCAGACGGCAAAGGGGTCTTGCCAGTCCACGGGGCTATACACTCCACTTCCCGTCCCTGAGAGGCCCTGGTCTGATATCAGTATAGATTTTGTTCTCGGGATCCCTCGCACTTTGAGGAAGCTCGATTCGGTATTTGTTGTAGTTGATCGTTTCTCTAAGATGACGCATTTCATTCCTTGCCGAAAGACCGCTGACGCCTCCCACATAACAACATTATTCTTTAAAGAAGTATTTAAGTATCATGGTCTCCCCACCTCCATAGTCTCTGATCGCGACGTGCGATTTATGAGCTATTTATGGAAGACTTTATGGAAAAATATGGGTACGACCCTGAAGTTTTCCTCCGCCTACCACACGCAGACATACGAACAAACTGAAGTGGTTAACCGTAATCTTGGGACTCTTCTTCGTTGCCTAGTTGGAGATAGTCCAGTGACCTGGGATTCTGTCCTTCCCATAGCCGAATTTGCATACAATAACTCAGTCAATAGGACCACGTGCTTGAGTCCATTTCATATCATATTAGGGTATGAGCCTAGGAAACCAGTTGATTTGGTGGATATTCCTCTGGGATCCAGACCTAGTGAGTCAGCCGAGTCTTTAATTCAGCATGCGCATGCCCTACACGAGTCTGTCCGTAAGAAGATTGCAGCTAGTAATGATTATTATAAGGACCAAGCAGATCAACACAGGAGGGAACAAATCTTTGAAGCAAGAGAACAAGTATTAATTCACATTCGATCTGAGAGGGTCCCACAAGGACCGACAAAAAAATTAAGCGCACGCAGAATGGGCCCATATACAGTCGTGCGGCGTTTTGGTACGAACTCATATGAGATGGACATCCCTCATGGTTTGGGCATCAGCCGAGTATTCAACGTAAAAGATTTGACTCCTTAATACGAGGAGCATGTGTACGTGGACCCACTCACCACACCTCTACCCGAGCCTTTATCTGTCATAGCCCCACCACCTGAGCCTTCTCCTCATATTGCCTCTACTAGTCTCTCTTTGACACCACCAGCGACATTGCGTCATGCAGATCGAGTTGCACCCTCGATGGATCTAGCGACATCATCATTGCCAGACGGATATACATCATTACCAGCCGGAGATACATCAGTGCCAGACGGAGATACATTGGTACCACCTGTTTCGACAGACGATGTGCTTCAGATCGTCGGGCACGACTCCTACGCCGTGGGCGGACGAGATACCCTACACTATCTTGTCCGTTGGAGCGGCCGGCCCTTGCACGATGCTACTGGGATTTCCTAAGAGGAGCTTCAGAGACCCGCCTCATGCTTAGCGAGTACAACCACCTACACTCATCGGAATTGAGTGCCTTTAAGCCAGGGGGAGTTGACGGCGCGCCACGACCGACACACGTATATTCCCGCAGGAGGCGGTGATCCGCTGCCCGTACGGGCTATCGGAGTCCATGGTCGCGTTCGGATGTGTGTTTCCAGTCAGTTTCATATGTTGTACTTTTTATTTCGAGTTGTATTTAGCCCCGATCGGTCCAGACATTGTGAGCCGTCCGATTGGGTTGGTTTTATTTAGGTTGTACTGTGTATTTATTAAGCTGCGATTCACATTAGGCGGCAGTTTTACTTAGGGTTATTTGTACCCGGCGGTTTGGGGGGAGAGGAGTTTTGGAGAATTTTCGAGATTTTTCGGAATCCGTCGGTGCGACGCCGACCCTCCCCGTGCTTCCTGCTGGTGCGACGCCAGCTTCTACCCCCTCCTCGTCCACCTCCGCCCCGTCCCCTTCCCCTCCGGTAAGCCCTCCTCCGCCAGATCCCGCCCCGTCTCCCTCTTTTCTGTATCGGAAACATAGCCCGACATCCCTCCCCCTTCCTCCTCACCCCGCGCCAGTCCAACATCACTGCCGCTTCCCTTTTCCCTGTGCAGCCGGCTCCAGCACCACCTGAACTCCCTACGGCCACTCTTCCCCCTCCCGCCAAATCGAAATCCTTCCCCGTCCAGCCTGCCGTACTTCCCCCTCCGCCTGCTACCTGCTTCCTGTCAACACAAGCCACCACTACTTCCCAAATTAACAACCCCTGCAAACTCCTCATTCCCGCACCCTCCACCTCCTCCACCTTTCCCTTTCTCCACCGACCCCCACTAAATCCCCCCCCTTCAGCAGCCTTCCCCATCCCCTTTTCCCATCCTTTGTCGTGAACTCCACTTCAATCGACCATAACAGTCCAGATCTGCATCGCCCTGATCTCCTTCGTGTGTCACGGCCCCTATTTTCCCGCCAAAAACCACCGCCGCCGCCGCTACATGTGTGAAGTGTGGTAAAAGATATTTCTTCTACTGCTGTTTATTTTGGCACCTGTATTGTGTAGTGGATGTTTACTTGTATTGTGTAGTGGATGTTTACTTTTAATTGTTATTAGTATTATTCGTCATATGATTTGCAGGGTTTCTTCTGCGTTTGCTTGAAAGTAATTGCGCCTCTTTCGTTTTGCAAAATTGATAATATGTTCTCTGTTAATTAATTGTTTGCAACTGCACGTGCACCTGCTGTTAATTCATAATAAATAATTACTTGTTTGCAATTTTAGCGAACCACTCTTGCACGTGCACGTCACTTCATTTTACGTCATTGCTTATAAGACTGCATTTAGTGGGTCCACCTCGTGATGACCTTACCACTGCATCATCTTGGTTTGGGAGATTCCACAAGGCCATGATGACCTCTGGATATACTCAAAGTAATGCAGATCATACTTTGTTTATCAAGCAAAAAAAGGAAAATTAGCAGCTCTTATAGTTTATGTTGATGTTATTGTTATAATAGGAGATGACTTGAAAAAAGTTCAAACTCTGAAAGAAAGGTTGGCTAGAGAATTTGAGGTTAACGACTTTGAGAACCTCAAGTATTTCCTGAGAATTGATGTCTCTAGTTCATGTCATGGGATTTTCATCTCGAAGGGAAGTTTATTCTTGATCTACTTGGGACATCAGGGATGAGCAGGTTTAGACCTGCCACACCCCTATCAAAGCAAACCACATGCTAGGGAAAACAACGAAGAAAGTGTTGAAGTCATCCCTGGTTTTCAGATGTTGCTGGGAATGTTGATTTACTTGTCACATATGCGTCCAGATATGCAATATGTGATTGGAGTGATCAGTCAGTACATGCATTCTCCAAATACTCGCCATTTTGATGCTGCCTGCTCTATTCTCAGATATCTCAAGTCCTCTCTTGGGAGCTATATACTATTCTCATCTAATGATGAGATAAATATTGAAGTCTACATAGATGCAGACTAGCCTAGATCCGTTGGTGATTGACGGTCCACCTCAGGAAAATGCACTTTGGTTGGTGGATATTTGGTTATATGGAGGAGCAAAAAACATGTGGTGACCAATTCAAGTGTTGAAGTTTAATTCAGGGCCATGACACATGAAATCTATGAAGGATTGTCGATTCAAACTATCATGAGAGACCTTGGTCTTGAGAAAAATGAGCCAATTTGACTGTATTGTGATAAAAGGCAAATATTTGCATTGCTCATAGCCCTATTCAACATGATCATATCAAACACATTAAGTTTAACTAACACTTCATTAAAGAAAAAATACTGAGAGGAATCGTATGTATCACGTTTGTTCCATCTGAACAACAACCAACATACATCATTACAAATTATTGAGTATGAGTGTTTTTGAAAGAATCATTACCAATTTAGGCTTGGTCAACATTACTCGACCAACTTGAGAAGGGGTATTAGCATTTTGTATTTCTCCTTATTACCTCACTTAAATATTAGAGTGAGACATTGTAATATTGAAATATTCACGAAATCAAAAAGATGGTTTGTTTGTTGCTGATGATGTTCTCTTATATGGCAAAGTTTCTATTTCTTAGTCTATGAGCTGGTTAAGATCTTGAAAATTTTTCATTTGTTATTGAATTTTCAATTATTGTTTGAGAGAACAAGGTTTTCTTTTCTAAAAGTGTTCAAAATATGGACTTGTTAGACATGAGATTAAGTACTACCCATACCAGTCTATTGCAATCGACAATCGTATTACTGACCTTTTAAAGACGATCATAGAAAATAATTTACTATGTTAGGATGTAAATTCATTTTAGTTATACAAATAACAAATTTTTACCTTTTGAGCTCTGCAAAACAATAATTTAGACTTTTTGTGCTATTATTATTGTTATGCAGTATCACTTTTGTTTTTTTATTTTGCAGCCTCTTGCAAAAATACAGGGTAAGGTTTGTGTTTGGATGTTTTGCCCGATTCATATTCTCGGGAGAAAGAAAGAAGTGAGTTCTCGTAGAAAGGGTTATCGCTGATAGTGGCGAGTTCTCTCTATTAATACTCGCCTATTTGGTAAGAACTCGCCGATAGAGTATTCACATTCTCTCCATTAATACCCGCCTATTTGGAAAGAACTTGACAAAAAGGGGTACCTATAAAGCATGACCCACATCGCTAGAATACCGTGGAAGGTGTTGGAACCCGCCATACCCATCTAGAAGCTCGAGCAGCTCGGGAAAGGGGACTGACCGTAGGGCAGCCCTCAAACCTATAAATCGGACCAAAACCGTAGCACAAATGGACATCCGACAGAGATCTCAGAAAGGGCCGCGAAGTACTCATCCTCTCCCCTAATAGAACTCGCGAGTACTCCTTGGCACTATCAAAATCTCACTCAACACCACTGAAAACCTAGAGAGCTTGTCTTGCCACCTCTCAACCCAAGTAAACGATCACCTGAGGTAAAAAGACATCAACAGTTCAACACACGATCTTCATATTCTAGATGATTGAAATAAAAAAAGTTGAGATGGCTAGATAGAACTCTGCTGACGGCCCATATGAGGGTTCTCGCAACCCAGACGAGCCACTCACCCAAGCAGAATTCGACCGCATGAGGTAGGGGAAATGAAACTCGTACGAAGGGGTCGAGAACGCTCCCAACAACTCGCTAATTGGCAGCTGCGAGTACAGGACTATGGTGTACTCGCTGACTTTGGGAAGGAGGAAGATGAGTCCTCTCCCTTTGCCGATGAAATCCGTTGGGCTTCAGTCCCAAATGGGTTCAGAGAACCCCATCTGCCTCATTTACCAGGACTGGAAGACCCCTCCTATCACTTTCAGGCTTTTGAGTCTGCAACTTCGATGTGAATCTTGACTGACGCGATATGGTGCAAGTTATTGGTCACATCATTTGATTGGAAAGCCAGGAAGTAATTTTATAAGCTCCCTTCTCGATCAATCCACTTTTTCCAAGACCTTCGAAGAGAGCTCCTGTTGAGGTTTGCAACCACAAAAGCTGAAAAGCGGCCTGCCCGCTCTCTTTGATATTAAGCAAAGACTACTCTTGGACGCTACGTTGATAGGTTCCAAGAGGAAATCCACGAGATCCATGATGTGGGCCTACTTTGGTACCAAGTCGCATTGACCTGCAGTCTCCAAGAATGCCTTTTCAAATTTGAGGTGGAAAAGAGCCCTCCAATCTCCTATGGAGATTTTATCGATTGGCGGGCGAAAAAAGTAACCTTGATCTTGTTCCTTCTCTCGACGAACTCATCCGCCAACGCTGAGAGTCGACGGCGGCAGCCCAAGTCTCCACCCCTCCTTGTTAAAATACGTCACGACAATAGGAATTCCTGGCAATTTAGCCGGGACAAACAAGGAATAACCTTCCTCCCCCCATGCTCGAATCTATTCATGAGATTCCATCATTCATCACCCTCTCTGAAGAGTAAGGTGTCGACTCTTCTCCACGACCATCTATCCACTTCACAAACTCAATCAGCACCACAAAATGATATTCAAGAAATATGCACCGATCTTATAATCCCAATGAAAAAGGTAGTAGAGATCCTGTAGAGACAGCCCAACTACAAAGGGCCTACCCCTCTCCAAAAGGGGCATGCAAATAGAAACACAATCTATACCGCAGTTTTCATCGAGATACGGGGCATGGCACGAAATCTCATAGTGCTTATAGACCAAAAGAGCAACGATTCGTCTACCACCGCTTTGGGAAAAGGGATAGTTGAGATCCAAGAACAGCAATGCAAATGCATCAAGCAAGAGGATATCAAAATGTATGGGACTTGGACATCAGAGCTGAATGTGTTGAAGTCGAAAGTGAAGGAGCCTTGGGCTTCATTCACTGCATTTACGGAGGAGCAGGACTCAAATCCTCCAAAAATTCCAGCCTGAAAAAGATATACTACAGTCTACAGGGATGTGGCTTCAATGCCACAATCCCAGTCCTCCCGAGGAACTATTACCTTTGGGGAGGAGGATCTCCCGAAGGCTTACAATCCATTCCACGATGTGATCCTTATTCGGGCAGTCATCAATAACTACACAGAGTCAGATCCCGATTGACACCGGTAGCTCAGTCAATGTCCTTTTCAAACCATACATTCAACGCCATGAGGACCGAGTAAAAGCTCCAAAAAAAAGTTATGAAGAGAAAAATTTCTCATTAAGTGAAATTCGGAGTACAATAGGTATTTGCCGTTACAAAGGTCTGGCATACCTTAATATAAGCAAAGACATTCAAAAAGAAAAACATAAATTAGTTAAAATTCATCTCGTGCTGGTTGATTGCGCGAGAGCTACCTCTAAGTTTTCGCATCAAAACAAGAAGAGAACTTGAAGAATTGCTTCAGACAATGATGCAAAAACAATGGAGGCGTGCACTAAACTCGCTTTTATGATTTCAAAATCATGGATAGAGTCTGCAAGCAACCAGGAAACGAGATCTTCTGGGTGGCCAGTCTTCTCAGAAGTTAGATAGCCTGAGAATCCAATCCCCTGATAAACCTCCCTAAGGAGCGAAATATCTAGGATGGTTCATCTTGCCAGAAGCCTAGCAGCCCGAAAAGTCTCAAACCCCAATTCGCCCTCCTCTAGGAAGCAAGTAATAGGCCAAAGAACCCTGAAGAAGGTTCGTGTTAAAGTTGCTCTAAATCCCAAACTCTAAACCCTATGTCCAGGCGAGAATGAAGCTTCTTCTGCGCTCTCCAAACATTATCACAGAAGAGTACTCGCAGGCAGCTCAGGCGACTTCCAGAGTAAGCGAAAAACATCGTCAGGAGTGGGGGAAATGTGCCTTGAACTGTTGGAGGGCGCTCCTATTTATAACTAAGTAATTAAAAGAAGCCACCAACCACGCATGTATGACGCAACTACCATAGTAAAAGCGCCTGAAAAAAACAAAGAAAGGACAAAAGTTAGAAACGAAAGCATTAATTAACTCGCAAGCAATATTTAATGATATAAACAAAGTCATTTACTCATTTTACAAAACTACTACTCACCATTATAATATCATGTAAGAGTACTTAAAAAGAAAAAAGAACGCTTAAAGTCTATTCTCGCTCTGGGGAATCCTCCGAAGAACTTGATTTAGAAGAATTAGAGGAACCTGAAGGACTAGGAATTGCCATTTTAAGACGAGTCACCTTCTCGTTTACCTCCTCTAGAGCAAAATCCTCCGAAAACAAAGCAGCATAGTCGATATCGTTGAACTCATCCTTCAACATTCCTTGATTCTTTAGCCATAGAATCACTTCTTCTGCGGAGAACTTCGAGACTTTGCACATTTCAATAAGGAACTTGGGATTGTCCACGCAGAACGGGTTCTCCAGTTTTAAGTACTTTTTCTTTGCAGTCTGCAACGGCGACAACTATAAGTATAATTCTCGACTTGGTTAAAGAGAATAGATTAGGTGCTTATATCAGTAGAATAGGATGAGATCGTTGATTATTAGGGTTGGCCCGGAAACGGGCATATATAGGTACACGGGAAAAAACATAAAACATAAATAAATACAATATTTAACTCTCCCCCTCAAGTTGGGAATATATATTGATCATTCCCAACTTGTTTGTGTTGTCATTGAAGGTGTCGCTGCATAAACCCTTGGTGAAGACATCCGCAAGTTGATCAAATGAGTTCACAAAAGGGGTGCAAATGTTCCCTTTGTTAAGGTGATCCTTGATGAAATGTCTGTCAACCTCCACATGTTTGGTTTTATCATATTGCACTGGATTGTGCGCAATACTGATGGCCGCTTTGTTGTCACAATAGATCATAATAGGATTGTTCGGCTGAAGGCCAATATCCAGAAGGAGGGTCCTCAACCACAACCCCTCACAAACACCTTGTGCCATTGCCCTATACTCAGCCTCTGCACTTGATCGAGCCACCACATTCTGTTTCTTGCTCCTCCACGAAATGAGGTTGCCTCCCACAAAGGTGCAGTACAATATTTAACTATATCAAGGTGTGACTGAAGCTGCGAGACCAGTTCTCGCAGTTTAGCATTGTTCTCGAAAGCGAGATGGAACCTGAGGCCGAGAAAATGGCTCACCATCATGGTCTGAAATCCAAATCGAGAAATAACCGATGGGAGGTCTGGAAGAGGGACCTCACCCATGTCATCTAGGAACTTCTGGGAGTAAAAAGCCTTGGAGAATTCGAACATATCGTCTGATTCCGAGAAGTCGGGCAGGTTGGTGCTAATCGAGAACCGTCGAGTAGCTTTGTCGAAATACAACAAAGGCTCGCCCACATCATCAAGAGTTCCTAAACCTGCTTCCTCGAAAGGATGGTCCGTTTTCGTCCCCGAGGTATTCGCGATAGAGGGTAACTTCTGACTCTTAGCCGATGGGTTCTTGTTTTCTGGGGTATGTAGTTTTCGCCGCCTCTCCGCTTACTGTTTTTGCCATTCACGAGCTTCCTCTACCCTAGAACGGTAAGCAGGATCGTTCTCGGGATCAAGGTATCCCGCTGGACGGTAAGGGCGATTTTCGGGAAGATGAAGGGCACAAGTCAAAGTTACGACGAGATTTTAGGAAACAGGAGATTCTGACCTGTGAATACAATAAAAATGTACTCGCATACAAGTAGCTGGTCCAAGATTGATGACTATTATGGAAAGTGGGGAATTGATTTTTGGCAGATCTGGGTGGAAGTGGTTGTTTTAGAAGGCAGTGAGATTGGTTTTGGGTGGAGGGGATAGATTTTGGATGGGGGTGAACTGGATGGCAGATTTGGGGCGCATTTTTTGTGGGGAAAAATTGGCGGGGCTGTATTGGATCAGGGCGGTAGTGGCTGGGGCATAGGGGCAAGGGTGGCGGTGGTATTTCTATGTTGGATTTGGGGAATCAGCAGGATTCAGGGGGAAGGGTGGTAGGGGCGGCGGCTGGAATGGATCCTGAAACTGGCTGCAACAAGGGATCTGGTGAGATTCTGGGCATCAACAAGGGGTGGTAAAGGGCTGATGATGGCTTAGGGAGGGGGAAGAAGAGGGCAATGGATAAGAGACCTTTGAGAGGAGGAAACACGCCTAAGAGTCGTCACCTTTGGTTCCACAGAGTAGACACCATAGAGGAATCGCTGGAATCCGGGACTTGAAATCTCCAAACCCTGCAATAAGGTTGGCAACCCCCATATCTTCCTATTTATAATAAAATGCACTTAGGGCACCCAACATTGACGACTTTAATTGGTCGTGGATGCGGAGGGCCCAATTACAATAAATATAACTAAAAAACAACAAAGTAATATATGAAATTGACAAATCGTTTGTAAACAACGAGTCAGAAGTATCCATGAAGTCGGATTGTCGAGCCGGAGATGCTGTATATGGCAGGTAGTCAATTGGCTCCGAATGGGCCCAAAGCTCGTCCTCTGTCGACTATCGCCGGTCCGCGTCTCCATTCCACATCATTCTCCCCGGCTTTAAAGATTTCATTTCCTGATGAATAGAGATCGGAATCCTCTCGGTGTGTGCTAGGTAAGAATCGATGAGGTCCATCCGAGGTCGTTCAAATATTATCGATGACAGAGCTTCATCGCCAATTGTACTCATATCTCTGTTCGTCAGGCATCCGCTCTAATGGTACTCCGATGTCTGTCCGTCGGGCGTGGCTATACACTCGTAGTCCACGATATCAGTAATGCTCTCAAAAGTCAAAAGGTATGATGGTGGTACTGGTGCGATCACAAGTGCAAGCTGTGAAGCCATAGACGACTGACCCAAACACTGGTGATGCTCAGATGTGGACTGGGGGCAGGACTGAGGATGTGAATGTGTAGGCTCAAAATGTTGTGAGGGTGTAGACTCAAGTGGATCTCCATGAAGTGGGTCTACATGCTCGTGAGGCTTTGTAGTATAGCGTCAAGTCCTCACCATTAAATATGGGACATCAAGCTCGTAGGGATATCAAGATCATAGATATTTGCTCTGATCTTTCTCATGATTGTGTAGGGATACATTCGCCTAATGCTCAAATTTTTAACAGACCTCCCAAGGAGCCTCACAACATGGATTGTCTCCATCACTTTCCCGCTTTCATGAAATACCCGTTTTTGCCAATAAACAGATGCATGTGATTTATAAGATTTATTACCAGTATTGATCCTCCATCGGACCGACTCATGAAACACATGCAAACGATGAACAAATGACTCAACAAATACATGAAAATGAACAGTTGACTCAACAGAATCATGCAAATGAAACACGATAGACACATCAGGTTCTCGAGGAGACATTCTGACAATGATCTTCAAATATCTAAGACGATGAGGCCTACCATGAGGGTCTTTCGGTGGAGAGTAGAAAAACTCATTGAGTGTGCGACGAGTATCCTAATGACTCTATGAGATATCAACACTCAAATACGAGCTCATAAAGTACCAAATGTCTCTAAGGGAACGTGACAAATCAGGGGGCTCACTAGTTGGTATGCATGAAAAGTCATCGCCAATGTGACGATCACCTTAGTGAAAACCCTATACATCAACTAAAAAAACGTGACTCTCGAATGTGGTGAGTGCCCCTAAAAAAGAACTCATCTTGTGGGTCATTTGGTGGTATGTCCCAAAACTCATCAAGAGTGTGATATGTCATAAAGTAGGTCCTTGAAATATCGGGAGGATGCTCATGTGTACTTAAGGAAAGCCCCAAGTACTTGATGCTGCACTTTAGATTCATTCTATGGGGCAAGACCAGGAATGATAATGAAAGAGACGTTAATAATTAGATACTCATAAATGAGTGGTTCACTTGAATCTCATCATCATCAATACATGGCGGCTCATCAGGAGGCTCAACGGGGGGCTCGTCAAAGAACCCGTCAATGGGGTCATGATCCTCTAGATGAGTGCCAGTGTAAGGGGAAGTGTCCTCATAAATAGGTGAGGAACCACTATGATATCAGCACCATGCTTTTGTTTATTTGTCGTGATGTGGCTCGGGACAATGATAGAGGGAGAGTGAAAAAGACACTCTCAAGAATGGGTCCATAGGTATGGTGTCAATAATTGGGTCTATGGTAGGAGCAATAATGAATTCAACGCAAGAGGTAGGGTAAGAACACATCACTATAGGTTAGTTTGGTCGCCCAGACTCACTCTCAATCGAGATCACAGGAAATGAGTCAGAATCAAAGGATGGACCACTCGTCGGACTATGTACCTTATTGGGGTGAGAGAAATCAGACTCGAGTAACATTTCTGTCGTGTCCAACAAGACAAAGGGTAGGAAAAATGTTGACCTTAGTACGGGAGGGACCCATACTGGTGAGATCAAGGTATGAATCCACTCAACTAACTCTAGGGGATCTCAAAGACTGTTCATGATGAAGGGAGAGCGAATATGTTTGCTGAAGGGCGGGCATATATGTCTGCTGAAGGACGTGCTGATATGTCTGTTGAAGAGAGTCCGAGTGGTGATAAGCCAATTCAGTGTGTATGTCAGATTGCAGTCAAGACTGAAACCGGAAAGTGATCATAGTTGGATCCTTTCGGATGTCACTCCTCACTACTAGCTCATCAAAACGATCCCTATACTCAGAGACAAATAAGAATCCTTGTCGAAGGGTAAATAACTGATCGAGCAAGCGGCTCCGATACGATGCAGGCAAATACCATTGACTCAACCTACGCTTTATCTCCACCCAACTAGTGATGCGGTGATGACGATCCCTCTCACAGGTCCTTTTCAATGCTAGACCAATATGCTCTCACCTGATCTAGAAGGTAGAATAAGATGAGAAAATAATAATCGCATGCTATTCATCCACATAGGGGGGGATATAAATAGTAATACATAATACAAGGATAAATGCTATCCGCACACCACCATCCAACATAACCAATACTCCCCCTCAAGCTGGCGCGAAGAGATCAAGCAAGCCCAGCTTGCCATAAGTAGAGAGAAGTCTGGAAGGCCCAACCGCCTTGGTGAAGGCATCTGCAGTCTGCTCGGCGGAGGGAACATAGGTCCTGGCAAGAGTCCCTGAACGAATGTGCTCCAGGAGAAAATGAATATCAACCTCGATATGCTTTGTCCTCTCGTGCAGAACAGAGTTGGAGGTTAGCATGAGAGCAGACTGGTTGTCACACACCAGCGTTGAGGAACCGAAAGGAGGAAAGCCCAGCTCGGTCAAGAGAGTACGAAGCCAAAGGAGCTCCGTGGCTCCATGGGCCATAGCTCGGTACTCAGCTTCAGCAGAGGAGCGGGAGACGACACTCTGCTTCTTGCTCTTCCAGGAAATGAGATTGCCACCATAGAAAGTACACATCCCTGAAGTAGAGCGCCGATCAGTGATGGAACCAGCATAGTCAGAATCTGTGTAACAGATAAGTTCGGGAGATGGGGACGAACGGTAGAAGAGCCCGAGGCCAGGCGATCCCTTCAAGTAGTGAAGTATCCGAAAAACTGCATCAAGGTGAGAAGTACGGGGGGCATGCATGAACTGGCTGACCACACTCACAGCAAAGCTAATATCTGGGTGAGTGTTGGTCAAGTAGATAAGCCTGCCAACAAGACGCTGGTATTTGCCCAGATCAGGGAGAGGGTCGCCGGATTCAGCGTGTAAGCGGTGGTTCGGGTCCATGGGTGTAGATACTGGAGAGCACCCAAGAAGGCCAGTATCACTCAAAAGGTCGAGTGTATACTTGCGCTAACACAAGGAGATCCCCTGCTTGGATCTGGCCACCTCAATTCCGAGAAAGTACTTCAGAGGTCCCAGATCTTTTACCTCAAATGCCGTCCGAAGCACCTCCTTAATCTGAAGAATACCCGAGCTGTCATCACCAGTAAGGATGATATCATCCACATAGACAAGAATAATAACCATGCGACCATCCGCAGTAGTCCGAACAAAGCATGTGTGATCTGCGTGACATCTGGTGAACCCACTCTGAAGCACAACAGTCCCAAACCGCTCAAACCACGCACGAGGGGACTGCTTCAGCCTATACAGATCCATCAGCAGAAGACAGACACGTCCCAAATACTCTCCCTGAAGCTCATAACCGGGCGGCGGATCCATATAAATCTCCTCATTAAGAGAGCCATTAAGAAAGGCATTCGGCACGTCCAGCTGGTGAAGAAGCCATCCAAGGCAGGCAGCGAGGGAAACAATAAGACGGACAGTAGAAAGCTTGGTCACAGGGGCAAAGGTCACCCCGTAATCCGCTGGAGTCTGGGTGAAGCCCTTCGCGATAAGGTGAGCCTTGTAGCGTGCAAGAGACCCATCAACATTATACTTGATGGTGTAGACCCACCGACACCCAACAGTCTTCTTGCCGGTGGGAAGGGGGACCAAACGCCAGGTACCAGCCCTCTATAAAGCCGACATCTCAGCCTCCATAGCCGCCACCCACTCAGGATGTTGGAATGCCTCAGTCGTCGAACTCGGAATCCTGATCTGATCGGTGGCAGTCAGGAAAGCCCGGTAACCTGGGGAGAGACACTGGTTGGACACAAAGCTAGCAACAGGATGGTCAGTAACACAAGAACGCTTACCCTTGCGAAGTGCAATAGGCAAGTCAGAAGAAGGAAGAACATCACCTGTCAGAGGATATGGCATCAGGTCCTGTGAGCTGGGCTCTACCAGCAGAGTACGAAGGATAGGGTGAACATGTGAGGGCCCACGTGGACCCCGGGTATATGTCTGAGCCGGAATCGAGTCGTGTAACGGAGCAAGGGGAACAGGGGCCGGCTGTGGTGGAGTGGAAGGAGGAATGGGAACTGGAGCAGGGTATGGTGGTGGAGGGATACTGTAGAAGGGGGTATCCTCAAAGAACGTCACATCCTGGAGTGAAAAGTCCTGCGAGAAGTGGGGTCAAAACAACGATATCCCTTGGATGAGGAGGAATATCCCAAAAATAAGCATCAGATAGCTTTGTTATCAAGTTTAGTCCGAGTGGGAATACGGTCTTGGACAAAGCACAAACATCCGAACACCCGAAGGGGAATAGGAAACAAAGGGCGGCTGGGATATAGGAGGCTCAGAGGAACCCGACCCGCTAGAGGCTGGCAAGGCAGACGGTTGACCAAAAAGGTCCCCATAAGAAGAGTAGCGCTCCAAAATAACTTGGGGACATGGGACCCAAGGAGAAGGCATCGTGTCACATTCAGGAGATGGTGATTTTTGCGTTCTGCCAGTCCATTTTGCTCGGGGGTGTAGGGACACGAGAATTGATTTAAGGTTCCTTGGCTAGCAAGGAAAGCAGAAAAAGAGGAAGAAGTGTACTCCCCCCATTATCGGAGCGAAGAATCCGGATACGTGGGGAAAACTGAGTAGCAACCATATGAGAAAACTGGGTATAAAAATCAAAAACATCAGATTTTGCACGCATAAGGCGAGTAAAATCATCTATAAAAGAGACAAAGTAACGAAAACCATCATAAGATACAACCGGGGCAGGCCCCCAAACATCTGAATGAACAATCTCAAAAGGTGCAGAACTACGAGAAATAGATACAGGATAAGAAGTGCGTGTTTGTTTGCTAAGCTGACACACATCACACTGAAACGGGTGCTCAACTGAGACACTCGGAAACAGGGAGGACACAATCTTAGGGTTTGCATGTCCCAATCTGGCATGCCAAAGAGAAGATGTAGTAGCAGCAGCAGCAGCAATGGATGGTGGTGGAAGACAGGGTGATGGTGTCTGAGGTGGGAGATCCAGCTGGTAAAGCCCGTCGCGCTCACGGCCGTATCCAAAAGTCCTCTTCGTGGTTAAGTCCTGAAAAACACTGCCAGAAGGGAAAAATGTCACCGAGCAGTGTAATGTACGACTCAGTTGACTAACAGAAAGAAGATTTAAAGCAAGCTTGGGAACATGAAGAACTGATCCCAAGGTGAAGGAGGGTGAGAGAGGAACGGTGCCCTGGTGAAGAATGGGTGTCACGAAGCCATCAGCAAGGCGAACCTTCCGATGGACACTCGGAGACACAAGAGAGGAGAAAAAGTGTGGCTCACCAATCATATGATCAGTGACCTCAGAGTCAATCACCCAAGGGGAGGAATGCCCCTCATGAGTGACATGAAGGGCCATCGAGGTACCTGACGCAGATGCCGAGGTCGACGAGAACGACGAGGAGGCAGGCAACAACTGAGCAGAAGGAGGCTGAAACGAGGACTGCTGCTGAAGCTGAGACTGAAGCTGCTGCACCTGAGCCATAAGTTGACTCCAGTCAGCGGAAGAAGTCCCAGAAGAGGTACTGTAATCAGGCTGGCCTCCAAAGTCGGAATAAGTAGTAGCGACAGTACGAGTAGCGGAAGACTGCTGGCGCAGGTGAGGAAAGAGTAACCAGCGCCTGGCCCTCTCGTGACCAGTCCGCAGGCAGTGCTGACACTGAACAGCAGCAAACGGGCTCCTGCGGCCACCCACACGACCACGGGGGGTAGAAGTTCGCCCCCCTCGCACAGAAGAAGAACGACCAGACGCCAGGGCTGAATGATCCGGAAGAGGAACGGTAACAGGAACGGAAGAGACAGCAGTCAAGCGGGCACGGCGCTCATGCTCCTCAACCATGGAGTAAGCATCCAAAATATCAGGAAGAGGGTTCATGCTGGCAATCTGAACCCTATTCTGCTCAAATTCGGGCCGCAAGCCCATCAGGAACTGGTAGGTCTCCCGCTTCTCCTTGCGACGCTTGGCAACAAGCAGATCCTCGGGATGGGGAAAAGCACTAAGCGACTCGAGGTCTGAGAGTTCCTGGAATCTCCCAGAGAGAAAGGTAAAGTACTCGTGCACGGAACGGTCCCCCTGACGAGCTGTAGAAATCTCCTGAAACACAGAATAAATCCGCGTATCAACGCGGGTGTGGCCGTAGGTACGCGTCAAGGCAGCCCAAAGAGACGACACAGAATCAAACCACATAAACTGCTTGTAAATTCGGGGCTCCATGGAGCATTGAAGCCACCCGAGAATCTTGAAATTTTCTTTGCGCCATTGACAGATAGCCTGGTCGTCGGTAGGTTTTGGAACACCATTAGGTTCAAGCCAATCGAGCTTGTCATATCCGGCAAGATGAACTCGCACGGAGTTGGACCAAGCGATAAAATTCCGTACATTGAGAAGAGAGGTAGTTATGCGACGAACAAAGCCATCAGTCGAAGTAAGAGAGGAGGAATCCATGGGGGAAGAGGAAGCCCCCTAAACACAAGGAGAAAATCTGGAATTCATGGGGGAAGAGGAAGCCCCCTAAACAGAAGAAGAAAATCTCATCCCAAAGGGATAGAAAGACCAAAGATCACAGAGCAAGCGACGGAAGGGGCGACGGCAGCGGTTCCGGACAGTAGTAGCGTGCGGCGCAGGCGGGATGATCGCGGCGTGCGGCGCAGGCGGGAGACGCGGGAGACGCGTCGTGCGGGATGGTCTGCGGATCACATCGTCTTGGACGGGGCCGGCGTGAGGTGCAGGTGGCGGCGCAGGCGAGCGGCGAGCGGCGCAGGCGAGCGGCGAGCGGCGCAGGCGAGCGGCGAGCGGCGCGGACGGCGTGCGGGACGAGAGTATCGGGCTAGGGTTATGCCGACCTCCTCTGATACCAAATAAGATGAGAAAATAATAATCGCATGCTATTCATCCACATAGGGGGGATATAAATAGTAATACATAATACAAGGATAAATGCTATCCGCACACCACCATCCAACATAACTAATAGGTAGAAGCCTAAGTTTCGCAAATTTTATACGGCGCTCATCGAATAATTCAAAATAATCAAGATAATCTTTCATATCCACAAGCCAATAACTGAAAGACTCGAGATTCGATGAACCGTCAAAAGGTGGGTCAACAACCTGAAACCTACACTCAAGATCTGTCTCAAAATGATGATCCTCATAATAGTCATCACTAAAATAATCGAGTTGTCTCGGAGGGTTGACACGATCTGCTCGTGCATGGGGATGGGGACGATACTCAACATAGTAATCATCTCTAACACAGTGGAATCACGTTGATGGCTCGACACGATCTTTGGAAGTGGTGTGCGGCAAACAATAATAATCATCATAATAACATGAGGATTTCTCTAAAGGGGCTCTATGAGATCGAGTATAGGTAGACTCGGGATCCCCAAATAGAGGAGAGGAATGATGATGATAACTAGCCATAGATAAATCTAACGACTCTATATGACCTACCACTATGTATATAAATGTGGCCCAAACCTTGGGCTCCGATACCAACTGATGTAGGGTAGGCTACGTGGCTATGCGATTAACATGCAACCCTAGGTGAGATGCGTGGAAGGTGGTTATAGTACCCTAAATACTATGTGTAACACATGTAAATTTGACGGAGAGATCAAATCATAGCAATTAAATTTAAATTGCAAGAGATAGTTTAAGCAAAAACGAAGTAATTCTTTAGGGCAAAACAAGATTTGACTTTCCTTTGCGCGAATGGACAAAACAAGAGCACACTGCGAATAGTTCCTACAAACAACAAAATAATCCAGAACAAAACACTACGAGGCTATATATCCAATTAAGCTTAAGTCAATATCATATAATAATGCTCAAAATAAAGGTCCATAAAACAAATAATAACTCACAAGCATGAGGCTATCGTAGATGAGTAGATCCGGCTAGGGTGATGGTGCAGAGGCGGGGATTGAGGTTAAAGAGTTAGATCTGAGCGGAGGTGACTATTATGGAAGGTGGAGGGTTGGTTTTGGGCAGATTTGTGTGGAGGTGGCTGTTTTGGATGGCTGTTGGACTGGTTTTGGGCAGATTGGGTGGAGGGGACAAATTCTGGATGGGGTGAACTGGATCGCAGATTTGGGGCGATTTGTTTGTGGGGAAAACCGGCGGGGCTGTATTGGATTAGGGCAGTAGTGGCCGGGGCAGAGGGGCAAGGGTGACGGTAGTATTTCTGGGCTGGTTTGGGGCGGCAAAGGGATTCAGGGGGAAGGGTGGTAGGGGCGGCGGCTGAACTGGATCCAGAAACTGGCGGCAACAAGGGATCTGGGGATATTCTGGGCGGTGGCAAGGGGTAGTAGAGGGCTAATGATGGCTTGGGGAGGTGGAAGAAGAGGGCAATGGATAAGGGATACCTTTGGGAGGAGGAAACACACCTAGGCGTCGTCACATTGGGATCCACGGAGTCGTCACCGCAGCGAGACTGCTGGAACCCGGGATTTAAAATCTCCAAACTCTGCAATAAGGTTGGCAGCCTCCATATCCTCCTATTTATAATAAAACACACTTAGGGCACCCGTCATCGATGACTATGATTGACCGTGGATGCGGAGGGCCCGAATACAATAAATATAACTCAAAAACTACAAATATATGAAATCGTTGGTAAACGACGAGCCAGACGCATCCGTGGTGTCGAATCGTCGATCTGGAGGTGCTATATATTGCAGGTAACCAATTGGCCCCGAATATGCCCAAAACTCGTCCTCCGTCGAGGGTCCGTGCCTCCATTCAGCATCAAAACTACTAGCAACAGGTTAAATGAAGAAAATGCCCTCGACCTATTAGCTAGTTGGTGCCCATTACTCTTGTAATCCTGCCCGCAAGACCTGCACAGGGCCTTGCAGAGAATGATATTCCTATTTTAAATTTTAATGTACAAAATGAGGGCCTAATTCACAAGTTTACCCAACAACTCTAGATCCATTTCATCTTTTTTTAGTACCTTACAGTTTTACTTCTATTTCCAACATTGCAATTTGGATTATCTTTTTTTTCTCTCTTCTAGCTGCCTCTGTAAATCTTGGACAACAAACTGTTCTCATAACTAAGATTATGTATTTCCTTTTTAGGTTTATTTGATTTTTCAACTGGCTTCGAGTTCATTGGCAGTGAAATAGTCAAGTGCATAGATCTGGCCAAGGATGGTCTCCATGCTGTACTTATGGTGTTCTCTGTCAGCTCACGTTTTACACCAGAAGAAGCAGCTTCTATCCAGAGTATGAAAACCCTCTTTGGTGATAGGATTGTTGACTACATGATTGTTGTTTTCACTGGTGGGGATATACTTGAAGTCAGTAAAAAAACATTGAAGGACTACATTAGCCGGTGCCCTGAGCCATTAAAGGTTTATCTATGCATCTTGTTATTTTAAAATCGTATATTTTGTTTGTTGATTAATGCCAAAATGTGATTGTAGGTTTTTTTCCATTTTGAAATAGATTTTTAATTGAAATCTAATTTTTTTATGTTAGCTATTTTTAAAGCTGTGATATTTGCAATTTTGTTCACGTTATGAATCCATTACTCTACTTAGTCCATATGTTATTCATCTTAATGTTGAGAAAATTACTAAAGATGAACCCCCTGATTATTTAGGATGTATTGATTTTGGTTTTAGAATTTTGTTTTTCTCCAACGTTGTCTCTAAATTTATCAAAATTTTACTTTTCACTTTTTTGTTATTGGGAAAAATACACATTTCACTGCTGTTGGATGTGAGTTAATATTTTCTTCCACCCTTCCATATACCCTTAGCATATACTCCAAATCGCTTCAATTCTTCAAGTTTTGGCCTCCTGCTTAATTAAATTTGGTGAGGTTTTAGTTGAATGAACGCCCGAGAGGAAGAATGCACTACACTTAGGTTTAGGTCATGTTGAACGAACCAAATTTTTAGACTTCACTGACACTCGATTCTATTGACTTAAAATGAAATAGGGTGTCGTTATTCTAGTTCGGAATTGTACTACTTACCAATTATTTAAAGGTCACGGACAGAACACCATATTGTACACTCCGTTGTCCAACCCTGAGAGGCCATGGGTTGAAGTATCCATGGATTTTGTTGTGAGTTTGCCACGAACCAAGAGGAGTGTAGATTCAATTTTTTTCGTTGTTGATTGATTTTAAAAACGCATTTCATATCTTGCAAAAAACTTCAGATGCTACTCATTATGATATGTTTTCAAGAGATTGTACGCTTAGATGAGATCCCAAACATTTTTAGCCTTGATAGAGACGCTCACTTTACGGGTTATTTCTGGAAGACGTTATGGACAATGTTTATCATCCTCAGACAGATGGGCAGACCGAGGTAGTAAGTTGAAGCTTGGGCGACTTTCTTAGATGTTTAGACTTTAGCTGGAGAACAACCAAAGTAATGAGATTTGGTGATTACGCAAGCTGAATTCGTGTATAATAGCTCAAAGAATTGATCCACCACCAAATCTTCTTTGTAGTAGTCTATGGCTTCTGATGGAGATCGACGACACATGTTATTATATTTGGGGATCCCGAGTCCATTTACACTCGTTCCCATAAAGCGCCTTCAGGGAGATCCGCACGTTACTACGATGATTATTCTCGATCGCAGCACACTACTTCCAGAGATCGTGTTGATCCACTGGCACGATCCCACTATGCTATAAACGATCAATATGATGATTATCGTCGTTCATATCCCTGCACGCAAGCGGATTGTGTTGATCATTCAATACAACTCGATTACTTTAGGGATGATTATTGTGAGGATCGTCGTTTTGAGAGAGATCTCGAGTGTCAATTTCGTACGGTTTCCCCTTCTTTTGACGACTCATCAAGTCCCGAGTTCTTTTGTTATTGGCTCGTGGGCATGAAATATTACCTCGATCATTTTAAGTTATTCGGTGAGCGCCGCGTAAAATTTGTGAAACTTAGATTGCTAGATCATGTGAGGGTATATTGGCTTAGCATTGAGAAGATCCATGAGCGAGAACGTCTTCACCGCATCACAAGTTGGGTGGAGACGAGACATATTTTATGTCAGAGGTATTTACCTGTTTCCTATCGGAGTTACCTACTCGAGCATTTATTCTCCCTACAAGCTACAACATGGATCCGCTCCCGTCACTGAGTATAGGGATTAGTTTGATGAGTTAGGAGTGAGGAGAGACATCCGAGAGGAGCCAACTATGACCTTTTCCCGATTTCGGTCAGGGCTTCGATCTGTGATACGTGCTAAGTTGACTTATCACCATTATGAGTCTCTCGAGCAGACATTCCATCTCTCACTTCATTATGAGTTGTCCTTGAGATCTACTAGAGGTAGTCGAGGGATGACCACCTTGACCTCACCAGTATGAGTCCCTTCCATTCTGAGTCCACCACTTGGGCTATTCTTGGCCCGTCAGACACGATAAAAGTGGCGTCTGAGATTGATTTGTCTTACCCCGGTGACGTACTAAGTCTGTTGAGTGATCCATCCTTTGATTTTGACTCATCACCTATGACCTCTACTGAGAGCGAGCCTAAGCGACTTAGTGCACCTATCATGACGTGTTCCTTCCCTACCCTTGTTCTCATCATTGACTCGCCCTTGCATGCATGTTCACCTGAGCCTGCCTATATTGTCGTGGCGAGTCATATTCTGAGTGAGGGTCGAGAGCATATTTCAACCTTGTAGTAGTCGTCTCTTCCCCTCTCGAGGATGAGTACACTATTATTATCGATGACATGCATCTCAAAGATCATCCTACTATGAGTAAATCTTTGATGAGCCTCCCACTGAAACTTTTGGAGGGTCACTTGAGGAGTTCTTTCTTTTAGGATACGTTTAACTAAACTCGATATTACACCCTTGTGTCCTTATCTCACTCGTCCTTTTAGATCATCACATTCATGATGAATTTATATACGTACCACCAGATGAGCCACCTGATTTACATCCTTATGTCGCTATCTTCGACACTCCTTCAGAGGATTCCTTCCATACTGATATTTTCTATCGAGCACCTAGTGAGCCACATGTTGATTCACGCCTCTTGAGAGATATTTTTCATTCCACGATATTATATCACACTTCTGTTGTCTCCGTTAGATATGTGTTCACCATACACTCGACGATTGTTTCTATACCCCACCCAAGGAACCACCAGATAAACCACCTATTTTTTGTAACTCCCATTGCCACGTAAATTTTGCATTTTGTAAGTCTGTTGAGTTTGTCATTTTGCATTTGCATCCGCTGCATGGTTTGCATGTCATATTCTGATGTAAAGTTATGTTAAATAATAATAATTTAAAAACTTGTGTCTGTAAGCACATGAAAAAACAAATATTCAAAAAAGGTGGTTAAGTGATAATTTGCATATTATTTAAGATGTTCTCATTGGGGACTGTTGAAAGAAATAAAAGAGAAATAGAAGTTGTGTTTTATTCATCCTCATAGGCGCATTATATAGGAAATTCAACGACACTTACAAACTGAACTAGCAATATGAGACTAATACTCACTCACACACAAATATTAATATAATAATAAACTCGTATACTCCAACGCTCCCCCCCAAGCTAAAGGGGGGCCCTTCAGCTTGGACATCTAATAATGACAATGGAGGTAGGCGATGTGGGACAAAACATCAGACGAGCCACCGGGAAAAATCCAAACTGGGGAATCAAACTGGGGACAACCACACCCCACACACGACACAGGACCCACACACGACATGGACTTGCTGTAAACCGTCAACCAACATCACCTACACACATGCGAAAGAGAACGAAAGATGTGGAGCACATCATAAACCAGGCAATCGGGGATACTCCGTCGGGGATAATCCGTCGGGGATAGTCCGCACAAAGAGCGGTCTCACACGACTCAATCGCACACAACACAGTCCCACGCGACACAACCCGCTGAGATTAGAACACCAACATCAGTTGTGTCCAAACACACGACCAATCGAAAGGAAACATGGGGAGACGCAAACGACAAACAACATAAGCCTAGAGGCCGTGTGGAACGAAGGTGAAAGGTCGGGAAATATCATCCGAGCCAACTTCATCCAAAACACTCCCCCTTGCGTGGAAAGTATGTGCATATAGGCATAATAACAATAGAAAGAAAATAAATAACAAACAATTGCAACCCACATAAAACAACCAAGAAAACAACACAAAAATAACAACTATATCGCGAGATCAGCACCCCCAACGGGCATGCAATTACAAGAATCCACTGTAATCTTCAGAAGAATGAGGGAGAGGCATCTGGAGCAGCTACTGGCTGAGGCATCTGGAGCATCTGTTGGAGGCGGCTGGAGCACAAATCAGAAGGTCGGAGCACGTATGGAGGACGTTTCGACTGTCGCCCATCGACAGAAATATTAATCGAGGGCTTAGAAATATTAAGTATACTTTTGTTGCATGTTAAATGATTTTTATAGTAAATACAACAACTATTGAAAATTTATTTTTTTCTGCAATCTTTTTCTCTATGAAGCACAACTACTTAAAAGTGCCTTATGTATTGGATCGAACGTGTTTTGGAAACGCAAAATGCACAGAATGCGTTTCCAAAACTCTCAGAAACGTATTATATAACAACAACACTCAAGCCTTTATCTCACTATAGTGGAAACGTGTATCCCGCTGGCGGGTTACGCGATTCCCGCTATTAATTTCATAGGAGGCGGACAGAGGGTTATTAGGTTACGCCACACTCAGCTATTAATTTCACAAAGCGCGGAGGGTTATTAGGTTACGAACTCTCGGACTTTCAAAATCTCTCTGTCCGCCGAAACCCTCTCCACCGAAACTCTCTCCGCCGAAGCCCGTCAATATCTCCTCTCCGCCGAAATCCTTCGTGTGCCCGTCGAAGCCTTCTTCTACACTGAAGCTCTCTACTCCGTTGAATCCCTCTTCTCTACCAAAGCCCTTTGTGCGCCCGTCGAAGCCCTCTATTACACTGAAGCCCTGTACTCCATCAGAAGGAATTACTTCTAAAGGCCATTTGGAAGTGCCCCCTGAAGAAGAAAGTTAAATATTTTTTTAAAACTCGAAGGTTATATATACTATATATACAAAGATTTATCATCGGCCATTGCGATTGCGCGGTGTAACACCTGAGGCCCATCCGATCAATCTTGATCATCCGTTCTCTACTACGCAGGAAAAAAACCCCATTTGGCACAACAGAAGACCCGCCAACCCTAAAGCTTAAGCAAGCCCGACAACAGAAAAACAACTGTGAAGCTACTCTGTATGCTCCTTATATACAGCAAAAAATCATAGTTGTTTAGCGATGCCCATATCGCGAGGGCCTTCGGTTTCCAATATTTTAAAAAAATTTAAAAAATAACAAAGCCTATATCCTGAGGGCCTTCGGTTTTCGATTTTTTATTTTTAAAAATAATATTAATAATATATAATAAAATTCAATTTTTTTAAAATTATATAACTCAAAAATAGAAAAAATAAACAAATAATTACTCCAATAAATAAACATAAATATCCTGCTGGGCGGGCGAAGCCTGCCGGGGGCACCCAGGTACTGTAACGCGGGGCACGCCGCACGCCCCCCCCCCCCCGGTGCACTGTCACTCGTATTTTTTATAAAACTCGAAGGTTATATTTTTTATACTTCCTCCTTGATAATGCTATTAGGAAATTCTTGAGGCCTTTTGGAAGTGCTATTGTTTCTTCAAATCAACTTCTTATTTATCACAAGTTCTTATAGTAATAGGTTTAGGTTTGTTTTTCACAAGTCCTTTTAGTAATAGGTCTAGGTTTGTTTTTCACAAGTCCTTTTAGTAATAGGTCTAGCTTTGTTTTCAAATGTCCTGTTCCTTGGGATGATCATGGGCAAAATTTTTATTTGTGGGTAGCTTGTAAGGAGGAACATTATCCATTTGGAATGTATTATGCAATGGAGGAGTATATATTCAGCTATTCTAGTGCCAAAGTTAAGAGCTTAATTTTCTGCTATATATTTATCTGTGTGCAGAACTCAAAAATTCATCAAATTTATACGAAATTATTTTAAATAATTATTTTTTTAAAAAAACATTTCCGTATCCAAGTTTTTTGAAAAATCACATTTTCAGTATCTGTTTCATATCGTATCTCGTATCCCGTCTCCATGCAACATAGCTTTTTTTGTATCATGTTTAAAATAATTTAATTATACTTTTGTTCGCTTGCTAGAACAACAGAAGTTTTTGTTTCTGATTTTTTTTGGCTAATGCGGTCTCTTTAAATTGTAGGGAATAGTTGCCGTAGAGCCATTTACTAATTATTTTTAAATTGCATGCTACACAAGTAGAGTATGAAGTTCATGTAAAATTTTAAAAAATATAAACTTCACTACTAATTTTATCTGATGTGGAAGTTTCCTCCGGTAAAAAAATGCCTCGCAGAACATTATTCACTTGTGTAAGAACAGAGTTCTTCTTTTCGATAATAACACCAGGGATAAGATCAAGAGAGAGTGGCAGGTGAAGCAGCTGCTCTCTCTTGTTGACTCAGTTGTTGCAAGCAATGGCGGAAAACCATTCTCAGATCAAATATTTGCTCAAGTCAAGGTACACTTTACTTTGTTTTAATGATTTCTAGATTCATTATTCATAGGCTGGTCCATCACATCGTGTTTAAACAGGAAGAAGCCTTGCGTCGGCAGCAATTGGAGAAAGAGATTGAAGCTAATAAGGGATACTCAAAACAGGAATTATCTGTACTGAAGGAAGAGATCTATAAATCATATGATGAACAGCTCAAACGAATAACTGAAATGGTATGCTTTTGTTCTTAAGAAGTTTTAAGACTCTATTTGTTTGGGCGTTTCACTGCGCCGTTTTGGGCAAACGCCGCCGGAAGGAGGGTAAATAAATGAACCTCCGGCGGCGTTTGCTCCGTTTCCACCCGCCCGCCTTGAGAAACGCCCCAAAAAGCTCAGTTTGGAGCAGCCACCTCGCCCCTCCGGTTTGAACACTCCGTTTCCAACCGCCGGATCGAACCGCCACCGCCGAACCAAATGGAGCCTAAGAGTGTGAATCAAAGTTGGATTTGATACACAATGGTTACTCTTTTTTATCCAAAGATTAGGCATATGAATTTGGAGCCAACCACTTGGCACTTCAATTTGCAAAAATATATATTGACGCACAACATGAACAAAGGCATGTGCATCCTGTTTGTGCATGTCCTTTCCCGATTGAGTAGCCACCAATTCTTTAGGGATGTTTATTTAGTTATTTCATATTTTGGGTTATTTGCATTTTAGCTCATTTTTTTCTTGTTGAGCAAGCATATTTACTTTAGAGGTTTAGTAGTAAAATGTCACTTTTCATCTTCCTCAAGTAGGCCCTGGCGTGTCCCGGCCTTCCCACTTATCTAGAATCTTGAATTTGAATTATAGTTTTCTCTTAGGGTTCATTCGTTTAAAAAAACCAGGATCTTGGGATTGGGCATCTAATTTCAATTCCTTTTTAAATTGAGTGTTTTAAAGGTGGAATTGGAATGCAAAATAAAGTTGAATTCATTTTAAACTAAATCCAGCTATTTTTGATCTATACTAGCATCTTCGCACGTGCTTCACCCGTGCTCGTTGCGTCGCTGTGGGTGACGCCCGCAAACAAATTTGGCGGGGCAGTGGTATTTGGCGGGTCGGCGACATTCGGTGAGGCGGCAGCATTTGGCGGGGCGGCGACATTTGGCGGGGCGGCGACATTCAACGGGGCGGCAACATTCGGTGTGGCGGCGACATTGGGCGGGGCAGGTGGGTGAGCGGCGATATTTGGCTAAGTGGCCATATTGAGCGGGGAGGCCACATTCGGCGTGCGACCACATTCGGCGTGTGGCGACATTCAGGGGGGCAAGGCGGGGCGATGATGCATGCATAATATTACATTCGGCGGGGTGGCGGGGAGGCTGAAAACTTATGACGGCAGGGGGCAATTATGCATGAACACTCAACGGCCAAAAATATATAACGCTTGAAAATATTTTGCGGGCGGCAACATTCATTTGGTGGCAGGATTCCAATCATAATGCTAGAGGAATAAAAACAACAATCAAGGAAAATCCAACCCCTGGGAAAAGAGTCTCAATTTTATTTATTTGACCATATGAAATAATTCATCTTTGTTCCTCGATCAAGAAAAGCTCTCATAATCTGAAACTTCTAAAATCAAATTGTTTCCCAAATCTAAAGCTCGATGCTCTCCTACGGACGAAGCATGCATGCGGGTTGCGCCCGCAATCAAGGTTAGATTTAGGTAGAACTACACCAATGATAATTTAATGAATAAAATATTTATTTATTTAGAGACCTATGAAATCATTGGAAAAAAAAGTATGAACTTTCCCTTGCATCAACACTTGAAATTAAGATTTCTCTAAATAACCCCATAATCCAACTCCTCAATACTGAACCAAAACATAATAAAAATGAATAGGGCGGCGAAAAGTCCAGAATGTTGGAACCAATAACAAAAATTCAAAAAAGTAGAATGACAACACTCCATTTCATGTACAATATGACCAATAATAACCAATAACAAGTTTAGGCGTGAAAACAATATGACCACAGGCAAGCGAGCTGCGCCACCTTGGTCGCCGCCTCTGCAGTGCACTCCACCGTCCTTTAGGAACCATTTAGATGTCTATTGACCGCTATGGTCCACGATGAGCTTGGCAGAAGAGGTTGTTAGATGTAGTGTGCTTACTGTATAGTAGAGTTATCTTATGCTCACCATGGGTGTTGTGAACACCCTCCTATGTACTTGTGTATATATATTACCTTAACTCTTGTGAATAGTAATTCACTAATTTGGACTTATTCCTTTCCTATCATGGTATCAGCGAGCAGAAACCCTAGCCGAACATATGGTTCCCGTACAGCGTTCCACACGATCCTGAAGCTCCCCGTCGCTCTGTTTCTGCACGAACCTGAAGTTTTCCATCGCTCCCCGCTTGATTGCGTTAGGGCCGTCCGTCGCTCCCCGTCTTGAAGCTGACGATCCCGACGTCTTGAAGCCGACGATCCTGACTTCTGATCGATCATTTCGATCCCGATGTCCTGAAGCCGTTCGTCGATTGATCTCCCCGCCAGTGCAGCCTCACTGTCCGTCGCTTCCCGTCGGTGCAGGCTCACTTCCGATCGATCGATCATTTCGATCTCGAGGGTGCTGCCTTCCCAGATCGATAGATCCCGTTGGTGCCTCCTTGCCGATCGATCAAGCAGGAGCCCCCGTTGTTTTTTTTCTTCTGTGTTGCTTCTGCTGTCTGACCTTGCCGGCCTGCTTCGCTGCCTATTGTAGCCGACGGATCTCTCTTCCGGCTGTTCTTGGAAACCTGATGGCCTCCTCTTACTCATTTTCTTTTCTCCAGAAGGCGGATGTCATCCTCGATGGACGAAACTACAAGGCATGGTCCATCATCGTCGGCGTGATCCTCCGTGGCCTAAATCTATGGGGCTACATTGACGACTCTGAGCCTGTTCCGTCTCCATCAATAGCCCCTTTTGTGGATGATTCGTCCACGGTTAGCACTACTGCTTCCGTCCAGTGTTCCTACATAGCGAAGTGGAGCTCGGCCGACTCCCGTGCGATAGCCGTCATCTGTCAGTCCTGTGAGCTCCCCATTTGCATGACCATTTACCAGCTACCTACTGCCAAGGTGATGTGGGATCACCTGCGTCATCTCTACCTGCCTTCCAGTCAGGCTCTGCACTACTCTCTATTCCAAACTTTTGGCGCTTGCTATCAGCGTGATCGTTCTGTCCAGACATTCTTTGCTGAGCTCCTAGACCTCTGGCGCCAATGCAATGAGATGGCTTCTTCCCCTTGCATTTGTTGCACTCAGTGTGTTGCTACCTATCAGGATCGCAATTTTCAGTGCATGTATGAGTTTCTCATGCACTTACGCCTCAAGTTCGAGCCTGTTCGTGCCCAGCTTTTGCACCGGGATCCTCCACCCTCTTTCAGCGATCCACTGACTTTGGTAATCGCTGAAGAGACTCGTCTTTACTCTTTAAACACTGCTGCTTCTTCTAGTGTGCTGCCTCATGCTGTCCTTGCTGCTCCCGAGCTTCCACTGCAGTCCACACTTGTAAGTACTCCTCTGTTGCCTTCTTCGGGTTATAGTGCACCGGTGCGGTCTGTTTCTCGTCCTCCAGTGCCCTCTACTACTTAGTCTGGTGCTCCTCGTCGCCAGCCTGTCCGCTATCACTACTGTCAGTGCATTGGACACGTCAAATCTGAGTGTCGTAAGCTTCAGTGGGCTCAACAGTCTGGTCAGCAACGTGTTCTTGTTGCTCCTCCAGCTCATTTCTCTGCTATGATACAATCACTCTCTGTTTCTGTGCTTGCCCAGCAAATTGCCCAACAACTATCTTACAGTTCACTGCATCGCTCCTCTGCCTCCGTGTTCTCACCGGATGCTTCTGGTGCCTTTTGCCTCTCAGTCGGCTGCCTCCACCCCAGCAGGTATCTCCTCCGACTGGTTGCTTGACTCTGGAGCCTCTTTTCACATGACCCATGATGACACTCACCTCTTGTCTTGTCAGCCCGTCTCGTCTGCCCTCAGTGTTATGGTTGCAGATGGTACTATTCTCCCTTGCACTAACCGTGGGCTTCTTCGTACCACACATTTCCATACCCTGATGTAGCACAAATGCCCAAGTTATTCATGATCCTTATATCCGCAAGTCAACTCACGTCTCACGATTGGTTTGTTATTTTTGATGAGTTTGCTTGTCGTGTGTAGGATCGTCTAACAGGGACACTCCTTGGAGTTGGCTGTCATCGTAGCGGGGTCTATATCCTTGATCGTCATCATCTTTCATCCATTCCATCGTCACTAATAACCTCTTCTTTATGTCTTTCTTCAGTGGGCTTCTCTCAGTGGCATCAATGATTTGGTCATCCCAGTGGCTTGCATATTTTGTCTCTCATCAGTACTGGTCTCCTTGGCTTTGTTTCTGTTGATAGGTCTCACTCTTGTGTGGGTTGTAAGCTTGAAAAACAACTATAACTCTCTTATCAGTCTAGTAAATCCAGGTCTCGTCGTCCATTTTGATTTAGTTCATTCAGCTGTATGGGGTCTTACACCCTTTGTATCAAAGGGCGGATATCAGTTCTATGTTATATTTGTTGATGATTATTCTCGCTATTGTTGGATTTATTTTATGCACTCCTGTTCTTAGTTTTTTCAGATTTATGTTGTTTTTTCCACTATGGTGCGCACCCAATTCTCTGATTCTATACGTATTTTTCGTTCCACCTCTAGGGGGACAGAGTACCTATCTCATGCTTTTCACGACTTGCTAGCTACCCACAATACTCTCCCTCAACTTGCTTTTCCTGGTGCCCACGCTCAGAATGACACTGCTGAAAGCAAGCATTGGCACATCATTGAGACAGCCCACACTATCCTCATCTTCTCTCACGTTCCTCCTCATTTTTGTGCTAAGGCTTCCTCCACTGATGTCTATCTCATTAACCTACAACCCTCCACTTTTCTTTAGGGTCGGTGTCTTGGTGAGTGTTTGTACTCCCGACCCCCATGGTATACTCATCTGCGTGTTTTTGGCTGTCGGTGTTATGTTCTTCTTCTTTCACGTGAGCGTATCAAGCTCTCTGCTCAATCTATACCTTGTGTCTTTCTCGGATACAGTACTGAGCACAAGGGCTATCGATGTTATGATCTTGTTGCACTTCGACTTCGTATCTCACTTGATGTCACCTATGACTAGTCTCACCCTTCCTTTGTGTCCTCCGTCCCCTCGACCTCACACTCATCAGTGACCCCCTATGATGTGCAGTTCCTCACTCTTCCCACACCACCGCTTCATGTCTTCTCTTCTCCACCGGTATGTCCACCTCCCCTCTTCTTGCCATCGCCTACACTATCTCCTACCTTTCCAGGCTCATCTTCTCATATTTCCATTCCACCTTCCACCTCCCCTTCGGACGCGCTCATCGTCCCCCTTCCATATCATTTCACTCGTCATCCTCCTCCTGTTGCTCATGTTCCCTCGCCTTCAGTGCCCACAGACTCGGTGTCTGTCTCCTCCAGCGAGTGTCCTGTGCACGATCCTCTTGTGCGTCGCAACCCACATTGTGAGCGACGTCCTCCCGACCACCTTAGCTTTGCTACACTTCCGCTGAACCTACTTACCCTTCCTGGCTTCCTACTACTGCTTGTAGCACTCCAGAGCCGACTACCTACAGTGAGGCTGCCCAGATACCTGAGTGACGGGTTGTTATGTCTGCTGAGTTAGAGGCACTTGAGCATACTCGTACTGTCATACATGGGACCGTGTTCCTCTTCCACTTGGTGCTGTTCCGATCACTTGCAAGTGGGTCTTCAAGGTCAAGACTCGCTCCGATGGATCTGTAGAGAGGTACAAGGCTCGGCTAGTTGCTCGTGATTTTTAGCAGGAGCAGAGGGGAGATTATGACGAAACCTTTGCTCTAGTCGCTCATATGACTACGGTTCAGACTCTTATTGCAGTTGCAACTGTTCTCTACTGGTCTCTGTCTCAGCTTGACTTGAAGAATGATTTTCTTCACGGTGATCTTCAGCAGGAGGTTTGCATGCTTCCTCCTCCTGGTCTATCCTCTCCTCCAGGCTTTGTCTACCGCTCGAGGCGAGCCCTTTATGGGCTCAAGCAGGCCTCCCTCACATGGTTTGCTTGTTTCAGCTCATCCATTACAGCCGCCGGTTTCCAGCCAAGTCCACATGATCCAGCCCTGTTTGTGCATTCTTCCTCTCGTGGTCGGACTCTTTTTTTACTTTATGTGGATGATATAATCATTACTGACGATGATCTTTCTCATGTGGCCTTCATCGAGCATCACCTTCAGCAGCAGTTTCATATGACCGACCTTGGACAACTGAGCAATTTTTTGGGTCTTGAGGTCAGCTCTACAGACAGCGATTTTCAGCTCTCTCAACAGATATACACATCAGATCTCTCTGCTCGGGCTGCTTTTTTTGACCCTCGCACAGTGGACACCCCTATGGAGCTTCACCTTCAGCTACGTCCGGATGATGGTGTTCCACTCTGCGACCCCACTCGCTACTGCTACCGCGTTGGAAGTCTTGTCTACCTCACCATTACTCGGTCAGGCATTGCCCATACAGTTCATGTGTTGAGCCAGTTTGTTAGTGCGCCTACCTCTGTGCACCATGGTCACATGCTGCGATTCCTGCGCTATCTCCGAGAGACAACATCTTGTGGTCTTTTCTTCTCCAGCAGCAGTTCTTTACAGCTCTGCGCTTACTTGGATGCTACTTGGGCTAGTGATCCTTTTGACCGTCATTCTGTCACTGGGTTATGTTTGTTCCTGGGGTCTTCTCTTATTTCATGGAAGTCCAATAAACAGACTGGTGTTTCTCGATCCAGTACTGAGGCTGAGCTTCGGGTCATGGCTATCACCGGTGAGAAGATTATTTGGCTTCGTTGGCTTCTTGAGGATCTTGGTGTCTCTTCTCCAGATCTCACCCCACTCTACTATGATAACACTGGTGCCATTCAGATTACTCTGAACTCGATGAAGCGCTCATTCTCCAAGCATATCCGAGTTGATGCTTTCTTCCTACGTGAGCAATGTGGTCGTGGTACTCTTGCTCCTTCCTTTGTTCCTTGCGAGCAGCAGATTGCAGATTTGTTGACTAAGCAGCAGACGAGAACCCAACATGCTCATCTTCTGTCCAAACTCTCGGTGTATGATCCCCTGTGAGTTTGTGGGGGGGTGGGGGTGGGGGTGGGGGTGGGGGTGGGGGTGGGGGTGGGGGTGTACTTATTGTGTAGTAAACTTATCTTATGCTCACCATGGGTGTTGTGAACACCCTCCCATGTACGTGTGTATATATTACCTTAACTCTTGTGAATAGTAATTTGGACTTATTCATTTCCTATTAGAGGTTACCCTGCCATTTAGGTTTGTTGATCTATTTTAAATTTTATTGTAATTTTTCTTAAAGTCATACAACTAAATAATTGCCTTTCATCTCAAATAATAAAATACATGTACTCAGCATGTCTGCAAGGTTTGAAATAAATTTAGTGTGTGAAAAATGTCATTCAAACTTATAATTATTGCAATTAAGATGCATGCTAGGTGGATCTCAAATTCCTTCCCTCCAAATACAAAGCTGTGATAAAATAACCATGATGTTTAATCTGAGCTGCTGCATTCATTACTAAAGACAATAATCTCCATATAACCTGCACAAAAATAGTAGAATCATAGAAGATCTATAGACGAATCCTTCAAAAACGATCTAAAATAGAGAAAAGCGCTATATCTAAATCTAAGACATAATAAAGGCACAAAAATAGTAAGGAAGCATATACTGCTTTCGCAATAGAGAAAGGACTTGTCCACAATTTTGTTGTCATCTCCCGGTTTTGCATGTTGCTCACAATTGAGAAAGGAGTCGTTCATTAAATTATCCTGCAAAAGTATATATTGAATTAAGTCCAATAAATTATCTAGATGCACAAAATTTAGAATGAGAACAATTATTCATCTTCTGGATCGAATGGGAGCTCGGCGGAGACGATTACATGTTGGAAAGGAGGTGAGCTCCACCGTCTTCTTGCTCAACTGGAAGCTCCTTTTCGACGCATCCTTCATCGTCTGCCCTGCTCCTGCCTTCTCTCCATACCTTCTACCCTCAAAATACCAAAAAAATCAAAATTATCAATTCTCCATCAACTTTTAAAGCACCTGTTGGGAAACAAGATATCCCACCACCACCGAGCACTTAAAAGATAAAACGCAGCAAACACAAACAAAAAAATAAAGCAACCAGAGAGCACACAAATTTTACGTGGAAAATCCTCTCCAAATCAATGAGGGAAAAACCACGGGGCGGGGCACACAGAAATCCACTAAATAAAATAAGGATTACAATAACAGACACTAGGTTTGCCCAACCTAGATCCTCCTGGATTCACAGATTGAATGTCCTTCTCAGATTACAAAAATAATCCTTTCTCCAAACAAGAAGTCACAAACTCCAAATCTCTCTTCTAAACTCCTAGAGTAAGGCGAAGACGAGAAAGAGAGCAAAAATACTCTTACAGCGAAGACAAGGCTCCAATCTGAGAATCTTCTGTTCTTTTTCCTGAAAAAGAACTCTGTTAGTAGCAATGACAGAAGACCGAACCCTAGAACAACGATCTTCACATTCTGACTACCAAAAATAACTGATGTATGAGTTCTGGAATAAGTCGAGGCCTATTTATGGCAAAAGGCGAGATTATCTCAGCCCTTAGATCAAGCCTTAAACATCAGTCGACAAGAAAAACCGTGATTTCACGGAACAATATCCGTCAGCCATCACTTGACTCCTGGATGAGCTCACTCGACGCACACGATGCACTCGCCGTCAGATCACTCGACGCCTGGCCGGTACCTACTCCATTCGATGCCTGGAGACGGCGAGCTCAAAATCTGCTTCCAGCACAACTCCAGACCTGGTTTGATTTAATCTAAGTCCATCGACTCTTTAGGGGCTGGACCCCAACAAACTCCCCCTCCAGACCATAAAGAGGAATTCTCATACCTGACATCTTCAGATAGCCCTCTTGCCTATCCGTGACCGACAGAATTCGTGTTTCTTTCTCGGCACAACCTTTGTTATCATGTCCGAAGGATTTTCATCCGTGTGGACCTTATCCACCTTCAGCAGTTTCTCCTCGACAGCATCTTGAATCCAGTGATACCTCACATCAATGTGTTTTGTCTTGGAGTGGTAGGCAAGGTTCTTGGCCAGAAAAATGCCGCTCTGACTATCACTGTAAACAGTGAACACCTCTTTCCGGAGTCCAAGTTCAAGCATGAACTTCTTCATCCACAAGATTTCCTTTGACGCCCCTGTCAGAGCGATGTATTCTACCTCTGTCGTGGACAGTGCCACGCACTTCTGCAATCTCGATTGCCACAACACTCCTCCCCCAGCATAAGTAACAACAAACCCTGAAGTGTATCTTCTGGAGTCAACATCTCCAGACATATCTGAATCAGAGTACCCAACAAGAGTCGGAGACTCTCCACCATACTGCAAACAGTAGATTGAGGTACCTCTGAGATATCAGAGTATCCACTTCACAACATCCCAGTGAATTCTCCCCGGGTTTGCCAAGTATTTGCTCACTACCCCAACTGCATAAGCTATGTTTGGCCTCGTGCAGACCATATCATACATCAAACTCCCTACTGCAGATGCGTAGGGAACTTGGCTCATCTCCTCCACTTCCTTCTCAGATGAATGACACTGAGAGCATGATAGCTTGAAGTGTCCACCTAACGGAGTAGCAACCGGCTTGGCCTTCTTCATCATGAACCGCTTCAGCACTTTTTCCACATACTCAGCCTGAGATAGCCACAACTGACCTGCAATCTTGTCTCTGGTGATCTTCATCCCCAGGATCTTCCTTGCTGGTCCCAAGTCCATCTCAAAGGACTCACTAAGCTCCTTCTTCAGCTCAACAATGTTCAACTTGTCATCACCGACAATCAGCATTTCATCCACATACAACAACGAAATAGTAAGTGTCTTCTCAGTCTTCTTCAGATAATCACAGTGATCAGCCCTGGTCCTCTGGAACTTGCTCTTTAGCATAAATGAGTCAAACTTCTTATACCACTGTCAGGGTGTCTGCTTCAACCCATAGAGACTCTTCCTAAGTCGGCAGACTAAGTGCTCCTTGCCCTTGACCTCAAAGCCTTCGGGCTGCTCCATGTACAACTCCTCCAAATCCCCATGCAAGAATGCTGTCTTGACATCCATCTGCTCAATCTCAAGATCAATGGAGGCAGCCAAACCCAATACCAGTCTGATAGAGGACATTTTCACCACTGGTAAAAATATTTCATCAAAGTCCACATCGTGCTTTTAACTGAACCCTTTGACTACCAATCTTGCCTTATATCTAGGCCGGGAAAGATGTTCATCAGTGTTGATGCGCGAAAAGCGAAGGCGGAAACGAGCACCAACAGCTAACTGTTCGAGCACTTGGGGAAAAAGGAAAAACAAACTGCGAGCAGCAGTCTACTTGGCGGACTAGAAAAGGAACAGAAAGGCAAGAGCCGTGGAGCACGGCAACACCAGACTTCGCCCGTCGCGGCCTGAATGCCTCTCCTGCGACGGGCTTACTTTTGATTACAAAGAAGGGGTTACAAAAAAGGGAAAGGAAAGCAATGCAGAAAGCAAGCTGGAGATCGCAAAGCCCGAGATTCGAGTCCGCAGCCTTCAACAAGTGGGCTCCTGGACTCGAGTCAGCGTGCTTTGAGTGCACCACTTCCCCCTATTTATAGGCTGGGGGCCTGCCCAAACGGGCAGGGATAAAATAACCGGCTGCTCGGGGTACAAAGGAGCCGGGCAGCGGTGTCGGGAAGCAAAAGAGAAAGAAGAAGCAGCTCGCGCGGGACCGGCGGACTGGGCCTGCGAACTGGAAACCTCCCTTGGTTGCGTCGAGCGCGATCCTGTCAGACCAGTTGCGACCTGAGCGACCTGGGCGACCTGGCTCGGAGCTCGCCGATCTGGGCTCGACTATCGTCGACGGGAGGTCGACGATCCAGCTGAGGGAACCAAGGGCGACCTTGGCGACCTGGCTCGGAGCTCGCCGATCTGGGCTCGACTATCGTCGACGGGAGGTCGACGATCCAGCTGAGAGAACCAAGGGCGACCTGGGCGACCTGGCTCAGAGCTCGCCGATCTGGGCTCGACTATCGTCGACGGGAGGTCGACGATCCGGCTGAGTCGAGAACCAAGGGCGACCTTGGCGGACTGATATCTGGAATCCGGCTAAGGAGGAACGAGACGTCTAGCTGGATATGTTGTGGATTCTGGGGTTAACAATCAGACTTCAACTTGAAGACCCATTTGTTCTTCAAGGCTTTCTTCCCCTTTGGTAGCCGGGCCAACTCATAGGTCTCATTCTTCTGGAGCGACTCTAGCTCCTCCATAGCTGCGTCCCAAGATACCCTATCTTCAGATTTTTGTGCCTCAAAAGACTCAGGCTATCCACTATCAGTAAGCAAAACATAGTCTTGCGGTGGATACCTGGTGCTTGGCCTCCGAACCCTGTCAAATCTCCCGAGGGATACCTACACAATAGGTGGAACATCAACAGGCAAAGCTCCCCCTCCATCAAGAATCTCCTCCTGATCTGGAATCTATTCAGCTTCCTCCTCGACATGCCCTCCATCAGCACCAACAGACTCTGGCTCAGGAACTACATCAAAACACTCCATAGCCGGTGAATCTTGTGGCTCAGCAACCTCCTACTCACCAACAATCTTGTCTTCCACAAAGACCACATCTCTGCTTTTGATGATCCTCTCCTCTCTGGGTCCCAAAGTCTATAACCAAACTTCTCAGATGGGAACCTGAGCAAGATACACTCCCGAGACTTCTCATCTAGCTTCAATCTCTCCTCCTTGGGGACATGAACATGTGCCCTGCAACCAAACATCCGCACGTGTCCATAAGACACCTTCCCGGGCTAAACACGCTCTGGGATATCTCCATCTAAAGGTGTTGAGGGGGATAGATTGATCAAATGCACAGCAGTCCGTACAGCCTAAGCCCAGAACTGCTTGTTAATACATGTCTGAGAGATCATACACTTCATCTTCTCCACAATCGTCTTGTTCATCCTCTCCGCCAACCCATTCTGTTGCGGTGTCCTCGGAACTGTCTTCTTATGCACGATGTCATGCATTCTGCAGTAAGCATCAAAGGCTCCAATGTACTCACCCTCATTGTCAGATCGAACCCGCTTGATCACCTTCTCGGTCATCTTCTCCGTCATTGCCCTGAACTCCATGAACTTTGCCAAGACATCACTTTTCTGCTTCAGAAAATAATCTCATACCTTTCTTGAGTGATCGTCTATAAGCGTGACAAAGTAAGCTGCTCCGCTCATTGAAATAGGCTCAATCAGACCACACACATCAGTGTGTATCAAGCTCAGGAGCTCTGTCTTCATCTTCGGTTCAGCATGTGCGAAAGAATCTCGTCTTTGCTTGCCAGCCAAGCAGTGAACACACGTGTCAAGAAGCTCTCCTGATAACTCTGGAAGAACCTTTTTCTTCATCAAGATTTTCTAGTTCTTCTCACTGATGTGGCCAAGTTTGCAGTGTCACGACTCCGTAGAGTTGTCTTCAGCTGCATTCACACTCGGGCTGCACATCTTAGCCTTTTCTCGGTATAGACCACAACACTTCTTGCCCCGGGCCACCACCAAAGACCCCTTCACTAGCCTCCAGGCACCTCCACCTTCAATGCTCGTGAAACCTCCATCATCCAGTCTGCTAACAGAAATGAGGTTCATCCTCAAATTAGGAATATGCCTGACATCCTTTAGATAACCCTTCCCAGATCAGTCTTCAAGTGGACATCTCCACTACCAACAATCTTCGACACCCCAACATTTGTCATTCGGATAGTGCCAAGATCTCTAGCAACATATGAGTAGAAATAATCTCTGTGAGGAGTGCAATGGTAGGATGCTCCACCATCCACTACCCAATCTGTGTCAACACACTCCTAGCAGGCAACCCCACTGCAATGTAAGCACAGTGACTCATCCTCCGCAATCGAGGCTGCACCTGCACCCTCACTTGATTCTCCAGTCTCTTTTGACCTCCCCTTCTGATCTCTTTGCAACTTGAAGCACTCCTTCTTGAAGTGACCCTTCTTCTTGTAATAATAGCACTCATTCTCCTTCTCGGACTTTGGCCTGAACTTGCTTCTGAGGTTAGCTCGTGGCTTACCCTCCTTCATCAACCTGCCTCTTCCCTCCATAAGAAGAGCATCTGATGAAGAGACTCCAGAATCCTTTCTCTTTAGCTCCTCGTTCAAGAGACAGCTCGTCACCATCTCCATCGACACAACGCCATCCGGCGCCGAATTGCTCAAGGACATCACAAGAGTTTCTCAACTCTCGGGCAATGAACTAAGGAACATCAATGCTTGCAGCTCGTCCCCCAAGGTGATCTTCATAGCCTCCAACTGGTTGATGATGCTTTGAGCAAGGTTCAGATGCTTTGTCATCTGAGAACCTTCTTTATACTTCAAGTTCACAAGCTTCCTGATCAAGAAAGCTTTGTTGCCCGCTGTCTTCCGCTCGTACAACGCTTCTTCCATAGAGTCTGAGCCGATGATTCTGTGATTACATGATGGAAGACAGAATCATCAAGTCATTGCCGAATGAAACACACTGTCTTCCAATCCATCTTCTTCCACTCTTCTTCATCCGGCATGGTAGTCAGCCTCCCCAACAATGGAGTATGAAGATCTTTACAATATAAAGGATCCTCCATCCACAACTTCCAAATGCTCCAATTCTTGTCATTCATGCTAATCATTCTTGTGCTCTGCTCCATCTTACAGCCCGATGGTCTAAGGCAAATCTGATTAATTCACAAACCAGATTTTGGAAGGTAAGGAGCAGATCAATATCGTCACCTACCGTTGACCCAAATCTAAGATGGAACGACCAATCAGACACAGATGAACCTGACTTTGATACCACTTGTTGGGAAACAAGATATCCCACCACCACCGGGCTCTTGAAAGATAAAAATGCAGCAAACAAAAACAGAAAAATAAAGCAATCAGAGAACACATAGATTTTACGTGGAAAACCCTCTCCAAATCAATGAGGGAAAAACCACGGGGCAGGGCACACAGAAATCCACTAAAGAAAATAAAGATTACAACAACGGACACTAGGTTTGCCCAACCTAGATCCCCCTGGATTCACAGAATGAATCCCCTTCTCAGATTACAGAAATAATCATTTCTCCAAGCAAGAAGTCACAAACTCCAAATCTCTCTTCTAAACTCCTAGAGTAAGACGAAGACGAGAAAGAGAGCAAAAATACCCTTACAGCGAAGACAAGGCTCCAATCTGAGAATCTTCCGTTCTTCTTCCTGAAAAAGAACTCTGGTAACAGCAATGGAGGAAGACCGAACCCTTGAACAACGATCTTCACGTTCTGACGGCCAAAAATAACTGATGTATTGGTTTTGGAATAAGTCGAGGCCTATTTATGGCAAAAGGAGAGATTATTTCAGTCCTTAGATCAAGTCTTAAATATCAGACGGCAAGAAAACCCGTGATTTCACGGAACAACATCCGTCAGCCATCACTTGACGCCTGGATGAGCTCACTCGACACACACGATGCACTCGATGCCAGATCAATCGATGTCTGGCTGGTACCTGCTCCACTCGACGCCTGGAGACAAAGAGCTCAAAATCTTCTTCCAGCACAACTCCAGACCTCGTCTGATTTAATCTAAGTTTATCGACTCTTTAGGGGCTGGACCCCAACACAACAGAGATTAGAAAGACAAACTATGAAGACAAATTCCGAATTACACTGCAGTGCAAATTCTGCATTGCATTATGAACCATAAATTCTGCACTGTATTCGCTTTTAGCAGATTTCAAGGGCATCATAGATGTGGTATGCTTCTAAATCTTTAAATAAATTTCAAGAAGAATCTGTTAGAAGTTATGTTGAGTTTTATTTTTTTTGGTGTGCTTTTAGCCTTGTATTCTCCCCTCACTATATAAGAGGGGGTGCTTGTTATAATTTTATGTGTGTGTTTTTACCTAATTCTAACATGGTATCAGAGCCTGCGTAACCTCGCCCGCTCGCCCGCCTGCGCCTGTCCGCCCGCTCGCCCGCTCCGCCGCTCGCCTCGCCTGCGCCTTCCCGCGCGCCCGCTTCCGTAGCTGCCCCCCCCGCCTCCTCTCCTCTCTCTCCCGCCTCCTCTCTTTTCTCTCCTGTTTGCACCCGCCGGTCTTGATATGGATTAACCGGCGGGATTTTTTTCCTGCGACCTTCCAATGGTCCGATTGAGCCGAAATTCTGGGAATAGTTTCGCTTTCCTCTCCTTATTATCATACTTGATTCTTGGTGGTTTTTAACGGTTCGCCTTTCCGGAGATTCAGATCTACTTTTTCTCTCAGTTTTTTTACCGTCGTTCTTCTACTCCCGAAAGATGAGATCTATGATGCCCTAAGGTTCCCCTTTTCCTTTGGACCGTTCTTCTTCGTTGGTGCCATGTCAGACGTTGATTCCGGTGCTTCTGGTGCCTTGTGCCCCCCACTGGATCTACCCGGGTTGGCTCCGATCACAGTTTCTCTCAGCTCACTACGATTCATCTGGATGACACCAACTACCTATCTTGGTCTCGTTCTATTACTCTGGCCTTAAAGAGTCGGCGTCTCTTTGGCTATGTTAGTGGCGACACTCATGCGCCTGCTCGCACCTCTGCTATCTGGTCCCAATGGGACTCTGAAAACTCGCTGGTCATGTCTTGGCTCATCAATTCCATGCAGGAGTCCATTGCCCGGAATTACCTCTTCCTCGACACTGCTGCAGACATCTGGAAACGGGCTGAATCTACTTACTCCCGCAAAGGGAATGCGGCACAAATCTACCATCTTTGCCGACAGCTGTTCCATCTTCGTCAGGGAGATCGTCCTCCTTCTGCCTACTATTTGGAGTTTACCCAACTCTACCAGGAGTATGACCATTTTGAGTCTCTTGCAATGGTCTGTGATGCTGATGCCCTTCTATTAAGGGCTCGTGAAGATCGCAACAGGGTGTTCCAATTTCTCCAGGCGCTTCACCGCGATTTCGATCAGATTACTGTGCAGGTTTTGGGCCGCGTTCCCATTCCCTCCTTGCCTGAGGTCTTTAGCATTATTCAGCAGGAGTTTGATCGTAGACAGTCCTGGAACATGACCACCACTCCTGAGGGTTCAGCTTTGGTTGCTCATCCTCCCACCACTGGTAGCAGGGCCTCTCGGGACTTCAAGCCTCGTGCCACGGATAAGGATCATCTCATGTGCGATTATTGTGGCAAGCCCCGTCATACCCGGGATACCTGTTACAGTCTGCACGGCTTCCCTACAGGATTTTCTTTTCGGGGTGGGTCTTCTTCCCGTGGGGGGCGAGGTCGTGGACGCACTTCTGGCCGTTCACATCATTCTGCCCATCTGACTGAGATTCCTGAGAGCAGCCCTCCGGGTCTTCTAGGACCTCCTCCTGCAACTATGTCCTCTTTTTCTGCTGATGAGATGCAGACTCTTCGCCGCTTGATGCAGGGCCTTCTTACTGAGCCGGTTACTGCTTCTTCCTCATTTGCCCTTGCCCATTCAGGTATCCCAGGTGCTCACTCTGCTACAATTTGCTCCTCTCCCCATTTGATTATTGACTCCGGAGCTACTGATCATATGACTGGATCGGCTTCAGGTTTTGTGTCTTATTCCCCTCTCTTTGGTCGAGATAAAGTGAGTATTGCTGATGGATCCTTTTTCTCCATTGCTGGAAAAGGGTCCATACCTTGTTCATCTCTCACTTTATCTTCTGTCCTCCATGTTCCAAACTTCACCCGCAGTTTACTTTCTGTTAGTCAGTTGACTACTTCCCTTCAATGCTCAGTCACCTTTTTTCCTACTTATTGTGTTTTTCAGGATCTGAAGACAGGGAAGGCGATTGAGTCTGGTAGCTTGCAGGAAGGCTTGTATGTGTTTGACCCCCCCCAACGGGTCCACCTCTCCGCACGCTCTTCATGCCACCCAGTCATCCCAGCTGCTCACCTTGCATCGTCGTCTTGGCCATCCTTCTGTTTCCACTATGCAGCGTCTTTTATCTACTTTTCCCTCTAGTTGTTTTAAAAATTTTGTGTGTGATGTATGTGACGTTGCAAAACATCATCGTCTCCCTGTTAATCATGTTTCTTTACCTAGTACTATTCTTTTTCATATTGTTCATACTGATGTGTGGGGGCCTTGCTCTATTGGCTCTATTTCTGGATGTCACTGGTTTATTTCCTTTATTGATTGTTTTTCTCGAACGACATGAGTTTATCTCATGAAACATAAGGGTGAAGCTTTTTCTATTTTTCAACGCTTCCATAAGATGGTATCTACTCAGTTTTCTGCATCCATAAAAATTTTACGCAGTGACAATGGTAAAGAGTATATCAACTCTTCCTTTGACCACTACCTTACCACTCATGACATTATTCATCAAACTTCTTGTGCTCATTCCCCGTCACAGAATGGGGTAGCCGAGCGAAAGAACCGTCACTTGCTGGATGTTACCAGGTGCCTCTTGCTTACTATGCATCTCCCCAAGTTCTATTGGGGGGATGCTGTCCTTACCGCTGCTTATCTCATTAATCGTTTGCCCTCTCCTGTCCTTGGTAACCAAACTCCTCTCACCACCTTAGGAGTTTCTCCGACATCCTCTCTTCCTCTTTGCATATTTGGGAGTACGTGCTTTGTCCACATTCCCTCTCCTGGGAGGTCTAAACTCGACCCCGCTCCCTTAAGTGTGTCTTCATTGGTTATTCCCCTACTCAAAAGGGGTATAAATGTTATCACCCTCCTACTCGTCCGACACTTGTATCTGCTGACGTTACTTTTCGTGAGTCTACTCCTTATTATGCTACCTCACTTCAGGGGGAGCCTGCTGTTGAAGTGAGTTCTCCTACCTTCTCCCTTCCGATTCCTCCCTCTAGCGAGAATATCATACCGGTTATTTCTCCGGTTGATCATCCAACTGTTTCTCCCATTGCTCCTCCCGCTATCTCTTCTCCTCCGCCTACTCGTCCCTTACAGGTTTACACTCGACGGCGTAAAGGTCAGAACACAACGGCTAATCCCATGCTCCCAGACCCTATGCCAACTCTGTCAGAAGATCTCTCCCTCCATGAAGGTATCCGATTGAGTACTCAACACCCTATATCTCAATATGTTTCCTATGATACGCTGACTCCCTCTTATAAAGGGTTTGTGTCGTCCCTTGCTTCGGTCTCTATTCCATCTACCTGGCAGGAGGCACTTGAACATCCTGATTGGAAAAGGGCAATGGTAGAAGAAATGGCAGCTTTGGCAAAGAATAATACTTGGGACTTAACCACCCTTCCAAATGGGAAAAAAACAGTTGGTTGCAAGTGGGTCTTTGCGGTCAAACAAAATTCCAAAGGCATAGTGGAACGTTTCAAGGCAAGATTAGTGGCAAGAGGGTATACTCAAACTCTTGGCATTGACTATCAAGAAACCTTTGCTCCTGTGGCAAAAATGAATTCTATTCGAGTCCTGCTGTCATGTGCTGCATGCAAGGGTTGGGATCTCATCCAATTGGATGTTAAAAATGCCTTCCTTCATGGCAATTTGGAAGAAGTGTATATGTCCCTTCCACCCGGTTTTATCTCTCAGGGTTCAGATTGAAAAGTTTGCAAATTGAAGAAGGCTCTCTACGGCCTGAAGCAATCCCCAAGGGTGTGGTTTGGACGGTTCCATAGCGCTATGGTCTCCCTGGGGTACAAACAAAGTTATGCTGATCATACTCTGTTTATCAAAAAGAGGGCCAACATGGTAACAATTTTAATAGTCTATGTTGATGACATCATTATTACAGGGGATAACATTGATGAAGTAAAAGCCTTAAAGAAACACTTGACACAAGAATTTGAGGTGAAAGATCTTGGCAAACTGAAGTATTTTCTGGGTATTGAAGTTGCCAGATCTAAGAATGCCATTCTCATCTCTCAACGGAAGTACATTCTTGATCTCTTAGAACAAACGGGTCTGAGTGGGTGTAGACCTGTTGACACTCCCATGGAGGTTAACCACAATCTTGGAAGAAATGATGGCGATCTTATAGAAGATGTTAAAGGTTATCAAAGACTTGTAGGGAGATTGATCTACTTGTCTCATACTTGACCTGACATTGCTTACGCCGTTGGAGTTGTGAGTCAATACATGCACTCTCTGAGGGCCAGACATCTTGATGCTGCCCATCGGATCTTGAGATACTTGAAAACTTCACCTGGAAGAGGAATCCTTTTCACCTCCAATTCTGACCTGAAGATCGAAGTTTATACTGATGCTGACTGGGCAGGAAGTGTTGAAGATAGACGATCCACTTCTGGGTATTGTTCATTTATTGGGGGGAATCTTGTCACTTGGAGAAGCAAGAAGCAACAAGTCGTCTCCAGGTCTAGTGCTGAAGCAGAATTTCGTGTCATGGCACATGGCATTTGTGAAGGACTCTGGCTGCGCTCCCTCACGAGTGATCTGGGGTTGAGTGAAACTGCTCCTATTCGGTTGTACTGCGACAACAAGGCTGCCATTAACATTGCCAACAATCCTGTTCAGCATGATCGCACAAAACACATTGAGGTGGACAGACATTTCATTAAGGAACACATTGAGAAGAAGATCATATGTATTCCCTTTGTTCCCTCAGAGGGCCAACTTGCAGATATTCTTACAAAGAGTCTTGGGGCAAATCTTCACTATGGCTTGATTGGCAAGTTGGGCATGAGAAATATAACATGCCCAACTTGAGGGGGAGTGTTAGAAGTTATGTTGAGTTTTATTTTTTTGGGTGTGCTTTTAACCTTGTATTCTCCCCTCACTATATAAGAGGGGGTGCTTGTTATAATTTTATGTGCGTGTTTTCACCTAATTCTAACAGAATCAATTTAAAAACTAATGTATTCTCTTTTGTAGATTTCAAGGGCATCATAGAGGAGTTATGCTTCTAAATTTTCCAATAAATTTCAAAAAGAGTCAAATTAAAAACTAATGTATTCTCTTTTAACTAAAGGGAGTGAAAAAATTAATATCTTCAGTCTCTCCTTGCTAAGCTCGTCACAATGGAATATCACATGCATAAAAACATTAAAAAACAACAATTAAAGGGATATAAAACTACCTAAATGCGTGAAGAATCCCTTTAGAATGAGATGCAAAGATGATTCAAACCCTTCCATGGAAACTGATCAGTGCAATGCCCAGCAGCAATGCTGTCATGTTTCCCCGCTTGTTGCGGAAGTTGAACCTGTCCAAAACAAAACAAAAAAATATCTATAAATAGAAGCACAACTAACAAAGAAAATATAAATTATGCATCAACACAATCAGCACAAAATTGAAACAGATGTCTAATACAACGACAAAACAACACTCAAGCCTTTATCTCACTATAGGGGGGTCGGCTATATGGATCTTTTGTCTCCATTGTGCCCTATCTTTAGTCATAATCTCACTAATGCCTAAGTACATCATGTCTAATAATTGCAATAAAAACCAAGGCATTTTAAGAGTCAAAATTCTTAATAAACTATTAGAGAGAATCACCTGTAGGAAAATGAATGCGCAAGAATATCTTTGGGAAAGCTTAAAATCCTACCAAACAATACATACAAATCTTATTTTAATGTCCAATCAAAACTAATGGAAAACCTATCAGAGAACATGAATATACGATATGCCATTGGACTAAACTTACAATCCATGCAAATAAAAACTATTAGGGTCCGTTCGTTTGCACGGAATTGAGCCCCTGGAATTGGAATTGAAGGTCTAATTCCAATTCCATCATTCGTCTGCACGCTTGACTTTGGAATTTAAATTTTAATGAATTCCGTAGAATTCATTTTGAACTAAAGACAATTCCTACCCATCTATATAAGAATTGGACAATTCCGATCGAGACACATTTTTAAGCCCGGACGCGATTTTTTCGCGCGGGCGCGTTTTTTTTCGCCCGGGCGCAAGTTTTTCTCCGGGGCGGGAATTTTTCTCTCGGGAGCGATTTTTTCGCCCGGGCGCGGCGCAATTTTTTCGCCCAGGCGCAGCGAAATTTTTTTCGCACGGGCGCGATTTTTTCGCGCCCGGGCGTGTTTTTTTCGCCCGGACGCGATATTTTGGCATGACGACGTTTTTTTTTGCACAGGCGCATTTTTTTCGATCAGGCGCGATTTTTTTCGCCCAGACACGATTTTTTCGCCAAGGCGCAATTTTTCTCGCCCGGGCGCGATATTTTCGCCCGTGCACAATTTTTTCGCCCTGGCGTGTTTTTTCCCCCGGGTGCGTTTTTTTCGCCCGGACGCGTTTTTTTCGCTCGGGGGCGTTTTTTTCGCCCGGGCGCGATTTTTTCGCCTGGGCGCAATTTTTTCGTTCACGCGCGTTTTTTTCGCCCGGGCACGTTTTTTCGCCCGGACGCATTTTTTTCGCCCGGACGCTTTTTTTTCGCCCGGGCGCATTTTTTCGCCCAGGCGCGATTTTTTTCGACCGGGCGCGATTTTTTCGCCCGGGCGCGATTTTTTCGCCCTGGCGCGATTTTTTCGCCCGGGCCCGTTTTTTTCGCCCGGGCACAAAAAAATTACCCCCGCGCGTTTTCTTCGCCCGGGCGCGATTTTTTCGCCCGGGCACGAATTTTTTCTCCCGGGCACATTTTTTTCGCTGGGCGCGATTTTTTCGCCCGGACGCGTTTTTTTTCGCCCGGGCGCATTTTTTTCGCCCGGGCACAATTTTTTCGCCAGGGCGCGATTTTTTCGCAGGCGTTTTTTTCGCCTTTGCGCGATTTTTTCCACCCGGGCGCTATTTTTTCGCCAGGTGCGATTTTTTTCTCCCGGGCGCGCTTTTCTCTCCCGTGCGTGATTTTTTCGCCCGGGCGCGAGCGACCTTTTTTCGCCCGAGCGCTATTTTTGCTCGGGCGCGTTTTTTTGCCCCCCGCCGAAAAAATCACGTCCGGGCGACAAAAATGGGCCCGAGCGACATAATCGCGCCCGAGCGAAAAAAAATCGCGGCCACGTGAAAAAATCCCACCCGTGAGAAAAAATGACAACTAGGTGAAAAAATCTTGCCCAGACAAAATAATCGCGTCCGGGCAAAAATCGCGCCCGGGCAAAAAAATCAAATTCCGATTCCACAATATTCACCAATATTCTTTATTAGACGAACATTGGAATTGGAATTCGTCACCAATATTTAATTCCACAATATTCATCAATATTCAATTCCAATATTGAATTCCAATTCCGTGCAAACGAACGGACCCTTAGAGAATTCATAGTAGCATTAATAGTTTGCCTTCACTCATGAAAAAAAGGAAAGCAAGAATACCTCAAGTTGATGGAAAAATCATACTAAGCTCAATTTTACTTTCTGGACTAAATCTTTGCTCCTTCCCTTTCTTTCACTACTATTCGAAATAAAAAATTAACAGTGATTTAAACCCACTAAATCCAATGCCAGGAACATGGAAAATAAGACCATTTTAATTAAAAATTATTCGATTCTTCCAACGTTACATTTGTTAGCGCGCCTTTGCATGGGAATATAGAGGAGCATGGCTGTAAATCCTTGTCCGAAAATTCGGATCAAGTAAACCACCTCCACTGCCTTCCTTGATGCCGGGTACCTGTAATGTCCTTCACAAATGCATATTGGTTAGTAAGAAAAAAATGATCTCTCTGGAAAAGTAATATTTGCAGTTAAGCAAGAAATGCAATCTTATGGTTAGTAAATTAAAATTCATCTGGGCACTAATTGGGGAAGAGCACCCAAAGCAAGATTATCAACACATGCCCTTATTTAGAACTGCAACAAAGTTGACCATGACGAGATGATTGGACAGATGGCGTTAAAGCAGCAATGTAGTGTATCACAACAATTAGGATCCATCAAAACCATAAATTTTGAGAAGAAACTGACCTCTCTTTGTCATCAACATAATCTTCCTTTTCATATCTTCTCCCTCCCTCTTTTGAGAAGAAACTGGCCCTGATGAAATAAGTAGAAATGTATAAGAAAAAGCTTCCAATCTTTCCGACACCAGAACCCTTGCTCGGATGATCGATTGGAAGAAGTGGAAACATGCCTTGGGGTAGGCCGTTCGAACTCACGAATGTCACGCCACTGGAAGACGTGCTTCGCCGAGATTCCTCTTTGGACTCTACTCGGCGGTTCGAAGTCACGAATGTCACGGTACGGGAAGAGTGTTTCGCCGAATTTCTTCAACCTGGAGCAAGGAACTCTGGTTGCATATCTCCAACCTCACAGCTTCAGCAACAAGAAACTTCAAGACGACTGAGAAAGTGATGCGAGCGAGTGAGGAGGAGATTGGTGAGAGAGAGATTGGTGAGATGAGCTTACCCTGAAACAGTGCAATGAGGAGGGAGTTCTTCTGGAGGAGTTCCGAATTGCTGGAGTTCTGTCTGCCCTTCTAGAGAGTGAGAGAGAGGGAGAGGAGAGAGAGAAAGGTGCAGTCGAATGAAGAGGACATAACCTGGCTCTGAAAAGGCGTGTTTAGGCGGGATTTGTTGGTTTGAGTGGGATTTTGTAGTTCAAGCAGGAGCTTTGCTTTTGGCAGGAGATCCAAAAATGAGACTCCAAATCCATCCCAGAAGGTGAGCGTGGAGAGGGGAGAAGCTAGGATTTAGGCTGGGAGGAATGGGAGTGAGACCACGTGTATCAGGTTGGTGTTTCTTTATATAGTTTAGATAAGAATTGAAGAATTCTGTCACTGACTTGTATTCAAGAATATCGCATTGATAAGCATGATATTTTCTCAGTTTAAATTATATATATGCTACATGAGCCCATTTGATATTCTCAGAGTTTGTTGAGTTTGATGCAATTTGGAAAAGATGCAAGCGTGCGTGACAGTGGTGGTGGTCGTCCCGCTGAAGAAAATGAAAGTTGTCCGACTGTCCACAAAATTTATGGGAAGTTTCTCCTCATGTTGGTGAAAGTTCATTGATTTGATCTCTGAAATTTGCCTTTGAATGGCCGTCACCAAAAATGAAAGTGGTTAGATCATCTTCAAAATTTTGGAGAAGTTTCTTCTCGCCATTCCAAGATTGTTTTTGGTGAAAGTTAGTCAATTTGATTGCCTAATCTCCAACAATCTCACTTGGATCACCATTTTAGGAAATGAGGGAAGTCGTCGGACCATCTTCAATTTTTTTCGAAAGCTTCCTCTCATCGCTCCAAATCTGTTGGTGATGACGATTCTTTGCTTTGATCTCTGAATCTCCTGCAAACTTGCTAGTCATTGGAAAAATGGAAATTGCCGACTTGTCCTCCAAATTTTAGGAAAGACTCTTTTCATTACCCCGAGATTGCTCATGGCGGTGGTTTGTTGATGTGATTTGTAGATCTCCAACAATTATTGTCAGAACACTAGAAGTGACCAATTTTAATTCTGCATACTCAGTTCCATTGTTTGGCCAAACAACAGAATTAGAATTCAGGCTAATTCCAGTTCATGTACGAATTATATTTGATCTCAACTCCGAATCAATTTCCAATTCGGTCCAAATGAGCATACCCTTGGGGTTTGAGAGTTCTTCCCCTTCTTCCACGGATTCCGCAACCACATGGTGGATTCATCACAATCCGATGATCCTTATTGCAGTAGTTATTCGTTTGAATATTAATGTGTCATATTTTATCAAATCTTAATTGATCCTTCAAGCTTGATAATCATTTTTTTGTTCTATATTGAAATTCTTTGACACCTACAAGTATCCACATGCCCTTGTTCTAGATTTTATGCCCGACGATTATAACACAAGTTACCTTGACGCAGTTATCTCGATGATGACATCACATCCCCAATCAACGACAGAAACACCGCAAGTCCAATTCTTCTTTCCTTGCTGCGCATATGAGTAGAAATCTGCATTGTGATAACCTTGTCTCCTCTCTCCCCTGAAGAGGACAAATATTGAAACTGCAACTCCTATGAGCTTTCTCCTCTTTCCTTTTGTCGTTCAACAACTTGATTCCTATTGGATACCAAATTTTCTCTCTCCTATTTGAACAAGATCAGGCAAAAATGCCCTTCTTATGTCGACACTGCTACTTTGACACAACATCGATATGCCATCTCTTACATCTCTGATTTTTCGACAAAAAACATCCAAGGCTCTATTTGTGACCATTGTGGCGTTGGAAAAGTTCTTGTGGCAAATCAATGGTAGGATTTGAGTTATAAAAAAACAACAATAGGAAAAGTAGTAGGAGAAGAAGAGGGATGTTGACCTACAATAAGAGAAGCATACAACAACAACACTCAAGCCTTTATCCCACTATAGTGGGGTCGGCTATATGGATCCTTTGTTGCTGTTGTGTCCTATCTTTTGTCATAATCTCACTAATGCCTAAGTACATCATGTCTTTCCTTATAGTTTCATTCCAAGTCTTTATTGGTCTACCCCACCCTCGTTTAACATGCTTAGTGACTAGACTCTCACAATGCCTAACAGGTGCCTCTAATGGTCCCCTTTGTACGTGTCCAAACCATCTTAGTCGAGCTTCTCGCATCTTCTCTGCAATTGGTACTACTCATGTCTTATCCCTGATACATTCATTCCTAATTTTATCCAATCTCGTGTGTCCACACATCCACCTAAGCATTCTCATCTCCGCAACTCCCATGTTTTACTCATGTACACAAATCATTGTCCAACACTCAGAACCATAGAGCATTGCTGGTCTAATTGCAGTACAATAAGAGAAGCATGAAAACCAAAAAAACTCATTTTAGCTTTTTTGGAAGTAGGAGAGTTCACTGCTTTCCAAAAAGCCCAAAAAATGCTCTTTAGGCATAAGCACCATTGAGAAACCAAACATCTTCAAAACAAAGGCTATGATGAGAATGGAACTTTTCCCACTGTCCTCATCATCCCAATCAAAACCCAAATCGATTCTCTTGCTTCGACTTTGGCTTACAACAATGACATTTGTGTCATCTCACACTCTCTTATGCGTATATTTAGACCACCTCTTGCCATAGTTCGTGCTACAAAATCACAAAATTTGTTAGGTTGCGTTTGTTTCTTTCCTGCAACATTATCTATTTATCTTCAATGCAGAAGTGATTTCTTATAATAAAAAATCAAACAATCTATTTATTTGCCCAAACAAAATAGTCCAATGATAGAAATTAGAAATTAGGTGATTGTTCGTTGATAGAAATTAGAGATACACCCTTGCTCAGTATGCTCGTGTGCTAATCGCTTGGGGTTTATTCTCCCTAAGGATCCCTCTCCAAAGAGAGTTATAAAACTCACTAGAGATCCTTCTATGACTCACTATTCTCTCTTCTTATATATTGGTGGACTTGCTAGAGAATAAATGACGAAAATGCCTCTCAAGAGGGAAAAGTACATAAAGTGCAATATCCATGAAGGTTGATCATCGTGAATAGTCGTATCAGTACCCCGCTCCTCAAAATCAACCTTGTGGTCAAGGGAGAGTCCTGACTGGGTTATCCTCGAGCTTAAGGTCTTCAAAATTGGTAAGGGTGATGTCTTCGTCTTCAGTGCCAAATAGAAGCACATTTCTTTTTTCGTATATTTGTGGGTGAGGCAGTAAGGCGGATACTTACAAAAATTGCGGGCATGTATGATAGAGGTCAAGGTACTCTTGATGTGACAAAGAATGTAATGGATTTGACTTTGGTGGGGGAGGAGGTTGAGGCAACTATGTTTATGAGGTGGGGTTTTCCGCTGGTGAGTTGGAGGATTTGGCGGGTGGTTGTTTAGGGGGTTGGTATCAGGGTGGGGTAATACCCGAAAGAGCGTAGAACTCTTCAACAAATTTTTTTTCCTTGATCGAGCATGAGAGAATATCGAGGGTGAGAGGGTGTGCCTTGATGTGAGGTTGGAGCCATGTGGGGATGTCACCCATGTAATTGTCTGCCAGAGACTCGACACTTGTATGGCGACCTCGATGAAGTCGTCAACATAGGCAGAGACAGACTCTGAGTTGTGAAATATCAACAATCGTTTATAACATTACTAGATTGAGTACTATCATAACGGTTGGTATGCTCTTCCTTCAATGTCACCCATGTTAAGCTAAGTTAGATTTCGTGGGTTCAACAAAGCCAATGTAGGATAGAGCCTTCCCTGTATATGGTGGAAAGCTGGATTAGTCTCGGGGATTCCTTGAAGCTTGAAAAATTGCTTGACCCGAGCAATCCAACCGAGGGGGTCGGTCCCATTGAATACATGGATTCTGAAGCGCTAAAAATGTGATGAATTAGTGTCAACTAGGAGCTGGACGACATTGATTGGCACATAGGTACCATTTAGAGGGCGGCACATCGACAATTAGTGATTCAAAGTTGCAGGCATTGGCGCGAGAGGGTTTGGGCGACCAATGAGAAAGGCGTGAATCTCTCGCACAATGACCTGTAGATACAAGGATGTCTTGACAACGATCCATGTGACCAGAATTGGATGTGACCATGCGAGCTAATTTTTCAACATGATCGACCATGGGGTGGGTGGCGGGCATTAACTGGAGGGTTGCAATCTCTAGAGGAAAGAAGCCTGAGGGTATTATAGCTGGTGGAGATGTTGTTTGGAGTGGAAACAACTAGTTGGGGGACCGAAGTGGTGGTGAGAGGGTTGTTGCACAAAGAAGAGGATGTCAGAAGGTTGGACATGAATGGCCGCACAATGGCTGTCTAGAACTGGGTTGGGGAAGCAGTAGGAGGTGGATGGGAACGCGAGCATGGGGATGAAGCAGATGTCGACACTAGAAGTGGGGCTTGCGACTGCTGTTGCATTATCTGCCGATCGCGGATGATCAGGTGTGTCGAGGAGGACCGATCAAGTTGTTGATGGGATCAAACGCGGTCATTGGTGGACGCAATGCGCGTACAAACACGATTGAAAGTCGGGTGGATCGCATGGGGAAGCACTGACGAAGGAATATTGTGGTAAATCAAGCTCATGGACGACGATCATGGATGAGCCGGTGTAGAAATAATGGAATTGCCAGGGCTAAACCTCTTGTTTTCTGCCACCTAGGTGCAGGTGGGGGAAAACGGCATGTCGGATCAGTTGGTAGCAATTGGGAAATAGAAGATTGTCATGTTTAAAAATCAGAAATAACCCTCACAAGGTATGCTCGCATGCTGATCATTTAGTGACTGTTTCCCTAAGAATTCCTCTCCAAAAAGAGTTACAAAACTCACTATCATCTCCCAAAGACTCGTTACTTTCCCTTGTATAGGAAAGGAATCGCTAGAGAGTAAATAACCAAAATGCGTATCAAGAGGGGAAAGTGCATATGACCCGATATCCATGAAGTTTGACCTTCTTGTGTAGTCGTATCATGGAACCACAACATTTCCTTACATTGGAAGGAAACCATTTAAACCCTTTTGGGTACTATGAGTCTATGGCCCTATGAATAACTCTGACGTCTTCATTTCTCATGTTGGTCCAATTCATTGTAATGTGTAAACGTAGGAAGGCCCCGGAGATATGAGTGGGCAATTGCGTGAAATAACAGTTGCCTCCAATTCATGTTGGTCCAATTCATTTTAACATGCCTATTGACTAGAATCTGACAACGCCTAACAGTTGCCTCTAATGGTCTCCTTTGTGCGTGTCCAAACCACCGTAGTCAAGTTTCTCGCATCTTCTCTGCAATTGGTGCTACTTCTGTCTTATCCCACATACATTCATTCCTAATTTTATCCAGTCTCGTGTGTTCACACATCCACCTAATTTCATCTCCGCAACTCTCATTTTTTGCTCATGTATACAATTCACTGCCCAACACTCAAAACCATAGAGCATCGTTGGTCAAATTGTAGTACGGTAAAACATGCCCTTAAGTTTTAATGGTACTTTACGATCACATAAGATCCATGACGCGCCTCTCCACTTCAACTAACTCACTTGGATTCTGTGTCACATCTTTATCAATACATACGCCTTTTTGAACTATCGATTCAAGATATTTAAAACAGTCACTACGAGAAATATCTTGATCACCCAACTTAATAACGAAGTCATCCGTCTTTCTTGTAGTGCTAAATTTAAGCTCAATATACTCTGTTTTTCCCTGCTCAACCTAAACCCCTTCTTTTCTAAAGTGTCTCGCCAATATTCAAGTTTTACGTTTACACCCTCGCGCGTCTCATCAACCAAAACGATATCATCCGCAAACAATAAACACCAAGGTATTACTTGTTGGATATGTCCGATGAGCTCATCTAAGATAAGGGTAAAGAGATCAGGGCTTAAAGCTGAACCTTGATGTAAGCCAACAGTGATAGAGAATTCCTGTGCTAATCCTCCAGATGTCCTCACCCATACATTTACATCTTTCTTTTCTAAGACTCTCCATAAGATCTCTCTTGAAACTCTATCATATTTCTTCTCAAGATTAATAAACAACTTTTGCAAATCTTGTTTTCTTTCTTGCTAGTTGTCAACGAGTCTCCTCAAGAGATATGTAGCCTCCATGATCGATCGCCCTGGCATGAATCCAAATTGATTCTTTGGGATGTTAGTCTCCCGTATTACTCTTCTTTTTATTACTCGTTCTCATAGTTTCATGGTATGACTCATCAATTTAATCCTTTATAATTAACACAATTTTGAATATTTCCATTGTTCTTATACAAAGATACCAAAATACTTTGGTCTGACATTCTCTTTGACTTCAGAATCTCTTTATTGATTAAACTTAGGCTCCATTTGTTTGGGCGTTTTGATACTCCGTTTATGGCAAACGCCGCCGGAAGGAGGGTAAACAAATGAACCTCCGGCGGCGTTTGCTCCGTTTCCACCCGCCCGCCTTGAGAAACGCCCCAAAAAGCTCCGTTTGGAGCAGCCACCTCCCCCCTCCGATTCGAACACTCCGTTTCCACCCGCCGGATCGATCCGCCACCGCCGAACCAAATGAAGCCTTAAAATTTTTGAGCTGAGCCTGAGCGGTTTATTGTAACCCGGCCCGATCCCGATTTTACGGCCCGGTTCCCCGGTTGTTAGCCAGTCCGTGATGGGAGGGGTTCTTTGGGCTGGATCGGACTGCATGGGTTCCCGTTCGGTGGTCCGACTGGTTGAACCGGCCGGGCCGGTTTTCAAAACCTGGATATATATAATACTATATATGTTTAAATCGATTAGACTATTGTTTCGATTTTTTATCATTTTATTCTTACAATCAATAGACATGATGTACTTAGGCATTAGTGAGATTATGACAAAAGATGGGACACAATGGCGACAAAGGATCCATATATTTGACCCCATTATAATGGGATAAAGGCTTGAATGTTGTGTTATTTTTACAATCAATTTTATATAATTGTTTCACAATTTTTTAATTTTATATTATAAAAAATATGAAAACATTTAATATATTTATTTGTTGATTGTTTACATGTTTTTAATATAAATTTATAAGTTTGAATAGACTTATAATCAATCAAAGATTTTTAACTTTTAACTCTTTTTTATTTGCATTAAACTTATTGTTAAGAAAATAAAATTATTGTATACTGTTAAATATATTTTGCATTGTATTATTTTATATTTGTTAATAATATTTTATCTTAGATACTAGTCGATTTTATTTCGTAATATAAATGACTAATTTTTTATTTATTTTTTATATTATTTTTCTATTTTTTTAACATATAATTGTAGTTAGTATACATAAAAATAGAATTATTATTTATAAGACATGGAAATCTGATATTTAAAAATATCACTAACATGTCTCCAACTTCCGACATCTGACATTTAAAAACTCAATCTGATATGTCGCCAACATCCGATATTTAAAACATTAGATGTGATGCGTAAAATCCAAGCAGGTTGGTTGAAGTGGAGAGGCGCGTCAGGGATGTTATGTGATCGTAAAGCACCATTAAAACTTAAAGGCATGTTTTACCGTACTGTAATTAGACTAGCAACGCTCTATGGTTTTGAGTGTTGGGCAGTGAATTGTGTACATGAGCAAAAAATGGGAGTTGTGGAGATGAGAATGCTTAGGTGGATGTGTGGACACACGGGTCTGGATAAAATTAAGAATGAATGTATCAAAGAATAAGACAGGAGTGTCACCAATTGCAGAGAAGATGTGAGAAGCTCGGCTAAGATGGTTTGGACACATACAAAGAAGACCATTAGAGGCACCTGTTAGGAGTTGTGAGAGTTTAGTCACTAGACATGTCTAATGGGGAAGGGTAGACCAATAAAGACTTGAAATGAAACTATAAGAAAAGACATGATGTAATTAGGCATTAGTGAGATTATGGCTAAAGATAGGGCACAATGGTGACAAAAGATCTATATAGCCGACCCCACTATAGTGGGATAAAGGTTTGAGTGTTGTTGTTATTGTATACAAATTTGAATGGTACCGTTGGAGTGTCCGTTACTTTTGTTTTCCCTCTAAACACCCTTCTAACTCGTGGATGAGTTCTTTTGAACTTTTAAGGAGTTTGTTGTAGTGCATCTCGATGTACAGGGGCAGATCCAAGAAGTTTGAGTAGGGGGGATCAGTCAAATGGTGGAGAAATTTTTTTGATGATCAATATCTATACCAAAATTTGTTCATGTAGATCAGAATTGAGTCATAAAAAAAGTTTCTAATTGCAGTTTATCTATTTAGATACATTTGTGTTTTATCTTTAATCAACTTTCAGACCAAATAGAATGTTATGTGATACTGACATGATCTTGGTTGCAGTATACACAATATTAACTTTTCAATAATTTGAAAAGTGAGAATGTAAAAAGTATCAACATTTCCAATTTGATTTGTTTGTTCAGATGTTTGGTTTAAATGTTGGTATAATGAAGTAAATAAATCCAAAAAAATATGTTAGTTACAATGAAAATGTCTAAGATGGATCTCATTACTACAAAGTATGAGTTGCAAAAAATATAAAGTATAATCATCAGTATTTAAACATTCGGCTGACCTCATTGTAGTCATCATTCCTCAATACCCCTAAAAGCATATGGAAGCTCCTCCTCAAAGTAAGAGAACTTCGTATTAAAATTAACACAAAAAATGTGGACGTGTGTTCCTACTGCAGAGAATGAGAATTTCAATAAGGGGGCCCGAACCGTTCAAGAAGTATGAGAAATTCATCGTCAAAATTGGCTCTGATCTCGTGTACTCTTATGATGTAATAAAAGAGATACTATTAAAATAAATAAAATTACAATAGTTGAGTAAAAATTTGTCGCGCTATATCAGTCGAAGATGGTCGTAGTGTTTCTTTCAGAGATTCCGAAGAAGCTATGATCAGTAAAGAAGGTTGACCTGACGAGCTTAAAATTGGTTGCAGCTATCTACATATGTCAGCTCTACAAAAATTAATTAAACCAGTTAGCTCTCATGTCTCATCTTTCTCTTTCTCTAACAAAAAATTTTTAAACGACTCCACCTTTTCAAATCCTTATTCTCTTATGCGGACACCGTTTTTGACGTATAAGTAGTCAAAATTCATTAGCTCGGCGAGAGGAATCCAAATTCATCCTCTATATTACAAAAATTCTTGGAGCCCCCCCCCCCTCCTAGATCCGATGAGAGTTTGCCCTTAGAGTTTGGGAATTCCTCTCATTTCCTGTGGTTTTTGAGTCTGGTTGATTCTGCACGCCATGCCAAAATCATGTCACTATTGTCGCTTTCAACTAGTTCGTGCGTCTGTCGAACAAAACTTAATGCTCACTCACTGTTATAACTTTCTTTTTATCTGTGTGTGTGTCTCTCTCTCTCTCACACACACACACGCATATGCGAACACTCATGTGAGCTCTCACATCGGTAGGCTGACTCAACTGTTTGCAGTCATGGTGCTCGATATCTGCTCTCGAACCTCGGTCAACCGTGATTGAAAGCACCAATGACCACACGTAGCCCTCAAAGAACACAAATAACTTCATATGAGCTTTTAATATCACTTGTTAGAGAGGAGGCTAAAGGGCCTATATACCAATTTTCAAAACTGTCTTTAATCTGATGGCCAAATTACATAGTACTGGGATTTGCCCCAGGAGTCGTAGCGCAACTGTATGTTCTTCCAGCTCATTTATGAAAACTTTTTCGACAGCTGCTTTGTTATTCTTTGCAGGTAGAGCAAAAATTAAACTTGACTGTCAAAAAACTCGAGAAACAATTAGCTGAAGAGCAAACTGCGCGCCTGAGAGCAGAGAAGGCTGCAGAGGCATCAAGGTTGAGATCTGATGAAGAGATTCAGAAGCTCAAAGAGGAACTGAAGAGGGCCCTGGAACAGTCCCAGGAATTTGGCAAGAGCAGCAAATGTTCCATACTTTGACTTTCTTACCAGTATAAATGATTTTCATTGGGAAAATATTCTCAACAGTTTCCAGATGTTGAAGTAACATGAATGCTCTCTTTTGTGATTATTTTTTTTACTTTGTTCTGCTGTGATCATGAAAGTTGTTAAATGTATTTCTCAGCTAGATTATTGAATTGTAAGTTTAATGGCCCAAAAGTTGAAATAGATATTCATCTTGATCAAACCTATAGTTTTTTTTTGGGAAATAGAAATGAAATAATATGCTTGAATAAAAAATATTTACAAACAATATATTGCAAAATTGATTGAGTAATTCATAAACTTTAGACAATACTCATCTTATTGTATAAATTTAGAATATTATTTTAGAAATGTAATATAGTGGAAGATCCATGACCATGAGTTGTTAAATCTTGATTTTTTTTAAAAATAATTTTAGATCTATCAAAAATTACCAATGTAAATGTATGTCATTGCTTCACATCATCTCTTTTATCTTCTGGAATAATGGATGCAAAATCCTGTTTTGTTTTACATTTGTATGCGAATGTCACCTCCATGCAAGGTTTTGAAAACTGCATTGCAGGAGCAAAAAAAAAGGTTCGCGTTCGAGCAGTTTAACTGTGGTTGAATTCTAACATCTTAGGAAATATGAAACCTATATTTACAACATTTATAATATATGCAATTATGGTATACATTTATACATAAAAGTAAATATGATATATATATATATATATATTAATAACTCTATTATTTTCATTAATTTATTATAGTAATTGATATGAATAAAAATACCATGTTATATAAATTATAAAGTTAATTTCGGTAGTATGTAATTAAGCAAGCTGGTGTGATTATATATATGCATATATATCGGTTTAATGTAAATACAATGTATATATATGTTAAATATGCGCAAAGTGAAAATATGCCTGAACCGTATCTTGCCGACATCTACAACTTTCATGTTGAACACTTTTCCTAAAAGTGTACGGTTTAGGCGTATTTTCAAAAGGCGCAAAACTGAGCGTAACATGTGAATTCGCAAGTTAGGCCCAGGTTATTTTTGGCACCAAAATGTCTAAATCATTCATTTTCAGGAAAAGTGTTCAACACGAAAGTTGTAAATCTCGAGTAGATTTACAACTTTTGTGTTGAACACTTCCTAAAAATGCACATATACAAGATTATTTCAAAAGGACGTGTATATATATTAAATACACTCGACGCGTATTTCCAGCAACTCCTATACCTAAACCCTATCCATGAGACAGATCTGACGGCATATAATATATATATATACGAGTGCCCGACATGGGGCTCCACCCCTACGGCTACGCGTCACAGTACCCGGCCCGTGACGGCGGGCTTCGCCCGCACCTGGCTGCGGCCACCCCGCGGCGGGCTACGCCCGCCCCCCGGATAGCTGCGCCCCTGACACGGGGCTCTGCCCCTATGGCCATGCGCCACAGTACCCGGCCCGCGACGGCGGGCTTCGCCCGCACCTGCGGCCGCCCCGCGGCGGGCTACGCCCGCCCCCCGGATTGTTGCGACCCCGACACGGGGCTCTGCCCCTATGACCACGCGCCACAGTACCCGGCCCGTGACAGCGGGCTTCGCACGCACATGGCTGCCCCCCCCCCCCCCGGCGGGCTGCGCCCGCCCCGCGGCGGGATTAAAAAAATATAAAATATACTCTTTAATTATATTTAAAAATATTTAAAAAAATGGCTTCTTTTTGAATATTTTATAATAATATTTATAAAATATTATTTAAATAATACTTAATATTATAATATTTAAATAATATTTATATAATAAATAAATAATATTTAATATGTATAATAAATATGACCTGCTTAGGCGGAATTAAATACCGCCTAGCTTGGGATTAAATTCCAGACGGGATTTAGTCCCACACCGCCAGATTTACTTAACTATTCGGGTATATATAGGTTTGCGCCTTAAAGATATGATTGCGGGTTCAAAACTGGCGGGCCGGCCTGTTTGTTAGGCGGGCGGGCTTCCGGAATTCTCTTTGGCGGGCTGGCTGGCTTGCAGATTTTTGCGGGCATGTCGGGTTGTGGGCCCGCAAATTTTTTTTGCTGTCTAGAGTAGATTTAGGACCTACTCCTAGAGTAGGTTTAAGAGGTCTAGAAATCTGAAATCCGACGGTTGATGATCAAAAATCTGAAATCCGACGGCCACCTAATTACCCTATAATTTCGAACTCATGTTAAATGCAGACCACCATATTTCTTTATAATATGATATATATATATATATATATATATATAATACTGTTAATATGTATAATATATACCAACAAATATCATAGCTCCAAGCCAGGGCTGCAAATAGCCGACTCGAGCTCAAGCTATTTTTTTGAGCTCGAGCTCGCCAAGACTGTGTCAAGCTAGACAGAGCTCGGCAGAGCTCCACAAGCATAGGTTAAAGGCAGGGGCGGACCCACTTGAGGACACGGTCGGGCACGTGCCCGACCCTCTTTTTCGCATAATCCCGTCATCTCCTTCATCTTCTCCGTTCTTTATCCTGTTCATATTCTTCTTCATCTCCTTCATCTTCCTCCTCGTTACTCTGCAGAGAAGGTTTTTCACGGGTGGTTTTGTCGATCCATCTCCTTCATCTCCCTCTTCCACTCAGGGGCGGACCCACTTGAGGACACGGTCGGGCACGTGCCCGACCCTCTTTTTCGCATAATCCCGTCATCTCCTTCATCTTCTCCGTTCTTTATCCTGTTCATATTCTTCTTCATCTCCTTCATCTTCCTCCTCGTTACTCTGCAGAGAAGGTTTTTCACGGGTGGTTTTGTCGATCCATCTCCTTCATCTCCCTCTTCCACTGATTCCGATCCATCTCAGGTATATCCTTAGGCAGATGGAGTTTTGTTCCAGTTATATGACTTATATCTCTATAGTTTTCTATAGTTGCGTCTGGTTTCTAGGTCAAATTTTACGCAGATTGTTATATCTGTATAGTTATAACTCTATAGTTTTCTATAGTTCCATCTGGTTTCTATAGTTCTCTCTAGGTCAGATTTTTCTCAGATGGTTTTGTTTCAGACTTTGCTTCTATAGTTCTCTATGGTTTCTGTGCTCTATAGTTCAGATTTTTGTTAGTTATGAATGCCAATTTTTGCTTCTCAGAATTGTTGGTAGTAAAAGGAAGCTTAATGTAGTGGTCAGTGGCTGTATTGTTCAATTTTGTACGAGCAGCAAGCTGTATTGTAATGATCTAAAACAAAGTTCTAGGGAAATGTAATTTTTGTTTTCTCTATGGTTGTATTGTTCAATGGCAAGGTAAATAGAATTGAGTTTGTTTCCTGCAAACAAATCTTGATTCGACTTGCACTCTATGTGCTTGTGAAAATGCCTCAAAGGACATTGTTTTATGTTTGACCCTGACAAAGCTCATTAATTCCAGTCATTTAAATTGTTCTATGAAATTCCCATGATTTCTAAATCTTTAATTTTATCAACAGACAACAGTTGATTTTTCAGAATTGAATCTTGTGTGTTTAGCGATGAATAAAAATGGTAGTATATTTGAAGCATGTGAAATTGTCATGGTAAAATTTATTGTGCCCGGGCGACATCAAAATCCTAGTTCCGCCACTGCTTCCACTGATTCCGATCCATCTCAGGTATATCCTTAGGCAGATGGAGTTTTGTTCCAGTTATATGACTTATATCTCTATAGTTTTCTATAGTTGCGTCTGGTTTCTAGGTCAAATTTTACGCAGATTGTTATATCTGTATAGTTATAACTCTATAGTTTTCTATAGTTCCATCTGGTTTCTATAGTTCTCTCTAGGTCAGATTTTTCTCAGATGGTTTTGTTTCAGACTTTGCTTCTATAGTTCTCTATGGTTTCTGTGCTCTATAGTTCAGATTTTTGTTAGTTATGAATGCCAATTTTTGCTTCTCAGAATTGTTGGTAGTAAAAGGAAGCTTAATGTAGTGGTCAGTGGCTGTATTGTTCAATTTTGTACGAGCAGCAAGCTGTATTGTAATGATCTAAAACAAAGTTCTAGGGAAATGTAATTTTTGTTTTCTCTATGGTTGTATTGTTCAATGGCAAGGTAAATAGAATTGAGTTTGTTTCCTGCAAACAAATCTTGATTCGACTTGCACTCTATGTGCTTGTGAAAATGCCTCAAAGGACATTGTTTTATGTTTGACCCTGACAAAGCTCATTAATTCCAGTCATTTAAATTGTTCTATGAAATTCCCATGATTTCTAAATCTTTAATTTTATCAACAGACAACAGTTGATTTTTCAGAATTGAATCTTGTGTGTTTAGCGATGAATAAAAATGGTAGTATATTTGAAGCATGTGAAATTGTCATGGTAAAATTTATTGTGCCCGGGCGACATCAAAATCCTAGTTCCGCCACTGGTTAAAGGGGTGGTGGCGCGGCGCTAAAATCTGTTGTAAAATCGCCCTCGTCCTCCGTCCACTGCTTGTCAGTGGCCGTCCGTCAAGTTGTCGAGAAATATGCAGTACGCAAGGAGGAGAAACCCTAATGTGGAGGCGTGAAAGAGATGAATCGCAGGCTTTATTGCCTTAATTAGTTATTTACTGATATATTAATATTATATATATATATATATATACATTGCCTGATGTCCCTATATTGCCCTTATAGTTATATTCATAATTACACAATTATACCAAACTTTATATTAGTATATTATAAAGACAATATCCTAAACCTATTGTCTGTAGCTAAGAATGACAAGAAAAAAATTAATGTTTTAACGTTAAAATATAATTCGTTTTACAAAATAAAAATTGTATTCTTGATTTATATTTTTTTACGGTCATTTTGAGCACTCATATGTATATGTTACCCGCCGGGAGCGGGCGGAGCCCGCCGTCGTCGGTCGGGTACTGTCGCGCGAGGCCATAGAGGCGGGTACTGTCCACGACAAATGTTGCCGCCCACGACAAATGTCGCCGCTCACGACAAATGTCGCCGCCCACGACAAATGTCGTCCCCACGACAAATGTCGCACCATCGGCGAATGTCGCATCCCGGCGAATGTCGCACCCCGCCGAATGTCGCACCCCGCCGATTGTCGCACCCCCGCCGAATGCCCCCAGGGCCGAATGCCCCCAGGGCCGAATGCCCCCAGGGCCGAATGCCCCCAGGGCCGAATGCCCCCAGGGCCGAAGGCCCGTGCCTGTCACTTGTATATATATTTATATATATATATAAGCTGTAGTCAGAATCAGACGTTCAGATGACAGACCTCGGAACCTGCTGAAGACCCTAGACGCAGTAAATTAATTATAATATACATATACATATTAATATAATATATTATTTAAATAAATTTATATAGAAAAGCCGGCGAGCCGGCTCACGAGCCCATGAACAAGACTTACTGGGCTCGAGCTCGGCTCGAAAGCAAGCTCGAGCTCGTCGAGCTAGAGTCGAGTTTTTTTCGAGCCAGCTCGTCGAGCTCTCGAGCCGACTCAACTCAACTTGCACCCCTACTCCAAGCTTCCTCTTTGACTTGGTGATTGGACTTTCGTTGTTTCCCACGCAGGAAGTTTTAGGTTCTAATACTGTCACGCACCAGCTTTGTTATTTTAATAAAAAAATAATTTAAAAAGCTTGAATTAAAACCAAGCAAGCTTTCAAAACTCCCTTTGGGATCCCAAATCATCTTCATTTATGACGAAATGGAGGGGATTCATTTCATCATCTAATAGACAAGAGAAGTATGCGAGATTTCTTTTAGTGGAGTTTTTTTTATTTAAAAAATTATTAAAGGATGGGGATTGGTTAACCCGTCGGCTTAACAATCATTTAATCTAGACCGTGAAATGAATCCCCTTTATTTTTTCAGAAATGAAGAGTTTTCTGATCTCCGGTTTGGGGTCTAGCTGTTAGCCCATCCGGGCGGTTCTGATGTAAACCTGCTTTTAAAACACTGCCTCCACAAGGAAATTACATACAAGCCTGCACATGTAAGCATTTAAACCAATGGTGCTTAAGACCTAAGCTTCCTTCATGACTTAACATGCTTCGCTAATAGGCCAAGTAATCCACTTGATGCAAGAATGACGAGCAATGTGTTTGTTCAGTACCAGATTTGTGATATTTACTATTACCTATCTTGGTGTTTTCCTCGTCGCCTCAAATTGGTGGTACCCACATTGTTTCGAATTCATGCAAGATTTTTCATCTTATCAAGTATTTGTTGGATCTCGTGGCCAACCTTAGGGAGGGGGGATGGATAAGGTATTCACGTTAAATGTTATTTTAAATATTTTGCCTCAAAAATAGAGTTCTGGAAGCTACCGCGGGGCGTTAGGTAACTAACGCGCGACGGTAAGTCTGTGAACTCGTTTTCCTGTGCAGATTCGTTTGTATACCCCACAGAAGAATTACAACAAATAATCTCAACAAACAACATAGATGATAAAGCAGAAGTAATGTAATTCCATTGCAAGAATTAAAAACAACCAATGTTTAGACAATCACAAAATTGTGATCCCCGTGACGTCGGAGATCGAAAGCGATGAGAAAGAAGAACTCTTTTGTTTTCTATACCGACCCGCTCCATGGACCGGTTGACTCTCTCCCTTTTCCTCCGAGAAAGGTCTTCGAGCCGGCTCTTCACCTCCACGCAAGGAAGGGTCTTAGAGCCCCGCTAGATCCTCCGATCTAGACGTCCCTACCCCGGGATGATTTTCCGCGGAATCCTACCCAGATTCCGACGACCCTCGTTGATTTTCCTCACCACGTGATTAAGAAAAAGAGAAGATTACAAAATAAAGATGTGAAGAATCTAAAAGGTTAAGTTCTCCCTCTAGACGATTTCTCCGTCGAGCGATCTGCGACCGGTGCTTGAGATTTTCGTATGGTAGAAACCGGTCGGCTATCCGTAGTCGATGTAGATCTTGGATCGCCGGAGTTCTTCGTGTGCAGAGACGGCTTTCTTTTCCTTTGACGAAGATGATTGGAACGGAACGCAAAGAGGCGGCTGAACCCTTGGAATGCAAAAACTCAAACTCTTTTCATTGTCTGTAATGAACACAAAAACTAAGGCGGCTTTATATACGTCTTCGTGAAAATAGGCTATCGCCGGCGGTAAGACTAGCGCCCGACAGTAGGTTCGCGCGCTTGATGTGCTAGCTGTCCTCCAAATTAGGAAAAATATTCAAAACGAATATTTTCCTTTTTCCAATGCTAGCGCGGCGCGGTAAGCAGATAACGCCTGGTAGTAGGCCTGACTCAACACACTCAACGCCTTGGAGCATTGAGTGGGTTATCGCGGCGTAGTACCAAGCTAGCGCCCGGCGGTAGTGTTGTCTCAACGCAAGGCGTTGAGTGGGTTACCGTGGCGCAGTACCAAGCTAGCGCTCGGCAGTAGTTTTGTATCAACGCTCTCAAGGCCTTGGGGCGTTGAGTGGGTTACCGCGGCGCGCTACCATGCTAGCGCCTGCGCGGTAGGTTCCCGATAGCTTTGTCAAATTAATTCATCGAACTAGCGCGGGCGGTAGAACTAGCGCAGAGAGGTAGGTTCCCGAGATCTCTGCCCAATTAATTCGCGGCTACCGCCCGCCGGTAGCTTCTATCGCTCGGCGTTAGCATCCATAGGAGACTTCTTTTCTTTATATGAACATGTCAACCTGCACACTCTATCAACACAAGACGTGATCAAATACAACCTGGGATTTGATATTCTCAAACACAGGAAATGTGAAACAACGGTTCCAACAAACTCTCCTTTTTGATAATATCAAATACCGTTTATGAGAAATAACAAAGTACATGATAGAGTGAATATGTATATAGAAGATAATCTTGAATGTTTAGGTTTCAGGTTCTCTAAATAGCTCCCCTACACACACGCTCCCTCTACCTACGTGTTCTACACGCTCCCCCTATCTATGTGCACACATTGAAACAAGCTCCCCCTACATGAGATCATACCCATGAACAATTCTCATGAACAATCTCTTCTCCCCCTTTGATAGTATCAAAAGAGGGGCCAGACCAAACAGTCATGCGGGAATAAAAACCAGTATATATGATGAGCGTGAAAGAAATAACAGACAGTGCACACAATCAGTAAATCAAACAGTGAGAGCTAGAGGGGTGACCCAAAGAAAATGCAAATCAGAGAATATGAAGTACATGGGCATACATACGAGCGGAGTACACAAACATAAAATAAGTCATTTTGCAGAGTTTATATGGATTGGACAGCATAGAGTAGACTAAGCACACAACGAGGAACAATACAATGCTACGAGAGTTATAGAGTTAATCACATTTAAACATTGTAAATGTCAAAGGTATAAATCGTGTGATAGTACCTATGTGATAAAAACATATAGTGTAGTTTAATTCCAATTCTTATGCATGGAAGCGTTAAATAAGGCAATGGCGTGTACGTGTAGCATCAACAAGAGAGAAAACACCAAGTAGAAATATCATATTTTACATGTTTATCTCGATTCTTTAAAATGCTAACATAAGAGAAATAGAGTGAATGATCACATCACATATCTATCTATGTCATACCAATACTTGAACTAGGGGCACTAAGCTTGAGTTAGAGTTTATGCACAAGATCGGAATGACTCTTTGAACCAAGGTGCTCATCCTCACAATGCTCATTACAACTTATCAGGAGGAATAAGTAGTGCTTGGGGGGTCCTTGACATGACATTTGATAGCTTGCATAAATTTTTTTAGTTTGCTTTGAGATATCAAATTTATATATATTTTTGAGTTTAAGGAGCCCCGAGTCAATCAAAATCTATCCACCTAGATAGATACACTTTAACTTGTATACATAAGACCTTAGCATTAGAGATTTGGCCAAAAGTTTTAATCTTCATATAAGCACATGTGTACAGTGACATTGATTATTTAAGGTATTTCTAACGTGTTAAGATGTAATGTCACGAATTATAGCATGTAAGCCTAGTATTTGTACATGAGTGTTCTGTCTAGGGATGTGTGAATAGTGTGAAGTCATTCCCCTATCTAAATCCTCACACATACCTAGAGGCATAGTCAACATACACTAACATGTAATGTCGCACTCAGTAACTCAGCATCTATAGATTCGACACACCATGATAGAGGACAATGTTCCCACGGATTAGCAATTCTTAACTCAAACATTGTATATACTTATTATAGCCTTAGTTCAGGTCATGTGTGCCCGAAGAAATGAACGATCCACAGTTTTTTTGTTTTTATATCATTTTTTAAAACTATTACACAGCACAAACAAAGCGAATAAAACAAGATAAACATATTTTTGTGGTTTTTGAAGTTTTTAGTTTTTTAATAAAAATACCAAGCAATAACACACAAAGAGATATATAAACTTTTTTGTTATTTTAAATTATTTTATAATTATATATATATATAATATTTGTATTTTTCTAAAAACATGAAAGCTCATAAAGATATATGATGCAAACATAAGATAACATGATAGAATATTGTGCATGAATATAACGTACATGATAAGTGAAATAATGTTCCTGTAGTGGATATGTGAATACTAAGTATGCCCAATAATCCAATACATAAGCTATATGTCTACACCCTAGCCCCGTACTAAGAGACAGATGGGCATGAGGAGCTACATAAATGTCGTAGGGTGGGGTATTAATCTCCTGTGCACATAGAAGAACCCGCTCAACCTAACACTCTTTCCCCCCAGCGCCACACAAGGACCCACTAGAACTCTCCCCGGTTAAGAACAAGACTTGGTTTACAGGTTAGCGTTTCTAAAGCACACACACCTATGCCCCCGCTATTGTGAGACATACATAATAGGTGAATGATCGCAGGCATACTAAGACAGCATGATAGAATTATGATAAAAGGTAAATTATGGTCACTTAGATATGATATGATATGGCAAAAAAAAATACCTGCAGTGTCCATGATATGTTGGCTTGAAAAAAAACAAAAAAATAATCCAAAATAAAAAATAAAATAGTAAAAATAGAAAGAACATTATGCATATTGTGAAGTAGACTAATGAGTAGTTTTGGTTTGATTAGTTTCTACTTCACGCAATTGGTGGATACTAGTAGATAAGAGATTTAGGTATTCAAAAGGAGCCAGGGGTGACGGTTCCTTTGGGTACCCAAACATAGCGTGATACACCTTGGGGAGATGACGATGAATGGGCCCTTTTGAGTGGAATGGGTGCGCTATTTTGAATGATGGGCCTCCATTCAAACTTTGGTTTAATGTTATTTTTATGTTGAAAATTTCCTTTTAGATTTCTAGGAGTCCTTACGTGATGAATTTCAGTAGAACACAATTGTGTGGGTGGTTTAACTGTGTTGAAATTGTTCTCTGAGGTAAGATAGATGTGTTTAGCATACTGACTCATCATGTAACAATTATTTGAAAGATATTTGCGTTCATTTTATTTTATAAATGGAGTAGTTGATTTTTGCGAGTGAGAATGATTTTTTCTGTGTTGGAATTTCATTTATATCTGCTTAACGTGTTCTACTCCCTTGGATTAACTCAGCCTTTGGACGGTGGTTCATATTCAACATGCTATTGGGTTTTAGGTGCAGCTTAGGAATTGAGCTTTGCGAGTTTTTTAGCATTATTTCCTTAAGCATGTTGATTCTTATAGTTAGTTCTTAGTTCTTCAGTTTGAGGTTATGTCTAGCCCTCTTGTACCGATCGTGCTATTTTTGAAAGTGGTGACATTAGATTCGATGTGAGTTTTATACTTACTCCTAAATTCATCGAATGTCTCATTCGTCACTTCGATTTCAACTTTATATTTTTTGCACTCAGTACACTCACTCTTCAGTGATGAGTTTTCTAGACATAATTTTTTGTTTTGCTCTTATGCAGAGTGGAGCTGCTTTTCAAGAAGCTTATGTTTTTCTTCCAGTCCATTATGATCTATACTCGGTGTATTCAGGTTATCTAAAGAGCACGCGGAATAACTAGGCATGACGACAGTAGATTTTACATTAACATTTTTTCTTAAACAGTTATTTTCTAAACATACTTTTGAGTTAATACTTTTTAGTTTCTTCATTCTAAGTCTAGCATTTTCTAGCATACGTAATATAGAGAAAGAGTTACACACAGTAAAGGAGTTTGACTTCCTGACAGTGCTTTTGGTCATGAAACGATTTGAACACGAGGTTCCTTTGTCATCGTCCTCTTGGCTTGATGTGTTTGAGGTTCCCTTCTCCAAAAGTAAATCTTCTTTTGATCCTTCACTCGTATCCATAAGAAATTGCTCTATTTCAGTATCTATAGAAGGATAACTATACGTTAGCTCAAGAAATTTCCAGATATTATATGTAGTAGGAAGCGTATAGATTAGTTTGAAAATGTCTTGACCAAGCCCACAAAATAGACTATTCATAGCTTTGATATTTAAATAACATTCATGCTTATTTAAATTATTTGGGGGATTGATACAAGTCATGTTCAAAACTTCTATATCTAATAATATAAGAAATTTTCCCATTAGTGTTTTCCCTTTGTTATAGTTCACAACTATAAATAAAGGTGGTGCAAACGAATTTTCAGTGTACAATTTTTCATCCCCACTGGTTGATTCAAGGTCAGGGTTGGCCATTATTTCCAGTGGTGAAATCATTTTGGAATAACCTCCCTATGATACCACTAGTTGGATCTCGTGGCCAACCTTAGAGAGGGGTGAATAAAGTTTTTGTGTTAAATGCTATTTAAATTATTTTGCCTCAGAAATCGAGTTCTGGAAGCTACCGTGGTGCGTTAGGTAGCTAACGCGCGATGGTAAATCTGTGAACTCGTTTTCCTATGCAGATTCGTTTATATACCCCACAAAAGAATAACAACAAATAATCTCAGCAGATAACAGAGATGATAAAACAGAAGTAATGTAATTCCATTGCAAGAATTAAAAACAACCAATGTTTAGACAATTACAAAATTATGATCCCCGTGAAGCCGGAGATCGAAGGCGATGAGAAAGAAGAACTCTATTGTTTTCTATACCGACCCACCCCACATACCGGTTGGCTCTCTCCCTTTCCCTCCGAGAAAATTCTTCGAGCCGGCTCTTCACCTCCACGCAAGGAAGGGTCTTAGAGCCCCGCTTGATTCTCCGATCTAGACGTCCCTACCCCGGGATGATTTTTCGAGGAATCCTACCCAGATTCCGACGATGTTGACCGGTCGATTTTCCTCACCACAAGATTAAGAAAAAGAGAAGATTACAAAAAAAATGTAAAGAATCTAAAAGGTTAAGTTCTCCCTCTAGACGATTTCTCTGTCTAGCAATCCGCGGCCGGTGCTTGAGACTTTCGTATGGTAGCAACCGGTTGGCTATCCGTAGTCGATGTACATCTTGGATCGTCGGAGTTCTTCGTGTACGAATGGGAGGGAGACGGCTTTCTTTTCCTTTGACGAATATGATTGGAACGGAACGCAAAGAGGCGTCTGAACCCTTGGAATGCAAAAAATCAATCTCTTTTCATTGTCTGTAATGAACACAAAAACTAAGGCGGCTTTATATACGTCTTCGTGAAAATAGGCTACCGCCAATGGTAAGACTAGTGCCCAGCAGTAGGTTTGCGCGCTTGATGTGCTAGCTGTCCTCCAAATTAGGAAAAATATTCAAAACGAATATTTTCCTTTTTTCAATGCTAGTGCGGCGCGGTAAGCAGTTAACGTCTGACAGTAGGTCTGACTCAACGCACTCAATACCTTGGAGCATTGAGTGGGTTACCGCGGCGCGGTACCAAGCTAGCGCCCGGCGGTAGTGTTGTCTAAACGCACTCAACGCCTTGGGGCATTGAGTGGGTTACCGCGGCGCAGAACCAAGCTAGCACCCGTTGGTAGTACTGTCTCAACGCTCTCAATGCCTTGGGGAGTTGAGTGGGTCACCGCGGTGCGGTACCATGCTAGCGCCTGTGCGGTAGGTTCCCAAGAGCTTTGTCAAATTAATTCATCGAGCTAGCACAGGCGGTAGAACTAGCGCAGAGCGGTAGGTTCCCGAGAGCTCTGTCCAATTAATTCGCGGCTACCACTCGACGGTAACTTCTATCGCTCGCCATTAGCATCCATAGGAGACTTCTTTTCTTTGCATGAACCTGTCAACCTGCACACTCTATCAACACAAGACGTGATCAAATACAACATGGGATTTGATATTCTCAAACACAGGGAATGTGACACAACGGTTCTAACAGTATTGGGTGTTTGGTTGTACCTATTATGAACACAACTCTCTTTATTAGTACTTGATGAGTCCTATTTATATAGTGATTTTCGGACTCATACGGGCTAGTTTTACTTCGATTGCACTTCACTTTTAGTTCGTTATCGTATATATTTCATCTTATCTTTATTTTCATAGGAAGTGCACTTTCGGCCCGTGGTTGTGCATTTTTTGTACTTTTATAGTTTGTTCTCCTTTTTGTGATTGCCTAGAATGTCTGCATATATCAGTGCTTTGTACAGGGGTCGTGTGCGTGTTTCGGGGGTGTTTGGAAGCAGGAATACTGCGCACGATCATCGGATCTATTACGCACGACCACTGGTCGTGCTCCGATGATTGTGCGCACTGGTATTCTGATTTCCAGATTCTGCCTGGGATAATCACACGACCACTAGACATGGTGCGCACGACCACCAGTCGTGCACCACTGATCGTGTGCATTGATTCCACTTTTCCTTGAGATCTGTCTGGGGTAATCACACGACTGCTGGACATAGTGAACACGACCACCGGTCGTGCGCCACTGCTCGTGCGTGTTATCCCAGTTCTTCTTTTGATTCTGCCATGCCAATATGCACGATCACTGGCCATAGTGCACACGACCACTGGTCGTGCGCCCGTGATCATGCGCATTGTTAAATTCTGTTTCCTATAAATACGCAGGTTTCGCCCTAATGCTATACCCTCGATTTTCTCCGCCGTTTTTCATCAACGAAGAAGGGTTCTGTCATTCCCCTTCATCTTCCACCATAGGGAGGTGCTCCGGGCAAGCCTTCATCGCCAAATCCAAGCCGGAGCTTCCTCTCGAACTCCTTCATAATCTCTTGAGCTCTATTTCAAGTTTTGGCATCATATCCACCAAGCAAGGGGAAGCTTGCAACTTTCTTCTGCAATCATGACATGAAGAAGACGGGTTAATTGGAAGGTAGTGACAACCCTTCTCTACCCCGGACGCAGTTGAGGACCGAGCTAGGACGCAGATTGAAAACCCCACGATTCCTTCCGTGAACCCTCAGTAAGACTTCAGATTCGGTCGATCTCTTGCCTTGTTCTTCCTTTATTGTTGTTTATGTGCTGTAAAACTTTATTTATAGATGATGTGCTCTTAGTTGTAAACATTATTAGATTCATGTCTATGTGATTCTGTGTTGTTTACTGCTTAAGTTGCTTGAGGTGCGCCATATTCAATCCTCCATCCACCCTTGTCGCACTAGCAATTGCTAGTGGAGTGTGTTGTAAAGAGGTGCTCTCGACCCTCAGTCCGCAAGCCTACTCGCCCATCCGCCCTGTGATTCGGTGCATAGCGGCCCGACTAGTCTTCTATCCCGCCTGGCAAAGCATTGCATAACGACATTGCATAGGAGTAGTTGTTAGTATTTTATTTTATTTTTATCGCAATAATCAAAACCCCCCATCGAAAACTCCGACCTAAGGACTTCAATCTCAAGTCCTCCTCAAAAATTAACTACACCTTACTGTGTTCTCTCGAGATCGATACTTGGGAAAATTCGCCCATTTTATATTACTTGTGCGACCGGTACACTTGTTGTCCAACGCATCAAGTTTTTGACGCCGTTGCCGCGGAACACAGTCGTGTGAGTTTTTGGAGAGGGAGATAGGAGATAGAAGCCCTTTTCCATTTGTACATTTCATGTTTATTTTTTGCTTTAGTTTTTAAATTTTGTTGCTTATTTTTCCTTGTTCCTTTTCTAGTTTTAATTTTTCAGTAGCAGACATTCATTTTCTTTTATCTGCTAGTGTGTAGTTAATTCTTTACTTAGAAAATTCTGTTGGTGAATTATTTGTGGTTGCACCATGTATTCTTACATGAATATCCGTTGCCGATGGTGTGGGGATTATAGGAATGGAATTGATGAGTGCCCCAATGAAGAGAATGAGCATAATTCTCGTGGTTCAGTGTATGGAGCGCCGTCTTTTTATGGTACTTCATACACCGTACCCCAATCTTATGGTCACTCATCTTCTATGCATTCACCTTTTTCTTATTCCTCTCCGGTCCCACCTGGACCGCGGGGTAATGGAAAACGGTGTTTGTGTTGTCGTAGCACCGAGCACGTATTGAAAGATTGCGCAGAATTTCAGCGCCAGTTGGAGGAGAATGATGAGCCAGATATCCGACTCATTCCATCCACCTCTCAATTGGCTGCTCCTTCTGATTCTGATGATGTATTTGCAGTACCACCTTGTCTATGAGGGACTGCTGCGGATATACCCATTAGACTTTCTACTGATCGGTGTGACTATATTGCAGTGTTGTCTCTCCCCATGCCCTCTTCCCCTCTTATTGATTCACCCCCGGAGGAACCCACACATATTTTATCTAATGTTGTCGTTCCTCCGATCTCTTTGCAAAAATCATCTACTCCTCTTTCTTGTGAGTCGATTGATGATGTTATGCCTGATTGTGATTCTGAGTCTGAGGTTGTATCATGGTGTGACGAGGACGTTATTCTCATCAATGGAGAGTATTACATCTTGGAACATGATGATGCACCGAGGTGTGTTGATGAGGAGATACTTTCTGATGAGGAAGTTTCCACTTCCTTGTTAGATAAGGAGGCCAAAGCCACAATCGAGGATCTCCTGCTCTCAGATTCCCCTCGTCATGACCCAAATGACACCGATAGTGATCTATGCTTGGATCCTGCTGGGAGTGAGACCGGGACCACTCCCCCTATTTCTGATTATTTAAGTTTTTCATCTCCTTTATTTCTTGATCCCATTTCTCTATCTGAGCCTGTACAGGTTGAATCTCCATTGGTAAGTTGGGTTGACGTTGAGCCTTGCGCTCAGGCTGTCGACGAGTGCATCCTATTGTGTGAGGAGGTTCCTACCTCCTTCACAGTGGAAGCCCCTGCCGTCACCTTCGCCCCCAGCAAACTTGTGGTGGATGATACCTATCTAGGCAAGGATTTGTTTTGTGGTGAGATGAGTGAGGACCAGCGCTCCTCCTCTTCTTACTTCCTATTTCCTCTACCTGCGTTGGTCAGGTATTATTATTTAGGTAGAGGGGTAACTATATTATCTCCGTATCGGTACCCGTTACCGAAACGGATAATGGAACAGTTTCCTGTACATTTTTCTTTTCATAGGCCCATTAGCTAGAACTGTATAGAATTTAATAAGTCTTGCTGGGATGACAATAACCCCAGTCGTTATCTTCCATTTTCTATATTTTATTTCCATGTCTATTTTAGTTTAGTATTTCTTTGTATTTTGTATATTTTTATTTTGTTTTTGCGGAGCTCACCCCTGCAGGTATTCATGGAAACTACGTATTGGCGGGGTTGTGATTCTACGTATGGCGGGCCTGCTTCTATATTTCAAGCGTCTTCTGGTATGCTCACTGGCTGAGCATTAGGTAACCTCTTCCCTTATCTCATTTTGATTTAAATGTCTCTATCATATGTTATGTAGTTTCGTTTAAGCCTGGGGGAGAGCTGATGTTTGTTACTTTTTGCACGCGCACATTTCATTTGCATACTAGAAGCCTTTATTGTTTTATTTTGATTTTTTTTCATTACATCGCACACCACTGCACCCACATGAGCGTGTGCTTAGCCGTTAGCGTGCCACGAGTTAAACTCATTTCTTTGTTAGATTTGGGAAAATTATTGTGCTGCATAGGATTGTGAGACGGAGTAAAATGTTGACCTTGCTGTGCTCCTAGTCAATTGCTCTCATCTCGTGTAGAAATTCGAGTAGATTTAATTTTTCTATATGCTTATAGTTTTATATTTTTTATTTGCGTAAAGAATTTTTAATCTACTCAAATGTTGGTGAATCCGGTGTGAATCAAACGGTAGTGTAGGAATGTGTGTAGCCGTCACTAGACTCGTTTTACTCGAGTCGGGAGGAAGGATTATCTTTTTCGGTGGCTAAGAACTTGCCCCAAGATACTCTCAAAGCATTGGTGCATGGTTAGTCTAGCGTGAGTGTGATGTAGGCCATCATTTTGGCCCAGCTGAGCTTTGTAACGTTCCTAACGTCATATCCTCGCTAAGCCCCGTTGTGCCTACTTATTCTTTTGATTCAGCTCCACCATTATTTCACAAGCCTAATAGTCGATCCTAGTCGCACACCCAATTCGAGCTTTAGAGTTTTTTTATTTTTATGTTGGGGTGTTGATGTGGTGATATCTTTGTGAATATGTGGATGTGCTCCAAAGTTTATATTTGCTGAGCTTGTGAAAAGAAAAAGAAAATAAAAAGGAAATTTTTTGTAAAAAAAAGGGTGAAAAGAAAAAGAATGATTGAAAATCCTCTTATTTAGGTGATTGTATTTGGAGTAGACGGTGCACACACCCATAAGTTAAAAGTTAAGTCTGGTGGTCTTGTCTACCCATATGTATTGTGGTTAGCGTTGGATTTTTTTTATGCTAGCTTATTTGGGTTTGGTGCTTAGCTTTCCTGTTTATCTTTGTTTACCTCACCGAAACCCAAGCCCCATGATTATCCTAATGTCCTATGGATTCACGTTTGATTCGAACTAGTGCCGCAGAGAAAGTGTGAACGGGCAAGCGTATGGTCCCCGACATTGGTGGATTCCTTTGGAGGTGATCTTGAGCCTCGGTTTTTGGTAAAGTTCACCTTAGTGGCATGCCTACTTTCTTCCTGCGCGTGACCTGATGATTCACCGTGATTCCATTTTTGAGTACTAATAAAATTTTGATACGCATTGTGAAAAGAGTAAACTATTCTGCATACTTAGAAATTCCCTCTATTTATATTTTTATGCGAATGAGCATACGACTCCGCATGGTACTCCGTATCATAATTTCTATGTTAGCTAAATTAATTTTTCTGTCTGCATAGATTTTGTTTGCTCGGGATGCGCAAATAGTTAAGTCTGGGGGTGTGATGAGTCCTATTTATATAGTGATTTTTTGGACTCATCTGGTCTAGTTTTCCTTTGATTGCACTTCACTTTTAGTTCGTTATCGTATATATTTCATCTTATCTTTATTTCCATAGGAAGTGCACTTTCGGCCCGTGGTTGTGTATTTTTTGTACTTTTATAGTTTGTTCTCCTTTTTGTGATTGCCTAGAATGTCTGTACATATCAGTGCTTTGTACATGGGTCGTGTGCGTGTTTCGGGGGTGTTTGGAAGCAGGAATACTGCGCACGATCATCGGATCTATTGCGCAAGACCACTGGTCGTGCGCCGATGATCGTGTGCACTGGTATTCTGATTTCCAGATTTTGCTTGGGATAATCGCACGACCACTGGACATAGTGCGCATGACCACCGTTCGTGTGCCACTGATCGTGTGCATTGATTCCACTTTTCCTGGAGATCTGCCTGAGGTAATCGCACGACCGCTGGACATAGTGCGCATGACCATCGGTCGTGCGCCACTACTCGTACGCATTATCCCAGTTCTTCTTTTGATTCTGCCATGCCAATACGCACAATCACTTGCCATAGTGCGCACGACCACTGGTCATGCGCCCGTAATCGTGCGCATTGTTAAATTTTGTTTCCTATAAATACACAGGTTTCTCCCTAATGTTATACCCCCGATTTTCTCCGCCATTTTTCGTCCCCGACGAAGGGTTCCATCGTTCCCCTTCATCTTCCACCGTAGGGAGGTGCTCCGGGCAAACCTTCACCTCCAAATCCAAGCAGGAGCTTCCTCTCGGCCTCCTCCATCATCTCTTAAGCTCTATTTCAAGTTTTGGCCCCATATCCACCAAGCAAGGGGAAGCTTGCAACTTTCTTCCGCAATCATGACACGAAAAAGACGGGTCAATTGGAAGGTAGTGACAACCCTTCTCTACCCTGGACATAGTTGAGGACCGAGCTTGGACCCGGATTGACAACCCGATGATTCCTTCCGTAAACCCTCAGCAAGACTTCGGATTCGGTCGATCTCTTGCCTTGTTCATCCTTTATTGTTGTTTATGTGTTGTAAAACTTTATTTATAGATGATGTGCTCTTAGGTTTAAACATTGTTAGATTCATGTCTATGTGATTATGTGTTGTTTACTGCTTAAGTTGCTTGAGGTGCGCCATATTCCATCCTCCTTCCACCCTTGCCGCACTAGCAATTGTTAGTGGTGTGCATTGCGAAGAGGTGCTCTCGACCTTAATTCCGCAAACCTACTCTCCCATTCGCCCTGCGATTCGGTGCATAGCGGCCCGACTAGTCTTCCATCCCGCCTGGCGAAGCATTGCATAACGGCATTGCATAGGAGTAGTTGTTAGTATTTTATTTTCTTTTTATCGCAACAATCAAAACCCCTTATCGTAAACTCCGACCTAAGGACTTCAATCTCAAGTCCTCCTCAAAAATTAACTCCACCTTACTATGTTCCCTCGAGATCGATACTTGGGAAAATTCACCCATTTTATATTACTTGTGCAACCGGTACACTTGCCGTCCAACGCATCAGTACTTCATCAACTTATCAGTTGATTTAGTCAATACATGTTTGCTTGTTGCGACTCCCTCCTTATAGTGTCCTAAGAGTCTTTAAGGTATAACAGATCTTGTCATTGTGGGTTTATAGCGCGATGATTTTCTATTCAAGGATGTCTGTAGTAACTGGTGAGAGCCTTTAGGGAATATAATGATTTAATCCTTGGCAAGATAGGATGGGGGCGACCACTATATGGTAGGCTTACAGCCCGACCATCTCCATCTATAGTTTATTTTGATTCCTGTAGACATTTTAGAAGAATATAAGTATAAGAGTAATTGAAATAAAGTTTTGGGTAGATTAATCTAACCACAAAAAACCTTACGAGTAGTTCTAGCTTCGAACGAGTGTCATGGCCAAATCCTAAACCCTAAAATCATAATTTCTTTACTAGAGAAACTTTATAGTCAGATTCTAAGCAATGCAATCTTGTAATTTTCTTTTAATTTTCAATTTCTCCACAATGCTCCAAAAAGCTTGACACTTTTCTGTTTTATAAAACCATACTTCTTTTGAATAATTTGAAGAATTTCCTCAGTAGAGAGAATTAAATCCATGTACTTTTTTAGAGTCATTTCCCTTGTATGCATGGGGAGGAGCATATGACCTACAAGAATGAGCTCAAGTAGATGTAGATGACCCATCTCCTAAGGGAGGTGGTGAAGAGAATTTGTTGGATCAAGAAGCGCCCTTAGAAAGGGTGTGGGGGGTGGCTAATATGGGATTTTAAATTCCTTAAACTTCTTCTAACTTAATGAAAGACTTGGAGTGATAAATCTTTTTTGCCAAGGAAAAGCTTTCTCTCATTTAAATTAGCTCCAAAGCGTAAAGAAAATATTGAACAACCTTTTCATATTATTAACTCTAAATACACATGTCGGATCAGGATGATGATACAATCATTGGCAATGAAATATTTAATATTAATTCAAACATAATTTAATCATTTGAATTAGACAAAATTTAATCATTTCAATTAAAAGATGTTTTAGCTTAAATCATTTATAAAACAAATGAGTGAGACGTGATCTTATTGCATTAAGAATAATTACAAAATCTGATCTTTATGACGCTAAAGATCATGGTGGTCAATTGAAAATATCTTATGTTTTCTATATCGACTCGGACTTCAAACTAGATAGGACTCAAACTGCCCCCTATACCCCTTCCTTTGTGTAGGCGCCTAACACAAGAGGCTAATTTCTCTCTAAGCCTCACGAAAACCTAGTCACCAATATAAGAGCGAATTTACCCCTAAGCCTCACATGGACTTAGTCGCCAACACAAGGACGAATTTCTCTACGCTCAACAAAAGTGTAACCGAAACAAAAAAGAAATAAGAAAATACAATAATGTTAAAAACTCCCCTTTAAGGGAACACTTGATGTTAATGTCATTTCTCTTACAAAGGTTTGGTGTTTGTGTCTTGGGATGCTTCCTCTTTGATGCACTTCATATCTTTGGAACTACCCACTTAATACGAGTTTATTTTGGTATAAAGAATCTAAGTGTTTGTTTAGAGAAGGCACCTTTGATCATCGTCTTATAGATTCCTTCAATCTTCTTGCATGATAAACTCTTGTTATCCCATGATGAAATCTCTCTTGAATGAGTGGTAATGACCTCTCCAATCCCATTGGACAACTAGGGCGAATGGCCCCTCAACTTTTCGTCATTAATGTCTTAGAGGAATGAAATTTTGGGTTGTTTAAATAGAGAGTTTTTTTTGTAGGGAGCTACCATGTAGAGGTTGTTTAGCGGTAGCGCGTAGTCTTCAATTTTTCGCTTCCTCTGCTCTTAATATGGAAGTTAGCGTTTTCATCAGAGGAAACAACTATCGTGTGCGGTATGACCTCTCCCCACAATAGTTTGATAGATCCTCGTGCCCAGAAATGACATTGCATACTCCATTTGACCCCCAATGATTGTGTGATTGCTAGAGTTGCCATATGGTTTCCGCCACACGATAAGGTTATCACGGTTCGATAAGTCCATACTTAATAGGATCCTTGCTCCCACCAAGTCTCTTTCAAAATACACTTTGTCAGTTGTCCTCCTAGAGGGAAAGTTACTGCCAGTGATAGTGTTTATCATAGCGCGATAATGGCCATTATAGTCATCATCTCCAATTGATCATCCCGATCGAATTCCCATATACTCTTTACTATTGTACTTGCATAACCAGTACACTATAAAACAAGCAAAGTAGATCTATATATTATGATTTATTATTCTCAAAATAAGAGATGTGAAACTCATGTTTCAACTCCCCCCATCACATAGTGAGAAATCAATCATTATGATTAATGCTTTGTTTAGAGTAGTGTGTGGTACATAATGATAATATTAATATGAGCAAGTACACTAATATTCAATTCTTCCTAAGTGTGTTCTCCACCTAAATATGTGTTCCTCTTACACTTACTTGTTTTATAAAACTTCTCCCCATAGATTTCTTAATTTATTCTCCACTTTTGGTATTTTCAAAAGAGAGTGTAGGTGAAATAATTTACATAATGGCAAACCATTTGTCATAGATATAATCATGATCGAGCAAAGAGTGTATGCATTGTAAAAAATCATGAAAATAATGCATAGCGAGTGAAAGACATGTAGATAATCATATAAAGAATAAGAGAACAATAGTATAAAGCAATAATCATGATAGATTATAGATCATAAAAGATTAACGTTATAAATCAGTGAACTTCAAACAAAATGATCATGAATGAGCATTAAGTAAAGTGCAAAGCAGATAATCAAAAAAGTGAAATTTGCGTGGAGTTAATATATAGGAGATAAGCGTGATAAACTAAAGATCAAAAATACGATATGTAATAAATGATATGCATGAGAAGCATACTAGGATAATCAAACACTCATAAGGAAAAATGGGATTAGTAAAGAAAGGATAGTCATACAAGCTTACGAGTATGCAGATATTAATTCATATATGAATATAGTCCAAACCCATCCTGGATTTAGATTTAGCAATAGATGGTACATCTTAAAGTTAAAGTTTTAAGAAAAGAGATTGCTACCACCGATGATATCAACTATCACCCAATGGTGTCATACAAAAAATCAAAGTTGCACTTTAAATATTTATATTCTTCCTCTAATATGCAATAATTCAAGCTTAAAAAAACATTGTAGTAATCATGCTTAGTCATCGTGACTCATTGATGTAGAAAGTTACGTATTTGTTTTACTTAAGTTCTAATTCTCATGAGTGGAGTATTTATGCAAAGCCATAATGTGTAAAATTTGTGAATTGATAAAGTATATATAAGCAATAATCAAGACACATGCAATATATAGTTAAATGTACATAACATCATCAACATGCTAAGCAAAATTTCTTCCACTAATTTTAATGCACAAAAATAGTACAACTACCAAGGAGTTTTGCACACACAATATTTATTAAGACTTATCAGTGAACAATTATTTCTTGGTGGATCACATAATATTTTTTGATTTTTAGTTTTGGTGATCTGGTGCACTAAAGAAGTAAAACTCTGTGATGTTTTTAGATAGTTTGCACAAGATGCTTTATAATTCTTTCCAAAGTGTTCAATATTAAAATGCTTATTAATATTTATTAGGAGGAGAAATAGTGCTTGGTAGAGATATTCATGTTATTTATTTATTTGAATTTTTATTTTAGTTGTGACTCTGAATTCACTTGTAGACAAACATTCATTTAGTTATAAATCACACTTCTCTAACATGAGTGCATGAATATCCATGGATCACATGAGAGCAATCCAATGATGTGTACGTAATTTAGTAATGCATATTAAATAGTCAAAATATTACATTATACATGTATAAATAAGATTAAAAACTCATGTTGGAATCAAAATGAGTGAATGTGTGAATTAATATCTAACATAAAGCATCACTCAAACTTAGAGTCGTACATAAGCATTTATATATAAGTTTACTATATAAGATTTTCATTGTGCATTATAAGATAAAGTGCTAAACATGAATAACCAAAATAATGTCCATGGAGTTTGAAAATAAAATCATATATTATAAGACATCTTTAAATGTCCAATTATTCATGCTTGACTTGTTCAATCTAGCTTAAGCAATTTTTATGGATTTTTGTTGTTAATTTGATTGTAAACTCAGAAACAATATAAGGAAAAACAATTTTTTATATATTGAAATTGTTTTGCACTTTTCTAATTCATTTTTGATTCATTCAAAAGAAAATAATAATATATAATTACATTTTTACTGAAACATATAAGGCATAATCGTGCAAATCAGTAATAGGATATTCCATGTCAGCAAAAGAGAGATAAAAGCAAAGAAAACAAAAAATAATATGCTATCGCCAGCTATAGAAGTTACCGCGCGACGATAGTAAATAAAGATTTGTATTTTTGAATAAAAACAAATTTTTGTAAATTTTCCTTTTTCAATTTTTATAGATTATGTGTGTACACTATAAGGTGCAGCTAATACAAAAAACCTAAAATAATTTAAAAGTTGTGGATTATCAAAATTTGTCCTAAGAAACTTGACAAAAAATTCTTCAATTTCATGTCTTTTTCATGTTCAGGAAAGGAAAAAAATGATAATTCAAACAAAGAAATGATATTGAACATAATATATTATTCCTAGCTTTAATGATATTTAGTTAAAGCACATGTGTTGAAGCCAAACATGATAAGAGATCAAATATAAGATTGAGCAAATGCTCATGCAATTATGTTAATCTCTCAAGCATAACATGCAAAAATGCATGAAATGAATAATCATGAAGCGTAAGAAAATGTGCATGCAATGAATATGATATTTATAATCGAGTTCAATTTTAATACATGTTATTAAGTTAGATTTTATATTGCACGTATTCAAGATAGAGTTCCACTATAGTTTTCATAGACCTAGATAGAAATGATTAATCATTTAGATTGTTTTAAAAGATACATGATAACTCTAGAATCATGAGACAAGATAATATACATATCATCACAGAACATATTGCATTCTTATAATGAGATTGATAACTATTATGATAAGAGTGACGGAATGGTGAGTACACACCTGAATAAAGGTTGCATAATAATGATGCATGATTTCATAACGTAAATGTGTTATGAAATAATCATACATTAGTAGTGTGCATCAACTTATATGCTAATACAAGAGTATGTGAAGGATTGTGGTTCAAGACTGTTGAAACCAAAAACTTGGTCTCTCGTGGAGTTCAGGGTCCCAAAAGAGGGGTGACCTCACACCTACTACACTCGGGGGAACGTCACGGGCCAAAGACTTAGGAAACTATGAACAGACCCTCGGCTCTAGCGTGGAGGTCCCACCACACACCCAGAAGGTCACAGGAACTTTTCCCCTCCCTCAACAAAGGGCTAGGCTGGGCGCCTTGGAGAGCTCTCTCTACTCTACCAAGAAGAAGCTAAGGGAGGAGGAGGTAAGAAAAACTCATCCTCTCCAAAGGCACCCAAGGGGGTCTATTTATAGTTTTTCCAAGTCCTGGGGGCTGAAATGTCCAAAATACCCTTAAGGCCAAAAAGGCCTCGGGCCAATAGAAAATCTCCACACCAGGGGGCAAAGAGGTAATCCCCCCTCGAGGGCATAACGGTAAAAATACGGCCCAAGGGGGTCTGGGGGCTGAACAATGCTCTCCCACCCCCTCCGAAGGAACCACCCGCAGGGCAGGCCGCCCGGGCGAGCCGCAGGCTGCGGCCTGGCTCGCCCGCAGGGCAGGCCGCTCTGGCGAGCCGCAGGCCGCAGCCTGGCTCGCCCGCAGGGCAGGCCACCCGGGCGAGCCGCAGGCCGCAGCCTGGCTCGCCCGCAGGGCAGGCCGCCCGGGCGAGCCGCAGGCCGCAGCCTGGCTCGCCCGCAGGGCAGGCCGCCCGGGCGAGCCGCAGGCCGTAGCCTGGCTCGCCCGCAGGGCAGGCCGCCCGGGCGAGCCGCAGGCCGCAGCCTTGCTCGCCCGCAGGGCAGGCCGCCCGGGCGAGCCGCAGGCTGCAGCCTGGCTAGCCCGCAGGGCAGGCCGCCCGGGCGAGCCGCAGGCCGCAGCCTGGCTCGCCCGCAGGGCAGGCCGCACTGGCGAGCCGCAGGCCGCAGCCTGGCTCGCCCGAAGGGCAGGCCGCCCGGGCGAGCCGCAGGCTGCAGCCTGGCTCGCCCGCAGAGCAGGCCGCCCGGGCGAGCTGCCGGCCTGGATCGCCCGTAGGGCAGGCCGATGCGCCTGTCTCGCCGCTCCCACCTCGCACCAAGGCAAGCTGGGGGGGGGGGACCGACCATCTAGCCACACTCGCCAAAAAAAATGGACCGGGGGGAGGAAGATTTTCCCTCCCCCTACTAGTATATTCCCAAGGCCAAGCCAAAATTGGTCACCAAGAGTGTAAAACTCTCCAAAAGCTTAAAAATTCAAAGTTGGTCCTACGCCTGCCGGGAGGGCCCTACTCTGTGAATACGGGGTTGTACACAATCCCCGCTCTCTTCGAGGTTGGCACAAGCTCGAAAATAAAACATCAAACCCAACGTATTCACCAAGTGGCCTTCATGGGGCCGAAAATACCCGGTCTCTCCGAGGGGTCTACCTGTCATGCCAGCTAATGGGAGCCTAGGTGACGAGACGCCCTCGGGGTGAAAATACTTAGCCTCCCGAGGGATCAACCTGTCATGCCAGCTAATGGGAGCCTGGGTGACGAGACAGCCTCGGGGCGAAAATACTTAGCCTCCCGAGGGGTCAACCTGTCATGCCAGCTAATGGGAGCCTGGGTGACGAGAAAGCCTCGGAGTTAAAACACTGCCTCCCGAGGGGTCAACCTGTCATGCCAGCTAATGGGAGCCTGGGTGACGAGACAGCCTCGGGGCAAAAATACTTAGCCTCCCGATGGATCAACCTGTCATGCCAGCTAATGGGAGCCTGGGTGACGAGACAGCCTCAGAGTGAAAACACTTAGCCTCACGAGGGGTCAAACTATCATGCCATCTAATGGGAGCCTGGGTGAAGAGATCCTCTCGGGGGTGGGACTAGTTCTCCCCGAGGCACATTCGACCAAACCAGCTAGTGAGAGCCTGGATGAGGAGACCCTCTCGGGGGTTAGGACTTGCTCTCCCCGAGGCACATTCGACCCAACCATCTAGTGGGAGCCTGGATGAGGAGATCCTCTCGGAGGTGGGACTTGCTCTCCCTGAGGCACATTCGACCCAACCAGCTAGTGGGAGCCTTGATGAGGAGATCCTCTCAGGGGCGGGACTTGCTCTCCCCGAGGCACATTCGACCCAACCAGCTAGTGGGAGCCTAGATGAGGAGATCCTCTCGGGGGCGGGACTTGCTCTCCCCGAGGCACATTCGACCCAACCAGCTAGTGGGAGCCTGGATGAGGAGATCCTCTCGGGGGCGGGACGAGCTCTCCCCGATGCACATTCGACCCAACCAGCTAGTGGGAGCCTGGATGAGGAGATCCTCTCGGGGGTAGGACTTGCTCTCCCCGAGGCACATTCGACCCAACCAGCTAGTGGGAGCCTGGATGAGGAGATCCTCTCAGGGGCGGGACTTGCTCTCCCCGAGGCACATTAGACCCAACCAGCTAGTGGGAGCCTGGATGAGGAGATCCTCTCGGGGGTGGGACTTGCTCTCCCCGAGGCACATTCGACCCAGCCAGCTAGTGGGAGACTGGATGAGGAGATTCCTTTCGAGGGTGGGACTTGCTCTCCCCGAGGCACATTCGACCCAGTCAGCTAGTGGGAGCCTGGATTAGGAGATCCTCTCGGGGGTGGGACTTGCTCTCCCCGAGGCACATTCGACCCAACCAGCTAGTGGGAGCCTGGATGAGGAGATCCTCTCGGGGGTGGGAATTGCTCTCCTCGAGGCACATTCGACCCAACCAGCTAGTGGGAGCCTGGATGAGGATATCCTCTCGGGGGTGGGACTTGCTCTCCCCAAGGCACATTCGACCCAGCCAGCTAGTGGGAGCCTGGATAAGGAGATCCTCTCGGGGGTGGGACTTGCTCTCCCCGAGGCACATTCGACCCAACCAGCTAGTGGGAGCCTGGATGAGGAAATCCTCTTAGGGGTTGGGACTTGCTCTCTCCGAGGCGCATTCGACCCAACCAGATAATGGGAGCCTGGATGAGGAGATCCTCTCGGGGGTGGGACTTGCTCTCCCCGAGGCACTTTCGACCCAACCAGCTAGTAGGAGCCTTGATGAGGAGATCCTCTCGGGGGTGGGACTTGGCACGTCGCATGAACTCTTCCAAAATCCAACATCCTCAAACGGGGAAAAAGTTGGGTAACATGACCCTCCCGACTCAACTGGTCGGGGCTGGACTCCATACAACATAATAAAAAAAGGACTCTGCTAAGGCGAGGCTTCCTTAGGGGGCCAGGACCTGGTGGTCCCCATCTGATTCCTTCCCTTTGGTCACCTGCATCCTGCTCAGACTCTCCATAATATTCTCCATCTCCTCTGTCTTGGCCAACCAAGAGATGGTGTTGACAGCCGTGACGTAGCACTGTCTTGCCATCCTGGAGTCTCCCTTGATCCTGACCTGGATCCCTTCTGAGTTGAACTTGAGGCACTGGTGGAAGGAAGATGGCACACAATGGAAAGCGTTGATGAGGGTCCTTCCGAAGATGGCGTTGTAGCTTCTTGGAGCGTCAACAATGATGAACCTGCAGTTTCTTGAGGTTCCCCCTAACTTCACCTGGAGTCCGACTCCACCTTCCACTTCCTTCCTCTCCCCTGAAAATCAAAACAGGGGTCCGTCCGAAGCCAGCACCCTCCTTGGCTCTACCTTCATCCCGTCAAATGCTTTCTTGAATACGACGTTGACGGAGCTTCCGTTGTCAATCAAGATCCGGGAGATCGTAAAGCCTTCGATGGCTTCCTGGATGACCAGGGCGTCGCAGAATGGATCCTCGTGCTCCGGCATATCTTTTGATGAGAAGGTGATCTTCTCTTCCAGGGGCGGGGTCTGGGACGTCGAGGCGACACTCCGACGGTACATGACATGGAGGATCGCCTTCCGAGTGGCCTCGATCCCCACCCCATAGTGGATAACTGCTATTCCTCCTCGGTGTCCTACATCGACCTGGTCCTCGCATATCTCATCCCCCCCCGATTCGGGGAGGGACTTCCTCAACTGCACCGGCTGCTGCTGCTGGGCAGGGCCTCTCGCCCCCCTCACCTCCAATAATTCGGGGCAGGTAGTTGTTGCGTGCCCCTCCACCTGGTGGAAGTCACAGTATGGTAATGCCCTCTCCCCCTCCTTCGGCGGGCTGGGCAATCTCTCCTGTTACCTCTTCCTCCTTTGCCTATCGCCAAGGCTTACTGTGGTGGGGGCAAGAGCTGTCTCGGGGCTTGCCTTTGGAAGTCAAACCTACCTTGGCCCCCGTGAAAATTCCTCCCTCCCTGGGCGAGAGCTCTTCCTGGACCCTGGGCAGGCCCTCCCTGCCGCCTCCAGCCTGGTTCCGGACCCTCCTATCCCTGGAACCCCCAAGCCCTCTGCTCTTCTCTCCGCCTTCCCTCATGATGTCTCGAGCCACCTTTCTCCTTTGACTTTGCCTCCGTCAACTTTGCCAACCTCTTGACAAATGCCGGGTTGGCCGCCTCCATGGCTATGTCCTCTGCCGCCCTTTCCATCAGCTCCTCGAAGGAAAGGGGGGACTTCCGAGTCAAGCTCATCTTGAAGAAGCCCTCCTTCAGCTCAACGGTGAAGGTCATCTGGAGAGCATACCCCGGTACCTCCTGGATATCCAAGATCTCCTCTTGGAACCTGTCAACATAGCGGGCACCCGACTCCTCAACCCTCTGCCTTATCAGTAAGATGGACTCAGGACTCTTCTTCCTCTTCTTGGAGGTGGAGAAGCAGAGCTGGAAGCTTCGGCTCAAGTCCTCGAACCCATAAATCGACCTCGGAGGGAGTTGATGAAACCAGTCCCTTGCCTTCTCCTTCAACGTGATCGCAAAGAGGAGACACTTGAAGGCATCCGTCATTGGCCTGATGGAGACGGCATCCTCGAACCACTGCAGGTGCTGGACGGGATCATCCTTCCCGGTATAGTAAACCATGTCCGGCTCTCTGAACCCCTCAGGAACGGGAGCTGAGACAATCAGCTCGCTGAAAGGTGACCCCCTGAGGGGTGCTCTCGCCACCTCTACTCGCGCGACCTGCTCGCCTGGAGGGCTAGCACTCGCCGGGCTAGGGAACAACTCCCGGCCGAGGAGATCTCGCTCGACCCCCTCTCTCATCCTTTCCTTCCCAGGTCGCCTACCTAGTGCACTTCCTTCTCCCCCTGCTGGGGTCACCTCGTCTGTGCCCCTGGGAGGAAGCTCATCGAGACCACTCTGGGTCAGCTCGTCGGGACCCCTGGGAGCCAGTCCCTGTGGGTGGGGGTTGAGCTGTCAGCCTGAGGGGCAATGCTTCTAAGCATCATCATGATGCCTTGGATGGAAGCCATGAACTCCTCCCTTCCCACGAAGGGTCCGGGGTTGGGGAGCTCGCCGAGATCATCACTACCTCCCTGATCTCCAGCCATGACACTCTCCCGAGATCTTCTGTGCTGGTCACTCTCCACGCTCACCGCACTAAAATGTTGAAACCAAAAACTTGGTCTCTCGTGGAGTTTGGGGTCCCAAAAGAGGGGTGACCTCACACCTACTACACTCGGGGGAACGTCATGGGCCGAAGACTTAGGAAACTATGAACAAACCTTCGGCTCTAGCGTGGAGGTCCCACCACACACCCGGAAGGTCACAAGAACTCTTCCCCTCCCTCACCTAAGGGCTAGGCTGTGCGCCTTGGAGAGCTCTCTCTACTCTACCAAGAAGAAGCTAAGGGAGGAGGAGGTAAGAAAAACTCATCCTCTACAAAGGCACCCAAGGGGGTCTATTTATAGTTTTTCCAAGTCCTGGGGGCTAAAATATCCAAAATACTCTTAAGGCCAAAAAGGCCTCGGGCCAATAGAAAATCTCCACACCGGGGGTAAAGAGGTAATCCCCCCTCGAGGACATAACGGTAAAAATACGGCCCAAGGGGGTCTGGGGGCCAAACCATGCTCTCCCACCCCCTCCGAAGGAACCACCCGTAGGGCAGGACGCCCGGGCGAGCCGCAGGCCACGGCCTGGCTCGCCCGCAAGGCAGGCCGCCCGGGTGAGCCGCAGGCCGCAGCCTGGCTCGCCCGCAGGGCAGGCCTCCCGGGCGAGCCGCAGGCCGCAACGTGGCTCGCTCGCAGGGCAGGCCGCCCGGGCGAGCCGCAGGCCGCAGCCTGGCTCACCCGCAGGGCAGGCCGCCCTAGCGAGCCGCAGGCCACAGCCTAGCTCGTCCGCAGGGAAGGCCGCAGCCTGGCTCGCCCGCAGGGCAGGCCGCTCGGGCGAGCCGCATGTCGCAGCCTGGCTCGCCCGCAGGGCAGGCCGCCCGGGCGAGTCGCAGGCCGCAGCCTGGCTCGCCCACAGGGTAGGCCGCAGCCTGGCTCGCCCGCAGGGCAGGCCGCCCGGGCGAGCTGCAGGCCGCAGCCTGGCTCGCCCGCAGGGCAGGCCGCAGCCTAGCTCGCCCGTAGGGCAGGCCGCCCGGGCGATCCGCAGGCCGCAGCCTGGCTCGCCCGCAGGGCAGGCCGCCCGGGCGAGCCGCAGGCCGCAGCCTGGCTCGCCTGCAGGGCAGGCCGCCCGGGCGAGCCGCAGGCCACCGGCCTGGCTCGCCCGCAGGGCAGGCTGATGCGCCACTCTTGTCGCTCCCACCTCGCACTAAGGCAAGCTAGGGGGGACCGACCATCTTGCCACACTCGCCCGAAAAATGGACCAGGGGGAGGTAGATTTTCCCTCCCCCTACTAGTATATTCCCAAGGCCAAGCCAAAATTGGTCTTACGCCTGCCGGAAGGGCCCTACTCTGCGAATACGGGGTTGTACAAAGACAATTCTCCAGGGTATGAGACTCCAGGTGAACAACCTGTTACAATCTATTGCGATAACAAAGCTGTCATCAATATTATTAACCCAAATCCCATGAGGACGGTCAACATCTGCAACCGCCGGTCATTAAGCAGCTAGGTGAGCACTCAGAAGCACTCGCGGGCGCCACCCGAGAATTCGCATATTCTCTTCAACAGGCACGAACACGCCGATGCTCGACAGGGGTTGCACGCTCTCCCGGAAGCCTCTTCAGCTGCTTGGCAAAGATGTCACGGCGGATACTCATCGAGAACCCACGCGGACCCTTCTCCTCTGCAGTGGAGTGTGCGGTTGTCGCGCAGCCCCCCCCCCCCACCCGATTCTTTGTGTACCTCAAGTAGCTGCCCATTTAATGTTGTTTGGTTAAAATACAAAAGTTGTTTGGTTTTGATAGATAAGTGGAGGGGGTGGGGTGGGGGGGGGGGGGGGGGGGGGTGTCATGTTGTGGCTTTCTTTTCTCTCTACACATTCCATCACTTTCTCCTGCTATTTATTCTATAGAGTTAAAATGGAGATTAGAGTGTAGGATTTTCTTAGCTTTGTATATATATATATATATATATATATATATATATATATATATATATATATATATATATTAAACTCTATTTTTCATTTAGAACATATCTTGGTTTTGTTAATATTATTGGGGTGAACGAAGTTAGTATTTGCGCATATGTTTGATTGAAATGTTGTTGGTCTGAGGACTCGCCGGACCTGCTTTTTGACATATCTATCGTTATTTGTGTTCATATTAATATCTTTGGGCCCCTCCAATGGTGGAGATTGGTTGATTGTGTATCTTTTTTTCAGTTGGTCTTTTTGTACACTGCTTTTGTTGCCACTTTTGAGAACTGGCATCTTATCATTCTTTAGCTTTTTAATTTAGCTAGGTCATATGTTAATATTTCTTAATTTAGGTAGGATATCGTTACATATTTATAAAAAATTCAAATCCTTGGACCATTACAGTGTCAAGACATATGAGAGCGTTTGGTATATTTTTCCACATTGAATATGTTCAAAAAATATTCTCACAGTAATTTGTGGTTTAATCTCTATCATAGACTCATAGTTAATGTTTGGATTTAAAATGATTTGACCTTCAGTATATTAAATCCATTTTTGCTCCCCTTTCGTTCACACTCCCAAACCATTGTCGTGCTAAACATTGTCATGATAAACATAGTCGCGAGCAGCTTCGCACTGTGTAAATATTATTTGACATTTAATAATGTATTTTGAGTCTTTTTATATATAATTTAATTTGGCCCATGTAGACTATACTTTAGTGGAGCCAGATAAAAGACTATTTATAATGTAATTTGAGTCTCGTTTTGCCCATATTTGGCATGGCTTGCAAGGTAAATAGTGGTGGAGTTGTTGAGTTAGGCTCTGTTTGGCGGGGCTTATAGGGCACTTGTTTAGAAGATGTGATTTCATATCCAAAAACTTTCAGTGTACAACATAAATCATGATTGTTCTAGAATTTAAAATTGTTTACATCCAACGTTGATATCTAATCCCATTCAACCATTACATATGCAAAATCTAGTTAAATTATATCAAGTAAGCACATGAGCACTTAGGACTCATCTGAGGCCTACAGCTACAATGAAAAAAGCTTATGTATTTTGTTTTTCGATGATTTCTTCTCATCCCATCATTTTGACATCACCAGCCAAGCACATAAAATGCATGATCTACTTAATTAAGTGGACTTTTTTTTGAAACATGACGATGTAACCGTCATGAGAATTTTTATGATTGATGATGAGAGAAGTTTGATTTTTATAAGGGTTAAATCAACAGAAGTTCCTATGCCCCAGGTTGATTAAGAATATGGACCTTTGGGAGTGTGATGTGCATGTGTATTAGTTTCTTATAGTTCCTACTTGCTCATTTTTTGGGTTGTACTACTGCATTATAAGACAACAATAAGAAGTTAGGATATCACATAATGAATTGTTCATATTGGTATGTATTTCCCTTCTTACTACTTCTAAAATGTTTTTAATGAACTCAGATTTATTTTTGTAAGTAAATGCTCATCCATTTAAATAGTTACAATTTCACCATTAGTTGTGAATCTGTACTCTTTGATCCACATCTAATAAGTGAGTTTATGTATAATATATATGTATATACATTATTATGCCCTTAACATTTCTTTATACGTTGTGTTTTTTATTCCTCCGTTTGGAACCTCAAAATACACGATGTCATGAAACTTACTCTCGACTTCTCTCTCTAAACAATCTCCTAAAAGTTTAGAGTTTAAGTTTATCAATAAAATATTTATCATGTATGTTGAAACCAAAAAATCAGTCCCTGTGGAGTCCGACCCTTACGGAAGAGGTGATCGCACACTTACTTCTCTACTCACAAGCCCAAGTGACAAGGGAGAAGGACCGGGAACAGACCCAAGGCTTCAGCACGGAGGTCCCACCACACACCCGGAAGATCTTAGAGCGCTTCCCCTCCTTAGCCAAGTGCTGAAGCTAAGGTACCTCAAAAAGTGCTAGAAGACCGGGCACAAGGAAGCGTGTCTTCTGAGGTACCCCTTGGGTCCTATTTATAGGAAAAAATGGTCTGCAAATATCCAGCCGTCACTGTTTTCGAGGACTATAGGCAATCCAAAGGGGGTAACATGGTAAAAACACCCCACAACTGAAGAGCGAGCCGGCCCTGAGAAGAGCCCATTGAGCGGGGGCGGCGAGTACGGGCGCGAGAAGGCTCCCCCCTGTGCCGAGGTGAAAAGCGGCGAGTGAGCTCGCCTCTCTCAGCGCCGCGGGAGAGGGCGTTGGATGAGCTCGCCTCTCTCAATGCCAAGATCCGACTCGCCTCGCCTCAGGCCTGGGAAAGTTGGGCCTGAAGCCCCTGCTCGTAGATGACGGTCGCGTTGGCACTCGCCAACTCCTTGGCTCTAGACGAGCACGTACTCGGCCGGCCCCACGATGAATGGCTTCCTCTCGCCGGGCTCAGCTCCACGATCTTCGAGCTCGACCCGATGATTGCCGAGCCCGTACTCGGCATGCTGGGCTCGGCATACCCTGCTGAACTCGCCCGGGGCTCGGGGGCGGTCTGGGCCGGCCGGATCGGCTCCTGTTAGCTCACTCGCTGGATACGGGGTTGTACACAATCCCCGCTCTTTGCGAGGTTGGCACAAACTCGGAAAGAAACATCCAACCCACTAAGATCCTGCGAGCACGACAGGAGCCGAAAGGAATCTCTTGGTAGGACCCACCGGTGGCTATATATACATGCCCTGCCTGCTCGACTGACCTCCGCCCCTCTCTTTACTTAAGCCCTGCCGAGATGCCACTCCCGAAAGGAGTCATGGAACGACTCGCGAAATCACGCGGGGAGACCGCCCTTCGCGCTGCGGCCCTGACGGATCTGAGCGCCCCGGCTCGCCGTTTTGCTGAATTTGGCTCGGTCAAGAGGGCGAGGCCCTTTCCTCCCGAGGCCGAGCACATCTTTGCTGACCTAAAGAGCACTTTGGCCAATGGCTCCGACTCTTCCAACCGTTCTGCCCTGGCCCCTCATGACAAAGACTTTGTGGATCTTACCACCGAACAGGACCAAGGCGGCGAGGTCTCCACACCAAGGGTCGAGAATCTACCTGCCAAGGCGCCTGAGCCATCCTCTGACCCGCGCCCGCGAGACTCGCCCCTTATCACCGAAATCATGGAGCCGGATTCGCGGGGGCTGGTATCGCCGGCTCGCCTTCACCCTCAACAACCCTCTTTCGCTCCCGCGGCTACTGGGGTGGATGCCGAGCACACACCCGCTCCTGCTTCCCCCTGAGATTTTGAAGGTATGTCCCCGACCCCCTCATTTTGCGTCCGATTCTAACTGGCGCTCGCCCCTCCCACTCGCTATCTCGACTTCCCTGTGCAGGCTTCCCTAACCGATCTGGGGCTGATGACTCAGCCGAACAGGCCGTCTACTCGCCCCTTCCATCGCCGCGCGCTTTGGAAATCTTCTTGGACTCGGAGGTGGACAGCCCCGAACGGTCGAGGCGGAGCCAACTGGTCCTCAAAAAGTTAGTGCGCGAGCTCCAGGAGCTGAAGAGAGACAATTCCAGACTGCAGGAGGAGTGCGCGCGGCTTGCTGGCGAGCCGAGGGTCAGCTCGGTGTATGCGGCGACGTCTTCCTCCATACTCTTCGATGAGATTGAAGAGAACCTGCGAGCGGCGAACAGGAATCTAGGGCAGCTTCGGCAACTCTTCGCGCAGCGGCTGGCGGCACCGGGTCGGCGAGACCGGGGTAATTAAGGACGGCTCCCTTGCGAGCCGACCGGTACTCGCCCCTACTATCGCCTGGTCTACGCGCGCGCTTTTCTGTTTTTCTTTGTTCCGGACAATTTGCTTTTTTAATGCTAAAAAAGTGTATAAATTTTTATCATGCGAGCGAATCTTTTCTCCATCGAGCGGTGCGTGCCTTTTCGAAACCTCAGCTAGGCTCGCCTAGGTCGGCGAGTAGAGAGCGGCGAGACGGGATACGCGAAACAGGGTATGCGAGCCGGGATGGTCAGTCGGTTTCGCTTCCCCTCCCTTTTTCTATAAATAGGGATCCCCACATACCCCCGGCTACGCCTTTATTGCCTTCTCATTTCTTCCTTCCCTTGCTCTCCCTACCTACTGCTCGCGTGCTTTCGTTCCCTCAGCGAGTATGGGTAAAGGAAACCCCGACTCCAAGTGCCGCACCAAGTGCGCCCAGAACTTCGTGGACCACTGTTTTTTCGAGGGAAACACCACGGCGAGCGAGCTCGCTGAGTTTGTGGCGGATTATGTCCTTGCCGGCTTTGTGGCCCGCCTCCTGGCGGAGCATGAGGCCATCAACTCCTTCTTTGAGGACAAGCTCGCCTTCCCCATCGCACTTTGAGGTGGGGTTGCGCCTGCCGCTCTGGCCGGAGGTCTGCCAGGTACTCAAGTACTACGACGCTGTGCCCGCGCAGCTCAACCCTAACGCCATCACGATGATAGTGGGGTTTGCCTGCTACCTCCGCCGAGAGCGGATCGAGTTCAACCTCACCGTCTTCCACAAGCTCTTCTCCTACAAAGCCAACGCCGACGGGGTCGCCTTATTCGGTGGTACATCGATAAAGATCCGCGAGGTCGCCAATAAAAATCACAACTGGATGTCGAAGATCGCCTTCATCCGGGGCGACCTCGGCAACATTCCCTTCTCGCCCCTGCAGAAGAGCGAGGAGGTGTACCGGCCGCCGTCCATGTCTGGAAATGACGACGAGCTCCACAAGTTCTTTCTGTACAAGGACTTTGAAGTCGCCTTCCTCCGTTGCGGCCTCGAATCCCTGCCGCCTATCCTTCCTGGTGAAGGTTTGCCTCGCCCACCTCCCGCTCGCCACTTGGCCTAACCGATCAGAACCTTATTTTTCGGCTAAGTCTTTTTTGCAGGGGAGCGACTTATCCCGGTGAACCCTCCCTTCGCCGACCTGGGAGTGTTTTCGGACCCGCTTGAGCGGGCCCGGGCCGCGGTTGAGGCGTGCCGGGAAGAGAAGGTCAGAGGCAAGCCCTCCAATAAGAGGCGGCTGGAGCTTGGGGGGCCGAGCTCGGTTCACCGCCCCCCCCCCCCCGGCCCCTAAAATGGCGAGGGTGGTCTCGCGAGGCCTGCCACAGCAGCCCGTGTCGCCCGTCAGGTTCATGAGCTCGCCGGAGGTTTTCTCCGACGAAGCCCCGGCGAGCCCACTGAAGGAGACATCATCCCCCCGTGGGAAGAAGCGCGGGTCCTCCTCTCCTCCTTCCATCGAGGAGGTTTCCCCCAGTGGCTCGGGAGCTCCAAAGGACCACCCCTACTTCGGGAAGGGGGAAGGAGCAAGGATGTTGCTGGCGAGCCGATGCTGCTCTGGGATGAGGGGGCCCACCGCATCTCCGTCTCCACTCGCGCTCCCTCCTGGGGAGCTCGCCGGCCTCCCACGGGCCACGCGTTTGCCCTTGGCTTCGGCCTCTATGGCCGGGAGGGCGCCGATGCCTACAAGAACTTGACTCCTCAGCAGATAGGCCACGAGGGTCTGCAGGCTCATCTGAGGGCCTTCGAACTTCACCATATGATGGTCCGCCGCGGCTTCCAGCTCAGCCAACTCCTGATAAAAGCCGAGCAGGAGCGCGACCTGGCGGCGGAGAAAGCTGTTGACGCGGAGCGGCGGTTCGGCATTGCCGAGCGCTTACTCGACGAGGCCTCGGGCGGGCTGGTAAGAGCCGACCAACTTTCTTTTTAACTTGGAAAATATTTTACCGAGAATCTGACCTTATTGCTTTTCAGGATGCCGAGTCCGCCAAGGTGTTGCAAGCCCGTGCCAGCGAGTTGGAGGGCAAGACTGCCCTGCTGCGGCTCCGCCTCGCGGATTAGGAGGCCAGCTCGCGCGAGCAGGAGGCCCTTGCTGCTCGGTCAGCGATCGAGGTGGAGGCGCTAAAGGAGCAGAACCGCTGTCTCCAAGGCGAGGTCCGTCGGTTGACGGAAGCCCTCTTCCCCCCAGACAGTGTCGATCCCCCTTTCCCCTACAAGCGGCCTCGGGTTTTCGGCGAGGGGGAGGTCATGGAGCGGCTGCGAGTTAACTCGATCGAGTCTGCCGAATGCCTCCTGAACATCATGAAAGGATCGGGGATTCTGGCCGAGGGCTGCGGGGAGGTGGCGGTCCGAGATCTTCTGCCGAGCCTGTTCCCGTCGTCTCCGCCCAGCGAGAAGGAGGAGAGCTTTGGCTCCCTCTTTGATGGGGCGAAGGGCAAGGAAAGGTCGCTCGGAGGCAAGGAGGAGGATCGCCATTCGGGAGAGGAGGGTGAAAGTGAGGGTAAGATCTATCTCAACTCTAGAGGGGGGTGAATAGAGTTTAATTAAAGTAAATTCACAATTTTAAACTTAGCAAAGCTTTTAAGATTTGATTTATATATATGTGTAGGGTGCCTAGCTATAGAATTAAAAAGATAGTAAAAAGGAAGAGCACAACACACAGCAAAGAGAACACACAAGCAATCCAGAAAACACAAGGAGCTATAGTGGTTCTCCAAAAACCTGGGTACATCCACTCTTCTACCACCCTTGGTAAGAATCCACTGCAGGATGAGTTGATCAGGTGTCCTGGGCACCAATGAGCTTTTGATAAGGTGCTCAAAAACCAAGCTAAATTTTTTTGATCAGGTGTCTTGCCACCACTGAGTTTTGACAAGGTTCTCAGAACCAGAATCAAGACCTTTGAAGGGAGTTTTGAAAACCCTTTTATAGAGTGAAAAGAAAGGGAAAAGAAAAAGGGGTGAAGTTGTCTTCTCTGTCTCAATCAAAGAGAGAAGCACTAGTGGATTTGTATTGTCAAAGCTCCCCCTGAGATGTTGACTAGTTCAGGAGAGGAAGCTTTGCTTCAGGGTGATAGGTCTTCAGAAGCTTCAGATCTCCAGCATAAGATAGTTTCAGCAGAGGCTGAAAGATGAGATGTCAGGAGTCCTTGGGATGAAGCTGTGATCACTTTTTGAGTACACAAAATTATTCAGCTAATTCTTCAGGATGGATCACTTGAGTTTTCTTGTATTGATCAGAGAAATCTGTGAATCACTTCTTTCTTTTCTTTCTTCTCTGTATCTGTCTGTGTATCTGTCTTGTTGTATGTTGGAAAAGAGGTGAAGAAGAATATCTTAATTCTCTGAAGATTCTATGTCCAAGATAGCCATTAACCAGACATTAAATGCCTTCCATAACAGGTTTTGTCTTCTAGAGGAAAGTCCAGTAAAACATTCTCTGAATAATTCCTTGAAACTTGCTCCAGAATAAATGAAAACGGCTGGCAGATCTCTTGACATAAATGCTGAGATAATTTGAAATACATTCCAAAGTCTGACTAAATTTGAATCCTTAAGATCGTCGAACTGAGGAAAAGCGTCGATCTGAGCTCTACGATCGTCGAACTGAGCTCAGAGACTGGAAATGATCATCAGACAGAAAACGTCGAACTGAGCTCGAAGATCGTCGAACTGAGCTCAGCAACCTGGAGAATAAGTGAAGAAGGATCGTCGACCTGAGCTAGAAGATCGTCGAACAGAGCTTGACGTCTTAACTTAGTTGAGCTCAGAGAGCGTCGAACGGAGTTCGACGTTTCTTCGAACTGAGCTCGACGAAAAGGTCTTAGACTTGGCTCTATCTCTGAAATCTTGGAATGGTCCTGGGGGCAGCTTCAAACCTAAGTTCTAAGCCCTAGACACATTCTAATGTTGACCTTTTCAACTATACATTTAGGCCAACCTGGTTTCCTAAGAAAAACATAGTGATCCTTACCCAAATTAGTAATAGGGTGTTCCAACAATCTCCCCCTATTTGGGTTAGGATTACTATTTACATATTCCAGAAATAAAAATTACAACAACATATAGAAGAGCAACAAACAAAATAACAGAGCAAGAAATCATAGCATCATTCAAGAGGAATTTCAGCAAAAGTTCAGAAAGATTATACTGTCTGCTTACACATGTTACTTCTTCTCATTTCCTTTCTTGAATATAATTTCTCTGTTAGGATTAAGGGCTTCCTTCTTTGACCTTCTGTCATCTTCTGCTCCTAAGGAGGTTTGACTTCTAGCTCTTGGAACCACAGCCTCAAGATGCAGCTTCAGGTAGTCTACTAGGTCAAAGAATTTGCTTGAAGAATACCTTTCCAATTCAACTTTTCTTTGTTCTGACAGAGTGGTAATATTGGAGGTATCTTTTCCTTGCTCTCTTGCTTTCTTCAATTGATCTAGTGCAGCCAATTCTTTCATCCTTGCAGTCCATGACAATGGATTGTTCTCTGGGTCTTCAAATGGCACTGCAGGCTCATATCTGTTAATAGTTTCTGAAGAAGTAGGAGTTCTGGTCTCAACTTTTCTCTGAGCTTGTAAGGGAAAGGACCTTGAGAAGAGTCTGTGAAACTTTGTCCTTCCCTAGCTTGAAATCTATGCTCTCTTTGGCTTCCTCTATACTGTCCTCTTCTTGACTGATAACCCCTTTGGTATTGCCCCCTAGGCTGGTATCTCTGATAAGACTGGGAGGAACTTTGTTTGGAAGCTGGGGCTTGAGAAGCTGAGCCTCCACCTGTCCCTGAATCTGGAGGAGGAGGAGGAGGAGGCTGAAAATGAGATGAACCTTTCTCATACTTTTCAAACTTTCTTTTCTTTCTCAAAGCCTTTAGTTGATTTTTAGAAAATTGCATCCAATGTTCAGTAATTTGACAATCATGCAAAATATAGTATGGAATGTCATTTGAATCTTTAGCTTGAGCTGGGGGAACCTTCATCATAGCCTTGCTTCTGGCCTTCCTTTTCTTGGAAATAGTATTAGAAGAATCATCAGATTCAGTTTGAAACTGATCACTCTCTGAACTTTGTGGTCTATCATACAAGTCATCAATGCTTTTTATATGCTTTTCTTGTTGCTTGATTTGATCAGGGGTAAGGGCTGGAGCAGTAGCAGCATCAATAATAGGAGCAGAGACAGCAGGAGTAGAAACAATTAAAGCAGAAATAGATTCAGATTCTTCTAGGTAGGTAGTAAGTTCTTTAGCAGCAGCAGTATCTTCAATCACAAAGACCATTTCAGTATCTTCTGAAGGCAAACTTGTTGTAACAGCAGCAGCAGCACTTAAAATATCAGCATCCACAGCTTTGAAGGAATTTACATATATTTCAATTAGCCTGGGATCACAGTAATTGATAGGCACAATGGCCTTAGTGAGGTCTTCAGATTGTTGAACTGGCAGAGAGCTGAAATATACAGTATCAAAAGTAGAGAGCAGACTCTGAAGGTCCACTGCAAAAATAGGAGCAGAACTGGAACCTTCAGCAGTCTCAGGCACACCCACTGCTTCATGAGGCATCTCCCCCTGCCTTGGTTCAGAGACAATTGAATCAAGGCACCCAGATGAAGGTGTTGCCTGGGAAGAGATGAAGGAAGACAACTTGGTAGACAACTCCTGAACATGTTTCAGGAGTGGAGCCAAGGAGGTCTCCAGTAGTGAGATTAGCCTGGGGGCTAGCAACACATAAAGCTTGTCTGCCAGGTTTGAAATATCTACTTGTTCAAGATGGGCTTGAACAGAGGTAGGAGATGAAGGTACTGGAATGAGGGTGACTGGGACTAATGGGATGGAGGATGTGGTGGTGGAAAGTGTAGGGATGGATGGCTCTGAAGGAGGAATAATGGAGATAGAAGTTATTAAGGTGGAGATGGATGAGATGGAAGAGTCATATGATGGGGTGAAGGATGGTTGAGAGAGGATTTCGTGAAGAAGTTGTTGATAGGAGGATGTTGAGGGAAGCTCAGAAGGAGAGGGAAGAGAATCATCCATAAAGGAGTCATCTATAAGAGAGAATGATGGAGAGGTGAAAGTTGGATGAGAGAATAGAGGATGGAATTCTTCTGAGGTTGTGGCTGGAGGAGGTGACATTGGTGAGGAAATGGTAATGGAGGAAGAAGCTAAGATTTGAGGAGAGGTTGAGGTGGTGACTGGGATAGAAACAGCTGGAGGAGGAGAGGAAGAGGCAGTCAATTCTTCTACTGGGGCGGATACCTGAGGAGGAGTGACTTGTGTAGTCCTGGTGCCTGAAGCAAGTGGTGCTGCAGCAGCCCTGATTGGGTTGAAGATTTGCCTGTCCCATTTGCTGAATAGGGCACAGGTAAGCATCTTGGATGCATTGATGAACATCCCACTAGAGGTCAGCAGCTCAGGGCACCTGGAGTGCAGGTAAACCCCTAATATTCTCCCAAAGCTTACATGGTTTTTGTTCAGTTTCTTCTTGATTAAGCTGAAAAAGATTGATCCCCAGTCTAAATGCTTCTTATCAACCAGTGCTCCCATTAAGCAGAATTGATATCTTGATATAGTGTCATGGGCTGAGTGCTTTGCCAGAAGCACTTTGCCAACCACATCAGCCAGAAATTGATATTCGATAGACAGATTCTTTTTAAACAGTTTATTAGGGTTCACAGTAGTGTGACCCATTCTATCAAGCATAGAGGCATACTCTTCTCCAGATAAATCAATGGAGTCATCTCCAGAACTAAGGAGGAAAACTTCAGTCAGAAGGGCCGGGGACAATGGTACCTGAGTCCCTTTTATGGAGCCGATGATAGAATTCTCATTCTCATCTGTCGCGGTAAAACACCATTCTTTTATCTCTTCTGAAGCAATCTTCATTCAGGTGGTCATGATCTGAGATAGCTGCTGTTCTTGGAAGAGGCTGAGAATGTCCTTGAATCGCTGATCACTTCCATCGAACGAATTCATATCAATATCAAAACCTGTATCGAATTTCATCTTTGAAATAGCAGCGCTTGACCCAGCCATCTGTACCTGCAACAATGAAACAAACACGACCAAGTGTAGGAGATTTGGAGGGAAAGAGAGAAAGTTGCAGAGGGTATGAAAGCGTAAAAGGCGAACGAAGGCCGAAGAAATGATTTTATATTAGGGTTCGACGGCGAAACAGAAAATCGTGGAGCTCAGTTCGATGAAACTTCGAACTCAGCTCGACGATTTGGGCTACTAAAGGAATCTGAAGAGACGCCAATAGCGTCGAACTCCGTTCGACGATATTGTCGAGCGTCGAGCTCCGCTCGACGACCTCTGAACAGACAGAATGGAAGCCTGGAGCTAACGGCGGCGTTGAACTCAGATCGACGATTCAAGAAACGTCGATCTTCGGTCGATGATCTCTGAAAAATCATCGATCTCCGTTTGACGATTTCTGGGGAAACGTCGAGCGCAGTTCAGAGACAAAACCTATACTACAGACACTAAAAGAGATAAGTTTTTAGCCTAGTCTTGGTCTGTTTTTAGCTTTTCAAAATCTTGTAATTTATTTTAGGCTTCCTCTATCTAACATGCCTAACTGATTGAGGAAGAAGTTGTGTTTCTTTTCATCCAAAGGCTTGGTGAAAATATCTCCCCTTTGCAAATCAGTTGGGATATATTGAAGTTTAATTTTACTTTTCTCAACATTATCCCTTAGAAAATGATGTCTAATTTCTATGTGTTTTGTCCTACTATGGAGGACTGGATTTTGTGCAATGGAAATAGCACTGGTGTTGTCACAAAATATTTTTGACTTCTCTAAGTTGTAACCATAGTCTAGGAGTTGGTTTTGTATCCACAATATTTGTGAACAACAACTGCCTGCAACCATATATTCAGCTTCAGCAGTTGAGGTTGACACAGATGTTTGTTTCTTACAAAACCAAGAGACAAGTCTATCACCAAGGAACTGACAAGTTCCACTGGTGCTTTTCCTGTCTATTCTGCATCCAGCATAATCAGCATCTGAGAATCCAGTTAAGTCAAATGCTGAGTCTTTTGGATACCAGAGTCCTAGATTTGGATAGCTTTTAACATACCTAAGAATCCTCTTAACTAAGGTTAAGTGTGACTCTCTAGGGCTAACTTGAAATCTAACACATATACATATATCAAACATTATGTCAGGCCTACTGGCTGTAAGGTACAATAGAGAGCCAATCATTGCTCTATATGTTGTCTGATCAACTGGTTTCCCATGTTCATCAGCATCCAATACAGCATTGGTAGGCATGGGTGTTTTCATACATGATGCATCAGACATACCAAATTTCTTAACCAGCTCTTTTGCATACTTGGTTTGAGAAATAAATATGCCTTCAGCATGTTGTTTAACTTGCAATCCTAAGAAGAAGGATAGCTCACCCATGCTACTCATTTCAAATTTAGAGTGCATAAGCTTGGAGAACTTTTTGCACAAGTTTGAATTAGTAGAACCAAATATAATATCATCTATATAGATTTGTACTAATAGGGTATGGGACTTATGGGTTCTAATAAAAAGAGTTTGGTCTACTCTCCCCCTAACAAAATCATTTTTCAGCAGAAAACATGCTAGGGTCTCATACCATGCTCTAGAAGCTTGCTTGAGACCATATAATGCTTTGTGTAGTTTAAAAACATAATCAGGATGGGTTAGAGAGATAAAACCTGGAGGTTGTCTGACATAGACTTCTTCTTTGATCTCCCCATTGAGAAAAGCACTCTTGACATCCATTTGATAGACTTTGAATCCCTTGTGAGCAGCATAAGCCAGAAAGATTCTTATGGCTTCTAATCTTGCAACAGGTGCAAAGGTCTGGTCATAGTCTATCCCTTCTTCCTGAGAGTACCCTTGAGCAACTAGCCTTGCCTTATTCCTTACAATGATTCCTTGATCATCCAGCTTATTTCTGAACACCCATTTGGTTCCAACAATGGGATGATCTTTTGGCTTAGACACTAGTTCCCAAACTTTATTTCTTTCAAATTGATGCAACTCCTCTTGCATTGCAATAATCCAGTGTGGATCTTGTTCTGCATCTTGAATGGTTTGAGGTTCAATTTGAGAGAGGAAGCAAGTGTGCATCAGGTTCTGGTTGACCTGATTTCTAGTTTGCACACCAGCTGAGATGTCTCCAATTACTTGAGAAATTGGATGATCTCTTGTTGTTACCAGATCAACAGAGGGTGTTGATGGTTCACCAACCTGTGTTGTTGTGTCCTCTTGTGGAACAACAACTGGTTCTTCAAGAAGATTTTCTTCCTGATGGTGAGCAGCTTCTTCATCTTTACTACTATCATCCTTTTGTGTAACTTGTAATCTGTCCAAGTCTTCAGCTAGAGAGTGCACCTGCAAATGTTCTATGGTAGAAGTATTCTTCTCCTTGAAAGACATGTTAGCTTCATCAAAGGTAATGTGGACAGATTCTTCCATTTTTTGAGTAGTTTTATTATAAACCCTATAAGCTTTACTGATCATGGAGTATCCCAGAAACACTCCTTCATTAGCTTTTACTTGGAATTTTGCTAGATATTTCTTGTCATTATTATGAATGTAACAAGTGCAACCAAATACCTTAAAATAGTCTACTTTAGGTTTCTTCCCTTTGAGTAATTCATAGGGAGTCTTGCCATTCAGTTTATGTATTAGACTTCTATTCAACACATAATTGCAGGTGTTCACTGCCTCAGCCCAAAAGGATAGAGGTAGGTGAGCATCTGTCAATAATGTAGTTGCATATTCAATAAGGGTTCTATTTTTCCTTTCAGCTACCCCATTTTGTTGAGGAGTTCTAGGAGCTGAGAAAGTATGTCTGATCCCTTCACTTTGACAAAACTCTTGCATGAGAAGAGAATCAAACTCTGTCCCATGATCACTTCTGATCAGGGCAATATGAGTGTTGAACTCAGTCTGAATGCATTTGAGAAAATCTGTCAAACATTTAAAGTTATCAGACTTCTTCCTCAAAAAGAATACCCATGTGAATCTTGAGAAGTCATCTACAACCACTAAAGTGTAGGATTTCCCTCCTAAGCTTTGTACTGTAATGGGTCCAAAAAGATCCATGTGTAACAGATACAAAATCCTAGGTGAATCACTCTTGTTAATTGATTTAAAGCTATTTTTAGTTTGCTTGCCTAATTGACAAGCTTTGCAGAGTCCTTCCTTCTTATAGGGGCCAGAAGGTAGTCCTCTGACAAGGTTGTCCTTGGATAGCCTAGCAATGGTTCTAAGGTTAACATGTCCTAGTCTCTTATGCCATAGAATATTAGGTTTAGATATGGAATTAAACAGGCAAATATCTACCTTAGATGAATGAAAGTCTACTAAGTAAATATTACCTTTCCTGTTACCTGTCAACACAGTTGTGTTGTCTTCTGACTTAACCTTGCATATTTCTTTGTTGAAAGTCACTTGATATCCTTCATCACACAGCTGACTAATGCTTATCAGATTGTGCTTGAATCCTTCAACATAGGCTACCTTCTTGATGGTGACTGTCCCAATTTGGACTGCACCATATCCTTTTTGTAGTTCCAAAGTTTGAATCACCAAAAAATTACTTTGGGTCCAAGCTTGGCCTTAAAGGATGTGAAATTGTCCTTATTCCCTGTCATGTGCTTTGAGCACCCACTATCCAGATACCATAGCTGGTTTGATGTTGGATAGGTCTTCACCTGCACATAATCAGCTTATATGTTTTTGACCCAGTTAACCTTGGGCCTAAGTTGATAACCCTTAAATTCAGAAATAAAAGACATCCCAGGTTGATCCTTATAATCTTCAGGATGGTATCTCCTAGGAGGTACTATCCATTCAGTATAGGGATTAAAGCATTGGGATGAAGCACTTCTAGGATTGAATTGAGATTTGCCTCTGAAAGAAGGTTGAAAGCTCTGAACTTCGTTCGACGATTGTCGAGCTGGGTTCGACGATCTTGGGTAAAATCGTCGAGCTCCGTTCGAAGATCGACTATGAAGGAGTTCAGAGTTCAGGAAACGTTGAGCTGAGTTCGACGTTTCAGCCTAAGATCGTCGACCTCTGTTCGACGATCGTCGACCTCTGCTCGACGTTTTCTGTTGAGCTTTCTTTTTATTAGGTATATCTGAATTTTTCCTAGCTACCTCTACAACACCCTTTCCTTTATCAGAAATAAATTTGATTGGGGTTGTTAATACTATGGGTTGGCTAGATGAGGCACCCAAGCCCAGTGTACTATTTAATCTTGAGTTCACTGTGCTTGTGATGTCCATTAATTTGATACTTCTCCCATTAAGGATTCTTCAAATTGCTTGGCCTTGGATATTTCACTTTTTAGTGAAGCTATCTGCTCCCTATAGCATTCTAGCTCTTCAGAGAGTTTGAGGTTCTCTGATTTTAAGGTGCTATACTCAGATAGTTGATTTCTGAGGGAAATGATTTTCTTCTCAGATTCTAATAAATCTAGGCATAGTACGTTAAATTCATGTTTAAAATCCTCAGAGTTGAAATCAAAAGAATTAATTACCTGATCTTCATCTGGTTGAACTTCTGATTCTGACTCTGATTCTTCTGCTTCTGAATTTGATTGTGAGGCATTAATAGCCATCGTACAGAATTCCTTTTCATCAGCATCATCCTCATCATCACTGGAACTGGATGAAGCTTCAGACTCCTCTTCAGTTTCACTCCATGTCTCAGCAACAAAACCCTTCCTTGTATGTTTGTTCTTGCTGGAGGAGGGTTTGTCTGAGCTGTTCTTTCTGAAGTCTTTTTCCTTTCTTCTTTCTCTTCTATCTTTCTTGTCCTTGTTCTTATTTTCTGAACAGTCAGACACAATATGGCCTGGTTTCCTGCAACCAAAACATATAATTTCTTTATTGTTATTTGATTTATCATACCTTGGTTTATCATGACCCTTGTATGATCTCTTTCTGAAGTCTTTTCTGGCCATCTTATAGAATCTTTTGGCCAGTAGACTTAAGAGCTCATCATTTCCTATAGCTTTATCTTCAGACTCCTCTTCTGCATCTTTGAAGGCTATGGTCTTTTCTTTCCTTGTGACTGGAGAAGTAGCCTTTTGTTCTTCTTCTCTATTTTTAATGAGCAGCTCAAAGGATTTGAGCTTGCCCAGGAGAGCTTCAGTGGTAATCTCATTTAGACTTCTGGCATCTTTGATTGGCCAGATTCTTGAATCCCAAGTGCTGGGGAAGCACATTAAGATTGAAAGTGAGGGGATAAGTTGTAAACTACTCTAGAGGGGGGGTGAATAGAGTATTCAAAATTTTATGAACACTTAGTCAGCTCCCTTGGAGTATATTTGCGGAATAGAAAATCTGATACTTGAACCCTAAGAGCCTAACACAGTGAGGTGCACAAGTGAGAGAGATAACTGAAATTTCAGTTTAACTAAAAGCCTATCACAGCAACTAGCAATCCTAGGTAGTTCTATCACATCCACAGAATAAACAAATCAGCAAGAACCAGAGAGACACAGGATATATAGTGGTTCCCTTTAAATAGGTACATCCACTCTTCTACCACCCTGGTAGGAATCCACTACAGGTTTTTGCTAAGGTGCCCTGCCACCAATGATCTGATTCAGGTAGATCAAACAGACCCTTTGAGCTTTTGATAAGGATGCTCAACCACAGGTTGTTGATAAGGTGCCCTGTCACCAACGTTCACTTTTGAAGAGGTGTGAACAAACTCTTTTTACAAAGGGGTTGAGAGAGTTAGATTATCTTCTCTGTTTTAAATACAGATTAGAGAAGATTTGTGGATTCTCTAAAGAATCAAAGTCTCCCCCTGGCTCAGTGGAAGTCCAGGGAAAGCCTTTGCTTCAGGATGAAGGAGTTTCAGATAAACTGAAACTAAATCCTCAGAAATCTGAAGACTGATTTTTATCAGGTCTTAAGATTCTGGAGCACTTGAAGCAGATCTTGAGCCTTTTCTGAAGTCTTTGAAAAACTCTAAGCAAATTGCTCAGGAGACTTGAGAATGGAAGATGATTGCTCGGGGCTTTTGCTTCAGGAAAACTTTTCTTCTTCTTGTTGTGAGATTGTGAAGAGGTGCTCTGATGATGCTTGAGCGGATGAATAATCTTTCTCTGTGTCTGTTACTGCATCTTTTCTGAGAGCAGAATCTCTTTTAAATATGTCTTCACGTTTTCCTTTGAAACGGCTCTATTGATTTGAATTCTCGAGCCCTGCAACAGATTATCTCAAAATAGAATATAGCAATAGGAATAGAATGACCTATTAACTTTCTGTCAGTCCCAATAAGGAATAAAATAAGCAGGAAAAATATCTCAGCATAAAGATGTACCGTTCTTGGAAATAGTACATAGTACCAACGGCTAGAAAACAGGCTGGAAAGATAAAGTCAACGTAATTTGTATAATAGGACAAAATGCTTTATCAAGAATACTGAATCCCGTGATTTATGTTTGACAGAATTTGTAAATAATTCATTTTGAATTTAAGCCATAATTTTAGCAACAAATAACTTCAGAGAATCTTTCTAACCACAAGCTAACACACTTGGAAATAAACCAAGGAATAGCATAAATACAAATAGATAAAATCAGACAGAAATCGTCGAACAGGGGTTCGAAGATCGTCGACCTGCAAACAGATCGTCGACCAATAGCAGGAATCTGTCGGAACAGAAATCGTCGACCACAAATCGTCGACCAGCTAATAGATCGTCGACCGGCTAACAGATAGTCGACCAGCGAACAGATCGTCGACCAGCAAATAGATAGTCGACCAGCAAAGGCAAATATCTGACGAGACAGAAATTGTGAAGCAAGAACACGATCGTCGACCTGATGATGACAGATCGTCGACCATCCTTTAGAGCGTAGAAAGCTTGCTCTGAGATCGTCGACCAACGGTCGACGATAATTGTCTTGACTTCAAAGATTCACTAGCCCTGCTATCGTCGACCATTGATCGACGATCGCGAGGCCTCGTTCGACGATGGTCGAACGGAAAAACCTTATCCACAAAAACATCTAGAACTTCTAACCTAAGCTCTAGGTCAGTTTATAAACTGCCCTAGGGAGACTAAACAAAGTCTAACCATGATCATATATCTTTATATGGATCAAGAGGGGCTGCAAGGGGATCACATAAGCCAAATCACATCTAGGGTACCAACAATCTCCCCCTATTTGGGTTATGTTATCCAATCCAGTTTAAAGGCTAAAGCAGACAACAACAAATCTAAAGATTAACCAGAATGATAAAACACAGGCAATACACAGAAAATATATCAAGCATAAAACAGCAGAAATGGAATGTATCAAGCAGATTTATCAGCAGGCTTAGCATCAGATGAGTTTTTAGGTATTGCAGCAGGTTTGAAAATAATTTCTCTGTTAGGGTTTGCTGCTTGTCTCTTGGATAGCATTAGATCATGTTCACCTATGATTTTCTTTTCAGCATAACTAGGTAGAACTGCGGCAGGATGTAGTCTCATGTATTCCTCAGTGTCAAAGGCTTCTGGATTGACTCGAATTCTGCTGAGTTCCTTTTCTCTGAATTCTGACATTGTTGAGTAAGCTGTAGGATCCAGTCCTTGAGATTTGGCTCTCTCCATCATGCTAAGTGCAATAGACTCTTTGAATCTTGCCATAGAGGCAATCCTTTCAGCTTCAGATTTATCTGATGGAGAGGCAGGTCTATCAGTATCTGTATGAGCTGCAATCTCTATGTTTCTTTGAAGAGCTGTAGCAAGTTTGCTTGAATCAAGAGGAATCTGCACAGCCTTCTTAGGATCAGTTTGAGCATATAGAGATTTTGGAGGTGCAAGCTCAATGAACTTTTTGTGGGATTTTTCTGAAAAGACCACTCTTTTTCCTTTTGAGTCAGTTGTCTCAGCAGCAGCAGGCTTTCTTGAAGACAAGGATGGACCTTTCCTGGGAGGAGAAGGTTTCCTTTCTGGGACTAACTTCTTAGGAGAAGGAGGAGGAGAGAATGTAGGTTGTTGATAAGTCATCTCCTTTATTTGTTCTACGAGAGCATTGTCATTTCTTTTATTTCCTTGTCCTGAACCACTTTGGCTTCCCTGGCCTTGTCTACTTCTTCTCTGATAAGATTGAGAGGGGTTGGAACTGGCTGATCTACCAATTGGAGCAGAAGAGATACTTCCAGAGGCTCCAGCACCAGGAGGTGGAGGAGGGCCTCTGGGGGGGAATTTCTGAACTGGAGAGTCATATCTCTTTGTCCTCTTCTTCTCTTTAGTCTGATTCTTTGACAATCTCATCCAGGGTTGGAATTCCTTGCTCTTAGGATCTATTCCCTTCAGAATGTAATAGGGAACATCCTTGTTAGGATTTGCAGTAGAAGGAGCAGGGGCTTTTCTTTTCTTGGAAGCAGCTCTTTTTCTTTTCTTAGAGGAGTCAGAATCATCAGAGTCATCATCATCATCAGAATGAGATGAGTCTTTCCCAGCATAATCATCAAAGTTTTGTTCAGATGGATCTTTGGCAGCAAGTTCAGCTTTGTCTTTCTTTTCTCTTTCTTCTTTCTCTTTAGCTTCTTCAATGGCATCTTGCCTAAGAAGGGCATCCAGATCAACATTTGGAGCACTTTTCCATAGCTCTGATTCTGGATACAACTCAGGAACTGTCTTGGGGACCAGTTCTGCAATAGAAGGAGTGGATATAGGATAGGTAAGGATAGGAGGAGAAAAGATGACAATATCTGCAGGGGCAGATGCTTTCTCTAGAGAGATGGCTAGGGAATCCAGATGATAGTTAGCCATCCCTTCAATGTACTCAGAGGCAATGTTCTCAGCCACAAAGGCTATAAATTGTTCTAGGTTTAGAGTACCTGAGCTTGAGTCCATTTCAGTCATCTTGGGAGCATTGTCTGCCCTATCTTGCACTTCTTCAATTTCTTCAGCAGCAGCATCAGCAGGGATGTTGATGATTTCAGCAGCAGCAGCATTTATGGTTGTGCCTGTATGCAAACAGAGATAGGTTAACAACCAAGTGGGAATAAAATATTCCCCCCAAGGTGAACAAACAACAAGTAATAGATAGGATTACCTGAAGATCTACACAGGATACCACTTTGCATCTAGGAAGGAGGTTATAATTCCTTCTAGATGTTCAGTGACATCAGGGATAGACACCTCTGCAAGGCACAAGAGGAGTGCCATACAGGAAAAGAAAAGAGTATCCTTGACCAAGGGGTCATCAAGGTACTCAGGTCTATAAGGGACCATATTCTCTTGAAAAGAGGGAACAGGAGGAGTAGATGTGAGTGAGGACTCACAGTCTAGGTTAAGATAGGATTCTAAATCTTTATCAGAATCAAGGGACTTAGCAGCATCAACTTGCAATGCTGATGTGAGATCATCAGCAGCTGTGATGGAAAGAAAGGGATAAGAAATTAACTCTAAGTTGGAGTTAGAATTAATTAGAATCTTAAATAAAGCTATACCATCGGGTTGAGCAGCAACATTCTCACAAACGTCCATGGGGACTTCCTCATTTTCTTTTTCAGGAACTTCTTCCTCAGAAGCTAGATTCACTAGGGAGTGAATGTCTTTGTTAGATACAAATATCAAATTGAAGTCCTGATTATATCCTTTGGAGAAAGAGTTTTAAGGTTTACCTTCTGGTTCTTTCTCTGGACTCTCTTGAGGTTCTTCTACAGATCCTTGAAGGGGAAGAGAGGAATTATCCTGAAGGGTCAGGGCATCACCTGAGACCACTTCAACAGACATCTCCCCCTGCATGACTTCAGTGGGGACTGGAGTCATGCATTTTACAGAAGGGGGCTCAGCAGAAGATGAGATGGATTTGATGGCGTCAGTGAGAGAATTGATGGAGGCAATGAGAGGGGCATTGGCAGCCTCAATCATGCTTTGGATGGAGGGAGTGATGAGCTGTACAAGGTGTGCAAGCATTTCAGGGGATATCTGAAATGCTGATGATGTAGAGGTGGATGGAATGGAAGCAGGATGATCTGCCACATGATCAAATGAGTCATGTGGAGATGGGTGAACATCAACATGAGTGTGGGAGTCATGTTGAGAAAGGTTTGTGAGGATGGTAGCAGTCACCATGTCAACACTGGCTGAAGCTGCCAGATGTTGTGGTGTTGGTGACTGGTGTGGAGATGCAGGTGGAATGAAAGATGCATGTTGTGATGGCACTTCAGATAGAGTGGAGGGTAGTGCAGGAGATGTAGATGCAGGGGTAAGGAGGGAGGATGAAGGGATTGCTGAGCCTTCCCCAGTAAGCGGGAGAGCGGCCGAATCAGCCCTTGTGTCTGAAGAGGGGTTAGGATCAACCCTGGCAGACTTTTTGATAATCCTCTGGGATTTCTTGAATAGAGAAGGGTCCAACCTCTTGCTGGCGTTTACTGCGGAGGGTGCAGAAACGAGCAGCAGGGGTGCTTTCACATATAGAAACACACCCAATACCCTGGCAAGATTTACCTCTTTCTGATTGTTCTTTCTCCTTATTAGTTCAAACAGAACTTTTCCCCAGGCAATCTGTGCCTTATTCACCAACGCTGACATCAGGGCAAACTGTTGCCTGTTGATATTGTCATGAGCAGAATGTTTTCCCAAAACGACCTTGCCTACCAGGTCGGCCAGAAACTTGTACTCTGGAGACAGGTTTATCTTCAGCAGCTTAGCCGGAATCCCTTCGGCATGGCCCATCACAGTGAGCATGCGGCCATATTCCTCTGAGCTTTGCTCATATTCCTCAGTTCCTGTTTGCAGTCCAAACAGCTCAGTCAATACTTCAGGAGTCAGAGTGACCTCCTCGCCATTTATCTTTCCTGACATCGCTTCGTCGCTGGAGGACGAGGTGTATACCCATTCACGAATTTCTGGTATATGAATCTTAGGAGAGAACGACATAAATTTCTTGAGGCCTTGGTCTTCACATAGCTGCAGAATATCTTGGATTGGTTGATCGCATCGGCTGAAAGAATCGAAGTCGACACAGAAGCCAGTGTCGAACTTCATTCCGAACAGAACAGCAGAAGGAATCGCCATAGAATTTGAGAGAAGATGGCGAATCGAGAAGCAAAACAGGGGAGAAGAGAATCGCGCGGGATTAGAGTTCGAGAGCGAATTCTAAGCCAGAAGAAGGAATATGAAAAGACGGAGCGGAAGGACGACGATCTCCAGACCTAAATCGACTATTAGAAACAAATCTGCGATCGTCGAACCCGGAATAAAATCGGTCGTCGAACACAGACCGACGATAGTCAATGTTTGACTAAATCGGTAAACATCGACCGACTACACGCAATTACCACGATCGTCGATCAATATATGATGGTCGACGATTCTCCACACAGCACAGAAAATCTGTCGTCGACCATTGGTCGACGATAGATACCTAAGGAGAGATCGTTGACCAGTTGGTCGACGATTTCTGCCTTACTACAGAACGAGCTGTCGTCGACGGTTGATCGACGATAGTTCTGACCTGGTCGAAGATCGTCGATCAGTCGTTCGACGATTTTAGACAGAAAACAAGACTAACCAAATTTTCACTACTCTGAACCATTAATCATGCCAAGCTGGTTCAGGAAGAACAAATGCTTTTGTTCATCAAGGGGCTTAGTGAAAATATCTCCTCTTTGCAGGTCTGTGGATATAAATTCCATTACTATCTTGTTCTTTTCCACATTATCTCTCAGAAAATGATGTCTAATCTCAATGTGCTTGGTTCTGGAGTGGTGCACAGGATTTTGAGCAATTGATATTGCACTGGTACTGTCACACAGAATTTTTGTGTTTGAGTGTGTGTACCCATAATCCACCAGCTGATTTTGAATCCACAGGATCTGTGAACAGCAACTAGCTGCTGCTATATATTCAGCCTCAGCAGTTGAAGTAGACACAGATGCCTGTTTCTTGCAAAACCAAGAGACAAGTCTCTCTCCCAGGAACTGACAAGTCCCTGAGGTGCTTTTCCTGTCAACTCTACAACCAGCATAATCAGCATCTGAATATCCAATTAATTCAAATCCTGACTCAGCTGGGTACCACAGTCCTAAGTTAGGACATCCCTTAAGGTATCTCAAGATCCTCTTGAGGAGAGTTAAGTGAGATTCCTTTGGGTTGACCTGAAACCTAGCACATAGGCATGTAGCAAACATTATGTCAGGCCTACTTGCAGTCAAATACAGCAGGGAACCAACAATGGCTCTATAATTCTTTTGATCAACAGACTTGCCATTGACATCAGAATCAATAACTGCATTTGAGGCCATAGGTGTGCTCATTGATGAAGCATCAGACATTCCAAATCTTTTAACCAGCTCTCTGGCATATTTTGATTGTGAAATGAAAATGCCATCAACACTCTGTTTCACTTGGAGACCAAGGAAATAGGATAACTCACCCATGCTGCTCATCTCAAACTTAGAGTGCATTAGTTCAGAGAACCTCTTGCATAGTTTGGGATCAGTAGAACCAAATATAATGTCATCTACATAGATTTGAACTAACAGTTGTGAGTCCTTATGATGTCTAATGAACAGGGTTCTATCTACTACACCTCTCACAAACTTGTGTTCTAGAAGAAAATTTGCTAAGGTCTCATACCAAGCTCTAGGAGCTTGCTTAAGTCCATATAGAGCCTTTTGGAGTTTGAACACATGAGTGGGTAAGGTTGATGAAACAAACCCTGGTGGTTGTTCAACAAACACTTCTTCCTTTAAATCTCCATTGAGGAAGGCACTCTTCACATCCATTTGGAAGACCTTAAATCTTTTATAGGCAGCATAGGCTAGGAAAATCCTAATGGCTTCTAGTCTGGCTACAGGGGCAAAAGTCTGATCATAGTCTATGCCTTCCTCCTGTCTATAGCCTTGAGCTACTAGCCTAGCCTTATTTCTAACTACTATGCCTTGGGCATCAAGCTTGTTTCTAAACACCCACTTGGTGCCTATGATCCGTTGGCCTCTTGGTCTTGGAACCAAGGTCCAAACTTTACATCTTTCAAACTGGTTAAGCTCCTCTTGCATTGCTATAATCCAGTGGGGATCAAGCTCAGCATCTTTAATGGTTAGGGGCTCAACCTGAGAAAGGAAACAAGCAAACATCACATCTTTGTTGAGTTGATGTCTTGTCTGGACTCCTGCTGAAATGTCTCCAATCACTTGAGATACAGGGTGATCTCTAAGTGTGACAAGATCAGTAGGTTCAACAATGATCTGATCTTCAACAGTTTCAAGATTTAATTCCTCATGTGGAATTTGATCAACTGTTGGAGCAGGTGCTTTAACTTGAAAAAGTTCTACATCAGATTCAGAATCTGAAGAAGCAACCTGAGGAGTTTGTTGGGGATGATTCTCCTGTGTGAGTCTCAAACCTTCCAAATCCTTACTTACTCCTAGGACTTGCACTGTACTATTAGAAGAAGAATCCTTCTCCTTATAGTACATGACTGTCTCATCAAAAGAGACATGTGCAGACTCTTCTATCTTAAGAGAGGATTTATTAAGGATCCTATAGGCTTTGCTTACTTGAGAGTATCCTAGAAAAACTCCCATTGAAGCTCTTGCCTCAAATTTTCTATGGTATTCTTTGTTATTGTTATGAACAAAAGCAACACAGCCAAACACTCTAAAATAGTCTATTTTAGGTTTCACTTGCTTAAGTAATTCATAGGGAGTCTTACCCTTAAGTTTATGTATCAGACTTCTGTTCAATACATAGTTAGCTGTGCTAACTGCTTCAGCCCAAAAGGACAGAGGCATGTTAGCATCTGCCAACAATGTACTTGCAGCTTCAATTAGGGTTCTGTTTTTCCTTTCAACTACCCCATTTTGTTGAGGAGTTCTAGGAGCAGAGAAGCTATGTTTGATACCTTCCTTCTCACAGAATTCTTGCATAAGAAGAGATTCAAACTCAGTACCATGATCACTTCTGATCAAGGCAATCTGAGTAGAATACTCACTCTGTATACACTTTAGAAAATCTGTAAGAACCTTGAAGTTATCAGCCTTAGTTCTCAAGAAGAATACCCAAGTGAACCTGGAGAAGTCATCTACAATTACTAGAGTGTAAGACTTCCCTCCAAGACTCTGCACAGCAATAGGACCAAATAAGTCCAAATGTAACAAGTACAGAATCCTGGGAGAATCACTTTTATTAACTGATTTAAAGCTATTTCTTGTTTGCTTTCCTAGTTGACAAGCTTTGCAAAGGCCTTCCTTCTTGTAGGGGCAAGAAGGTAAGCCTCGTACAAGATTGTATTTAGCCAACCTAGAGATGTTTTTCAAGTTTACATGACTAAGTCTCTTATGCCAAAGGGTATTATTACTGGTTACTTCATTAAATAAGCATATTTCAGATTTGGAGGAATTAAAATCTACAACATAAACATTTCCAATTCTAATGCCTACTAACACCACAGTATTATTTAAAGAAATATTGCAGGCAGTGTCAGTAAACCATACCTTGTATCCAGCATCACACATTTGACTTACAGAGATTAGGTTGTGCTTTAGTCCTGAGACATAAGCTACCTTCTTGAAGGTTACAGCTCCTATGGTGAAGCTGCCATACCCTTCAGTCTGTCCACAGCTGGAATCCCCAAATACAACTTTTGGTCCCAGCTTGGCTTTGAAACCTGACAGGTTCTTCTTCTTTCCTGTCATATGCTTTGAGCATCCACTATCCAGATACCATTTGTCATGTATGACTGGATAGGTCTTCACCTGCAGAGAGAGCAGTTACACATTGTGGACCCAGGTTACCTTGGGTCTAGTATTCTTCACAAAAGAAAAACTAGATATAAAAGATTTTGCAGGCTTTGATTTATATCCTAAAGGGTGTGATCTCCTAGGTGGGATAATCCATTCAGTTGAAGGATTAAACAACCTGGGGTGGTGATTAGGATTTGAAGTTCTGGAAGTTTGAAAATGATTTTCCAGCTTAAGTCCAGATCGTCGATCGATGGTCGACGATCGCAAGCCATATCGTCGATCATTTCCAGTATAGCTATATTCTGGATTCAACGATCGTCGATCACTGGTCGACGACTCAAGATGAGATCGTCGATCTCCTGCACCAAAGATATCATACTTGGTGAAGGTGTTCAGCGATCGTCGATAGTCGTTCGACGATTGGTTTGACGATCGTCGATTAATGTTCGACGATTTTTGTAAAGCTAGAAATTTTTTCTTCCTATTCTCTTTCTTAATCTTATTCTGAATTTTCTTGCATTTTTCAATTTCCTCAGTATTCTTTATTCCTGATTCAGAGACAAATTTTACTGGAGTGCTAAATCTCTCCTTTGTGAGGAGGATGGGTTCACTAGGTGTAGCACCTAAGCCTAGTTTATCATTACCAACCCGAGTGTTTGCTATACAGGTTATTTCAGATAATTTAAGGCTTCTGCCATTTAATTGTTCTTCTAACCTCTTAGATTTAGCTAGTTCTAACTTTAGGAATATTACTTCTTCTTTTGAGCTCTCTAATTCCTTTTCTAATCTGATTATTTCAACACCTTCCATGTCTAGTTCCATTATTTTTAATCTAAGTGACTTAATTTCTTTTTCAGATAATAGTAAGTCTAAACATAGAGTTTTAAATTTTAGTTTGAACTCAGGAGATGAGAAATCAAATGAGTCGATTACCTGGTCCTCCATAAAGGAGTCTTCTTCATTGTCTCCTTCTTCTTCAGAATTCTCTGCAGCTGACAGAGAGCTGCAGGCATCAATGGCCATGAGGCAGACCTCTTTGGCTTTCTTCTCTTCTTCTTCTTCTGAATCACTGGAGCTAGAGGAGCAGGTATCCTCTTCTGTTTCACTCCAGGTAGCAGCCACAAATCCCTTGTCCTTCTTCTTGTATTTGTGTGATGAGGACTTGGAGTGGTGCTTCCTGTATTCTTTCTCATGTTTCTTCTCCTTATACTTCTTCTCTGGACAATCTGGGGCAATGTGTCCAGGCTTGCTGCATACATAACAAATGATTTCTTTAGATGGAGTTTTGTCATACCTTGGCTTGTCCTCATGCTTGGAGAACTTCTTTCTGAGGTCTTTTCTTCCCATGTTGAAGAATCTCTTGGCAATGAGTGCCAGTAACTCCTCATTTGATTGACTTCCTTCAGAAGTCTCAGCAGCCTTAAGAGCTAGAGAATGCTCTTTCTTTGTAGGAGTAGGAGTCTTCACTTCAGTTACAGCAGCTCTACTCTTTAAGGTTTGCTCATATGACCTGAGCTTTCCCAACAGAGCTTCTGTGGAGAGTTCCACAGTGTTTCTTCCATCCTTGATGGGCCATATCCTTGAGTCCCAAGAGATGGGAAGGCACATCAGGATCTTGTCATTGACTTCTGACAAGGTTATCTCCTTGTCTAAAGACCTCAGTTCACTTATTATTGAACTGAGTCTTGTGTACATGGTGTCAATGTCTTCAGCATCATCCTTCTTGAAGTTTTCATACTGAGAGGTGAGATTGGATCTCCTGTCCTTCCTCTCATCAGCTGAGCCAGCAACTATGTGGTTGAGGGAATCCCACATAGCTTTGGCTGAGGTACATTCAGCCAGCTTCTGGAATATCTCATCAGACATTGTCTGAGCTAGGATATTCATTGCTTTAGCATCAGCTGCTTTTGCCTTCTTGTAAGTTTCATTGTAGTCAGGTGATGGCACAGCACTGAGATCAGCAGAAGTGGAAGCAGCAGCAGGCCTAGCAGGTGGTCCTGTCAAAATAGAAGAAAAAATATCTTCATCAATAGAATTCATGTATAGTCTTATCCTGGCCTTCCATATGCCAAACTTGGACAAGTTGCATACAGGAGGTCTGGTGCTTGAATAATCCTTAGACTGGGCCATGTGTGGAAGTGTTTGTGAATGGTATCAGGAAACAACTTATCACAGGATCTTTTAACTCAGGTGTTAGCCTGTATGAACAGATAACCTCCCTCTGATACCAATTGAAAGTGAGGGGATAAGTTGTAAACTACTCTAGAGGGGGGGTGAATAGAGTATTCAAAATTTTATGAACACTTAGTCAGCTCCCTTGGAGTATATTTGCGGAATAGAAAATCTGATACTTGAACCCTAAGAGCCTAACACAGTGAGGTGCACAAGTGAGAGAGATAACTGAAATTTCAGTTTAACTAAAAGCCTATCACAGCAACTAGCAATCCTAGGTAGTTCTATCACAGCCACAGAATAAACAAATCAGCAAGAACCAGAGAGACACAGGATATATAGTGGTTCCCTTTAAATAGGTACATCCACTCTTCTACCACCCTGGTAGGAATCCACTACAGGTTTTTGCTAAGGTGCCCTGCCACCAATGATCTGATTCAGGTAGATCAAACAGACCCTTTGAGCTTTTGATAAGGATGCTCAACCACAGGTTGTTGATAAGGTGCCCTGTCACCAACGTTCACTTTTGAAGAGGTGTGAACAAACTCTTTTTACAAAGGGGTTGAGAGAGTTAGATTATCTTCTCTGTTTTAAATACAGATTAGAGAAGATTTGTGGATTCTCTAAAGAATCAAAGTCTCCCCCTGGCTCAGTGGAAGTCCAGGGAAAGCCTTTGCTTCAGGATGAAGGAGTTTCAGATAAACTGAAACTAAATCCTCAGAAATCTGAAGACTGATTTTTATCAGGTCTTAAGATTCTGGAGCACTTGAAGCAGATCTTGAGCCTTTTCTGAAGTCTTTGAAAAACTCTAAGCAAATTGCTCAGGAGACTTGAGAATGGAAGATGATTGCTCGGGGCTTTTGCTTCAGGAAAACTTTTCTTCTTCTTGTTGTGAGATTGTGAAGAGGTGCTCTGATGATGCTTGAGCGGATGAATAATCTTTCTCTGTGTCTGTTACTGCATCTTTTCTGAGAGCAGAATCTCTTTTAAATATGTCTTCACGTTTTCCTTTGAAACGGCTCTATTGATTTGAATTCTCGAGCCCTGCAACAGATTATCTCAAAATAGAATATAGCAATAGGAATAGAATGACCTATTAACTTTCTGTCAGTCCCAATAAGGAATAAAATAAGCAGGAAAAATATCTCAGCATAAAGATGTACCGTTCTTGGAAATAGTACATAGTACCAACGGCTAGAAAACAGGCTGGAAAGATAAAGTCAACGTAATTTGTATAATAGGACAAAATGCTTTATCAAGAATACTGAATCCCGTGATTTATGTTTGACAGAATTTGTAAATAATTCATTTTGAATTTAAGCCATAATTTTAGCAACAAATAACTTCAGAGAATCTTTCTAACCACAAGCTAACACACTTGGAAATAAACCAAGGAATAGCATAAATACAAATAGATAAAATCAGACAGAAATCGTCGAACAGGGGTTCGAAGATCGTCGACCTGCAAACAGATCGTCGACCAATAGCAGGAATCTGTCGGAACAGAAATCGTCGACCACAAATCGTCGACCAGCTAATAGATCGTCGACCGGCTAACAGATAGTCGACCAGCGAACAGATCGTCGACCAGCAAATAGATAGTCGACCAGCAAAGGCAAATATCTGACGAGACAGAAATCGTGAAGCAAGAACACGATCGTCGACCTGATGATGACAGATCGTCGACCATCCTTCAGAGCGTAGAAAGCTTGCTCTGAGATCGTCGACCAACGGTCGACGATAATTGTCTTGACTTCAAAGATTCACTAGCCCTGCTATCGTCGACCATTGATCGACGATCGCGAGGCCTCGTTCGACGATGGTCGAACGGAAAAACCTTATCCACAAAAACATCTAGAACTTCTAACCTAAGCTCTAGGTCAGTTTATAAACTGCCCTAGGGAGACTAAACAAAGTCTAACCATGATCATATATCTTTATATGGATCAAGAGGGGCTGCAAGGGGATCACATAAGCCAAATCACATCTAGGGTACCAACAATCTCCCCCTATTTGGGTTATGTTATCCAATCCAGTTTAAAGGCTAAAGCAGACAACAACAAATCTAAAGATTAACCAGAATGATAAAACACAGGCAATACACAGAAAATATATCAAGCATAAAACAGCAGAAATGGAATGTATCAAGCAGATTTATCAGCAGGCTTAGCATCAGATGAGTTTTTAGGTATTGCAGCAGGTTTGAAAATAATTTCTCTGTTAGGGTTTGCTGCTTGTCTCTTGGATAGCATTAGATCATGTTCACCTATGATTTTCTTTTCAGCATAACTAGGTAGAACTGCGGCAGGATGTAGTCTCATGTATTCCTCAGTGTCAAAGGCTTCTGGATTGACTCGAATTCTGCTGAGTTCCTTTTCTCTGAATTCTGACATTGTTGAGTAAGCTGTAGGATCCAGTCCTTGAGATTTGGCTCTCTCCATCATGCTAAGTGCAATAGACTCTTTGAATCTTGCCATAGAGGCAATCCTTTCAGCTTCAGTTTTATCTGATGGAGAGGCAGGTCTATCAGTATCTGTATGAGCTGCAATCTCTATGTTTCTTTGAAGAGCTGTAGCAAGTTTGCTTGAATCAAGAGGAATCTGCACAGCCTTCTTAGGATCAGTTTGAGCATATAGAGATTTTGGAGGTGCAAGCTCAATGAACTTTTTGTGGGATTTTTCTGAAAAGACCACTCTTTTTCCTTTTGAGTCAGTTGTCTCAGCAGCAGCAGGCTTTCTTGAAGACGAGGATGGACCTTTCCTGGGAGGAGAAGGTTTCCTTTCTGGGACTAACTTCTTAGGAGAAGGAGGAGGAGAGAATGTAGGTTGTTGATAAGTCATCTCCTTTATTTGTTCTACGAGAGCATTGTCATTTCTTTTATTTCCTTGTCCTGAACCACTTTGGCTTCCCTGGCCTTGTCTACTTCTTCTCTGATAAGATTGAGAGGGGTTGGAACTGGCTGATCTACCAATTGGAGCAGAAGAGATACTTCCAGAGGCTCCAGCACCAGGAGGTGGAGGAGGGCCTCTGGGGGGGAATTTCTGAACTGGAGAGTCATATCTCTTTGTCCTCTTCTTCTCTTTAGTCTGATTCTTTGACAATCTCATCCAGGGTTGGAATTCCTTGCTCTTAGGATCTATTCCCTTCAGAATGTAATAGGGAACATCCTTGTTAGGATTTGCAGTAGAAGGAGCAGGGGCTTTTCTTTTCTTGGAAGCAGCTCTTTTTCTTTTCTTAGAGGAGTCAGAATCATCAGAGTCATCATCATCATCAGAATGAGATGAGTCTTTCCCAGCATAATCATCAAAGTTTTGTTCAGATGGATCTTTGGCAGCAAGTTCAGCTTTGTCTTTCTTTTCTCTTTCTTCTTTCTCTTTAGCTTCTTCAATGGCATCTTGCCTAAGAAGGGCATCCAGATCAACATTTGGAGCACTTTTCCATAGCTCTGATTCTGGATACAACTCAGGAACTGTCTTGGGGACCAGTTCTGCAATAGAAGGAGTGGATATAGGATAGGTAAGGATAGGAGGAGAAAAGATGACAATATCTGCAGGGGCAGATGCTTTCTCTAGAGAGATGGCTAGGGAATCCAGATGATAGTTAGCCATCCCTTCAATGTACTCAGAGGCAATGTTCTCAGCCACAAAGGCTATAAATTGTTCTAGGTTTAGAGTACCTGAGCTTGAGTCCATTTCAGTCATCTTGGGAGCATTGTCTGCCCTATCTTGCACTTCTTCAATTTCTTCAGCAGCAGCATCAGCAGGGATGTTGATGATTTCAGCAGCAGCAGCATTTATGGTTGTGCCTGTATGCAAACAGAGATAGGTTAACAACCAAGTGGGAATAAAATATTCCCCCCAAGGTGAACAAACAACAGGTAATAGATAGGATTACCTGAAGATCTACACAGGATACCACTTTGCATCTAGGAAGGAGGTTATAATTCCTTCTAGATGTTCAGTGACATCAGGGATAGACACCTCTGCAAGGCACAAGAGGAGTGCCATACAGGAAAAGAAAAGAGTATCCTTGACCAAGGGGTCATCAAGGTACTCAGGTCTATAAGGGACCATATTCTCTTGAAAAGAGGGAACAGGAGGAGTAGATGTGAGTGAGGACTCACAGTCTAGGTTAAGATAGGATTCTAAATCTTTATCAGAATCAAGGGACTTAGCAGCATCAACTTGCAATGCTGATGTGAGATCATCAGCAGCTGTGATGGAAAGAAAGGGATAAGAAATTAACTCTAAGTTGGAGTTAGAATTAATTAGAATCTTAAATAAAGCTATACCATCGGGTTGAGCAGCAACATTCTCACAAACGTCCATGGGGACTTCCTCATTTTCTTTTTCAGGAACTTCTTCCTCAGAAGCTAGATTCACTAGGGAGTGAATGTCTTTGTTAGATACAAATATCAAATTGAAGTCCTGATTATATCCTTTGGAGAAAGAGTTTTAAGGTTTACCTTCTGGTTCTTTCTCTGGACTCTCTTGAGGTTCTTCTACAGATCCTTGAAGGGGAAGAGAGGAATTATCCTGAAGGGTCAGGGCATCACCTGAGACCACTTCAACAGACATCTCCCCCTGCATGACTTCAGTGGGGACTGGAGTCATGCATTTTACAGAAGGGGGCTCAGCAGAAGATGAGATGGATTTGATGGCGTCAGTGAGAGAATTGATGGAGGCAATGAGAGGGGCATTGGCAGCCTCAATCATGCTTTGGATGGAGGGAGTGATGAGCTGTACAAGGTGTGCAAGCATTTTAGGGGATATCTGAAATGCTGATGATGTAGAGGTGGATGGAATGGAAGCAGGATGATCTGCCACATGATCAAATGAGTCATGTGGAGATGGGTGAACATCAACATGAGTGTGGGAGTCATGTTGAGAAAGGTTTGTGAGGATGGTAGCAGTCACCATGTCAACACTGGCTGAAGCTGCCAGATGTTGTGGTGTTGGTGACTGGTGTGGAGATGCAGGTGGAATGAAAGATGCATGTTGTGATGGCACTTCAGATAGAGTGGAGGGTAGTGCAGGAGATGTAGATGCAGGGGTAAGGAGGGAGGATGAAGGGATTGCTGAGCCTTCCCCAGTAAGCGGGAGAGCGGCCGAATCAGCCCTTGTGTCTGAAGAGGGGTTAGGATCAACCCTGGCAGACTTTTTGATAATCCTCTGGGATTTCTTGAATAGAGAAGGGTCCAACCTCTTGCTGGCGTTTACTGCGGAGGGTGCAGAAACGAGCAGCAGGGGTGCTTTCACATATAGAAACACACCCAGTACCCTGGCAAGATTTACCTCTTTCTGATTGTTCTTTCTCCTTATTAGTTCAAACAGAACTTTTCCCCAGGCAATCTGTGCCTTATTCACCAACGCTGACATCAGGGCAAACTGTTGCCTGTTGATATTGTCATGAGCAGAATGTTTTCCCAAAACGACCTTGCCTACCAGGTCGGCCAGAAACTTGTACTCTGGAGACAGGTTTATCTTCAGCAGCTTAGCCGGAATCCCTTCGGCATGGCCCATCACAGTGAGCATGCGGCCATATTCCTCTGAGCTTTGCTCATATTCCTCAGTTCCTGTTTGCAGTCCAAACAGCTCAGTCAATACTTCAGGAGTCAGAGTGACCTCCTCGCCATTTATCTTTCCTGACATCGCTTCGTCGCTGGAGGACGAGGTGTATACCCATTCACGAATTTCTGGTATATGAATCTTAGGAGAGAACGACATAAATTTCTTGAGGCCTTGGTCTTCACATAGCTGCAGAATATCTTGGATTGGTTGATCGCATCGGCTGAAAGAATCGAAGTCGACACAGAAGCCAGTGTCGAACTTCATTCCGAACAGAACAGCAGAAGGAATCGCCATAGAATTTGAGAGAAGATGGCGAATCGAGAAGCAAAACAGGGGAGAAGAGAATCGCGCGGGATTAGAGTTCGAGAGCGAATTCTAAGCCAGAAGAAGGAATATGAAAAGACGGAGCGGAAGGACGACGATCTCCAGACCTAAATCGACTATTAGAAACAAATCTGCGATCGTCGAACCCGGAATAAAATCGGTCGTCGAACACAGACCGACGATAGTCAATGTTTGACTAAATCGGTAAACATCGACCGACTACACGCAATTACCACGATCGTCGATCAATATATGATGGTCGACGATTCTCCACACAGCACAGAAAATCTGTCGTCGACCATTGGTCGACGATAGATACCTAAGGAGAGATCGTTGACCAGTTGGTCGACGATTTCTGCCTTACTACAGAACGAGCTGTCGTCGACGGTTGATCGACGATAGTTCTGACCTGGTCGAAGATCGTCGATCAGTCGTTCGACGATTTTAGACAGAAAACAAGACTAACCAAATTTTCACTACTCTGAACCATTAATCATGCCAAGCTGGTTCAGGAAGAACAAATGCTTTTGTTCATCAAGGGGCTTAGTGAAAATATCTCCTCTTTGCAGGTCTGTGGATATAAATTCCATTACTATCTTGTTCTTTTCCACATTATCTCTCAGAAAATGATGTCTAATCTCAATGTGCTTGGTTCTGGAGTGGTGCACAGGATTTTGAGCAATTGATATTGCACTGGTACTGTCACACAGAATTTTTGTGTTTGAGTGTGTGTACCCATAATCCACCAGCTGATTTTGAATCCACAGGATCTGTGAACAGCAACTAGCTGCTGCTATATATTCAGCCTCAGCAGTTGAAGTAGACACAGATGCCTGTTTCTTGCAAAACCAAGAGACAAGTCTCTCTCCCAGGAACTGACAAGTCCCTGAGGTGCTTTTCCTGTCAACTCTACAACCAGCATAATCAGCATCTGAATATCCAATTAATTCAAATCCTGACTCAGCTGGGTACCACAGTCCTAAGTTAGGACATCCCTTAAGGTATCTCAAGATCCTCTTGAGGAGAGTTAAGTGAGATTCCTTTGGGTTGACCTGAAACCTAGCACATAGGCATGTAGCAAACATTATGTCAGGCCTACTTGCAGTCAAATACAGCAGGGAACCAACAATGGCTCTATAATTCTTTTGATCAACAGACTTGCCATTGACATCAGAATCAATAACTGCATTTGAGGCCATAGGTGTGCTCATTGATGAAGCATCAGACATTCCAAATCTTTTAACCAGCTCTCTGGCATATTTTGATTGTGAAATGAAAATGCCATCAACACTCTGTTTCACTTGGAGACCAAGGAAATAGGATAACTCACCCATGCTGCTCATCTCAAACTTAGAGTGCATTAGTTCAGAGAACCTCTTGCATAGTTTGGGATCAGTAGAACCAAATATAATGTCATCTACATAGATTTGAACTAACAGTTGTGAGTCCTTATGATGTCTAATGAACAGGGTTCTATCTACTACACCTCTCACAAACTTGTGTTCTAGAAGAAAATTTGCTAAGGTCTCATACCAAGCTCTAGGAGCTTGCTTAAGTCCATATAGAGCCTTTTGGAGTTTGAACACATGAGTGGGTAAGGTTGATGAAACAAACCCTGGTGGTTGTTCAACAAACACTTCTTCCTTTAAATCTCCATTGAGGAAGGCACTCTTCACATCCATTTGGAAGACCTTAAATCTTTTATAGGCAGCATAGGCTAGGAAAATCCTAATGGCTTCTAGTCTGGCTACAGGGGCAAAAGTCTGATCATAGTCTATGCCTTCCTCCTGTCTATAGCCTTGAGCTACTAGCCTAGCCTTATTTCTAACTACTATGCCTTGGGCATCAAGCTTGTTTCTAAACACCCACTTGGTGCCTATGATCCGTTGGCCTCTTGGTCTTGGAACCAAGGTCCAAACTTTACATCTTTCAAACTGGTTAAGCTCCTCTTGCATTGCTATAATCCAGTGGGGATCAAGCTCAGCATCTTTAATGGTTAGGGGCTCAACCTGAGAAAGGAAACAAGCAAACATCACATCTTTGTTGAGTTGATGTCTTGTCTGGACTCCTGCTGAAATGTCTCCAATCACTTGAGATACAGGGTGATCTCTAAGTGTGACAAGATCAGTAGGTTCAACAATGATCTGATCTTCAACAGTTTCAAGATTTAATTCCTCATGTGGAATTTGATCAACTGTTGGAGCAGGTGCTTTAACTTGAAAAAGTTCTACATCAGATTCAGAATCTGAAGAAGCAACCTGAGGAGTTTGTTGGGGATGATTCTCCTGTGTGAGTCTCAAACCTTCCAAATCCTTACTTACTCCTAGGACTTGCACTGTACTATTAGAAGAAGAATCCTTCTCCTTATAGTACATGACTGTCTCATCAAAAGAGACATGTGCAGACTCTTCTATCTTAAGAGAGGATTTATTAAGGATCCTATAGGCTTTGCTTACTTGAGAGTATCCTAGAAAAACTCCCATTGAAGCTCTTGCCTCAAATTTTCTATGGTATTCTTTGTTATTGTTATGAACAAAAGCAACACAGCCAAACACTCTAAAATAGTCTATTTTAGGTTTCACTTGCTTAAGTAATTCATAGGGAGTCTTACCCTTAAGTTTATGTATCAGACTTCTGTTCAATACATAGTTAGCTGTGCTAACTGCTTCAGACCAAAAGGACAGAGGCATGTTAGCATCTGCCAACAATGTACTTGCAGCTTCAATTAGGGTTCTGTTTTTCCTTTCAACTACCCCATTTTGTTGAGGAGTTCTAGGAGCAGAGAAGCTATGTTTGATACCTTCCTTCTCACAGAATTCTTGCATAAGAAGAGATTCAAACTCAGTACCATGATCACTTCTGATCAAGGCAATCTGAGTAGAATACTCACTCTGTATACACTTTAGAAAATCTGTAAGAACCTTGAAGTTATCAGCCTTAGTTCTCAAGAAGAATACCCAAGTGAACCTGGAGAAGTCATCTACAATTACTAGAGTGTAAGACTTCCCTCCAAGACTCTGCACAGTAATAGGACCAAATAAGTCCAAATGTAACAAGTACAGAATCCTGGGAGAATCACTTTTATTAACTGATTTAAAGCTATTTCTTGTTTGCTTTCCTAGTTGACAAGCTTTGCAAAGGCCTTCCTTCTTGTAGGGGCAAGAAGGTAAGCCTCGTACAAGATTGTATTTAGCCAACCTAGAGATGTTTTTCAAGTTTACATGACTAAGTCTCTTATGCCAAAGGGTATTATTACTGGTTACTTCATTAAATAAGCATATTTCAGATTTGGAGGAATTAAAATCTACAACATAAACATTTCCAATTCTAATGCCTACTAACACCACAGTATTATTTAAAGAAATATTGCAGGCAGTGTCAGTAAACCATACCTTGTATCCAGCATCACACATTTGACTTACAGAGATTAGGTTGTGCTTTAGTCCTGAGACATAAGCTACCTTCTTGAAGGTTACAGCTCCTATGGTGAAGCTGCCATACCCTTCAGTCTGTCCACAGCTGGAATCCCCAAATACAACTTTTGGTCCCAGCTTGGCTTTGAAACCTGACAGGTTCTTCTTCTTTCCGGTCATATGCTTTGAGCATCCACTATCCAGATACCATTTGTCATGTATGACTGGATAGGTCTTCACCTGCAGAGAGAGCAGTTACACATTGTGGACCCAGGTTACCTTGGGTCCAGTATTCTTCACAAAAGAAAAACTAGATATAAAAGATTTTGCAGGCTTTGATTTATATCCTAAAGGGTGTGATCTCCTAGGTGGGATAATCCATTCAGTTGAAGGATTAAACAACCTGGGGTGGTGATTAGGATTTGAAGTTCTGGAAGTTTGAAAATGATTTTCCAGCTTAAGTCCAGATCGTCGATCGATGGTCGACGATCGCAAGCCATATCGTCGATCATTTCCAGTATAGCTATATTCTGGATTCAACGATCGTCGATCACTGGTCGACGACTCAAGATGAGATCGTCGATCTCCTGCACCAAAGATATCATACTTGGTGAAGGTGTTCAGCGATCGTCGATAGTCGTTCGACGATTGGTTTGACGATCGTCGATTAATGTTCGACGATTTTTGTAAAGCTAGAAATTTTTTCTTCCTATTCTCTTTCTTAATCTTATTCTGAATTTTCTTGCATTTTTCAATTTCCTCAGTATTCTTTATTCCTGATTCAGAGACAAATTTTACTGGAGTGCTAAATCTCTCCTTTGTGAGGAGGATGGGTTCACTAGGTGTAGCACCTAAGCCTAGTTTATCATTACCAACCCGAGTGTTTGCTATACAGGTTATTTCAGATAATTTAAGGCTTCTGCCATTTAATTGTTCTTCTAACCTCTTAGATTTAGCTAGTTCTAACTTTAGGAATGTTACTTCTTCTTTTGAGCTCTCTAATTCCTTTTCTAATCTGATTATTTCAACACCTTCCATGTCTAGTTCCATTATTTTTAATCTAAGTGACTTAATTTCTTTTTCAGATAATAGTAAGTCTAAACATAGAGTTTTAAATTTTAGTTTGAACTCAGGAGATGAGAAATCAAATGAGTCGATTACCTGGTCCTCCATAAAGGAGTCTTCTTCATTGTCTCCTTCTTCTTCAGAATTCTCTGCAGCTGACAGAGAGCTGCAGGCATCAATGGCCATGAGGCAGACCTCTTTGGCTTTCTTCTCTTCTTCTTCTTCTGAATCACTGGAGCTAGAGGAGCAGGTATCCTCTTCTGTTTCACTCCAGGTAGCAGCCACAAATCCCTTGTCCTTCTTCTTGTATTTGTGTGATGAGGACTTGGAGTGGTGCTTCCTGTATTCTTTCTCATGTTTCTTCTCCTTATACTTCTTCTCTGGACAATCTGGGGCAATGTGTCCAGGCTTGCTGCATACATAACAAATGATTTCTTTAGATGGAGTTTTGTCATACCTTGGCTTGTCCTCATGCTTGGAGAACTTCTTTCTGAGGTCTCTTCTTCCCATGTTGAAGAATCTCTTGGCAATGAGTGCCAGTAACTCCTCATTTGATTGACTTCCTTCAGAAGTCTCAGCAGCCTTAAGAGCTAGAGAATGCTCTTTCTTTGTAGGAGTAGGAGTCTTCACTTCAGTTACAGCAGCTCTACTCTTTAAGGTTTGCTCATATGACCTGAGCTTTCCCAACAGAGCTTCTGTGGAGAGTTCCACAGTGTTTCTTCCATCCTTGATGGGCCATATCCTTGAGTCCCAAGAGATGGGAAGGCACATCAGGATCTTGTCATTGACTTCTGACAAGGTTATCTCCTTGTCTAAAGACCTCAGTTCACTTATTATTGAACTGAGTCTTGTGTACATGGTGTCAATGTCTTCAGCATCATCCTTCTTGAAGTTTTCATACTGAGAGGTGAGATTGGATCTCCTGTCCTTCCTCTCATCAGCTGAGCCAGCAACTATGTGGTTGAGGGAATCCCACATAGCTTTGGCTGAGGTACATTCAGCCAGCTTCTGGAATATCTCATCAGACATTGTCTGAGCTAGGATATTCATTGCTTTAGCATCAGCTGCTTTTGCCTTCTTGTAAGTTTCATTGTAGTCAGGTGGTGGCACAGCACTGAGATCAGCAGAAGTGGAAGCAGCAGCAGGCCTAGCAGGTGGTCCTGTCAAAATAGAAGAAAAAATATCTTCATCAATAGAATTCATGTATAGTCTTATCCTGGCCTTCCATATGCCAAACTTGGACAAGTTGCATACAGGAGGTCTGGTGCTTGAATAATCCTTAGACTGGGCCATGTGTGGAAGTGTTTGTGAATGGTATCAGGAAACAACTTATCACAGGATCTTTTAACTCAGGTGTTAGCCTGTATGAACAGATAACCTCCCTCTGATACCAATTGAAAGTGAGGGGATAAGTTGTAAACTACTCTAGAGGGGGGGTGAATAGAGTATTCAAAATTTTATGAACACTTAGTCAGCTCCCTTGGAGTATATTTGCGGAATAGAAAATCTGATACTTGAACCCTAAGAGCCTAACACAGTGAGGTGCACAAGTGAGAGAGATAACTGAAATTTCAGTTTAACTAAAAGCCTATCACAGCAACTAGCAATCCTAGGTAGTTCTATCACAGCCACAGAATAAACAAATCAGCAAGAACCAGAGAGACACAGGATATATAGTGGTTCCCTTTAAATAGGTACATCCACTCTTCTACCACCCTGGTAGGAATCCACTACAGGTTTTTGCTAAGGTGCCCTGCCACCAATGATCTGATTCAGGTAGATCAAACAGACCCTTTGAGCTTTTGATAAGGATGCTCAACCACAGGTTGTTGATAAGGTGCCCTGTCACCAACGTTCACTTTTGAAGAGGTGTGAACAAACTCTTTTTACAAAGGGGTTGAGAGAGTTAGATTATCTTCTCTGTTTTAAATACAGATTAGAGAAGATTTGTGGATTCTCTAAAGAATCAAAGTCTCCCCCTGGCTCAGTGGAAGTCCAGGGAAAGCCTTTGCTTCAGGATGAAGGAGTTTCAGATAAACTGAAACTAAATCCTCAGAAATCTGAAGACTGATTTTTATCAGGTCTTAAGATTCTGGAGCACTTGAAGCAGATCTTGAGCCTTTTCTGAAGTCTTTGAAAAACTCTAAGCAAATTGCTCAGGAGACTTGAGAATGGAAGATGATTGCTCGGGGCTTTTGCTTCAGGAAAACTTTTCTTCTTCTTGTTGTGAGATTGTGAAGAGGTGCTCTGATGATGCTTGAGCGGATGAATAATCTTTCTCTGTGTCTGTTACTGCATCTTTTCTGAGAGCAGAATCTCTTTTAAATATGTCTTCACGTTTTCCTTTGAAACGGCTCTATTGATTTGAATTCTCGAGCCCTGCAACAGATTATCTCAAAATAGAATATAGCAATAGGAATAGAATGACCTATTAACTTTCTGTCAGTCCTAATAAGGAATAAAATAAGCAGGAAAAATATCTCAGCATAAAGATGTACCGTTCTTGGAAATAGTACATAGTACCAACGGCTAGAAAACAGGCTGGAAAGATAAAGTCAACGTAATTTGTATAATAGGACAAAATGCTTTATCAAGAATACTGAATCCCGTGATTTATGTTTGACAGAATTTGTAAATAATTCATTTTGAATTTAAGCCATAATTTTAGCAACAAATAACTTCAGAGAATCTTTCTAACCACAAGCTAACACACTTGGAAATAAACCAAGGAATAGCATAAATACAAATAGATAAAATCAGACAGAAATCGTCGAACAGGGGTTCGAAGATCGTCGACCTGCAAACAGATCGTCGACCAATAGCAGGAATCTGTCGGAACAGAAATCGTCGACCACAAATCGTCGACCAGCTAATAGATCGTCGACCGGCTAACAGATAGTCGACCAGCGAACAGATCGTCGACCAGCAAATAGATAGTCGACCAGCAAAGGCAAATATCTGACGAGACAGAAATCGTGAAGCAAGAACACGATCGTCGACCTGATGATGACAGATCGTCGACCATCCTTCAGAGCGTAGAAAGCTTGCTCTGAGATCGTCGACCAACGGTCGACGATAATTGTCTTGACTTCAAAGATTCACTAGCCCTGCTATCGTCGACCATTGATCGACGATCGCGAGGCCTCGTTCGACGATGGTCGAACGGAAAAACCTTATCCACAAAAACATCTAGAACTTCTAACCTAAGCTCTAGGTCAGTTTATAAACTGCCCTAGGGAGACTAAACAAAGTCTAACCATGATCATATATCTTTATATGGATCAAGAGGGGCTGCAAGGGGATCACATAAGCCAAATCACATCTAGGGTACCAACAAAGATTTTGTCATTCAGCTCAGTCAATGAGATTTCTTTATCCAGAGTCTTTAACTCATTGACAATCAGACTTAGTCTAGTGTACATGTCAGCCACTGATTCAGCTTCTCCCTTTTTGAAGTTCTCATATTGGCTTATCAGATGGGATCTCCTGTCTTTCCTTTCATCAGCAGATCCTGAGACAATTTCAGAGAGCTTGTCCCAAATTCCTTTGGCTGAGTTGCAGTCAGCTACCTTCTGAAATATCTCATCAGATATTGTCTGAGCTAAGATGTTCATGGCCTTGGCATCTGCAGTCTTCCACTTCTTTATTTCAGCATCTGTTCCTGAAGGAGGTGGAACAACATTTGTACTTGAGCTTGCTGGTGGACTTGGGCATACTGTCAAAACAGAATTAAATATATCTTCATCAATAGAATTCATGTAAAGTCTAATCCTTGCTTTCCAAAGTGCAAACTTGGATAGATTGCACACTGGAGGCCTGGTGCTTGCATAATCTTTGTTCTGTGCCATATCTTTATACAAAATTAAATATAATGAAGATAACCCTCTTAAAGGATTGATCTTATGAAGGATCTTTTGGTTCAGGTGTTAGCCTGTATGAACAACCAACCTCCCTCTGATACCAATTGAAAGTGAGGGTAAGATCTATCTCAACTCTAGAGGGGGGTGAATAGAGTTTAATTAAAATAAATTCACAATTTTAAACTTAGCAAAGCTTTTAAGATTTGATTTATATATATGTGTAGGGTGCCTAGCTATAGAATTAAAAAGACAGTAAAAAGGAAGAGCATAGCACACAGCAAAGAGAACACACAAGCAAACCAGAAAACACAAGGAGCTATAGTGGTTCCCCAAAAACCTGGGTACATCCACTCTTCTACCACCCTTGGTAGGAATCCACTGCTGGATGAGTTGATCAGGTGTCCTAGGTACCAATGAGCTTTTGATAAGGTGCTCAAAAATCAAGCTAGATTTTTTGATCAGGTGTCTTGCCACCACTGAGTTTTGACAAGGTTCTCAGAACCAGAATCAAGACTTTTGAAGGGAGTTTTGAAAACCCTTTTACAGAGTGAAAAGAAAAAGGGGTGAAGTTGTCTTCTCTGTCTCAATCAAAGAGAGAAGCACTAGTGGATTTATATTGTCAAAGCTCCCCCTGAGATATTGACTAGTTCAGGAGAGAAAGCTTTGCTTCAGGGTGATAGGTCTTCAGAACCTTCAGATCTCCAGCATAAGATAGTTTCAGCAGAGGCTGAAAGATGAGATGTCTGGAGTCCTTAGGATGAAGCTGTGATCACTTTTTGAGTACACAAAATTATTCAGCTAATTCTTCAGGATGGATCACTTGAGTTTTCTTGTGTTGATCAGAGAAATCTGTGAATCACTTCTTTCTTTTCTTTCTTCTCTGTATCTGTCTGTGTATCTGTCTTGTTGTATGTTGGAAAAGAGGTGAAGAAGAATATCTTAATTCTCTGAAGATTCTATGTCCAAGATAATCGTTAACCAGACATTAAATGCCTTCCATAACAGATTTTGTCTTCTAGAGGAAAGTCCAGTAAAACATTCTCTAAATAATTCCTTGAAACTTGCTCCAGAATAAATGAAAACGGCTGGCAGATCTCTTGACATAAATGCTGAGATAATTTGAAATACATTCCAAAGTCTGACTAAATTTGAATCCTTAAGATCATCGAACTGAGGAATAGCGTCGATCTGAGCTCTACGATCGTCGAACTGAGCTCAGAGACTGGAAATGATCATCAAACAGAAAACGTCGAACTGAGCTCGAAGATCGTCGAACTGAGCTCAGCGACCTGGAGAATAAGTGAAGAAGGATCGTTGACCTGAGCTAGAAGATCGTCGAACAGAGCTCGACGTCTTAACTTAGTTGAGCTCAGAGAGCGTCGAACGGAGTTCGACGTTTCTTCGAACTGAGCTCGACGAAAAGGTCTTAGACTTGGCTCTATCTCTGAAATCTTGGAATGGTCCTGGGGGCAGCTTCAAACCTAAGTTCTAAGCCCTAGACACATTCTAATGTTGGCCTTTTCAACTATACATCTAGGTCAACCTGGTTTCCTAAAAAAACATAGTGATCCTTACCCAAATTAGTAATAGGGTGTTCCAACAGAGGGCGAGAGCTGACCGAACTTCCCCCCCTTTTTTCTACTGTCTTCTTGTATTCATCCCCCCCTTTCTGCAAATATAATGAAAAGGATTTTCTATCTCTTTTTTACCTTCAGCGCTAGAATGCACGTGAGTTAGGATTCGCGCTCGGCGAGAGGCCTTGAGCATTGGCAGCGACCAGACTCGCGATTTCTCGGCCTACTCGCTGTGTGACCTTTGTGAGAGCGGCCACCGCAGGTGTCCGCCTATCATTCCGGGTAAAGATCTTCTGCCGAGCAGAGCCCTGCGAGTCCAAGCTCGCCCGGGATGCACATTTTTCCTTCGACTAGGTGGGGCAAAAAATCTTTTCTAGTCAGACAACCAAGGGAGACAGGACCCCTTGGGCTCCATAATTGTTGAACATCCTCAGGGCTCACCCCAGGGTTATAGCGACGTCCATCGAGCCCCCGGCCCTACCAGCTTGGAAGGAGCCTAGCAGCGGTAGAATCGAGACCTAACCCTAGAGCGAGAATACTTAGAACATTTTCCTCCCCTGGGTGCTACCACCAGGCCTGTCAGCTAGATGGGAGCCTGAGGGCGGGTGTTGAGCATCCTCTGGGCTCAGCTCCAGGGTCATAACGACGTCCATCGAGACCACGGCCTTGCCAGCTTGGAGGGAGCCTGGCAGCGGGAGAATCGAGACCTAATCCCAGAGCGAGAATACTTAGAACATTTTCCTCTCCCGGGTGCTACCATCAGGCCTGTCAGCTAGATGGGAGCCTGAGGGAGGGTGTTGAGCATCCTCCGGGATCAGCTCCAGGGTCATAACGACGTCCATCGAGACCCCGACCTTGCCAGCTTGGAGGGAGCCTGGCAGCGGGAGAATCGAGACCTAACCCTAGAGCGAGAATACTTAGAACATTTTCCTCCCCCGGGTGCTACCACCAGGCCTGTAAGCTAGATGGGAGCCTGAGGGCGGGTGTTGAGCATCCTCCGGGCTCAGCTCTAGGGTCATAATGACGTCCATCGAGACTCCGGCCCTGCCAGCTTGGAGGGAGCCTGGCAGCGGGAGAATCGAGACCTGACCCCAGAGCGAGAACACTTAGAATATTTTCCTCTCCCGGGTGCTACCACCAGGCCTGTTAGCTAGATGGGAGCCTGAGGGCGGGTGTTGAACATCCTCCGGGCTCAGCTCCAGGGTCATAACGACGTCCATCGAGACCCCGACCCTGCCAGCTTGGAGCGAGCCTGGCAGCGGGAGAATCGAGACCTAACCCCAAAGCGAGAACACTTAGAGCATTTTCCTCTCCCGGGTGCTACCACCAGGCCTGTCAGCTAGATGGGAGCCTGAGGGCGGGTGTTGAACATCCTCTGGGCTCAGCTCCAGGGTCATAACGACGTCCATCGAGACCCCGGCCCTGCCAGCTTGGGGGGAGCCTGGCAGCGGGAGAATCGAGACCTAACCCCAGAGCGAGAACACTTAGAACATTTTCCTCCCCCGGGTGCTACCACCAGGCCTGTCAGCTTGATGGGAGCCTGAGGGTGGGTGTTGAGCATCCTCCGGGCTCAGCTCCAGGGTCATAACAACGTCCATCGAGACCCCGGCCCTGCTAGCTTGGAGGGAACCTGGCAGCGGGAGAATCAAGACCTAACCCCAGAGCGAGAATACTTAGAACATTTTCCTCCCCCGGGTGCTACCACCAGGCCTGTCAGCTAGATGGGAGCCTGAGGGCGGGTGTTGAGCATCCCCCGGGCTCAGCTCCAGGGTCATAATGACGTCCATCGAGACCCCGGCCCTGCCAGCTTGGAGGGAGCCTGGCAGCAGGAGAATCGAGACCTAACCCCAGAGCGAGAATACTTAGAATATTTTCCTCTCCCGGGTGCTACCACCAGGCCTGTCAGCTAGATGGGAGCCTGAGGGCGGGTGTTGAGAATCCCCCAGGCTCAGCTCCAGGGTCATAACGACGTCCATCGAGACCCCGGCCCTGCCAGCTTGGAGGGAGCCTGGCAGCGGGAGAATCGAGACCTAACCCTAGAGCGAGAATACCTAGAACATTTTCCTCCCCCGGGTGCTACCACCAGGCCTGTCAGCTAGATGGGAGCCTGAGGGTGGGTGTTGAGCATCCTCCGAGCTCAGCTCCAGGGTCATAACGACGTCCATCGAGACCCCGGCCCTGCCAGCTTGGGGGGAGCCTGACAGCGGGAGAATCGAGACCTAACCCCAGAGCGAGAACACTTAGAATATTTGCTAAGTGTTTTTGATGCTCTTCCACGGAAGTTCCGCCACATCACATGTTATTGTTATGATTATTGTGAAAAAGGAGGCTCAAAGGAGTGAAACACATTGCATTGAAAAAAAACTGAGGCACGTACAAACATTCAAGGATAGAAGCATTTCAGGTCGTCGCCGCTCCAGGTGTGGCTCAAAGTATCGCCTTCCACATTTTGGAGGCGGTACCCTCCCGATTTTAATGTCTCCCTTACGATGTAGGGCCCCTCCCAGTTTGGATGGAGCTTGCCCACAGCCGCCGATCTTCCCGCCGCATCTACCTTCTTTAGAACCAGGTCTCCTTCCACAAACTGCTTGACCCGGACATGCTTGTCAAAATACTTAGCCATTCTCCGCTTGACTTCCTCCTGCCGAACCGCGGGGAGGTCGCGCACTTCCTCTATCAAGTCCAAGGAGAGCCGTTGTTCTCCCTCATTCTCAACTCTCCACTCCTCCCTTCCAGCTTCCGCCTCAGCGACCCTGGGAGTACGGACCTCAAGTTCAATGGGGAGCACCGCCTCGCTTCCGTGAGATAGTTTAAAAGGCGTCTCCCCCGTGGCGGTGTGGGGAGTAGTCCTCAGGGCCCAGAGGACCGAGGGGAGTTGCTCTACCCAATTCCCCTTCAAATTTTCCACCTTCTTTTTCAGGAGGTTCACGATAATCTTGTTGGCTGCCTCTACCTGCCCGTTGCTCCTTGAATGGTGGACAGAGGCGAACCTGAGGTCGATCCCGAGCTCTCCACAGAACTTGATGAACTCTTTGCTGGCGAATTGTGGTCCATTGTCGGTGACGATGGCTTGGGGCATCCCATGCCTGCAGATGATCTCCCCCCATACGAAATTTCGAATGATCTGCGAGGTCACCTTGGCCAAAGCCTTCACCTCCATCCACTTGGAGAAATAATCGATCATTACCAGCAAGAATCTCCTCTGCCCGCTTGCCTGGGGGAAGGGACCTACCAAGTCCATTCCCCAAATTGCGAAAGGCCAAGGGGCCGTGATACTCCTGAGTCGATGAGCCGGTTGCAGTTGGAGGGGGGAAAACAGTTGGCACTTATGGCATTTTTTGACAAATTCTAAGGCATCGTGCCCCAGGGTAGGCCAGAAGTAGCCCTGCCTGATGATCCTTCCCTCCAGGGTCCGACCTCCCGAATGACTCCCACATTCCCCGGAGTGGACTTCTTCCAAAATCCTCGACACCTCCCCCTCCTCCACGCAACGAGCCAGTAATCTCGAAAGGGTCTTGCGGTAAAGTTGCCTGTCGCGCAAGAGGTAATATGCTGACTTGTATTTGAGCTTCTTTCTATCCATCCCTTCTGGGCACTCTCTCGTGGACAGGTAGGTAGTGAATGGGTCCATCCATGTGGACCGTCGATCTATCTCCATCAACTCTCCTTCCTCCAGGGATGGGTGGAAAAGGTCCGTGATAGTGCCCCCACCCGAGGGCCGCGCTTGGCGAGGTGGTCGACTTGCTCATTTTCCTCCCACGACACATGCTGAATGGAGAAGGTTTGGAACCCCCCAATAATTCCCTTAACCTTGGCCAGATATCATTGCAGGGTGGGCTCCCTCGCCTCGAACTCCCCGTTGATCTGGGAGGCTACTACCATAGAGTCAATGAGGACCTTCACATCATGCACTCCCAATTCCTTGGCCAGGCGCAGTCCTGCGATTACCGCCTCGTACTCGGCCTGGTTGTTGGTTACTGAGAAATGTATCACCACCGTTTGCTCAATCCGGGTCCCTTGGGGACTCTCCAAGACGACCCCAACCCCCAAGGAGTGTTTCCCTGAAGCCCCATCCACCATCACCTTTTAAGGGACAGGGCAAGTGAGTTTGTCTTCTGCTACCTCGACCACATAGTCAGCCAGGAAGTCAGCCATTGCTTGCGCCTTAATCGCGAGTCGAGGGACAAAGGAGATTTCAAACTCGCTCAACTCTACCGACCACTTGGCGAGTCTTCCTGAGTGCTCCACTCCCTCGAAGATGTTGCGGAGGGGGTGGTCGGTTACCACCTGGATGGAGTGTGCCTGGAAGTAGGGCCTGAGCCTCCGAGCCGAGATGATTAGAGCGAAGGCCAACTTCTCCAAGATGGGGTAGCGGAGTTCCGCCTTCCTCAGAACCCTACTCATATAGTAGATGGGCAGCTGCTTTCTCCCCTCTTCCCGAACTAAGACAGAACTTACGGCCTCCACCCCGACCCCTAAGTACAAAAACAAGTCCTCCCCCTCCTTTGGCCCTTGGAGCTAGGGGGCCTGAGTCAACTGCCACTTCAAGGCCTGGAATGCTTCCTCGCACTCCGGGGTCCATTCGAACTTCCGACCTCCCCTCAAGGTCTTGAAGAAGGGAGAACACCTCTCCCCAGCCCGGGAGAGGAACCTGCTTAGTCCTGCCAGCTTCCCTGTCAGTCGTTGTACCTCCTTCGCATCCCGAGGTGGCCCCAACTCCACAATCGCCCGGACCTTGTCAGGGTTGGGTTCGACTCCGGCAGGGGTGAGGAGATGACCCAGAAATTTGCCTTTGCTCGCCCCGAAGATGCACTTCAGAGGATTCAACCTCATCTTGTATTTACACAAGGTGCCGAAGGTCTCCTCCAGATCCTGGAGGTGAGAATCGACCTCCCGGCTTTTTACCATCAGGTCATCCACGTACACTTCCAAGTTCCTTCCCTTCTGCCCCTGGAATAGACGGTCCATCATCTTCTGGTATGTTGCCCCTGCGTTCTTTAACCCAAAAGGCATCATCTTGTAGCAGTAGCATCCATCTCCCGTGATGAACGAGACATTCTTTATGTCAGGAGGGTGCATCCTGATTTGATGATAACCTGAAAAAGCATCTAAAAAACTCATTACAGAGAAACCAACGGCTGAATCTACCAGCGCGTCGATTCTAGGCAAGGGGTAACAATCCTTCAGACATGATTTATTAAGTAGTGAAAAATCTACACACATCCTCCATCGGCCGTCCCATTTTTTCACCATTACAACATTCGAGACCCAGCCGGGGTATTGAATTTCAGAAACGAAACCGGCCTTAAGGAGCTTGGCGACTTCCTCCCTGATGGGTTCGGCCAGTTTGTCCGTGACGGACCTCCTCTTCTGCTGGATGGGGCGAGCCTCCGGGTGTAGATTGAGGCAGTGGCAGACGACGTCGGCATCGATCCCAGGCATCTCTGCTGCGCTCCAGGCGAAGACATCCACATTCTTTTGGATGCAATCCAGCATCCTGCCTTGATCTTCCGGGGTCAGCCCCCCGCTGATGCGGACCTTCTCCACCCTGCCATCCTGGGTGAGGACTTCCATCTCCACTACCTCCTCGGCGGCCTCCAATCGGGACTGCTCCTCCCACTCTGCGGTGTCCTCCCCCTTAGAGTAAGGACCTCCCCTCCTTCTACGATCATCGCCTCAACTGACTCCTCTGGGAATACCTCCTCGCGTGCTTCCCCTTCCATCCTTCCTTCCTCCCCGCCTTCTTCTCCGGCCTCCAGCCCTTCCACCTCCTCCATCCTTCTCCCCATCTCCTCGGCCACCTCCTGCCAAAAAATAGAATTCACCACCGTCACGTAGCATTCCCGAGCTGCCTTGGGGTCGCCGCGAACCCGGAACTAGATCACGTCCACGTTGAACTTAAGACATTGATGGAAGGAGGAGGGGACGCATCGGAAGGCGCTGATGAGGGGCCTCCCAAAAATGGCGTTGTAGGTTCTGGGGGCCTCCACTATGACGAACCGACAGTTCCTGGACTGTCCCCCCAAGCTGACATGGAGTCCCACTCCCCCCTCTACTTCTTTCCTCTCCCCCGAAAAACCGAAGAGAGGCCCATCGGAGGCCAGCACCCTCTTAGCTTCTACTTGCATGGCATCGAAGGGCTTCTTGAAGATGATGTTGACAGAGCTCCCATTGTCAATGAGGATCCGGGAGACTGTGAAATTCTCGATGGCTGTCTGGATGACCAGCGCATCGCATAAGGGGTCATCATGACCCGGCATATCCTCCCTTGAGAAGGTGATCCTCTCCTCTAGGGGTGGAGTCTGAGATGTGGAGCCGATGCTCCTTCGGTACATGGTGTGGAGGCTTGCCTTCCGGGAAGCCTCGACTCCCACCCCCCTATGGATCAATCTGATCCCTCCTCGGGTCCCCACATCGGCCCGGTCTTCGCAACGATCCCCCTCCGCCTGAGGCCGGACTTCCTCAATCTGCACCTTCTGATGATTCCGCTGTTGCCGCTGTTGCTCCCTGTTCTCCCGCATCTCGAGGAACTCCGGACATGTGACCATCGTGTGCCCCTCCTCTTGATGGTAGTCGCAATAGGGTAGGTCTACCCTGGCCTCCCTCCTCCTCCTTAGTTGCCCTCTCCTTCGCCCCCCAGGGCGATAGCCATGGCCTTCTCCTAGTCGGGAAGAGGCGGTCTCTGGCCCTGCCTCCCTCCCTGGGGGTAAAACTGGCCATGCCCACCTTGGCGGTTGTCTCCCCCCTGATAACCCCTCCGTGGCCCTTGATCCTGCCACTCCGGCCTCCAACCCAATCGGTTGTTTAGCTCTTGACGCCCCCACCTGTGCTGCTGCAGCTGCTGTTCTCTCTGGCGGGGCTCGACCCTTATCTCCTCCTGGGCCTGACCTCCCCTTGGCTTCTCCTCCTCCACGACCCACCTGGCCAACCTCCGAGCGAACTCTGGATGTGTTGCCTCCATGTCGGCCTCCCTTGCCGCCCTTTCCAGGAGCGCTTCGAAAGACACCGGAGGCGTCCTCTTCAACTCCATGGCGAAGAACCCGGGTTGGAGACCCAGGGTGAAGGCCACCATCATGGTGTTCCCTGGAATCTCTTGTACCTGGGACAGTTCTTCCTGGAACCTGTCCAGGTAACTTCCCAGGGTCTCCCCTACTTTCTGCCTGACACGGAACAAGGACTCGACCTCCCTCTTAATATTTTTTGAGGTGGTGAATCTCAACATGAATCCCCTGCGTAAATCCTCGAAGCAGTAGATGGAACCGGCCAGGAGCTGATGAAACCACTCTCTCGCTTTCTCCCTGAGGGTGATGGCGAAGAGCCTACACTTAAAGCCATCCGACATCTGTCGGATTGACACCACATCTTCGAACAACTGGACGTGCTGGATCGGATCTCCCTTCCCTGAGTAGTAGGACATCTCCGGCTCTCGGAACCCTTCTGGAACTGGGGCTGACGAAACAAACTCGCTGAAGGGACTTCTTAATTCGGCCGGGCGAGTTGGGAACTCCCTCCCCACCGTCTCACCGAACAGGTACTCGCCTGCCGAGCCTGGGAAGAGGACTCGCCCCCTCGGCTCGCGCTCCCCCTCTCTCGCGACCTCCTTCCCCGCTCTTCTGAGGGGCGCATCGTTGCCTAGCGCTGGATCGGAGACCACGGGAACCGCTGGCGTCGTGCTCTCGGCTCGCATACCGAGTGCGACCCTGACGAGTCCGAGCACTTCCTCTCTGAGCTCCGCGGACATCCCCGCCATCGCGGGAGGGGGAGGGGGTGGTTAGCTCGCCCTGCCTGAACCTTGCCCCTCGTCTCTTGCCATCGGTCCTGCGGAAGATTTTCTATGCCGACCACGCTCCACGCTCCACGCTCACCGCACCAAAGTGTTGAAACCGAAAAATCGGTCCCTGTGGAGTCCGACCCTTGCGGAAGGGGTGATCGCACACTTACTTCTCTACTCACAAGCCCAAGTGACAAGGGAGAAGGACCGGGAACAGACCCAAGGCTTCAGCACGGAGGTCCCACCACACACCCAGAAGATCTTAGAGCGCTTCCCCTCCTTAGCCAAGTGCTGAAGCTAAGGTACCTCAAAAAGCGCTAGAAGACTGGGCACAAGGAAGCGTGTCTTCTGAGGTACCCCTTGGGTCCTATTTATAGGAAAAGATGGTCTGCAAATATCCAGCCGTCACTGTTTTCGAGGACTATAGGCAATCCAAAGGGGGTAACATGGTAAAAACACCCCACAACTGATGGGCGAGCCGGCCCTGAGAAGAGCCCATTGAGCGGGGGCAGCGAGTACGGGCGCGAGAAGGCTCCCCCCTGTGCCGAGGTGAAAAACGGCGAGTGAGCTCGCCTCTCTCAGTGCCGTGGGAGAAGGCGTTGGATGAGCTCGCCTCTCTCAATGCCACGATCCGTCTCGCCTCGCCTCAGGCCTGGGAAAGTTGGGCCTGAAGCCCCTGCTCGCAGATGACGGTCGCGTTGGCACTCGCCAACCCCTTGGCTCTAGACGAGCACGTACTCGGCCGGCCCCACGATGAATGGCTTCCTCTCGTCGGGCTCAGCTCCACGATCTTCGAGCTCGACCCGACGATTGTCGAGCCCGTACTCGGCATGCTGGGCTCGGCATACCCTGCTGAACTCGCCCGGGGCTCGGGGGCGGTCTGGGCCGGCCGGATCGGCTCCTGTTAGCTCACTCGCTGGATACGGGGTTGTACAATGTAATATCTTTAAAATTAGATAACTTTAATAACACAATATTAATATATTTTCTCACGCCATCATATTATAAAGGAAGACTAAGACTTCTCATATGTTTGTAGCCTTTAACTCATTTTAACATGAAGTGAAAAATGTCAACTACGGAACAACAAGATGCACGCAACACAAGGAGACGCGATCTTCGTCATTCGCGGGAGGATGCGCTTCGATCCCAGCAAAAAATGTTTGAAAGAGGTTCACATGTACCACCTCCATATGCTTCATAGACAAATACAATATTGAATTCAAATACAAACATCCCACCTATTGCAATCCTCCCTAGGGGAAGATGACCGCGATGACTAAGACCACTACCAACTCAAGATCGCCGTCATTTACATAACGCCTGTCAAGATTCATGATTTGTACTTTGTTTTATTTTCTTGCAATAATTATCGATTTACAACCAATGTGCACTCTTATCCACTTCTCGCAGCATACATGGAACATACAAATAATGTTGCTCACTGTTGAAGCCAAAATTGACCTCAACGAATGTTCACGAACCAAAGTGTAGCCAACGCCTACTTCTCCCAAATCTCGACCCCTGACTGGCTGCTAAGGTCCTAAGACTGACCCAAAGCCTCAGCTGGGAGGTCCCACCTCACACCCGGAAGATCTCTGAGAGCTTCCCCTCTAAAGCCAAATGCCGGGCTGGGAGCTCTTCAGAAAGCACTAAAATTGGAGAATAATGAAAAGCCTGCCTTCCGAAGAGCCCCTATGGGTCTTTTTATAGTCTTCCGTTGACCTGAAAGTACTGAAACACCCCTGATGGGTCTGCAAATAGCCAAATCCCGCTGTCATCCCGGGGGCACCAAGGTAATTTTACCTACAAATAATGAAATAATAAAAATAATCCTCTTTTCGAGCGCCGGGCCCTACCACGTGGGCCCACTTGGCGAGAACCCTGGCCGAGAAGGCTCTCGCTGGATCCCCAACTGGGCTAACCTTGGCGAGCCCCCCTGCCGGGGAGGTTCTCGCCCTTCACGGTCTTGATACTATTGCGACTGAAGGCTCACTTAACGCCTTCTCGCTTGCCCTGGGCGGGAGCTCCCTCGAGGCGGGAGCTTCCATAGCTCGACTATCTGCTTTGGCTTCCCCCGCTTTCGCCTGCCCTTGGCGGGAGCTCCTTCCAGGCGGGAGCTCATCTAGTCTGGAACCCGAAGCCTGGCGAGAACTCTATAAGTTCGTCTTAAGGATAACCCAAGGCTAGCCTGAGGCTAGCCCCCATCCTGACCACTGAACCCTTGGGGTTCCGCCCAGCGAATATGGGGTTGTACACAATCCCCGCTCTTTTCGTGCTAGCCCTGTGCTCGACAAGACAAGTCCAACCCCGAAATATTCGCTGGACACGTGCCTGGTAGCCAAGAGAATCTTTTGGCGGGCCCTACTGCGGATATAAATACACGCTGTCGGGTGACCCTAAGTCTTGCCTCTGATCTACTGCTTCTTTACTGAGCTCTCGCCTGGGGCTTTCTGTGCGATACCAAGATGTATGCTAAGCGCGCCGGCAAGCCACTTCCGCCGGACCTTCAGGATCGGTTGGCCGCTGCTCAAGCGCGAGCCTTAGCTAACTGCGCTGCGGTGGCGCCCTGGCTATCAAGGAAATCTCCAAACGCCGGTCCTTCGGAGTCAAAAAAGAAAAAGGGAAAACGAAAAGCGAAGGTGGTCCGGCGAGACCTTGCTTGCGAGAACAGGGATCCCCCTTCTCCTACTCCCAATCCCGCGGAGGCCCTCTCCCCGCAGAAGGTACGCCTTCCAGCCCTGCTCACCAAAATGCTTATGCTACAGGCCCGACAGCTAACGTGGCCTCTCGCAGGAATCCCTTCCTAATGACGACGCCGGGTCTTCCCCGATTCCCCCCGATTTGTCAGCTCCCCCTCCCGAGGGTCGGACGAGGGTCTCGGAGGAAATTCCTCCGGCCGGGACCCAGGTGATAGGTACGCTTTTCGTTACTTCCCGCTAGTTCAATCATGCCTTTCCCTTTCTGAACTGCCTTCTCGCAGAGCCAGCTACCCGGGAAGATGAAGCGAGAACCGGTGCGGCGATTTCTTCTGCGGCAAATCCCGCCCTGCCGGCGGGAGGGGTGGCCCTCGAGCCTTTCACTACCCCTAAGGATGCCGATCATCCCTTGGGAGAGGACAACCCTCTCCATGCTTCCGGCCAGGCCGGGACCCCTGTGCGTAAACCCTTCCGCCCAGGGCGGGGTAAGCCTTTCCACCTTCTTTATGGTACTGACGGAGGGGTCGGGCCTTCTCATCTGTTGCCAATCAATGGCTCTCGCCAGACTACAGGTATGCGAGATATTTTGTCGGCTAATCGTTAAGCCTTAATCATAACCGCGAGCGCACTTTTCGCAGGGGATCCCAGCTCTCGGTCGGGAGCTAACGAGGAGGGAGAGGAAGAAGAAGAAGAAGAAGAAGAAGAGGAGGAGGAGGAAGACGATTCCCTTCCTCCTTTGTCCGGCGAGATAGAGGAAACCTTGAACGGCGCCGGGAATGCGAAGGAGCGGAGGAAGAAGATCTCGGCCATTTTGGCCAAGCTCATCCGGCGAGATCGCGCCCATGCTGCCGCGGCAAAAGCGTTCCGCGAGTCCGTGGAACAAAGGCTGGAGGCCCTGGAACGGGATTTCTTCTTGGGCGAGACTGATCGACCGGGAGGACCTACCGCCCAGTCTTCGCCAGGGAGATGCATCGCGCAGATCCGGGATCACGCTAGGCGGATCAACCTGGGGTGCACCACGCTGTCCTCTTACTTCAACCCGCTGGCCCCTCCGCGAACCAGGCGGCGAGAACGAGGGCGATGGCGCTGGGAGCCGTATTAGTTCTTCTAGGTCTCGCCCCTTCTTCCTCTTTAGCCTTCCCTTCCGCCATGTACCCTTAAGCCTCTGTAATAACTGCTATTGTTAACTTTATCCAGCTCTCGGCCGCGAGAGCACGCTGTTACTTATCTCTCCCTTCCTTGCGCTGTGAATTTTAAGAACATGCTAGAATTAGGTCGCTTGCGCCAAAGCTAAGAAGCTTACGCCAAAACCAAGAGGCTCGCGCCTATGAGAGGCGATCGTCGACTGCTGTCATTCTGAGGGGGAAAACCGAGGCGTCGCCGGTTCAGATCGTGACAGCTGCGCTCCGCCGTCATTTCTCTCTCTATCGGACGGAGCCGCCATGATTATAGTTCCCTATAAATAGGGATGCCTACCAACCGCATTTATTTCTCTGACCCGGAATCTCAACCCCCTTTTCTTGCTCTCGCGTTCTTGCTTCCGTTTTCACCTCTCTTCAGCTCTCGCTCTCACTCGCAAACCCACTATGCCTGGCGAGAACGAGGGTCGCGCCCACTGCGCGGAAGCCTTCCGAAAACACCTCTTCCCTTCCTGCACGCTCACCTTAGATGAATATAACCTGATCGTCAACCGCTACATTCCCGCTGGCTTCTCGGCGCGGAACCCGGGTAATCACGATAAGGTGAATACTCCGGAGGCGGGAGAGCTCGCCATCCCCCTCGAGCATTTCGAGGTGGGCTTCCGCCTTCCCCTTTGGTCGGAGGTTCGGCTTGCTCTCCGCTACTATGGGGTGGTTCCCGCCCAACTGAACCCGAACTCAGTCTCGATCCTTATAGCATTCATATGCTACATGCGATCCGAGAGGATCGAGTTCAGCTTGTCAATCTTCCGGAAGTTGTTCAACTTCCGCGCCAAGGGAGGGGTGGTCTTCTTCTCCGGGCAGCTGCTCAAGACCACCGGTCTCGCCAACAAGCATCATCACTGGGGCGAGAAGTTCGTCTATGTCAGCGGGGACTTCGGCAACGTCCCGCTTCAGCCTGTACAATACGAGAACGCCGCCTACAAGCCGCCTACCCTGGGATCGTGCGAGAGCGCAATCCTTGAGTTCTTTGGAACCAAGGAGTTTGACGTTCTCTTCCTCAGGCGAGACGTCGACACCCTTCCACCCGTCCACCCGGGCGAAGGTACGGTCTCGCCCCAGATTCAATCCCTTGTTAAGGATCTTCTTGTGATGAAGTATTTTAACTTTGCAGGAGAGCGGGAGGTCCCCCTGCGCCAACCCTTTGTTGAAGTCCGAGGAGCCGAGGGTCTGGCCGCGAGAGGCTCTCTCGCTCTCGCGGAGGCTAGCGCTACCGCCTGCCGAGATGAGCCTGCTCTAACCTTGTCGACCGGAGCAAAGAAGCGGAAAGGCCCCGCTCCCGCCCCACGACCGCTGAAGAGGCCGAAGCCATCCGCTGCGGATAAGGGCAAAGGCTTGGCCATCTCGCCTGCCCGGCCTCCCGCCCCGGGCGAGTCCTTCGAAGGACTGCTCCGGACGGCCAGCGAGATGGGCGCTGGCGCCAAGAGGCGTACCGAGGCCGCTGCCGAGAACCCGCCGGCCGCTGACGCGGCGGAAGGAGAGGGAGCGGTCGTCGAGACCTCCGCCCGGACCCCGCCCAAGGAAGTGCCGAAAGGGCACAGAAATTACGGCTTCGGCGTGAAGCACACCGACGCCGAGGGGAAGCCCCTGCTCCAATGGGATCCCGAAGCCAACCTGGTCAAGGTTTCAATGCTCCTTCCCAGCTGGGTGGAGCGGGAGGAGGTTACTGGCGAAGCCTTCTCGCTTGGCTATGGCCTCTATAGCCGAGAGGACGCCAGTATCTTCGACCAGATGCCCACCCGGCTCCTGGCTTTCGATTCTATCCGGGCCCTACTGCATGGGTTCGAGCTTGCGCATATGTGCGCGTGTCGAAGCATCAGCATCGACAAGAACTTCGCCGACATATACAAGGCGAGGGAAGAGGCGGTGGCCTGAGCACGCGCTTCGGAGACAGAGCTTGCGAGTGCTCACCAGGAGTTGGCGAAAGCTCTAGAGGCGTTGTCTCTGCGTCCCGCCGTCGAGGTAAGCGAGATCTTCTCGGCCCCCGCTCTCGCTTCTCGAATTCTCGTTTGCGCAATATTTACTGAGCTGATTTCTTCTTCACAGGATTTCGCCCAAGCCGCGGCGCTTCACGCGGAGTTGGCTGATGTTCGATACATGAACGTCCTGCTAAGGGACCAACTCCAGCGTGCAGAAGCGGCGAAAGGCCCACCTCCGATGCTTGACGAAAGACTGAAGAGCCGCCAGTTCTCGGTGTACGACATCGACAAGCTGCTGCAGGCGAATGCTCAGGCCACCGTCAAGCTGACCGTCGAGACGTTGCGAGACGCGAAGCTGCTTCGGGAGGATGACGCAACCATCAACGCTCTCCAACTCCTCCCCTGGCTGTTCAACCCAGTGCCGAAGCCCCCGGGCGCGCCGGACTCTCCTCCCTCAGATGTCCCGAAGTCTTCCACCGAGGCCGGCGAGACGTCTGAAGCGAGCTCTGGCGAGGACTCTGGCGAGAGCACCAGCGGGGATTACAGCGCATCCCCGTGAAGCGCCTTCTTATTTTTGATATTCTTTTGTAACGAGCGAGAAGCTCTAAACCCCTGCAATCGTTGAGTATAATGCAATGTTTTATTTCTATTGCCGGTGTGTGTTCGAACGAATAGATTAGTCAGCCGAGTGGCTTCCGCGCGGGTTTCCGCCGAGACCCTTAGTCTCTTTAAGTTAACCTTCCTTGGGGATCGACCGGGCGGGAGCATTGCGCTATTGATTGAGTTATCTTGCCTAGGTCGGCCAGGGAGCCTACCTTTGCGAGAACCCCCTAGCCGAGACCCTCGAGTCGAGGATTCTTTCAGCCGAGACCCTTTTGGGCCGAGACCATTTTGGGCCGGGACCTTTGGGGCCTTGCCTCCGGTCCGGGCCCGAGTCCTGCCCGTATATCTTTCAACCAACTAGATGAAGCTAACCTGACCTCTCCCCCACAGGCGAGCCTTCGGACCTGCCAGCTAGATGGGAGCCTGCGCAGCGGGTCTACCTGGGGCCGAGCCGAGCTCGGGGTGTCGTAGAAGTGGCTAAGAACAAAGTATCGCAAGAGCCAACCTTTCCCCCACAGGCGAGCCTTCGGACCTGCCAGCCTGATGAGAGCCTGCGCAGCGGGTCTGCCTGGGGCCGAGCCGAGCTCGGGGTGTCGTAGAAGTGGCTAAGAACAAAGTATCGCAAGAGCCAACCTTTCCCCCACAGGCGAGCCTTCGGACCTGCCAGCCTGATGAGAGCCTGCGCAGCGGGTCTGCCTGGGGCCGAGCCGAGCTCGGGGTGTCGTAGAAGTGGCTAAGAACAAAGTATCGCAAGAGCCAACCTTTCCCCCACAGGCGAGCCTTCGGACCTACCGGCTTGATGAGAGCCTGCGCAGCGGGTCTACCTGGGGCCGAGCCGAGCTCGGGGTGTTGTAGAAGTGGCTAAGAACAAAGTATCGCAAGAGCCAACCTTTCCCCCACAGGCGAGCCTTCGGACCTGCCAGCCTGATGAGAGCCTGCGCAGCGGGTCTGCCTGGGGCCAAGCCGAGCTCGGGGTGTCGTAGAAGTGGCTAAGAACAAAGTATCGCAAGAGCCAACCTTTCCCCCACAGGCGAGCCTTCGGACCTGCCAGCTTGATGAGAGCCTGCGCAGCGGGTCTACCTGGGGCCGAGCCGAGCTCGGGGTGTTGATGAAGATTTCCAAACCTCTCCCCCACAGGCGAGCCTTCGGACCTGCCAGCTAGATGGGAGCCTGCGCAGCGGGTCTACCTGGGGCCGAGCCGAGCTCGGGGTGTTGGTGAAGATTTCCAAACCTCTCCCCCACAGGCGAGCCTTCGGACCTGCCAGCTAGATGGGAGCCTGCGCAGCGGGTCTACCTGGGGCCGAGCCGATCTCGGGGTGTTGATGAAGATTTCCAAACCTCTCCCCCACAGGCGAGCCTTCGGACCTGCCAGCTAGATGGGAGCCTGCGCAGCGGGTCTACCTGGGGCCGAGCCGAGCTCGGGGTATTGATGAAGATTTCCAAACCTCTCCCCCACAGGCGAGCCTTCAGACCTGCCAGCTTGATGAGAGCCTGCGCAGCGGGTCTACCTGGGGCCGAGCCGAGCTCGGGGTGTTGATGAAGATTTCCAAACCTCTCCCCCACAGGCGAGCCTTCGGACCTGCCAGCTAGATGGGAGCCTGCGCAGCGGGTCTACCTGGGGCCGAGCCGAGCTCGGGGTGTTGGTGAAGATTTCCAAACCTCTCCCCCACAGGCGAGCCTTCGGACTTGCCAGCTAGATGGGAGCCTGCGCAGCGGGTCTACCTGGGGCCGAGCCGAGCTCGGGGTGTTGATGAAGATTTCCAAACCTCTTCCCCACAGGCGAGCCTTCAAACCTGCCAGCTTGATGAGAGCCTGCGCAGCGGGTCTACCTGGGGCCGAGCCGAGCTCGGGGTGTTGATGAAGATTTCCAAACCTCTCCCCCACAGGAGAGCCTTCAGACCTGCCAGCTAGATGGGAGCCTGCGCAGCGGGTCTACCTGGGGCCGAGCCGAGCTCGGGGTGTTGGTGAAGATTCCAAACCTCTCCCCCATAGGCGAGCCTTCGGACCTGCCAGCTAGATGGGAGCCTGCGCAGCGGGTCTACCTGGGGCCGAGCCGAGCTCGGGGTGTTGATGAAGATTTCCAAACCTATCCCCCATAGGTAAGCCTTTGGGTCTGCCAGCTAGATGGGAGCCTGCGCAGCGGGTTTACCTGGGGCCGAGACGAGCTCCGGGTGTTGATGAAGATTTCCAAACCTCTCCCCCACAGGCGAGCCTTCGGACCTGCCAGCTAGATGAGAGCCTGCGCAGCGGGTCTACCTGGGGCCGAGCCGAGCTCGGGGTATTGATGAAGATTTCCAAACCTCTCCCCCACAGGCGAGCCTTCGGACCTGCCAGCTAGATGGGAGCCTGCGCAGCGGGTCTACCTGGGGCCGAGCCGAGCTCGGGGTGTTGATGAAGATTTCCAAACCTCTCCCCCACAGGCGAGCCTTCGGACCTGCCAGCTTGATGAGAGCCTGCGCAGCGGGTCTACCTGGGGCCGAGCCAAGCTCGGGGTGTTGATGAAGATTTCCAAACCTCTCCCCCACAGGCGAGCCTTCGGACCTGCCAGTTAGATGGGAGCCTGCGCAGCGGGTCTACCTGGGGCCGAGCCGAGCTCGGGGTGTTGATGAAGATTTCCAAACCTCTCCCCCACAGGCGAGCCTTCGGACCTGGCAGCTAGATGGGAGCCTGCGCAGCGGGTCTACTTGGGGCCGAGCCGAGCTCGGGGTGTTGATGAAGATTTCCAAACCTCTCCCCCACAGGCGAGCCTTCGGACCTGCCAGCTTGATGAGAGCCTGCGCAGCGGGTCTACCTGGGGCCGAGCCGAGCTCGGGGTGTTGATGAAGATTTCCAAACCTCTCCCCCACAGGCAAGCCTTCGGACCTGCCAGCTAGATGGGAGCCTGCGCAGCGGGTCTACCTGGGGCCGAGCCGAGCTCGGGGTGTTGATGAAGATTTCGTCAACCGGACCTATTCTATCATGAAGATGAGAAGACATAGCCGGTTAAAACAAAAGGCATTGCGATTGCATACTTAGAGAATCAATATTCTGAAATGAACTTATTGAAATGGCAATAGTTATTTATAACGTTACAATCCTTCTTTCCCCTCACGGGTAGAAGCGTTTTAGATCATCACCGCTCCAAGTATGGCTCAAGGTCTTTCCCTCCACATCCTGGAGGTAGTAACCTCCATTGACCAGAGCCTTCTCTATTATGTACGGCCCTTCCCAGCTAGGGTTGAGCTTGCCGACAGGGGCCGATCTTCCTGCTGCGTCGACCTTCTTCAGCACGAGGTCCCCTTCGGCGAATTGCTTGACCCGAATGTGCTTATCGAAGTACTTGGCCATCCGCCGCTTTATCTCTTCTTGCCTGATGACAGCGATGTCTCGTAGCTCTTCCGCCATGTCCAGCGAGAGGCGCAACCCTTCCTCGTTCTCCAGCCTCCAATCTTCGCTTCCTTCACCTGCGGCCGCGACCCGCGGAGACCGAACCTCGAACTCCACCGGGAGGACTGCCACGCACCCATGAGAGAGCTTGAAGTGGGTCTCCCCTGTGGCCGTGTTCAGAGTTGTTCGCAGGGCCCACAGGACGGAAGGGAGTTGCTCCACCCAGTTACCCTTCAGGTTCTCCACCTTCTTTTTGAGCAAGTTGACAATAATCTTGTTTGCCGCTTCTACCTGGCCATTGCTTTGAGGGTGATGGACAGAGGCAAACCTGAGGTCAATCCCCGATTGGGCGCAGAAACTGATGAATTCTTCGCTGGCAAACTGAGGACCGTTGTCCGTCACTATTGCTTGGGGTAACCCGTGCCTGCAGATGATTTCCCCCCAAATGAAGTTCCTGATGACCTGAGAGGTAACCTTGGCTAGAGCTTTGACCTCCAGCCACTTCGAGAAGTAATCGATCATGACGAGGAGGAACCTCCTTTGCCCGCTAGCCGGAGGAAAGGGCCCGACTAGATCCATCCCCCAAATAGCGAAGGGCCACGACGCTATGACGCTTCGGAGCCTTTGGGCGGGTAGGAGCTGGAGGGGAGCGTGTACTTGAAATTTTTGACATCTCCTTGCAAACTCAACCGTATCTTTTCTCAAGGTCTACCAGAAATACCCTTGCCTTATCACCCTTGCCCCCAATGTTCTGCCCCCTGAGTGGCTGCCGCATTCTCCCGAATGCACCTCTTCTAGGATCCTTGGGACCTCCTCCTCGGTCACACATCTCGCGAGGAGCCCTGACAACATCTTTCGGTGTAAGCCCCCATCCATCATCATGTAGTGGGCTGCCTTTCGCCTAAAGCTCTTCGCGTCCCTGATCCCCTCAGGTAGCTCGCCTGAGGTGAGGAATGCCGCCAATGGGTCCACCCATGAGGATCGTCGACCCACCTCCATTAGCTCCCCTTCCTCAATCGCCGGTCGGAAAAGTTCAGTTAGGGTTCCCCCTCCCCGAGGCCCGAGCTTCGCCAACCGGTCTGATGCCATGCTTTCCTCCCTGGGAACATGTTGAATAGAAAAAGAACGGAAACCTCCGATGATAGTCCTTACCTTGGATAGATATCTCGCGAGGGTGGGCTCCCGAGCCTCAAACTCCCCACGGATTTGTGACGCAACTACCATCGAGTCGGTGAAGGCCTCCACATCCCGAATTTCCAGCTCCTTGGCCAACCGAAGGCCGGCTATCACGACCTCATATTCCGCTTGATTATTGGTCACAGGGAAGTGGAAGGCCACTGCCTGTTCTATGATAACCCCTTGAGGGCTTACCAACACCACACCTCCTCCCAGGGAGTGCCTTCCTAAAGCCCCGTCGACGATCATTCTCCATGCTTCCCGCGACCTCGACTCTTCTTCCTCGGCCTCGGTGACATAATCCGCCAGAAAGTCTGCCACGGCCTGGGCTTTGATGGAGAGCCTTGGAACAAAAGAGATGTCGAACTCGCTAAGCTCGATGGACCACTTTGCCAACCTTCCCGAATGCTCCACCCCCTCGAAGACCTTGCGAAGAGGATGATCGGTCACAACCTTAATCGAATGCGCTTGGAAATATGGACGGAGCTTCCTTGCCGAAACGACCAAGGCATAAGCCAGCTTCTCCAAGATGGGGTAGCGGAGCTCCGCCTTTTTTAAGATTCGGCTTACATAATAGACTGGCAGCTGCTTCTTCCCCTCTTCTCTAACCAAGACGGAGCTCACAGCTTCTACCCCCACACCGAGATACAAGGTCAGGTCTTCTCCCTCCTTGGGGCTTTGGAGTAGCGGAGCCCGGGAGAGTTGCCTCTTCAGTCCTTGGAAAGCCTCTTCGCATTCGATCGTCCATTCAAACACTTGATTACCACGGAGCGCCTTGAAAAAGGAGGAACACCTATCTTCGGACCGAGAGAGGAACCTGCTTAGCCCGGCCAGCCTTCCGGTTAAGCGCTGGACCTCCTTGGCATTGCGAGGTGATTCCAAGTCCAAGACGGCCTTTACTTTGTCTGGGTTAGGTTCTACCCCTGCCGGGGTCAGGAGGTGTCCAAGGAATTTCCCGCGACTGGCCCCGAAGACACACTTTAAGGGATTCAACCTCATCTTGAATCTCCGTAGGGTGGCAAACGTCTCTTCCAAGTCCCGTAGGTGGGACTCCAGGCATTTGCTTTTTTACCATCAGATCGTCGACGTAGACCTCTAGATTCTTCCCTATTTGATCCCGAAAGACTCGATCCATCATGCGTTGGTACGTTGCCCCTGCGTTCTTCAACTCGAAGGGCATCATCTTGTAGCTGAAGCATCCCTCTCTTGTGATGAAGGAAACATCCTTGACATCGGGAGGGTGCATCCGAATCTGATGGTAACCTGAAAAAGCATCTAAAAAACTCATAAGAGAAAAACCGACGGCTGAGTCAACCAACGCGTCGATCCGAGGCAGGGGGTAGCAATCCTTAGGACATGATTTATTTAACAAGGAAAAGTCAATACACATGCGCCATTTTCCTTCCCCCTTTTTCACAATCACCACATTGGAGATCCAGCCCGGATACTGGATCTCCGAGATGAAGCCCGCCTCCAAGAGCTTCTTGACCTCTTCTCGGATCGGCTCCTCCAGCTTGGTGGTGATGGCCCTCATCTTCTGACGTATGAGGCGAGTCCTGGGGTCCAGGTTCAGGCGATGACAAGCCACGTCTGCGTCGATGCCCGGCATGTCTGCCGCGCTCCAAGTGAAGATGTCGACGTTGCTTTGTATGCAGGCTCGCATCCGCTCCTGATCCTCGAGGCTTAAGCCTCCGCTGACCCGCACCCTTTGTACTTGCCCCGCCCTGGTGTGCACCTCCATCTCTATCACCTCTTCGGCCGGCTCCAATCCCGTCCGTTCCCAACCTGCCCTTGCCTCCTCTGGCTCAAGCTCTTCTCCTCCAAGCTCACCAACCTCCATCGCCTCCTCCAAGCTCTCACCTTGCCTCTACTCTCCTTCTCCTGCCGCCCCTCTTGCCTCTTCCAGGCCAATCTCCTCTACCTCCATCTCCTCTACCACCAACTCCTCCGCTTCCTACGGGCTCGCCTCCTGCACCTCTTCCGCTTGCTCTTCGACAACCTCCATCGCCTCCTCCAGGCTTGTCTCCCCTTCTCCAACACCTCCTTCCTGCTCAGCCATCTCCTTCTCCAGCTCTTCCACTTCCACCATCCACGACACGGTGTTGACTGCCGTCACGTAGCACTGCCTCGCCACCTTCGGATCCCCCCTGATCCTAACCTGCACCCCTCCATTGTTGAACTTGAGGCATTGATGGAATGAGGAGGGCACGCAGCGAAAGGCGCTGATGAGGGGACGTCCAAAGATGGCATTGTAACTACTTGGGGCGTCCACGATTACGAACCTGCAGTTCCGTGAGATGCCTCCAAGCCTTACATGCAGGCCTACTCCCCCTTCTACTTCTTTTCTCTCCCTAGAGAAGCCGAAAAGCGGTCCATCGGAAGCTAGGACCCTTTTCCCTTCCACCCCCATCTCGTCAAAAGCCTTCTTGAAAATCACGTTCACCGAGCTCCCGTTGTCCACCAGTATCCGGGAGACGGTGAAGTTCTCCACCGCTGTCTGGATCACTAACGCGTCGCAGAACGGGTCCTCATAGTCTGGCATATCTGCGGATGAGAAGATGATCTTTTCTTCTGGGGGGGGCTAAGGAGGTCAAGGCGACCCCTCTGCGGAACATGGTTTGCAGGCTCCCCTTGCGGGTTGCCTCGATCCCTACTCCCCCATGGATCACTCCGATCCCCCCTCGGGTCCCCACGTCAACCCTGTCTTCACATCTGTCCTCAACCTCTTCTCGCTGCACCTCTACGATCCTTGCGGGCAGATCTTGCCTTCCAGCACCTCTGGCCTCCCTCATCTCCAGAAACTCCGGACAGGTGGCCGTTGCGTGGCCCTCCTCCTGATGGAAGTCACAATAGGGCAACGCCACCCTGCCCCCTCTTCCTACTCCTCCCCTTCTCCCGGATCCCCGAATTCCTCGTCCTCTTCCTTTTCCTACCTCCATGGCTTCCTGCGGTGGTGGGAAGTGACCCCTCGGTCCCTGCCTCTATCCTCCTTGCTCCAACCTTCTTGGTTCCCGGTAAATGTCTCTTCCTTGACGACCCCCTTGGCCCTGGGGGCGACCTTCCTGAGGCCTCCAACCCAATCGATTGTTTGGCTCCCTGGCCCCCCATGCTGCTTCCCCTGCCCTCGGGGTTCTTCTCTCCTCCTATCCTCTCTTTGCTCCCTCTGCTCCCTCAACTCCCTCTGCCTTCCTGCCACCGGCTCCTTCATATCGTCCTCGGCCAACCTGGCCAACTTCCTTGCAAACGCCGGGTTAGCCCTCTCAAAGTCTATCTCCTTAGCCGCCCTCTCCATGAGCTCCTCAAAAGAGAGAGGGGGCACTCTCTTCAACTCCATGCTGAAAAACCCTGGCCTCAGCCCCAGGGTGAAGGCAAGCATCAGCGCATACCCCGGGACCTCCTGGACTAGGAGAACCTCCTCTTGGAACCGGTCAACATAGTGACCCAACGTCTCCTCCGGCCCTTGCCTCACTGCAAACAGGCATTCAGCCTCCTTCTTCCGCCTCTTTGAAGTCGAGAATCTCAACAAGAAACCCCTGCGCAGATCTTCAAAACTGTAGATGGAGCTTGCCGGCAATTGGTGGAACCAATCCCTGGCCTTTTCTTTCAAAGTGATGGCAAAAAGCCTACACTTAAAAGCATTAGACATTTGCCTGATCGACACAACGTCTTCGAACCACTGCACATGCTGAACCGGGTCATCCTTCCCGGTGTAGTAGGTCATATCTGGCTCCCGGAACCCCTCCGGCACTGGAGCCGAGACGATGAGCTCGCTAAATGGGGTCTCGCCTCCCGACTGGCGAGAAGGTACGTCTCGCGACCTTGGCTGGCTGGACCGATCCGCGAGACCGTGCCCGGGGAAGAGCTCCCGCACTGTCGCCTCCCTCTCGCCCAGATCCGCCGGAACCTCCTTTCCGGGACGCTGGCCTGGGAAAAGCTCTCGCGCCGCCACATCCCTCTCGCCTGCCTCCACCGGGACTTCCTTCCCGGGGCGCTGCCCTGGAGCGTTCTCGCCTAACAGCGGAACCACCTCCACAGGGACCTGTGGCGTCTCCCACTCGTTCCTTGCCGAGAAAGCCAGGCTGATCGTCTGCATGACTTCTCGCCTGAAGTCCTCAAACATCTTCTTCGTCGCCTCGTCCATCTGGGTGGGGGATCCTCCTGCGCCAGATCCTTCACCTTCACCTCCTGCCATGGGACTTAACTCAAGATTTTCTTGCGCCAACTACTTCCACGCTCACCGCACCAGAACTGTTGAAGCCAAAATTGACCTCAATGAATGTTCACGAACCAAAGTGTAGCCAACGCCTACTTCTCCCAAATCTCGACCCCTGACTGGCTGCTAAGGTCCTAAGACTGACCCAAAGCCTCAGCTGGGAGGTCCCACCTCACACCCGGAAGATCTCTGAGAGCTTCCCCTCCAAAGCCAAATGCCGGGCTGGGAGCTCTTCAGAAAGCACTAAAATTGGAGAATAATGAAAAGCCTGCCTTCCGAAGAGCCCCTATGGGTCTTTTTATAGTCTTCCGTTGACCTGAAAGTACTGAAACACCCCTGATGAGTCTGCAAATAGCCAAATCCCGCTGTCATCCCGGGGGCACCAAGGTAATTTTACCTGCGAATAATGAAATAATAAAAATAATCCTCTTTTCGAGCGCCGGGCCCTACCACGTGGGCCCACTTGGCGAGAACCCTGGCCGAGAAGGCTCTCGCTGGATCCCCAACTGGGCTAACCTTGGCGAGCCCCCCTGCCGGGGAGGTTCTCGCCCTTCACGGTCTTGATACTAATGCGACTGAAGGCTCACTTAACGCCTTCTCGCTTGCCCTGGGCGGGAACTCCCTCGAGGCGGGAGCTTCCATAGCTCGACTATCTGCTTTGGCTTCCCCCGCTTTCGCCTGCCCTTGGCGGGAGCTCCTTCCAGGCGGGAGCTCATCTAGTCTGGAACCCGAAGCCTGGCGAGAACTCTATAAGTTCGTCCTAAGGATAACCCAAGGCTAGCCTGAGGCTAGCCCCCATCCTGACCACTGAACCCTTGGGGTTCCGCCCAGCGAATATGGGGTTGTACACTCACAATAGCTCACTATCTCATAACATGATCATTTCATCGGGTGCACTACCACCACAAACGCAGGTCAATTTATAACATCATCTGTTTGTTGTCGAAGAACAAGCGATAAATGTATTACAACAACCGGTACATGATTTTTGACAAGGAACATGTACTAAACTACACGTTTGAACTACACTTCTCATCATTACTTCTTCAATACTTCTCCGATCCGCTAATATTCTAACCACACATAGAGGACATGGACCACGCTACTACTATTGTTCAAGTTAATGTTATCCAGCAAACCTCACCCACTCACAATCCAGTCATGACACGTGGCACAATGCGATCCGACGTGCATGGCGTGGGACAATCCGCAATAAGGACAAATGTTCGACACATGACAAACCCTCCAGGTATTGCAATTTGCAATAGGTTAACTTTAGTCTGACGAGATTCGAACTTGTAATAAAATCCATTGATAAGATTGATATACAATATTTCCATTTTGAATAGTGAAAGTTATTAGAGTAATAGACGAAACCACCTAGAGGGGGGATGAATAGGTTGATTGTCACTTTCTTATGTTTCTTAACTGTTTTATGTTTAACTACACAATCACAAAAAGCGCACGGATATTTATAGTGGTTCCCCAAGATATGGGTACATACACTCTTCCTCCCACCTTTCTAATAGTGTGTTAGTCAAGGCAATCTTTTCCAAACTCGGCTCAAAGAGCTTATAACATAGATCCCTTAGGATATCTCAGGATTCCTCCAAGCCCTACCTCAGGCCACATCCCTACACACTCAGAGTAATCTTTACTCCTACTACTCAGTGACCCTCCAGATCACCTACCTCAGGCTTATCAAGAAGCCCTACAACTCAGGCTAGGAGGATAGCCCTACACTCAGAGATAATAAATCTCCTACCTCAGATCTAACCAAGATCCTACCTCAGGCACACAATCCCTACCTCAGATCCTCAACAGGATCCTACAAATCAACCTTTATAATTTCGGCTTACAACTCAGATCACTGATGATTCTAAGGAGTGAATGTTTGATGATGATTGACTCCAGAGAGAATTTTCTCTGAATCTTCTTTTTCCCGAATTGAGAAAGCTCAATCCTTACTTCTTCACATCAGTAAGATTGTTGATCTTTAAATTTGTTTTGCTTGTGTTGAGAAGTCAACTACAGAGTTCTGTTTCTCCAAGCCTTTGATGTAGCAGAGTTGAGTGCAGTGGCCTTTAAGATGAATAACAACTAGAGGTTGCTCTGCTTCTTCTTCTTCATACACAGAAAAATGAGTTTTATGTTCTTGCTGTAGAAGACTTAGTGATTTTTACAGTTCTTGATCTCTTCAAATAACCAGTCTTGTTTGTATTTTCCAGACTTTCTGTAAACTCGAGAGTTAAGAATTTTCTCAACTAATGAAGAGCATGACTATGCAGAGTAAAAGCTTTTTTTAATTTCTCTATAAAGTCCACTTTTTGTCCCGCCATCCAACGACTCTTTTCACTGTATGGGCAAGCTAAAATTGGTAACTGCAAAGTAACTTTAGCTTTAATTGTTGTACAAAAGGCATGCAACGCCTTTTGTAATCTAGCGTGCAAGTCCTGCAACATTTGAATTTTAGATGATGTCAGCATAACTCAACGCTTGGGAACTTAGTAATTTTCATTCAATCTGCATAGGAATTGAGTGAGGCCATGTGACTCAACACAAAAAGACTTTGCAGAAAATCTGTATCTTAAGGCATTGAGTGAACCTTCAACACTCAACACATTTGACTTGTACATCCTAACTGATAAGGCATTGAGTGAGCCTTCATCACTCAATGCTTTTGGACTTAGTAGAATTTTCCTGTATGAAGGCGTTGAGTGAAACTTCTGTTGGTGTTACCATGGTGATCTGGAAGTGATCAAGCATGTAGACTCACTTCCAACTCAGTATGAGCCTATCAGGGTCGCACATAAGATTGTGGAGAAATTGGGAGGTTAGATCTATATAGTATAGCTCATATGATGAGCAAATGGACTTAAAATATTCTAAGATAAATGCGTTGAGTATATTGAGACCACTCAACTCCTTCGTCGAGTTAATGGTTGACTCGTCAAATGGTGGCGTTGAGTGAGTTGAGTGTATTCAACGATTCGTCGAGTCAAGGAGTTGATTCGTCGAGTATTGCACTTAAGCGTTGAGTGCGTTGAGTCCATTCAACGATTCGTCGAGTCAAATTGTTGACTTGACGGATCTGAGTCTTAGGCATTGAGTTTATTGAGCTCACTCAATGTCATGACGCATAAGGCATTGACAGCGTTGAGTCCATTCAACGCTTTCTTCAAGTCAAGTGTTGATTCAGCTGAAGGTTGGCGTTGAGTTCGTCGTGTATCCTATTGATACTCGACGATTCATCGAGTATAGATTGATACTCGTTGATTCGTCATGTATGTTGTAGATACTCAACGATTCGTTGATATAAGGGTTGTCTAGTCAAATTCTGGATTCTAAGCGCTGAGTTCGTCGAGCTGAGTTCGACGAATACTGGCCTTTGGCGCAGAGTTCATCGAGTTGAGTTCGACGAATGATTTTCGACGAATGCTGGCCTTTGGCGCTGTGTTCGTCGAGCTGAGTTCAATAAATGATGTTCGATGACGCAGAGTTTGTCGAGCTGAGTTCGACGAATGCTGGCTTTTGGCACTGAGTTCGTCGAGCTGAGTTCGACGAATGCCCGTACTAAGTCAAATATTGACTTGCTGAATTCTAGAATGAAAATCCTGGGTCTACGGATAACGACGGAAGTTGTTCTACTTATATCATGGAGTATAAATAGGATGTTTTAGGGTTTACTGTTGACGTTCCTTTTTTCTAAGCATACGAGCCATACTGTGCGAAAAGACTAGTAACCCTAAAAGTTGATGGAAGCGTTCTACCAATCTTATCGCCAATCTCGATCCCGATCCCGGCGAGTGTCGTCGCCACCTATCCTTCAACAGATCTAGCAGTCTGTGGAGATGCTGAGTGTCCTCTCCTGACCTAGAACTTGTGCGACAAGTTGCTACGGGTTCTCCCGATCGTGTGGATTACTGTAGAGGCACGGATATACTTTCTGCGCTCAAGACTCTAGTTGCTTTGTAACCGACCCGATTCTTTTAGAGCATCTAGGTTGAGTTGAGACTCAATCCCTCAAAGGTAATTTTTATTACAGCATGCTTTACTTCTTGATTCATGAATGTTGTCAGATCCGAACTCATTTGGGTTTTTCTTGTTCTTATTTTCGCTGCGTGTACAAGTGTCGTGCCATCCCCAAAAACCCAACAATGGCATTATAGCGAGGTTGCCGGCAATATTCATTTTTTCAGAAGTTGTTAAATCCATGGTGTGTAGATTTAGAGATTTAGAAGTGTTCTAAATGCCCAAATCTAGTCTTGGATCTTTCCAAGAACGCTTGTGATTTCCTTGAGTTTACTCCTTAACAATAACCGTCACTTTGTTTATTTGAGAAACTAAGCATGTGTTAGATTTTGAATCTCACATGAAGTGACGAGCTTGTCTACTATGTAGGTGGAGTTGGTGTTGCTCATGTTCTATGCATGTAAATCTGAAGATTAAGAAGGGTCTTAGATGTTTAGATTTAGCCCGGCTCATCAAGTGTTGATGATCTTCTTGTGCACATCTGGGATGCATTTGGATTATGATTACTGTATTTTATTTTGCTTGATGTTCACACTAGTTAAATGTTAAACATGATTAAAGAGTTAATCAAGAATTAAAAATCCCTTAAGAAATACTAAGTATTCAGATGCCTTCTGATGGATAACACTCTTCCTTCCTCGATCGATGAAGTGTGGGCTTGCCAAAGCAAGGTGCATTAATCTATCTTGGTAAGGGTGTGAGCGGATAATTGTGATATCCCACTATCGACATCGGGTCAAGCGTAACTGGATGACCTCAAAGGTTGAGTGCCCAGAGACATGTGGTTGGCATGCACCATATGATGGATACGAATAAAGAGTTATTCACCAGCCATACAGGAATTTCATAGTGATGCAATTGGCAAGCATTGCCTACCTAAATAGCTGCATTGTGAGAGAAAAGCCAAAGCTGACTCATAGTGTTAGTGAAATATGGATCTTGTCCACTAAGAGAGTTACTCGCCAAACTCTTCGAATTGATATCGAGGGTTATCAGTTTGATAAAAATAGTGGGAGCTTTTGATTAAAGTCCTAATTGAAAGATTAATTGTATTTTGAAATGTGATACTAATTTGCTTTGCTTGTATTCTTGTAGAATTTCCATGGCAAGTGGTTCACACTCCACCCTGTCCCTCAGAGCAATCCTTGAGAAGGAGAAGTTGAGTGGTACAAATTATTTGGACTGGTACAGGAACTTGAGAATTATTCTCAGGCAAGAGCGCAAGCTCTATGTTTTGGAAGAGGAATCCCCTGATGAGCCTTCCAGGAATGCACCTTGTGCTGATAAAGATGCTTATAAGAAGTATCTCGACGTCTCCTTAGGCATAAAATGTCTCATGTTAACGACCATGAACTCTGAGCTTCAGAAGTAACATGAGAACATGGGTTGCAAGGACATTGAATAGCATCTCAAGAAAATGTTTCAAGGGAAAGCTCGTCAAGAGAGATTCGACGTCACTAAGGCATTGTTCCAGCGTAAGATGGGAGCTCGGGACCTAGTAGGGACTCATGTACTCAAGATGATTGGGTATATCGAGAACCTTGAAAGACTAGGGTTCCCGCTGGGCCAAGAGTTGGTCATAGATCTGATCCTGCAATCGTTGCCAAATAGTTATGAGCAGTTTGTCTTAAACTATAACATGAATGAAATAGACAAGACACTGCCCGAGCTCCTAGGCATGTTAAGAACTGCCGAGATCAACATGAGGAAGGACAAGCCTACTAGACCCATATTGATGGTGCATAAAGGCAAGGGTAAGGCCAAGGGCTTCAAGAAGACAAAGGTAGGACCTAAGTCTGGACTGGAGCCCAAGTCTTTAGCACTAAAAAAGAAAGGTGATGCAGGCTCACACGTTTGACACCGAATAGATCTACGGACTAGCACGTATACCTCTCCACAATCCAAATCCTATATTCGCACAATCGCTCTACGCGGAACCAGGTTAATTAATTTTATCAATTATATGCTATCGTACAGGTAGCCAAACCGATTTGGATTGAATAGAGGCGATATGCCAATATTCTTTCCGGCTAAAAGGACCTACCCGGTCCGAACGAGCGATGTTGTACCAAAAGAGATCTACCAAATAAAATATGATTCGGAAAAGGTAGATCTCTCCCAACAAAAGAAATTGAAGGTTCGCCAAACCCTTTTGAAATTAAATCAATCAAGAAAAACACAAACCGAGCGAAGAAAACCACGATGAATTAATTCTATCAAAATTCAACGCTAAGAATCTACCACCATAGGAATAAATCTAGGAAAATAAACACACAAATATAGAAGGTTTTGTTACCCAATCAAAATAGATGATTCCGATTTATCTACTTGGATCACTCTTCAACGGCTCCGCCGGAGTCACGCCGGATGGAGAGGAAACTTGTCCACCTTTGTCGCGTCACGCCGGAGAAGGAATCCACAAAGGAGATCTTTGCCTTGGCCGATTTCTTCAAGGAGGTGGGTTGAATGGTTGCTTTGTTGGAGGTCGGTTTTTGGGAGAGGAGGAACGAGCCTTGGATGAATTTTGAAGAGGGAGAGGAGGAAGAAGAGAAGGAAGGCCGAAATTTGCCTAAGGGGGAAGAGGGAAAGAGGGGGAAAATTCAATCTTTGAATTAAGGTTTTAATTTTTCATTCTCTCTAAACAATCCTTCATCAACATGGCTATATATAGCCTACACCACTCAATCTCCCTCCAATCAAAATTCAAAATTCAAAATTCAAAATTCAAAATTCAAAATTTAAAATTCAAACTGAAAATAAGATGGTTATAGGCACCCATCATTACATATGAAATGAAATAATTAAAACAACACATGATGGTTATATGCACCCATCATTACACATGAAATAAAAATTAAAACATGAAATAAATACTTAAAATAAAATTGCTAAAATAATAAAATTACTTAAAATATATAATTATAATTATTTAATTTATAATTATATACTTTTATATAATGATGGCGGACGTCGATCCCATTCTCAATCTTGCGGCAGCGATCGTCTCAATCGACGAACTCTCTCAGACGGGGATCATTGGCAGTCGTGTCAGCAACGTCTCCATCAATCCTCCACCGCTCAAAAGTACTCATCATTGATGAGTTGGTCTGAAAGTACCGGTGCAGGAGAGCATCATCCCAGAGAAACACGTAGCGGCAAACAACACCACTTGGAGAAAAGAGCACTTCAACCTTGAGTATCCTGTCATGCAAAAATGTGGTCCTAGAGAACCTCGGAAAAGCATTATGCAATAAAGGATAACAAATTTCTACATCAACAACTAACGTACCTCCAGTGAAGACCGATGAAGAGAGCGATCCAAGCACAAACTCGCTACCCAAACCATAAGAAAACAAAGTGGACCCAAACGGACAGACAGATAACTTAAGCGGTGGAGAAACATATAGCGTTAAATTAGAAACATTAAAAATAGGGGTAATACCCCAATCAGTGGATAACTTCCAATGATATGTGTATTCTCCTAATTCCATTAATATCCGAAAAAGGTCCAACTCGCCAACTCGCCAACTTTCTATAGTGCCCGAAGGCAACCGTTCAGGGACGAGACACACCAAAACTAAATCACAAATCATATAGTGAGACGCTCTTCTATGTAAACTAGCATGAAATTGATAAAATATAATTTGCATGGCTAGCGCTTCACTACTATGCTTATATAATTTTTGAACATGAGAGGCATAAACTAGTGCGAGTTGACTTGGATTATTAGACAGTGGAAACGAAATCAAGTCAAAAGGCACTTTTGCTTTAAATCCGTGCTTATGTAAATTAAGAACAAGAGAGGCAAATACTAGTGCATGTTGACTTGTCATAGAAAATAGCGGTAACAGAACTACATAAGGTGGCACAAACGGAAATAAATATGGTGGCGCCAACGGAAAGTAATAGGGTGGCACTAGCGGAACTACATCAGGAGGCACTAGTAGAATGAAATCAGGTGATACTAACTGAATGCAATCCGATGGCACAAAAGATGGCCACGTCATTAACGTGCTCTCAGAGATTTGGTGAATCTTAGAAAATCGAGAGGGTACAGAATTAACGAGACTGTCATCATGACCCAACACAACATCTAATAACACACGACGCAACATGTCCCAAGGAGGGTCCAGCATGGATGGTAAAACTAATTGACTCAAATCAGGCAAATTAAACGCACAACCCAAAGGATCCGCTGGTCGGGTCAACAAATCAGGAGGGATTATCGGTAACACTAACAACGAGAAAGAGTTAAGATCGTATTTAAATTCATGCCACGGAGTTAGTATAAGGGAACACTTATCCGGGTCTACCTCAATAACGACCTCCAAAAGTATAACTCTCTCACTTTGAAATTCTTCCAACTCATAAATCGTGACATCAGTAGCAGTAAAAATCTCAGGAATGGGCGCATCGATAGATTTCGGAGGAGGGGCTACGTCATACCCAGTGTCAAAATATGGATTTATCATCCAATTAAAATCCTCCGGGTGCAAGCCATCAAACTCAACCGAAAAATCAAACAGAAGATTTTCCCTCACGATAAACTCATCTGGCTCATCATCACCCAACTCACTCTCCGAATAACACTCCTCACAGGAGGACTCTACCAACTCATCCGAAAGTTCTTCCAACAATAAATGTTGATCATATAGTAAGTCTTCCAAATCAGTTGGGGCGTCCATTAATTCGTGATTAGAGAAATCGACTGGAACATCCTCACTTACAAGATCCTCACGAAAATCAGAGATATTCTCATTAGGTGTAATCGTAGCCTCTAACACGTCGAGGCTGGTAGTTTGGAGAGGGATCTCAACACTAGGGTGATCAGTCACAACGCTAGTGTGGCTAGTAATGGGCAAAGTAATACTCTCACAGGTCAAACTATCATCATCCCAAACTCATCTAACTCACGACTGGGTAAGCTCTCAGCGTAAGGTAACTCTTCCGATTCAGCCAGATTATTAATCGACTTAGGGTCATCCAAAGACTCCACTACGATCAAGATGGATGGCTCCGAAATGTCGTCGAAGGGGAGTGGAGATGATTCCTCAGAAGAGAAATCCTCATCCAGGTCACTAGGGTAACCAATCTCCTCAACGTCGCTACACTCGTCAATGATAATATCCTCATCCTCAGTGACGGGCACAATCGTAGAATCAGCATCAGACTCATCAGGGGAGTCAATAACTAGATCTGACAGCTCAGGGGGTGACTCTAAGGAGACTACGGGCGTAGTCAGAATAGAATGATCGATAGTGCCAAACCCAGTCGTTTCACTAGTCTCACGTGTCTTGATCGCCTAACTACCCACGAGGATAGGAACACTCTCATAATAAAGTTGGGGTCTAGTGCCCTGGCGGGGAGAAGTAAACTTATGTGACGTCCTAGCACGGGAGTATGGGGTGTCGTACTGGTACGGTATAGGCATAATCATAGGTGGCGTTTCACTCAGATTTTCAGATGAATGAGAACGACAGTGGGGAGGGTAATACTCATCCGTTAATAGATTCTTCATAATATTCCAACCTACAGGTGACTCTTCGAGGGATGTCCCAAAACGTATCTCCTCATTGAGCCAAAAGGTCTGGGCTCGACTAAATAATTGAAGTCTCGCGACGGGGATCCTGTGGGGGTCCACAATCTGATATCTCTCAAAATAGCGCTCCATAGCCTTCACCCAGCATAAAAAATCTTGTGTTCCACCTAGCTCATCATAGGTTAGAGCTGGAACTCTAACATGCCTAGATGAGTGCGATACAACTTGATTAGCCTTTAGTTGGCCAATCAACCCCTTAATCTCTTCCACTACCGGACAATGGAAAGGCTTTCTAACGTTCATGATGGAACCTAAAGATTTCATTCGAGAAACGTGAAAATCGTAGGCCATTTTTTTGTTTTAATTTTCAGCGGGAAAATGGGGATAGACTACGCGGAGTAAGTGCACAAATACAAAGAAATATAGTCTGATCCTAATTAATTTTCAAAGATAGATTTGCTCCCACTAATATTTCAAAATAATATATATATATATTTTTGATATTCTTGCTGACAAAAATATGAAGATTATTAATTAATTTTTTTTCTGAATTTTTGCTGAAAAATAAAAATTTAGGCTGCTATTGGCAGACCACACAAAAATTTTTTTTGCTTTTTTTTTGTTTGAAAAAAATTTGTGCACGTGCGTGTCGGCCTACTAAAATTAATTAGGATGGTGTCAATTAATAAATCGACACAACCTCCCTCTGATATCAAATTGATGCAGGCTCACACGTTTGACACCGAATAGATCTACGGACTAGCACGTATACCTCTCCACAAACCAAATCCTATATTCGCACATTCGCTCTACGCGGCACCAGGTTAATTGATTTTTTCAATTATATGATAGCGTACGGGTAGCGAAACCGATTAGGATCGAATAGAGGTGATAGGCCAATATTCTTTCCTGCTAAAAGGACCTACCCGGTTCGAACGAGCGATGTTGTACCAAAAGAGATCTACCAAATAAAATATGATTCGAAAAAGGTAGATCTCTCCCAACAAAAGAAAATAAAGGTTCGCCAAACCCTTTTGAAATTAAATCAATCAAGAAAAACACAAACCGAGCGAAGAAAACCACGATGAATTAATGTTATCAAAATTCAACGCTAAGAATCTACCACCACAGGAATAAATCTAGGAAAAGAAACACACAAAGGTAGAAGGTTTCGTTACCCAATCGAAATAGATGATTCCGATTTCTCTACTTGGATCACTCTTCAACGGCTCCGCCGGAGTCACGCCGGATGGAGAGGAAACTTGTCCGCCTTTGTCGCGTCACGCCGGAGTAGGAATCCACAAAGGAGATCTTTGCCTTGGCCGATTTCTTCAAGGAGGTGGGTTGAATGGTTGCTTTATTGGAGGTCGGTTTTTGGGAGAGGAGGAACTAGCCTTGGATGAATTTTGAAGAAGGAGAGGAGGAAGAAGAAAAGGAAGGCCGAAATTTGCCTAAGGGGGAAGAGGGAAAGAGGGGGAAAATTCAATCTTTGAATTAAGGTTTTAATTTTTCATTCTCTCTAAACAATCCTTCATCAACATGGCTATATATAGCCTACACCACTCAATCTCTCTCCAATCAAAATTCAAAATTAAAAATTCAAAATTCAAACTGAAAATAAGATGGTTATAGGCACCCATCATTACACATGAAATGAAATAATTAAAACAACACATGATGGTTATAAGCACCCATCATTACACATGAAATGAAAATTAAAACATGAAATAAATACTTAAAATAAAATTGCTAAAATAATAAAATTACTTAAAATATATAATTATAATTATTTAATTTATAATTATATACTTTTATATAATGGTGGCGGACGTCGATCCCATTCTCGAGCTTGCGGCAGCGATCGTCCCAATCAACGAACTCTCTCAGACGGGGATCACTGGCGGTCGTGTCAGCAATGTCTCCATCAAAAGGCTTGATGAAAGAGAGAAAGTGCCACCATTGTGGCAAGGCTAGTCACTGGAGGAGGAATTGTCCTTCTTATATGGAGGGTCTGCACAAGATGAGGGGAGGTATGACTTCTGCTTCAAGTATTTATGTTATATAGATAAACCTTTCTGCTCTTTCATCCTGGGTATTGGATATCGGATGTGGTTCTCACATTTATATAAATGTGCAGGAATTGGAAAGGAGAAATTGCTGAGTAAAGGAGAGGTGGACCTCCGTGTTGGCAATAGAGCAAGAGTTGTTACTGTTGCAGTGGGAGTTTATCATCTTTCTTTGCCCAGTGGGCTTGTAATAGAGCTAGATAATTATTATTTTGTTCCTTCCATAATTAGAAACATTATATCCATTTCATTTTTAGACATGGTGGGTTTTTCTTTTATTATTAAGAACAATTGTTGTTCAATATTTAAGAATGATGTTTGTTATGGTGTAGCCCAAATGTTTAATGGTCTATATGTTTTGAACTTACACCATCTGATCTATAATATTTAAAATACTAAAATACTAAGGAAAAATGACTCGAACCCTACGTATCTTTGGCATTGTCGTTTGGGCCATATAAATGAGAAACGTATATCCAAGCTCCATAGAGATGGACTCTTAGACTCATTTGATTATGAATCATTTAAGAGATGCGAATCTTGTTTGTTAGGCAAGATGACTAAAGTCCCTTTCACCAGCTTCAATGAGAGGGCCGATGTTCTCCTAGGTATAGTACATAGTGATGTATGTGGACCCATGAGTTCCATGGCTAGAGGTGGGTTTTTATACTTTGTTACATTTACTGATGATTTTAGTAGATACGGATACGTGTATCTTAAGAAGTGCAAATCTGAAACCTTTGAAAAGTTCAAAGAGTTTAAAAACGAAGTAGAGAACTAGCTGGGTAAGAAGGTTAAAGCACTCCGATCTAATCGAGGTGGCGAATACCTAAGTCATGAGTTCCATGATCATCTAAAAGAGTGTGGTATTATATCACAGCTCACTCCACCTAGAACACCACAACATAATGGTGTGTCTGAGCGGAGGAATCGTACTTTGTTATACATGGTGCAGTCGATGATGAGTCATGAAGATCTGTGTAAGACCCCCCCTTTTTTTAGACCCGGGGTCTTAGGCCCAGAATCGCCGCTTTGCGGTGACACCTTCACGTCCTGAAGGGTCATCACCACAAGGCGCCAATTCTGCCGGCCAATTCGATCACAGAAAGGTAGCACAAAATGAAGTAAGTAAAACCAAGTCCACTGAAATAAATCACATATATAGAAATAAAACTCCACGAAGGAAGTGTCCACAGAATAGTATATCAGAGTACTAAAAATACGGACTTAAGCCTGGTACAATCATGTCCTCACTACAAATCACTCATGCGGAAGCAAAGACAGAAACTACTCAAGGTCGAGACTCACGGTCCCGGCTATATGAACTCCAGAGCTGGACTGCCCCATCTCCAAGCGCACCGGTCTCTGGGGCTGCTCCTCCATGCTGGGCTCCACGATCCCCTAAATGATGCAGTTTGAAAACCGTTAGTCATAAAGACTAAGCCCTATCATCCCCTACCCCTTCCCCCATGGCTCCTAGGTACCGAGCGGAGAGGAAGAAAGGGAAGGACATGAAGGTGGAGAATGAATCAAGAGAATAAGTGGCAGCGAAACTAATCTAGCAATTCTATAATAGATATGACAGAAACAGAAAGTAGGTAAAGTAACCTTTACATATGTGCGGAAGCGCATAAGACAAGTGATCTTCTACAAGACTCCCATCGTATAAAGTGTCTCATACCACTTATACGGTTGGGTGTCGGTTATCAAACAGCAGCATATATATATTGAATTTAACCTTAATTTATAAACTTGCCCACACAAGCTTATAGACCAAGGGGTCGTTTTGCAGGTCCTAATGTATAAGCGTCTCATTCCACTTATACTTTAGGTGTCAGGGGTTTAATGAATCGATTATGCTATGACATGCAAGTGGGTATGATGGAACATGCAAGTGCAACTCACACACCCGACTCTGTGCACACAGACCTTAGTTCCCCCTTTCAGAGTCGTTACCTCCCAGGATACCTCTGTAGTGGAAGACGGAAGCGGTGGGTTGGGCCTCGCCCATCTATAAACCAGTAAAGCACTACCGGTCAGACCTATCGTACGCCTCAATACTTGGTGCACTAAGCGGACTCCTGCGTACTCTTGTCGGCTGGCGCACCGGACTTAGCTTTGGCGAAGTGTAAAAACCACACTTGCCGAGTCAACGTATTGGCGTCGTGTATCGACCCTCTAATACCGAAGACCCACCACCTTAATTTTCATTCCTTTTATGCACATGTAAATTTAATCGTAATCACACAAAAACTGAGCCGAAGCTCCCCGGACCAAAATGTCCGTCTCTTAACCAACCGAGCTGAAGCTCCCCAGACCATTCTGTCCGTCTCTTAACCAACCGAGCCGAAGCTCCCATCAATCTTCCTATGCTAACAGTGTTTGTGAAACGTGAGATCCTAATTACTATATTACTCTTGTCAGTTTGTTAATGCAGTTTACGTTAACCCAAGACTGCCCCCGGTATTCCCCGTGAAGGGCTCTCAAAGGGCACTAGGAACTATGATGGTAGCTGAAGCCCATCGTTCCCTTTCGCAAGGCACTTATTGTTATTGGTTGAATTCCCTTGCCCATTCCCTTCTCATGTTACGATGGACTAACCTAGGGTGATTTTTAACATTCCTCTCTTCGGGAAAGACGATCTTTCGTCGGACCCGAGCACCTCTTAACTCTAGCTAACACCACTTCCCACTACTCTTCACATCATTCTATTGCGATATCATCCACATCTATTCACCCAGACAAAATGACTAACTCCAACCACTATCTCAGATCATGTCCTATTGCAATTTAACCATATGCTATATGCAGACCAACCTAGACTATATGTCGAACCGGTTAGGCAGTGATCCAATACTCATCCAAATGCCCTAAATTATTTACTGGAGACTTATCATGATATAATTAGCCTAAATCCAGAATGTGGTAATTTTCCTAATTTATCTGGCATTTAATTAATTTCCTCAAAAATCCCAAGGGCTACCGGTTTGAACATGAACTACCCTAAGTTCTCATGCAAGATGTCCAACAAAATTATAATAAATAGTATGTTATCTCAATAAGGTAAATCCAAAGTATCATAATTTTTCTATCATAAAAAAGGCACTAGAACCATTTTAGCAATATCTTATATATTTCGTTATTTGTGAATCAAGTACAGAGAATATTCTTCCAAAAATTATAAATAAATTATACTATGCAGATAAAGCCTTAAAAATAGAATTAGACCAATTTCATAATTTTTCAGTAATAATATCATCCATAATTAATTTCCAAAGCATAGAACCCCTTTTTAACATTTGTGAAGGAAGTACTGGATTAACTTCCAAGATTTCATGAGATTTCAATGATCAGAAAGATACAAATAATTAAAACATCAATTAGGGCTATAATCAACTTTATAAATGAAGTACTGGAAATAAATATCATAAAATTCCAGTAAAATTTCCATAGATTCTACCCACTCCAAAACTCACTCTACCCAAGTTTCACAGCCTTTAGATAATGTTTAGTGATGAATTATTCTTAATTAGTATTTTACCCTAAAGTTAAGATTAGGGTTTTAAGCTATGTACTTGTCTCCAAATCCTCCAAAATTTCATCCAGATAATTCTTATCATGCTAATGTCAACTCTACAGAGTTTTAAGGAAATTCGAGAGAAATTGCCCCCATGTCCTTCACAACCCTCAAAACCCTCCATTTAGGGTTTGAGCTTGGATCCTAGGGTAAACCAACCCCTATTCACACCATTTTATCCAAGTGGGTTATTATAACCCTTCCAAGTCAGTGGTCGAAATATCAGCCTCTGTTGAGGTGATATGACCGTTCTAACCTCTAGTGCACTTTTTACTCAAAAATGCCTCACTATTGCCTAGTTAAGAATAGGTGACTCCCTATCCAAAACTCATCCAAGTGAGTTGAAAATTTGTACAGAGCTAAGTTTTATAGCCAGGGACCACTCACCAAAATTTGGGAGGATTTGGAGGTCATTTGACGACTTAAATAAATTCCTCTAAGTTTATTAAATTAAAACAAAAACTTTAGGCAACGTATCTCAAAAAATTCCCATTTTTGGACAGCCTATAGATATGGATAAGGGTAACCCCCTACCTAAATTTCAAGTCATTTGGACAAAGGAAGAAGAGTGGGCATCCATTTTAGTTTCTGCCCAACTCTAGGTACAGCCCCCATTAAAACGGGTTCTGCGGTTGAGACGCTTACCCAAACGAGTTGAAATCAATTTTAAATTAATATAGACTCGAAGGGATGCAACTTTCGTGACTGTCTATTTTTCCTAAATCAGCCTCTAAGTGCCTCGTTTTGCAGCCTCAAAATATACTCAATTAATGTATCTTTTCATTATGTATTATATACATAATTTATATATTATAAAGTGATTTTACTGTTCATCTTCTACAGAACCCGAAGACAGAACACAGAAAACTCATATTTCCTGTAGCACTTCCGCGATCCATCGTCGGCCGTCCGGTCACTTCCCTAGCCAGCCACCACCACCTCCGTCGAGGCGATCGCTATCGGTTGGCGGTGGTTTGACCGTCGGAGGTGGCGGTTTCCGGCGTACCCGAAAAATATATTTTTCATGGTTTTCCATGAAAACTCGAGATAGGTTCGGCTCCGTTGAGCACGAACTTCATTTCTAAGATCCTAAGATCTACCCATAAGAGAAGAAGTAGAGGAGGACCTTGTTCGCGGTTTGGAGGCGAGATGAACGTCGGATTGTCATGGCGCAGTGGTGGCGTTCCCGAACTTCTCCTACAGCAAGAGCAAAAATCTGAATTCGTTTGGACAAGAGTGTAACCTTCTCCTCTTGCTCTAAGGGCTTTTATAGATCTCCAAGTGGGGGAGGGGAAAGAGTGAAGCATTCATGGCAACAAAAGCTCCCTTAACGAATGGCTTTTCGGTTATGGTGGAAGAAAGGAAACGTTGGAAGATGAGAAGACTGATCTAGGTGGCGATTTCCTATTGGACCAACACTTGCTCAGTTTACTAAGTAATTAGAGAAAGAAACGGCCCATTTAATACTCCTGGTGTAACTTTCCATACCAGAATTGATTATGACTTGAGTTACAGAAATTTCCATCCTGGCTGACGTTTCGGCCTTCATCACGGGCGTGACACATAGGTCACGGGCGTGCCAGGGCTGGGTGACAAATTTTGGGTTCGTCGATCGTCGACCTGAGATTGACGATCGTCGAAGGGTGGTCACGCCCTAGGTCATGGGTGTGACACGTGGGTCACGGGCGTGACAGGGCCATGATGCAAATTCTGCGCTCGACGATCGTCTCGCTGAGATCGACGATTGTCGAAGGGGGTCATGCCCTAGGTCACGGGCGTGACACCTAATTCATGGGCGTGACGGGGCCTTGATGCAAAATATGCCCTCGACGATCGTCTCGCGGAGATCAACGATCGTCGAAGGGGGGTCACGCCCTAGGTCACGGGCGTGATACGTAGGTCACGGGCGTGACAGGCCCGGGTTGCAAATCCTGCGCTCGACGATCGTCTTCCTGAGATCGACAATTGTCGAAGGGGTCACGCCCTAGGTCACGGGTGTGACAGGTCGGTCACGGGCGTGACCAACCCGTGACTCGAAGTCTTGGTCTATGGACTTCAATTTTTGGGTTTCCTAGGGTTCTGTCACGACAAACCATCTCCTAGGGGTCTAGCCGGAATTGGATGTTACAATCTACATGTTTCCTTTTGGAGCTTTGCTCTTGAATCTGCTACTTTAACACTAAATCGTGCTCCGACGAAAGCGGTTCTTAAGACATCATATGAGATATGGACTGGGAAGCATCCCAGTATATCGTTCATAAAGGTTTGGGGCTGTGAGGCATACGTGAGATGTCAAATGCCTGATAAGCTGGAACCCAAATCAGATAAGTGTTATCGTGTGGGGTATCCTAGGGAAACTAAAGGGTACTACTTCTGCCTACCATCCGAGGTCAAAGTGTTTATCACAAGGACTGGAGTCTTTCTTGAGAAAGAGTTCTTAAGTAGAAAGATAGCCAGGGTAGAACTTGAAGAAGTTCAGGAACCACAAACAGTAAATGAACCGGTATTGGAACCTGAGTCAGGACTACAAGATGTTGTAGCTATAGAACCTGCTCAGGAAACACAAGTTCCACGTAGATCTTGTAGACCAAGGTTTGAGCCTGAGAGATAAGGATTTCTCATGTCTCAAATAGGTAATGTGTTGCTTATGGATCATAGTGATGAGCCTGCAACCTACCATGAATTTATGTGTGGACCGGACTCCGAGAAGTGGCTTGAAGCCATGAAATCTGAGATGGACTCCATGTATGAAAACAAAGTATGGAATTTAGTGGAACCACCTGAAGGGGTAAGACCCATAGGGTGCAATTGGGTCTTCAAGAAGAAGACCGACATGGATGGGAATGTACAGACATTCAAATGGTGACTGGTGGTTAAGGGTTTCAAGCAAATTCATGGTATTGACTATGATGAGACCTTTTCCCCTTTTGCTATGGTTAAGTCCATCAGAATTCTGCTTGCTATTGTTGCATATTATGACTACGAGATATGGCAGATGGATGTCAAAATGGCGTTCCTTAATGGGAACCTCATTGAGTAAGTGTTTATAACACAACCCAAGGGTTTTGTATCTCCAGGTGAAGCCACTAAAATATATAAGCTGCAGAGATCCATTTATGGATTGAAACAGGCTTCTCGAAGTTGGAATCTTTGTTTTGATGAAAAGATCAAAGAGTTTAGTTTTATCAAGAACGAGGATGAACCGCGTGTTTACAAACGAATTAGTAGGAGCATAGTTATCTTCCTGATTTTGTATGTAGATGACATACTGTTGATCGGGAATGACAAACCAACCCTGCAAGTTGTTAAGAACAACCTAGGGGACTTCTTTTCGATGAAGGACTTAGGGGAAGCGACGTATATACCTTGTATTAAGATCTATATCGATAGATTGAAGAAGTTGTTGGGTTTGACCCAAAGTATGTACATTGATAAGGTGTTGAAACGGATCAACATGTTTGAGTCTAAGAAAGGATTCTTGTCCATGTCTCATGGTGTGAGTCTCTCTAAGGACCAGTGTCCTAAGTCTTGTGAAGATAAGGACCGCATGAAGTTGATTCCATATGCTTCGACAATTGGGTCAATCATGTATGCAATGATATGTACTAGACCCGATGTCTCTTATGCCTTGAGCATGACTAGCAAGTATCAGTCTGATCCCGGTGAAGGTCACTGGATAGCCATCAAGAATATCCTCAAGTACATGAGAAGGACTAAGGATACATTCTTATTATTCGGCGGAGAGGAAGAGCTCGTTGTAAGTGGTTACACGTATGCTAGCTTCCAAACTGATTGGGACGATTCAAAGTCTCAGTTAAATTTTGTGTTTTTCCTAAATGGGGGTAAGGTTAGCTGGAAGAGTTCTAAGCAGGATACAGTTGCTGATTCTACAACTGAGGCCGAGTATATCGCCGCTGCAAATGCAGCGAAGGAGGCTGTATGGATTAGAAAATTCATCGGTGAGTTAAATGTAGTTCCTACCATTGTTCGTCCCGTAGATCTCTACTGTGACAACAACGGTGCAATTGCACTTGCTTCGGAACCAAGATCTCATCATCGCTCCAAGCACATACTCTGGTGGTTCCATCTAATTTGAGAGATTGTCGATCGAGGAGATGTGAGCATATGCAGAGTGCCGACTGAAGAAAACATTGCGGATCAACTGACAAAGCCTCTCGCACAGAGAAATCATGGTGGTCATGTTAGATCTATGGGTATACGATACCTAAATGATCAACTCTAGTTTGAGTCTTGTGGATTGTGTGTTTGTAGGCTGTTAAATTTTTCATTTGATGAATAAAAGTACTGTATGCATTTCATTTTTATATATTTGGCAAGTTCTTTTATTGTGTTATTATTTCTATTGTGATAGAATAGTTAACTAAAAAATAAATGCTCTTAGAATGTTTGCTTCCATAGGTCAATTAGTGACTTGATGTGAGAACCTATGATCCCAGAAGCTTCATTCTTAAAGATTCCCTGGCCGTTGTATCATCTTAGAATCTAAGGGAGATTATGATACCTTTAAGACTAGCATGTGTGTTGACTGATGACACGTCCTCATAGGTCATAATATTGTGATATCAAGTCATCACATGGGTACTTGATATGAACAAGTTGTACTGGACAGACCCACCATGAGAATACTTTGTTGATAGTTATATAAACATGTCACTAGTATGGCTTAAGTGGCAATGGTATTTGTGGTCCTTTGACCTTAAGTTGCAGCACTCACTGAGTGAGGAAGAGCGTGCTTTGATGCCATTAAAAGTCCAGTCTTGAGAAAGTTGGATGATAAAAGTGGTTATTAGGTACGTTATGAGTCTTTTGGGTGTTTGCGTGTGAGCAAAAATGGGATTTGTCCTCCTATATGACAAGAGTTGCATCCATAGGCTCCTTGATGGAATGGGACTGAGAAATGAATGTCCATGCTTGGTTGAGTCGATATATGATATTGGGCTCACCAATTTCTGAAAGTCCATTCTAGACCAGGAAACTTGGATTGAATAATTATGAGGGTGACATGGTCTATACCTCTAGTTCTCTCCGGATGTAAGGGATGAAGGGACATGACAACACTGTAACATTGGTCACAATGGCTTATGAGTTTATAAACTCTTACTGTTTGGGGAGCAATGATGTATTACTAGATGACGCACATTGTTTGTGAAGCTTTTGTTTGATACTTTCAAGATCAAGTGGGAGACTGTTGGTGTTACCATGATGATCTGGAAGTGATCAAGCATGTAGCCTCACTGCCAACGCATTATGAGCCTATCAGGGTCGCACATAAGATTGTGGAGAAATTGGGAGTTTGGATCTGTATGGTATAGCTCATATGATGAGCAAATGGACTTAAAATATTATAAGGCAAATGCGTCGAGTATATTGAGACCACTCAATGCCTTCGTCAAGTTAAGGGTTGACTCGTCGAATGGTGGCGTTGAGTGATTGAGTGTGTTCAACGATTCGTCGAGTCAAGGAGTTGATTCGTCGAGTATTGCACTTAAGCGTTGAGTGCGTTGAGTCCATTCAACGATTCGTCGAGTCAAAGTATTGACTTGACGGATCTGAGTCTTAGGCATTGAGTGTATTGAGCTCACTCAACGCCATGGCAACGAAGGCGTTGACAGCGTTGAGTCCATTCAATGCTTTTATCGAGTTAAGTGTTGATTCGACTAACGGTTGGCGTTGAGTTCGTCGTGTATCCTATGGATACTTGACGATTTGTCGAGTATAGAATGATACTCATCGATTGTCGTGTATGCTGTAGATACTCGACAATTAGTCAAGACAAGGGTTGTCTAGTCGAATTCTTGATTCTAAGCGCTGAGTTCGTCGAGTTGAGTTTGACGAATGCTGGCATTTGGCACAGATTTCATTGAGCTGAGTTCGATGAATGATGTTCGACGAATACTGGCCTTTGGCGCAGAGTTCGTCGAGCTGAGTTCGACGAATGATGTTCGACAAATGCTGGCCTTTGGCGTAGAGTTCATCGAGCTGAGTTCGACGAATGCTGGCTTTTTGCACTGAGTTCGTCGATCTGAGTTCGACGAATGCCTGTACTGAGTCAAATGTTGACTTGCTGAATGCTGGAATGAAAGTCCAGGGTCTACGGATAATGACGGAAGTTGTTCTACTTATCTCCTGGAGTATAAATAGGATTTTTTAGGGTTTACTGTTGATGTTCCTTTTATCCAAGCACACGAGCCGTACTGTGCGAAAAGACTAGTAACCCTAAAAGCTGACGGAAGCGTTCCGCCAATCCCGTCGCCAATCTCAATCTCGATCCCGATCCCGGCGAGTGTCGCAGCCACCTCTCCTACAACAGATCTAGCAGCCTGTGGAGACACTGAGTGTCCTCTCCCGACCTAGAACTTGTGCGACAAGTTACTACGGGTTCTCCTGATCGTGTGGATTACTTAGAGGCACAAATATACTTTCTGTGCTCAAGACTCTAGTCGCTGTGTGACCGACCCGATTTTTTTGGAGCATCTAGGTTGAGTTGAGACTCAATCCCTCAAAGGTAATTTTTATTACAGCATGATTTACTTCTTGATTCATGAATATTGTCAGATCCAAACTTGTTTGGGTTTTTCTTGTTCTTATTTCTGTTGCATGCACAAGTGTTGTGACATCCCCCAAAACCCAACAACTTCTACACTCAATGATTCTAAACTTTATTGACCTCTTGATGATACGTTGAGTGATTCGTCTTCACTCAACACTTCTGTACTTAACCAGAAATCCTTTTGAGTAGGCGTTTAGTGAACTGCCTTCACTCAATGCTTCTGTTCTTAGACAGATTTCAAGTCAGCAACTCTGAGGCTTTGACTCTTGGATCTCCTGTCAACACTTTTAAACTCCTGGTATTGAGTGAAGTGAGTTCACTCAACTCTTCTGGACTTAGCCTATTTTCTGCTTATCCAGCATCCTTTCTTGAGTCCCACTATCATTGTGACCCATACAACCTGTCTAATCAATGTAACAGTATGCAACCTGCATAAAATGAAATTTGAACATATATTAAATATAATCATGTATATACCATTGACCTGTGGGATTTCTTCAAATCTAGGACATTGTGATCATTGGACCCAATAATCTCCCCTTATTTGAAGAAGTCAGAACCCTAGTCAATGATATACACAACCATGAAGGAGATAAACATTCACAGCAAACAAGATCAATAATTGGCACATTATCAAAAGTGTGATTAATATATAAAATGATAATTATAAACAGACCATGTGCTTATAATAAAGTTCATTTCCTATAGCCCTTTAGGAACCTAATACATAAACATTTCAAGTTTTAGGTTCCTTGATAACTATGCCCATGCTTGGTTTCTTAGCAGCCTTTTCATCAACATCTGTTTTATTTTTCTTTTGTCTTTCAAAGTAATTGTAAGGCTTTGGGAAGTATTTACTTGGCTCAAGAGCATCTGGTGGCACTGCACCTGTCTTCTTATCTCTTCTGGACTTTCTTATTTCCTCTTCATTCCTTTCCAACTTATCCCATTCTAGGGAGTTATATAGCTTTCCCCTTTCAATTTTGTTTTCTTTGATTTGATCCAAGGCTGATAGAATGATAGTCCTTGATTGAGGACTCCATCTTACCTCTTTTTGCTTTGTCTGACCTCTTCATCCTCTTCAGCAATAGACTTGCCTTTGTCTCTTGATATCTATTATGCAGTGGGGCAGAAGGTAGGAATATTAGTAATATTAGTAGAAGGTTCAGCCCACTGATCACCATATTGATCACAATACTGATCACCCTACTAATTTCCATACTGATCACCATCAGTCTGTTCTTCTAGAATAGGAGTAGGAACAACATTATCATATGAATATTATTCAAGTCCCAATGATCCCCTGATTACATTGGTGACCCAAACAGCATTCTTAGTGTTTGCTTTGATCATTGTCTTCTCCCCCTTTATGACTTCTTCAGACACAGTAGCAGTCAGGGAGTTCTTCTCTATGGAGATTCTTTCATCCAGAAAATTTACTCCTTTGGTAATGTGATTCTTAACCTCCAGCATGTGATCATCCAGATACTGAGTGCATGTATCCATCCTTCTCTCTAGAGTTATCTTGTGTGTTTCCATGAGTTTCTTCTGCACATTATGCACTGTTTCTATGTGGTTGGAAGTGATGTTATGATTCTCAATTATATCATTCTGCGTTTTACGGATTTCCTCAAGATTGCTTTCAGTATAAGTTATAGTAGGGGCAACTCTCATGAAGAATGAAACTGTGTTGGCCTTTAGCAAGTTTACTTCAAATCTGATTGACTTGATTTCTGTAGATAGATCTTTTCTCAGCTCATTGATGGAATCATCAACATAATACTCTAGCTATCTTCTTTGGTCATCTAGTAGACATTTAAGTTGTGCCACGAAGGTGGAGGACATTGGATCAGCTTGATGAGATGTCCCTTGGCCGTAGAGATCCTCATCTTTCTCCCTTACAACTTCTCTGGATTTTGAGTCAGCCATCCTCTACTCAAATGAATGTTCAGCATCATCAGTCTTTGTCTCAGCAACCTTAGGTTCACCATCCTCAGATATGTCAATAACATTTTCAGTTTCCTGAGAAGGTAGCTCTATTGGAATCTACCCCTTAACCTCTGCACTCCCCATAGGAGCTTGTTGGTCTGTGTCAACTGTGATAGGAGCACCTTCATCCATTGTATCAGGAATTTGCTCTCCCTCACCTTGAGGACAAAAGAATATCACTTTAGGGCCATCTAGATTTTGATCAATCCTTGTCTGCATATTTTCTATGAAGGAATCAAGCTGGTCTTGTACTATTAAACCTGCTCCCCCTTAATAGGAGCATCCATCTGGGTAGTCTCCCCCCCTTAATGTCTGCGCAGATCTTTTCCACCACATTTCCATTCAATATTTCAACTATTTTTGTTGGGGTCTCTTCAGACTAAGAGCCACCAATTTGAGTACTTGCTGTAGGTTCTGAGTACATAGAAACCTGAGCACTTATATCTCTTCTGGTCTCTTCAGAAGAGTCAGACAGCTGAGGGTCATGAGGCTCTTTCCCTCTGCTCTCAAAAAAGCTGCTTCCAGTGCTTTCCTCAGTGATGATTACAACTTTCTTTTTCTTCTTCTCAATTGTTTGTTGGTGTGGCAACAACACCCTGTCCCATCTATCAAACATTTTTGAGTTCATGTAAAAAATTGTGAACCGCAGAAAACTAGGCGCAAGAACACTCAACCTATCCGAAGCCAAATAAACCAGATGCACTCGAAGAGCAACAAAACCTTGTACTATTAACAATCTTTACAAAGCGAGGTATACATGGCGAGACATGATTCGCCGATGTACTCGATGGAAGCAAAATAATAAATACAAAACTAGCCGCGTGGAATCAATAAGAAACCGCTGACTCTGTCGAGCTGCCTACGGAGTCCGCTGAAGCCTCTTAATCGCCAAACTGCAACCTAGCCACACGGACAACCTATTATTCCAATACCAAAGAACTCTGTCTGCTAATTTGCAAGCCGCCTAACCGCGAGGTCGCCTAGCTGCCAAATCTCCGTGAACTATTGTTGCCAAATTGAACAAGCCGCCAGAAGCTGACATTTTATTAAACTGGGAAAAAGGTTGCCGAAGAAAGAAGACCGCCTGGTCGCGAACCGCGACCTACTACTAACCACCGATTTCTAACCGCAGAGCCCGCACTGATCCCTGATCAAAGTCAGAACCAAGTCTCTGGCTTCTCAACACTGTCTGCACAACCTGCACAGCAAACACCGGTCAACTCCTTCAAACCGCGCGAACACAAAATCCTCTCCACAACAACCACCCGAAGCTCACTTATTGTTCATTCAGTTGTAATATTGATGTGACAGGGGGTCCTATTTATAAGTGTAAAGAGGAGTTTGATCACCACCCTAGCCGATAGGATCACCAACCTATCTCGTTGCGAGCACTGAGTGTATCCGCCAAACCGCAGACATAAATCCAGTCCGCCTTGTCGCTGCGACTAGCTAGACAGCCAGTTCGCCAAGGACGCACCACCAAGGCCGGATAGAAATCTTATTCGCCTTGTCTCCATAAAGCCAGGACTTGTTCGCCACACTAGCAGACCCTGTGGATACTCCACCAGTCCGCATTTTTGCAAACACAGCTCCAGTCCGCACGCCCCTACGGACACTACTCTAATCCGCACACTCCGAGCCCGCTATAAAAGCACATAAGGTTGACAGCTGTCAAACTCGGCAGACAAATAAAGCAGTCTGTGCTAACAGTGCGATCTCCTAGACTGAACACAACTGGACTTGGTTTAAATCCAAACCAAGTCCACACCTCTGGCCATCCCTAGTGCGAACACAGCACCAGCGGATACAAGGGCCAGTCCGCTCAAACTGGCAGACTCCAGCACCAGTCCCACTAATCGGAGAACACCGGCACCAGTCCGCACTAACCGACGAACTCCGCGGTTACCACCAACTGCACCACCAGAGCAAGACCAAGGCACAAACCATACTGATCTCCTGAGCTCCAGTCCAGTACGCAACCCAGACTCAGCGAACTCCATGTGAGTTTGTATCATGCCGGTCTTGGCAAACTTCGCGGATAGCCAACCTATCCGCTCGGTTACCTTCTGGGAACACACTAGATGCATAACGCTTGCCGACCTTGCTAGCCGCAAATTCCTGTCCGCATAGACCGCGCGAACAGACCACCCAGGTCGCCACTTTCACTTCAAAACTTTCAACACTCCCCCTTGAAGTGAGAAGTGGAAACTAGCCACAACTATACCAATAAACGTGTGCATGGCCCCTCTGATAGCAGCTTCGAGAAGATGTCCGCGACATAGTACTCACTCTGCATATGCTAGACCATAAGGGATCCCTCCAGCACCTCCCGAAAGGAATAATACTTCCCTCTGCCTTCTTCTTCAGCTCCAACATCCACTTGTACGTCACAGGAGTAACACCAACGACAGTAACACCAATGACCTTGGGAACAAGGTCCCAAGCCTTATTTCCTCTGAGGGCAGACATCTCCTCATCCCTGGAATTATCCCACTCCTTCACTCCAGTGGCATCTTCAAAGCTAGAAGGCTCTCGCTCGACTAGAGGGCCTGTGAAGAAACAAGAGAATGAGCTCACCGTATTTCCTTCGCTATATTGAGATGGTGGGTTGATGATCCTCTTCGACCTCTGAAGAGCCTAATCACGGCTAACCACCTCTACTTCTCCTTCTAAACCAGCTCCGTTCTTGGGCAAACTTGGAGCATCGCTCCAGGAAGCAAGAAGCCTTCGACCTGGAACTAGAAGCACTTGGAGCATCGCTCCCCCTGCTTCCTTAACCAAAAGCCTCTGCCCTGGAAATAGAAAAACCTGGATCATCGCTCCCCCTGCTTCCTGAACCAGAAGCCTTTTCCCCAGAGCTAGAAACTCCTGGAGCTCCTAGTGACATAAGCAACTCAACTAGAAGATCCTCAACAGCCTCCTCCTGCCCGCCATCCGACCTGCTTTCCTGCAGCTCCATAAATGAGCTACCTCCATACGACATCAGTTCGTCAAAGAACACGTCTCTCGAGATGATGAACTTCCTTGTCACTGGATCCATACACTTCCATCCCTTCTTCCGCTCGTCATAGCGCACAAAGACAAGCTTCCTCACCTTCGCATCCATCTTTGTCCTGATAGTATCCAGGACGTATACGTAGTAGGTAGACCCGAATACTCAAAGGTTTTCCATGTTGGACTTCTCCTTAAACATCAACTCATGAGGAGACTTCATGTTGATCGATCTCAAAGGCATCTAATTGATGACATAAGATGTGTAGGCCATCGCTTTCGCCCAAAAGGACCTCGGAATGCCTTTGGCATAAAGCCAACACTTGCAGGTCTCCGTCAGATGACGGATCTTCCGCTCAGCTACTCCATTTTATTGTGGAGTATGAGCACAAGTGAGCTCTCTCCGGATGATGTGCTTCCTATAGAAGTTAGAGAACTCATTTGAAACAAACTCACCTCCATTGTTTGTTCTCAACTTCTTAATCCGCAGACCAAGCTTGCCCACCACTAGCTCCTTGAACTTCACAAGAAAACGGAACGCGCCTGACTTCTCCTTCATGAAGTACACCCAAGTGTACATGGTATAGTCATCAATTAACACCAGCATTTACCTGCTGCCTCCAAGACTTGCGGTGATGGTTGGCCCCATCAAATCACCATAGATGCACTCCAATGGTGCCTTACACCTGGTCTGCGACTTATCAAACATAAAGCAATAAGCCTTTCTGTATTGACATCTTGCACAAACATGATCGTCACCGAAGGATGACAACCTAGGCAAACCTTTCACAAGGCTTCTTACCACCATCGCTCTCAACTTGTCCATCCCGACGTGTCCCAATCTTCCATGTTAGATTGTTGTACTATCATTTTCCCTCATCCAATAACCATAGGAACTTGTTTATAACACAACCAAGTCTTTATTCTTACTCCCTATATGAGCAACGGTCATCGACTGAAGCTTAATCTTACAGTCCTTCTTGAAGTGGCCAGACTGGTTGCATTTATAGCACCTTGGCCCTTCCTTCGTATTCTAATCACGCTTAGGAGCATAACTCCCCTCTTGCTGATATGAAGTAGAAGGACCATCACTAGCAACAACCTTCTTCTTGTCCCATCTATTCTTCTTCATCCCTGAGAAGAGTGCCTCACCATCTACTCCAGAGATGGTGAATCCAGCCATTTGACTTACTAAGCTCTCCTATGAAGCCAACAAGTTCTGCAGCTCCAGCAAGGATGGCTGAGTGGCCCAGCCTTGAACAAAAGTAATAAAGGCCACATATTCCTTCCGCAAACCAAAGATTATATGCCTCTTCAGCTTCGCTTCCAAAATAGGCTCGTCAGGGTCCAACGCTGAAATCTTAGCACAAGTTCTTCATCTTCAGGAAGAACGTTAAGATGGACAAATCTCCTTGAGTGGCTCTCGACAATTCATTACCAAGGAATTGTAGTTGAGCTACATTCTTCCTATTGAATAACCCATTAAGAGAATTCCAAATCTCTGCAGCTGACCGATATCTGATGATGTGGTCGAAGAGTTCCGGTGAGATAGCTCGCTTGAGAGTAAACTCTGCTTTCACATTTTTCTTCCTCCAAGCTCTCATCGCTTCAGCATTTCCAGCAACAACAGTAACTTCTTTTCTTTCATCTCCGCAGACAACCTCTCACGAGTCCTCGCCCAGAAGATAGTTTTCCATACATGACATCCACTTCTTGAAGTTAGTCGATGTAAGAAGCTTAATTCCAAGACCCATTACAAATCCTCCTTCCATTGCACTATCCCTAGATCACTTAGACTTCTAGAAGCAATAAAGTAAAATGTCGGTTGATCGCTACTCAAGACTCCATTCTCTCTGGTACCATATAAAAATTTGTGAACCGTGGAAAAAAGGAAACCAGGTGCAGTAACACTCACCTATCTGAAGCCAAATAAACCAGATGCATTAGAAGAGCTAGAAAACCTTATACTATCAAAAATCTTTACAAGGCGAGGTATACATGGCAAGACATGATTCGCCGATGTACCTGATGGAAGCAAAACAAGAAATACAAAACTAGTTGCGCAGTCTCAATGAGAAACCGCTAACTCTACCGAGCTGCCTACGAAGTCCGCTAAAGCCGCTTAGTTGCCCCACCAAAACCTAGCCGCACGGACAACCCGTTATTACAATGCAGAAGAACTCTGTTCGCTAATCTGCAAGCCCACTAACTGCGAGGTCGCCTAGTCGCCAGATCTCTGCAAACTGCTGATGTTGAACTGAACAAGATGCCAGAAGCAGACAGCTTATTGAATTGGGAAAAAGGTTGCCGAAGAAAGAAGACCTCCTGGCCGCAAGCCGCGACCTGCTGCTAACCGCCCGATTGCTAACCGAAGAGTCCGCACTGATCCCTGACCAAAGTTAGAACCAAGTCTCTGGCTTATCAGCGCTGTCCGCACAACCTGCACAACAAACACCGGTCAATACCTTCAAACCGCGCAAACACAAAATCTTGTCCGCAACAACCAACTGAAGCTCACTTATTGTTCATTCGGTTGTACTGTTGATGTGACAGAGGGTCCCATTTATAAGCGCGGAGAGGAGTGTGATAACAGCTCTCGCTGATAGGATCACCACCCTATCTCTCGGCAAGCACTGATTATATCCGCCAAACCGCAGACATAAAGCCAGTCTGTTTTATCGCCGTGACTATCTAGACAGCCAATTTTCCAATGACGCACCACCAAGGCCGGATAGAAATCCTATCCGCCTTGTCGCCATAAATCTAAGCTTGGACTTGCCCGCCACACTAACAGACCCTGTGGATACTCCACCAGTCTGCATTTCTGCAAACACAACTCCATACTGCATGCCCCTACAGACACTACTCCAGTCCGTACACTCCAAGCTCATAACCAAAGCATACAAGGCCAATAACTGCCGAACTCGGCGGACAATGAAAGAAGTCTGCGCTAATCGCGCGATCTCCCTGACTGAGCACAACTGGACTTGGTTTAAATACAAACCAAGTCCATACCTCTGTCCATCCCTGGTGCGAACACAGCACCAGCGGATAAAAGGGCCAGTCCGCTCAAACTGGCAGACTCCAGCACCAGTCCGCACTAACCACCAAAGCATTTGGATAGAATTATCTTTGCCATAACTTCAAACATTTTCATTGAGATATTATCATGGGACCCTATTTTGCATATCAGAGCTTTGCCAATGACGTTTGCTAGAAACTTTCCTTTTAGATTCATCTCCTTTCTCAGAACATAGCCAGTGGTATGCTTTGAAATCCCACACCACTTGAGGGCGGATTTCACATCAGCCTGATATAGTTCATCTTCCTTATCTAACGATCTGAACTTGGGCAGATTCAAGGCTTTGCTAAGTATTCTAGAAGTGATCTTGATATTGTGTCCACTGATAGATGACTTGATTTTGTTAGAGGATGAGTCAATGGTGGCATTCGAATAGAGTTCGAGAACTTCCCGCTTCCCTATCGAACTCGGCTCGGACAGGACAAACTCTAGGTCAGTGACCTGCAGTAAGTGGATAACTAGTTGTACTTCCTCTAGAGCATCCTTGAATCCATTTCTTACTAACTAAGAACCCTCAAAAAGGAAATCCATTCCTCTTGGTGCCATGGAACCGTTGAATTTCTGGAGTTTTGCTCGAGATATCGTCGTAGGGAGCCAACAAGTCGAAGAGGGATATGAAAAGTGTATTTTATTTTAAGCACACACACTTCTATTTATACTTACCCCTATTTAAGAATGTGGAGAGGCGCGCACCTGTCATTTTTAACACGAGTTGATCAATAGCTGAGATTAATCCTAGAAGATAGTCGTAATTAGAACTACCAGAGTGGATTTGTTGAGTGGACTCGACGTACTCGATGCCTGAATTTGTCTCAACGCACTCGATGCTTGAACACTTAGTCTCAGCGCACTCGATGCCTGAAGTTTTCTCAGCACACTCTATGCCTGGACACTTGGTCTCAGTGCACTCGACGCTTGGAAACTTAGTCCAAATCTTTCTTGATTTCCTGCAAGAGTCAATTCTGCCTGCAGTACATATGTATGAAAAAGATAGTGATGCTACCCTAAGTTCATATGCACAATTCAAATTTGAAGGTGTTTAAATTGGCTTCATCTAATGGCTTAGTAAAAATATCAGTCACTTGTCTGTCTGTGGGGACAAACTTAAGACTGATGTCTTCCCTTTCCATATGCACTCTTATGAAATTATATCTAATCTCTATGTGCTTAGTCCTGCTATGAGACACAGGATTCCTAGCAATAAAGATTGCACTAGAAGAATCACAAAACATTAGAGTTCTACTTAGCTGGAGATTGTAGTCTTGGAGTTTATGTTGGATCCAAAGTATCTCTGTACAACAACTTCCAGCTGAGATATACTTTGATTCAGCTATTGAGATTGCAACACTAGTTTGCTTCTTGCTGCTCCAAGATATAAGTCTTCTCCCTAGAAATTGACAGGTGTCAGATGTGCTTTTCCTGTCTTCTCTACACCATGCAAAATCTGCATCTGAATACTCAATTAGTTCAAAATCATTATTCTTAGGGTACTATAAACTAAGATCAGGTGTGCCCTTGTGATATCTCAAAATTCTTTTTATTACAGAATAATGAGACTCCTTAGGGCTAGCCTGATATCTAGCACAAACATATATAGCATACATGATTTCTGGCCTACTAGCAGTCAAATAGAGGAGGGAGCTAATTATGCCTCTATACAAGGTTTCATAAACAGGTTTCCTAGTCTCATCCTTGTTTATTAACATATTTGACCCCATAGGAGTTTTCATTATGGAGGCACTCTCCATTCCAAACATCTTAATTAACTCCTTGGTGAACTTAGACTGAGAGATAAAAAGACCATCCTCTAACTATCTAACTTGGATGCCCAAGAAGTACTTTAGTTTACCCATACTGCTCATCTCAAACTGCCCTTGCATAAGTTTAGCAAACTTTTTGTAGAGGTCATCATCTATATACCCAAAAATTATATCATCTACATAAATTTGGACTAGAATGATCTTACTCTTGACTTCCTTAAGAAATAATATATTGTCTATCTTTCCCCTTGAGAATTTGTTCTCAATGAAAAAACTAGACAGGGTCTCATACCATACCCTGGGGGCTTGTTTCAACACATACAAAGCTTTTCTTAGCTTAAACACATAATCAAGAAAATTAGAATTAACAAAACCTGAGGATTGCTCAACATAGACCTCCTCTTTTAGGTTATCATTTAGGAAAGCTGACTTAATATCCATTTGGTAGACCTTAAACTCTTTATGTGCAGTATATGCAAGGAATAATCTTATTACCTCCAGTCTAGCCACTGGTGTAAAGGTTTGATCAAAGTCAATACCTTCCTCTTGTCTGTATCACTTGGCAACCAGTCTAGCCTTATTTTTGATGATAACACCATTCTCATCAAGTTTATTCCTATAAATCCACTTGGTCCCAATGATATTATGTCCAAGTGTTCTGGGAACAAGCTTTCAGACCTTGCATCTCTTGAACTGGTTCAGTTCTTCTTGCATAGTGACAATAAAAAATGGGTCTATGTTGGCATCTTCAAACTTTTTTGGTTCAACCTGAGAAGGAAGCTTGAATACATAGCAATGTTGAGGCTTCTGCTTCTTATTGTAACACCTTGGCTTTCATCACCTATGATTTGATCTCTGGGATGATCCCTTAAATGCCTAATAGCTGCTAGCATTCCATCTTCAGCATCATGAACTTAAATGGCAGGATCCTGCTAGTGTTTACCCATGCCATGTGCATTTGGATCTTCTTCAGGGATGAGCACACCATCATCTTCCTCTTGGGCAGTAGGAGTATCCTTGATGGTCAGCTTATCCATCTTCAATTCTATCCCTACAGATCTAGAGGAGCTTTGCAGCTCACTATTAATCATAGAAGATTCATCAAACACTACATTAATAGACTCTTTTATAACTTGGCTCTTCAAGTTGTAGACTCTATATGCTTTTTTGTGGTTGTTGTATCCAATAAAAATTCCCTCATAGGATTTGACAACAAACTTAGTCAAGTAGGACTTCCCATTGTTGAGCATCAAGCACTTGCTTCCAAAAATCCTGAGACAAGCAAGATTTGGTTTTCTGCCTTTCATAATCTCATAGGGAGTCTTCTTGTGATTCTTATTGATAGAAGCTCTATTTAGGACATGACAAGCAGTGTTTACTATCTCATCCTAGAAGTATTCTGGGAGAGAAATATCACTGAGTAATGTCCTGCCAGCTTCTATAAGAGTTCTGTTCTTCCTCTCAATAATCCTATTTTGATGGGTGTTCTGGAAGAAAAAAACTCCTGATGAATCTCTTGCTCTTCACAGAACTTTGTCATGCCTTCAGACTGAAATTCAGTGTCATGGTCACTTCTGATTTTGAGTACAGAATTGTCATTTTCATTCTAAACTTGCCTAACAAAAGTCACAAAGATGTCAAGGGTTTCAAACTTTTTCTTTAGGAAGAAAACCGAAACAAATCTGGAATAGTCATCAACTATCACAAGTGTGTAGACTTTCCTACCTAGACTATGAACTAGCATAGGACCAAACAAGTCCATATGCAAGAGGTACAAAAACCTCTCAGAATCCTTGGCCCCAATGCTCTTAAAGGATGCCTTTGGTTGCTTGCCCATTTGGCATGCTGAACAAATGCCCTCTTTGGTGCATCTCAGATTGGGTCAATTTCTGACTATCCCTTCACTAAAAAGCTTACTAATTATCTAGTTCAAGTGAGCAAGCCTCTTGTGTCATTGCACGCAATAAGAGACTTTATCATTTGCTACCAGACATACCAGTGAGTCTGTACTTAAACATAAGAAGTTTAGAAAATAAATATTTCCACTCCTAGTGCCTGTCAAAATGACCTCTTGGTCACTTGAACTTTTGATCAGACACTCATCTTCGTGGAAGACAATGACATAGCCAAAGTCATATAGTTGGCTTATGCTGATCAGATTGTGTTGCAATCTTTCCACATAAGCCACCTTTGTAATAGAGACTATGTCATTGGTGATCATACCATTGCCCTTGGTAACTCCTCTGTCTGAACCTCAAAAGATCACTTTAGGTACATTCCTCACTGGAGTTTAATGCTTAAGATGGCTCCTTGTTCTAGTTATATGTCTAGAACATCCACTGTATAAGTACCATATTGGTATTATATGGGTACTTGGACTATCCTGTAAATACATATTAGTTTACCTTAGGAACCCAAAAGGGATTGGGTCCTTGGTTCATGTTAGCCTGAAACTGTCTATGTTTACCTACAACAACCCTGACAGGAAGACTCACCCTTGCCCTTGGCACACTTAGGTTGTGCCAACAGTCTATGGCAAAGTGACCCACCTTGCCACAACACCAACACTCAAGAATGTTATATCTCCTCTTCTGAAAAGCCTTTGGAGTGTTCAAGCTATCAATAGTTATCTATTTAGAGGGGAGAGCCCCAGCCTTCTTTCTATTTGTTTCAGCAAGAATTTGACTGAAGGTGAGTCTGCTAGTGGATGTACTTGGCTTACTCTGAGTTACACCAACAGAAGTCTTCTTTGTAGTTGACATGTTGTTGATGGCATCAAAAATAGCCAAGTTAGGCTTACTGACTAACTTACCCTTAGTCAAGGTTTTTGCTGAAGGAACTTGAGAGTATGCCACTGCCTTATCCTTAAGAGTGGGGGCTGGAGCACCATACATAAATGTTCCATAATAGGTCATTTGGATTTCCTCATGGGGAGAATTCAGTGCACTCAATCTCATATCCTTTCTCCTTCTATTTTAAGATGCACTTGTATCCATACAAAAAGTGTTTCCATTCTTCTAGTAACCATACATGTTATCCTTGTCATACTTGTTAGAAGGGAGGATTACCTTTTGAAAGGTGGTCTTATGCACAATTGGAGCCTTGCCTTTCCCTTTAGAATAGAAAGCTCTATTATTCCACGTGAACTCCAAGCCCCTCTTTTCCTTTTGAGAGGTGAATGAGTTAATCAGTTGTAGAACTGTTTGGGACTTGGAAAATTCAGCCACACGCTTCTTCTCCTTGAGGAGCTTCTCTTCAAGATCCATGATGATCTTGTACTTATGGCTAATGGTGCCAATTTGGATAATTGAGATTGTATTCAGCTGGCTGACTTCTCTTCCTATTTGAGCTAGCAAAGGTGCTGACTCATGCTGTAGGGAAATAACTTGCTAAAGAGAGGCAATCTCCTCAGATTATCTCTTGACAAGCCTTTTGTTCTTCTTCAGAGCTTCCAAAATTTCTTGATATCAATTGATTGACATCATTTTCAGATTCTGATCCATCATCCCCACTAAAGGAAGTGGATGCTTCAGCGTCTGACCAAACTCATAGAAAGAGGGAGTGTAACGACTCCACCCGTTAAATAGCATATAATAGAAGGTACGGCAGGGACCCCACACTATATGCCATAAATAGACGGCGAGGTAATAGGTTAATATCAAAATACCATCGCACCCTAACCCAGAGCATTCTAGTGGAAGCATATTAATTGCAAGAACTCAATAAATGAATGTCCACTACTATATAAATATTACATTTATATAAAACCCCAAGAATGTATACAAGCACGCACCTCTCACGGCCTTAAGGCCTTACAAGTTTCTCTTTACAAAATATGATTTTCTACATCGGCACGCAGGCCGGACACACATGAAATCCAAAGCTTCGCATGACCTTCAAGGGCCTACAAACAGCAGCAGCAAGGGCTTCAGCCCGCTCAATCCAATCAGCCCGCAACACCTGCATATGGACACACACCCTAAGGGTGATAAACAAAGCAACGGTCAGCATTCAGTTGACCAATTATAACGACCTTACCCCTTACCCAGGGCAGTGGTTCCTTCCCTGCATGCATTCTAATCACAACATATATATATATCAATGCACAATATCATCACAAACGCCGGCCTTCGTGCCAGACGCTCCGTGCACTCAGGGCACGCTTATGGTGTATCGGTACATCCTTAGTACACCACAGATTAGAGGTTCTCCACTTGGTGTCCGAGCACTAGTCTACTATAACACGTGTGCTGGGGACATCCTCGCCCGTCCCACTCAGAGGTGTTCACTTCACGGCAACTATTGAGCATTATCGATCGACACACCGGGAAGGCAATCAGCCCCCCATTTGTAGTGCTACCAAACGACTGCTCACCACGATCTTACAACTGAACTTTTTGGGTGGCCTACCCAATCAGAGGTTCTTAACTTGTTGGTCATGGGCATCAACCGCCAAACTCTTATTGGAGACCTCTCGCACCCATCCCACTCAGAGGTGTTCGCTCACAATAATCCAACTAGTGAACTTGTTGGGTGGCCTACCCACTCAGAGGTTCTCGTATCCATCTCTCAACACAGGCACGTAGTGCCACTTTCTAATCAATCATACAGCTTGTACCGAGCATATAACCAAAGGAGCTACGCAAAGCTTCCTTACCACAATTCACAAGCATCCTCCCAATCTCCGCAAGCTAACTGTTTTATACACGGAGTCTTCTCCGATTCACATCATCACCAATCTAGACTACCCGTCCATATGGGCTTCACACAACATGCCTATTCCGTACTACACACTTCTGGATCTAAATGCAGACTCAACCGCTGGAATCGCTTCGCTTTCAACCTCTTGGTGGAGGATCCCATGCACATGCATAAAATAGGACTTCACTTGTCCAAGAAGGAGATCGTTACCCTTGATGATCTCTTTGGAGCCATGGAGAAACTAGCCGGATGGAAATCACTGCGACAACCTTGTCTCCACAACGCTGGCCTCGGATCTCGAGTCGGACCGTTGAAGCTCCACCGGCGGCCGGAATCCTTCTCCTTCTTTCTCCTCCAAGCTCTCCCTTCTCTCTAGCTTATAAAGAGAGTGGTCTCAATTATAATGAGAACTACATATCATTCCATGGCCTTATCCCTGCAGGAATAGGCTTGGACCACATGATCTAAGTAGAAGGAAATGAACGGCCTTGATCTGTCCCCAAATATCTATTTTTGGGCTGACACGGCCTGTGATACGCCCGTGTCATAGGTCGTGTTCCCTAAGCGGTTAAGGAACCGACTCTATCCAGACCAGGACACAGGCTTAGACACACCCATGTCATAAGGTACATGCCTGTGTTGAGGGGCGTGTCCCTCAATCAACATAGGACCAACTCCCCCGAGAAGAACACGGCTAAGGCACACACCCGTGTCCTTGGCCGTGTACTAAACACGCCCCTGTGACACGCCTGTGTCATAGGCCGTGTGCCACACTCAACGCCGCCCGATTACAAACCCGAGCAGGACACGCCCTGGGACACGCCCGTATCCCAGGCCGTATCGCCTCTCGACGATCGTCGACTGTACTTTTGTCAAGAACTCGCGACACACTCGAGTACCCGAGCTGGACATTCCCTGGGACACGCCCGTGTCCTAGGCCGTGTCACCCAGCCTGAACTCCAAATTAGAATTTGGGGTGTTATAGGGAGAGCTAGAGATAGAGTGTACCTCATCAGGAATAGAATTGTACTGATTATCTTCAATTAGGGCCATAAGACTAATCTCTTCATCCTCTTCAAAGTCACTATCAACAGAGGACAATGGGGCCCTAATGTCAGATGGGGCAGCCTGATGATCAGCCTCTACTTCAATGGACATTAGACCAAAGTAGGCCTCCTATTCATCTGATTCTGAAGACTCAGAATCACTATCTGATAGGCTGATTTTCTTCTTGGCCAAGAAGCTCTTTTTATCCTTCTTGTCCTTGTAATTCTTTTTGTCTTCAGACTTCATGTGTTCCTTCCTCTTAATTGGACAGTCAGCAATGACATGTCTACTCCTATTGAAATAATAGCAGACAACATTAGTCTTAATATGTTTGTTCTTCTTAGAGTCATACCTTCCCTAGAGGGCCTTGTTGATCCTTTGTTCTTCCATTGTCTTCTTCTGCTCAACATTTTCTCGAACTGTTTGGAGAACAAGGTGAGTTCTCCATCTGACAGCTCATCGCCTGAGGAGCTGGGATCTGAGCTCTCTGACTCTGCAACTCTCCTTGGTGGAGGAGACTTTTCCCTACTCCTTGTGGCTTCAGCTCTGAAGGCCACTGTCTTCTCTTTGTTGAGAGTTTTGGAAGCATCTTCTTATACCCTTCTGGAGTTCAGCTGCATCTCATGAGACAACAACTTCCCAAACAAATTTTGAGGCAATGTATTGGCCAAGTTGCCAACCTCTCTAATGGCATAGATATTAAAATCTCATTAATTGTTTAGGGATCTCAAGAAATTGTCATTTAGCTCATAGTTTTTGAATTGTTTGCCATAGGTGATCAGACTGTTCACTATCATGAAGAACTTTTCATAACATTCAGGTATGAAATCTTTCTTGTCTTGCTTGAAGGCCTCATATTGCTGATTCAGGAGGGATTTTTTGTCATCCCTCACTTCCTCTATCCCTTCCATATAAACTATAAGAGAATCCCACATCTCTTTAGCAGTCCTGTAGTGGACCAGATTCTGGAAGGTGGAGTCATCTATGGAACTAACAATGATATTTTGAACCATTTTATCCACGGTTTCCATAATGACTTCATCCTTGGTCATCTCAGTGTACTTCTTTGAAGTCTAGACATTGGCATCTATAAGAGAGACCTTCATGGGGGTGAAGGGTCCATCTTGAACTATTATGAATATCCTTGGGTCTTAGGCTTCCATAAATAGCCTCATCCTTTCCTTCCAGATCCCAAAATTATCTTTCCTACATATAGGAAGCTTCAATGAGCTCAACTTATTATGGTTCTCACCTGAACCCATTGGGATAATCTTCAGCTACTTTTGGAGATCTGTTAAGACTATTGAGTCTTTTTGAACAACCTCCCTCTGAGACCACTTGAACATTATTAGATTAGTATACTGAGGTGGCATTTGGTTAAGCTTTTAGACTACAGTGCCATAGAAACACACCAGAATTTTGACAGGAAACAACATTTGGCGTGACTTATTTAGAAAACGGGGGTTATTAATTTCCGTTGTTTATTATAGAGGCCCATCCGGTACTTTTTTCTACGTCCAGATGCAAAAGCCCCACGATATCCTTCGCCCCTGAAACTCTCTTCCCGATCTCCCCCGAACGTAGCAGTGAAACCTTCCCCCTCCACTCCGACGAAGACATCTCAACGGTGTCGGCGTTCTGATTTAAACACCACCTCAAAATCTCACCTCTTGACGACCTAAACCTCAGCGCCACCTAGCTCCAAATTCTCTTTCCCGTCCTCTCGTCCACTCGACAGAAACTAGCAGTGTTTCTGAAATAGCAGCGTTTCTGGCTTACCTCAGCCCGCCTCAACCTCAGCAGCATTTCTGGCTTGTGAATCCACGGGGACGGTAGGGTTCCAACAAATAATTATCCTAGACATTTTTTCTGCTTTTTTGTTCCTTTCCTGCTGGTGAATTCACGGGATTTTGCCCTTTTGTTTTTGTTCTGTTCCAGCCCTTGAAAATCCTCGTATGTTGGGTATGCCAGATTGCCAGATAATACCTGTAATGATAGTCTTTCGTATAGGTCTGCAATCAGTCTTTTTTAATAGCTGTATTGTTAAATCAAATGTTAGTAATGTTTGATCTAAATGAGTCAAATAACTAATGTATTTAGCCATGTTTCATATACACCATCTATTGGTAATGATTTCTGTGATCCATTATCACGATTTCTATGATGTAATAGTCTGCTCCGGTGATTTCTATGATGTATGTGTGTGTTTGTGTGGTGTGTGCAAAGATATCGCTTTGACAAACAAGTAGCTCTGAAACAAACATTTTTTTGGGGTATTGGGTGTTACTTTATGAATGAAAAAATGTTTATTGCCAAAAAAATTGTTGGTAATTTAAAAATGTGGAAAACAAATTCACTCAAAACTTCGTTTTGTTTCCAAACAACTTTTTGAAAACTCCATTTTACAAACTCCATTTCACTCAAATAGTTTGTTTACAAAACTCCATTTTCCAGAATCAGCACTTTTTCTATCAGCAGCTTACCATCAGCAGCTTACCATCAACAACAGCTCAACCAAACAGAGCCTAAACCACCTAGAGGGGGTGAATAGGTTGATTGTCACTTTCTTATTTTTTTAACTGTTTTAGGTTTAACTACACAATCACAGAAAGCACACAGATATTTATAGTGGTTCCTCAAGGTATGGGTACATCCACTCTCCCTCCCATCTTTCTAACAGTGTGTTAGTCAAGGCAATTTTATCCAATATCGGCTCAAAGAGCTTACAACACAGATCCCTCAGGATATCTCAGGCTTCCTCTAAGCCCTACCTCAGGCCACAACCCTACACACTCAGAGTAATCTTTACTCCTACTACTCAGTGACCCTCCAGGTCACCTTCCTCCAGCTTATTAAGAATCCTTATAACTCAGGCTAGGAGGATAGCCCTACACTCAGAGATAATAAATCTCCTACCTCAGATCTAACCAAGATCCTACCTCAGGCACACAAGACCTACCTTATATCCTCAACAGGATCCTACAACTCAGCATTTATAATTTAGGCTTACAACTCAGATCACTGATGATCGTACAGAATGAGTGAATGTTTGATGATGATTGACTCCAGAGAGAATGTTCTCTGAGTCTTCTTTTTCTTGAACTGAGAAAGCTCAGTCCTTACTTCTTCACAGCAGCAAGATTGTTGATCTTCAAATTTGTTATGCTTGTGCTGAGAAGTCAAATACAGAGTTCTGTTTCTCCAAGACTTTGATGTAGCATGGTTGAGTGTAGTGGCCTTGAAGACGAAGAGTAATTAGAGTTTGTTATGCTTCTTCTGACACAGAAAAATGAGTTTTTTGTTCTTGTTGTAGAAGACTTAGTGATTTGTATAGCCATTGATCCCTTCAAACAACAAGTCTTGTATGTATTTTTCAGACCTTTTGTAAATCCAAGAGTTAAGCATTTTCTCAACTGATGGAGAGCATGACTATGCAGAGTAAAAGCTTTTTTTAATTTCTCTATAAAGTCCACTTTTTGTCCCGCCGTCCAACGGCTCTTTTCACTGTATGGGCAAGCCGAAATTGGTAACTACAAAGTAACTTTAGCTTTAATTGTTGTACTAAAGGCATATGGCACCTTTTGTCATCTAGCGTGCAAGTCCCACAATATTTGAATTTTGGATGACATCAACATGACTCAGCGCTTGGGAACTTAGCAATTTTCATTCAATCTACATAGGCATTGAGTGAGGCCATGTGACTCAACGCAGAAATACTTAGCATAAAATCTGTATCTTGAGGCATTAAGTGAACCTTCAACACTCAATGCATTGACTTGTACAACCTAACTGATAGGGCGTTGAGTGAGCTTTCATCACTCAACGCTTTTGGACTTAATATAATTTTCTTGTATAAAGGCGTTGAGTGAAGCTTCTACACTCAATGCTTCTATACTTTACTGACTTCTTAATGAGGCGTTGAGTGATCCGTCTTCACTCAACGCTTCTATACTTAACCAGAAATCCTTTTGAGTAGGTGTTGGGTCCATTGGCCTGAATGTCCTAGATTTGAGGAAGTCAATCTTGTTAATGACATACATAGAGTTGTATTTGATGAATGATTGAGCTCATGCATGCAGGTTAGTCCTAGTAACAATGATGGGACAGGTAGCCTAAGTTGCTAAGTCAGGTTAACTCTTACCAAAGATGTGGATAGACAGAAATTTATCTAAGTCCACAGATGTTGAGTGAAGGTTACTCACTCAACGCCAGATGACTTATAGCGTTGAGTGGAGCCAATATAGTCAAAGCTAAAGGAGTGGCAAGCTGAGAAAGTGGCTAAGTCCACAGGCGTTGAGTGAAGTATACTCACTCAACGCCACACAGCAAAAGGCTGTGAGACAAGTTCAGTCAGTAAAAGCCACAGGAAATTTGTGATGAAATTTGACTAAGTCCACAGGCATTGAGTGAGGCAAGCTCACTCAACGCCATGTATTAAAGCGTTGATTGTATCTCATTCAGTCAGAACCTGTGTTTTTAGACACAGAAATTTGGCTAATCCAAATGCGTTGAGTGGAGCTCACTCTCTCAGCGCCAAGGTGGTGAAAAATATGGTTAAGGCGGAAAGCGTTGAGTGAGGCATGCTCACTCAATGCTCTAAATGCCATGATACAGAAAGTGGCTAAAGCAAAAGGCGTTGAGTGAGGCGTGCTCACTCAACGCTCTCAACGCTTAAGATACTGAAGAAGTGGGGAATTGGCTAAGGCATAAGGGGTTGAGTGAAGTATGGTCTCTCAACGCTCTCAACGCCATGCATGCAGAAAAGGATAAAGAATAATCTAAGGCAAAAAGCATTGAGTGAGGCTTGCTCACTCAATGCTGTCAACGCCTAGATAGACATAATTCTGTCTAAGTATTTTTGCATTGAGTGAGGCTTACTCACTCAACGCCTATACTAATGTTGCTCAATTTTGTCTAAGTCCACAGGTACTGACGTCAGCAAAATCAATAGACTCAACTTACTTCAAATCAAGTCCGGAGAAGCAACAGAACACGACAAACTCTGCCGAGAAGATACTATACGTCTTCTTCTGTTAAAGCAAGGTGCAGTTGGAAGCTACAGGTGGGCCCCACTGCTTCCTAAGAGCCGTTGATCGGCGAACTACAAAAGGAAGAGATCGGTCAAGATGCAAAGCATGACTTTTAGCATTTTTATTGATTCAAAAAATATTGCGGCTGGACTTCATCTTACTCGCCATTGCTGTAGAGAAATAGCTTGAAGTCTTCCAACTAGAACCAAAAGTTCAGTTAGCTGGTGCCATCTTCACCTGCACCAGAAAGTTCAGAAGGTCTTCCTTCTAAGGGAGAAGCAAAAACTGAGAATAAGTTTCTACAGATCAAGTTGCTTCTCAGTTCAGCAAACTCAAATCTGAAGATCTACATCTGAAGCTGAGGAGATGTAAGAAACGAACAAGAAACAAGCCAGAAGTGTATAACATAAATTTTATTATCGGAAAAAGGTGTCTATTACAAAGGTATGCTCTCCCTTTTAAAGAATGGAGGAGAAAAGAGAGAATACAAATAAGAGATGTGGGACTAAAAAATTACGGGACTAAGCGGTCTATACGGAAACAACCCGCACAAGCCACGCGGTTAGACGGAATGGCTAACCGCTCGGCTACCACCAGAGAGGAAGGAGAGATCTCCATGGGAGACCGCTAGACCGCCCGATCTCCAAGCCGCCAGAGACAAACCGCTAGGCCGCTTGGACTCCAGACAGCAACAACACAACAACAAAACCGCTGAAGGGAAACCACCAGACCAAGCGGTCTTCAATTCGCCAAGGCGGGCCGCCAGACCACCCGGTCACCAACTCCAACACTCCCCCTCAAGCTTGAGCATATATATCGATCATGCCCAGCTTGTCGTAAATTTGAAGAAACGAGGCAGATACTGGCTTGGTGAAGATGTCAGCCAACTCTTTATCAGAAGTGACGAAGGGAGTGAAAATTTATTCCTTCAAAATCTCTTCACGAATGAAATGACAGTCGACCTCAATGTGCTTGGTTCTTTCATGAAAGACCGGATTTTTGGAGATGTATATGGCCGCCTTGTTATCACAGAACATAGGTAGAGAATGGTTGTAGACCTCTCCTAAATCCATAATGAGAGCCCGTAACCACTTTAACTCACAAGTGGTCGACGTCATACTACGATACTCTGCTTCTGCACTGGATCTGGAAACAACAGACTGCTTCTTGCTCTTCCAGCTCACCATATTTCCCCCAACAAAGGTGCAAAAACCCGAAGTTGACTTGCGATCCCCTTTATCATTAGCATAACTCGCATCTGAGTATGCTTCAACCCTCATATGATCATTCTTCTGAAAGAGTAATCCTTTCCCAGGTTCTGCTTTGACATATTCCAAGATCCGTAAGGTGGACTGTAGATGGCACTCCCAAGGCGCTTGCATGAATTGACTCACCTTGCCCACAGCATAGGAAATGTCGGGTCTGGTCACTATGAGATATATGAGCTTACCAACCAAACGCCTGTATCGCGTAATATCTGAGAGAGGAGGCGAATCATCTGTCCAGGTTTTGTCATCTCCAGTTGTCATGGGGCATCGGGCAGGTTTTGCACCAGTCAATCCTGCCTCTTTTAATAGATCAAGAGCATACTTACATTGGGAGAGGACTAAGGAGTTTGGCTTCCGAGAGATTTCAATCCCCAGAAAGTACTTCGGAGAGCCCATATCTTTTGTGACCAGATGTTGACGAAGATGCTGCTTTGTCAAGGCAACCCCTTCCTAGTCATCGCCAGTGAGAAGAATATCATCGACGTACACAGCAAGAACCACCAGCCCCGAGGAGGTTTTGTGAATGAATAACGAGTGATCAGCAGAGCTTCACGTAAAACCAACGGCCGCCATAATGCCGCTAAACTTGTCAAACTAAGCTCGAGGGCTCTGCTTGAGACCATAGATGGCCTTCTTCAGCCGGCATACCCGTGTCTCCCCCTGAGCAACATACCAAGGAGGTTGCTCCATATAGACGGCCTCCTGAAGATCACCATAAAGGAAGGCATTCTTGACATCCAGCTGAGAAATCGGCCAATCTCGATTGACGGCCACAGAGAGTAGGACCCGGATAGTGCTGAGACGAGCCACAAGAGAGAAGGTGTCAAAGTAATCAACCTCATAGGTCTGAGTAAAGCCCTTAGCAACAAGGCGGGCCTTATACCGATCCACAGTGCCGTCCGGGCCAAATTTGACCATAAAGACCAAGCGATAGCCAACAACATCAGTACCGAAGGGAGGAGGAATAAGAGTCCAGGTGCCCCTCTCAATGAGGGTCGCCATTTCCTCATCCATGGCCATCTTCCAATGAGGAATAGCAAGGGCCTCCTGGTAGGAACGGGGTGTGGCAGTGGCAGAGATAGCCAGAGCAAAGGCCCTGCGAGAAGAGGTAAGGCGATCATATGAAACAACAGCAGCAAGGGGGTGTAGAGTACACGTCCGCACCCCTTTACGAAGAGCTATAGGAAGATTCAGGTCGACGGGTCCCTCGGTATCTAGAGCATCTGTGGCAGAGAGAGCTAGCCTGGGAGTAGAGAGCGACGACGACGTAGATGAGGGAGACGGTGGCGGAGAAGAGGGAGAAGGAGACGGAGGGAGAGGATTGGGGGTTGAGACCGCAGTAGGAGATGAGGGAACAAAGAGAACATCAGGAGTATCAGAAGCTGGAGGGAGAGGAGAGGAGTCAGCCGAGAAGTAGGAGGCATTCTCGAAGAAGGTGACATCAGTAGAGACGAACTGCTTATGAAGAACGGGGTAAAAGCAATAATAACCTTTCTGAGTTGGGGAGTACCCAAGAAAGATACATTTGGTGGAACGCGGGGAGAGCTTATCTCGGGTGGCAGATGGGGCATGCACACAGGCAGTGCACCCAAAGATTCGGAGAGGGAGGGGGAAGGGCCCCTTGCCCGGATACAGAATGGAGAATGGGGTTTCCCCGTGGAGAACTGTGGAGGGAATGCGATTGATGAGGTAGCAGGCAAGGAGAACAACATATCCCCAATATGAGCGAGGAACATGCATCTGGGTCATCAAGGTACGAGCGACATTGAGAAGATGACGATTTTTGCGTTCCGCCACCCCATTTTGCTGGGAGGTATAAACACAGCTAGTCTGATGAATAATGTCATGTTGCACACAGAAAGATGTAAACACATGAATTAGATATTCTTTAGCATTGTCTGAGCAAAATGTTTTAATACAAATACCAAACTGAGTATTAATTAACTGATAAAAGGAGATCCATACATCCAAAAGTTCAGAGCGATCTCGTAAGAGATACAACCAAGTACATCTAGAAAAATCATCAATAAAAGTTACAAAATAAGAACTACCCCGACCAATAGTGAGGGTAGGAGCAGGGCCCCAGACATCGGAGTGGACTAGATCAAACGGACAGGTAGATCCCCGACCTTACTTCGAAGGGAAGGAGGAACGGTGATGCTTGCTAAGCTGACAAGCGTCGCAGTTGAGAGGAGTATTGGAAGGAGGGAGATGGGGCAGAAGCTGATGTAGAAGTCGCGGAGGAGGATGACCGAGGCAGATATGCCACTAGAGAAGATCCGTATAAGAAGAGGAGAAGGCGGACAGGGCGGAAACGTTGTCGAGGAAGTAGAGGCCTCCGCTCTTAGTCCCAGTAGCAATCGTCCGTTGGGAGCTCGGATCCTGAAAAGAACAATAAGTCGGAGTAAACATCACAGAGCATTGAAGCTACTTGCATAAAGAGGTAACTAACAATAAATTGCACGGAAATTTGGGCACATAGAGAGTGTCCGCTAGGCAAAGAGATGGAGTAACATGAACCACTCTCGACCCATGAACCGGGGAGGGAGAACCGTCTACAACGAGGACAGGAGGCAACCGATCATATTGTTCGAGTAGAGAGAAGCACTGAGGATTGCCCGTCATATGATTAGTCATACCAGAGTCGATAAGCCATTTACCTTGGGTCACCACGTGGGCACTACCTGACGAATGTGACCACGGAGGCAGATGGCTTGGAAGAGGAGGCGGACTTGGAAGAGGAGGCGGAAGAGTCACCTGAGGGGTGAAGATGGGGATGCTTCGTCCAGCAGCGTTCCATAGTATGGCCGGTGCGGCCACAGTGAGAGTAGAGATAGCGGGGAGGAGCACATCCGCCAGACTGGTGACTGTGGTTACCAGAGCCACTCCGCTGAGTTTGGTGAGCATAGTTGTCTAGTGGAGAAGGAGCGGGCAGAAGTGGGCGCTGAAGGAGGGAGGTGACAGCAGCGATGCGGACAGCAGTGGCATCTAAGGTAGGGGATTCCGCCTCACCCAGAATTTGCTTGCAGATCATATCATAAGTATCATGAAGTTGGAGCAGATAACACACAACGAGAATCTCTTGGAAATGCTTGTGTTGTTGAGCCAAATCCACAGAAAAGGGGCGATTCTGAAGAATCTCAGCCCCAAGAGCCTGAACCTATTGGTAGGCAGCAGCAGGAGACAATATAGGACGGGCAAAGAGGTCCGCATACAACGTATAGATGCGGGACGTCTGAGCCCCCTTTGAGTACAGAGCGGCAAGATGAATCCAAGCGGCCTTGACCATCTCATCATAACGTATGACGGGGAGGCATTCATCGGAGAGGCTATTAGCGAGCCAAGTATGCACAAGGGCGTCACTCGCATCCCAGTCATCAAAGAGAGGTGAAGTGGTGGGAGGAGGGTCATCAACGAGATGGTGGCGTTTGCGTTGCGAGCGAAGGAGAAAAATGAAGGAGACGCTCCAATCCGGGTAGTTAGAGCCGACAATTTTTGAAACGGTGCCAAGGTTCCCGAAAGGAGAAGGAGGAAGAGGCGGAGCCGGATTGGCGATAGGAGTGGTAGCAGTAGAAGCATCAGAAGGAGCCATAGGAGAAACCAACAGGAAGCCGCGCGGTTAGGAAACAAACCATGCGGTTAAGAAACAAACCATGCGAACAGGGAGAAATCACAGCGGTTAGAAGAAGGAGATCTGCGGCGATCACGATGACAAACACCAATGACCAGTAAATTCACGACCAAGCCGCAGAACCAAGTAGAGGGGAAGAAGTCGAGTGGTTAGAAGGCAGCCCGCGTGAATAGAAGAATGAGAAGACCACGCGGTTAGAGATAAGACTGCGGGAGACAATCAAGGCGAACAGGTCGCGACGACTAAAGGAGAGGTCGCGGCGAGAAGAAGAGGTCGCGCAAACAAAGGGCAAAGGCAAGAAGAGAAAGAAGCCGCGCGAACAGGGCGCAAGCCGGCGGAAGAGACTAGTCGTGAGACCGGGTCGCGAGAAGAAGAAGCAAGCCGCGTAGACAGGTCGCGGACACAGAATCAGGAGGAGAAGATCGAGTCCTCTGATACCATGTAAGAAACGAACAAGAAACAAGCCGGAAGAGTATAACAGAAATTTTATTATCTGAAAAATGTGTCTATTACAAAGGTATTACCTCCCTTTTATAGAATGAAGGAGAGAAGAGAGAATACAAATAAGAGATGTGGGACTAAAAAATTACAGGACTAAGCGGTCTATACAGAAACAACCCGTACAAGCCGCGCGGTTAGACAGAAGGGCTAACCGCTCGGCTACCACCAGAGAGGAAGGAGAGATTGCCATGGGAGACCGCTAGACTGCCCGGTCTCCAAGCAGCCAGAGAAGAACCTCTAGGCCGCTTGGACTCCAGACAGCAACAACACAGCAACCAAACCGCTGAAGGGAAACTGCCAGACCGCGCAGTCTTCAATCTGCCAAGACAGGCTGCTAGAATGCCCGGTCACCAACTCCAACAGGAGAAGAAAGAACATGTAGCTGATTCTGTCCTGGGAAGGAAGAAGAAGCAGAGCAATTTACTGCTAGTTACTTCCAGCTCAAGATCCTTGTAGCTATGAAGAAAGTTAGATCTAAGTTAACTCAGCTCAAAGAGTTATCACAGAGAAATTTCTCTATGATAAACATAAATTTATTTCACTCCAGTAGGATCCTTTGGATCTGAGTTGTAGGGCTCACTGAGCCTAAGGTAGAGCAAATTTGCTTGAGCTGTAGGATCCTGTTTGGATCTGAGATAGGTGGTTAATTGATCACTGAGCTGTAGGAGAGGATTACTCTCTGAGAGTAGGACCTTTGGATCTGAGGTAGGATCCCTAGTGGATTCGAGGTAGGGTTGTCCTCCCATCCTGAGTGTAGGACCTTTGGCCAGAGGTAGGTGATCAGTTGATCACTGAGTTGCAGGCCCTTGTGGCTGAGTTATAAGTCTTGCAGGAGACTGAGGGATCTGAGGTGTAAGCTCTTTGGAGTAGTGATTTGAAGAAGTATCTTGACAAATAGGAAGTTGGCAAGGTGGGAGGAGAGTGGATGTACCCAAAAGTTGGGGAACCACTATAAATCTTTGTGTGCTTTTCTGTGGTGTTTTATTTATGTAGGTACTTGAAAGATTACCACAACCAATTCATTAAGTACTACGGAAGATAAGATTAAAATCTAATAATATCAGAGAGACAACCTATTCACCCCTAGGTTGTAAGCTACCTTGAAAATAAATACTTTCAAGTGGTATTAGAGAGAGGTTACTCAAAAAGGATCTAACCATCTAAGTGATTCTCCAAGGTAGCTATAGACAGTCCTTTTAGGTTCAGGAGTGAACTACAAGGAGTTAGGTGCCATGAAGCTTCTTATCTGAAGGGAAAGAAGGTTTTGTAATCCGGAAGGAAAGGGTTAGGTTGTTCATGGAAGCAGCTGACCCTAGAATCTTAATAACAGTAAAGGAAGGACCTTTCATCCCTATGAAATTGTCTGTTCTGGATGCAAATGTCCATACACCCAATACTTATGCTGAGATGACAAAGGATGAAGTCATTCTTGCCACCATGGACAAAAGGGATAAGAATATCATTGTTAGTGCAATTGATGATTTTACCCTTCAGAATCTAATTCACTGCACAAATGCAAAGGAAATGTGGGACACTCTGGTGATCTATATGGAAGGCACCGAGGAAGTCAGGGATGATAAAAAGTCCATGCTTAACCAGGAGTATGAAGTTTTCAGACAGTCCAAGGGAAAAGACATAGCCACCTGCTATGAAAAATTCTTCAGGATTGTGAATGAACTAAAGACCTATGGAAGGATCTTTAGTCATTATGAGCTAAATGATAAGTTCATCAGATCTCTCACCAGAGACTGAGACACAAAAATATGTGTCATCAGAGAAGTGGCCAAGCTGGGTAAAACTCCACCCCACACCCTATTTGGAAAACTGCTCTCATATGAGATACATTTAACTGTCAGGAAAGAGGAAGAGACAAACTGCAAGTCTCAGACCAAAGAGAAGTCTGTGGCCTTCAAAGCTGAAGCCACAAGGAAAAGTAGGAGGAAGACCCCTTCTCCTCCAAGAATACCAGCAGATTCAGACTGCTCTGAATTAGAAGCATCAGACAACAACATGTCTGATGAGGACTTTGCTGTCTTCTCTAGGCAGCTCATAGGCTGATGAAGAAGAAGCACTAGAAGAGCAGACCCTCCTCCTCAGCACATCACTGGAAGAAATCCTCCAAGGAGTATAGGTATGGATCTAAACCCAGTAAACAGAATTCCACTAATATTATTTGCTACTGCTGTAGCAAGCCAGGTCATGTCATTGTTGATTGCCCAGTGAAGAGAAGGGAGGATAGTGAGAAGAAATCTCACCAAAAGCACAAGGGCAAGAAAGAAAAGTCCTTTGTGGCTAAGAAAAAGAAAAGTTTGAAAGACTCATCATCATCTAAGTCTGAAGAAGAGAAAGCCTACATTGGGTAAGTTTCTATTGCTGCTAAAGATAAAGCTATTACAGTAGGAGAAGTTTATCCTCTAGTGAGGATAGGAATGAGGGCCCCTCTGACACTATCAGACAGTGACTCAGAGGTGGATGAAGATGCCCACAACTATAGAGGGCTGATGGCAATGACTGATGAAGAGGGCAGCTAGGATCAGCCTTGTAAAAATAAGGTACATTCCCTATCCAGTTATGTGTCTGGGTATGAGACTAATCCTTGTACAGAAGTCTCTTCATCTAATGGTGAAGATGATTCTGGCTCAGAAGGTGATGTCAATCAACTAATTTATAGATATGCTGAACTTCTTAATGGCTTTAAAAAGTGCAAGAAGTTGACTAAGAAACGGGCTAAGGAGATTCTATCTCTTCAGCCATTGCTTCCCAGCTTGCTGAAACAACCTCTGTGTTGAATCAGACCATGAGGGAACTCAATCAACTGAAAACCCTTTCAGGCATCCAGATGGAGGGTATCAAGAGCAAGAATAGTCTCATTAGAGATCAGTTTTCAGCAAGAATTGCCCTCAATGTCCTAGATTTGAGTAAGTCAATCTTGTTAATGACATACATATAGTTGTATTTGATGAATGCCTGAGCTCATGCATGCAGTTTAGTCCTAGTAACAATGATGGGACAGGTATCCTAAGTGGATAAGTCAGGTAAACTCTTACTAAAGATGTGGATATATAGAAATCTGTCTAAGTCCACAGGCGTTGAGTGAAGGTTACTCACTCAATGCCAGATGACTTATAGCGCTGAGTGGAGCCTATATAGTCAAATCCAAAGGAGTGGCAAGATGAGAAAGTGGTTAAGTCCACATGCATTGAGTAAAGTCTACTCACTCAACGTCATACAATAAAAGGCTGTGAGACAAGCTCAGTCAGTCAAAGCCACAAAAAATCTGTGCTAAAATTTGACTAAGTCCACATGCATTTAGTGAGTCAAGCTCACTCAACGCCATGTGTTAAAGCGTTGACTGTATCTCATTCAGTAAGAAACTGTGTTTTCAAACACAGAAATTGTGTTAATTCCAAATGCGTTGAGTGGAGCTCACTCTCTCAACACCAAGATGGTGAAAAATCTATCTAAGGCCGAAAGCGTTGAGTGAGGCATGCTCTCTCAACGCTCTCAATGCCATAATTCAGAAAGTGGCTAAAGCAAAAGGCGTTGAGTGAGGCGTGCTCACTCAACGCTCTCAATGCTTAAGATACTGAAGAAGCAGGGAATTGGCTAAGGCATAAAAGGTTGAGTGAAGTATGGTACCTCAATGCTCTTAACGTCATGCATGTAGACAAGGCTAAAGAATAAGCTAAGGCAAAAAGCATTGAGTGAGGCTTGCTCACTCAATGTTGTCAATGCCTTGATAGATAGAATTCTGTCTAAGTGTTTTAACGTTGAGTGAGGCTTACTCACTCAACGCCTATACTAATGTTGCTTGATTTTGGCTAAGTCCACAGGTGTTGACGTCAGCAAAATCGACAAAGTCAACTTACTTCAAATCAAGTACGGAGAAGCTACAGAACACGACAAAATCTGTCGAGAAGCTACTGTGCGTCTTCTTCTATTAAAGCAAGGTGTAGCATGAAGCTGTAGGTGGGCCCCACTGCTTCCTAAGAGCTGTTGATCTGCAAACTACAAAAGGAAGAGATCGGTCAAGACGTAAAGCATGACTTTTAGGATTTTTACTGATTCAAAAAAAGTTGCGGCTGGACTTCATCTTCCTCGCCATTACTGCAGAGAAATATCTTGAAGTCTTCTAGCTATAACTAAAGGTTCAGTTAGTTGGTGCCATCTTCACCTGCTCCAGCAAGTTCAGAAGGTCTTCCTTCTGAGGAAGAAGCAAAAATTGAGAATAAGTTTCTGTAGATCAAGTTGCTTCTTAGTTCAGCAAACTCAAATCTGAAGATCTACTTCTAAAGTTAAGGAGAAGAAAGAACAAGTAGCGGATTCTGTCCTGGGAAGTAAGAAGTAGTAGAGCAGTTTACTGCTTGTTACTTCCAGCTCAAGATCCTTGTAGCTGTGAAGAAAGTTAGAGCTAAGTTAACTCAGCTCAAGGAGTTATCACAGAGAAATTTCTCTGTGATAAACATAAATTTATTTCACTCCAATAGGATCCTTTGGATCTGAATTGTAGGGCTCAATGAGCCTAAGGTAGGGCAAATTTGCCTGAGCTATAGGATCCGATTTGGATCTGAGCTAGGTGGTCAATTGATCACTGAGCTGTAGGAGAGGATTACTCTCTAATAGTAGGACCTTTGGGTTTGAGGTAGGATCCCTAGTGGATCTGAGGTAGGGCTGTCCTCCCAGTAGCCTGAGTGTAGGGCATTTGGTCTGAGGTAGGTGATCAGCTGATCACTGAGTTGTAGGACTACGTGGCTGAGTTGTAAGTCTTGGAGGAGACTAAGAGATCCTGATGGATCTGAGGTGTAAGCTCTTTGGAGCAGTGATTTGAAGAAATGTCTTGACTAACAGGAAGTTGGCAAGGTGGCAGGAGAGTGGATGTACCCAAAAGTTGGGAAACCACTATAAATCTTTGTGTGCTTTTCTGTGGTGTTTTATTTGTGCAGGTACATGAAAGCTAACCACAACCAAATCACTAAGTACTAAGGAAGATAAGATTAAAATCTAATAATATCAGAGAGACAACCTATTCACCCCCTAGGTTGCAAGCTATCTTGAAAATAAAGTATTTCAGTAGACGTTGAGTGAATTGCCTTCACTCAACGCTTCTGTACTTAGACAGATTTCAAGTCAGTAACTTTGAGGCTTTGACTACTGGATTTCCTATCAATGCTTTTATACTCCTAGTGTTGAGTGAAGTAAGTTCGTTTAACGCTTCTGGACTTAGCCTATTTTCTACTTATCCAGCATCATAACTTGAGCCCCACTATCATTGTGACCCAGACAATCTATTTAATCAATGTAACAGTATACAACTTGCATACAATGAACTTTGAACATATATCAAATACAATCATGTGTATACTATTGACCTATATGCCTTCTTCAAATCTAGGATATTATGATTAATGGACCCAAAAAATATGTTCCCTGCAAAGACACTACAATCGTCGTTGTGCTAGACAAGCACAACTCAAATGCAAGATCAGAGGAGTGAGCGTATTCAAGAAAGAAGATTAGTCAGTGTACCCAACGTGATGCAACCAAACACCTCCAACGGAGCGATCAATGTTCATCCAGCTGCACCACTAATTCAACAAAATAACATAGACGAAAGAAATTCTATAGGAGTTCGTCTTCTTGACATTCAAGGTAATAATTTCTTAGATATGGGACATGTACAAATAACATTAACTATTCATTTCTTCACCAATTATTACTTTGCTACTGCGTAGACAATATCACTGTCTAACCCTCAACACATCATTTATGTGCAAAGAATTGTTATCCTACTACTCAAGTTCCTGAGCTTCATCTCTTACGCCCAGTTGCATGCCCACACTATCATGCAAAGCTATTCCACAAGGAGACATCTACTTTGTGTTGTTGTGCATGTAGAGTAAATGTTAACCACATTCTTGAATCCACTGAATTGCTTAATCTCTTTATCGAACAAAGCGCGGCGGCACGCTCTTTATAATAAAATATACGTGCCTACAACCACATATTCTCCTTCACATCATTGGGGGTCACACTTGACGAACGTATATCAGTAGTGGACCGCGGTGTGTACACATTCAGGGCACACAGTACAATATATCACGAAATTGGTTCTCTTCTACCTGCACCTGGGGGTCGACCCCGCTACCTACAAATGTTCATTTACGATACTGAACACGAGTTAGATAACCGGTTGCTTGAAAATTCAGTACTCAGTGGCGAACTGATTGAAAGGATCACCAACATACTAAATGCAATTAACCCATTCGTCCAGATGTTCAGAAAACTTGCAAGGCACCCAAACATAAAATAATGCAGGCTACTGATCATCGGTAGAGCAACAATACTCACTCCTGACGACATCACAGATCGCTGGAATATTAGTTGGTGGAGAAGATTTCATGGAAGCAAATGAAAGAGACATAATTTTCGAGATAACTGATGGTCATCTGGTGCATGCCTATCAAAGAATACTCTGGTTATTATGACCCTTTGCAGTATCCATTGTTGCTTCCTTATGGGACTTATGGGTGGCGTGACGACGAGCGAATACCTTGCACAGAACAAATAAGTTGTTGTGATTACTATGTGTATTTGATGCAGGTGAGCACATTCAATAATTAACTACTGCTTTCAATGTTATTTTAATTATATTTTCTTATGCCAAACTTTTATTTCTATATTCGCGGAAATATACCATCAATGCTTCGATCTCCACTCTTGGCATCTGCTGCATCAATATATAGTCGATAACTACATCAAAATTGAAACACAAAAACTAAGGTGGTTTAGGTCACATCAAAGTGATATTCGTGCCGAGCTCTACCAGGGTTTGCAAGAAAGTTTAAATGTCGGTGAAAATGAGGCATGTAAGTATTTTGAACCCATTACACACATAACCATCTCAACATGCGTAAAAATGACTTTGGCATGTCTTTAATTCATTATGCAAACTAATTGCAGCTGCAGTTGGACAAAGAACTATTCTACTGTCTTCTTTCATTGGTATTCCACATGATATATATCAAAGATTCCAGGATGCTATGGTTGTAGTGCGCAACTATGACAAGCCAGACATTTTCCTAACAATGACATGAAATCCCTCTTGGAGGGAGATAACACAAGAGTTTGTGCCCTGATCAAACACATCAGGATCGTCCGAATTTAGTATCTAGAATTTTCAATACTAAATTTGAATGTTTAAAAGATGATATTTTCCATAAAGGCGTGCTTGGTAGAGTTATCGCACACGTTCATATGGTCAAATTTCAGAAGCGGGGACTACCACATGCACACATGCTGACTATTTTTGAAGACCGTGATAAGTTAAACACGCTTGATGATTACGACTCTATCTTTAGGGCAGAAATACCAACTAAATCTGAGGAGCCAGATCTATATATTATAATTTTAAAAGACATAATACATGGTCCATGTGATCATTACGTGTCAAATGCACAATGCATGAAAAATAATGTTTGCAAGAAGGGTTTTTCGAAACAATTTTCAGAATACACTATTCATGGCATGGATTCATACTCATTATATCATCATCGAAATGATAACAGGCGCATTGCCTTTGGCAATAATGCAAATTTGGTGGTCGATAATAGATGGGTTGTTCCATATAACTTTTGGCTTCTACTTAGATATGATTGTCATATCAATGCTGAGATATGTAGTAGCATAAAGAGCATTAAATATCTTTATAAATATGTATACAAGGGCCTTGACTGGGTGTCATTTGAGGTGCGACTAGGTCCAAACAATGACAAAGTCAGTAAGTATGTAGACAGACGTTGGATTTGTGCACCAGAAGCACTATGGAAATTATTCAAGTTCCAGATGTATCAAACCTATCTATCGGTTGTGCGTCTACAGATCCACTTGCCTAACCAACATCAAGTTCAGTATCGGATTAACTAAACTGTATCAAAAGTGTTGGCTGACGATCAGAATTCCTAAACTATGTTAACAAAATTTTTCAAAATATACATTGACGGTCTTGAGGAAACTGCATATTTATACATTGAATTCGCAAAACACTACAGATGGTTAATCACATATCAGAAGTGGATAATAAGGTCCAGAACTCGGAGAGTTGTGGACCGTTTATACGTCGTGTCACCCGCTAAAGGTGAAAGATTCTATCTTCGCCCTGAGTCCTTCGAGCACCTACGCATAGTTAATGGTCAGAATTGTACAACATTCAAGAAGGATGCTAAGCTTTTGGGGCTTCTCGAAGAAGATAGTAGCATATTTAATTGCTTGGAGGAGGCACGAGTCTTCAAAATGCCAGCCATTTTGCATAGACTCTTCACAACTATTTTATTGTATTGTGAACCAACTGGCGTTCGAATATTGTGGGATGATAGTTTCTCTGCTATGATGGAAGATTATGCGAGTACAAGTACTACAAATATTACTTTTTTAACAAACAAATTATTTCATGATTTGGATATCATATTGCATCAATATAATAAAACTACACTATCTTTTGACTTGCCTCGCGCATGTGGAGACATGCATGATTTTGCTAAAATTTTGAGTCTTATCGAAGACGAGCTATCTATCCCTGTGTCATCCGACAATTTAGATGCAGTCAACAATCTTAAAGACGACCAACCTGATGCTTTCAACATTATTAGTGATTACATAATACAAAAGAAGGATGCAGTATTCTTTGTGGATGGACCAAGCGGAACTTGTAAAACATTTCTATATTGATCATTGTTGTCGACATTTCGACATGAGGGGAACATTGTTCTAGCTACTGCCTCATCGGGCATTACTGCAAACTTGCTTCCAGGTGGTGGCACCGCTCATTCAAAACTAAAAATTTCTATCAATCTCGACAAAAAAATATTTTTGTGATATCAGTAAACAATCTGAAATGTGTGTATTACTTGAACGGTCATCTGCGATTTTTTGGGATGAAGCTCCTATGGCACATCTAAAAACTTCTTGAAGTCATTGATCGTACTTTTTGGGATGTGCTGGGAAACGAGAAACCATTTGTTGAGAAAGTAATTATCTTGGGCGGAGATTTTTGTTAGTTGATGCCTGTTGTAATCAATGGTACAAAACTACAAATAATTCGTGCTAGCATCGTAGAATCATTTCTGTGGGCAGATATCCATCTACTGCGGTTTACAGACAATATGAAAGTCTGGAATGATGTTCAATTCTCTGAGTTCTTACTTAGAGTTGGGGATGTGAAGGAGCCTTACATTGCCGATGACATGATTCGAATTCCTAACAATATGGCTATGTCGTGGGAAGGAGAGAACTCTATTGACGACTTACTAAATTTTGTTTTCCCCAATTTAACGGAACATAACTTTAACTCTGATGACGATACTTACATGGAGACCAGAGCACTGATTACTTCTCTTAACGAAGATGTCAACAAGCTAAATGCAAAGTGCCTACATCGTTTTCTTGGAGTGGAGACTACTTACTACTCTTTTGACTCCGTTGGTGATGATTTTGGAAACTTATACCTTCCTGAATTATTAAACTCTATTAATCTGGGAAATCTACCTCTGCACAAGTTGACCCTGAAAAAATGCACACCTATTATGCTTCTTCTGAGCTTCGACCCAAAAATCGGATTATGCAACGACACAAGGCTTTTATGTAGAAGCTTTGGTAGAAATGTCATTGAGGCAAATATCCTTGGAGGTAGATTCAAAGGTCTCTGAGTGTTTCTTCCACGCATGTCACTCAATGTGCGAAAGATGCCAGAATGTCATTCGAATTGACAAGGAAACAATTTGCAGTGCGTTTAAGCTTCGCACTTGCAATTAACAAGTCTCGGAGCCAAACAATTGGTAATGTCAGAATTTTCCTGCCAAAGCACGTGTTCAGTCACGAGCAATTATAGGTTGCATTGTCGCGGGGGGTCTCTGAAAATGCAACAAAGATTTTGGTCAAGAATTATACGGTCGACGGTCATGCATGCGTGTACACAAAAATCATCGTTTACAAGGTGCGTGATATTTAATCTTATTACGAGAAGAGTGATAAATTCTCAGTGATACAATGTACACGTGGTTATCGTTGTATTAATATTTGTTAAATGTTGAGTTATTGTGGCGGCACACTTCAATTCGGGTACACTTCAAGCCCAGGTTCTAACATCTTTTCAGTTTTCCTCTCAGTACAACAACCTTCTTTAAATGTTACGTTATTGTGGCGGCAGATTCTGTCCAAAAGGCTCAACATTTAATCACATGTGCGAATGCATGTAAGGCTACAACAACCTTCTCAACGCCTCCACCTTTATCAATTTCCAGGATTGTAACTTGTAAGCCTCCTTTATATTTTTGGTCAGTTTGTTTCAGCGGTGATGGTGGCAAAAGAATCTGTAAGAATGAAGCTGTGAGAATGGAGCTGTTCAAAATGAAGAAACAATCTGGTAAAATAGTGGTAACAGAGCTGCTCAGAATGAAGAAACAGTTTACTAAAACAACGGTGATATTTCTGTTACATTTAATTATATAAAAAAATATAATTGCACTAATTAAAATGAATTATAATTAATTTAAGGATTATAAATTTATTAATAATAATATATTTTGGATAAACATAATAATAATAATAACAGTAATAATAAATAATAAATAATGATAAAACTGCAAAAAAAAAAAAAAGTAGACTTAGGAAAATCTAATTTGATTGCACGGGAGGAACGGTGGCGGGGGACTTCTGCGCGGGAGGAGCGGCGGCGGGGGAATTTCTCACCGTGAATTGCCGGCGTTGAATCGCCGGAAGTCCTGTCTGGATTGTTGAATCGCCGGAAGTCCTGTTTGGATTGCAGACTATAAAGAGAGGCGACCAACGCCTACAATCTTCACGGGCCGGGAGGGGGGGGGGGACTTCTCATCGGAGACCAGCGCCGTCGATCTTCACGGGAGGAGGACGCGAACAAGGCAGCACTGCCGCCTCTCCTTTCTTCATCCTCGCCGGCGCACAGATCCTCCTCCGGCAAGAGCACCGCCCCTCCTCCCCAGCGCACAGCTCCTCCTCCCTCCAGAGCGGTGGGAACACTGCGTTGGAAAGGAGTTCCTAGCTCCTGTGGGAAAGCTCCGACAGCAACGGCGTTCTACACCTCCTATACTGACGCAATGCCCAGCCAAACTGGACAAAAAAAAACTCCGTTATTGTCGCAATGGCGGAATACCCCGAAAAACAAACTGACCCAAATATCATTAACAAAAGTAACTTTTTAAGCTTATGCGTTCAGAATTCTGAGCACTACCCAATGCAATTTTCTTTGTGATAGCTGAGATCTTCAAATACTCCTGAACTTATCGCATATTAAATTTGAATAAAGAGAGTTCTTTAAAACCTTTTTATTTCAAGTGATGAATATGGTCGAAATATCTGAATGGTGCCTGCGCTTATATAAAAGGTATACTTGATGTAACACCATCCATGCAAAATTTCTTTTCATGGAATCACAAATTTAGAAGCTCAAAATTTTTTGTTTCGTTCTAATTTATCGTGGTGCATATGTATGATTCAGCTAGGAGAAATTTGATATATGATTGAATGAAATGAATATTTTGGTTTCCTTAGACTCCGGAATGGAAGGCTGCAGTTTGGATTAAGTTTAATTTAGAACGTCTCTGTTTTAATTTCAACTTCAATGAGAAGAGAGAAAATTAATATGGCTTGAGTTTGAATTTTATTTTTTTCGAAAAATTTTACATGTGGCCGCCCCGTGGAGAGTAAATTTTGGTTGCTTGCTTCAACATAATCTTATGTTCTCTTTGCACAGTGGTTGAGTATATATACGAGCACCTAATTACTTCTGGCCACTAGAATTAAAATTGCTTGAACATTGTTGCGGTCAAACTCGACGCCATGGTCGGACCGGATTAACTTGGGTCGTCTTAGCCCGCGGAGCGGTCGCGCGCGGACACAGTCAATGTGAGAGAGAGAGATTATGCACACGATGTTTTTACGTGAAAAACCTCTGTACTAGGTAAAAAACCACGCGACTGGTTCTGTGCCGGTCGAATTCAGCAATTTGTTTGCGGTTACAACTTTCACGGAGAATCGAGGGCGATAGGCCGCTCTTCGTTACACTTTGGAGGTGTGAGAGAGAGTTGCAGACTTGTGACGGGCAACAGGCTGCTCCACGCGAGACTGTTTTCCAGAAAATTGTGGAGGAACAGGAGGCTTGACGTGGTAAAAATTTCCTTCTCGCTACACGCCACGGACTTGAGCGGATTTCGGTGGAGAGGAGTTGGCTCAGTGGTGGCTTGAAGGTGGCTCGAACATGGCTTGAGTGCGGCTTGAAGATGGCTTGAATGTGACTTGAATGCGGCAAGTAGGAGGAATCCGGCAGAGCTCTGGCCCAAGGAAGAAGAAAGTTGTGGAGCGAAAAAGGTGAGAAATGAGGAGGTTTGTGATCCTTTTTATAGCATCCAGGAGGTGGTTATGCGACTATCCGCACACCGTAACCACCCAAATTAATATTTTTACCATTATTTTGGAGCTTATAATTCCTGCTATATGCAGGCCGCCATCATGACCAAGATGCCCCCCACTATTGGCGGAAGTTACGCGGGCGGTTTTCCCGAGGAACGAACGGTCGTGATCACGACGAGCTAATCGAACGGCGGAGAAGGGGGACGATGCTGCGGCCGACGGGAGAGACGCCGCTCCCCCGGCGTGGGCGGCGGTCGGCCCTCGCGTCGGCCACCTCCTCCCGGCAAGTCGCAGGTTGGAGTCCGGGACGGCTCGGGAGAAAGCCGCTCCACGATGATTGCGAGCCCGGCGGGGCGGCGCCGTGCGGCCGCAAGGGCGGGGCACGCGGCCCCCTTTGCCGGCCGGAAGTCGGACTGGCTCGGGGCGGACGGCCGGCGGGGAGAAGGAGGCCCCCTGCCAATCGTGAGCCCGGTAGGGTGGCCGCGTCGTACGGCCGCAAAGGTGCAGCCGCATGGCGCGGCCCCTTCGCCGACCGGAAACTGGGCCGGCTCGGGGAGGCCGGGCGGCGGGGGAAAAGTTGTAACTCCCATGAATTTTCCGTCAATTATTTTAAGTTTTTTGGTGACGTCATAATGACGTAAGGGCGTTACGTTAACGCAGAGTTAACGGAGCGTCGTCATTAGTGCGTTTTCGCGTCCGTTAGGTCGAGCCGGCCAAATTTTGGAATTCTCATCGAAATTATAAAATTTCACGATACGAAATTAAATCAATTAATTCTGAATTTGTCTGTCAAGTTTCGTCGCGATCCGAGCATTATTGGAGCATCGACGAATTTTCAAAGTTGTGTATATTTAATGTTCGCCGTAAACTTTAGAAATTAATATCTCGAGAACCGTGCGTCGGATTTTGATTTTGACTTCTCCATTGGATTCGTAGCACCGGCATTTACCTAGTGTGCGAATTTCGTTTGAATCGACATGCATTATGCCCTTCATAATAATATAATATTTATAATATTACTTTTATTATTATATTATTATTATTATTACTCATGATCTCACTCACCGAAGCATAATCTCACTCACCGAATCATAGTCTCACCGAACTCCCCCTCCCTCATTTATGCCTAACAGTTACTAATAAATTATTATTATTATTATTATTATTATTATTATTATTATTATATATATATATTAATATTATTATTAATATTAACATAAGATTCCTTTTGTATACCCCTCCCCTTCCGGCGATACTCACCGAATCTCCCTCATTCATGAGCGGATCTAAAGGGGGGCCCCGGGAACACTTGCCCCCCATTATTTTTTGGAATTCTCTAGAAGGACCACTAGCCCAATCGCCTGGTTGCTGCTGCCCTAGACCGATCGCTGCTGCTCCGCAGGCTGCAGTCCTCGCCGATCGTTGCTGCTCCCGATCGCTGCTCCTCAGGTTCGATTTGCTCTCGTTTCTTATTCTTCTTCTTCTTCTGCTCCCGTTTCTTCTTCTTCCTCTTTTTCTTCTTCTGCTCCTATTTCTTCTTCTTCTTCATCTTCTTCTTCTTCTTCTACTTCCGTTTCTTCTTCTTCTTCTTGTGCTCCCGTTTCTTTTTCTTCTCCTCCTAAATCCCCTCCTAAATCCCCTTCTAAATCCTCTTCTTCTTCTAAATCCCCTTCTTCTTCTTCTAAATCCCCTCCTAAATCCCCTTCTAAATCCCCTTCTTCTTCTAAATCCCCTTCTTCCTCTAAATCTCTGTCAAAATCAAAATAAAAATTGCTTGGATTGCTTGGATCTCCATTTTAGCTTGTCTCGTTCTTCTTCTTACTGTTGTTGTGTGCATAGTTAACTTGTCATTGCTTGGATCTTCATTTTAGCTTTAATTCGTACTACTACTAGATATTACAATCACTTAGCTCACTTTTTCACATGAACTGATTTTATGGCCAGGATGAAGCACTGATTCTGCTAGTGGGGGTGCTTATTTGAGCTGAGGACCAGAGGTATACTTTTTGTTTATCTCTATTCATCTTATTTCTGTTTATTTGAATGTTTGTAAAGATGTTTTGAGGTATTAGTCAAATAGTGACTAAGCAAAACATAATAGAATCTTTGATGAATGTTTTTAGGGGTGCTCCGTAGTATTAATCGGTAGAGAATCAAGCAGGGCAAATAGTACTCTGCTATGTTTTTTTTTTTCAATTGTTGTTTTTCAATTGATGTAGCATACAACTTAAATATTGATGGCCAGAAGAAAAGTCTAATCTTAACGCATTCATGTTTTAGAAAAAGTTAAAATCTCAAGAGTCTTTTTCAACTTGTACAACTCCAATTCAAGAACGTGAGAATGAGCAAAATGAGGAGTTTTCCCCGTCCCCATCAACTAAGGAGCAAAATGAGGAGTATTCCCAATATGGATGATCTGTATATTCCCCGTGGAAGATCAAGAAGGTTTGTTGAAGACTACACAAATTTGCATCATTATCGGGTTGACGTTTTCTTAAAGGTTGTCGATCTACAGCTGCAAGAGTTAAACAATCGATTTGATGAGGTGAGTATAGAGTTTCTTCAATGTATGGCTTGTTTGAATCCTGCTAACTCATTTGGTTGTTTTGAAAAAGAAAAAGTGATGCACCTTGTTGAGTTTTATCATAATAATTTTTCAAGTTTAGAGTTATTTAATTTAGAATTTCAACTCAAGAACTACATTGTTGATATGAGAAGTGATGAGAGATTTGCTAATTTGAAGGACCTTAACCATCTATCCTTGAATCTTGTTGAAACCGGTAAACATGCTGCTTATCAACAAATCTACAAGTTTTTGAAGTTTATATTGATTCTTCTTGTAGCTACTGCATGTGTGGAAAGAGTATTCTCATGCATGAATTATGTGAAGAACAAGTAGCGTAATAGTCTGGGCGACCAAATATTGAATGATTGTCTGGTTACTTTTATTGAGCGAGAAGTATTTTTGAAAGTCACTGATGATGATTTTATCGACCGTTTTCAAAAAATGAGGGCTCGTCGTGGACAAATATAAAATTTTACTCATGTTTTTTTGTATTTTTCAGTGTTATGTAATTTTGCATGACTTTCTATTATTATGGATTTAATATAGACTTGTTATTTTTTAAAAAAACAAATTGTGCCCCCCCCCCCATTTCTAAATTTCTGGATCCGCCACTGCCCTCACTCTTATCCAACTTATTACTATTATTATTATTATTATTATATATAAATATGCAATCTTAACTTCTCCTTCCCATAAGAAAAACGAACCAGAGCGTCGTGTTGGCGGCAACACCCTTTCCTTCATGGACCTTCCGACCGTGATTCTGGGAGCGTCGGTAGACGAAATCTCCGTCGGAGCATAGATCTGAGTTGCTCTTGCCAAGAGCTACGTGTGCGCGGTAAGATTTTTCTGTTTCGTGAACATTTTAGCATTAGGGTTTTCAGCCCTAATCTCCATTTGGGCCAAATTTTCGTAGGTTTCGTCTTCTCGCGCCATCGTTTGGTTCGAACTACGGCGTGAAATGATTTGGAGGACGATTTCGGGAAAAATCGAGACAAGTGGTTATTTCGCTTGCTTTTCTTCCTTTGTGTTTACCTCCGATTGTTAGGTGTTTAGTAAGTCTTACTTTGTCGAGTAAATTAGTAAGTGTCGGTCCGTGAAGTTATAAGTTCGTCGAGTATTAGTCCATTTCATCAGCATTTGTTAGTCGTGTCGTTTGTTCGTCGAGTCATTTGTCAGTCGTGTCGTTTGGATCGTCGCGTCATTTCGATAACGTAAAACACTTGTTTCGTAGTGAGCATGGTAAATACTGTGAATGTCTTCACGCATACCATTTGATTTGAAAATCATCGTTGTGAAAGCCTGTGAGTGTTGCTAGGCTATTTGTGTCGTCACGTCGATCGCGTCACAATTTTTGTTTAGAAGTTTATAATATGACACATATAAACATATATATAGAGAGAGAATGTTTGTTGGCCTGTGCGCATTGGGGTTACTCTCTCGGCACAGTGTCATGTTTGTTGGGTCTATGCGCATCGTGGTTACTCCCCCGACATAGTACCTCTCTTTTTTGTGGATCATACACCCAGACTTCCCCGGTGTTTTGATGCCCTTCTTGAGCGAATCTGTCTCATTTGAATTTGACTAATAATATCCAATAATATACATATATATATGTATATATATATCCCTTCTTGACACTTGGTATTGAGGTTGCTTAGTTACAACTGTTTAGCTTGTTCAATTTGTGTTGTATCTTCTTGGTTATTACTGACTTTTGCTGCTATTTTGCATGTTGGGTTCCCGCCTGCTTGGAGGTTTGTTATTGCTGCTTGGTTTTTTACTACTTCTTGTAACTTGTTACTGAGGTGTTCTCCTTTTGAATGTCTCAGGTTCAGAGCAGTAGCAGGTTTGATTGGTAGAGTTCATGATTTTTAGAGCTGCGGCCAGTTGCTGCTACTTTTTTCCTCCTCAGTATAGTGAAGTAGTTGTTTCTTTATTTCATATTAGACTTGTAACCTATGGATTCGTGTCAGTGTGTTGATGCCCATAGTGTTAGTTTCATGTTAGACTACTTGGTATTTTTACTGTTGTTACTTTATGTTAGTTGTGCACTTACTCTTTGTAAAAGATTTATGTTAGGATGTAGGTTAGGTATTTTAAAATATAAAAAGCAGCATTCTAGCGTAGTTACATAGCACCTATTTTAACTGAAATTCAATCTATTTTAAGAGCCATAAAACTACTTTTTTCACTTATACTAAATGTAGAAGTCACATTTCCATTGCAAAATTTGTCGAGTCTCTATGCTTATATAGGACAATAAATGAAATAAATTGAGTATTTTCTGCTGCGTAAACTTATACTTTCTCATTCGTGGACTAGTTGATCAGACCGAGAGACACGATCATTATATCTAAAAATACAAAATATGTTTTAAAACATAATTCATGTGTCTTTTTATAAATAAGCAAAATGACAGATTTGCATGAACGTCTACAGCTATCCCCTACACGACGTGGCATCACGATTGCGTATTTTCTCCCACTCTAATAGTATTTTAATGCTGAGAAAATGTGAGTTGTGACAGTTGGTATCAGAGGCAGGCTATTCGACAAGTTGGTCGACTAATTCTGATATAGTTTTAGTTGTCTAATTTCATTGCATAAACACACATAAGTGTCAACAGTATGTCTTGGCAAAAGCATGAACACTACACTCATAAGCATGACAAGAAGCATACGGGACATATTATGTAGTATGATATGCATAATATGTGACTGTATATGGATCCTTATAGAAACCAATATGTGACTGTTATATAGTATGGGGTTCATAACAATCATCACATGGATGTCCATTAGATTTTATTTTCTTTCATTACATGTGATATAAGATGTATAATATTTCAAGTGTACGTCGCTCATGACATGCATTAAGGCCTTTTTAGAATGCATAGCACTGTAAGCATAACAAAACATAGCATTAGCATACGTGCCAAATTAAGACCTACATGATGACACTTATACACATATGATTTAAAATGAAGATTTAAGCATTTATGCATTCATAATTTATGCACAGGAGTCAGTGGGATGATGGTTCATCATCCTAAGTTAAAAACATAACATCATTTAATGAATTTCCAGATCAAGGTAACAACAAGAGCAAGTATTTTCGTATCATTGATCTGATTTGAGTTAGGAAATCTGAGTTTGCTAGCTGATATGTATTAAGCTTGGTATTGAATAGATGTATGTTTATCCTGTAGAGATGCCAACAAAGCGTATTACGACGAGGTCGACTCCCCAGTCGAAGGGTGAGTCGTTAGGTGCGCAGAGTGAGGCCGTAATCGAAGGGCTACGACAGAGCAATGAGGCCCTGTCAAGGCAAACGATTGAGATGCAATCGCAAATTCAGGCATTGTTGACTGTCCTCTCAGGGCAATAGCCTAGAGTGCAGGACTCTATAGCGGATCAAGCTATTCTTATTCATCCCGCTCCTCTGGTACCCCCAGTATTGCTGGCACCAGAAATGAACTTCATTTCACACTTCCAGCGCTTAGGACCTCCTACCTACAATGGTAGAGCTGACTTCATGGCATTAGACGACTGGATCATTGCTATCGAGGAAATGTTTTCCTATTCTGGGATTTCTGCTGACCAAAAGGTGATGGTCATCGCGTACCAGCTGAAGGGTCTTGTGAAGAGCTAGTGGTTAAGGGAGAAAGAGAACATTACAGATGTATGTTCGTGTGAATCGTTCAAGGGGTTGTTGCTCAAGAAATTTCTGTCATCGGTCGAGCAAAACTGCCTAATGAATAACTATCTACTCCTAAAGCAGAGACAACTCGCCGTTAGTGAGTATGAAGTTGAATTTAGCAAGTTGAGCAAGTTTGCCCCAAATTTGGTAGTCTCTAAGACGAGCAGAGTAAAGCATTTTCTAGGTGGTCTTAGAAGTGACATCCAGCAGTTGGCCAGCGTATACAGATCTGGGAGTTATGCAGAAGTTGTTGAAGCTGCCTTGAAAGTAGAGGCGATAGATAATGCAAAGAATCGTAGGCTGCTAGCGAGGAAGGATAAGAGAAAGTCTGATGACAGTGGAAGATCTAGGGAATCTGGCCCCTCTTTGAATAAATGATGAAAAGAAGTGTGTAGTTTCTATGGCCGGTCAGGCCATCCTTTTGAAAGGTATTTTAAGAGACTGGACGTGCAGAAGCAGTCTCAGGTGCATGCAATTTAGGATACACCTAAGGGAGATCTCGTCTGCACCTACTGTTATAGGAAGGGGCACGATGTGACCCGTTGATTCAAGAAGGCTGGAGCTTGCTTCTAGTGCGGTCAAAAGTGCATAGGAAGGCTGATTGTCTGCAGTCCCAATCCATATTGCAGGAGGTTCCTTTACAAACTCTACCGCCTCCCCCGCAACACGTGGACAAGGGGAAAGTAAAGCTCAATGTACTGACTAAGGAGGAGGCTCAGTCCTCGGCCCAGCTGATTTCAGGTTAGTCTCTGACCTAGCTAGCAATCATTTATGGTGGATTTTAGGTTTTTATTTTTTTAGTTGCTCGCACAATGGTTTTATGTGAGTTTAAGGTGAAGAATAAGTGGGCGCGTGTTCTCTTCGATTCGGGAGCTACTCACTCCTTTGTGACTAAGAGTTTTATAGACCGACATTGTTGGGTTGTCAATCAGTTAGATGATGTTCTTAATGTCAAGTTCCCCTCAAGAGATCTGGTGATATCAATTCAGGGTATTCAGAAGTGCCTTATTTCTCTAGGTTGTTTCCTAGCTTTTGTAGATCCGAAGGTGTTAGATCTAGTGGATTTCGACATGATATTAGACATGGATTGGCTATCCTAATATGATGTTGTCATCCAGTGTAAGGTTAAGCGCTTGGATTTCAAGGGGGATAGTGGCCAACCCTTGAGCGAGAATGGCTTGCCGCGTCAGGATTCCCCAATCATTTTTGTAGTACATGCTCGTCAATTCTTAGAGTCTGGCTATGAATCTTTTCTTGTTTCTATTTCTGTTTAGAAATTACACTTGATGTGCCTCGTGTCGAGCACATTTCTGTGGTGCAAGAGTTTCCAGATGTTTTTACTGCTAGTCTTTATGGGCTTCCTCCTAAGAGAGAGGTGGAGTTTATTATAGATCTTGAGCCAGGTACTCGTCCTATTGCAAAAGCACCCTACCGCATGGCGCAACGTGAGTTAGAGGAGTTACGTACACAATTGGATGAGCTATTGCAGTGTAGTTTTATTAGGCCAAGTTCTTTGCCCTGGGGTGCTCCAGTCCTTTTCGTGAAGAAAAAGGATGGGTCGTTGAGGTTGTGTATAGATTATCGAGAGCTGAACAAGGTAATTATCAAGAATAGGTATCCACTGCCTCAGACTAATGACTTGTTTGACCAATTATGAGGTAGTTAGGTATTCTCAAAGATAGACCTTCGTTCGGGCTACCATCAGTTGAAAATCCGTGAGTCAGATGTTCCACAGACTGCTTTTCTCTCCCGATACGGTCATTTTGAGTTTCGGGTAATGTCGTTCAGGTTAAAGAATGCACTTTTTGCCTTCATGGACATGATGAATAGAGTGTTCAAGGACTTTCTGGACCAGTTTGTGGTGGTATTCATCGATGATGTTCTGGTGTATTCCAGGAATGATGAAGCGCATGCCTTGCACTTGCGCTTGGTTTTAGCTACACTAAGGGAGCATAAGTTGTATGTGAAGCTAAGCACGTGTGAGTTTTGGCTATCTCAGGTGTCTTTCTTAGGTCATGTTGTGAGCAAAGATGGTATCTCTGTAGACCTGGCAAAGATAACCGCAGTGTTGGATTGGAAAAAGCCTTCAACGCCTAAGGAGATAAGGAGCTTCTTAGGGTTGGCAGGGTACTATGAGATTCATGAAGGGATTTTCAATGTTGTCTGCGCCGTTGACCAAGCTTATGCAGAAGAGCGCAGCTTTTGTTTAGAGTGATGCCTGTGAGTAAGCTTTTCAGGAGCTTAAGAAGAGATTATGTTCTGCTCCAGTTTTGGTGTTGCCTACTGAAGGAGTAGAATATGATGTTTATGTGGATGCTTTGCGGGTTGGACTCGGTTGCGTGTTGATGCAGAACGAAAAAGTGATTGCTTTTGGATCGAGATAATTGAAAGTCCATGAAAAGAAATATCTTACGCATGACTTGGAGTTTTTTGTTGTTGTTGTTTATACTTTGAAGCCGTGGACACATCTTATGTATGGAGTGTCGTGCAAGATCATTACGGATCACAAGAGTCTAAAGTATGTCTTCACTCAAAAGGAGCTGAATCTGCGCCAGCGTAGATGGTTAGAGTATGTTGCGGACTATGAAGTTGATATCCTTTATCATCCCGAAGAGGCTAACGTGATGGCGGATGCCTTGAGCCGAAAGCCCGTGCATGTCTTTAACCTCTATGTGCAATACTTAGTAGAGGAGTTGTTGGGTACACTGGAAACTGTGTACCAGATTTGGAGAAGCGTCACTTAACTCAATGATATACATCAATGTGTATTTGATGGGATGTTGAGTTTCAATGTGCAGGTTAAAGAAATGTAGGAAAATTTTCTAAATACAAGTGATGACACTTGTGAGGGAAATGTGTCGACACTAGAAGCAAGATTATGTCGACACACAGGACTTGTGTCGACACACAAAAATTCTGTCAGCAGTAGTTATGTCGATACCTAGGACTTGTGTTGACACACACTCAACTCCAGCTATGTTAAAGACCAGAAATAGTTGTGTCGATACACAGGACTTATGTCGACACACACTCAAAGAAATCTGTCAACAACAACTATACTGAGACTGGAAGGCTTGTGTCGACACACAGGACTTGTGTCGACACACACTCAAAGAAATCTGTCAACAACAACTATACTGAGACTGGAAGGCTTGTGTCAACACACAGGACTTGTGTTGACACACACTCAAGAAAACTGTCAACAGAAGCTGTGTCAAGACTAAAAGAAGTTGTGTTGACACACAAGACTTGTGTCGACACATCCAACAGAAGCTGTGTTGAGAAGTTAAAGAATGACTGGGTCGACATATTAGGAGCTGTGTCGACATCATCAAGATTTGTGTCGACACATGGTCTATTTGTGTCGACACATCTGAATTGTTATGCTGACAGTTCTCTGCTATGATAGAAGTTAAAGAAGGAGTTAGTTGTCAATACTGAAGACCTGACAGCTGTCATAAGTAATAAAGCTGACACATCTGTTTGAGCTGTCAGAAGGCCGTTATAAATTGGATCATCCAGTAACCTTGGATGGATTCTATATATAGACCTATTCTATCACAATCATAAGGACTGTAATAGAACAAGTGAGGGGGAACAAAAGACAAACCCAGAAGAAGACAGATCCTGAAGAGTCTGCAAGAAAAATTCAGATCTGATTCTGAATTCAAGAAGGAAGCTGGATTAAAGATCAACTCCACCTCCAATTGAAGATCAACCTTACTTGGTACAAATTCAAGAAGCTTTGAAGAAGCTAAGACAGGTTTGATCTAAAGTAATCAGTTCAATAAAGAACTGATCAAGAAGCATTCACCCTATTCTCTTTCTATCAGGGTGAAGATTTTATTATTTTAAACAATTAATTTCCTTGTAAGATCTTATATAGATCTGAGTTGTAAGCCTAAATTTATAAAGGTTGAGGTAGGGCTGTTGCCTGAGGTAGGATTCTTGGGAAGAATCTTAGGTATAGGACTTGAAGAAGTCTGAGTTGAAGGCCTGGTGATAAAGGATGAGGTAGGGCTTTTGACTGAGGTAGGAGTCTTGGGAAGATTCTGAGTTGTCGGACTTGAAGAAGTCTGAGCTGTAGGAACCAGTTGGGTTTTGAGTTGTAAGATCTGAGGATCTGAGATAGTGGAAGGAAGTTTGGCCGAATCCAGTTCTCTACTGGATAGGTGAAGGGGGTGAGTGGACGTACCCAAAAATTGGGGAACCACTATAAATTATTGTGTGCTTTGCTGTGAATTTTCTATGATTGTTATTCCTTTTGCTGTGATAGTTGTGATGTGTTAACATTGTTAATTGCCTAAGTTGTTAAAAAAATGATTTGAACCTATTCACCCCCCTCTAGGTGTTTAGGCTCTATAAACCAAATCTTTCAAGTGGTATCAGAGGGAGGTTACTCAAATATAGACCTAACAATCTGTGTAGATCTCCAAGATAATTAACTGTTAGCTAGAATGGGTTTAAGTGAGAATCAGAAGGAACTTGGATCCATGAAACTTCCTATCTGTAGGAAAAAAAAACTTTGGCATATGAAAAGAGAGGGTCAGATTGTTCATGGAGGCATCTGATCCAAGAATTTACATCACGGTTCAATAAGGTCCTTTCATTCCAATGAACATATCAGTTCTTGATGCAAATCTCAAAACTCCAAAGAGCTATTCTAAAATAACTAAGGAAGAGATCATCCTAGCAACTTTAGACAAGAGAGCATAAAATATAATTGTGAGTGCTATAGATGATTCTACATTCCAGAATCTGTTATATTGCAAAACCTCCAAGGAGATGTGGGATACCTTGATTGTCTACATTGAGGGAACTGAAGAAGTAAGAGAGGATAGAAAGTCCATGTTAAATCAAGAATATGAGATCTTTAGACAAGCCAAGACTGACAGCATAGCTGAATGTTACAAGAAATTCTTTAGAATTGTAAATGAACTAATGACCTATGGAAGAGTCTTTAGCACATATGAACTGAATGACAAGTTTCTCAGATCACTGACCAAGGATTGGGATATAAAAATATGTGTCATCAGAGAGGTGGTCAGGCTTGCTGATACAGCTCCACCAACCTTGTTTGGAAAACTATTATCTTATGAGATGCATCTCACTTCCAGAAAGGAGTAGGAGAAAAGCAATAGGTTTGAATATAAAGAAAAGTCAGTAGCCTTCAAGGCTGAAGCCACAAGAAAGGGTAGGAAAAAGTCTCCTTCTCCACCAAGGAGAATTGTTGAGGCTGAATCAGAAAATCTTGACATCAACACTTCAGACAGCCACAACTCTGATGAAGATTTTGCTGTCTTTACAAGATAGTTTCAGAGGTTTATGAAGAAGAAGAAATGGAGAACAAAGCCATCTACATCCTTCTCCAAAGATGACTATTATAAGAAGAAGAAACCTTCCAAGGATGACAGGTATGGCTCTAATCCTAGTAAACAAACTACTTCTAAAATTATTTGTTATTACTGCAATAGGCCTGGACATGTCATACTGATTTTCCTGACAAGAGAAAAGAGTCTAAGGACAAAAAGAAGCATCAAAATAAGGGAAATAAGGAGAAGTCCCTTGTTTCCCAGAAGCAGAAGAGTTGGACTGACTCTTCATCATCATAATCAGGAGAAGAGGATGAAGCAGAAGCCTATATAGGATTGTTCACTACAGAAGAGGATTCTGTGGAAACAGAATTCTTGCAAATGAGTGATTCCATAAACTGAAGTGAAGATCATTATTGTAGAGGGCTGATGACACTATCTGAGGAAGATCAGTTCCAGGATCAGCCTGGTCCCAGTAAGGTAAACAATCCATCCTTAGTATCTGAGTATTATACTGGATCTGAATCAGAAGCATCTGCATCAAGAGATGTGGATGGTTCTGAATCTGAAGGGGATGTTCATCAATTAATTGATGAGTATGGTGGTCTGTTGCAAGCTCTTAAGAGAAGCAAATTCTTTGTCAAGAAGCAGGCTGAGGAAATTGAATCTCTCAAACTGGCTACATCATATTCAACAAAGATGTTGGATTTGAAATTGAATGAGGTTGCCAAATTAAAAAACATAACTATTATCCAGATGGGTACAATCACTTTCAAAAATAATCACATCAAGAATCTGGAAGTAAGACTTCAGAAAGAATTGGATCTAGTGGCTAAATTCTCTAATCCAAAGTCAGTCTTACCCATAATTGATAATTTCATCTCCCAAAAGGGTTAGACAGGATTAGGCTTTAAGGGAAGAACAAGGGAAGCCAATTCTCAAAGAAAAGTCAAAGCCCCAGTTCAGCCACTAGCCTTCAAACCCCCTATTTCTTTTAAGAAAGTGATGCAGCCTACTAACAGGTATGATTATGACATTACTCATGGTCACTGTAAGTATGGTGATCTGAATGGCAAGGTTGCAAATGCTAATAGGGCACCCTATGAGCAAGCCCATCAGGTTCTTAAAGAATCCTTAGTATTTGCTGCTCTAGCACCTGCACTTAAAAGGACTGCTGACAACAATAATATTAAGTCTGTACTTAAGAAAAGGTACACCATATTTGAGTGCTGGTCTTGTGGCAAGGTGGGACACTTTGCCATTGACTGTTGGTTCAATGCTAGTATTCAAAATAAGGCCAGCTTACTTATCAGAAAGGCTGTAGGTAAGCATGTCAAAAAACAAACAAACCTAGAACCTAATAACTATTGGGGTTCAAGGATAGGTAATTTTATTTGATGCAGGTGAGTCCAAGTAGTCATACCCCTATATGGTACATGGACAGTGGATGTTACAGACACATGATTGGAACAAGAAGGAGGCTGAAGGACTACTCGCCTTTAGAAGATGGACCCAAAGTGATTTTTGGTGGATCTAAAAAGGGAGTCATCAAAGGGTTTGGTAACATTTCCAATAACACCATTACCTTCACCCAAGTGGCTTATGTGAAAGTTCTAAAGTATAACCTAATTAGCATAAGCAACCTAAATGATCTTGGTTATGACACTTCTTTCCATAAGGGTGTGTGCCAAATAAGAAGGTCAAATGATCAAGAGATCATTTTGATAGGCACTAGGAAAGGAAATGTCTACTTTCTTAACTTTGATTGTGAGAATAAGTACTCACCTATCTGTCTAGTTGCAGATGAGAAAGCATCTCATTTTTTCCAATGGCACAAAAGACTGGCTCACCTGAACTATAAGTCAATAGACCAACTCTTTAGTATGGAGTTAGTGAGGAATGATCCTCAGGTCAAGTGCATAAAAGAGGATGTATATTCAGCTTGCAAAAATGGTAAACAGACCAAGACCTCTTTTCATGAACATGATACCAAAGATTCTATAAGATGTCTATATCGTCTGCATATGGATCTATTTGGTCCTATGTCAGTTTATAGTCTAGGTAGGAAAGCTTATACATTTGTAATTGTGGATGACTATTCTAGATTCACATGGGTTTTCTTCTTGAGATAGAAATCTGAAACCCTTACTATCTTTCAGAATTTTGTTAGGCAAATTCAGAATGAACTTAACAATTCAGTGGTCAAAATCAGAAGTTACCATGGAACTAAATTTCAGTCTGAATGCATGACAAAGTTCTGTGAAGAACTTGGGATTCATCAGGAGTTCTCCTCACCTAGAACTTCCCAGCAAAATGGGGTTGCTGAAAGAAAGAATAGAACTCTTATTGAGGCAAGTAGAACACTACTAAGTGACACTTCTCTCCCAGAATATTTCTGGGCTGAGGCAGTAAATACTGCATGTCATGTTCTTAATAGAGCATCCATCAATAAAAGACACCCTATGAGATTATGAAAGGCAGAAAACCAAACATATCCTACTTTAGAATCTTTGGTAGCAAGTGTTATGTTCTAAATAATGGCAAGTACTATCAAACTAAGTTTGCTGCCAAATACCTAGAAGGGATATTTGTTGGGTACAACAATAACAGTAGAGCTTACAGGATCTACAATTTGACTACACAAGTTGTAGAAGAATCTGTCTATGTAGTCTTGTATGAGTTTAAGCTAATTAATAGTGAACTGTCTAGCACTTCTATTAGTCCAACAAGTTTGAAGGAAAGGATGGACAAGCTAATTATTAGTGAAGACCATCCTTCAAGACAGAATGAAGAAAATAATGGATGCTATCCAGGGGGAGTACAAGACTCATTGGATGAAGATGATGACAATGAAGTGCATCCAGATGAAGAAAATGAAGAAGACCAAGAGATGGATAGATTTCCTCCAGTAAGAAGACATTTGAAGGATCATCCAGCACACCAAATCATTGGTGATGTATGTCATGGAGTTCTGACCAGAAGCAAGAGCATGAACACAGTTCTATGTTCAAGCTTCCTGTCCCAGATAGAACCTAAGAAGTTTGAAGAGTCTATACAAAACACAAATTGAATTGATGTCATGCAGGAAGAACTGAATCAGTTCAGAATATGTAAAGTCTATGAGTTGGTTCCTAAACCAAAGAATCACAATATTATAGGAACCAAGTGGATCTATAGAAACAAGTTAGATGAAAATAGCACCATAATCAAGAATAAAGCCAGACTGGTTGCAAAGGGCTACAGATAGGAAGAAGGGATAGACTTTGACCAAACATTTTCCCTAGTGGCAAGGTTGGAAGCAATAAGAATATTCCTAGCTTATGCAGCTTATCAAGGCTTCAAAGTATTCCAAATGGATATAAAGTCAGCATTTTTAAATGCTGACTTAAAAGAGGAAGTTTATGTTGATCAACCTTCAGGTTTTGTAGATCCCCTTTATCCTAACTATGTTTATAGGCTTAAGAAAGCTCTATATGGATTGAAACAAGCCCCAAGGGCTTGGTATGAAACTTTGTCTACCTTCCTTATTGAGAATAAATTCTCAAGAGAGAAAATTGACAAGACTCTATTCTTTAGGGAATCTAAAGGTAAGATCATCCTAATCCAGATATATGTTGATCACATTATCTTTAGACCAACTGAAAACAACCTTTGTAGAAAGTTTGCCAAACTTATGCAAGGGAAGTTTGAGATGAGCAGCATGAGTGAGCTGAAATTCTTCTTGGGACTCCAAGTTAGACAGACCGATGATGGATTGTCCATTTCTCAGTCTAAGTTCACCAAGGAGTTAATTAAAAAATATGGTATGGAGTCAGCCTCTACCATGAAAACTTCAACGGGGTCAAGTATTCCTATAAGCAAAGATGAAGTAGGAAAACCTATTGATGAGTCTTTGTATAGAGGGATAATTGACTCCCTACTTTACTTGACTGCTAGTAGACCTAACATCATATATGCTACATGTGTCTGTGCTAGGTACCAAGCATGCCCTAAAGAATATCATTATTCTGTTGTCAAGAGAATTCTGAGATATCTTAAGGGCACACCGAATCTAGGTCTTTTATACCCTAAGAATAGAGATTTCTTACTAACAGGTTTTTCAGATGCAGACTTTGCAGGCTGCAAAGAAGACAGGAAAAGCACCACAGGTACATGTCAGTTCCTAGGTGGAGGGTTGGTGTCATGGAGCAGCAAAAAGCAGACAAGTGTAGCTATTTCCACAGTTGAATCAGAGTATATAGGTGCAGGCAGTTGCTGTGCTCAGTTGTTGTGGATACAACATCAACTTGGAGACTATGACATCAAGGTAAGTAGAATTCCATTATATTGTGATTCTATTAGTGCTATATCTATTGCTAGAAATCATGTTTCACATAGCAGAACTAAGCATATAGAAATCAAATTTCATTTCATCAGAGAACATGTTGAAAAAGAAGACATAAGTCTGGAATTTATCAACACTAACAAACAAATTGCTGATATATTTACAAAACCTCTGGATGAAAGTAAATTCAATAATTTTAAAATTGAATTAGGTATGTTGAACCTAGAATAATATGTTAGGTCAGCACACAATTTCTCAAGAAATTTTGTCTAAGTTAGAAAGTTTGTGTCGACACAAGCTAACTGTGTCGACACTCTCAGTAAGTTGTGTCGACAAGAAAAATTCAGTTGTGTTGACAGGAAAAATTTGTGTCGGCACAACTCTGTCGAGACCTTGTTTTAAAAGATTTTTTGTGTCGACACACAAAAATCGTTGTCGACACAATTCTGTCGAGACATAAGTAGAATTTGTCGACACTGACAAAAGTATGTTGACACATAGACATGTCGACTTCAACAAAGTTTTATCGAGACCTAGGTCATCTATGTTGACATATGTAAAATTTTGTCAACTAGTAAATTTCTAAGTTAGGCGCGTCTTTTGACCTACCTTTTACAAGTACACTATAAATAGGAGAAGACAAAATCTTGCCGACTGTGCTTTCAGAACTCTCGACTCTAGACTTTGTGTCGACGAGAAATTCTCCCGTCGACTCTCTTCTCTCTCCTCCACCAATGGCGCCACAACAGGAAGACAAGATCAATGAAGGATATGAACTGGTACGCAAGGCGTTCGAGATTGCCTCGCCAGAAATTAAGGGCATGATAACCCGAATAACAGAAAGTGGATTGGAATACTTGGTCTCTGAACCTTCAAGGATATGGAAGAAAGAAGTTCTTTAATTTTACTCTTCCATAATAATGGACTCTCAAGGAAAGAAGATAAAGTCCTCTGTTAATGGTACTCGAGTAAAACTCTCACCAAAGAGTATACGAAAGTCTCTTCAGCTACCCAAGATTACGGAAGAAGATGATATCACATCCTCCATAACAAGGGATACACTTCAATGGTGTGGGTTGGATCCCAATACCAAGATTGGATCTTCACTAACCAGGAAATGAATTAATTCCCAGGGTAAGTTTCTATCCAAGATAATGGGCAAAGTTATTCTCTGCAAAACAAGAGGACATGATAGGATCTCTGCCTACATGTTCAAACTCATGACCAGAGTTATCTTCAAAGTGAAAATAGACTGGTTCGCTGTAATTTTTGACAAGATCAAAGAAAGTGCCAAGAAGTCAAATCTGGGTAGAATATTGAGCTAGTATCTGGCTTCCACCATCCCAGAAGTGATGAATCAAACTTCAGGAACCAAGATAAATCACATGAGAAGAATGGATTTAAGAATACTATCCAGATGGGATAGAGTGTTGACCAAAGATGTTTCTACTCCACAGAAACAAATGAAGAAGGATAAGAAAAAGGAACCTACCACCCAGGAAGCAGAATCTTCCAGTGATTTTGAAGAACAGGTTGTCTTCAGCTCAGATGAAGAACAACAAAGAAAATCACCTACACTACCACCAGATAAGGAATCTCAATCCCAAGGGGAGGGCATTGAACTACCAGAGAACCAGATGTTCTTCACTCCAGGGGGATACAACATAGAGATTATAAATGTTCAAGAACCTGAACAATCACAACTTCCTGCCCAAGGGGGAGGTATTGCTGAAGTTGCACTAGAGAGTGAGTATGCAACTGATACTATTATGGACATAGTATCATAAATTAACAATACAACAACAGTCAACACTGACAAAGAAGCACGGGATGTGCATATGCCAGATCCAGATCAAGATGAGCACTCCACTCCTCCAGCTTAGAGAAAACCCTGGACAATGATCTTGATGTCCAGGGAGAACCATTTATTGGACAAGAGAACATTATACCTCCTATTCAAATACAGCAGGAGGTAACTATGGAAGAGTTGTTCCCTGACCCCCAAGATGCAAGGACTGAGGGGGAGTTGCAAAGGACTGAGGGGGAGATGCCACTGAATGCCTCTAGTACTAAGGAAACTATGGATATACAAAGTTCATCAAATTCTTCTGATGATGAAGAAGCTTCCAAGGCTAAGAAAAGGAAGTTGGTGGCTCTCAGGAAAAGAACACAGGCTATAATAATGCCTTACAAACTGTCCCTCAAACATCTGATCCAGGAATATACTTCAGTTCACTATTGGTGCAACTGCAAGTGAAATTGGATGAGTAAAGACTTGCTTTGGAAAAGTATGTGGATGAGTCCCATAAAGAAGTGCAGTTTCAGCTAGCTCAAGATATTAAATCTATCAGATTTGAAGTCAATTTGAATAAGAAAGAGATGACAGATTGCTTCCATAAGGGAGGTAATGTTGTAGTATATCTGGCCATCCAACACAAGAAATGAAGACTACAATAGCTGACATAGTAGAAAAATAAGGATATATTCTAGAAAATAATTTCAGAATGAATGAAAATCTTAAGGACTCATATAATGAAATTCTCACAAAACTTGGAGGTATTGCTACTGATTTGAAAACTGAAATATCCAGGAAAATACAAGAAGATTTAGCTATTATTCAAACAACACTTTAGGCATCCCAAAAGACTATTTCAGATAAACTGGAGAAGTTCAGACTCTACTATAAAGAGGGAATACATTATCTGGCTGGTCAAGTAAGGTTTCAGAAAGATGATCTAAGAGATCATGTGGCCAGAGAAGTCATAAAGGGGGAGAGAGTGTTAGTCAAAGCCAGCTCTGATCATGCTAAATGGGTATCTAATACCATCAGAGCTACTCTTGGATATCCACGTCTTTGTGATGAAGATAACACTGCTGAATCTTGTATTCAACCTGCTCACATTGAAGGGGTTCAGCAGGAAGTTACACAAGTCATCTATTATTGGATCCCTAGTTTGGATTTGGGCTAGGTTCACTAATCTAGGCTAAGTCAGACCCACATTGTATAGTCAGGGTCTAGTCTAGTGTCTTAGGTGTCAGCCAGGTCATCAACTCAGTGAGATAAGACCAAGACATCAGAGACTTAGAAGACAATTGAGAGTGAACAAGGTATAAATTTCTCTAAGTAAAAAGTCGTTCGACGATCTCTAAAGAGAGATCGACGATCTTCGTTCTGCGCTCTACGATCTCAGATTCAAATCTCTAAATACTGAGATCGATGATTGCTAAACTCAGGTCGACGATCTCTGATCTACTTTCAGGATTAAGATCGACGTTCAACCATCTCAGTTCGACGATCGTGAAGCCCAATTTGTAAAGCAGATTTTCAGGTCAACGATCACAGGGCTCAGCTCGACGATAGAGGATGTTTGAGCTCGACGATCTCAGGATCAGATCGACGATTTCTGCCAGATCAACATTTTATTCCCTGTAGTTATTATTTTCCTTATTGACTGTTTATTCTTTTGCTTATATGACTCTGAGTGATTAATGCATATATTCTCTGAATATAGTCGTTCCTTGGAATGTATTAATTGCTGGTTTTTACAGAGTTATTATACAGCTTTTCTCAAGACAGTTAAGGAAATTAGTTAATTCTCTTATAGTTATTGCACAAGTTCCCGTGATTCTGGCAGTCAATCAATGTGGACCATTTCAAATCTAGTTTGGAATTATTAAAAGGAAGGGACTCAGAGAATAAAAGTACCAGAGAATTAGTATTCAGTACTACTTCTTGAAGTGTTTGACAGACTTTTGAAAAAGAAATCTCAAGGATGCAAGAAAAAGAAGAAGAACAGCTCTCAGTTTCAAAAACAAGAATTCATTCAGGAAGCTTGCGAAGACAATCATCCTAAATCAGTCTCAGCTTTCTGGATTTCAAGTCCTACACCCTGTACAAGGCTCAATCTCTTGAACCATTCAAATCACATGACAAGCCTTGACTCCATTAGGATCACTCTCAAGTATTCTCTCATTTACTTGAGAAAAGAGAAGACAACTCAACTTTTTCCTTCCCCCTCTGTGTAAAGGGTTTTTACTCCCTTCAAAAGTAATTCCTGGTTGTGAGGTCACCTTATCAAAAGACTTCAAGTTTGTTTTTTGGCACCTGATCAAAAGCCAGAAGGGTTGCAATATCTCCCTTGAAATAGATACTATTTGGTGGCAGTCACCTGATCAAAAACCTGAGAGTGATTCCTACCAGGGTGGTAGAAGAGTGGATGTACCCAGATTTGGGGAACCACTATAATTTCTTGTGTCGTGTGGTTGCACCTTTTCTTATTTCTCTTGCTAATTCCTGTGATATTTAGAATAGTTCTCTAGTTTTCCTTCTGCTTAAATATTTATTGGTATCACCTATTTTTGTACTCTGATAGAATAGATTAAAATAGCCAAAAGTTTTTTAAACACTCTATTCACCCCCCCCCCTCTAGAGTAGATCTGAATAACCCCCTCCTTTCAATTGGTATCAGAGGATTGTGGTTCTTTGGTTGTACAAGCTAACACTTGAATCAAGATCCCTGCTTATTCAGATTTTCATTTCCTTAGCTATTCATTTATCATATGGCACAAAACAAGGATTATGCAAGCACCAGAACTCCAGTTTGTAACTTAAATAAGTTCAGTATCTAGAAGGCAAGAATAAGACTTTACATGAACTCAATTGATGAAGATATTTTTAACTTTATTTTGACAGGTCCCCCTCAACCAACTGAAGCTGCTTCTACATTTACTGACACTCATACAGTACCACCACCAACTTGGACTGATGCTCAAAAGAAAGCAAAAATTACAGATGCCAAGGCCATGAACATACTGGCCCAGACTATGTCAGATGACATTTTAAAAAAGATTACTGACTGCCCATCAGCAAAGGCCATCTGGGATTATTTGAACCAAATGGTGGCAGGTTCAGTGGAAGAAAGAAAAGATAGAAGATCCCTCCTTATCTCTAAGTATGAGAACTTCATAAAGGAAGATGCTGAATTAGTTAAAGAGATGAATGACAGACTGAGTGTCATCATCAATGAACTAAGAACATTGGACAAGGACATTTCACTAACAGAGATCAATGATAAAATATTGATGTGTTTTCTCAGTTCTTGGGAAACAAGAATCTGGCCTATCAAAGATGCCAGAAGTATTTCAGAAATTTCCACAGAAACACTTCTGGGAAAGCTCAAATACTTTGAGCACTTGACAAAGACTAGGGAGGCAGAGCAGAAGGTCTCTACTCTAATCAGGATAGAGCAGAGTAGTTCTTTTAAGGCTACAGAAGAAACAACAGCTCCTGCTGTTAATGAAGAGTTCTTGAGTCTCTTAGCAAAGAGATTCTACAAGATGAGAAAAAGTGACTTCAGGAAGAAGTCATCCAGACAAGAAAATAAACCCAGGTATGACAAAATACCAACTAAAGAGGTTATTTGTTTTGGTTGCAGGAAACCTAGACACTACATCTCTGAGTGTCCATAGAATCAAAAGAAGGAGAAAAGAAAGGACAAGGACTCCATAAAACAGAAATACAGTAAGCCTTCCTCAAGCAGCATAAGAGGAAAGGGAAAGATTTGTAGCAGAAACCTGGAGTGATACTGAAGAGGATTCCTCATTTTCTAGATCTAGTGATGAAGATGAGGAGAAAATAAAGGCAAAGGAAGTTTGCCTAATGGCAATTGATGCTTCCAGCACTCATTCAGGAGAAGATTCATCAGATGATGAACAACCACTTTCAGAAGTGGATCAGGTACTCTCTTTTTTTATTTTAATTCTGAAGATTTTGTACATGAATTCAAAACTATGTGCATGGACCTAATTAGTTCAGAAAAGGAAATTAAACAACTTAGAGAACAATTGAATGATCAAAGTAGTTTAGTTGTAGAAAACCATAAATTAAAAGATTAAATTACTCTTGCAAATGAACAGATAATTAAACTGAAAACTGAACTAGCTGAGGCAAGGCAACTTGAAGAATCTCTTACTGGGAGAAGCCTCAAGCTGATGGACATTATAAACACTGTTAATGTCAGTCTCACTAGCAAACTGGGCTTGGTTGCTTCATCAAGCCAACCCCCACTGGTCCAGAAAAATGCACTAAGGACCCCAGTAAAATTCATCTCTGAAAAAGGTAAAGAACTAATCTATGAGAAACCCTCAACTGTAAATAAGAACAAACCTAACAAATAGAAAAATAGAAACAAACAAAATCAAAACAAAAACAATGTTCAGCAGTTTTCGTCGAAGTCAGATCGACAAAATGTGAACAAATCGTCGGACCCAGGTGAACGATTTGATTTCAAGAGCCTAGACACCTAGAGGGGGGGTGAATAAGTTCTAATCTTTTTAACTATTTAGGAAATTAACAAGTACTAACACGATATATAAAAGCACAGTTCTCAGAAAAAATAAACACAGCACAACATAACAAGATTTATAGTGGTTCCCCAATTTATGGGTACATCCACTTTCCCCCTTCGCCTATCCAGTAGAGAACTAGATTCAGCCAAACTTCCTTCCACTATCTCAGATTCACAGATCTTACAACTCAGAACCTGATAGGTTCCTACAGCTCAGACTTCTTCAAGTCCTACCTCAGATTCTTCCCAAGAATCCTATCTCAGGCAACAGCCCTATCTCAGCCTTTATCTCCAGGCCTACAACTCAGACTTTAATAAGTCTTACACCTCAGGAACTCAGCCCTTATAAATACAGGCTTACAACTCAGATCTATATAAGATCTTACAAGAAAAAGTTTATTTAAAGAAATATAAATTTCACCTAGATTGAAATCTAAATGGGTGGAGCTTCTTGATCAGTTCTTGAATGACTGAATACTTTAGATCCAACCTGACTTAGCTTCTTCAAAGCTTCTTGAATTTGAACAAAATAAGGTCGATCTTTACTTGGTGTTGAAGTTGATCTTTAATCAGTTTTCTTCTTAAATTCAGAATCAGATCTGAATCTTTCTTGCAGACTTGTTCAGGATCTACCTTCTTTTGGGCCAGCCTCTTGCTCTCCAATACTTGTTGTTAGTTCTATATAATTTATTATGTTGGATTCCATTATGGTTGTTATGGATCAGCCATTTATACAGAGTTCATCCATGATTACCGGCTAATCCGGTTTATAACGGCCTTTTGACAGCATTGATAGATGTGTCAGTCTTATTACTTATGACAACTGTCAAGTCTTCAGTCGTGACAACTGACCTTTCATTGGAATTCTTTCTCAGCAGGACACTGTCAGCAAACTACTTCAACTCTGTCGACACAAATAGACCAAGTGTCGACACAATTCTTGATGATGTCGACACAGCTTTCAATGGGTCAACACAGACATTCTTTATCTTCTCGACACATCTTCTATTGTATGTGTCGACACAAGTCCTGTGTGTCGACACAAGTCCTGTGTGTCGACACAACTTCTCCTGATCTCCACATAGCTGATACTGACAGATGGCATTGAGTGTATGTCCAGACATCGTTGAGTGTGTGTCGACATAAGTCCTGTGTGTTGACAAAAGCCTTTAAGACTCAGTATAGCTGTTGTTGATAGATGGAGTTGAGTGTGTGTCGACACAAGTCCTGTGTGTTGACACAAGCCTTTCAGACTCAGTATAGCTATTTTTGATAGATGGCGTTGAGTGTGTGTCGACACAAGACTTTCTTCAGGTGTCGACATAATTTCTGGGTGTCGACACATGCCTTGCTTCTGGTGTCGACAAAACTCCTGGGTGTCAACACAGCTCCTTCTTCAGGTGTCGACACAATTACTGGGTGTCGACACAACTCCTGCTTCAGGTATCGACACAATTCCTTACAAGTGTCGACACTTGTACTTAGAAATTTTCCTGCATTTCTTAAACCTACACACTGAAACTCAACATCCCATCAAATACAAATTGATGTATATCATTGAGTACAGAGAGGCTTCTCCAAATCTGGTACACAATTTCCAGTGTACCCAACAATCTCCCCCTATTTGGAGAAGTCATAATCCCTAGTCAATGATATACACTATACATGATAAAACAAAGAAAAAATATGTGTACATCCATTTTACAGCAAGGTAATATATAAACACAAATAATAGGTAATATATACACTGAAAATGATATCATTCATTAAATAGAAAATTGTTTAGCTTTACAGATTTCTTAATAGAATAGAAAGATTACATTATTCTACATACTAGCCTATCTATCCTAAGATTGACTAGTCTCCTTGATTACTATCCCTTTGCCAGACTTGATCTTATCTTGCACATTGGCTTCAGTATCTTCAGCTGGCTTCTTCCCTTTTTGATCCTTCTTTTTGAGCTCTTCAGCCTTAATCTTCTGCCTTTCAAAGTAATGAAAAGGCTTAGGAAAGTACTTGCTAGGCTCTAGAGTATTAGCCGGTAACTTCCCAGCTTTGGCATTCCTTCTGAACTGAAGTATGGCTTCTTGTCTTGCCTGATACTTATTCCATTCTAGTTCAGAGTACCACTTGCCTCTATCATGCATCTTATATTTCACAGCTTTCTAGGCAGTAAGAATAATGTTCCTAGAAGTAGGACTCCACTGCTCAAAGTCAGGCTTCAATTCTTCCTGTTCTCTAAATCTTTTCTTAGAAAGCTGGGCCTCTTTCTGAGCTTCCATAACAGCTACAGACATTTCAACTTTGTCAATGATGACATTCTGTACCTCCTGTGGAGGGCTATACATTTTCTGAACTTCCTGCTGTACTGTTTCAAAATCTGTTGGAGGATGGATAACTTTTGCAACTTCCTACTGAACACCTTCAATATAATATTGTTGAACACCAGAATCAGCAGCATTATCTTCATCACAAAGGGGTGGAAATCCAAGGGTAGCTCTGATGGTATTAGAAACCCATTTAGCATGATCAGAGCTGGCTTTGACTAATATCCTCTCCCCCTTTATGACTTCTCTGGCTATATGATCTCTCAGATCATTCTTTTGAAACCTTACTTGATCAGCCAGATATTCAGTACCTTCTTTGTAGTAGGCTTTGAATTTAGTTAGGTGATAAGAAATAGTCTTTTGAGAAGCTTCAATGGCTGCGTGGACAGCCGCTAGATCATCTTTAATTTGTTTTGATAGTTCATCTTTCACATCAGTGGCTATACCTCCAATTTTATTGAGAATTTCAGCATGTGAGTCCTTGATATTTTCATTTGATCTGAATTGATTTTCTAGAATATAACCTTGCTTGACTGTAATGTCTTCAATTTCTGTCTTCATTTTATGTTGTTGGGTAGCCAGATATACTACAGCATTACCTCCCTTGGGAAAGCAATCTATCATCTCTTTTTTGTTCATATTTACTTCAAATCTGATGGATTTAATTTCTTGAGCAAGTTAAAACTATAGTTCTTTATGTGTCTCATCCACATACTTCTCTAAAGATTGTCTTTGCTCATCCAATTTTACTTGTAGTTTCACCAGCAGTGAACCGAAGTCTATCTGCATGTTTGATGGTTGAGAGACTATTTTTAAGGCTTTCTTATAGCCTATGCTCCTTTTCCTGATAGCGACCAGCTTCCTTTTCTTAGCCATGGAGGCTTCTTCATCATCAGAAGATTGTGATGTGTTTTGTATATTCATAGTGTCCATATCAGTAGGGGCATACTGAGACATCTCCCCCTCAGTTCCTTGTATCTCTTTCTCAATCCTTTGCTGCTCCACCTCAGTCCCTGTTTTATTGAAGTCAGGGAACAGTTCTTCCAAAGTGAACTCCTGTTGTATCTGAACAGGAGGAAGAAGGTTGTCTTTTTGAACTAATGGTTCCCTCTGGTCATCTAGATCTTTGTCCATGGTCTTCTCAACACTGGATCAGTAGACTTTCTCATCTTGAGCTTGATCTGTCATTTGCACATCTTGTGCTTCATTCTCAGTAGTGACCTGTGCTTCCTTGTTTATTTTTGATACAACATCCATGATAGTATCAGCAGCATACTCACTTTCTAGAGCAGCTTCAGCAATACCTCCCCCTTGGGTAGGCAGCTGTGATTGTTCAGTATTTTGAACATTTATTTTAGTATTCTCTCCCCCTAGAGTGGAGACTATCTGATTCTCTAGTTACTGACTGCTCTCTACTTGAGCTTGAGCTTCTTTTTCCTATTGGTCTTCATCTAAGCTGAAGACCACTTCTTCTTTAGAATCACTGGAGGATTCTGCTTCTTGGACAATGGGTTTCTTCTTTCTATCCTTCTTTACCTATTTCTGTGGCGTAGAAACTTCCTTTGTCAAGACTCTATCCCATCTAGATAGAATCCTCACATCCATCCTCCTCATGTGATTGATCTTAGAACCTAGCAGTTGATTCATAACATCTGGGATGGTGGAAGCTAGATACAAGCTTAGTATTCTACCCAGATTTGGCTTCTTAATACCTTCTTGAATCTTGTTAAAAACTACTGATGACCGGTCTGTTTTTATACTGAATATGACTCTGGTCATAAGGTTGAACATGTAAGAAGAAATTCTATCATGTCCACCTGTCTTGCAGAGAATTACCTTTCTTATGATCTCTGAGAGAAATTTATCTTCGAAATTCATTCCCTTCCTTGGAAAATAAGATCCTACCTTGGTATTTGGATTCAGTCCACACCAACTGAGTGCATCCTTCATCATTGATGGAATAATGTCATCATCTTCTTTAACTCTGGGGAGTTAAAGCGACTTCCTGATCGTCTTATGTGAGAGTTTCACTCTTGTACCATGAACAGTGGCTTTCATCTTCTTTCCTTCAGAATCCACAATTGCAGACAAGTAGAATTAAAGCACTTCCTTCTTCCAAATTTTTGTAGGTTCGGAGACTAAATACTCCAACCCATTCTCTGAGATTAGGGTAAGCACACCATTGATTTCTTGTGAAGCTGTCTCAAATCCCCTGCAAACTAGCTCGTATCCTTCATTGATCTTGTCGTCCTGTTGTGGCGCTGTTGACGAGAGAGAGAGAGAAGGGAAAAGAAGAGAAGAGAATATCTTAGTCGATATAAAATCTAGAGTCGAGAATTCTGAAAGCGTAGTGGACCATATTTTGTTTTCTTCTATTTATAGACTACTGGTAAAGGGTAGATCAAAAGACACGCCTTACTTAGTAATAATACTAGTCGACAAAAATATATATGTGTCGACAGTAATGACTTAGGTCACGACAAAACTTTGTTTTAGTCGACACGTCTATGTGTCGACATATTTATGTCAGTGTCGACACAGACTATCAAAGTCTCGATAGAGAGTGTCGACACCAATTTTTGTGTGTCGACACAAAAATATACTAATACAAGGTCTCGACAGAGTTGTGTCGACACCAACTTTTCTATCGACACAGATACTATTTCTGTGTCGACACAATTCTTTTCTTTGTCGACACAACTAAATGATAGTGTCGACACAGTTAGCATATGTCGACACAATTTTCTAACTAAGACAAAATTTCTTGAGAAATTTTTGACTTACAGATACTACTTGAAAAATTTTATGTTGACCTATCACCTTATTCTTGGTCCAACATACCTAATTCAATTTTAAAATAATTGAACTTACTTTCATCCAGAGGTTTTGTAAATATATCATCAATTTGGTTGTTAGTGTTTACAAATTCTAGATTTATGTCTTCCTTTTCAACATGTTCTCTGATGAATTGAAATCTATTTTCTATATGCTTAGTTCTACTGTGTGAAATAGGATTTTTAGCAATATAAAAAACACTAGTAGAATCACAAAACAATGAAATTCTACTTACCTTGATGTCATAGTCTTCAAGTTGATGTTTTATCCATAACAACTGAGCACAACAGCTGCCTACAGCTTCATATTCTGATTCAGCAGTATAAATAGCCACACTTGTTTGCTTCTTGCTGCTCCATGACACCAGCCTACCACCTAGGAATTGACATGTTCCAGTAGTACTTTTTCTGTCTTCTCTACAGCCTGCAAAGTTTTCATCTAAAAAACCTATTAGTAAGAAATCTCTATTCTTAGGGTACCAAAGACCTAGATTAGGTGTGCCCTTAAGATATCTCAAAATTCTCTTGACAGCTGTATAATGAGATTCCTTTGGGCAAGCTTGGCACCTAGCACAGACACATGTAGCATACATGATGTCAGGTCTACTAGCAGTCAAGTAAAGTAGGGAGCCAATTATCCCTCTATACAAAGACTCGTCAACAGGTTTTCCTGCTTCATCTTTGCCTATAGGCATACTTGTTCCCATAGGAGTTTTCATGGTGGAGGATGTCTCTATGCCATATTTCTTAATTAACTCCTTGGTGAACTTAGACTGAGATATGGACAATCCATCATCAGTCTGTCTAACTTGGAGTCCCAAGAAGAATTTCAGCTCACCCATGCTGCTCATTTCAAACTTCTCTTGCATAAGTTTGGCAAACTTACTACAAAGGTTATTTTCAGTAGAACTAAAGATAATGTCATCAACATAAATCTGGAATAGGATGATCTTACTTTTTGATTCCCTAAAGAATAGAGTCTTGTCTATTTTCCCTCTTGAGAATTTATTCTCAATAAGGAAGGCAGACAAAGTTTCATACCAAGCCTTAGGGGCTTGTTTCAAACCATATAGAGCTTTATTAATCCTATATACATAGTTAGGATAATGAGAATCAACAAAACCTGATGGCTGTTCTACATATACTTCTTCCTTCAAGTCTTCATTCAAAAAAGTTGACTTGACATCCATTTGGAATACTTTGAACCCTTGAAAAGCTGCATAAGCTAGGAACAATCTTATAGTTTCCAACCTTGCCACTGGGGCAAAAGTTTGATCAAAGTCTATTCCTTCTTCCTATCTATAGCCCTTTGCTACCGGTCTTGCTTTGTTCTTGATTATGGTGTCATTATCATCTAGTTTATTCCTGTAGATCCACTTGGTTCCTATAACATTATGATCCCTTGGTTTAGGAACCAACTCCCAGACTTTACATCTTCTTAATTGATTCAGCTCTTCCTGCATGGCATCAATCCAGTTTGTGTCTAGCATGGCTTCACCAAACTTCTTAGGTTCTATCTGTGATAGAAAACTTATACATAGAACTGTGTTCATGCTTTTGCTTTTGGTTAGAACTCCCTGACTTGCATCACCAATGATTTGGTGTGCAGGATAATCCTTCAAGTGTCTTCTAGTTGGAGGAAATCTGTAAACCTCTTGGTCTTCTTCTCTTTCCTCATTCTGATGCACTTCATAGTCTTCATCTTCATCCAGAGAGTCTTGTACTTCCCCTGGACAGTTTCTATCTTTTTCTTCATCCAGTCTTGCAGGTTGGTCCTCACTAATAGTCAGCTTGTCCATCCTTTCCTTTAAACTTGTAGAGCTACCAGAAGAGCTAGATAGTTCACTATTAATTAACTTAGACTCATCAAATACTACATGCACTGATTCTTCTACAACTTGTGTAGTCAAGTTGTAGATCCTGTATGCCCTACTGTTATTGTTGTACCCAACAAATATCTCATCTAGGGATTTGGCAGCAAACTTAGTTTGGTAGTGCTTACCATTAACTAAGACATAACATTTGCTACCAAAGGTTCTAAGGTAGGAAATATTTGGTTTTATGCCTTTCATAATCTCATAGGGAGTCTTTATTTGTCTTTTATTGATGGAAGCTCTATTGAGTACATGACATGTAGTATTTACTGCCTCAGCCCAGAAGTATTCAGGGAGAGAAGTGTCACTTAGTAGTGTTCTACTTGCCTCAATTAGAGTCCTATTCTTTCTCTCAGCAACTTCATTTTGCTGGGGAGTTCTAGGTGAGGAGAACTCCTGATGAATCCCAAGTTCTTCACAGAACTTTGTCATACACTCAGACTGAAATTCAGTTCTATGATCACTTTTGATTTTAACCACTGAATTGTTAAATTCATTCTGAATTTGTCTAACAAAAGTCTTGAAGACAGTAGGGGTTTCAGATTTCTGCTTAAAGAAGAAAACCCATGCAAATCTAGAATAGTCGTCCACAATAACTAATGTGTATGCTTTCCTACCTAGACTATGAACTGGAATTTGACCAAATAAATCCATATGCAAGAGATATAGACATCTCACTGAATCTTTGGTAACAAGTCCATGGAAAGAGGTCTTGGTGTTTTTGCCCTTCTGGCAAGCTAAACAAACACCCTCTTTAATGCTCTTGACCTGAGGACCATTCCTCACTAGCCCCATGCTAAATAATTATCCTATTGACCTATAGTTCAGATGAGCTAGCCTCTTGTGCCATTGGACACACTGTGATGCTTTCTCATCTGCAACTAGACATATAGGTGAGTTGTTATACTCACAATCAAGGTTAAGATAATATACATTCCCTTTCCTAGTGCCAGTCAGAATGATCTCTTGATCACTTGACCTCTTTATTTGGCACTCACCCTTGAGGAAAGATATGTCATACCCAATATCACTTAGTTGACTTATGATAATTAGGTTATGTTTCAGACCTTTCACATAAGCCACTTGAGTGATACAGATAGAGTTACTAGAAATGTTACCAAACCCTTTGATGACACCTTTTTCTGATCCACCAAAGATTACTTTGGGTCCATTCTCTATGGGATAATAGTCCTTCAACATCCTTATTGTTCCAGTCATGTTCCTGGAACATCCACTATCCAAGTACCATATAGGGGTATGGCCACTTGGACTCACCTGCATCACATAAAGATTTACCCATCCTTAGAACCCAAATTGTTATTGGGTCATAGGTTCAAGTTAGCTTGAAATCTGACATGCTTACCTGCAGCCTTTCTGATAGGTAAATTGGCCTTATTCTGAATACGAGAATTGAACCAATAATCAATTGCAAAGTGGCCCACCATGCCACAACACCAGCACCAAAATCTATTATACCTTTTCTTAAGTACATGCTTCTCAACATTGTTGTCAGCATTCCTTTTAAGTGTAGGTGCTGGAGCAACATACCCCAAGGATTCCTTAAGAACATGATGGGTTTGCTTATAGGGTGCCCTATTAGCATGTGCACCCTTGCCATTAAGATCACCATACTCATAGCGACCATGAGTGAGGTCATGATCATACCTGTTAGTAGGTTGCACCACTTTTCTAAAAGAAATAGGGGGTTTCATAGTTAGTGGCTGAACTGGGCCTTTGCCTTTTCCTTGAGAATTGGCTGCCCTTGTTCTTTCCTTGAAGCCTAGTCCGGTCTTTCCTTTCTAAGATATGAAGTTATCTATTAAAGGCAAGACAGACTTTGGTTTTGAAAATTTAGCCATTAGATCCTTTTCTTTCTAGAGTCTTGCTTCAAGATTTTTGATGTGATTTTCTTTGAAGGAGATTGTGCCCATCTGAATAGTAGTTATGTTTTTCAGTTTGGCAACCTCCTTCAATTTCAAATTTATCTGATTGGCTGAATCTGTTACTGCCTGTTTGAGAGATTCAATTTCCTTGGCCTACTTCTTGATAAGGAATTTGCTCCTCTTAAGTGCTTGCAACAAACCACCATACTCATCAATTAATTGATGTGCATCCCCCTCAGATTTAGAACCATCCACTTCTCTTGAAGTTGATGTTACTGATTCTAATCAAGTAAAATAATCAGAAGCTAAGGATGGAATGTATACCTTACTTGGACCAGGCTGATCCAGACACTGATCTTCTTCTGAAAGAGCCATCAGCCCTTTACAATAATAGTCTTCACCTCCATTTATGGAATCCAGTATTTGCAAGAATTCTGATTCCATATAATTCTCTTCTGGTGTAAACAACCCAATATAAGCTTCTGCATCATCTTCTTCTCTAGATTCTGAGGATGAAAAGTCAGACCAACTCTTCTGCTTTTGGGAAACCAAGGATTTCTCTTTCTTGCCCTTATTTTGAGGCTTCTTCTTATCCTTAGTATCCTTTCCCTTATCAGAATAGTCAGCTATGATATGTTCAGGCCTGTTGCAGCAGTAACAAACAATTTTGGTGGTAGTTTGTTTACTAGGATTCGAGGCATACCTGTCCTCCTTAAAAGTCTTATTATTCTTGTAATAATCATCCTTGAAGGAGGATGAAGATGGCTTGGTTCTCCATTTCTTCTTCTTTATGAACCTCTGAAACTGCCTTGTAAAGACAGAAAAGTCTTCATCAGAATGGTGGCTGTCTGATGTATTGATGTTAGGATTTTCTGCTTCAGCCTCAACACTTCTTCTAGTGGAGAAGCAGATTTTCTCCTACCCTTCCTTGTGACTTCAGCTTTGAAGGCTACTGACACGTCTTTATACTCAGACCTACTACTTTTATCCTCCTCCTTTTTGGCAGTGAGCTGCATCTTATAAGATAGCAGTTTTCCAAATAAGGTTGGTGGAGGTGTATCAGCAAGCCTTGCCACCTATCTGATGGCACATATTTTTGTATCCCAGTCCTTGGTCAGTGACCTGAGAAACTTATCATTCAATTCATATGTGCTAAATACTCTTCCATAGGTCATCAGCTCATTTACAATTCTAAAGAACTTCTTGTAATATTCTGCTATGCTGTCTGACTTAGCTTGTCTAAAGCTTTCATATTCTTGGTTCAACATAGATTTCCTATCCTCTCTAACTTCTTCAGTTGCCTCCATGTAGATAATCAAGGTGTCCAACATCTCCTTGGAGGTTTTACAATGTACCAAATTCTGAAATGTGGCATCATCTATAGAACCCATAATTATGTTTTGTTCTCTCTTGTCTAAAGTTGCTAGAATGATCTCATCCTTAGTCATTTCAGAATAGCTCTTAGGGGTTTTGAGATTAGCATCAAGAGCTGATATATTCATTGGAATGAAAGGACCTTCTTATACTGTGATGTAGATTCTAGGATCAGATTCTTCCATGAATAATATGACCCTTTCTTTCCATATCCCGAAGTTTTCTTTCCTGCAGATGGGCAGTTTCAAGTATCCAAATTCCTTCTGAGACTCATTTGAACCCATTCTGGCTAATTGTTAATTCCTTTGGAGATTTACTCAGACTGTTAGGTCTATTTTTGAGCAACTTCCCTCTGATACCACTTGAAAGATTTGATTTCAAGAGCCTAAACACCTAGAGGGGGGGTGAATATGTTCTAATTTTTTTAACTATTTAGGCAATTAACAAGTTCTAACACATCATATAAAAGCACAGTTCTTAGAAAAAATAAACACAGCACAACACAGCAATATTTATAGTGGTTCCCTAATTTATGGGTACATCCACTTTGCCCCTTCGCCTATCCAGTAGAGAACTGGATTAAGCCAAACTTCCTTTCACTATCTCAGATCCACAGATCTTATAACTCAAAACCTGATAGGTTCCTACAGCTCAGACTTCTTCAAGTCCTATATCAGATTCTTCCCAAGAACCCTACCTCAGGCAACATCCCTACCTCAGCCTTTATCTCCATGCCTATAACTCAGACTTTAACAAGTCCTACACCTCAGGCACTCGGCCCTACCTCAGCTTTTATAAATACAAGCTTACAACTCAGATCTATATGAGATCTTACAAGAAAAAGTTTATTTAAAGAAATAGAAATTTCACCCAGATTGAAATCTAAATGGGTGAGATCTTCTTGATCAGTTCTTGAATTACTGAATACTTCATATCCAACCTGACTTAGCTTCTTCAAAGCTTCTTAAATTTGAACAAAATAAGGTTGATCTTTACTTGGTGTTGAAGTTGATCTTTAATCAGCTTTCTTCTTAAATTCAGAATAAGATCTGAATATTTCTTGCAGACTTGTTCAGGATCTGCCTTCTTCTGGGTCAGCCTCTTACTCTCCAATACTTGTTGTTAGTTCTATATAATTAATTCTGTTGGATTCCATTATGGTTGTTATGGATCATCCCTTTATATAGAGTTCATCCATAATTACCAGCTGATCCGGTTTATAACGGCCTTCTGACAGCACTGACAGATGTGTCAGTCTTTTTACTTATGACAGCGGTCAAGTCTTCAGTTGTGACAACTGACCCTTCATTGGAATTCTTTCTCAGCAGGAAACTGTCAGCAAACTACTTCAAATGTGTCGACACAAATAGACCAAGTGTCGACACAATTCTTGATGATGTTGGCACAGCTTCCAATGTGTCGACACAGTCATTCTTTATCTTCTCGACACAGCTTCTGTTGTATGTGTCGACACAAGTCCTGTGTGTCGACACAACTGCTCCTAGTCTCCATATAGTTGATGCTGACAGATGGCATTGAGTGTATGTCCAAACGTCGTTGAGTGTTTGTCGACACAAGTCTTGTGTGTCGACACAAGCCTTTCAGACTCAGTATAGTTGTTATTGATAGATGGCGTTGAGTGTGTGTCAACACAAGTCCTGTGTGTCGACACAAGCCTTTCAGACTCAGTATAGATGTTGTTGATAGATGGCGTTGAGTGTGTGTCGACACAAGTCCTGTGTGTCGACACAAGCCTTTCTTCAGGTGTCGACACAATTCATGAGTGTCGACACATGCCTTGCTTCTGGTGTCGACATAACTCCTGGGTGTCAACACAGCTCCTGCTTTAGGTGTCAACACAATTCCTGGGTGTCGACATAACTCCTGCTTTAGGTGTCGACATAATTCCTTACAAGTGTCGACACTTGTACTTAGAAATTTTCCTACATTTCTTAAACCTGCACACTGAACATTAACATCCCATCAAATATAAATTGATGTATATCATTGAGTACAAAGAGGCTTCTCCAAATCTACTACACAATTTCCGGTGTACCCAACACCAGGTCGACGATCTTTGAACGAAAATGTCTACTATAATCAACCGTCTTACTGCGATCGACGATTTATGTATGGATCATCGAGCAGAGATCGACGAACATGGGGCACAGAGAATGAATATTATCCTTCTCTGAGCAGAGATCGACGATCTCAACCCATGCCGTCGAACTCAGATCGACGATCTCACTTCCAATCGTCGAAACTAGTGAGAATTAATAAAACCTTTAACTATAACAAAAACCCTTATCAGAAAAGACAAACAATCAATCCTTTCACCGTTTGGAAAATTCCACCTAGGAGATACCATCCACTAGGCTATAAATCTCAGCCAACCATGTCTGTTATCTCAAGTTTTTCTTATCAAGAAAACAAAGGACCCAAGGTAACCTGGGTCAAGAACAATTAATCTTTTGATTATTGCAGGTGAAGAACTGTCCACCATACAACCAGCAATGGTATCTGGATAGTGGGTGCTCAAAGCACATGACAGGATGGAAGGACAACTTATCCAACTATAAGTCAAAGCTAGGACCTAAGGTTATTTTTGGTGACTCCAACTTTGGCCAGACTGAAGGCTATGAAGAAATCATGATAGGTGTTGTCATATTCAGGAAGGTTGCATATGTAAGTGGATTGAAGTATAACTTGATCTCCATTAGTCATCTTTGTGATGAAGGATTTTAGGTAACTTTTAATCAGTCCTCTTGCATTATTTCTTCAGCTGACAGCATAGTAGTTTTATTTGGTTCTAGAGTAGGTAACATTTATATTGTTAACTTCAATTCAGCCATAAATGAAATTTGTTTATTTAACAAATCATGTAATCAAAATGAATTATGGCATAGGAGACTAGGACATGTAAACTTAAAATACATTGCTAGGGTATCTAAGGACAACCTTGTAAGAGGATTGCCTTCTTACCCCTATAAGAAGGAAAGCCTGTACAGGGCATGTCAACTAGGCAAGAAAATTAAAAATATTTTCAAATCCATTAATAAGAGTGACTGACCTAGGATTTTGTATTTGCTTCACATGGATCTTTTTGGACCCATTGTTGTACAAAGCCTAGGAGGGAAGTCTTGCACTTTAGTTATTGTAGATGACTTCTCCAGGTTCACTTGGGTGTTCTTCTTGAAAAATAAGTCAGATAATTTCAAGGTTCTTACAGATTTTCTCAATTGCATACAGAGTGAGTTCTCTACTCAAGTTGTATTGATCAGAACTCATCATGGTACTGAGTTTGAGTCTCTTCTTATGCAAGAGTTCTGTGAGAAGGAAGGTATCAGGCAATGTTTTTCTTCTCCTAGAACTCCTCAACAAAATAGGGTAGCTGAAAGGAAAAACAGAAACCTGATTGAAGTTGTAGGTACTTTGCTTGCTGATGCATACTTTCCCCTTTCATTTTGGACAGAGGCAGTGAGCATAGCTAACCATGTCCTGAATAGAAGTTTAATATATAAGCTTATGGCTAAGGCCCCCTATGAGCTACTCAAAGGTAAGAAACCTAAAGTAGACTATTTTAGAGTATTTGGTTGTGTTTGTTACATTCTTATTAACAACAAAAAATACACTAGAAAGTTTGAAGCCAAGTCTGAATGAGAATTTTTCTAGGATATTCCCAAGTAAGCAAGGTTATAGGGTCTATAACAAATCTACCTTGAAAATAGAAGAGTCTGTACATGTATCCTTTTATGAAACTAATATTTTTTATAAGGAGAAGAATACTTCTACTAGTCAGAACTTGTAGGTACCTACTTTGTGTGAGAATTTGGATGATGTGACACTCTCTCCTGAGGTTGTTACACCATCATCTCCACTAATAGCTGAAGGTAGTGATTAAGATATCAGTGAGCCAACTGATAGTGTCCCAGCAGCTGAAATAATTCCACAAGAGGAATTAGCTCCACCAGCTGTTGAGCAACCAACTCCTCCTGCTGATTTAGTCACACTTAGAGATCATCCTGTATCTCAAGTGATTGGAGACATATCAGCAGGTGTGCAGACTAGACATCAGCTCCACCAGGATTTGATGCATGCGTGTTTCATTTCTCAAGTTGAACTTCAATCCATTCAAGATGTAGAGCAAGATCCCCACTGGATCCTTGCAATGCAAGAGGAGCTCAACCAATTTGAGAGGTGTAGAGTTTTGGATTTGGTCCCAGATAAGAGAACTACCCAGTAATTAGAACAAAATGGGTGTTCAAAAACAAGATGGATGCACAAGGAGCAATCATAAAGAATAAGGCTAGGCTTGTTGCTCAAGGGTATAGGCGGGAAGAAGGCATTGATTATGATCAGACCTTTGCTCCAGTGGCAAGGTAAGAGGCAATCAAGATCTTCTTGACCTATGCTGTTTCTCAAAAATTTAAAGTCTATCAAATGGATGTTAAAAGTGATTTTCTGAATGAAGAACTGAAAGAAGAAGTCTATGTTGAACAACCACCAGGTTTTATCTCTCCAACTCAACCTTCTTTTATTTATATGTTGCATAAAACTCTTTATGGTCTTAAGAAAGCTCCAAGAGCTTGGAATGAGACCCTAGCTAGCTTCTTGTTAGAACATAGATTCTCTAGAGGCATGGTAGATAGGACTTTATTTGTTAAACATCATCATAATAAAATATTGTTAGTACAAATATATGTAGAGGATATTATATTTGGTTCTACTGATCCCAAACTATGCAAAAGGTTTTCCAACCTTATGCATTCAAAGTTTGAGATGAGCAGTATGGGTGAGCTCTCCTACTTCCTTGGTATCCAAGTCAAGCAGGCACCTGATGGCATTTTCTATCCTAATCCAAGTATGCTAATGAGCTGATCAAAAGGTTTGGGATGGCTAGTGCTGAAAGTCCATCTAGTGTCAACTAGTTTCACCTATGGGGGGGGGGATAGGTGACTTGTAGCGTTTTTGCGGAATTAAAAATAGTACCTGCACAAGTAAATCAAACAACACAGCACAAAAAAGAACACAGGCAAATTATAGTGGTTCCCCGATTTGGGTACGTCCACTCTCCCCCTACGACCTATCTCCCAATCCAGGGACGACTCGGTCTCTTCTCCAACAGGATTGAAATCCAATCCTTGCACTAACGGAAGGAACCCTTCCACACGTAGGAGTCACCACTCCCACACCACGGGTTGTACCCAACCCTTACAACTAGGAACCAATCGTTCCTTTATAAAGAAATTGAAACTAGATTGTATTAGAAATACAAACGACTTATGGAGACTATGGTGTCCCTCTTCGATTGACGACGTGTTCTTGAAGTCGACGAAGAGTCCACGACCTTAGATCTCTCTTGGAACGGATCTTCTCTAGATCGGCGTCAACAACGAAGGAGGCGGCGATGCTATGTAGGTCCAATCTTCTTAGCTAAGCCGGCAAGGTCTACCAACGGTCGTTCTTGGATCAATCATCTCAATTGATTCGGATTGGGATAGTATTCCCGATCTACAAATCAAGAGACAAGGGTTCTCAAGAAGGACACGCGAGACGCGTTGCGAGGCAGAGCTTCTGTTGCCGGGAGATGAGGAGGAAGCCTCAATCAGCGGTGGCGACCACCTAGTACGAGCGGCGCAACAGTCGGACGGAGCTCCGCGACCTAGGTTTTGACGGCCGCTCGTTCTTTTTCTTTGCTTCTCTATTCGTAGTTTTTCTATTCAAAAATACATGTGTATTTATACATTAGGTCATCAAGATGACCGTTGTGGACCCCACCAAAGAGAAGCCCTAAGACCGGTTCGAAATACCGCTGGTAACATGGACCGGTCCAGAATGTGTCGGAAATTTGACCAAGTCAAATTCGGCGAGAATCGTAGGTGATTCTCGGCGAATCGGCAAGAATTACCTATAATTCTCGCCGAATTCTACTTAGCAGAATTCTGGCTGCACTGATATAGAAGCGGGGAGAATCGGCGGGAATCACACTTCATTCTCGCCGAATCGTCGAGAATGCAAAGTCATTCTCGACGAATCGGTGAGAATCACTTCGTGATTCTCGACGATTCTGCCTTAGTAAAATTTCTGGCGGCGTCGAGTCAGCTGGCCTCAACCGGCGGGAATCAGCTAGTGATTCTCGACGATTTGGACTTAGACGATTTCTCGTCTTTCCACCCGTGAGCTGGTCTTTGGCCCATCCTTGCTCCTTGTCTCCTCTAGATCTTTCATGACCCTGTGCTTGGAAATAAGTACACTCCAATAGAGAGAGTACACATAAGCCAACACACTGATCTGCTCAACGAGGGATTACGTTATGCAGACCCGTGTATATTGACCTACTGCACCCTGACATTGGTGTGTACTTAGCGATGAATAGCTGCAAGCACAACTAGAAGGATTTCATCAAATACAATGTGAATTCATCTTAGCTTGACAGGAGGCTTCCTCAAATCCTGGTAATTGTGGATACAATACCCAACAAGTGCCTTAACTAAGAAAACACCCATGGCTGCCAATGCTGTGATTGATTCTGATGAGCATGGGAAACCTGTTCATCAAAAATTATATAGGGCCATTGTTTGGTCCCTGTTATATCTCACAGTAAGTAGGCCAGATATAATGTTTGTCACATGTCTTTGTACTAGGTTCCAGGTGAATCCTAAAGAATCCCACCTTATTTATTAAAAAGGATTTTGAGATATATAGAGTTGCCCAAATCTCGGACTCTGGTATCGTGTTGAGTCAGAATTTGAGTTGACTGGATACTCAGATGCTGACTTTACTGGATGTAGAGTAGACAGGAAAAGTACCTCTGGAACATGCCAGTTCCTGGGTGCTAGGCTTGTCTCTTGGTTTTGCAAAAAGCAAACATATGTGTCTACATCAACTGCATAAGCTGAGTACATAGCAGCTGGCAGTTGCTGTTCTCAGATGCTATGGATACAAAATCAGCTACTAGACTATGAATACAACTTAAATAATTCAACTATATTTTGTGATAGTACTAGTACTATTTCTATAGCACATAATCCAGTCCATCATTCTAGGACTAAGAATATAGATGTAAGGCATCATTTCATTAGGGAATGTGTAGACAAAAAGAAATTCAATCTCACCTTCATCTCTACTGATTTACAAAGGGCAGATATTTTCACCAAACCCTTGGATGAAAATAAACATCTATTCTTCATGAATCAGCTAGGTATGATTAATGGAGATGAGATTATTTGACTTTCTGTTTGAGCTGACAATTTGTTGACAGATCGTCGAACGGAGATCGACAATCTGCTAACGTCTCATGAAGTTGAATGTCGAACGGAGATCGACGATTGCTTCTTAGTGAAACAATTGTCGTAGAACAGAGATTGACGATTTTTTGGTTCAGAGAATTTATCGTCGAACTGAGATTGATGATTTATTCCTTCTCTTCGATCTGAGGTTACCGAACTCATTTTATATTAAAATACTTCGCCAACCTTGGTTTTGAAGTCATTTTTAGTAGTTAATACGCTTGGCTAATCCCGTCTCTTCATTTTCTTAAATCTTATAAACTAGGATTTAGACGAAAATAGTCCCGCGCTTTCCATTTCCCTTATACACTTGATCTTCATTTTCTCTGCAGGAACTCTCCAATGGCAATTCCAACGGCGATTGTGTCCAGCATGAAGTTTGATTCAGGCTTTGATATTGATCTGGATTCATTCAAGCATAGTGATCAGATGTTTCAGGACGTGTTGAAGCTATTTGATGCACCGAAGTTATAGAAGTTTCTGACGACCAGGATGAAGTTACCAGTATCAGAAATTAAAGAATGGGCTTATACCTCTTCTTCAGACGGACAGATGATGATATGAACTATTTCTGGACATGAGGAACATCTAACCCCTGTCGTTCTTACAGAAATTTTCGACTTTATTAATGGAGAAGATGATATTGATTTGGATAAAGAGGATTTTGCTGCCATGCTTGCCAAAATGGGTCATGCTGAAGCAAACCCTAGCAAGCTTCTGAAAAAGAACTTGTCTCCTTAATACAAGTTCTTGGCAAATATTGTGGGAAAAGTGCTGCTTGGGAAGCACACTGCCCATGATAATATATCCAGGCACCAGTTTCTTTTGATGAGTGCCTTGGTTAATAAAAAATCAGTGAATTGGGCTGAAGTTTTGTTTGAGTTGATCAGGAAGAAAGCAAACAAGAGAGAGGTCTCTCTTGGCAGAATTTTAGGGATTTTTCTCACTAAAAAATGCCTTGAGTTGTTGAGATCCCCAACAACATTCATCAATACTTCCAAGAGGCTGACCCCAGCTCTCTTTGGAAAGTGGGAGACGACTATCTCAAAGCCCTCCAGGGCTCCCTCCACCAACAGGATTTCTGAGGACACAAGGACTGCTCCAGTCACTCCTCACCCTAGAGAAGATGAGCAAGAGATTCCCCCTTCCCCATCTATACTAACTTCCCCTTTGCCACATCAACCAAATCCACCTCAAAGCCCTCCTCCAGGAACTCCTACTCCTTTGTCTCCTCTACCACATTATCTAGAAGAGATCCCCTCCATCAACATCTCAATCCAAACCTCACCAACTTTTGATCTTCATTTCTCTTCACCAACTCCTTCACAACCTCATTTACCTTCTCATGAACCCTCACCTCATGTTTCCCCCCCCCTATCCAGCACAAGTGTTTATCCCTGAATCCACCACTCAATCTACCGTCTCCAACATCTGCACAGCTTGTGGTCATTCCACTTTGTCTCTTCCATCTACATCATCCTCTCCATCTGCTCGCATTGCCCTCCTTGTCCCTACCATCAAAGCCATTATAGAGGATGTCATTGCCCCTCTACTAGCTTCTCTTAATTCCTTTGTTGCCTCTTTTTTTGGCCCTTCTTCATTTAGGGGCCTGGCAGCAGAAATTACTGTTACCAGGCAGGGGGAGATGTCCAGTGAAGAAGTCCCTCCTCCTCCAGTAGTTGCAATAGCAGAGGCAGACACAGTTTTGGTAGAGGCCGACACAAGTTTGACAGTTATAGATACAGAAATTATAGATACAGTTTTGACAGATACAGAGAATGCAGATATTGATATTCCTGATGCAGAAGTTATTGCATTTTGGAAGATGACATTGAAATCCCTGAAGAACCCTTGGACATTCTTCATGGAGATTATTTCATCTCTCCAGCTTTTGAGCTGACTTCAGTTATAAGATCTTTTGATCTTTTGTATAGAGATTGTTCCCCCCTGCTGCTTTTCAATTTTGTTCATATATAGTATGTTATACTACTCCAGTGAGCAAATATCTACTACTTCAGCTTCTTCAGAGTTTTGTTGTTCCAGTGCTTGAGCTCTTGGCAGCTCCTGAGCCTGAGCCTTCTACATCTCCTTCTACAGTTCCAGTGCCTGAGCTCTATGCAGCTCCTGAGCCTGAGCCTTCTGCAGCTCCTTCTGTAGTTCCAATGTCTGAGCTGATCAGTATGCCATAGGTTGAGAGTCTAGTGCCCAAGGCCTTCTCTCCTCTAACCTATGCTTGTTCTACTTCTCTAATCCCATACTTGGATGAAATTATGGCTGCTGATGCAGCTGAAGAACTTTCATTTATCAAAGATATTGATGAATTGTAGGATAATCCACCAGTCTCATCTGATAATGATTCAGATTCAGATTCAGACTTAGATCCAGATGTCAGCAATAAGAAGAAAGTGACCAAGAAAAGAAAAGCTCTAGTGAAGGAAGTTCCTAAGTCTAATCCTCAAGATGACATTCCTTACTTCATCAGGCATAATATTACTCTCACATCAACTACTCCTCACTGGATGAGATTTTCCAAGAATGAGATTAAGCCTCAGAAGAAAAGGAGAAAGACTTGCTCCTCTCCTGTCAAAGTTTTTCAGGAAGGATTCACCTCCTTCTCCTCCTCCTTCAGCAGGTGCTAGTGGAAATGTTTCTTCTAGGGCTGCTACCTCCTCCCATCAGCAGACTTCTTATGCTCCTCATTCTCATAGCAGGCTATCCAGGTCTTATTCAAGGGGCTATTCAAGAAGGAGAGGTAGACAGAATGATCAGGCTGACAGAGAAGATATTTAAAATTCTAGTAGGAGATTCAGAATTCCTGAAAAATTTAGTCAAGTCAGACCTCCTTCAAACCTTCATGACAGTCATTCTCAACATACATCAACAAAAACAAAATTCCAAGAACAATCAATCAAGCACAGAAAGTTTCAGAAGACCTTTCATGACTCTAAAGAAGAATCATTTCAGTATGAACCTGAGCTTGATCCTAACTTTAGGATGGCTAAGTTTCATGAGTTGATTGGTCTCTAACAAATAAACGAAGCTAGAAAAGAAGGAACCGATCCTTCTCAATTCTTGACTATGTCTAAGTATAGGGAGAAAGAGCTGGAACAATTTGATATTGATAAGAATATCTTTGATGTTAATGTTTATATGCAGGTACATCCTGAGGTAGTTGTTCCCAGAGCAGCTACAATTAAAGTTCTTGGTGAAGCAGACTTGAAAATGACAAGACAGCAAGCAGTAGATCCAAAAAGAAGAATTGAATTTACTAAGATAGCTTCAGACAAGTCTTAGTAACTATTTTCTTTTTGTGTCTATATTTATCATTGTAAATATCTGTTGAACTTTTCTTATATTTCATGATAGATATAGTTGTTTAGTTTTCCTGTTGTTTTCTTTTATTATTGTTTAGTGACCTTACCCAAATATGGGGAGATTGTTGGATCTCTAGTTTGGATTTGGGCTAGGTTCACTAATCTAGGCTAAGTCAGACCCACATTGTATAGCCAGGGTCTAGTCTAGTGTCTTAGGTGTCAGCCAGGTCATCAACTCAGTGAGACAAGACCAAGACATCAGAGACTTAGAAGACAGCTGAGAGTGAACAAGGCAGACATTTTTTTAAGTAAAAATTTGTTCGACGATCTCTGAAAAGAGATCGACGATCTTTGTTCTGCGCTCGATGATCTCAGAGTTAAATCTCTAAATGCTGAGATCGACGATTGCTGAACTCAGGTTGACGATCTCTAATCTACTTTCAGGATTGAGATCGACATTCAACCATCTCAGTTTGACGATCGTGAAGCCTAGTTGGGAAAGCATATTTTTAGGTCAACGATTACAGGGCTCAGCTCGATGATAGAGGATGTTTGAGCTCGACGATCTCAGGACCAGATCGATGATTTTTGCCAGATCAACATTTTATTCCCTGCAGTTATTTTTTTCCTTATTGACTATTTATTCTTTTGCTTATATGACTCTGAGTGATTAATGCATATATTCTCTGAATATAGCCATTCCTTGGCAAGCATTAATTGCTGGTTTTCACAGAGTTATTATACAGCTTTTCTCGAGACAGTTAAGGAAATGAGGTAATTCTCTTATAGTCGTTGCACAAGTTCCCGTGATTCCGACAGTCAATCAATGTGGACCATTTCAAATCCAATTTGGAATTATTCAAAGGAAGGGACTCAGAGAATAAAAGTACCAAAGAATTATTATTCAGTACTACTTCTTGAAGCAGTTGACAGACTTTTAAAAAAGAAATCTCAAGGCTACAAGAAAAAGAAGAAGAATAGCTCTCAGTTTTGAAAACAAGAATTCATTCAGGAAGCTTGTGGAGACAATCATCCTCAATCAGTCTCAGCTTTCTGTATTTCAAGTACTACACCCTATACAAGGCTCTGATCTCTTGAACCATTCAAATCACATGACAAGCCTTGACTCCATCAGGATCACTCTCAAGTCTTTTCTCATTTGCTTGAGAAAAGAGAAGACAACTCAACTTTTTCCTTCCCCCCTATGTGTAAAGGGTTTTTACTCCCTTCAAAAGTAATTCCTGGTTGTGAGGTCACCTGATCAAAAGACTTCAAGTTGGTTTTCCGACACCTGATCAAAAGCCAGAAGGGTTGCAATATCTCCCTTGAAATAGATATTATTTGGTGGAAATCACCTGATCAAAAACCTGAGAGTAATTCCTACAAGGGTTGTAAAAGAGTGGATGTACCCAGATTTGGGGAACCACTATAATTTCTTGTGTAGTCTGGTTGCACCTTTTCTTATTGCTCTTGCTAATTCTTGTGATATTTAGAATAGTTCTCTAGTTTTTCTTCTACTTAAATATTTATTGGTATCACTTATTTTTGTACTCTGATAGAATAGATTAAAATAGCCTAAAGTTTTTTAAACACTCTATTCACCCCCTCCTCTTGAGTAGATCTGAATAACTCTCTCCTTTCATCTATCCTCCATCAGATTTTGAAGCAGTATAGCAGGAAGTACATAAAATGTATAGCCCTCCACAGAAGGCACATAATGTTATTATTAAAAAAGTTGAAATGTCTGATGTTGCTAAGGATGCTTAGAAAGAGGCTCAACTTTCTAAGAAAAGATTCAAAGAACAGGCAGAATTAAAGCCTGATTTTGAGCAATGGAGTCCAACATCCAGAAATATCATTCTTACTGCCTGGAAAGCTGTGAAGGACAATATGCATGATAGAGGCAAATGGTACTCTAAAAAAGAATGAAGTAAGTATCAAAAAAGGCAAGATGTCATGCATCAGTTTAGAAGGGATATCAAAGCTGGGAAGTTACCTACTAACTCTGTGGAGCCTAGCAAGTACTTCTCAAAGCCTTATCACTACCTTAAAAGGCAGAAGATCAAGGCAGAAGAGCTCAAAAAGAAAGATCTGAAAGGGAAGAAGCCAGCTGATGACACAGAATCCAAAGTACAAGCTAAGATTCAATTTGGCAAAGGAATAGTTATCAAGGAGCCTGATCAATCTTAAGGATAGATAGGCTAGGCTTATAACTATGTAAATTGTGTTCTAAACAATCTTGTCAATCAAACACTTATTCTTGATTAATGAATTTTATCATATTCTGTGATGATATTAAATGTTAGTTGTGTTTATAAGTTACCCTGCCTGTGAAATGATTTTTTATATCTTAATCTTTGTTTTATTATAAGTGGTGTACATCATTGACTAAGGGTTATGACTTCTCCAAATAGGAGGAGATTGTAGGGTACACTGGAAACTGTGTATAAGATTTGGAGAAGCCTCACTTAACTCAATGATATACATTATTGTGTATTTGATGGGATGTTGAGTTTAAATGTGCAGGTTAAAGAAATGCACGAAAATTTTCTAAGTACAAGTGTCGACACTTGTGAGGGAAATGTGTCGACACTAGAAGAAAGATTGTGTCGACATACAGGACTTGTGTCGACACACAGAAATTCTATCAGCAGCAGTTGTGTCGAAACCTAGGACTTGTGTCGACACATACTCAACTCTAGCTATGTTGAAGACCAGAAGTAGTTGTGTCGACAAACAGGACTTGTGTCAACACACACTCAAAGAAATCTATCAACAACAGCTATACTGAGACTGGAAGGCTTGTGTCGACACACAAGACTTATGTCGACACACACTCAAAGAAATCTGTCAATAATAGCTATACTGAGACTAGAAGGCTTGTATCGACACGCAGGACTTATGTCGACACACACTCAAGAAATCTGTCAACAGAAGCTGTGTCAAGACTAGAAGCAGTTGTGTCGACACACATGACTTGTGTCGACACATCCAACAGAAGCTGTGTCAAGAAGTTAAAGAATGACTGTGTCGACATATTAGGAGCTGTGTCGACATCATCAAGATTTGTGTCGACACATGGTCTATTTGTGTCGACACATCTGAAGTGTTATGCTGACAGTTTTATTCTATGATAGAAGTTCAAGGAGGAGTCAGTTGTTAAGTTTGAAGACCTGATAGCTGTCATAAGTAACAAAGCTGACACATCTGTCAGAGCTGTCCGAAGGTCGTTATAAACCGGATCAGCCGGTAACCATGGATGGATTCTATATATAGACCTATTCTATCACAATCAGAGGACTGTAATAGAACAAGTGAGGGGGAACAAGAGACAAACCTAGAAGAAGGCAGATCGTGAAGAGTCTGCAAGAAAAATTCAGATCTTATTCTGAATTCAAGAAGGAAGCTGGATTGAAGATCAACTCCACCTCCAATTGAAGATCAACCTTACTTGTTACAAATTCAAGAAGCTTTGAAGAATCTAAGACAGGTTGGATCTATAGTAATATGTTCAATCAAGAATTGATCAAGACGCATTCACCCTGTTCTCTTTCTAACAGGGTGAAGATTTTATTATTTTAAACAATTAATTTCCTTGTAAGATCTTATATAGATCTGAGTTGTAAGCCTAAATTTATAAAGGTTGAGGTAGGATTGTTGCCTGAGGCAGGATTCTTGGGAAGAATCTGAGGTGTAGGACTTGAAAAAGTATGAGTTGTAGGCCTGGTGATAAAGGCTGAGGTAGGATTGTTGCCTGAGGTAGGAGTCTTGGGAAGATTCTGAGTTATAGGACTTGAAGAAGTCTGAGCTGTAGGAACCAGATGGGTTCTGAGTTGTAAGATCTGAGGATCTGAGATAGTGGAAGTAAGTTTGGCGAATCCAGTTCTCTACTGGATAGGTGAAGGGAGTGAGTGGACGTACCCAAAAATTGGGGAACCACTATAAATCATTGTGTGCTGTGCTGTGAATTTTCTGTGATTGTTATTCCTTGTGCTGTGATAGTTGTACTGTGTTAACATTGTTAATTGCCAAAGTTGTTAAAAAAAGGATTTGAACCTATTCATCACCCTCTAGGTGTTTAGTCTCTATAAACCAAATCTTTCAGGAGTTCTTGTTGATGGACATAACCATTAGGAGTAGCGCTTTGCCAAGTAGCTTGGAAGTGGCTGGTTGAGCCTTCATGGATTACGCTTACTAGGCTACATCAGAAGGCTGATCCCGATCTACAACATATTAGAAGTAGAACAGAAAAAGGGGAATTACCAGACTTTTCGATCGATGATGTGGGTACCTTGAATTACCGCGGTAGGTATTGTATTACCGTTGTTGAGGACATTCGAGCAAAGATATGTAATGAAGTGCACTTTTCTAGTGTTGCATACCATCCTGGTTCCACAAAAATGTTTCGAGGTCTGAAGCAAATTGTCTGGTGGTCAGGTATGAAGAATGATATAGCAAGGTTTGTATCTGAGTGTTATACTTTCCAGCGTGTTAAAGCTGATCATAGAAGACTTGGTTGTAAGTTAACGTCGTTGGATATTCCGAGTTAGAAGTGGGAGAGCATTTCTATGGATTTAATTGCCGATTTGCCGAGGTCTCCCCGAGGGCATGATGCGGTGTGGGTTATTGTCGATAGACTAACAAATTCTGCTCACTTCATGCTTTTCAAGATTAACTATTCTCTGGAAAAGATAGCTGAGCTTTATCTAGATGAAGTCATCAGGTTGCATGGCGTGCCTACAAGTATTGTGTCAGACAGAGACTCTGGGTTCATGCCTCATTTCTGGCAAAGCTTGCAGGGAGCTTTAAGCACTGATCTTAGATATTATACAGCTTACCATCCTTAGACTAATGGTCAGAAGAAAAGAATGAATCAGATTTTGGAGGACATGATTAGATGTTATATTCTGGACCATGGTGGAGCTTGGGATAAACACCTTGGACTGATGGGCTTCACGTAAAATAACAGCTATCAGGAGAGTTTGCAGATGGAACCCTTTGTAGACTTATATGGGAGGAGTTGTCGGACTCCCCTATTTTTGGCTGAAGTTTGTGAGAAGCATTTGCTTGGTCCGGAAGCTTTAGGAGATATGATCATTTCAGTGACGCATATTCGTAAAAAGCTACGGCTGGCTCAAGAGTGATACAAAAAGTATGCAAATCAACATAGGGTCGATCTGGAGTTTGCGGTTGGGGACTGTTGAAATTTCTGAAGATGACTAAGAGATAGCTTTGATGCCAAGTAAAACTTTTAGAGCTATCAAGATGGAAACTAGATCAAGCGAAAAAATGGGAACCAGTCACAGGAACACTCCAACCATAAATCGAGCTCAATAAACCATATGCAAGGAAAGTAACAAGCATGTCATGTATTACTAATCTTCTTTACAGCAAGAGATATACATGGAGAGAAATGATTTCTCTAAGTAAAACAAGCAAGCAAGAAATAACAAAAAACAAGTCGGGCGGACAGAAGTTGAGACTGTCGAGACCGCCGCCCTTGCCGAACTAAAAAGCGAAGTCCACTTAGACCGCGAGGTCGCGCGGACTACCCGTTATTCTGCTGAACACTTACAAGCCGCCTAACCGTAGAGGTTGCCTAGCTGCAAGAGTTCACGAACAAGAGCTGCTGCCGAACTGAAGAACAGACCGCCGAAATCGGCGTACAAGTTATTGAACTGGAAAGCTGGAGAGAAGGCTGACTAGACCTCCTTCCGAACCGCTGATTATAAACCGCAAGCTTCACTGATCCCTGACCGCAGTCAGCACCAAAAACCTAGCTTCTCAGTGCTAGCCGTATAACCTACAAACATCAAATCGGTTAACTTTTTCAAACCGTGCGGACTAAAAATTTGTGGTCGCAGCATAAACTCACGTTCAACTTACTGTTCATTCAGTTAGTTATGATGTCACATGGGGTCCTATTTATAGGCATAGATAGGAGTGTGGTCACCGCCCTAGTAAATAGAGATACCATCCCAGCCCGCAACTAGCACAAAGCAGTCCGCCCAGTCCGCATGGACAAGGACGGACACCAGCCTATCCGCCTGCTATTAAAGGAGGCCGGACAGAAAGCCAGTCCACATGCCAGCGAATACCATACCAGACCGCAATAAACAATGTCCACGGCCAAAGGCACAAGCCGCCCGGTCAACCAGCGGACATTTCAGACTCTGCGATCAAAATCCGAACTTATCACAGATGACCAAGTTCCAAATAAGAGAATCTCTTGGGCGAGCTCTGCGGACAGGAACAACTGACCACCCAGTTTGCCAGCTCAAAAATAGCTCGCAAACTGCGAACTCTGCGGTTACCTCCTAACCGCACCACCAGAGCAAGGGCACAAACCAAAGTTGATCTCCCAATCTCCAAAAGCAGTCCGCATCAAGCAGACTCCACGAACTCAGAAAGAGTCCACCCCTTTCACGGATACACCACCTAACCACACGGTTATTCCAGGGAACTAACCAACTGCTAAACAGCTAGCCAAACTGGCTAGTCGCCATCACTAGGCCGCAACATCAGACCGCCCAGGTCGTACCATCATTCCACAGGATTGTCCGCCCAAGCCGCGTGGTCTGCCTAATCAACCCCCACTTTCACTTCACAATTTCAACACTCCCCCTTGAAGTGAGAAATGGTGACCAAACCCAGCAGTCCCCGTAACTGAGTAAATGGCCCCTTCAACAGCGGTTTTGTGAAGATATCTGTGATGTTTTCCTCACTCCGCACATGCTCAACCATAAGAGATCCCTCCAACACCTTCTCTTAAATGAAGTGGTGCTCAATCTCTATATGCTTGGTCTGCGCGTGACAAACTGGATTATTAGCCAGTTTTATGGCACTCTCATTATCACCGCGAAGCAAAGTTGGACCATGCACTTCTTCATAGACGTCCTCTACTAGCCTCCTAAGCTAGATGGCTTCCCGAGTTGCAAAAGAAGAAGCCTTGTACTCAGCTTATATAGTAGCGACGGACACCGAGTCTTGCTTTTTGCTACACCAAGAGATACTAGCTGATCACACGTGAAGATATAATTGGATGTTGACTTTCGATCATCTGAATCTCCTCCATAATCAGCATCTGAGTATCCTTGAAGAGTAAACCCTGTGTCTCTCCCATAAAGGAGACCCATATCAGAAGTGGACTTCACATATTTCAGAATGTTCCTTTCCTCCATCAGATGATGCTTCCTGGGTTTTGCCATATACCGACTTACTCGGCCAACTGCATAAGCAATATCTGGCCTTGTAATCTTCAAGTAAATAAGGCTCCCAACCAGAGCCCGGAACACAAGAGGATCTGTAAGAATCCTCCCCTCATCTCGCCGAAGTTTGATTCCAAAGTCAAATGGAGTAGAGCTACTCTTCCCCTCCCGCATGTTGAATCGCTGAACGATCCATTTTGCATAGCCATTTTGGGAAACGAGTATGCCACTCTCTTTACTCTCCATCTCGAGTCCAAGGAAATTGTGGAGCTCACCCAAGTCCTTCATCTCGAATCTTATAGCTAGTTCTGCCTTGAGCCTAGCTACCTCCTCCTTGGAGTTACCCGTGATGATCATATCATCCACGTACAACAGCACCAAGACCAGAAGATCCCCATCTTCTTGATGAACAAGCTCGAGTATAAATTAAAAGCAGGTAACCGTAGAACTGGAGGTTTTTTGTGATTTTCCCATACCAAGCTCGAGGAGCCTGCTTCAAACCATAGAGGGATTTCAAGAGCTTGCAGAAGTTTGTCCGGATGTTCTTCAGATATGTATCCTAGTGGCTGATCCATGAAGATGTCTTTGTCAATTTCCCCATAAAGAAAGGCATTCTTTATGTTTAGCTCCCACATCTTCTAACCCTGGCAAGCCGCCAAGGCCATCACCACCCGAACTGAAGTCATCTTTGCCACAGGACTAAACGTATCTTCATAGTCTTCGTCGTACTATTATGAAAAATCTCGAGCTATAAGGCGAGCCTTGTACCGTTCGATGCTTCCATCTGCCTTCTACTTCAGCTTATATACTCACTTGCAAGTCACAGGAGTAATGTCATCAAACTTGGGCATAAGGTTCCAGGTCTCATTCTTCTTGAGAGCAACCATATCCTCATCCATGACATCTTCCCACTCCTTGACATCAGTGGCTTCATTAAAGCTGGAAGTCTCTCGTTCATTTAGATGGCCTGTGAAGAAACAGGAGATAAAACTCACGGTGTTTCCTTCGCTATATCGAGTTGGTGGCTTGATGGTCCTCTTCGATCTCCGAAGAATCTGACCCTTGCTCACCACCTCCGCTGCTTCTTCAGAATCAACTCCATTTTCGGGCACACTTAGAGCATCGCTCCCCCTACTTCCTGAACCAGAAGCTTCTGCCCTAAAGCTTGAAATGCCTGGAGATCCTGGTGACACAGGCAGCTCTACTTGAAGATCTTCAGCAGCCTTCTTCTACCCTTCATCCAACCTGCTCTCAAATAGCTCCACAGATGAGCTACCTCCATATAACGTTAGCTCATCGAAGACCACGTCCTTGGAGACGAAGACCTTCCTCGTCACTGGATCCATACACTTCCATCCCTTCTTCCGCTCGTCATAGACCACAAAGACAAGCTTCCTTGCCTTCGCATCCAGCTTAATCCTGAGAGCATCTAGGATGTGTACGTAGCAGGTTGAGCCAAACACTCGAAGGTGTTATATGCTAGGATTCTACTTGAACATCATCTCAATAGGAGACTTCATGTTGATCGGACTCAGAGGCATCCGATTGATGACATAAGATGCGCATGACATTCCCTCTGCCTAGAAGGACCTAGGAATGCCTTTTGCATGAAGCCAACACTTGCAGGTTTCCGTCAGATGATAGATCTTCAGTTCTGCTACTCCATTTTGTTGTGGATTATGAGCACAAGTGAGCTCTCTCTGGATCTCATGCTTCATCCAGAAGTTAGAGAACTCGGATGAAACGAACTCACCTCAATTGTCCATTCTAAGCTTCTTGATCTATAGGCCAAGCCGGTCCTCTACCAGCTCCTTGAACTCCACAAATAATTGAAAAGCATCTGACTTCTCCTTCATGAAATACACCCAAGTATATCTTGAATAGTCATCAATCAGCACTAGTATGTATCTGCTGGCTCCAAGACTAGTGGTGACAGTTGGCCCCATCAAATCACCATGGATACACTCCAATGGTGCTTTACTCCTTATTTATGACTTGTCAAATGGAAGGCGATGAGCCTTTACATACTGACACCCCACGCAAACATGGCCAACGTTGACTGATGGCAACTTAGGCATGTCTTTCACAAGACTTTTATCTGTCGTAGCTTTCAAATTGTCCATCTTGACGTATCCTAGTCTTTCATGACATATAGCAGCGCTATCATTGGCCCTCATCCGATCAACATAAGAACTTGTTGATAAAACAAACAAGTCTCTAACTCTTCTCCCTACATGAGCAACATCAGCTTTAACCGCTGATATGTTGCGGAGAAACTTCACTTCTGTTGGACTAAACAGAACGTGATAGCCCGCGTCAACCGCACTGGTCACAGAGAAGAGGTTCTTCTTCATGCCAGGTATGTGATAGACACTCCTTGATGTGAGTGGACCCTGAGCACTACCCAAAGACACTACACCCTCCTTCTCTACAGTATGAACAGTATCATCAGCGGTTATGATAGCTTCATTACCTGAGAATATTTGCAGCGATGAGAACTTTGACTCGTCTCCAGTGAGGTAATGACCACACCCCAAGTCAACTATCAAGTCATCGCGGTAGTCGACGGTGGAATGAGCATGGACACACGTGCTGATGTAATCCTAGGTCGCCTGATTGCGATGCAAGGCGAACCCTCGCTCAAATATATCTGAATTACGCTCACTAATTTCACAAGAGAGTTAACCACCAATAATCAATGTTATTTCTTTCATAAGCACAAACAAAGGGAGATAACCCGACTAAAATATGAAGATCAAGTTTAGTTGATTTCTAATCACAAAATAGCGTTGGCGTAGGATTCACGTGATCATTCAGAAAAAAACGCTTAAAATCACAAAGAGATTGGTTTTGAAACGTGCAGCGATTAATCCAAAGCTATCCGAAAATCACGCCTTAATCTTCCACCAAACCGTTACGTGGAAGAGGAAACACACAAGGAGAGGTATAGAGATTCGTTACCCAACCCAAAGATAAGTTTTGCGACGAGTTACACGCCACGGATCCACCAGAGTCACACCGGGGGAGAGTATGCACGTCCTCCAACTTCGGAATCTCATCGACGGAGTTCTCCACATTGTAGAGAGGCCGCCAAAGGGGTGGAGGGCTGACTAAGGAGGGAGGCGCTGGGCGGCAGGATTGTGTCGGGCTGGCCGAGAGATCCACAAGGCTGATCCTTTTTTTGGGTTCAACAAATCTATTTCATTCTTATAATTGACCTATATATAGGATTAGTTTGTGCAATCCAAACCACACATACAAGAGGCTTCATCCTAGCCTTTAAAACAAAGATGAAATAAAAACTATTTAAGATAAAAGCTTAAATAAAGATAAAACTGCAGCAATAATAAACTAAAATAAACGCGCCACTTAATATGCCGAAACATATTAAGCATTATTTAGCTAAATGCGAGCAGGCGGAGGTTGAAACGGCGATGGCGTGCATCTAAATTGTTGACGCGACGATGGCGTTTTTCCAAATTGTTGTCACGGAGCCGCGAGTCTTTGCATGGTATCGGGATGACATCACCGTCAAGCTTCACACAATCCTCAACACGATCTCCATCTCCATCATGATCTACATCAATCCTCCCCTGCTCAAAAGCACTCATCACCGATGAGTTGTCCGTGAGATAGCAGTGGAGACAAGCAACATCCAAGTTTAGTAACTCTGGCTCGGTCACCCAAGAATCATCCGAGGTAGAGCGCTCACGCCAACGGATAAGGAAACGGTGGATGTCACCATCAGCGGTAGGAAGAACATCCTTAGCTAAAATCCTGTCAGGCACAACAATGGTCTGCAGAAATCTAGGAAACGGGTTAGTATGAGAAGAAGGCAACGTAGCATAATCACCATCCATAGTAACTAAAGTGGAATCTATGGATGCATGACCCAAATCACTCCCAACCCCGAGAGATGAAGGAGGAAGAGGGAAAGTAGACGAAGGAAAAAGCGCTGGCAGTGGAGAGACATAAGGCGTTAAGTCGGAAACATTGAATGTAGGGGAAATTCCCCAATCAGCCGGCAAGTCCAAAACAACCGCATTATCACCCAATCACTTGATAATTTTGAAAGGACCGGCTTGCCTAGGGGCCAATTTTTTAATGGTGCCCGAAGGTAATCGTTTTGAGAGCAAACGAACCAAAACTAGATCGCCCTCATTAAAATGGGATGCTCGCCTATGTAAGTTAGCTTGTGATTAGTAAGATTCATATTGAGTGGCCAATTTCTCTTGAATTTGTTTGTGCAAATCATGAACATGTTGAGCGAAGTTTTGTGCAAAATGACTTGATTTATACATTGGTGGTAATGGGACCAAGTCATGAGGCACAGGAGCCTTGTAACCGTGCACAATCTTATTCGGCGAAAGACCCGTGGACCGATTTTTAGAATTGTTATATGCTAGTTGGGCATGCGGGAGAATTAAATCCCAAGTGCCCTTGTGGTCACCCACAAGACACCGTAATAACGAACCCAAACTTCTATTTACCACCTCTGTTTGGCCATCCGTTGGCAAGTGAAAGGCCGTAGAAAATAAAGTTTGGTTCCCATAAGCTCCCAAAGGGTCTTCCAAAAATAACTTGTAAATTTCACGTCACGATCGGTTAATAATGTCTTAGGCACTCCCCGATGGCTAACGGCCACCTTAAAATATAATTTAGCAATGTGAGATGCGTCACTAGTTTTGCTACAAGGCACAAAATAGGCCATTTTGGACAAACGGTCTACCACTACGACGATGGAGTCATGCCTCCGGATCGTAGGAGGAAGGCCTAAAATAAAATCCATACTCACATCTTCCTAAGGAATGGATGGGATTGGAAGAGGAGTATATAATCCAACATTTGTCTTATTTCCCTTAGCTAACTGGCACGTACGACAACTACTAATAATCTTAGAAACTAACGACTTAAGGCTCGGCCAATAGAACTTATCTTCCACTAAAGTGATGGTCTTATCACGCCCAAAATGTCCCCCAAGGCCACCACTATGTAATTCAAAAACTATAAAGTCACGGAGAGATGAACGTGGAATACATAACTTAGAGTGTCAAAAAAGATACCCTTCACGAAGATAGTAAACAGAAATGGAGGTGGGTGATTCGTCTAAGGTGGAGAAGTAAATGTCCTTAAAATCGGGGAAACTAACGTATTCTTTCTTAATGCGCTCGAATCCTATGACCTTGACTGTCATCGTTGTTAACAACAAAGAGATACGGCTAAGGGCGTCGGCCATATGATTTTGGGTACCCTTAAGGTATTTAAGGACAAACATGTATTCTTGCAAGATGGAAACCCACTTCGTATGTCGAGGGATAATTTTGGTTTGGGAATTTATAAATCTTAAAGCCTCATGATCCGATAATAATACAAACTCCTTGGGGAGGAGATAATGTCATCAATGATGGAGGCATTGGATCACCGCATAAAATTCCCTATCATAATTTGAATAATTTAATTTGGGACCCGACAACTTCTCACTAAAGTATCATACCGGGTGGCCCTCTTGGCTTAACACACCACCAATACCAACACCCGATGCGTCACAAGTGAGTTCAAAGACTTTGCTAAAATCTGGGAGGTGTAAAATAGGGGCTTCTGACATTTTATTTTTAATTTGTTTGAAAGCATGTGCCGCAGACTTTGATCACTTAAATTCTCCCTTCTTAAGACACTCAGTAATTGGGGCCATGATGCTACTAAAGTCTCGAATAAACTGACGATAAATGTGGCTAGGCCATGGAAACTACGAACGTCTCGAATGGTGGAGGACTCGGGCCACTCTTGGATGGCTTGGACCTTCTTGGGGTCTACATGAATGCCTTCAGAACTCACTATATATCCAAGGAACTCCACCGACCTCACGCCAAAAGTACACTTCTTAATGTTTATGAGGAGTATTTAGCAGCGATGAGTGCCCCGTCCATCCCGAACTATAATCTGATGAATTGATCAATTCATCTCTCTTTTTTCCGTGAAAGGTGGGACGGGGAACTAAATATAATCTCTGGGAGGAATCCTTTTGGTAAGGGGGAAACATATGTTAAAATCCTTGTTTATTATACGATACATAATGAAGTGTACTTTTCTCGCCGAAGAGTGGCAAACACGAGGCGAAGGTGGGACTCATGATCAGACGGTGAGGTACTATAGACTGGAATGTCGTCAAAATAGACTATGATAAACTTGCCCATAAATGGCCTAAAGACATGGGTCATCATACGAGAAAAGGTACAAGGAGCGTTGGATAGTCTAAAGGGCATGACTAATCACTCATATAGTCCCTCCTTAGATTTGAAGGCGGTTTTCCATTCGTCTCCCTCCCGAATCCTAATCTAGTGGTAGCCACTCCTAAATCCAACTTTGAGAAAATTATGGCTCCCTCTAACATATCCAGCAAGTCATCCAAACGGGGAATTGGGAAATGGTATTTTGTGGTGATCTTGTTGATATCATGACTTTCAATGCACATCCTCCAAGTCCCATCCTTCTTAGGTGACAATAAAGCTGGTCCGCACACGGGCTAATGCTTTGCCTAATGAATCCCTTCTGCAAGAGATCCGAAATGTCGGATTGTAACTCCTGATGGGAAGCGAGATTCAACTAGTAATGAGGGAGGTTTGATAAAGATGAGACGGGGATAAAATCTATAGCGTGTTGGATATCACGCATCGGTGGCAACGTCGAAGGTAACTCATCCGGGTAAACGTCCTTATATTCCTCCAATAACTCCCTCAACTCAAGTGGTAAATCTCCCAAGATATTAGAATCGTGCTTAGCAACCATACAGACTAAAGCATACATGACTCCCCCAATAAAATACTCACGAGTAAATTCCTGTCTACCCAACAAACTCAAGGCCATCCTCTCAACAGGGATGGTAGTGTCCTTAGATGAACTGGAGGGCTCCTTGGGTGGAGTAGTTTTTATGATAACCTTATTTCCCTTATAATGAAACTCATACGTGTTGGCTCGACCATGATGAATCACATCCTGATCATAAAGTCAAGGGCGACCCAATAGGACATGTCAAGTATCCATAGGAATTACATCACACAAAATATTCTCTGAATAAGATTTGATGGTGAGGGGTACAAGACACCTCCGCGTAATGGGAAGGGACGTTTTGTTGACCCATGCTACTTGGTAGGAGTGGGGGTGGGGCTCCGCATTGAGCTTCATATGCGTGATGGCACTCTCCAAAATAACATTCATGCAACTTCCACTATCGATAATCAACTTACAAAACTTCTCACCGCTCTTCAAAATCATTGAGAAGATGCTGGTGTGGTGCAAATCATCCGACGCACGCGGGGTTGTCAAAATACAACGCATAACCATAAGGTTGAGGTCATCTTCCATGTCACTAGGAAATCCTTCGGGTTCCGACTCATTCGTAGCCTCATAAATAAATTCGGACGCTTCACTAGTAGGCTCAACTAAAGCCAAAACCTTAGTCTTAGTTGGGCACTCAACGACATAATGGTCGGCCACACCGCAGGCATAACAAGTGGCATTAGTCTTAATAATCTTCCCAATGGGAATGCAATCCCCTAGGGGATTCTTAGCATCCCTAGCCGTAATAATGATGTTAGAGGAATCCTTAGTCTTAAATTTCCCTTTGTCCTTAGAAGTAGAGGCGGAAGAGTTAAACGTAGCTTTACCTTTATAGGAATTGTATTTAGGTTTGGACTTAGCGACTAAGTGCTTTTTCAATATTTAGAGCGGCGTTGAAGGTGGTGTTCAGATCGGTGTGACCCTAGAGTAAAAGTTTCTTTTGAATTTCATAGCTAAGGCCCTTACGAAATCTAGAAAGTGTAACCTCCGACATCTCTTGGACCTCACATCGGACCATCTTATCCTTAAGATCTCTCATATAGTCGGCTACGGACCTATCGCCTTGCCAAAGGATGGATAACTCATCGAACATTTGGGTGCGATGATAGGCGGGTGATGGCCGTAGAACAGAGACCGACTGTGGGTGGTTCGAAATGGTCTGATTCCGCGGGCTGAGTTAGAAGATCGAGTTTTCTAACGAGAAGAGGCAAGTGCACCTATCGCATAGTACTCGGTATTCGGGAGAATACCGAGGTCGTATTGTTCTCGGGGGAGCGTTGATTATATTTACTCTTCTAGGAAGACTATTATCTTACAATCAGTAAGGTGAGATTTTTAGTTAAATTAAAACAGAAAGAAAGAGAGTAGAATTTTACTAAGGTAGTTCGATGACGGGTTAATGCTCGGCATCGAATCGGATTAAGACTAAAATAATTCTTAACAATTATTGAACTTTGTTTTTAAATTAATAAAATGCACTTGGCCGTTGAGGTTCCAAAGACATGAGCTCATCTGGGTCTAGGGATATCGCTCACCTGGACGCTAAGGCTATTCGACCAAATGTTAGTCCGACGAAGGATTCCCCTTAACGCCCGCATTACGCTAAGAACACCACTATTGGGTGGGGAACCCAATCCAGCAGAACTACGCTTCTCCACTTTCGAGGGGGCGTACGCAGTTCTCTTTACCCAAGGGAGATCGGTTCATATGTGCGGCCTCTCGGCGTTGCGTATGGATAACGGAAATAGAGCCCACACATAGATTATGTGGTCCTATGCGTCGTTAACCCGGGGCAAACCTTAAGTCCTTCAATTAAAATTAAAATAAAGTTCTTTAATTATTTCAAATTATTTTATATGTCCCAGTACTCTTCGATGTCGAAGGCTAAAAGAGATTATCCACTCATCGGTATGGGGACGGCTTTATGGTTTTTAGTGAAACGTGAGTTTGAAATTAAGTACTAAACAGTTATAAGAGAAAACATAAAAAATAGGGCGTTTAGATGAATTGAAAGCTAATTGATGCAGGCACTCACGCACACTTCAAAACCATAAAGAAATTAAATAAAGCAAGCCCTACTCGAATGAGTAGGTGGGAAATAAATGTAAGTACAAGTCCTACTCAAAACTGAGTAGGCGGTAAATTAAAGCAATGCGCCATTTAACTCTTAACGAGTAGGCGGAAATAAATGCATAAATAAAAAGAAACTAAGTTACAAAAAATGAAAATTACAAGTCCTACTCAAAACTGAGTAGGCGGAAAATTAAAGCAGAGCGCCGTTTAACTCTTAACGAGTAGGAGGAAATAGATGCGCACACGCACACACTCTACATAATTGATAAAGCAATAAAATTACGAGTCCCAGCTCGAATGAGTGGGCGGGAGAATGAAAGCAATAAAATTATCACATACACACGCGCACTCTACATAATTGAAGAAAGCATTAAAACAAAGCAACAAAAGTTATCACCTACACTTATGCACTCTACATGATTTAAGAAAGCATGAAAGAAAACATGAAAAGTTAGTCTCATATACTCACACACACTAAGTAAAAACAAGAAAAACAAAGTTACCTAAAAATTAAAACAGCTTAATTTCTATTCTTAGAACATGCTAAAAACACATAAAAAGATGAAATAAAATTTAAACAAGCAAAAGTTTTTTTAAAACAAAGTTAAAATCAAAGTTGTTGAAAAATTAAAACGTTTACATTTTCATCCTTAGGATTTCATAAAAGTGATGAAAAAGTGAAAATAAAAATTAAAGGAACAAAAAGGTTTTACAATCCTAAAACAAAGCTAAGTAAAAAAAACAGAATACTTTAAAACCACTTTTACAATTTCATAGGAATGAAAATGTAAGACTTTTAAAGGATTTTCAATACAACTTTGATTTTGGAAAGAACACTTAAACAAAATTTTGTCATTATAACGACTCATTTTTTAGATAAAAACCTATAAAGAAACCTATCATGACAACTAACTAAGAGCATATAAAAAACAAATTACTCTCATACACACACACACACACACTTTCATAAAGATGAACAAAGATGAACAGAAGGATAAAAAGAAGAAGAAAAATGAGCCACCCAAATCCATTTTCATTCCAAGTAGTGAGAAAAAAGAAAGAACATACTTTTTATTTATATAATTAAAACTATTACAAACTAGTACAAAGCTAAAGAGAAAGCTAAAACAAACATTAGAATGGAGGGGGGAGAAAGTTCTCCTTACATTGGATTGGAAACTCCAAGGGCAGCCCATAAGAAGACACACTAAAATTGGCTCAAAAAAGTGAACCCTTGGCCCTCACAAAAATTTTTTATTTATAGACAAAAAGTTTGGGTTTGACACGCCCTAGTCACGGGCGTGACAGGGGGCGTGTCGGTCAGTTCTATTTTTGACTTGGCAAACTCGACGAGCTGGCGTAATTCTGGAAGGTCGGGGAGTGACACGTGGAGGTCACGGGCGTGACAGGCATGGTCACGGGCGTGACAGAGGGCGTGTCGAGCAGTGGTCGACGATCTTCGAGCGCAGATCGACGATCTGGAAGCTTCTGGAAGGAACATGTGGCGGTCACGGGCGTGACAGGCTTGGTCACGGGCATGACGGGGGGCGTGACTTGGACAGCTGGCAGATCTTATGTTGGCAGCGGTGACTGTTGGAAAGCGTTGAGTGTCGGCATCGACACGGGCGTGACGGTCTTGACACGGGCGTGACCGGATGGCGTTGAGTGTTGAACAGTAAAATCATTGAGTGTCGACTGGCTGAAGGCATTGAGTGCCTGCCACGGGCATGTCGGGCATGGTCACGGGCGTGACAGGTCAAATTTTGACTTTTTCTGAAATTTTTGAGAAAACAAAAAAATGCTAAGTTAGAATTGTTTTTTTTTTACAAAAAGAAACATATTTATTAAACAAAGCAAACAAAAAAGGTAAAAATAAAGTAAAATGGCTTAATAAAAATACCATAAAAGTAGGTATATTTACAACTCATCAAATACCCCCATATTTAAGCTTTTGCTATTCCAGAGCAAAAGTTTGAGGTGAACTTATAAGGAATAATAAAGAACTCTAAGTTCTGCTACCGCTTGCATTAATTATCAGAGAGATCTAAATAAATATACGGGGTATAAGAGTTAAGTCCTAAAATTATGTAGATGATTTAAACAGGGCAAAAGTTTTGGCCAAAAGACTTTTTGATGTAATCAAATAGAAAGCAATAATTGTATTGGTTAGATTAAAAAAAAGTTTGGAATTATATGAACTCTAGCTTATAGGAGTTTTATCGGAAATAATGCAATTTACGAATTATGCTCTCAAAAAGATTTTTGAATTAATTCTAGAGTCATGAAATTGGCTAAGGGGGGTTGATGTTGGTTTATGAAGATGCTTGGATTTTAAGGCGAGGTAATTTTTTCTCGAACCTCCAATTTTTTTTTTTGATTTGGATGTTATAGGAAAACGAAATCTTGTTTTCCTTAATATGAAATTTTTTTTCTTCTTCATAATAAAAATTAACCCAATGTATATGTGTAGGAGTAATGAATTTTATCCTCTTATTCCATAACATATAATCTTTTAATTTATTGGATGTCTATGTTTACGGAATGAAATCTTATTCTCATTGACATAAGATCTTTTTATTTGGGGGGGGAGGGATTTTATCATACCAAGTAGGTCATGATAAGTAAGGGGAGAAAAGAGAAATAGATTTTTAATTAAAAAATTTCTGAGAGCAACCTTTATAAATTGTACGTTCCAATTTTTCAAAAAGCGAAAAGTAAGCATAATTGAATTCTATAGTCATTATTTTCTAACATAGTACACGTGCTCCTATCTATGAAAAATTAGAAATAGTGCCTAAAACGAGTCCCCTATCTTTAACAAAGCATAATAAATTCTTTAAAACTTAACCCCGGCTATTTAAAATTTTCAATCTATAATTAACAAATGAATAGTGAACAAAGAATTGATCAAATTCGCATATAAATAAACTCAAAACAAAAATTTTGGATAGCAAGAAACTTAAGAATGATATATTTGATTTATTTGTTTCATAAATTATATATTTTTTTTTGAATTTTTGAAGTTATTATCTTTTTTTTGTATTTTTGTATTTATTTCTTTAATATATACATACTAGAAAAATGCGAAAATAAAATTTGTTGGATTTTTGAGTTTTGCGAATTTTTTTGTATTTTTAAGTTTTGTGAAATTTTTTTGTATTTTTAAGTTTTGTGAATTTTTTTTTGTATTTTTAAGAAATTTTTCATTCTATTTACAAAAATTTGGGAGAAAAAGAGAAGTTATTTATAAGGATGAGAGGGAAAAAAGGAGAGGGGAAAGAGAAAGAATATTTACAAAAAGTACTTACAAAAATTATTTTCAAAAAATATTTACAAAAATATAAACTAGGTTGCCGCGAGATGACTCGTTATGTGGATGGCTCCATGAGCTAGATCTCGCGGACCGAGTTAAAAAAATTAAAAGTTTCATAAATGAAAAAAAATTGTATTTTATATGTATATTTTTTTTATTTTTGAAGTTTTGTTTTTTTTAATATATATTTATATATTTTGTAAGTGAAAAGTACGAAAATACGAAAACACCCCCGTACTTAGTTCCAACATTGTCCCCAATGTTGTATGCTAAGCATGAGGAACAAAATAGCAGCTATATGTACAAAAAAAAGGAAGAGGGGGCAGAAAACGTCCCTGATCCGCTCTCGGGGAAGCCCATTAGAAACCCTGCAGTTATTAGACAAATAAAAAACATGATAAACAAAGACGTAAAAAAGATAAGTGTGGGGTGCCTCCCAGGAGCGCTTTATTTATAGTCGCGTAGCTTGACTATATTGGCGGGGATTATATATGGAGAAGGGTTATAGTTTCGCTCCTACCGATCACAGGGTCGCCCGCTATATAAGACTTTAACCGATGACCATTCACCTTATAAGTTCCTTTTTCAGGGTGGGAGACGAATACGGTCTCGTATGGAAAAACTTCTTCAACCTTAAAAGGGCCGAACCATCGCGATTTTAGTTTACCCGGGAAAAGCCTAAGACGTGAATTGTACAGAAGGACAAGATCGCCTGGAGAAAAAAATTTTGGAGCTTTGATTTTTCGATCGTGATATAACTTAGAACGCTCCTTATAGAACTTATTGCTCTCGTAAGCGTTCGCACGCCATTCATTGAGCTCGTTTAGTTGCAGTTTTCTATTCTGAGCGGCTAAGTTAGCGTCGACGTTTAAAAGTTGTAATGCCCAAAGTGTGCGGTGCTCTAGTTCTACGGGTAAATGGCACGTTTTGCCATAGACTAATCGAAACGGAGTACAACCGGTAGCGGTTTTGTACGCCGTACGATACGCCCATAACGCGTCGTCAAGCTTGGAGGACCAATCTTTCCTATTAAGTGAAACGGTTTTTTATAATATGCGTTTTATCTCTCGATTTACTACCTCAACTTGGCCACTTGTTTGCGAGTGGTAGGGGGTGGCAAGTTTATGCGTGACTCCGTATTTAGCTAACGTCTTAGCCATTAGAGCGTTACAGAAATGCGTTCCCCTATCACTAACAATAGCGCGAGGCGTGCCGAAGCGAGAAAATAATTTTTTTAGAAATGTAATGACGACTCGCGCATCGTTGGTGGGGAGAGCTTGCGCTTTCTCCCACCTTGATACATAGTCGACCGCCACTAAAATATACGTATTTTTATAAGAAGGAGGTAAGGGGCCTACAAAATCTATGCCCCACAAATCGAAGACTTCGCATTCTAAAAACATGTTTTGGGGCATCTCGTCTCGACGTGAGATGTTACCCGACCGCTGACAGCTATCGCATGCGCGCACAAAATTGTGCGCATCTTTGAAGAGAGTGGGCCAAAAGTAGCCCGCCTCTAGCACCTTCCTAGCGGTCCGGTTGGCTTGATAGTGCCCCCCAGCTGGACCCTCGTGGCAGTGCCTCAATTTTTGCAAGCACTCTACACCCGCAACGCACCTTCGGACCGCTTGGTCCGCACAGATACGAAAAAGAAATGGGTCCTCCCAAAAGAAATTTTTCAAGTCGGAAAAGAATTTCTTCTTTTGCTGACTTGAGAATTCTTTTTGAAGCACCCGCGCGACTAAATAGTTCGCAAAATCTGTGAACCAAGGCGAAGATGACGAAGATGAACGAATGACAAGAAGACGTTCATCGGGGAATCTGTCATTTATTTCAGATTCGGCGAGCGCTTCCGCACCCGGATTTTCTAAACAGGAGAGGTGGTCTGCCGCAAGATTTTCCGCGCCCTTCTTATCTCAGATCTCCAAGTCAAATTCTTGAAGGAGGAGAATCCATCGAAGAAGGCGGGGCTTCGTGTCGGTTTTGGCTAGTAAATACTTAAGGGCGGAGTGATCGGTAAAAACAATAACTTTAGATAGCGTTAAATACGAGTGAAACTTATCGAAAGTGAAAATGACGGCTAAGAGTTCCTTTTCCGTCATTGTGTAATTCACTTGTGCGGAAGTGAGCATCTTGTTAGCGTAATAAATAGGATGAAAATATTTTTCTACGCGTTGGCCAAGAATGGCGCCTAAGGCAATATCACTAGCGTCGCACATAATTTCGAACGAAAGGGACCAATTAGGGGCCACTAGAATTGGAGAATTGATAAGTTTTTATTTTATAAAATTAAAGGCAGACTCGCAATCGCTACTAAAGACAAAAGGTGATTCCTTTTCCAAGAGGAGAGTAAGCGGCTTTGTTATTTTTGAAAAATCTTGAATGAAACGCCTGTAAAAGCCCGCATGGCCTAAGAAACTCCTAATAGATTTTATGTTAGTCGGCTGAGGAAGCTTTTCTATGATTTCTACTTTGGCCTTATCGACCTCTATCCCCTTAATCAAAATCTTATGGCCGAGGACCAAACCTCCTCGAACCATAAAGTTGCACTTTTCCCAATTTAAAACAAGATTCATGTCCTCGCATCGCTGTAGGACACGATCGAGATTACGAAGACAATCCGGGAATGAGCATCCGAATACAGAAAAGTCACCCATAAATACTTCCATAATATCTTCTACTAGCTCGCCAAAGATTGCTAGCATACATCTTTGGAATGTAGCTAGCGCATTGCAGAGGCAAAATGACATTCTTCGGTAGGCGAAGGTGTCAAACGGGCAAGTAAAAGTCGTTTTCTCTTGGTCCTCGGGGGAAATGGGGATTTGGAAAAACCCCGATAAACCGTCGAGAAAACAATAAAATGGATGACCGGAAAGACGCTCGAGAATCTGGTCAAGGAACGGTAGTGGGAAATGGTCCTTGCGGGTGACATCATTAAGTTTGCGATAATCGATGCACACACGCCAACCCGTAACAGTACGAGTTAGGACGAGCTCGTTGTGCTCATTCGCCACTACGGTCAGACCGCCCTTCTTGGGCACGAAATGAATGGGACTAACCCATGCACTATCAGAAATGGGATAAATAACCCCCGCATCTAATAATTTAATTATCTCATCTTTCACGACGTCTTTCATGTTTGGGTTAAGACGTCGCTGCGGTTGAATAGTTTTGCAGCAATTATCGTTTAAGAAAATTTTATGAGTGCAGAAAGAAGGGTAAATCCCCTTAAGGTCAGAAATTTGCCACGCAATTGCGTGGCGATGTTTAAGCAAAACCTCCAATAAATCGGAGGTCTCCGAATCGCTTAAATACGAAGAAATGATCACGGGGAGTGTATCATTTTTCCCCAAAAAGGCGTATTTGAGGGATTCGGGTAATGGTTTGAGATCTAGGGTGGGCGGTTCTTCTAGCGAGGTTTTAGTGCTAACGTCTTTTGAACCAATTTGTTCAAAAGGCATATTCGTAGACGCGTCCTCATCGTAATAAAAATTTTCGAGTGAAAAAATATCTTCGTTTAAAAACTCGGACTCGAAAACCGGAGAAGAACAATCTCCATAAAAAGAATCTAAAGAGCAGCAGAAATCATCGCTCGGCGACGAGTCTTCCATTGAGGGGTTAATAGAAAAAGTAACTTGGTCGTCTCCTACCCGAAGGAGGAGATTACCGTTACTTACATCGATTAGCGCACGTGAGGTTGCGAGGAAAGGGCGACCGAGTATTATTGGTACCTCGGCGTCTTCCTCGATGTCTAAGATGACGAAGTCAACCGGGAAGGTGAACTTGTCTACTCGGACAAGGACATCCTCAACTACCCCGATGGGGAACCTAACTGAGCGATCCGCTAGTTGGATGTACATATTGGTAGGAGCAGGAGTACCCAAACCTAATCGCAGGAAGAGCGAGAACGACATCAAATTAATGCTCGCGCCTAAGTCTGCCAAAGCGTATTTTACTAATACATTGCCAAAAAGGCACGGGATGGAAAACCGTCCCAGGTCATTTTGTTTCGAGGGCAACTTATTAGTAAGAGCCACCGAGCAAACAGCGTTAAGAGAAATATGTGAAATATCTTCAAGTTTTTGTTTGTTAGAAAGAAGCTCTTTTAAAATTTTTTGCATACTTAGGCATTTGCGAGATGGCCTCGCAAAAAGGAACATTAATATGAATTTGTTTAAGTAATAAAATAAATTTTTCATATTGCGCGTTCACTCGCTCGTTATCTAACTTATGCGGGTAGGGCAACGCCTTGTTTAAAATAGTTTTATTGTTTAAAATCGATAAGGGCTGCGTAATGGAAGAAGTGGGAAGAGGGGTCGGAGGTGAAATATGTACCTGAGGATCGATCCGTTTTGGATCGACCACCTCCTTACCGCTACGGAGGGTTATAGCATTGGCATTCTCCCTTGGATTGGGCTCCATATTCCCTGGCAGTACCCCCAGAGCGCGTTCCGACATAAGTCGCGCCAGCTGTCCAACCTGTATTTCTAAATTTTTAAGCGATCCGGTGATGTTCCGGATATTGGACTCGTTGGACGCAACATATCGATTAAAATTTTTCTCCACCGGGGATGGCTTCATAGGAGGGGGGAGGAAACGTGGGCGTAAAAGGAGGCAGAGGAGGGCACTGCGCGTTATTCGGGTTACTCCATGAGAAATTCGGGTGGTTCCACCAACCCGGATTATAGTGGCTACTATAAGGGTTATTTTGAAAGGAGGGACGCACCGGATTCCCCATGTAGTCCATGAATTCGTCGACCATGCAGGCATTAGGGGGAGAAAACAAGGCGGAGTGGAGGAGGCAACAAACATCTCCACCACCTGCTTAGTTAGCCTTTCGACTTGAATGGCTAGCTGAGCAGTGGCATCCACTTCATAAAGGCCCGCCTGCTTTTGGCGTGCCCGCGGGACATTTCATTGATAGGCATTCATAGCCATTTCTTCGAAAAGAGCCTGGGCGGCCTCGGGGGTCTTATTATTCAGAGTGCCCCGGCAGCCGCGTCAATCATTTGACGCGTCTAACTGTTGAGTCCATTATAAAAAATCTGTACCTACAACCACGTTGGCCGCGCGTGGTGCGGGCACCGGCGGAGAAATTACTTAAAACGCTCCCAAGTCTCATAAAGAGACTCTGAGTCTTTTTGCACAAAGGAGGATATGTCCGCTCGCAATCTAGCAGTTTTTGCGGGCGAAAAATATTTAGTAAGGAATTTCTCTGCCAACTCCGCCCAGGTCGTTATGGATCCCCGCGGGAGGGAGACCAACCACTCCTTGGCCTTGAACTTAAGGGAGAAGGGAAAGAGGTGCAAACGAATGACGTTATCAGTGACGCCATTAATCTTGAAAGTATCGCAAATCTCTAAAAAATTAGATAAGTGGTTATTTAGGTCCTCATCCGGCTGTCCGTCGAACTGCACGGCATTTTGGAACATTTGTATAACACTTGACTTAATTTCAAAAAAAAATTTCGCCACAGCAGGCCGAACAATACTCGACCCCGTATCATCCAAGTTGGGTCGAGCGTAGTAAGACATCGTACGCTCGGCCGCTTGGGCATTATTTGGGTCGGCCATGGAAGAGAAAGAGGGTTCTTCGGTGGATTTTGCAGGGTCTAAAAAGGGAATTCGACGTAGAGATCAGATACGCGCAAGAGAGCGGTCGATCTCAGGGTAGAATTCAAGATTTTCAGAACTCGAGGGGTTTCCACGGGTCATACACCCTAAAAAAACAACGAAGGGGGAAGGATTTTTTTTTTTTGTTAATTTTTTTTTTTATTTGAAAATAAAGTAAAATTAATAGAGTCCCGAATTCAATATAACAACCGTGCTCCCCGGCAATGGTGCCAAAAACTTGATGGCCGCAAAACAGAGACCGACTGTGGGTGGTTCGAAATGGTCTGATTTCGCGGGCCGAGTTAGAAGATCGAGTTTTCTAATGAGAGGAGGCAAGTGCACCTGTCGCGTAGTACTCGGTATTCGGGAGAATACCGAGGTCGTATTGTTCTCGGGGGCGTGTTGATAATATTTACTCTTCTAGGAAGACTATTATCTTACTATCAGTAAGGTGGGATTTTTAGTTAAATTAAAACGGAAAGAAAGAGAGCAGAATTTTACTAAGTTAGTTCGATGACGGTGTTGGTACCCTAGTTTGGATTTGAGTTTAGTCTTCTCAATTAGTTTCTTGACCCAAGATTTATCTATGGTCAAAGGTTAGTTGTTTGGTTAGATTGCTTTAGTTGTAGAGTTGTCACTTATCTAGATGAAAATTTGGTTAAGTTGTTTTTGGTTCGACTATGGTCGAACGCCGCTTGACTATCGTCTATCAACTGGTCGACGATCGTCTATCAGCTGGTCGACTATCGTCAGTCAGCAGATCGTCTATCTCTGAGTTAGTTCAACTCTTGTTAGGTCGACGATCTGTGGTATCTGCCTCGTCGATCGTCGAACCCCACTCGACTTCTTTTGACCAGACAGATTTCATGATAGTTCAACTATCTGCTTGGATAGTTCAACTATCTGATAGCTTGACTATCTGTTTGATAGTTCGACTATCTATTTTGTTTGATAGTTCGACTATCTGCCTTGATAGTTCAACTATCTGATAGCTCGATTATCTGCTCTGATAGTTCGACTATCTGTTCTGTTTGATAGTTCGACTATCTGCTCTGATAGTTCGACTATCTGCTCTGTGTTGATAGTTCGACCATCTGTTTGATGGATCGACTATCTTTTTGATAGCTCGACTATCTGCTTTGATAGTTCGACTATCTGTGTCGTTCGACTATATGTTCTGATAGGTCGACGATCTCTGTAGTTCGGTCGACGATCTCCGAGGGTCGTTCGACGTTCTTCTGTCTGCCTTTAGTAATTTTGTGCTCCTTCTGTTCTATGATTTATTTCCTGTTTATTTGGCATATTTTATTAAAGATTATTTCATTGATTTTATGCATACATCTCAAGGCAATCTTTGCCCCATCCTTTGTGCATAAGTCAAGCTTTATCTGACAAAGTTTTTTTGTCTTATTAGTTGAAATATCTTTTTGCTTTATTCTGCCATGCTGTCCTTTATAGCCGTTAGACACAAAAGTCTTCTCTGGCCGTAAAGAGTTTAGTCTGATGTGACTTTCTCTAGTACTCCTTTTATCAGATTGGATTTGCAGCTTCTTAGAAAGCGTTATCCCTTTATAGCATGTCTGTCTGCAGGATTTGTTTTGTTTTGTGCTACTTGCAGCCCAGATCGCAGATCTCAGAAGAAGACAAAATTCAAACCAAGATTAGAGCCGTTACAGATGCCAATATATAAAGAGTTTCTTTTGAAAGAAGTTTTCAACAACAATACATAGAGAGATATACACACAGACACCAAGTCTGGTTGATACAGATATTCATATACAGATTAAATTCAAGAAGAGATACAGCTCTCAGACATTGTTACATTCAACTGAGAAGATTGACCTTCTTTATCTCTCTCTTCTTCAATCCTGAGTTCATCCTACTGCCAGGAACATTCACTCAGAGTCTCAAGAAGAAGAAGAAGGAAGAAAAGCTGTTGAAGAAGAACATCCATTACAAATCAAGAGTCTTCTTCAAGCTGCTCCTTCAAGAACTTCAAGACAGCCCTCTGTCAAGAGTTCAGAAGAGTTCCTGCACCCTGAAGCAAGACTTCTTCCTGGATATCACTAAGCCAGGGGGAGCCTTGATTCTTTAGAGCTTTCTAGCTCTGTGCAATCCACTTGCTTCTCTAATCTGTTTTAACAATAGAGAAGACCCTCTAACCCTCTCTCAACCTCCTGTATAAAGGGTTATTACTCCCTTCAAAAGTGAACCTTGGTGGCAGGGCACCTGATCAAAAACCTGTGTTGGATTTTGAGCTCCTGATCAAAAGCTCAAAGGGTCTACTTGATCTACCTGAAGCAGATCAGTTGGTGGCAGGGCACCTGAACAAAAACCTGTAGTGAATTCCTACCAGGGTGGTAGAAGAGTAGACGTACCTATTTAGAGGGAACCACTACAAACTTCTTGTGTCGTCTGTGTTGCTTAATTAATTTATTGCACTGTGGCTGTGAATAGAAATAACTAGGATTGCTAGTTGCTGTGATAGGACCAAAGCTCAACTGTAATTATAGTTAGCTTTCTCTTGTGCACTTCACTTTGTGTTAGGCTCTAGGGTTTCAAATATCTATAAACTCATTCCGCAAATTAACTCTAAGGGAGTTGAGTAGGGTGTCATAATTTTTGAATACTCTATTCACCCCCCCCCCCCTCTAGAGTTGTATCTATCCTCACTTTCAATTGGTATCAAAGGGAGGTTGACTGACTGTACAGGCTAACACCTAAGTCACAAGATCCTGATAGATACCAAGTTTATAGACATTCACTTCATGGCCCAGTACAAGGATTATTCTAGCACCAGACCTCCAGTTTGCAACTTAGCAAAGTTTAGCATCTGGAAGGCAAGAATCAAGTTATATATGAATTCTATTGATGAAGATATTTTTTCTTCTATTTTGACAGGACCTCCAACACCTCCTGCTGCAGCCACTGCTACAACATCTACAAATCTACATACAGTGCCACCTCCAGACTACAATGATGCATACAAGAAAGCAAAAGTAGCTGATGCTAAAGCAATGAATATTCTAGCTCAGACTATGTCTGATGAAACCTTCCAGAAAGTGGCTGATTGCACTTCTGCAAAAGCCATGTGGGACTCACTGAACCAGATTGTAGCTGTTTCAGCTGATGAGAGGAAGGATAGAAGGTCCAACCTTATATCCCAATATGAAAACTTCAAGAAGACTGAAGCTGAATCAGTTGAAGGAATGTACACCAGGCTCAGCTCAATCATCAATGAGCTGAGAACCCTTGATAAGGAGATAACATTGACAGAGGTCAATGATAAGATACTGATGTGCTTCCCCAGCACATGGGATCTTAGGATCTGGCCTATCAAGGAGGCCAGAAGTACTACTGAGATCTCAACTGAAGCCCTCCTTAGAAAGCTCAAATCTTTTGAGCAAGTTCTAAAGTCCAGGGAAGCTGAAGATGAAGCTAAGACTCCCACTCCAATAAGGAAAGAGCAAACTCTTGCTCTCAAAGCTGTTGATGCTTCTGAAGGAAGCCAATCCAATGAGGAGCTGATGGCACTCTTTGCCAAAAGGTTTCTCAAGATGGGCAGAAAGGAATTCAGAAAGAAATCTTCAAGATATGAAGATAAACCAGGGTATGACAGATCTCCTGCTAAAGAAATTATCTATTATGGTTGCAGAAAACCTGGACACATTCTACCAGAGTGTCCAGAGGAAAAGAACAAAGAAAAGAGAAAAGAAAAAGAACATCACAAGGAGCACTCCAAGTCCTCCTCCTACAAAAATAAGAAGAAGGAGAAAGGATTTGTTACTGAAACCTAGAGTGATTCAGATGAGGAATCTTCCTCCTCAAGCTCCAGTGAAGATGAGGAAGAGAAGAAGGCAAATGAAATTTGCCTAATGGCAATTGATGCCTGCAGCAACCACTCAGCTGTAGAGAGTTTTGATGATGATGAAGAAATGCCTAAAGAAGACCAGGTATTATCTTCTTATGATTTTTCTTCTGCTGAATTTAAATCTGAATTTAAATCCCTTTGTTTAGATTTAATTAGTTCAGAAAAAGAAATTAAGGAGCTTAGAAATAGGATAGCAGAATCAGAAATCCTCTCCATTGAAAATGCTAGGTTAGAAGCAGAACTCACTAAGTCCAATGAAGAAATAAAATTTCTTAAAAATGAACTAGCTAAATCGAAAAGATTAGAAGAATCTCTAAATGGTAGAAGCCTTAAGCTGCTAGAGATCACTAGCATGACAAACACTAGGTCAGGCAATAATAAGCTAGGCTTAGGAGCCTCATCAAGTGAACCCCCATTGGTTCTTAAAAATCATCTTTCAACTCCAGTAAACTTTATTTCAGCTAATGGAATAAAGAATACTGAGCAAGTAAATCTAGTTAACAAAGCCTTAAATAAAGCTAAGAGAGAAAAGAGAAAGCAAAAATTTAAGGAACTATAAAAGGCGTCGAAGGCTGCTCGACGATCGAAGGCTCAATGGTCGAACGATGCTCGACGATCTGAGCATCGATCGTCAAACGATGATCGACGATTTCAATATGATTTTCAAAATAATCACCTGAACCTTAGAAATCCTAATGTAAATAGAAACCCTAGGTTTATTGACCCATCAACTGCATGGAGTATCCCACCTAGGAGATCTTACCCTTTAGGTTATAAACCCCAACCTGCTTATTCTTTTATTTCAAGTTTTCATTATGTGAAGAATAATGGATACAAGGTTGTCTGGGTCCACAATGTCAAACTGTTTAATTTGCAGGTGAAGACATATCCAATTACTAAAGATAAATGGTATTTGGATAGTGGCTGTTCCAAACACATGACAGGAAACAAAGAAAATCTGTCAAGATTCAAGGCCAAGCTTGGACCAAAGGTGGTCTTTGGGGATTCTAGTTGTGGTCAAACAGAAGGATATGGTAGGATTACCATTGGAGCAGTAACATTCAAAAGGGTTGCATATATAACTGGACTGAAGTACAACCTTATCTCAGTTAGCCAGTTATGTGATGTAGGATATCATGTATCTTTCACTAACTCTCTCTGTAATATTACTTTAAATAGTAATGTTATGTTAGTAGGCATTAGACAGGGTAATATTTATTTCAATCTGAAATCTGCCTGTTTAATGAAGTAACAAATAATAACACCTTATGGCATAGGAGGCTTAGCCATGTTAACCTCAAGAACATATCTAGGTTATCTAAATACAATCTTGTTAGAGGTTTACCTTCTTGCCCCTACAAGAAGGAAAGCCTATGCAAAGCTTGTCAATTAGGCAAGCAAACCAAAAACTACTTTAAATCTGTAAATAAAAGTGATTCACCTAGAATTATATATTTATTACATTTAGACTTTTTTGGCCCAATAAATATACAGAGTCTAGGAGGGAAGTTTTACACTTTAGTGATTGTAGATGACTTCTCTAGGTTCACTTGGGTGTTTTTCTTGAGAACTAAGGCTGATAACTTCAAAGTTCTTACAGACTTTCTGCTATGTGTGCAGACTAAGTATTCTACTCATGTGGCCTTGATCAGAAGTGATCATGGTACTGAGTTTGAGTCTCTTCTCATACAAGAATTCTGTGAGAAAGAAGGTATCAAACATAGCTTCTCTGCTCCTAGAACTCCCCAACAAAATGGGGTAGTGGAAAGGAAGAATAGAACCCTGATTGAAGCTGCTGGAACATTATTGGCAGATGCTAACATGCCTCTCTCTTATTGGGCAGAAGCTGTTAGCACAGCTAATTATGTCTTGAACAGAAGTCTTATACACAAGCTTAAGAGTAAAACTCCTTATGAGTTGCTTAAAGAAAAGAAACCTAAAATTAATTATTTTAGAGTCTTTGGGTGTGTAGTGTATATTCACAATAACAACAAAGAATATCTTAGAAAGTTTGAAGCAAAAGCTTCAATGGGAATTTTTCTTGGATATTCCCAAGTAAGCAAAGCTTATAGGGTCTTTAATAAATCATCATCTAAAATAGAGGAGTCTGTGCATGTTTCTTTTGATGAGTCAAAGATGTTTTACAAGGAGAAGGAAACTTCTCCTTCCTCAAGCTCATTGCAGGTACCAGAATCATGTAAAGATGTCACTCAAGAGATTCTCCATCTATCAACTCTTCATATCACTGATTCAGACAGTGATGAAGATATTGTGGAAGCAGTTGCTGTACTAACAGTTGATCCAATTCCTCAAGAGGAATTAATCCCAACTGTTGCTGAAGATCACATCCCACCAGTTGATCTTGTCACACTTAGAGATCATCCTACATCTCAAGTGATTGGTGACATATCAGCTGGTGTGCAAAAAAGACATCAATTAAGACAGGATGTGATGCATGCTTATTTCCTTTCACAAATTGAGCCCCTCACCATAAAAGATGCTGAGCTAGATCCTCACTGGATCATTGCTATGCAAGAGGAGCTTAATCAATTTGAAAGATGTAAAGTATGGACTTTGGTTCCAAGACCTAAAGGCCAACTGATCATAGACACCAAGTGGGTGTTTAGAAACAAGTTGGATGCAAATGGAATTTTTGTATGGAACAAAGCTAGGCTTGTAGCTCAGGGCTACAGACAGGAGGAAGGTATAGACTATGACCAAACCTTTGCCCCTGTTGCAAGGCTAGAGGCAATAAGGATCTTTCTAGCCTATGCAGCCTATATGAAGTTTAAGGTTTTTCAGATGGATGTCAAGAGTGCATTCCTAAATGGTGAGCTAAAGGAAGAGGTGTTTGTTAAACAACCTCCTGGATTTGTCTCTTTAACTCAACCCTCATTTGTTTACAAGTTGTAAAAAGCTCTTTATGGACTTAAACAAGCACCCAGAGCCTGGTATGAGACTCTAGCTAGTTTCCTGTTAGAGCACAACTTTGTTAGGGGAGTAGTTGATAGAACCCTTTTCGTTAAGCACCACAAGGACACCATCCTGTTAGTTCAAGTTTATGTGGATGATATTATTTTTGGCTCAACTGATCCCACTCTTTGCAAAGGTTCTCTGACTTGATGCATTCTATGTTTGAGATGAGTAGTATGGGTGAACTGTCTTACTTTCTTGGTCTCCAAGTAAAGCAAGATGATGATGGCATCTTCATCTCCCAATCCAAATATGCCAAGGAATTGGTAAAGAAGTTTGGGATGGTTGATGCTTCAACAATGCATACACCTATGGCTACTAATGTAGTTATAGATTCTGATGATCAGGGTAAGCCAGTTGATCAGAAAAACTATAGGGCCATTGTTGGTTCCCTATTGTATTTAACTACAAGTAGACCAGATATAATGTTTACCACATGCTTATATGCTAGATTCCAGGTCAACCCCAAGGAATCTCATTTGATTCTCCTCAAGAGAATTTTGAGATACCTGAAGGGATGTCCAAATTTAGGACTATGGTACCCAGCAGAATCAAAATTTGAGTTAATTGGATACTCTGACTCTGACTATGCTGGTTGTAGAGTTGAAAGGAAAAGTATCTCAGGAACATGTCAGTTCCTGGGAGAGAGATTGGTCTTTTGGTTCTGTAAGAAACAGGCTTCTGTCTCAACTTCAACTACAGAGGCTGAATATATAGCAGCTGCTAGTTGTTGTTCACAGATCCTGTGGATTCAAAACCAGCTTTTGGATTATGGGTACACACACAAGAACACCAAAATCATGTGTGACAGTACCAGTGCTATCTCCATTGCACAAAATCCTGTGCATCACTCTAGAACCAAGCACATTGAGATTAGAAACCATTTCCTGAGAGATTGTGTGGAAAAGAACAAGATCAGCCTTGAGTTCATATCCACTGACCTTCAGAGAGGTGATATTTTCACCAAGCCCTTAGATAAACAGAAGCATCTGTTCTTTTTGGTTCAACTAGGCATGATTAATGGAAAAGACTAAGTGTGACTTCTGCCTTGTTGAAATCTGTTTGAAGATCGTCGAACGACGTTCGACGATAGTCGAACAGGTCGAGCCTATCGTCGACCTATGGGTGACGACGGCTTGTTTGTTTGTGAAGACAGAAATAGTCGAACGATTGATCGACTACTCTGCTTCAGGAAACGATCTTCGAATGACCGTTCGACTATCGTCTCCAGGATCTGTTAAAACAGGTCGACGATTGTTGTTTTAATATAAAACCGATGGTCGACCTAGGTTAAGAGATCGTCTTTTTAGTAGTCGACAGAGCTCGTCTTTTCGTATTCCGTCTTTCTGCTTGAGCTCTGCCCTGCACCTTCTGCCGTTTCGTCTTCGTCGTCCTCTCCAACCAAATCAATGGCGGTTGCTCCAGCTCTCCTGACATCGATGAAGTTTGACGTCAGTTTCTGTGTGGATTTCGACTCGTTCAGCGCTTGCGATGCGGAGATCATAGAGATGCTACAGCTCTGCAAGGATCAAGGTTTGGAAAAGTTGATGTCAATAAGGATCAAGATCAAGATCCCAGAGATCAAAGAATGGGTTTACTCTTCGTCTTCCAGCGATGAATCCATGACAGGGACAATAGGCGGTGAAGAGGTAATCCTGACTCCTGCCGTTCTGACTGAAATTTTTTGATTATTGAATGGACAAGATGAATATGACCAAGATGTTCAAGAGTATGGAAGAATGCTCGTAGAGCTAGGACATGCTGAGGGCATTCCTACAAAGTTGCTGAAAGTGAACTTCCCGTTGAGGATTAAGTTCTTAGCTGAACTTGTTGGAAAAGTGCTTTTGGGCAAGCAATCAGCTCATGACAATATAACCAGGCAGCAGTTTACCCTGATGAGTGTAATTATCAATAAGAAAGAGATAAATTGGGCAGGGATAATGTTTTATTTGATCAGAAAGAAGAACAGCAAGAAGGAAGTAACCCTTGGAAGGGTAATAGGAATATTTCTGAAAGAGAAATATCCTCAACTGTTGGGTAGAGTTGCAACTTCCATCAATGCCAGTAAGAAAATAGATCCCACCTTATTTGTTAAATGGAAAAGGAGCATTCAGAAGCCTTCACCAGCTGGGGTAGCTCCTGTTTTATCTGAGAGCACAAGGACTGTATCAGTCACTCCCCACCTTCATGAAGAAGGCTCCTCCATTCCCCCCATTACTTCTACTTCTGCATTACCATCCACTTCTACTGCATTGCCATCCTCTTCTGCATTACCATCTACATCCACTGCCTCTCTTCTACTTGATTCCTCCACTATTCTCCATGCATCACCACCAGTATCTCCACTACCTTCACATCTTGCTAGGATTTCTCATCCTAGTTTTGATCTGTTGGTTTATGAGAATCCCACTCCACCTCAGTCATAAATTTCTCATTCAGATCATATTGATCTTCCTGCATCCACCCATCAATCCCCAGTTCACAACATATCTCATCAGGAGACCACCGTCCCTGATGACCTTCCATCTACAGTGATTCCCCCACCATCATTTGAAATAACTCCAGCTTTCATTACAAACATCCTAGAGCTAATTACTCCTTCAATCAAAACCATGATTGAAGAAGCAATTGCCCATCTTGTTTCTACCATCTCTTCCCTGTCATCCTCCATCATAGCCCTCTCTAAGTCTGCTGAGCCCTCATCAGTTAGGGGCCTGACTTCAGTATCTACTGAAATCAGGCAGGGGGAGAAGTTCGAGGAAGATGCCTCAGGACTGCCCCTTGTTACTCTTCCAGCAGATCCCCAAGCTGAAATTCAAAAAAAACAGCAGTTCCAGTTGACATTACAACATCATCTGCAGAGCCAGCACAAGTTCAGAGGCCATCTGATACCATAATGGAAGCAAAATTTACCTTTAAAGTGTGCCTTGAAGAAGCCTCCACTCCTTTAGTTGCTCTATTCCTAGAAGGAATCATTACCTCCTATCTAGATGACTTGTGGGAGTTCGGAAATTCTGAAGAAAATCTTGAAGGTAATTCATTTACTCAATTTATTGACATGTTAACTGACACGCTAGCCTGTGAATACCTGGAAGGGATGTTTCGATACCATTTAGAACACCTTTGTGTCCCTTTGGTTTCAGATCTAGTTCAAGAAGTTCAAGCTGCTCAACAACCAGCTCCAGAACCAGCTCAACAACCTGCTGTTCAAGATCCTGTATCTACTCCTCCAGCTCAGATAGCTGTGCAAGATGATCAAGAGAAAGTTTCAGATGTACAAGAAGAAAAATCAACAGTCTGGGATGACACCCCAAGACTAGATTTGGATACTCTTCTGGCACAGGATGCCTTAGAAGAAGAGAAAGAGCAAGCTGCATTAAAAGCCAAAGAACAAGTTGAGCAAGAAGCTTTTTACCCTTATGATCAACCTCCATCATCTCATTCTGATGATTAGGAAGATTCTGATGAGTCAGAAAGTTCTAAGAAGAAGAAAGTAGCAAAAAGAAAAAGGAAAGTTGCTGCTCCTCCTCCTCCTAATCCTGATCATGATGTTCCCTATTATATACTGAAAGGGATAGATCCCAATTCTAAAGAATATCAACATTGAATGGGATTATCCAGAAATCAACAAAAACAGAAAAAGAAAAGCAAAAGGTATGATAGTCCAGCTCAAAAGTGGAATCCCAGAGGACCTCCTCCTCTACCTCCTAGTGCAGGAGCATCTGGAAATATTTCTGCCAATCCATCAGCCCCTTCTGCTAGATTCACTCCGTCTCAAGCACATCAAAGAAGAAGCAATCCAGGATATCAAAGCAGATCTCAATCTGGACATCAAAGACAAGATGCTGATACAAAAGAGCAAGTGAAGGAGATAGTATATCAGAAGCCAACCTTTTCTCCTCCTCCTTCGCCCAAGAGAAAAGCATCCTCTCCCGAAGAAAGCAAAAGCATACCATCCAAAAAGCCAGCTCAAACAAAGAAAACTGATTCAAAAGGAAAAAGGATTATTCACTCTGAAAAATCAAGTAAAAAATTTGCAGAGTTTGCTCCTCCAGCTTCTTTAGTTATTCAAGAAAATAAAGAGCCAACTGCAAGTATGCTAGATCTCTCTACAAGATTCAAAACTGTAAAACCTTTAGATCCAACTGGTGAAAATGAATATGAAAGCCAAGAGCTAAATCCTGATTACAGGATGGCTAGATTTCTCGAACTAGTTGGATCAGCCCAAATCAGAAAGGACAAAGCTGAAGGAAAAGATATTACAGGCTTAACTACTATGTCTAAATTCAAAAAGAAGGAGCTAGATAAATTCCAGGTCAGACCTGAGGTCTTTGATCCTTCTAAATATATGGAAAAGCACCCAAAAGCAGTAGTGTCAAGAACAGGAGAATCTAAAATCATTGGAGAACAAGATTTAAAGATATCAAAGAAAGAAGCTCTAGATCCCTTCAGAAAAATTTCTTTTCTTCCTGGTTCTTCTGTATCTAAACCAGATTCTGATGTTGCTTAAGTTTTATTTATTGACAATATGTTTATTTGTCTGTTTGATTGATGCTATTTATTGCTTAGGTGTTTCTTTTCCTGAGTATTATTTCCAGTAGTTTTTGTTTTGAGAGACTTAACCCAAATAGTGGGAGATTGTTGGTACCCTAGTTTGGATTTAAGTTTAGTCTTCTCAATTAGTTTCTTGACCCAAGATTTATCTATGGCCAAAGGTTAGTTGTTTGGTTAGATTGCTTTAGTTGTAGAGTTATCACTTATCTAGATGAAAATTTGGTTAAGTTGTTTTTGGATCGACTATGGTCGAACGCCGCTCGACTATCGTCTATCAATTGGTCGACGATCGTCTATCAGTTGGTCGACTATCGTCAGTCAGCAGATCGTCTATCTCTGAGTTAGTTCAACTCTTGCTAGGTCGACGATCTGTGGTAACTGCCTCATCGATCGTCGAACCCCGCTCGACTTCTTTTGACCAGACAGATTTCTTCATAGGTCAACTATCTGCTTGGATAGTTCAACTATCTGATAGCTCGACTATCTGTTTGATAGTTCGACTATCTATTTTGTTTGATAGTTCGACTATCTGCCTTGATAGTTCAACTATCTGATAGCTCGACAATCTGCTCTGATAGTTCGACTATCTATTCTGTTTGATAGTTCGACTATCTGCTCTGATAGTTCGACTATCTGCTCTGTGTTGATAGTTCGACCATCTGTTTGATGGATCGACTATCTTTTTGATAGCTCGACTATCTGCTTTGATAGTTCGACTATCTGTGTCGTTCGACTATCTGTTCTGATAGGTCGACGATCTCTGTAGTTCGGTGAACGATCTCTGAGGGTCGTTCGACATTCTTCTGTCTGCCTTTAGTAATTTTGTGCTCCTTCTGTTCTATGATTTATTTCCTATTTATTTGACATATTTTATTAAAGATTATTTCATTGATTTTATGCATACATCTCAAGGCAATCTTTGCCCCATCCTTTGTGCATAAGTCAAGCTTTATCTGACAAAGTTTTTTTGTCTTATTAGTTGAAATATCTTTTTACTTTATTCTGCCATGCTGTCCTTTATAGCCGTTAGACACAAAAGTCTTCTCTGGCCGTAAAGAGTTTAGTCTGATGTGACTTTCTCTAGTACTCCTTTTATCAGATTGGATTTGCAGCTTCTTAGAAAGCGTTATCCCTTTATAGCATGTCTGTCTGCAGGATTTGTTTTGTTTTGTGCTACTTGCAGCCCAGATTGCAGATCTCAGAAGAAGACAAAATTCAAACAAAGATTAGAGCCGTTACAGAGGCCAATATATAAAGAGTTTCTTTTGAAAGAAGTTTTCAACAACAATACATAGAGAAGAGATATACACACAGACACCAAGTCTGGTTGATACAAATATTCATATACAGATTAAATTCAAGAAGAGATACAGCTCTCAGACATTGTTACATTCAACTAAGAAGATCAACCTTCTTCATCTCTCTCTTCTTCAATCCTGAGTTCATCCTGCTGCTAGGAACATTCACTCAGAGTCTCAAGAAGAAGAAGAAGGAAGAAGAAAAGTTGTTGAAGAAGAACATCCATTACAAATCAAGAGTCTTCTTCAAGCTGCTCCTTCAAGAACTTCAAGACAGCCCTCTGTCAAGAGTTCAGAAGAGTTCTTGTACCCTGAAGCAAGACTTCTTCCTGGATATCACTAAGCCAGGGGGAGCCTTGATTCTTTAGAGCTTTCTAGCTCTGTGCAATCCACTTGCTTCTCTAATCTGTTTTAACAATAGAGAAGACCCTCTAACCCTCTTTCAACCTCCTGTATAAAGGGTTATTACTCCCTTCAAAAGTGAACCTTGGTGGCAGGGCACCTGATCAAAAACCTGTGTTGGATTTTAAGCTCCTGATCAAAAGCTCAAAGGGTCTACTTGATCTACCTGAAGCAGATCAGTTGGTGGCAGGGCACCTGAACAAAAACCTGTAGTGGATTCCTACCAGGGTGGTAGAAGAGTGGACGTACCTATTTAGAGAGAACCACTATAAACTTCTTGTGTCGTCTGTGTTGCTTAATTAATTTATTGCACTGTGGCTGTGAATAGAAATAACTAGGATTGCTAGTTGTTGTGATAGGACCAAAGCTCAACTGTAATTACAGTTAGCTTTCTCTTATGCACTTCACTTTGTGTTAGACTCTAGGGTTTCAAATATCTATAAACTCATTCCGCAAATTAACTCTAAGGGAGTTGAGTAGGGTGTCATAATTTTTGAATACTCTATTCACACCCCCCCCCCTCTAGAGTTGTATCTATCCTCACTTTCAATTCTTGAGAGGACTTAGCGCAACCAACTCGACCAAAAGCCCAGACTGATGGAGGACGGCGCAACTAATCTTTATATCAAAGGTCCTTGGGCGGATCCATGGGGCAGCCAGTTAAGCCATTACTGCATAGCACCGCAGCGCGGGGGCGATTCCGGACCGTAGTCCCAACAATCCCCCCCCCCCCCCCCGGAAATGACCCCGGGGTTTCGAACCCGCGACCCCCTCTGATACCACTTGAGAGGACTTAGCGCAACCAACCTGACCAAAAGCCCGGACTGATGGAGGACGACGCAACTAATCTTTATATCAAAGGTCCTCGGGCGGATCCACGGGGCAGCCAGTTAAGCCATTACCGCATAGCACCGCAGCGCGGGGGCGATTCCGGACTACAGCCCCAACAGACGGGTTAACGCTCGGCATCGAATCGGATTAAGACTAAAATAATTCTTAACAATTATTGAACTTTGTTTTTAAATTAATAAAAGACACTTGGCCATGGAGGTTCCAAAGACATGAGCTCACCTGGGTCTAGGGATATTGCTCACTTGGACGCTAAGGCTATTCGATCGAACGTTAGTCCGACGAAGGATTCCCCTTAACGCCCGCATTAAGCTAAGAACCCCGCTATTGGGTGGGGAACCCAATCCGGCAGAACTATGCTTCTCCTCTTTCGAGGGGGCATACGCAGTTCTCTTTACCCAAGGGGGATCGGTCCATACGTGCGGCCTCTCGGCGTTGCGTATGGATAACGGAAATTGAGCCCACACATCGATTATGTGGTCATATACGTCGTTAACCCGGGGCAAACCTTAAGTCCTTAAATAAAAATAAAAATATCTTCTTTAATTATTTCAAATCATTTTATATGTCCCAATGCTCTTCGATGCCGAAGGCTAAAAGAGATTAGCCACTTCAACAGTTATAAGAGAAAACATAAAAAAGGGCGTTTAGATAAATTGAAAGCTAATTGATGCAGACACTCACGCACACTTCAAAACCATAAAGAAATTAAATAAAGCAAGCCCTACTCGAATGAGTAGGCGGGAAATAAATGCAAGTACAAGTCTTACTCAAAACTGAGTAGGCGGTAAATTAAAGCAATGCGCCATTTAACTCTTAACGAGTAGGCGGAAATAAATGCATAAATAAAAAGAAACTAAGTTACAAAAAATTAAAATTACAAGTTCTACTCAAAACTGAGTAGGCGGAAAATTAAAGCAGAGCGTCGTTTAACTCTTAACGAGTAGGCGGAAATAGATGCGCACACGCACACATTCTACATAATTGATAAAGCAATAAAATTGCGAGTCCCGACTCGAATGAGTGGGAGGGAGAATGAAAACAATAAAATTATCACATACACACACGCACTCTACATAATTGAAGAAAGCATTAAAACAAAGCAACAAAAGTTATCACCTACACTCACGCACTCTACGTGATTTAAGAAAGCATGAAAGAAAACATGAAAAGTTAGTCTCATATACTCACACACACTAAGTAAAAACAAGAAAAACAAAGTTACCTAAAAATTAAAACAACTTAATTTCTATTCTTAGAACATGTTAAAAACACATAAAAAGATGAAATAAAATTTAAAGAAGCAAAATTTTTTTGAAAACAAAGTTAAAATCAAAGTTATTGAAAAATTAAAACGTTTACATTTTCATCCTTAGGATTTCATAAAAGTGATGAAAAAATGAAAATAAAAATTAAAGGAACAAAAAAGTTTTACAATCCTAAAACAAAGCTAAGTAAAAAAAATAGAACATTTTAAAATCACTTTTACAATTTCATAGGAATGAAAATGTAAGACTTTTTAAGGATTTTTAATACAACTTTGATTTTGGAAAGAACACTTGAACAAAATTTTGCCATTATAACGGCTCATTTTTTAGATAAAAATCTATAATGAAACCTATCATGACAACTAACTAAGGGCATATAAAAAAAATTACTCTCATACACACACACACACACTTTCATAAAGATGAACAAAGATGAACAGAAGGATAAAAAGAAGAAGAAAAATGAGCCATCAAAATCCATTTTCATTCCAAGTAGTGAGAAAAAAGAAAGAACATACTTTTTATTTCTATAATTAAAACTATTACAAACTAGTACAAAGCTAAAGAGAAAGCTAAAATAAACATAAGAAGGGAGGGGGAGAAAGTTCTCCTTACATTGGATTGGAAACACCAAGGGCAGCCCACAAGAAGACACACTAAAATTGGCTCAAAAAAGTGAACCCTTGGCCCTCACAAAAATTTTTTATTTATAGACAAAAAGTTCGGGTTTGACACGCCCTAGTCACGGGCGTGACAGGGGGCGTGTCGGTCAGTTGCGTTTTTGACTTGGCAAACTCGGCGAGCTGGCGTAATTCTGGAAGGTCGGGGAGTGACACGTGGCGGTCATGGGCGTGACAGGCATGGTCACGGGCATAACAGAGGGCGTGTCGAGCAGTGGTCGATGATCTTCGAGCGCCGATCGACGATCTTCGAGCGCCGATCGACGATCTGGAAGCTTCTGGAAGGAACATGTGGCGGTCACGAGCGTGACAGGCTTTGTCACGGGCATGACGGGGGGCGTGACTTGGACCGCTGGCAGATCTGATGTCGGCAGCGGTGACTGTTGGAAAGCGTTGAGTGTTGGCATCGACACGGGCGTGACGATCTTGACACGGGCGTGACCGGATTGTGTTGAGTGTTAACAGTAAAATCGTTGAGTGTCGACTGGCTGAAGGCGTTGAGTGCCTGTCACGGGCGTGTCGGGCATGGTCACGGGCGTGACAGGTCAAATTTTGACTTTTTCTGAAATTTTTCAGAAAACAAAAAAAGGGTAAGTTGGAATTGTTTTTTTACAAAAAGAAGCATATTTATTAAACAACGCAAACAAAAAAGGTAAAAATAAAGTAAAATGACTTAATAAAAATACTATAAAAGTAGTTATATTTACAACTCATCAGCGGGGACGTATTGATCCTTGAGAAGATTTTTCATAACATGCCAACCGACAGGGGGAACACCATTCTCAGCTCCGAAACGTCGCTCCTCATTTAACCAAAATACTTTGGCTCGTCCCGTTAACTTCATCCTAGCAACTTGAACCTTATGCAGGTCCAATAGGCGATTCCACTGAAAATAACACTCCATATCCATAACCCAATTCATAAAAATTTGCGGCTCGCCTTAATCGTCGTAGGTGGGGCATTTATTTTGATGGTGTGGGTAAGGTCGACGTCTCGTTCAAGGCGATGATGTTGTGGACGAGCACGTGGAGAAAAATCACCATGGTCGTCGTCCTCATGGTGGAGGTGACTGTGGGTTTCCTATGACCTCTAGGTGGTGAGGGGGTTTGGTTGGCCAAAAGTTTGGCCATCATTCCTCGGAGTTCCCCCAGTTGTTGATTCATCTCAAAGCGAAGTTCCTCAACCGGAGTGGGGTTTTGATTTGGGTATCATTCCTCGGCCATACTCGACGAGGATGTGTGATACTCGTGTCCGGAGTTGGTGTGATACTCGTGACCGGATCTAGTGGGCATGCGATGTGTAAGAAAAAAAATTTGTTGGTGTTGTTTTTATGAGAAAAATAAATGTGTGCACACGTAAAGCCTAGGTGAATTAGTACGGACCGGGGACAAGTTAACAAATTGGAACGTGATTGCATAAAGGGTTGAAAGTGACGCAGGAGGACCGACAAAGATTAAGAAATCTTTACGCCGAAGTCTGATACGAAATTGATGTAATCCTAGGCCGCCCAATTGCGACGCAAGGCGAACCCTCTATTTAACATATCCGAATTACGCTCACTAATTTCACAAGAGAGTTAGCCACCAATAATCAATGTTATTTCTTTCACAAGCACAAACAAAGGGAGATCACCCGACTAAAATATGAAGATCAAGTTTAGTCGATTTCTAATCCTAAAACAGCGTTGGCGTAGGATTCACCGGATCATTCAAAAAAGAAAAAAAACAAACGCTTAAAATCACAAAAGATTTGTTTTGAAACGTGCAGCGATTAATCCAAAGCTATCCGAAAATCACGCCTTATCTTCCACCAAACCGTTACGTGGAAGAGGAAACACACAAGGAGAGGTATAGAGATTTGTTACCCAACCCAAAGATAAGTTTTGCGGCGAGTCACACGCCACGGATCCACCGGAGTCACACTGGGGGAGAGTATGCACGTCCTCCAACTTTGGAATCTCACCGACGGAGTTCTCCACGCTGTGGAGTGGCCACAAAAGGGGCAGAGGGCCGACCAAGGAGGAAGGAGCTGGGCGGCGGGATGGTTTCGGGCTGGCCGAGAGATCCACAAGGCTGCTCGTTTTTTTAGGGTTCAAAAACTCTATTTCATTCTTATAATTGCCCTATATATAGGCTTAGTTTGTGCAATACAAACCACACATACAAGAGGCTTCATCCTAGCCTTTAAAACAAAGATGAAATAAAAACTATTTAAGATAAAAGCTTAAATAAAGATAAAACTGCAGCAGTAATAAACTAAAATAAACGCGCTGCTTAATATGCCAAAACATATTAAACATTATTTAACTAAATGCGGTCGCGGGCGGAGGTTGTAATGGCGTTGGCGTGAATCCAAATTGTTGTCGCGACGATGGCGTGCATCCAAATTGTTGTCGCGGCGTCGTGAGTCTTTGCATGGTATCGGGATGGCATCACCGTCAAGCTTCACACAGTCCTCAACACGATCTCCATCATGATCTACATCACGTGCCCATCAGAAAAGCTCCTCCCCACCCGACTTACTCAGCACTGGAACCTGCTCCATCCTTATCTACAACATGCCCAGGTTGCAGCTTGACCTTGCAGTCTCGTTTGAAGGGACCTGGTTGATTGCACCTGTAGCACTTCAACTCCTTCCAGTTCATCTTAGGAGAAACACTCCTCTCTTGCAGATATGAAGTTGAAGGCCTATCCTCAGCAATAGTCTTCTTCTTCTTCTCCCATCACTTCTTCTTCTTACCTATTAAGAGAGCCTCACTACCTCCTTCAGAGATAGCGACCTCAGTCATCTGTCTAGCCAGACTCTCCTGCGAAGCCAGCAGGTTCTCCAGCTCCAGCAAGGGTGGTTGAGTAGCCCAACCTTGAACAGAAGTCGCGAAGGACGCATATTCCTTCCGCAAGCTGCAGATTATGTGCATCTTCAACTTGGCTTCAAAAATGGGCTCATCAGGGTCCAGCGCTAAGATTTCAGCGCACATGTTCTTTATCTTAAGAAAAAACTTTGAGATGGGAAGATCAACTCATTTTACAGGAATTGTAGTCTTGTTACATTCTTCCTGTTGAACAATCCATCGAGGGATGCCCAAATCTCAACAACAGACTCACATCCTAAGATGTGATCAAAGAGTTCGGGCGAGATAGCCCGCTTGAGAGCAAACTCTGCTTTTGCATTGGTCTTTCTCCAAGCTCTCACCTGTTCAGCAGTACCAGTTGCAGCAGTTACTTCTTACATGTAGTCACTGCCGACGACTTCCCACAACTCCTCACCCAGAAGATAGCTCTTCATACACGACTACCACTTTTTAAAGTTGGTCGGTGTATGAAGCTCAATACCAAAAACCCTTGTGAAACTACCTTTCATTGCAACAAACACTGATCTATAACTTCCAGAAGCGCCGAGCACAACTAAGGTTGATCACTGCTCAAGCCTCTGTTCCCTCTGATACTATGTTGAAATTTCTCAAGATGACTAAGAGATAGTTCTGATACTAAGTAAAACTTTCAGAGTTATCAAGATGGCAACTTGATCAAGCCGAAAAACGGGAACCCCGGCGCAGGAACACTCCAACAATAAACCGAGATCAATAAACCAGATGCAAGGAAAGTAACAAGCAGACCATATATTACTAATCTTCTTTACAGCAAGATGTATACTTGGCGAGACATGATTTCGCCATGTAAAACAAGCAAGCAAGAAATAACAAAAAACAAGCCGGGCGAATAGAAGCTGAGACCGCCGCCCTTGCCGAACTCAATAGCGAAGTCCGCTGAGACCGCGAGGTCGCACGGACTACCCATTATTCTGCTGAACACCTTGTCCTCTCTCTGCAAGCAGCATAACCGCAGAGATTGCCTAGCTGCTAGAGTCCGAGAACAAGAGCTGCTACCGAACTGAAGAACAGACCGCCGAAACTAGCGGACAAGTTATTGAACTGGAAAGCTGGAGAGAAGACCGACTAGCCGTAAATGCGACCTGCTGCCAAATCGCTGATTGTAAACTGCAAGCTTCACTGATCCCTGAATGCAGTCAGCACCAAAAACCTGCCTTCTCAGTGCTAGCCGCACAACCTGTAAATAGCAAACCGGTTAACCTTTTCAAACCGCGCGGACTGAAAATCCGAGGTCGCGGCTATAAATAAACGTTCAACTTACTATTCATTCAGTTAATTATTATGTCACAGGGGGGGGTCCTATTTATAGGCGTGGAAAGGAGTGTGGTCACTTTCCTAGTAGATAGAGATACCACCCCATCCCGCAGCTAACACAGAGTACTCCGCCAAGTCTGCATGGACAAGGACAGACACCAGCCTATCCGCCTGCTATCAAAGGAGGCCGGACAGGAATCCAATCCGCATGCCAGCGGACGCCGCACCAGCCCGCAATAAACAATGTCCACGACCAAAGGCACAAGCCGCCCGGTCAACCAGCGGACATTGAGGACACTGCGATCAAAAGCTGAACTTATCACAGATGACCAAGTTCCAAACCGAAGAACCTCTGACGCGAGCTCTACGGACGGGAACAACTGACCACCCAGTCTGTCAACTCCAAAACAGCTAGCCTAACCGCGAACTCTGCGGTTACCTCCTAATTGCACCACCAAAGCAAGGGCACATGTCAAAGCCGATCTCCCGATCTCCAAAAGCAGTCTGCTTCAAGCGGACTCAACGAACTCAGAAAGAGTCTGCCCCTCCCGCGGATACACCACCTACCCGCACGGTTACTCCAGGGAACTAACCAACTGCTGAACAGCTAGCCGAACTGGCTGGTCGCCATCACCAGGCTGCAACATCAGACTGCCCAGGCCGCACCATCAGTCTATAGGACTGTTCGCCCAGGCCACGCGGTCTGCCTGATCAACCCCGCGCCCCCACTTTCACTTCACAATTTCAACAGGGACATGGTTTTTCTGAAGGTCCCTCCGATGTCAGGTGTTAAGAGATTTGAAAAGAATCATAAGTTGGATCCCAGGTATGTGGGACCTTTCCCAATTGTGGAGCGCATTGGAGTGTCAGCTTATAGATTTGAGTTGCCTGCTTATTTCCCTGGTGTTCACGATGTGTTTCACCTGAGCCAGTTGCGAAAGTGTGTTCATAGTGATTGACATGTCCTTGACTCAGCGCCCCTATTGCATCCTAATCTCTCGTATGCCGAAGAGCCTGTCCGTATTCTGAAGATGCAAGATCGAGTGGTGAGAAAGAAGACAATTTCAATGGTTAAAGTTCTCTGGCAAAATCAGGACGTCAGGAGTGCAACTTGGGAATTGAAATCTGCAATGAGAGAATCTCACCCGCAGCTATTCTCCTAGTCCTCTCTGGTTAGTATTTCTATCGAGCGAGTTTTAGTATATTTCTCTCTTTCCTCTCTTGTTTTGATGCGCGCATTAAGTTTTGGGACAAAACTTCCTTTTTGGAGAGGTGACTGTAACGCCCCTGAATTTTCCATCAATTATTTTAATTCTCTTTGTGACGTCATAATGACGTAAGGGCGTTACGTTAATGCGGAGTTGACAGCGCGTCCCCATTAGTGCGTTTCCGCGTCCGTTAGGTCGAGCCGACCAAATTTTGGAATTCTCGTCGAAATTGTAAAATTTCAAAATACGAAATTAAATCAATTAATTTTGAATTTGTCTGTCAAATTTCGTCACAATCCGAGCATTATTGGAGCCTCGGCAAATTTTCAAAGTTTTGTATATTTAATGTTCGCCGTAAACTTCAGATATTAATATCTCGAGAACGGGGCGTCAGATTTTTGTTTTGACTTCTCCATTTGATTCGTAACACCGGCATTTGCCTAAGATGCGAATTTCGTTTGAATCGGCATGCGTTAAGCCCTTCATAATAATATAATATTTATAATATTACTTTTATTATTATTATTATTATTATTCATAATCTCACTCACCGAATCATACTCTCACTCACGGAACTCCCCCCTTCCACATTTATTCCTAACAGTTACTAATAATAATATTATTATTATTATTATATTTATTAATATTATTATTAATAATAACATAAGATTCCTTTTGTACACCCCTCCCCTTCGGATGATACTCACTATCCTACTTATTATTATTATTATTATATATAAATATGCAATCTCATCTTCTCGTTCCCATAAATGTCGTGTTGGCCGCGACACCTTTTCCTTTGTGGATCTTTCGACCGTGATCTTGGGAGCGTCGGTGGACGAAATCTCTGCCGGAGCATAGATCCGAGTTGCTCTCGCCGAGAGCTACGTGTGCGCGGTAAGATTTTTCCGTTTCGTGGACTTTTTAGCGTAGGGTTTTCGGCCCTAATCTCCATTTTGGCCAAATCTTCGTAGGTTTCGCCTTCTCGCGCATCCGCTTGGTTCGATCTACGACGTGAAGTGATTCAGATGACGATTCCGGGAAAAATCGAGGCAATTGGTGGTTTCGCTTGCTTTTCTTCCTTTGTGTTTACATCCGATTGTTAGGTGTTTAGTAAGTCTTACTTTGTCGAGTAAATTAGTAAGTGTCGGCCCGTGAAGTTATAAGTTCGTCGAGTATTAGTCCATTTCATCAGTGTTTGTTAGTCGTGTCGTTTGTTCGACGTGTTGTTTGTTCGTTGAGTCGTTTGTCTATCGTGTCGTTTGGATCGTCGCATCATTTCGACAACGTAAAACACTTGTTTCGTAGTGAACATCGTAAGTATTGTGAATATCTTGGCGCATACCGTTTGACTTGGAAATCATCGTTATGAAAATTTGTGAGTCTTGTCGGGCTATTTGTGTCGTCGCGTCAATTGCGTCGATCGCGTGTCACGATTTTGGTTTAGAAGTTTATAATATGACACATAAACATATATATAGAATGTTTGTTGGGTTGTGCGCGTTGGGGTTACTCCCTTAGCACAGTGATGTGTTTGTTGGGTCTGTGCACGTCGTGGTTACTCTCCCGGCACAATACCTCTCTTGTTTGTGAATCATACACCCAGGCTTGCCGGGTGTTTTGATGCCCTTCTTGAGCGGATCCGTCTCATTTGAATTTGACTAATAATATCCAATAATATACATATATATAACTCTTTTTGGCACTTGGTATTGAGGTTGCTTAGTTATAACGGCTTAGCTAGTTCAATTCTTGTTGTATCTTCTTGATTATTATTGACTTTTGCTGCTAGTTTGTTCGCTGGGTCTCCGTCTACTTGGAAGTGTGTGTTGAAGTATGAGACCGATCGGTCTGGCGGTCTAAGTCTGGCGGGTTGTTGACCGCGCGGTCTAGCGGTTACTCTCCAGCGGTTTGATATCCAGACTGTTGTTGTTTGTGGTCCGAGCGGTCTGGCGGTTTATCTCTGGCATCTTGGAGACCGGGCGGTCAAGCGGTCTCCTACTGCGGCTTGTTCTCTTCCTTCTGGTGTTGCCGAGCGGTTAGCACATCTGTCTAACCGCTCGGCCTATTCGGTCTCTTTATTTCTAGCCGCACAGCTCTGTAAATTTTTTAGTCCCATATTGTCCATTTGTACTCTCTCATCTCTCCTCCATTCTATAAAAGGGAGGCCATACAATTGTAAATCTTATCTTTTTGAATAATAAAACTTTCAATTATTCAAATTTCTGGCTTATTTCTAGTCGCATGTTCGCTACTTTCATATGGTATTAGAGGACTCGATCGTTTCCACCTGATTCGGTTTGCCTCTATCCGCGCGGTTTGTTCTTTTCTGTTCGCACGGCTTGCCCTTCTCCTCCTGTTCTTTGAGCCCTCTCTGTCCGCTCAACCTGTCCGAGCGGCTTGTTCCTGGTCGCGCGCCCTGTTGCTGCCCCTCTGTGTGCGGCCTTTCTGCTCTTCCTCCTTTTCTGTTCGTATCTGTTTCTCGCGGCCTCTTTTCTCCTCTTCTTCACACGACCTCCTTTAGTCGCGCGGTTTCCTATCTTTCGCCGAACTCTGTTTGTTCGCGCGGCCTACCTTGCTTCGTGCGATCTCCTTTATTCGCACGACTTCTTCCCCTCTGCTTTATTCTGCTTCTCTAGTCTTGCGGTTTGGTCGTGGCTTCTCTGGCCACTGATGTGTTGGCATATTTACCGTTGCGTTCTTATTGATTGTCTGTTGCGGCTTTTCTCGAATCCGTTGTGGTTTCTCTTGCTCTCGCAGTTTCTTTATATTTGTCCGCTTCTTGCTTGTCGTCGCGATCTGTTCATCTTTCCGCGGCCTGGTCTTCTTGCCGCTCTCTGCTTCCTCTCTCTCTCTTCTAGTTCGCTCGAACCTTGTGTATGTTCGCGCGAGTTCTTCGCTGTTCGCCCGGACTCTTTACAGTTCGCGCGACCTCTGTCCCTTTACTTTTTTCTGCTTCCTGGTCATGGCCCTTCTTGTCGCTGGTGTGCTGACACCGTGACCGTTGAAGCTTCTCTTAGCCCGCTGCGGTTTCTTTCTTTTGTCCGTGCGGCCTTCTCCCTGTCTATCCGCGCGACCTCTCTTCTACTCGCGCGGTTTCCAGTGTTCTCTAAGGCTAATTCCGGTCTCTCTACCTCCTCTCGTCTATCTGCCTCAGTGGCCACGACTTCAGGTAGTGCCCATGTCGTTACCCGAGGTAAGTGGCTGATTGACTCTGGTGCTACAAATCACATGACCGACAATCCTCAATACTTCTCTCTCCTAGAAATGCATGATCGGTTTCCCCCAGTTCTTGTTGTGAATGGTTCACCTTTCCCAGTTCATGGGACGGGCATGGTTCAAGTCACCCCGTCTCTTCGCTTGGCGGACACCCTCTGTGTCCCAAAATTCCCTTGCAATTTATTATCCGTTACTACTTTATGCAGGCAACTTCAGTGCTCTGTCTTATTCACTCCCACTTCTTGTTCTTTTCAGGACCCAAGGACCCAACAGACGATTTCTACTGAGACTGAGAGCGGCGGCCTCTACTTCCTCGACAACATTTTCGCTCTATCCGCCTTCTCCTCCTCTTCTACAGATCTTCTTCAATGGCATCTTCGCCTTGGACATCATCCTCCTCGGATTCTTCGTCAGATTCTGCCTCACTTACCTCCGACCAGTCCTCCGCTCAACTGTGATGCGTGTCAGCTTGGCAAACATCAGCGAACCTCCTTCCCTCCGAAGCAAGGCCGTGGCTCTTCTCGCCTGTTTGATCTCATTCATTCTGATGTCTGGGGTCCTGCTCCTATTCTCACCGTTGGTCGGGGTAGTTCTTACTTTGTAACCTTTATTGACGATTTCTCTAGATGTACCTGGGTGTACCTATTAAAAGATCGCTCTGAACTCTTTTTTGTATGGAAATCCTTTTATTATATGATTAAAACTCAGTTTGATATTTCTATTAAAGTCTTTCGCTCTGATAATGCTAAGGAATATCTTATTTATGAGTTTTCCTCTTTTTGTATGCAACATGGTCTTATCCATCAGACCAGCTGTGTTTACACCTCCCAACAAAATGGGGTGGTGGAGCGTAAAAACCGTCATCTACTCGATGTCACTCACACTCTCAGGATGCAGATGCAGGTGCCTCGCTCCTACTGGGGCTATGTTGTTCTCCTCGCATGCTATCTCATCAATCGCATTCCCTCTACGGTTCTCCATGGCCAGACCCCCTTCTCCATTCTTTACCCAAGCAAGGAACCATTTCCTCTCCCTCTCCGTATCTTTGGGTGTACTGCTTATGTGCATGCTCCGTCCGCTACCCGTGACAAGCTTTCCCCCCGTTCCACCAAGTGTGTCTTTTTGGGTTACTCAGACCACTCAAAATGGCTATTGTTGCTTTGATCCCGTTCTGCGCAAACAGTTTTTCTCCGAGGATGTGACCTTCTTCGAAAATGCGTCCTACTTCTCTCCTCAATCCCCTCTTCCTCTTGATGTCTTTGACTCTCCACTGTCTCTCTCTGTTCCTTCCACGCATATCGATGTCTCCACTCCTTTCTCATCTCCTCCTTCGTCTCCTCCTCTCTCCGTTATACCCCCTCTAATCCCCCCTCTTCTCTACAGCCGTCTCTCTCTAGTCCCGGGCCAGCTTTTTCTGCCACGGACGCTCCGGTCACTCAGGCGCGAGTTGACCTAAATCTTCCCATTGCTCTTCGCAAAGGGGTGCGGGCATGTACCCAACACCCGCTTGCGGAAGTTGTTTCCTATGATTGGCTTACTCCTTCTCGCAGGTGTTTTGCTTTGGCTATCTCGGCTACTACCACTCCCCGCACCTACCAGGAGGCTCTTTCTATTCCTCATTAGAAATCTATCATGGATAAGAAAATCGTCACTCTTACTAAACGGGGTACCTGGACCCTTGTTCCTCCACCAGTGGGTATTGATGTGGTTGGCTGTCGATGAGTGTTTGTTGTGAAGTTTTGCCCGGACGGCACTGTGGAGCGCTAGAAGGCCCGGCTGGTGGCCAAAGGCTTTACTCAGACTTATGGGATTGACTACTTTGATACTTTCTATCTGGTTGCTCGCTTCAGCACCATCCATGTTCTTCTCTCTGTGGCCGTCAATAGGGATTGAGCTATTTTCCAGCTTGATATCAAGAATGCCTTTCTCTATGATGATCTTTAGGAGGACGTCTACATGGAGCAACCTCCTAGGTATGTTGCTCAGGGGGAGACACGAGTATGCTAGTTGAAGAAGGTCATCTATGGCCTAAAACAGAGCCCTCGGGCATGGTTCGACAAGTTCAGTGGTATTGTGGCTTCCATCGACTTTGCAAGAAGTTCGGTCGATCACTCCTTGTTTATTCGCAAAACCGCATCGGTACTGGCAGTTTTGGCGGTGTATGTGGATGATATTCTTCTTACCGGCGATGATCAGGCTGGGGTGGACTTGACAAAAAAACACCTTCATTAACACCTGGTTACAAAGGATATGGGCTCCCCGAAATACTTTTTGGGGATAGAAATCTCTCGGAAGCACAACTCGTTGGTTCTCTCCCAACGGAAGTATGCTCTTGAACTTCTACAAGAGGCAGGATTGACTAGTGCGAAACCGGCCCGGTATCCCATGGCTACTGGAGAAGTCAAGACATGGACAGGTTACTCGCCTCTTCTATCCGATGCCATAAGGTACAGACGTCTGGTGTGCAAACTTATTTATCTCACAGTGACTAGACCCGACATCGCCTATGATGTAGGCAAGGTTAGTCAATTCATGCAAGCTCCTAGGGAATGCCATCTTTAGTCTACCTTGAAGATATTAGAGTATGTCAAAGCAGCACTAGGAAAAGGGCTAATCTTTCAGAATAATGGTCATCTGGGGGTTGAAGCCTACTCAGATTCAAGCTATGTGGATGATAAAGGTGACCGTAAATCAACATCTGGCTTTTGCACATTTGTTGGAGAAAATCTTATGAGCTGGAAGAGAAAGAAACAGTCTGTTGTCTCCAGGTCCAGTGCAGAAGCCGAATATTGAAGTATGGCGTCAACCATGTGAGTTAAAATGGTTGCGTGCTCTCATGCTTGACCTAGGAGAGGTCTACGACTATCCTCTTCCTATGTTCTGTGACAATAAGGCCGCTATATACATATCCAAAAATCCGGTCTTCCATGAGAGAACGAAACATATAGAAGTCGACTGCCATTTCATTAGGGAAGAGGTCTTGAAGAGACAGATTTGCACTCCATTCGTCACCTCCGACAAAGAGTTGGTGGATATCTTCACCAAGCCGGTTTCTACTTCCTTCTTTCACATTTGTGACAAGCTGGGCATGATTTATATCTATGCTCCAGCTTGAGGGGGAGTGTTGAAGTATAAGACCGATCGGTCTTGCGGTTTAAGTCTGGCAGGTTGTTGACCGCGCGGTCTAGCGGTTACTCTCCAGCGGTTTGATATCCAGACTGTTGTTGTTTGTGGTCCGAGCGGTCTGGCGGTTTATCTCCGGCATCTTGGAGATCGGGCGGTCTCTAACCGCTCGGCCTATTCAGTCTCTTTATTTCTAGCCGCACAGCTCTGTAAATTTTTTAGTCTCACATTGTCTATTTGTACTCTCTCATCTCTCCTCTATTCTATAAAAGGGAGGTCATACATTTGTAAATCTTATCTTTTTGAATAATAAAACTTACAATTATTCAAATTTATTGCTTGTTTCTAGTCGCTTGTTCTCTACTTTCACATGGTATCAAAGGACTCGATCGTTTCCACCTGATTTGGTTTGCCTCTATCCGCGCAGTTTGTTCTTTTCTGTTTGCGTGGCTTGCCCTTCTCCTCCTGTTCTTTGAGACCTCTCTGTCCGCTCAACCTATTCGAGCATCTTGTTCCTGATCGCGCGTCCTGTTGCTGCCCCTCTGTGTGCGGCCTTTCTTCTCTTCCTCCTTTCCTGTTCGAACCTGTTTCTCGCGGTCTCTCTTCTCCTCTTCTTCACACGACCTCCTTTAGTCGCGCGGTTTCCTATCTTTTGCCGTACTCTGTTTGTTCGCACGACGTGCCTTGCTTCGTGCGATCTCCTTTGTTCGCACGACTTCTTCCCCTCTGCTTTGTTCTGCTTCTCTAGTCTCGCGGTTTGGTCGTGGCTTCTCTGGCCGCTGGTGTGTTGGCACATTGACCGTTGCATTCTTCTTGATTGTCCGCTACGGCTTTCCTCGAATCTGCTGTGGTTTCTCTTGCTCTCGCAATTTTTTTCTATTTGTCCACTTCTTGCTTCTCGTCGCGATCTGTTCGTCTTTCCGCGGCCTGGTCTTCTTGCCGCTCTCTACCTCCTCTCTCTCTTCTAGTTCGCTCGAACCTTGTGTATGTTCGCGCGACTTCTTCGCTATTCGCCCGGACTCTTTACAGTTCGCGCGACCTCTGTCCCTTTACTTTGTTCTGCTTCCTGGTCGTGACCCTTCTTGCCGCTGGTGTGCTGACACCGTGACCGTTGCAGCTTCTCTTAGCCTGCTGCGGTTTCTTTCTTTTGTCCGTGCGGCCTTCTCCCTGTCTATCAGCGCGAATTCTCTTCTACTCGCGCGGTTTCCGGTGTTCTCTATGGCCAATTCCGGTCTCTCTACCTCCTCTCGGCCTCTGATTTGGTCTATTTATTTCTAGCCGCACAACTCTGTAAATTTTTTAGTCCCACATTGTCTATTTGTACTCTCTCATCTCTCCTCCATTCTATAAAAGGGAGGTCATACCTTTGTAAATATTATCTTTTTGAATAATTAAACTTTCAATTATTCAAATTTCTGGCTTGTTTCTAGTCGTCTGTTCGCTACTTTCACAGTTTGTTATTGTTGTTTAGTTTCTTTTATCACTGTTTGCAACTTGTTATTGAGGTGTTCTCCTTTTGAATGCCTCAGGTTCAGAGCAGTAGCAGGTTTGACTAGTAGAGTTCGTGGTTTTCAAAGCTGTGTCTAGTTGCTATTACTTGTTTTCTTCCTCAGTATAGTGAGGTAGTTGTTTCTTTATTTCAGATTAAACTTGTAACCTATGAGTTCGTGTCATTTTGTTGATGTCCATAGTGTTAGTTTCTGATGTTAGGCTACTTGCCATTTTACTGCTGTTACATTCTGTTAGTTGTGCACTTGCTCTCTGGAAAGGATTTATGTTAGGATGCTTGTTAGGTATTTTAAAATATAAAAGCTGCATTCAATTCTAGTGTAGTTACATAACAACTATTTTAACTTAAACTCATTCTATTTTAAAAGCCATAAAACAAATTTTTTACTTATACTAAATGTAGAAGTCACATTTCCATTGAAAAAATTTGTTGAGTCTCTATGCTCATATAGGACAATAAATCAAATAAATTGAGTATTTTCCGCTGCGAACTTATACTTTCTCATTCGTGGACAAGTAGATCCATCGGACCAAGGGACACAATCGATTATTTCTAAAAATACAAAATATGTTTTAAAACATAATTCATGTGTCCTTTTTATAAAATAAGTGAATGGACATGTTTGTTTGAACGTCTGCAGTTGTCCCCTACACGGCGTGGCATCACGGTCACGTATTTTCTCTCATTCTGATAATGTTTTAATACTGAGAAAATGCAGGTTATGACAAAAGCCGCCCCCACCGGTCGCGAGTCCAGCGGGGTGGTCGTGGCGTGTGGAGGCCGGGCCAGCTCGGGGCGGCCGGGCCGGCTCGGGGCAATCGGGCCCGCTCGGAGCTGCCGGGCCGGCTCGGGGCGGCCAGCCGGAGGGTAGAAAGGGAGAGGGCCGGCCACTTAGCCAGCCCCGACCGGCTACCGGAGGCGGGATCCTGCGCGTGGGGATCTCGAACGATCACATGTACAGATCGTGTGCGGCGGTCAAACCCATGATCCCACTAATGTGGTGGGGATAATGGGGGAGTAGGCTAAATGCACACCCATTCTCCATTAAAGATGGTTCTTCCCCATCAATTTCCCCCCGAAATCCTGGGTATTAGAAACCGGCACGGGTGAAGAACAAGGATTTCTTCCCTCGGGAGCTTTTGGCAACGGCGATGATGATGGCGAATGGAGAAAAACCGGCGAAGAAGGACGGCGGCGCCCTGCAAGCCTAGGTAAGATGTCAAAACAGGCAGAAAATTGTGGGGACGAACGCCGGAGCGCACACCCGTAGGCGGGCGCGATAGTAGGTGCATGCAGTTGTGTCCACGCGCGCACCTGGTCGCGTGCGCGTGCGGACTCTGGTGCGCGTGCGCACCAGGGCGCGCGCGCACCAGGATGCGTGCATACAGACTCAGGTGTGCGCATGTAAAATCGCCTTACCAAACCTTGGCCCAAGTCGGGCCGGAGGGGATCTTACCTGCCCAAGATGTCAAACCAACGCTCCTTAAGTGGTATCAAACCACACAACTAAACGCTAGTTGGCTGCCTTGCTCGGCTTGAATCAAAACCTTCACAGCTTATGATAGAGTATTGCGGAAGCATTAATAGGAAGGTATAACAAATATATATATAATAATATATATCCAAAAGAGTACGCAAAGGCCGCAACCACTATTTATACATGAAGCTCGTAGGCTACGAAAATACTACTACTACAAACTCCTCATGCTCTCAATCATGCTTGCTAGTACTCACGTCTCGAAACTCTGGAGATGATGGGCGTGCCTCTTATTGGGCAGTCCTATCAGCTAGCGTATCGTCCTGCGGCAGCTGGTCATCATGGTGCTCCGTCTCCTTTGATTGGTTATAAATATAACTGTTAGTCATAGAGCTAAGTGGAAACACATCTCCTCTCCGGATCTATATCTTGGGGACGACCTCACATACCCAACAAAAGTAAATAGCTGAAGCATGAGAGGGTTAGTACATCGTTTCATACATAATCTAGGATCAACTATCGAACGATATACGACATAGTATAACTGGAATAACAACAACATTATACGTCAGTTATAACAAAAGCTCCAATAGCTATCAACACGTACATCAGGTATGCACAACCAGTATTCATATCGCGGGTATTCAAACCTGCCAACACGTCGCGGGCATTTAGAGCCACGCACACACCCTATGTCGATATAGTATGGACTGCTTCTATTAAAGCAAGGTAGTGAGCCCCGCGGGCCTCACCGATGTGGCCATCGGTGACAGTAACCAGTCCTGCCACTTTTAGGGGTGATTGCACCGCACATCCCAGGCCCCAACATACAACCCCGTATACTCTTGGATGTGAGCGACATCCGACGATTCAACATTTTGGCCGACTAGTGTAGGAAACCCAATAGGGAAAAATCATAACGATCAGTCACCCGTGGTACTCATCTCCTTGTCTCCTTGAGTCGTCGAACTCCCCGCACCGGTATGAAAGTCTGCGAACGTGACTGACCCGCCACGATTCTCCGCATGCCATTTTCAAGCAATTAAATTTATCAATTAGCTGGCACACATCGGATCTACGGCGACCTGCCCTACTATGCTTCAAATAATTCGGGCAAGCGGCACTCAGCTCGACTTCCAACAAGGAGCATGAGAGATCTTTATTTAGGGCCAATCTTGGAGGAATACCTCAACTCCTATTATTCCCAACTAAGGCTCAACCTAATAGAAGACATCTCTTCACAGCAGGACCCAAGCTTAAAATGGTAAATTGCATGAATAAAAATATGGTAATAAAAGTTGCTGAGAATATAAGCTGCAGAATTGAAATGGTGTAATGAAATAGGACTAGTATGAAACTGAAGTAGAGATGAACTGAAAGAACTGAAAGTAAGTACTGGAAGAAACTGGACTAGTACAAGACTGGAATAGTACTTTAAATGAAATGAACTAAACTGAAAGTAAATAAGCAGGAGCAGTATGGGACTGGAGTACTGAAAAGAAAGTACTTGACTAAAATATATAAAGGAACTGGAACAAAGGGAAACTTGAATAAATCATAAAGAAAATGGTTAGTAGTCCAATCACTCCATTCAATAGGCTTCAGTTCCATCTCCATTCATAGGAGAGAAGTTCAGTTCCATCTCTATTCTTAGTAGACAAGTTCAGTTCTATCTTCATTCTTAGAAGGCAAGTTCAGTTTCATTTCCGTTCTTAGAAGGCATGTTCGGTTCCATTTTAGTTTTAGGAGGCCTTTTTTATGTTTCACCCATTATTAAGATATGATAATAATTCAGTTGTGCCTTTCAATCACGACTTAATCTGATCAGTAGACTTATTATGAGTTATACCTTTATTATTTATCGGAGAAAAAATATCAACTCAGTTTCTCGTGTCGGATCGAATCCGAGAATCTCGTGAGAGGGAATATTCTTCTTTGAATTTCAACCCCGAAAATTGTATCCAACACATGAGGAAAATTCTTCACCCAAAACGAGGTTGGGGATTATTTTACTCGAAGCTTGCAGTTTCATCTTCCGAGTCCACCCAAAAAGCCCGAGAGTTATTTTTAAAAATGAGGCGTTCGGTGGTTTTGTAAAAATCTCGAAACACTCAGAGTTGGAAATCTTGCCTCGATAACTCTCACTGATTTATCATTTGGACTTAGTATTCAATAAAGAAAGTGGTCGTGTCCTTCGATTTTCATTTTCGAAGAATTTGAGCACATTTAATTCCGAACCCGACTCTAGGCTCCAAGAAAACAAAAAATCTTCAATTTTTAGCTCAAGGTTCCCAAATTTTAATATTATCTTTAAGAGGGGCTACAAAGAAACTAGAAATTTTCTAAAAAATTTGCGAGCATTTTGGGCCTTTAAATTGGCCTTCTAATTCTTATTTAAGCTTTTAAAAATATCAAATCATTTCCAAAAATTCCCAAACTTTTTGTGGAGATTTCCCTCATCAAGGGGAACAACTTTTATGTTTAATACTTTTTTCTTAGGATCCTAGATTTTTGTCAAAAAAATCCCCAAATTTTTGATTAAAAGAAGAGGCCTGCATATAGCCAGATCAAGACCCAAACCCGCAACTGAGATCGAGCCAGACGAATTATTAGATGTTTTGCCTCCATAGCGGATCAGTCATGGATCCACTATGGGGAGTGCTGAAGCTGAGGCAGAGGCGGGATTTAAGAAGATCACAGTCGTTTGATCTCCTAGTGGAGATCAGACGGCGGCGATCAAATCTCGGTGGCAGAAGTTCACAGGCTTCTATTGCCGCCACTCAGTGGTCGTCAGGCCACAACACCACCCTCGTTCAATTCACTGGGGGTCAGCGAGCCTCGGGGCGGTGGTCTGGTGGCCCAGCATTGCCAGCCACTGTCGGAATTAATCAACCCAAGAGTGGGTGGCGCGGCTTGCTCTGCTTCCGGCAAGGCTGTGCCACCCCACCTCTCTAGTGGCCCCCAGGCCACAATACTACCACTAATCGACGCACCGGGGGTAGGGATTTTCTACGGCGGTGGTCTGGCGGCCTGGCGCCACTGGCCGCCACCGTAGAAACAAAAACCAAGCATATTATTGCTCAGTTGGATGCCGCCAGAGTGGCGAATTTCGGTAGCACCACAATAATCTGCCATCGGGGATAGAATTCCCCAGTGGTGAAACACCCTCCTAGTGCCACCACCAGCACTAGGCAAGGTTTTCCACTCACGACCACCACCCAAACTGGAGCAAGGCTCCAGTGGTGTCGTCGGCGCTCTTGCCGTCGGGAAGAACATGCAACACGTCGAGGGAGTAGGGAAGGAAGAGGGAAAAGTTTTCCACTTGGGATGGAGGAGCTTGGGAAGGTCTCGGCCGAGCCTCCATTAAAGGTGGTGGAGGAAGGAGGTGGCAGGTTTTGGATCTGGGTTTTCCGACGACCTAGGGTTCCGACATGGGGGCTTTGGGATCACCTGAGCTGGTGTGCAAGAGCTGGGGGTGAGGGTCCTTAAATAGGTTGGGGGAGGGTGGCCACCCCTTCTCTCCCCGATGTGGGATTAACCTGAGAGGAGGAGGAGATGGTTTCTCCTCCTCTATCTGTACTGGACAGCTGACCCCATCAGGTACCCCTAGACTGCTAGGTGTAAGTCATCAAGGGGAGGGGAAGGATGGGCTTGGGATTTAGGCTTGGTAGACCTTGAGAAGAAGAAAGGGAAGGGGTTGATGGGCCTTTATTAAGGCCAATTTTCAGGTCTTTCTTACTGGTGGTAGAGGCCCAAGAGATGGTAAGGGTGGAGCCCAAGCAACTTATGAAGAGGAGGTGCACTCCTTTTTTAAAAAAATTTCCAAAAAATGAGCTTTTAGGGGGGTTTGACAAAAGTCAAACCTAGGGTGGGTCCCCCTTGCTGGTCAAAGTCAAAATCGGTCCAAGCCATTAGGGGTCGGGTCAAAGTTAGGATGTGGTGTCATAATTGGTGTGCGCACGCTTTTAGGTTCACGATTAGGCCTTATTCGACCAAGGATTGACCGCGCGTTATTGAAACTGACCGGGACAAATTCCTTTGACTTTTTATTGACCACCATATGAATCCAATGTCACTGACCGGGGTCAAATCGGAGTTCATTTGCTAAGTATTCAAAATTTGCGCACTGCGACCATTAGACTTCGGATTGCGATGCAACGAGTTCCAATGCGTTCGTATCGACTTTACGAAGCCATAGAAACTGACAGAACTCAAATCGAAGTTCTCTAGTTTGATATTCAAAAATCTCATTTTCGCGACGTTATACGAGGAACGGTTATATCCACCATATCACCACAGGATTCAACGGAACGAGTTCCAACACACTATTATCGATTATACATGGCCACAAGAACTGACATAACTCAAATTAGAGTTTTCTAGCTTCATACCCCCGTCAAAGGTAACCTCTTGACCTGGATTGGGCTACGGGTAGAGGTTCGGTTCATTTTTATTGGGCCCACTAGGGTTTCAGTAGCCCAATAAAGTCGGGATGTTACAATCCGATAAAAATAAGAGGGTTTTCATCCTCGAAAACTTGCTTAAAGTAAAGGGGAAAATGAAATGTAACATACCTGGGGAAAAAGCTCTGGGTGCTTTTCTCGGACGAGTGCTTCTTGTTCCCACATATACTTGTCATATCCGCAATTTGACCACAATATCTTGACCATAGGAATGGTCTTGCTGCACAGATTTTTCACTTTATAATCCACTATTCTGACTGATTCCAACTGGATGGACCTATCTGATTGTAGCGGTACTAGCGGTGTAGGGAGGTGCTGATCTGATTTCCAGAGGACTCGCCTTAAAGAAGAAACATAAAACACATAATGGATACTTCCCAGTGGTGGGGGAAGGGCTAATCGATATGCAACCATGTCAACATGCTCTATCACTTGATAGGAGCCCAAATAACGGGGATCTAACTTCTTATGCTTCCTCAACCGAGAGATACAATGTATGAGCTTGATTTTTAGAAACACCATTTCTCCCACGCTGAACTCCACCGATCAGTGTTGGGCATCATAATACTTGGCATGCCGGCTCTGCGCTTCTGGCATTCGTTCCTGGATTAGCTGTATCGCTGCTGTAGTATCGTCAATATAAGCCACTCCTAAGGCTTATGGGTCCTCATCCCGAGCTCAAGTCAATAGGGTTCGGCAACGCCTCTCATACAATGCCTTGTATTGTGTCATATTGATGCTGGCTTGATAGATTTTATTATAAGAGAACTCAACTAAAGGCAGCAGCTACTCCCATAGCTCGTTGTGCTCCACTATGCAAAGTTGGAGTAGATCCTTATTGTCCGGTTCGTCCTTTCAATCTGTCCATCTGTCTGTGGATGGAAGCTGGTGCTAAAGGCCAACTTGGTACCCAAGTATGCTTTCCCCCGCATCCGCTCCTTGGATGTAAAGAATCCATCTCGGTCTAATACAATGGACTTCGGCACTCCGTGGAAGCAAACTACTTGTTCTATGAATAACCTGGCAAGAACGTCAGCTCCATCACCCTGTCGGTTTAAAATGAATCGCGCTAACTTGGTAAGTCGATCCACGACAACCCATATAGATTTGTTTCCATCACGGGATCGAGGTAAGCCATGGACGAAGTCCATATAAATATCCTAAAATTTCCACTCTGGTATCGGCAGGAGGCATTAAGCTTTAACCCTTTGACAGGTCTAGCACTGGTCCACGAAGTTGGTGACGTCTCTTTTCATTCCTTGCCAGACTATAGTCCTATATATGTCAATATACATCTTAAACACACTAGAGTGAATAGAATACCTCGACTGGTGCGCTTCTCAAAGAATCTCATCTCGGATTCCTCCGGTAGAGGGGATAAATATGTGGTGCCTGAACTGCAAGATCCCTTTGTGCAGATTGTACTCCTCCCATGCTCCTTCTTATAGATACTGTATGATCGGGAACACTTTTGGATCGACCTTCTGGGCCTCTCGTATTCGATCCAGGATGTCGCACTATATCTCCATCCAGTATAACTAGGACTGGTACTCCTACGGATCCCTACGAGCAACAAGAGTAATCTCCAAGTCTAATAAAGACTGAATCAATTCTCTTGGAATCTACTCCATCCAGCACCCGACTATCGAGGGTTAGCGGCTTAGTGCGTCAGCAACTTTATTAGACTTTCATGGGTGGTACTAGAGAGCAAAATCATAGTCACATAGAAATTCCAACCATCGACACTGCCGGAGGTTCAACTCCTTCTGAGTATAGATATACTTGAGGCTTTTATGATCGGAGAAGACCTCGCATCTTACTCCGTATAAGTAGTGTCTCCAAATATTGAGGGATAAAACAACTGCGCCCAACTCTAGATCGTGAGTTGCGTAATTTAGCTCGTGCGAATTTAGTTGGTGAGACGCATATGCTACTACCTTGTCATGTTGCATCAGAACAGCTCTCAATCCCTTTAGGGATGCATCCATATAAATCTGGAAACCTATGTCTCCTGAGGGGATCGTAAGGATTTGGGTAGAAGTTAGCCGCTTCTTTAATTCAACGAACACAGCCTCATATTCCGGTGTCTATCAAAATGCAATATCCTTTCTCATAAGAGCTATGAGGGGTAACACAATCTTGGAAAAACCTTCCACAAACTTCTTGTAGTAACTGACAAGACCAAGGAAGATTTGAATGTCTGATGCCGTCTTGAGTGGAGGCTAGTTCTGAACTGCTTGGATCTTAGCCTAGTCTATCGCTACTCCATTCTTATTGACGGTATGGCCCAATAATCCGACTTCCTCTAACCAGAATCACACTTACTGAACTTGGTGAAGAGCAAGTGCTCACGAAGCTTGAGTAGCACCATCTGCAAGTGCCTGGCATGGTCTGCCTTGGTCTTTGAATAAATCAAAATGTCGTCGATGAAGATGATTACAAAGTGATCTAGGAAGGGTTCAAATACTTTATTAATTAATGCCATAAATGTATAGGTTGTGTTAGTGAGTCCGAAAGGTATCACCAAGAACTCATAGACCATATCGGGAATATCCTCTTCCCGGATCCAAAGTTGATAGTAGCCATATCTTAGGTCCATCTTAGAGAAGACAGACGCACCTTGTAGTTGATCAAAAAACTTGTTAATTTGCGGGAGGGGGTACGTATTCCGTATGGTGAGCTTGTTAAGTTCTCTGTAATCTATGCACAAGCGCAGCGTATCGTCCTTCTTTTTCACAAACAACACAGGGGCTCCCCGGGGAGAGGAACTCGGACGGACAAACCCTGCATCGATCAGTTCCTGAAGTTGAATCTTTAGCTCTATAAATTCTTTAGTGGCCATCAGGTAGGCTGCTCGGGACACCAGTCGGGCTCCAGGTACAAGCTCAATTTGAAAGTCCACCTCTCGCTGCAGTGGCAAACCTGGAAGGGATTCAGGGAAAATATATGGAAAATCCCGTACCACTGGAACCTTAGAGAGCACTTGAGTTTTGTTTTCCATTTCAAAATAAATAAGGTATACCTCGCCCTTTTGCCGGACTTACTTTATTATCTGGTCAAAGGTCAATATGATGAGAGATACGGAGGGTATACCTGCCAGCATAATGATCTGTCCATCTGGGTTCTAGAGCATGACCTCTCGGGTCGAACAGTTTATCTGGGCCTTATGCTCGACTAGCCAATCCATTCCAGGGATGATGCCAAATCTGGTTATTGTTAGGAATTTCGCGTAAATTTCAAATTCTATGTTCCCTAGCATAGCCTGGAATGAGCATTTCTATATAGATGTTATATTTGAACCATCTGGTAGAAGAAATTGTATAGACAACCTGGTTGAGCGAACAATATTCTCCTTGGGTGCAATAAAATTGTTAGAAACAAAGGAGTGTGTCGCTCTAGTATCGAAAAGAGTTTTTACGGGGTGTCCTTCTACCAAAAGTAATCCTGATGAGATAAAGGTGTACATATATATCATAAAACAAAACATACATCCGATTTTGGAACACATATACATATAGTATAAACCCTATGTATCAAAATCCAACGTATATCTAACGTGTAAGATATATACTTATCACTACATCAGGATTCAGTCCTTGCTGAAGGTCTAGAGCATAAGCCTCCAAGGGAGTTACTCGGCCCTGCAGACCTCTCCTGTCGGCCCTACCTCTTTGGGCTCTTTGGCCCTATCCTCGCAGTTCCTGCCCTCCCCGAACTACTCATAATCTCGGCCTTCCTACTGCCTGTAGGCAAAAAGCTCTCATGTTACCTGGCTACTGGCAAAAAAAGCAATTCCCAGCAAATGGAACATCTTGTCACGCTGTTGAAGCAGGCTGAGGTGCTGGAGCTGGCCTAGGATCCTGCTGTTGTGCTGTTTGGGGTACTGGGGGTACTGGTGCCTATCTGGGTGGAGGTGGTAGCATGTAGGGATGCCCGTGTTGTCACTGTCTACGCTCTCTCTCCTGTCAGCGGGGAGCAGCTCCTCTATCCCATCCATGACCTCAAGGAATCTCTATCTGAACTCGGCGGTGCTGGGCCACCATCCTCTGATCTAACTCTAATGCGATAGCATGAGTCGCTATGGTATGGAAGGTGGACTGGGAGATCATGATCAAAGTATGCCTCAGGTCATCCTGCCTCGGTAGAAATGGGCAACCCGATCTCTATCAGTGGCTGCAAGGTTCCCAGAAAATGGGCAAGGTGGATGAAATCTTTCTCGTAGTCTGGCACTGTCCGGTCACCCTGATGAATGTGAAGGAACCTCTCTAGCGGTGCAGCTCGGTCGACGTCAGAAATGAAGTGATCCAGAACGCCTCTAAAAAATCCCCCTATAGGATAGCGTTCAGCGGTTGCCCCCTGAACATCAGCGGCTGGCCGCTCTCCACCAGTCTCTGGCATACCCCTCTAACAATGTCACCACCAAAGAAACTACAACAACAGATGGGCAAATCATGCCTACTAGAAGATCCTCTACGCACTCGACCCATTCTTCTGCATGCATGACAGTCTTTATGCCTCTTAAAATGGGAGGCCTCAGCCTCCAGAAGGTCATCAGTGGGTCAGTGGGTACTACCAACTACTATGGTGGTTGTGCCATAGCCATCCGGAACGTCGCCAGAATAGTTATCAACATTTCCCCCAAGTTTGTCTCAGCGAACAGTACAATCGCAAGGGCAACTACTCTAGAGGTAGAGTGGTGGGGAAATCCTTTGGAGGAGTATCTCCAGTTACTGGACTTCGATATTTTGAGAAGTAACATGAAATAAGTGTTAGTACTTTTCAAAAGTAGGGGAAATTTGCAAAAACTGCCAAACGGGAACAAAGGTGTGCGAGCATGCTATCGTACAATCTAGAATCCCTAAGCCTCTACAATAGGGTCCACCAGGATTCCATTGTATGATTCATCCCAAACCGAGGAACTAAGTGAGGGATAAAGGGATCCTGAGACTGCTCCACAAGGATAGATCATGATGGCTATCGCCTTCCCAAACCTTTGCCCGGGTTGGGCCAGAGGGGATCTTAATTGCCCAAGACATCCACCCAACACTCTTTAAGTGGTATCAAACCACACCACTAAGCGCTAGTTGGCTGCCTTGCTCGGCTTGAATCACAACATTCATAGCTCATCACAGAGTATTGTGGAAGCATTAACAGGAAGCCACAACAAATATATATATAACAATATATATCCAAAAGAGTACACAAATGCCGCAACCACTGTTTATACATGAAGCCCATATGCTACAAAAATACTACTACTACAAACTCCTCATGCTCTCAATATTTCTTGATAGTACTTATGTCTCAAAACTATGGAGACGATGGGGGTGCCTCTGCTCGGGAAGTCCTATCAGTTGATGTATCGTCCTGCAGCAGCTGATCATCACGATACTCCATCTCTTGTGATTGGTTATAAACATAGCCGTTAGTCATAGAGCTAAGTGGAAACACATCTCCTCCCTATATCCATATCCTGGGGATGAGCTCAGGCACTCAACAAAAGTAAATAGCTGAAGCACAAGAGGGTTAGTACATCATTTTATACATATGCTAGTAACAACTATTGAACGAACCTACAACATAATATAACTGGAATATCACTAATATAATACGTCAGTTATAATAAAAACTCCACTAGCTATCAGCACATCAGGTATGCACAACCTGTATTCATACCGCAGATATTCAAACCTGACAACACATCGTAGGCATTCAAAGCCACGCACATACCCTATGACGACATAGTCTTGACCGCTTCTATTCAAGGAGGGTAGCGAGCCCCGCGGGACTCACCGATGTGGCCGTCGGTGACAGTGGCCAGTCTTTTCACTGCTGGGGGTGTTTGCACCGCACAGCCAAGACACCAACGTATAACCCCGTGTACTCTTGGATGTGAGCAACATCCAGTAATTCAACATTTTGGCTGACCAGTGGAGGAAACCCAATGGGGAAAAATCGTAACAGCCGGACACCCGTGTTACTCATCTCCCTGTCACCTTGATTCATCGAACTCCCCACACCGGTACAAATGTTCTGCGGAAGTGACTGACCCAACATGATTTACTATAAGCAATTAAATTTATCAAGTTGCTGGAACGCACTATGTAACACCCCAAAACTCGAATACGATTTAGTCAATATGTTTATAATACCCTTAGTGAAGCCCTATGAAAATTTGGGATAAATTGGAAGTGTTTTGAAGGACTTTTGAAGCCCTTATAGTTTTACACGGGTTGTGACACGGGTGTGTCCAGAGCCATGTCGAGGAACACGACCTATGACACAGGTGTGTCCAGGGCCCTGTCGTGCTCTGTATTTGGCCATTTTATTGTGATTGAGGAACACGGCCTGTGACACGGGTGTGTCCAGAGCCATGTTGAGGAACATGACCTATGACACAGGTGTGTTCAGGGCCATGTCGTGCTCTGTATTTGTCCATTTTATTGTGATTGCGGGACACGATCTGTGATACGTCCATGTCACAAGCCGTGCACGGACCCAGGGAGACCATTCTAAGGTCAAATCAAGGCCTTTCATTTTATTTAGGTGGGATCCGACGGTCCAAAGTCTTTCCTGATGAGATAAGGTCGGGAAATGAGGGTTTAAACCTCATTTCCTTTGGCCCATTATCTTTCTAAGAGGTAGAGGGAGGGAAGAGCAAAGGGAGAAGAAGGAGGAATCCCGCCATTGTTGGAGCTTTGGAGCTCCAAATTGCGAGCTGAGTCTAGATCCGCGGAGGCGAGTCCGTTACGGTGGTTTTCATCCGGCTAGTTTCCGCCAAAGCGAACCTCTAGGGTAATGATTCTCTACTTGGATATGTGAAGTCCTCTTCCTTTTCCATAGAAAACCCTCTCCCACGAGTGTGCGGTGAGCGTGGGGTATTCCTTCACATAGATATGGATTATCCTCGTAGTTTTGCAAATAGAGTTCAGAATCAAAGTATAGACATAGGCATGGTGTGTGAAGCCCATCCGAACGCATTGGCCTGGATTGGTGATGTGTTCATTTTGCATGAATTGCTGGAGAAGACTCTGTGCAAAATGTTTTCGGGTTTCTATGCGGTAGATTGCAACAGGAAAATTTGGGGACTCACCCAAAGGATCACCCCGAAAACTGGGCAGAAACGCATTTCTGCTAGGTACCGCACTGCGGTAGTGTTACCGCCGACAGTAGCTCTGTGAGAGAGCTATTGTGAGGCTTTTCTCGTGGAGACCTAGGGACCAGGTTGTGGGGCTAAGAGCTCTGGGAACCCTGCTTCGTGGACTGAGTGCCGACCTTGTGCATAACCGGGTTATATATTATTATATGATTGATTCTTCGGGAATCGGGAAGGCTGACCCGCGTTGATGACTTAAATTGACATGTTGATGTGAGCAACAGGTTGAGCTGAACCGTACCTGCTCTATGTGGTTTGGTTAAAGAGACCTAATGTACGTGGCACTTACCGGGTGCATAGAGTGTGAGTCTTAGGCTTCGGCCGGAAAGACTTAAATGCTCACGATGGATGCCGCCCTGGGGCGGTGGTGAAGCCTCAGAATGGACCGAGTTCACCGATAATGTGCCCTGAGAGCACGGGGTGTGTGGTCGTGCGTGCCTACGACTGTGGTGAAGTGTACTTTAATTGTAATTTCTATACCATGGTTGGATCTACTAAAGAAATGCAGGGAAGGAGCACCGCCTCCCTGAGTAAGGGGTGGGGTCGTTATAATTTGGTCAACTTTAGCTTATCGTTGCCTTGTTTTACCACAGTTCGGTAGATTTTTGTACATGAACAGGTGAGCCAAGTGGTAAGTAGCGGTCTGAAGCCCTCGATACTGTGCTAGCCCTTGAAGGCCAAAGCGAAGTGTTTTCTTTTACTAATGTCATGTGTGGCCGGCCTGCGTGCCGAAGCATGCAAAATACTTACTGTTGTAAGGCCTTAAGGCCAAGTCTTTTGTGTATGTTCTTTTATTCCTATTGTGGCTATAATGTACATTAATGTGTTGTTTATGAGTTCTTATAACTGTTTTAAAAAGCTTCCACTAGAATGATCTGAGTTAGGATTCAAATTCCTACGGTGGTATTTTGGTATTAATACGTAACTCCGCTAACTATCTATGGTATATGGCGTGGGGCGCCGGCCGGACCTTTTGTTATATTCCATATGACGGATGGGGGTGTTAAAATTTGGTATCAGACTACGGTTTCGGTCTTCCTTATTTGAATTCATGGACGAATTCTTTTAAGGGGCGGTGAGCACATGTATGTGCGTCATCGTTATAACATGAAAAGAACCCATGAATGTCCACTTAGGAATGAAAATTCACATGTTTTAGGAACCTGCGTGTTCCTATGATTGCATTTTGTAATTTTGTTTGGTAACTTAATGGTGTGTTGTACGACTATAGGTACCAGGAGTGGCGCAAGGCAGTCAGAACACCCGCTTTCTAACGAAAGTAGTGTACGCAATGACGTGCATGCAACCCCTCTTTCGGCAGAAACAATAAGACTTATGGCCGAGGAGGTGTTTGCGATGCTAAACGCCCAGCCAGGAAGGCAAGTGCAGCATCCTGCCCCTGCAGGGGAGCAGGTATCGCTTCGAGCAGCAGAACCTAGAATTGTGGAACAAGTGGTGGTAGAGCCTTTAGTACCAAGAAGAGAAACAGAGAATCAGCTCAAGCATGTAATGAGCTTTAATCCTCCGGTGTTTTGGGGACAAGAACCCCATCCCAGGCCAAATATTGGCTCTCTCGGGTGAAGTGATTTTTGACGGCCACTAAAACGGAGGAATGATAGAAGACCACCATAAACACCTTCTTGTTGGATGGAGAGGCGAGGCTGTGGTGGGAGGAGTTGGAGCTGCATAACTTGGTTGGAAGGCAACTCATTGATGTCTCAATGGAGGAATTCTCGAGGTTATTCTTGGCAAGATACCTTCCCTCAACACAGAGGATCGATATGGATAATCAGTTCCAGAGAATGATAAAGGGAGATAGTAGCATGGATGAGTATCTCCACGAGTTTACGCGGTTGGGTCGTTATGCTTGCTCTATGTTTGCCGATGAGGAGCGTAAGACCAACCGGTTCTACGAGGGTCTGCGTGATGACCTGAGGCTACTACTTTCTGAGCCTATGACGCAAGGCTTCCTAACCCTGGTCAATACGACCCAATCATTGGAAAAAGATCTGAAGAGAGTCTAAGGGAAGAAGGACTCGAGTGCGAAGAATACGGAGTTCAAAGTGCCGAACTCCTCAAAGTCAGGGTTCCGTAAGTGGAACAAGAAGGCTGGGACTTTGGGTCTAGCCCATTCTTCGGATGTGTCCGGGGCAACTACAGGCCGAGACCAGGGCGCTTGTTATAACTGTGGAAAGCCGGGACATTTTGTTAGAGATTGTTTGAGCGGACGTCGGAAGTTCAAGAAGAAGCCTGGAGCATCTTACGCGGAGAAGAGAAAGACGGTGGATTCAACTGCATCCCACAATGCTCCAGCCAAGCTTAGAGTGTACAATCTTGGACTTCAGGAGGCCATAAAATAGGCTGACGTGGTGACAAGTATGATTTTATTAATAGCAGTTTGGCTTTATATACTTGTTGCCTTATGCATGGTAGCTTATGACCAATTGTGCCAGGCTTTATACTTGTTGGGTACATTGGAAAATGTGTACCTGATTTGAAGAAGCCCAACTTAGCTCAATGATATACATCAAGGTGTATTTGATGTTGTTTTGAGTTGACATGTGCAGGTGAAGAAGTATTAAAGAATGCAGAAAAATATTCTAAGTCCACATGTCGACACCTGAAGAAATTGTGTCGACACTTCAGAATATTTGTGTCGACACTTCAGAATATCAGTGTCGACACGGAGAAAGATTATCGACACAGAAGAAGATAGTCGACCAGAGAAAAATAGTCGACTAGTGGAAGATAGTCGACTAGTGAAAGATAGTCGACCAGAGAAAGATTGTTGACACAGAAGAAGATAGTCGACCAGAGAAAAATAGTCGATTAGTGGAAGATAGTCGACTAGTGAAAGATAGTCGACCAGAGAAAGATTGTCGACACAGAAGAAGATAGTCGACCAGAGAAAAATAGTCGACTAGTGGAAGATAGTCGACTAGTGAAAGATAGTCGACCAGAGAAAGATAGTCGACTCACAGAAGAAGTTAGTCGACCTCTACTGTGTCGACACTGGGTGGATGTGTCGATACCTTGAAATTGAGTCGACACATATTGGCAGAAGTCGACTATGCTTGTGTCGACACCAGAAGACTGAGTCGACACATTTTGGCAGAATTGAAGATTGATGTGTCGACACCTGAAGGATGAGTCGACACATACTGAGTTCTGAATCTACAACAACTGTGTCGATACACAGGACTTGTGTCGACACACAGGACTTGTGTCGACACACTGCAGAGTCTAGACCAAGTTATTTTCTGAAGAAGCTGTGTCGACTTAAAGGCAACTTAGTCGACATCATCAAAGACTGTGTCAACACCAAATTCACTTGTGTCGACACAGATAGACAGATTGGTCTCGACACTTTCTAACAGACTGTCTCGACATTTTGCTGTCCAAGGCTAAGGTATAGGAACTGTTTAAAGACTTGACAGCTGTGGGTTGCCACCGTTTAACTGAAGCCGTCAGACCTGTCAGAAATCAGTTAGAAACCGGATCAGCCGGTTACCTTGAAGAAAGTCTATAAATAGACATATTCAGAAGGAAATAAAATATAGAAGAAGAAAAATAACAGAAGGAGATCTAAAAAGAATAAACAAAAGGATTACGATCCTATTGAAGTTTCAATTCAAGAAAGTGCTAAGCTCTAAAGAAGATCTTCATCAGAAAATCTAAGAAGAAGTCTGAAGTATCAGAAAAGGTGTTGGATAGAGAGGGATCCAGTCATCTTGAAGAAGAAGAAGGAAGCCATCTGTGGTTTCTCAAGAAGCTGTTTGGAAATCAACTCAGCTAAGTTCAGATTCAAGAAGCTTTGAAGAAAGCTCAGATTCAGTTGATTTCATCAGCTGATCAAGAAGTGTCTTGTCCTCTTCTCTCTTAATAAAGGCAAGACATTAAAATATCTTTTCTAAATTTTTGTAGGATCTGTTTACACAGATCTGAGTTGTAAGCCTGTGTTATAAAGGCTGAGTGTAGGAGAGGTGATCTCTGAGTGGTAGGGCTATTTGCCTGAGTGTAGGAGAAGGTTCTTCTCTGAGAGGTAGGCCTTGAGGCAAGGCTAAGGTAGGGCTGTTGAGCCTGAGTTGTAGGAACCTATCCAGGTTCTGAGCTGTAGGATCTGAGGATCTGAGAATAGTGGAAGTTTGGCCGAATCTAGCATACTGCTAGATAGGTGAAGGGGGAAAGTGGATGTACCCAGACCTTGGGGAACCACTATAAAACATTGTGCAATCTGTGATGCTTAGTTGTCTGTGAATGCTGTGCTAGATGTTTTAATTTGTAAATTGAATTCTGCCTAGAAGTATAAACAAGAAATTAGAACCTATTCACCCCCCCTCTAGGTGTTTAGGTTATCTTGAAAGTAAAACTATCAAGTGGTATCAGAGGGAGGTTCCTCAGAAAGGACTTAACAGTCTGAGGTAGATCTGAAAGGCAGAATCAAGATTCAAAAAGATGGGTTCTGGTGAGAATCATAAGGAGCTAGGGTCTATGAAATTACCCATATGCAAGAAAGAAATTTTTGGAATTTGGAAAGAAAGAGTCAGATTGTTTATGGAGGCATCTGACCCAAGGATTTACATCACAGTACAGGAAGGCCCCTTCATACCAATGAAGGTATCAGTTCTTGATGCAAATATCCAAACTCCAAAGAGTTATTCAGAAATGACCAAGGATGAAATCATCTTGGCAACCATGGATAAAAGAGCTCAGAACATTATTGTTAGTGCCATAAATGATTCAACATTTCAGAATCTGATTCACTGCAAAACCTCCAAAGAGATGCGGGACACATTGATTGTCTACATGGAGGGATCTGAAGAAGTAAGGCAGGACAGGAAATCTATGCTCAATCAGGAGTATGAAAGTTTTAGACAAGGAAAATCTGATAGCATAACTGAGTGCTACAAGAAATTCTATAGAATTGTGAATGAGCTCATGTACTATGGAAGAGTCTTCAGTACTTATGAACTGAATGACAAATTCTTAAGATCCTTAACAAAGGATTAGGACACAAAGATCTGTGCCATAAGAGAAGTGGCTAAATTGGCAGAGATATCTCCTCCCACCTTGTTTGGAAAGTTGATATCCTATGAAATGTAACTTATGGTGAGGAAGGAGGAGGAAAAGAATTCAAAAGGAGAGCATAGAGAAAAGACTGTGGCATTCAATGCAGAAGCCACTAGAAAGAATAGGAGGAAATCACCATCTCCTCCTAAGGAAGTTGCAGAAGATAGTTCTGAAAATTCAGATAAGGGTTCAGAAAGCTGTGATTCAGATGCAGACTTTGCTGCATTCACAAGGCAATTCCAGAGGTTCTTGAAAAAGAAGCAATGGAAGTCTAGGCCTTCCACATCACAGCAAGTTGATGACTATTATCAGAAGAAAAGGTCATCAAGGAAAGAGAAGAGCAGATTAAAGCCCAGCAAAGCCACTACTTCAAAGATTTTCTGCTATTGTTGCAATAGGCCTGGACATGTAGTGGCTGACTGTCCTGATAAGAGAAAGGAGTCTTCAGACAAGAAGAAGACTCATCAGAAAAGCAAGAAGGAGAAATCCTTTGTTGCAAAAAAAGATAAGAGTCTAACAGACCAGTCAACTTCAGAGTCAGAATCTGAAGCTGAAGCATATATTGGACTATATGCTGCATCTGAAGAAGAGGAGTTTTTGCAGTTGCTAGACTCCATCAATGAACAAAAGGATCATCAGTGTATGGGGCTGATGGCAGGATCAGAAGAGGACATATGCTAGAATCAGTCTGGTCCTAATAAGGTACAATGTCCTTCTATTACATCTGTTTGTTGTTCAAGTGAAGAATCAGCTACATCTGCATCAAGTGATGTAGATGCATCTGAATCTGAAGGAGATGTCTATCAATTGATAGACAAGTATGGGGACTTGTTGCAGGCCCTTAAGAAAAGCAAGAACCTGGTTAAATCTCAGGCTCAGGAAATTGCTGAACTAAGGGTTGCTACAACTGAGTTAGAGAAAGTTATTGATCAAAAATTAAATGAAATTGCCAAGCTGAAGAATATAACTATTATTCAGATGGGCACAATTAATTATACTAATGATCAAGTGAAGAGTCTGGAGTCCAGACTTAGAATTGAAAGGGATTTAGTGGCTAGTTACTCTAAGCCAAAATCTGTCTTACCCTTGATAGATGAATTTGTCACTCAAAAGGGTAAGGCTGGATTAGGATTTAAAGGTAACTCCAGGGCTGGCAGATTCAATAGGAAAGGCAAAGCTCCTGTTCAGCCACTAAACCTTTCAGGCCCCATAAAGTTTAGTAAGGTGGAAGTGCCTTCTAACAAATATGATCATGAAGATATTCAAGGTCATATTAAGACTAATGTTCTGAAGAACAAGGGTGTAAATGCAAGCAGGCCTACCCATGGTCATAAACCCAATGGTTTTAAGAAATCAGTAGGTGAAGTTGCTGCAGCACCAGCAATGAACAGAAATTCTTCTGACAAGGAGGTATCTAGATCTAGATACAATAAGTTTGAATGTTGGTGCTGTGGCAAGAGAGGCCATTTTGCACTAAACTGCTGGTATAACCCAAGTGTTATAAAGAACAATAGTCTACCTGTTAGAAGAGGTTATGGTAGCTTTATTAATGCTAACCTGAACCAAGGACCCAAGACTTACTTGGGTTCTAAGGGTAAGTAATTCTGTGTTGCAGGTGAATCCAAGTAACCATGCCCCTATATGGTACTTGGATAGTGGTTGTTCCAGGCACATGACTGGAATAAAGGGGCTGCTGAAGGAGTATTCATCTGTCAAAGATGGACCTAAAGTGATCTTTGGTGGATCTGAAAAAGGAGTCATCAAAGGGTTTGGTAACATTTCTTCTAACCTAATTACTATCACTCAAGTGGCTTATGTAAAAGGTTTGAAACATAATCTAATAAGCATAAGCCAGCTAAGTGATTTAGGATATGACATTTCCTTTGTTAAAGATGGATGTCATATCAAAAGGTCAAGTGATCAAAAGATCATATTGACTGGGTATAGGAAGAGAAATGTATATTGTCTTAATTTTAAATGTAAGAATAAGGCTTCTCCCATCTGTCTTGTAGCTGATGACAATGCCTCTCATTATGTTAAGTGGCACAAGAGATTGGCTCATCTAAACTACAAGACAATTGGCCAACTCTTTAGCAAAGAGTTAGTGAGGAATGGACCTCAAGTTAAGTGTATAAAGGAAGGGATATGCTCAGCTTGTCAAAAGGGCAAGCAGACAAAATCCTCCTTTCAATGCCTTGAAAACAAGGATTCTGTGAGGTGCTTATACCTCTTGCATATGGATCTTTTTGGTCCAATGCCAGTTCACAGTCTAGGTAGGAAAGTCTACACTTTTGTGGTTGTAGATGACTATTCAAGATTTACATGGGTGTTCTTTCTGAAATAAAAATATGAAACCCCAAGTGTATTACTTAATTTTGTAAAGCAAATTCAGAATGAACTAAATAGTACAGTGGTCAAAATCAGAAGTGACCATGGTACTGAGTTTCAATCTGAAAGCATAACAAAATTATGTAAAGACTTTGGGATTTTCCAAGAGTTCTCCTCACCTAGAACACCTCAGCAAAATAGAATTGCTGAAAGAAAGAATAGAACATTAATTGAAGCAGGTAGAACTCTGTTGAGTGACACCTCTCTCCCAGAATATTTTTGGGCTGAGGCAGTTAACACTGCTTGTCATGTAATCAATAGGGCTACTATCACCAAAAGCCACAAAATGACTCCCTATGAGATTGTGAAAGGCAGAAAACCAAATCTATCTTACTTTAGGATCTTTGGTTGCAAGTGTTATATACTTAACAATGGCAAGTCATATTTGACTAAGTTTGCTGCCAAATCCCAGGATGGGATATTTGTTGGTTACAGCACAAATAGTAAGGCCTATAGAGTCTTCAACTTGATTACTCAAGTTGTTGAAGAATCTGTGCATGTTGTGTTTGATGAATCAAGATTAATCAACTATGAGTTGTCTTGTAGATCAAATGACTCAACAGGTATAAGCAAAAGTATGGACAAGCTCTCCATTACTGAAGTATCAAAGGAAGATGGGGCATTGGAAAATGAAGGCTTCTGTCCAGGGGGAGAACAAGACACTATAGAAGCTGATGAAAACCAAGAGATTCAGCTAAATGAAGGAGCTGGAAATGTTCAACCAGAAGGGAATCTTCCTCCAGCTACAAGACATTTAAGAGATCATCCAGCTGATCAGATAATAGGTGATCCAAGACAGGGGGTGCAAACTAGAAGCAGAAATCAAAACACAGTTCTACATTCAAGTTTCCTGTCACAAATGGAACCTAAGAAGTTTGAAGAAGCTATCCAAGACCAGCCCCGGATTGATGCTATGCAAGAGGAGCTGAATCAATTCAGAAGGTGCAATGTCTGGGAGCTTGTTCCTAAACCAAGAGGCCACAACATAATTGACACAAAATGGATCTATAGGAACAAGCTAGATGAAAGTGGAATAATAGTAAAGAATAAAGCAAGATTGGTTGCAAAAGGATACAGGCAGGAAGAAGGGATTGACTTTGATCAAACCTTTGCTCCAGTAGCAAGGCTGGAAGCAATCAGAATATTCCTTGCCTATGCAGCTTATCAAGACTTCAAAGTATACCAGATGGATGTAAAGTCAGCATTTCTGAATGGTGATCTTAAAGAAGAAGTATATGTAGAGCAGCCATCAGGTTTTGTAGATCCTCTTAAACCTGATTTTGTTTATAAGCTTAGGAAAGCTCTGTATGGGTTAAAGCAAGCTCCAAGTGCTTGGTATGAAACCCTGTCTACTTTCCTTATTGAGAATAAATTCTCAAGAGGAAAAATTGACAAAACTCTATTCCTTAGGGAATCCAAAGGCAAGATCATCTTAGTTCAGATCTATGTTGATGACATAATCTTTGGATCTACTGAAAACAACCTTTGTAAAAAGTTTGCCAAACTTATGCAAGGGAAGTTTGAGATGAGCAGTATGGGGGAACTGAAGTTCTTCTTGGGACTCCAAGTAAGACAGACTGATGATGGCTTGTCCATATCCCAGTCCAAGTTCACCAAAGAATTGATTAAGAAATATGGTATGGAGTCATCCTCCACCATGAGAACTCCTATGGGAACAAGTATGCCTATATGCAAAGATGATGCAGGTAAACCTGTTGATGAGACTTTGTATAGAGGAATAGTTGGCTCACTACTATATCTCACTGCTAGTAGACCAGATATTATGTATGCTACATATGTCTGTGCTAGGTACCAAGCCTGCCCTAAAGAATCCCATTATACTGCAGTCAAAAGGATTCTGAGATATCTTAAGGGCACACCTAATCTAGGTCTTTGGTACCCTAGGAATAGAGATTTTCAACTAACAGGCTATTCAGATGCAGATTTTGCAGGATGTAGAGAGGATAGGAAGAGTACTACAGGTACTTGTCAATTCCTGGGAGGAAGACTAATATCATGGAGTAATAAGAAGCAGACCAGTGTGGCAATTTCCACAGCTGAGTCTGAGTATGTTGCTGCTGGAAGTTGCTGTGCACAGCTATTATGGATGCAGCATCAGCTTAAGGATTATGGTATTCAAGTAAGTAGAACACCTCTTTTGTGTGATTCTAAGAGTGCAATTTCTATTGCTAATAATCCTATTTCTCATAGTAGAACTAAGCATATAGAAATAAAATACCATTTTCTTAGAGAACATGTAGAAAAAGAAGACATTTCATTGGAATTTGTGAAAACAGATTATCAAATAGCAGATGTGTTTACTAAGCCCCTAGATGAGACCAAATTCAATAAATTCAAAATTGAATTAAGTATGTTAACCATTGATTAGTGTAATCACAATATCATCAACAATGAAGTTGAAGTGGTAACAAGACATTCAAGTGATATAAAGACACATTGAAGTAGTATCAAGTACTCTGTAGTACTTATAAGTTGTGATGAACAAACAGAAATTGGCTAAGTAAGATGGTGTCGACACATTCAGTAATATTGTGTCGACTCAGGATAGTAATGTCGACAAGTCAGAGATATTGTGTCGACACAGAAAATATGTGTCGACACTTAAGAATCTTATTGTCGACTTATCCAGGAATGTAGTGTCGACTTCACCAGGATAGTGGTGTCGACACTTACAGATTTTGTGTCGACACTTATACTAAGAGTCGACACAGAATTTCTGATGCTCTTCTATATATCTCTGGTGTCGACATAACTGCAAATTGGTGTCGACACATAATAGACGGACTTGATGTCGAGACAATAGAAGCTTGTGTCGACACATTCCATCTGTGTCAACACTTATAGTCTGTTTTTGGCGTCTTTTGATCTTCTTTAAACAGAAGGTATAAATAGGTCAAAAACTCATTCTGTCGACACGCTTACAAGGTTTTCGAAACCCTGTGTCGACATTCTCCCTCTCTCTCTCTTTCTCTCATCTTTCAAGCTTTCTCGACTGATCAATGGCGCCAAAGATTGAAGATAATGTGAATGAAGGATATGAGTTGGTGCGCCAGGCCTTTGCTGCTGCCCCTCCAAATGTTCTCGGGGTTATCTCTCTCCTCTCCGACTCAGGATTAGAATTTCTGGTCTCCGAACCATCTAAGATATGGAAGAAGGAAGTGCATGAGTTCTATACTTCTGCATCTGTAGTCTCTGAAAGTCATGAGATAAAATCAACAGTTCATGGGTCACCAGTGGAAATTACACCAAGTAAGTTAAGAACAATTCTACACTTACCAATAATCGAGAATGAAGAGGATGTCCCTGCTTCTAAATCAAGGGAGGCTCTTCAATGGTGTGGATTGGATTCCATCATGAAAATTGGAGCTGCTTTCAATAGGAAAGGAATGAATCAACAGGGCAAGTTTCTGTCTGAGGTGGTTGGAAAAGTTATTCTGTGCAAGCCAGGTGGACATGATAGGATTTCCGCCTATATGTTCAGCCTAATGACCAGGATTGTGTTTACAATTCCAATGGATTGGTCAACTGTAATCTTTGAAAATATTAAGGAAGGAATCAAGAAGCCAAATCTGGCTAGAATAATGAGTATATACCTAAGTAAGGAGATTCCTGATGTTATGCAATAACAATCTGGAACAAAAATTAATCACATGAGAAGGATGGACATGAGATTGTTCTCCAGATGGGATAGGGTGCTGACCAAAGAGATGCCTGAAGTGGAAAGGCAGGATTCACCTGAGAAATCCCCAGGTCATGCTACCAGTACTGAGCACCCACAAGAAGAACAAGTAAGATAAGAGGTTGAAGATCAGCCTGCTTCTACACAAGTTCAGGATGCCACAATACCTGCAATTCAAGAAGAAGTAAGAATACCAGCTCAGCAAGTTTATTCACCTACACAGACTGTATCTACTCATGACCAGGTACAGGTGCAGGGGGAGCTGGTGTATTTTCCTACAAAAGACATCTCTAATATTTCTATTTCTGCACAGGTCCAGGGAAAGCAAGTGTCCTCACCTGCCCAAGACATCACCAATACTAAACAAGTACAGGGGGAGAGACTGTCTGAGCAAGTGCAAGATGATGCTCAAATTGATATATCTCAAAATTTGAATACTGCAGATGTTCCAGCCCAAAAGGAATATACTCTAGAAGAGTTATTTCCAGATAATGAAATAATTACTGATAGAATGGAAGTGGAGCAAGAAATTGAGGGGGAGCCTGTGCATATGGTGACTGTACAACATGGCACTGAAGCAACTGTTCCTCCTCCTCCTTCCAAAGAAAGAGTTCAAATTGATAGTACTTCTGATTCTGAGAATGAAGAAGTCAGGGTGGCTAAGAAGAGAAAACTTATGGTCTTCCAGAGAAGGAGCAAGAGCTATAAGCCAGCTCTACAGTCTACATCACATCACACTCCTTCTGACTTTGATTATAACAAGTTTTTGGTCGATTTACAAGTGAAATTGGATGAACACAGAGTGGCTATTGAAAAATATGTTGATGAGAACAACAAGTCCCTGCAATTTGACTTAGCTCAAGATATAAAATCTATTAGGTTTGAGGTCAATATGCATAAGAAGGAGATGACAGATTGCTTCCATAAGGGAGGTAATGCTGTGGTATATTTGGCAAATCAACAGCAGTCTATCATCCCTAAGGTGGATGATATTACTTTAAAGCAAAGCTATGTCTTGGAAAATCAGATAAGGATGAATGAGAATTTAACTGAATCTCATCATGAAATCATTAATGAATTGAAAAAGATTGTTCCAGGCCTGCCTGCAGCTAGAGCAAAGGAAATGGAAGAATTTGATAAGAACTTTCAAGCTGCTATTGATTCTGTTAAAACTGCTATCACTACCTCTCAAAAGAAAATATCTGACAAGCTTCTAAAGTTAAAACCATTTTTTAAAGAGGGTGTGAATTATCTAGATGGCCAAATAAAATTTCAGAAGGAAGATCTAAGAGATCATGTTACTAGAGAAGCCATAAAGGGGGAGAGGATGTTAGTTCATGCAGGCTCAGAGCACACCAAATGGGTGACCAATAGTATTCGAGCCACATTGGGATATCCACCTTTGTGTGATGATGCTATGGTGGCTGAGTCCGGAATACAAATAAGTCTACTTGAAGGCAATCAACCTGAGGTTTCCCAAGTCATTTACCCTCCTCCAGATTATGATATGATTGATCAGCAAGTTCAAGGAATGTATAGTCCTCCAAAGGAGGTTACCAATGTTGTTATTGGGAAGGTTGATAAGCCTGAGGCTACTTTGAAAGACCAGCAAGATGCTCTACTATCTAAGAAAAGATTTAGAGAGCAGGCTGAACTTAAGCTAGACTTTGAGCAGTGGAGTCCTACTTCCAGAAATATTATACTCACTGCATGGAAGGCTGTCAAAGACCAAGTGCATGAAAGAGGCAAGTGGTTCAATGAGATGGAATGGCAGAAGTATGAAGCCAGGCACGAGGCCATAGTACAGTTTAGAAGAAAAGCCAAGCTGGGTAGGCTGCCTCCAAATGCTCAGAAGCCGAGCAAGTACTTTCCAAAGCCCTTTCATTATTTTGAAAGGCAAAGGCTCAAGGAAGAAGCAAAGAAGAAGGCTGATCTAAAAGGCAAGAAGCCAGCTGAAGATTCTGAAGCTCCTGTGAAGGCTCAAATTCTATCTGGCAAAGGGATTGTCATAAAAGAGCCTGATCAGTCTTAATTTTTAGTTCTTTCAAAGTATTTTGTAATGTTTTGATTAAATCATTAAATGTAAATCTTTGTATTCAAACATTATCAAGTTATAAACAAAATATTATTTGGTATCATATAATGTTCATTCTGTGATGGATGGTTTTTATTTTGTTTATATTAAGTATTCCTGTTATGTCATATATCATCAGTTTATACTTTTTATAAATGGTGTATATCATTGGCTATAGGGTTATGACTTTTCCAAATAGGGGGAGATTGTTGGGTACATTGGAAAATGTGTACCTGATTTGAAGAAGCCCAACTTAGCTCAATGATATACATCAAGGTGTATTTGATGTTGTTTTGAGTTGACATGTGCAGGTGAAGAAGTATTAAAGAATGCAGAAAAATATTCTAAGTCCACATGTCGACACCTGAAGAAATTGTGTCGACACTTCAGAATATTTGTGTCGACACTTCAGAATATCAGTGTCGACACAGAGAAAGATTGTCGACACAGAAGAAGATAGTCGACCAGAGAAAAATAGTCGACTAGTGGAAGATAGTCGACTAGTGAAAGATAGTCGACCAGAGAAAGATTGTCGACACAGAAGAAGATAGTCGACCAGAGAAAAATAGTCGACTAGTGGAAGATAGTCGACTAGTGAAAGATAGTCGACCAGAGAAAGATTGTCGACACAGAAGAAGATAGTCGACCAGAGAAAAATAGTCGACTAGTGGAAGATAGTCGACTAGTGAAAGATAGTCGACCAGAGAAAGATAGTCGACTCACAGAAGAAGATAGTCGACCTCTACTGTGTCGACACTGGGTGGATGTGTCAACACCTTGAAATTGAGTCGACACATATTGGCAGAAGTCGACTATGCTTGTGTCGACACCAGAAGACTGAGTCGACACATTTTGGCAGAATTGAAGATTGATGTGTCGACACCTGAAGGCTGAGTCGACACATACTGAGTTCTGAATCTACAACAACTGTGTCGACATACAGGACTTGTGTCGACACACTGCAGAGTCTAGACCAATTTATTTTCTGAAGAAGCTGTGTCGACTTAAAGGCAACTTAGTCGACATCATCAAAGACTGTGTCAAAACCAAAGTCACTTGTGTCGACACAGATAGACAGATTGGTCTCGACACTTTCTAACAGACTGTCTCGACATTTTGCTGTCCAAGGCTAAGGTACAGGAACTGTTTGAAGACTTGACAGCTGTGGGTTGCCACCGTTTAACTGAAGCCGTCAGACCTGTCAGAAATTAGTTAGAAACCAGATCAGCCGGTTACCTTGAAGAAAGTCTATAAATAGACATATTCAGAAGGAAATAAAATATAGAAGAAGAAAAATAACAGAAGGAGATCTAAAAAGAAGAAACAAAAGGATTACGATCCTATTGAAGTTTCAATTTAAGAAAGTGCTAAGCTCTAAAGAAGATCTTCATCAGAAAATCTAAGAAGAAGTCTGAAGTATCAGAAAAGGTGTTGGATAGAGAGGGATCCAGTCATCTTGAAGAAGAAGAAGGAAGCCATCTGTGGTTTCTCAAGAAGCTGTTTGGAAATCAACTCAGCTAAGTTCAGATTCAAGAAGCTTTGAAGAAAGCTCAGATTCAGTTGATTTCATCAGCTGATCAAGAAGTGTCTTGTCCTCTTCTCTCTTAACAAAGGCAAGACATTAAAATATCTTTTCTAAATTTCTATAGGATCTGTTTACACAGATCTGAGTTGTAAGCCTGTGTTATAAAGGCTGAGTGTAGGAGAGGTGATCTCTGAGTGGTAGGGCTATTTGCCTGAGTGTAGGAGAAGGTTCTTCTCTGAGAGGTAGGCCTTGAGGCAAGGCTGAGGTAGGGCTGTTGAGCCTGAGTTGTAGGAACCTATCTAGGTTCTGAGCTGTAGGATCTGAGGATCTGAGAATAGTGGAAGTTTGGCCGAATCTAGCATACTGCTAGATAGGTGAAGGGGGAAAGTGGATGTACCCAGACCTTGGGGAACCACTATAAAACATTGTGCAATCTGTGATGCTTAGTTATCTGTGAATGCTGTGCTAGATGTTTTAATTTGTAAATTGAATTCTGCCTAGAAGTATAAACAAGAAATTAGAACCTATTCACCCCCCCCCTCTAGGTGTTTAGGTTATCTTGAAAGTAAAACTATCAATACTGATCCTTGATTGTCCAGCGAGAGCACTGTTTGATACGGGAGCTTCGTATTCCTTTTTGTCCGAAGAATTTGTATCACGCATCAGAGTACCTTCTTTGATGTCAAGGGACAAATTGGATGTTCTTCTGCCTAACGGGTGCTCTATGCACGCTAATAGGGTTTGTTGCATGAAGGTAGGGATTTGGAGTCACGAATATGACTTGCAAGCATCACTACTGTCGATAATGGAGTTCGATGTGATCTTTGGAATGGACTGGCTATTGGAGCAACGTGTGTACATTGATTTCAATCGTAAGCTGGTCATATTAGGACTTGATACAGATCGTGAGACGACGATCTTAGGCATGAAGGGGTCAAGAAAGACTTTGATGTCTGCTCTCCAATGCTTAAGGCAGTTCGTAGTGGTGCATAACTATTTTTCACTTTAGTGGAGGCTTCAAAGCCCAAGCCTAGTTTGTACAACATCCCAGTTGTATCTGAGTTTCCTGACGTATTCCCTGAAGATCTCCCTAGAGCTCCACCTAAGTGAGAGATCAACTTCACCATTGAGCTAGTGTCAGGTGCCAAACCTGTGTAACGCTCTCTGTACCAGTTAGCGTCTAATGAGATGGCAGAATTGAAAATACAGCTTTAAGAGCTGTTGGAACAAGGTTATATGCGTCCGAGTTCATCGTCTTGGAGCGTGTCGATCCTCTTTGTAAAGAAGAAGGACGGATGCTTACGACTATGTATTGATTACCAGGAGTTGAATAAGCTAGCGGAGAAGAATAAGTATCCAATCCCAAGGATTGATGATCTGTTTGACCAGCTGGTCGGGTCAACTGTGTACTCGAAGTTGGATCTGAAATCTGGATACTATCAGCTGCGGATAAGGGAAAGTGACATTCCCAAGACAACTTTCAACACACATTATGGGCATTATGAGTTCACTGTTATGTCGTTTGGGTTGACAAATGCGCCATCAGTGTTTATGGATTTGATGAACAGGATGTTCAGAGAATACTTGGACCAGTTCGTGATAGTTTTTATCGACGATATACTGGTGTACTCGCAGTGCAAGGATGATCATTTCAAGCATCTACACATGGTATTGGAGATCATGAGGAAGAACCAACTGTATGCCAAGTTCTCCAAATGTGACACCTTGGGTGCAATAGTTGAGGGGGAGCCTGCTTCATCTAGCGCTCAGCATCAAAATTACGTATCTCCATCTCAGCCAGCTCAGATCAGAGATCCATCCCCTTCTCCAGCAGATATTCTCTCAGATGTACAAGTTCAAGAGAACATCCTCTCAACTGCTGCAGATATCGACAGATTCATTGAAGAGCTAAGATCAGATGATCCCTTGCATCCAGAAGTATCAGTTGTTTTCTCTCCTGAGCATCAACTACCTGAAGATCAGTTTCCTGCAAAGGACCCATTGCTATCAAAGCAGCCATCTCCCTCTCCCTCCCCTGCTCAGTCTCCTGCTGAAGACCCAGATCAGCATGAGAGTTTCCTCCTGTCCGACGACAAGGACATATCCCCAGAGCATGTTGATCCACCTCTAAGAACACTGAATTTCTCTCTCCCTTCTTTTATAAATCAAAAAGATTCAATTGAGATAGTACCAACAAAGAGAGCTGTAAGCTCAGTTGTGATTGAAGAATTTCCTCCATGGGTAGCCCCTGTTCCTCAAGCCCCTGTTTCATCCTCAGCTCCAGCCTCTGCTCCCACCAGTTCTTCTGATATTTTAAGTAAGATTGAGCAGATGCTCCTAGAAAAGAGGAATTACCTTGATGATTCTCTGAAATCAGTAAAAGACAAGGTCTCTACTCTTGAATCTTAAATGAGTAGAGGCTTTGTAGAAATTCAAGCCAATACTGATGAGTTGAGAAGACTGTTTCAGTTGGGTGGAAAAGCAATAGACCATACTATCACTAGTATAGGTGAAGTAAGGAACCAAGCTGAAACAGTGGCATACAATCAAATTCAGTTGGACAAAAGGGCTGAAGCAAACGTTATGAAGGTTTGTGAGGAAGTTGGAACTTTCAGAGATGAATCCATTGCTCAGCTATCTGTAGAAATCAGCAAGGGGGAGAAAATAGTGAAAGAACAAGTTGAAAAAATCTCTGCCCAGTTCTCTGCCCAGTCTCAAGCTACTTTGGATGGAAAAGTTAAAGAAATGAAAGCAAATATTCTAGCCCAACTTCAGTTGTTAAATTCTATACATATGATACTGCAGTCTGGGTGCATAATCAGAACTTCCCAGATTTCCAGCTTGATCCTACCATCATTCCCAAAAGTCTAGATGCTCTTGAGGAAAATCCTCCTTCAGATGCTCAAGTTCATGTTAACATTTCAGAGGTTGTGCCAGTCTTCTCTCCCAAACCTGCTGGTTAGATGTCTGAGCCTCCTCTATCTTATTCTCATGTTTGGAAAGATGATATTCCTGGTAGCTCTCAGGGACACTTTGATCAAGGTGCTTCCTCATCTAGAAGACCTGCTGATAAGGGTGCTCCTAGCAAGAAAAGAAAGTATGGTGACAGTGCTTCTGCCAGCCATTCTGTACCTAGGAAAGAGCCTGCCCCAGTTCCAGAGGAAAGACATGAAGTAGTGCATGCTGAAGTCTGGAGTCCTACCTCCAAGTCTCTGATTTTTGATACCTTGAAGCTGGTGATAGATTTTGGAGAACATAGAGATCAGTTCTACAGTTCCTCTGAATGGAAAGCCTATGACGTATCCCAGATAAAAATCAGATTGCATTACAAGCGATGGGGATACAATAATCCAGCTGCTCCTCCAAGGCCCAGAACTTACTTTCCTAAACCTTTCAGCTACTTGGAGAGGCAAAAGCTAAAAAGAGAAAAATTGCATAGAGAAGCTTATCCTTGAGTGAATGATGATGTGGAAATGGAAATCTCTATTATATATAACTCTGATTATGGTTATCCTTTATTATTATTTCTTTGCTAAAGTAGTTTACTACTTTATTTATCATTGATATATGTTATCATTGTTCTTTTTACTCTAAGTAATTCACCTAAGTGTAGAGTGTGCTGACTTCTACAAATAGGGGGAGATTATTGGAAATTGTCTCCAAAACACCTCAGATTTGTAGGAAGTCAGACCTTGAACTAAGATGAATTAAGTTGTATTTGATATTATGTTTGAGTTGTATGTATGCAGGACCTTATTTCCAAGTGTATATTAATGTCAGTCTATAGTGGGTCACCAAACACAAGACCATACAATGTAATCCCTCATTATGTGATCCAAGGTGTTGACTCAAGTATAACCTCTCTATTGGGATACACTTCATCTACATGTATTTGGACTTATGGACTATGGAGTATTGAAGATTATTTCAGTCTGGAATTTTTCTAAGTCCACATTCTCGAGTAGTATCCTTCACATACTCGAGTGAGTGACTTAGTACTCGAGTAGATCCTTGGATATACTCGAGAAGACTTTGTATACTTGAGTATATGAGCTTTTATTCGAGTAGATTTCTTTTAATCGTGTAGGTGATATTTTATACTCGAGTAGATGTTAGTCACTCGAGTAGGCTATGTATTATACTCGAGTAGAGCTTTCTGTATTCTGTCTTAACTTTTCCAAGTCCACATACTCGAGTACTTCCCTCATATACTCGAGTAAGTGACTTAGTACTCGAGTATATTTATTTTATACTCGAGTAGTTGCTCAGGTACTCGATTGGACCCTTTGTTTCTATTCGAGTAGGTTGTCTTCTCTGTACTCGAGTATTTTCAATTCTTGTACTCGAGTATGTTCTTCAAGTTTTCTTTTCTGAGAAGCATTTTTGTGTTTACACTCGAGTATATTTTTCCATACTCGAGTAGGTCTTATCTTACTCGAGTATTTGTTTCCTGTTATACTCGAGTAGTCTCTCTAGTCACTCGAGTAGTTCTTCCCAAGATACTCGAGTAGTTTCTCTCCTTGTACTCGAGTATATTCCTCTCTTATCTACTCAAGTAGCAGACCTCTTATAATCGAGTATATCATTTCTCTCGGGTATATTGGTTCAGATTTCCAGGAATATTTCTAAGTCCAGATTCAACGGGTATTTTGTATTACTCTTTTCTGATTGGTCCACGTGTTGTCAGTAAAGATTAGTATGACCGTTGCAGCTCGCCTATAAATAGGTCCTTTCCGATTTGACCTAAACAACAACATTTTTTCTTTTACGAATACAGAGAATATTAAGAAAGAATTTTCCGAAAACCTAATCTCTCTCAGCCGCCATTACTAGTTTCGAAAAAAGCTCTGGATCATCCTTCTCACAGCCGCTGCTGCCGATCTCTAATTCTCAAGCGATCCAGAATCAAGAAGAACCATCCCATCACTTCGTGCTTCATCGATCTCTGATATTTTTATTTGATCGTGGTGATTCCAGATCTCAGATCCGTGAATTTCTGTCAAGTCTTCTTCAACATTTTCTGTCCAAGCTGAAAGCTCTCAATGAAGAAGACAAAGCCAAAGATCCAGATCTGTGTTGTTTTGTTTGTATTTTTCCTCAAACAATTTTCCTTTGTAGGAGATTTATCTCCGAGTGGTAAGAAGTTCTATCTTCCAAGTGTAGATCTGTTTGGGATCGAGTTTTGTAGGAACGTTGTTCCGAGGTGTACGATTGGTTTGCAATCTGAGATAGTGGAGTAGCCGAGTCTAGTGATTTGCTAGATCGGTTAGGAAAGTGGATGTACCCAAGATCGGGGAACCACTATAAATCTCTTGTCGTCTGTGTGATTGCTTGCTTACTTATTTTTGTTTGTCGCTAAATTTTTTATTTCGCATTATACGCACATCTAACCTATTCACCCCCCTCTAGGTGATTTAGGTAGACAACTTATATCTTTCAATTGGTATCAGACGGAGGTTTATCGTTAAAAGGTTAACACCTTGATCTGATCCTTCCCAAGTTGTATTTAGAGAAGTATCAAGCATAAGTAAGACCAAGGATTTTGCCAAGCTCCCTATATGCACAAAGAATAATTTTCCTATGTGGAAGGAAAGAGTTAAACTCTTCATGTAAGAAGTGGACCCTCGGATCTTCATGATTGTTGAAGAAGGTCCGTATGTTCCTATGATTGCATATACTATAGATCCAACCAGACAAGTCCCAAAGAAGTTGATGGACTTTGAAAAGGACGAGATTGCACTTGTCTCCGTGGACAAGAAAGCTAAAAATATTATAGCAAGTGCAGTCGATGACTCGATGCTGCAAAATCTGATTCATTGCCAGTCTGCCAAGGAGATGTGGCAATCCCTGGTGACTCTGATGGAAGGCACGGAAGAAGTTAGGGATGATCAGAGATCCCTTCTAAATCAGAAGTATGAAGCCTTCAGGCAAGGTCACAAGGAAGCCATAACTGATACCTTTGAGAACTTTTTCAAGATAGTCAATGGCCTAAGAGTTTATGGCCGAGTCTTCACAAATGGGGAACTGAATGATAAATTCTTAAGATCCCTGACCAAGGAATGGGATAATAAGGTATGCGCCATTTGGGAGTTCGGAAGGTTAGCCGAGATGGACCCGCAGAATCTATTCGGAAAGCTTATGTCTTACGAGCTCCAAATCAACTCAAGAAAAGCTGAAGAAGAGATGAGCAGGTCTGCATCCAAGGAGAAGTCTGTCGCTCTGAAGGTAAATAGCTCAAGGAAGACAAAGGCTAGCTCTCCTTCCCCAGCTCCTGAAGCTGATGAAGAAGAATCATCTGAGCCAAGCTCCTATGGCTCAGAGCTATCTGATGGAGAGTTCTCTCTACTCTCAAGGCAGTTTAAGAAATTCTTGAACAAGAAGAAGCAATGGAAAGGCAAGGATGGCTCCTATAGAAAATCACACAATGATGGTGATTGCCATAGGAAAGGCTCAAGCAACCATGACAGGTAAGGTTCTAAACCGAATAAACATTATTCGACTGACATCATTTGTTATTGTTGTAATATGCCAGGTTACGTCATTGCGGATTGCCCCCACAAGAAGAAAGAGGGTGGCAAAAGAGAAGAGAAGAAGTCCTACAGTAAAAAGAGGACAGAAAAGAGCCTGTTGGCCAAGAAGGGCAAAACCCTCAGTGACTCCGACTCATCTGAGTCAAGTGCAGAAGAGGAAGAAGCCTACTTTGGGCTAATGGCTCTAATTGATGATGAACAAGTCCCCTAGTTCACTGGGGAGGTAAAATCTCACACCCCTCTTTCAGAATCTGATGATGATGATGAGCAAGAGGGCTATCCCTCTGAGGATGAATCTGAACTCATGGGATAATATAAGGAGTTACTCGATGCTTACGACAAATGTCGCTGAGTCGTGAAAACTCAAGCTAAAGAGATAAAGTCTCTAAAAGCTACAGAGAGCGCCTTAAGAGAAGAAGTCTCAAAGACTGACTCTCTCAAGGAAGACTTCAATAAATCTATTGAAGAATATAACAAGGCTCATGAGCACCTTGACCTTAATGAGAAAATCATCAAGGAGTTGGAAGAACAACTCTCGGCTGAAAAGAAACTTGTAGAAGGTTTCTCTAAGCCTAAGACTGTACTTCCTCTGATTGCTGAATTCTCAGCTAAGGGCAAGGGTGCTGGTCTAGGCCACAAAGGTGCTCCTAGTAAATCCTCTAGGAGAAGGAAGGCCAAGAGAAAGAATAAGGATGCCAAGATGGCCTTGTCCGAGGAAAAAGGGAAAGCTCCTTTGGAGCCAGTCTCGTTCAAGAAAGTTATCTTTCCTGCGAACGAATTCGACTTTGAGTCCACCTATGGACACTTCACTAGGCCGATCCCAGAGAAGCCTAAGTCAAGGTACCAAGGTTGGACTCGCCCTCGTGACTTTGGCAAGAGTGTCTTCAAGGCACATTATAAAGAGATTCAACTTCAGAGCTATGGACCTTATGCTCATGGTCATAACATCAAGAAGGCACCAAAGGTAAAATCTGTTGTGGAAAAGCCTATGAAGGAGAAGACTTCATGTAGTTGTCATCATCATGAAGCTTCTTCCTATAAGGATGCTACCCCTGCTGGACCTCCTCTCAAGAAGGTCAAGCAGGAGATTATAAGGCAAAGATACAACAGATTCGACTATTGGTGCTGTGGTAGAGTTGGTCACTTTGCCATAGATTATTGGTTCAATCCTAAAAATGCTGTAACTCCTCAAGTTAGCAACGTGAGAATGACCACTCATGAGGCTAATACTCGTAGGGGGAGTATTCTAACTCGAGACCAAGGACCCAAACGTGTTTGGGTTCCTAAGGCTAAGTGATTATAATTGCAGGTACGTCCAAAGGCCATTAAAATGCCAATCTGGTATTTGGACAATGGATGTTCTCAGCATATGACCGGGACAAGGAGCCTACTCCAGAACTTTTCACCGGTATTGAACGGACCAAAGGTCATCTTTGGAGGTTTAGACCGAGGAATTACCAAAGGCTACAATCTGATTACTAACGGTAACGTATCCTTTTCGGATGTAGCCTATGTTGAAGGATTGGAACACAATCTCATTAGCATAAGCCAACTATGCGACAAAAGATACGTGGTTGAATTCCATACTGATAAGTGTTTGATAAAATCGGTTGACAACACGGAAACTATTTTATCAGGCACTCGAAGCAGAAATATTTTCTGTTTAAATTTCATCTGTATTGACTCCTCTACACCAGTATGTCTTTTAGCAAAAAGTAGTGCATTTCTTGCTGACCAATGGCACAAGAGACTAGCACATATTAATTTCAAAACTATTAATAAACTATTCTCTCAGAACTTAAAACGTGATGCCCCTAATGTCAAGTGCGTTAAGGACAGCCCTTGTCATGCCTGTATAAAAGGCAAGCAAACAAGGAGTTCATTTAAAAGCATTATAGACAAGGATTCTAATAGAAGCTTACAGCTTCTTCATATGGACTTGTTCGGTCCACTGCAAGTTAGAAGTTTGGGAGGTAAGGAATATACGTTGGTTATTATGGATGATTACTCGCGCTTTGTGTGGGTGTTCTTTCTGAAACACAAGTTAGAAACCTTCAATATTTTCACTAATTTTGTTAGGCAAGTCCAGAATGAATACAACTGCTCCGTAGTCAAAATTAGAAGTGACAATGGAACGGAATTCAAGTCTGGGGCCATGACAGAATACTGTGAAAGTCCAGGTATCTTTCATGAGTTTTCCTCTCCTCGCACTCCACAACAAAATGGAGTAGCTGAGAGAAGGAACAGAACACTCATAGAGGCTTGCCGGACTATGTTGAGTGATGCCTCACTTCCAGAGTACTTCTGGGCTGAAGCCGTCAACACCGCTTGTCACATGCAAAATCGAGCTCTCATCAACAAGAACCATGATAAGAATCCTTACGAACTTCTAAAAGGCAGGAAACCAACCATTTCATATTTTAGAATCTTTGGCTGTAAGTGCTTCGTACTTAACAACGACAAGTACCACACTACCAAGTTTAGCGAGAAAAGCTTTGAAGGTATTTTTGTAGGCTATAGTAGCCATAGTAAGGTCTATAGAGTATTTAATAGAAAAACTCTGGTGGTAGAAGAATCGATACACATTGTATTTGATGAGTTGAGTTTGCTGCAAAGCAACTCTTCTAGTGTGCTCATTGAAGATGCAGGTACAAAGATAAAGGAACTCAGCCTGGTTGAACCTACTGAAGATAAAGATGAAAAGTTCATCAAGATCACCTCTACAACCCCGATTGGAGAGGTAGATGATCAAGATGAAGAATTCATCCCAGCTGAAGATGCAAATCCAGTGGCTGAAGAGATCCCAGATGCAAGGACTCTAGAGCTCAGACACCTGAAGGATCATCCCTTGGACCAGATCATAGGAGATCCCCGGGATGGTGTCAGGACTCGGAGAGGTACAACTAACGAGAATTTATTCTTAAGTTTTCTATCACAGGTTGAACCTAAGAAGTTCGAGGAAGCAAACTCGGATGCATCCTGGATTCTAGCCATGGAAGACGAGTTAAATCAGTTCAAACGTTGCAAAGTTTGGACACTTGTTCCTAGACCCAAGAGTAAGAATGTCATCGGGACAAAATGGGTCTACCGGAACAAGATGGACGAAGATGGAACTATTATAAAGAACAAAGCCAGACTCGTTGCCAAGGGTTATCGTCAAGAAGAATGAATCGACTTCGATCAAACGTATGCTCCAGTGGCAAGACTGGAGGCGATCAGGTTATTCCTTACTTATACTGCACTTAAGGGCTTTACCGTATATCAGATGGATGTAAAATCCGCCTTCCTGAATGGTGACATAAAGGAAGAAGTGTATGTAGAGCAACCGCCAGGTTTCGTTGACTCAACTTTTCCTAATCATGTTTATTTACTGTAGAAAGCATTATATGGTCTAAAACAAGCTCCTCGAGCTTGGTATGAGACGCTGTCTAGCTTTCTTCTTGAGAACAAGTTCACAAGAGGAATGATAGACAAGACATTATTTCTTAGGGAAATAAAAGGCAAGATTTTGCTAGTGCAAATCTATGTCGATGACATTATTTTTGGTTCTACGGATTACAACCTTTGCAAGAAGTTTTCTAAACTTATGCAAGAGAAGTTTGAAATGAGCAGTATGGGAGAGCTGAAGTATATCTTAGGACTTAAGGTGAAACAATCTGAGGATGAGATTTTCATCTCACAAACCAAGTTCACCAAAGAGCTACTTAAGAAATTCGGAATGGAGAATGCAACCTCTATGAGGACTCCAATGGCCTCAGCTATGTCTCTGGATAAGGATGAGAAAGGGAAACCTTTTGATGAAACCAAGTACAGAAGCATAATTGGGTCCCTGCTCTACCTTACCGCAAGTAGACCAGATATAATGTTTTCAACATGTGTATGCGCTAGATTCCATGTGAACTCTAAGGAATCTCATTATAGTGCTGCAAAGCGAATTTTGAGATACCTTAAAGGTACACCAAATCTTGGCTTATAGTACCCAAGAAGTAATGATAGTGAACTGATTGGATTTTCAGACGCAAATTTTGCAGGAAGCAAAGACGATAGGAAAAGCACTTCCGGGACATGCCAATTCCTAGGATGGATACTTATTTTCTGGAGCAGTAAGAAGCAAAACTGTGTAGCCATCTCAACGGCTGAATCAGAGTATATCTCTGCAAGCAGCTATTGTGCACAGCTTCTGTGGATCAAGAATCAATTTGAAGACTACAACATGAAGTTCCAGAACATTCCTATGTTTTGCAACTCGTCCAGCGCAATAGAGATCGCCAACAACTCAGTCTCCCACAGCCGGACAAAGCACATAGAGCTTCGATATCATTTCATCCGGGAGTATGTGGAGAATGGAGACATAGATCTACAATATGTCTCCACAGACAGGCAAGTTGCAGATATATTAACTAAACCGCTGGATGAGACCAAGTTTTCGTTCTTCAAAACGGAACTCGGGATGCTCAACAAAGAAGAATAGTGATGGTGGATTCATTCAAAGGCTCGGAGTTGAAGAAAATGGTGAAGGTAAAAATTTTCTCCAAGAAAAATAATTTTCAAAGTGATACACTCAAGTAAGTGCACTCACATACTCGAGTACTTGGTAATTTACCCTAGTAGATAAACTTACATACTCGAGTAAATGAAAATATACTCGAGTACTAGAATTATATACTCGTGCAAGTAAAAATATACTCGAGTACCAACTTTATATACTCGAGTACATGGAAACATACTCGTGTATGACGAAATATGCTCGAGTATACGGGAATTCCAGAACTTTGAAAATTTTATTTTTTTATATTCGCACACCGAGACTCTTACTGCTCCCTCGCAGGTATGATTTAAACTTTAACTACTTCCTTAAACCTAATTAGGGTTATATATAAATAGAAAAATCGGAAAATCCTTTCCACTATTTCCATTCTCTCGAGTAAGCCGTCGACGATTCGTCTTCCAAAGCCCGCAGAGCTTCGTCTTCCCCATTTAAGTTTTACATAAATTCGGTGATGGCCCCCTCGAAGATTGGGATCGGCTCGGATCTTGCTCCTGAAGGGATATCAGACCTCTCGGATGACTTCCGTAATCTCTTGATCATGTTCGATACCGTCGGACTCACCTTCCTCCTGCAGTCTCCGTGTAAGGTTCTTCTTCTCGATGTTGAAGAGTTCTACAATAATCTGAAGATAAAGAGAAATGGTATAGTACTGAAATCCAAGGTGAAAGGGGTAAAAAACCGTCTTGACAAGACCTCCATAGCTACTCTGTTACGACTGCCCGTGGTAGATGTAGAGGATGACTTAGGTCCTGAAGATTCCGACAGAACAAGCTTATTCTGTGGAGCAGATCCTGAAGCCAATTCCTTTAACAGAGAAGATTTCAATACAGAAGGTAAATTCCTGGTGGAAGTAATTTCTAAAGTAATTCTGTGCAAAACCTATTCGATCCGAGAGATATCCATGCATATGTTTGACATTATGCAAGCTATCGTCTGCCGAAAGAAGTTCCAGTTTGGAATGTTGCTACTGGAAAAGATCAAGGACAGTGTAAAACACCCTAATTTTGCTAGGATTATTTCTCTTCTCCATGAGATTAATTGTAACACCCCAAAAATCTTAACAGGTCGATTTGAGATGCAGGTTATTTGACACGGCCTGGGACACGGGCGTGTCCCAGGGCATGTCACTCAAGAAATGGGCGGTCTGAGTCAGAAAGTTACACGGCCCGGAACCAAGCATTGAACACGTCCGTGTCAGATTTGACACGGGCGTGTCCGATGCCATGTGCCTACCCGTGTACTGCTTGTTGGTTTTGGAGCTCGGTGAGGCAGGGGTGACACGGGCGTGTCACATGACTGACACGGGCGTGTCAGGTTCGACACGGGCGTGTCGATGCCCGTGTTTTGGTAGATTTCAGTCGGTGCGAGTGCCGCGTGTGCTGCTTAAGGGTACACGGCCTGTGACACGAGCGTGTCACAGGCCGTGTCAGCCAAAAAAATGGAATTTTGGGAAAATCATGGCCGTTCCTTTTCTCTATTTGGATCTAAGGGCTCAGGTGATTCCTTGATGGATTAAAACACCAGAAGAGCTCATTCTTCATTTGGCTAAGTGAAGAGAGAAAGAGAGAGGAGGAAGAAGAAGGAGGAGGAGATCAAGCCACCGGCGGAACTCCCGTGGTCCGATTTGAGATCCGAGGCCAGCGCTGTGAAGGCAAAGCTGCTGCGGTTCTTTCTCACTGGTTAGATTTCGATGGCTCCCAAGAGATCGTCAAGGGTAACGATCTCCCTTCTTGGACATGTGAAGTCCTTCTTTTCTGCATTGTATAGGGAAAACCCTTCCCCGCGAGTGTGCGGTGGGTTGTGGCATCCCTTGGGGTAGATATGTGAAGTCCCCCTTATTAGAGTCCAGAATTGGAGTACGGATCTAGGCATGCTGTGTGAAGCCCATCTGGACATGTTGGTCTGGATTGGTGATGCTTGTTTGCATATCGGAGAAGACTCCGCGGTTATGGCTTGTTTGCCTTGTGCCTACCTGTTGCTTGGTGCAGCAGGAAGTACTGGATGAAGTCCAGGAAATGAAGAGGGTTGGATGCAACTCTTGTGGCTGTGCGTTGCCACTGTGTGTGCGGTTGAGCCGTTGGGCTGCAACTCGATGAAAAGGCAGATTGCCGAACAGGAAAGGTGAAACCGACCCACGCCTATAAATTGCCATGGATACTTCCGTATTCGAGGTGGCACGACGACTTGAGCAACGGGGGGTGGCTGATCCGTACCTGCGTTATGTCCGTCCGACTTGGAAGCCTGGTTGTGGGTTTTGTTGGAGCGCATAATGAGAGTCTTAGGCCAGCGCGCCAAAAATACTAGAATGCTCAATACCGTGTAAACGGTGGTGTTGACCCTGGTTTTTCGGTGCACCAAGAATGTGCCCTGAGTGCACGGACTGTCGGGCCGTGTGGCCGAGGTTGTGATGGCTTGAGTGTGCCTGCGAGCACATATTTGCTATTGTTGATACCATGCTGTGCAGGGAAGGAATGCTACTGCCCCGAGAAAGGGGTAGGATTGTTATAATTAGGTCTGCTGAATGCTGACCGTTGCCGTGTTTGCCACCGTTTTGGGTGGATTGTCCCTATGCAGGTGCTGGAGAGCCAAGTGGTAAATGAAGGGCTGAAGCCCTACTACTATTGCTGCTGCTGCTGCGGCTAGCCCTTGAAGGCTGCGCGAATGGTTTTGTTTGTTTTGCTTTCACTCATGTATGGTCGGCCTGCGCGCCGATGTTTGTAATCCATGATGTGTGGAAAGAGGAAATGTAAGGCCTTAAGGCCAACCCCTTCACCTTTGTTATACATTCCGTGGTTGTATATATAACTGTGGTTTATATATTGGACATTCCTGGTTAGAGTTCAATTTACAACTTAAAGCTTCCGCTAGCATGCTCTGAGTTAGGATACATGTATGGTTTGGTATTATCCTGTGACCTCACCGTCTGTTTGTGGCATATAGTGTGAGGCCCCGGCCGGACCTTCTACTATACGTCATGTAACGGATGGGGTTGTTACATTTTGGTATCAGCTTCGTTCGGTCTTCCTCTTTCGAATTCGTGGTCGAATTTTTTTATGGGATGGCGAGCGCGTGTTTGTGCGCCCGGCTGTAACGCTAATGAACTCTGGAATGTCAACTAAGGAATGTACAAAATCTTGTTTAAGTAATCTGCGCGTTCCTTTTCTGTTATTTTGCTTGCATACGATCGCTAATGTGTGTCTTGTCCACCTATAGGTGACGCGTAGTGGTGCTGGGCAGTCCGAGCCCCGGCGCTCTGATGAGAGTGCGGCACCAGCTGAGGTGCCAACACCTCCTCCATCTGCGGAAACTGTTCGCTTAGTTGCTGAGGCTCTATTTGCCATGATTCAGCCGACCGGGCAAGCGCAGCCGGCAGTAGTGCCAGTTCGTGTTGATGTAAGACCCGAGCCGGTTGAGGCTGTCGATCCACGAGCAGCTGACCGACAGTTGAAGCAATTCATGAGCTTCAGTCCACCTACGTTTAAGGGACTGGGATCCCCAACGCAGGCAGAGGATTGGTTATCGCGTGTCAAGCGGATAATGACAGCAATCAGGGCGGAGGAAACTTTAAAGGTCACCTTAGCCACCTTCATGCTCGAAGGAGAGGCGCGGTTGTGGTGGGATGAGGTTGAGGTATACCATTTGGCGGGCAGGCAATTAACGCAAGTATCGATTGAGGAGTTCTCTCGAATATTTCTGGCGAAGCATGTCCCAGCGGCGCAATGCATTGCCATGGAAAATGAGTTCCAACGGTTAAGGCAAGGAGAAGATAGCGTGGATACCTACCTGCATGAGTTACCAGGTTGGGGCGGTATGCGGGAACAATCTTCGCGGATGACCAAAGGAAAACGAATAGGTTCTATGAAGGATTGCGGGATGAGTTGAGGTTCCTGCTTTCGAGTTCAGTGAACCAAGGGTTTCAGGCGTTGGTTGATACTGCATGTGCGTTGGAGAAGGACATGAGACAGGTGCAAGGGAACAAGGGCTTTGTTGTGTCAAAGCCAGAGGTTCAAGCACCTCGCCCTAGCAAATCGTTCTGCCAGAAGAAAGGGGACAAGAGGTCCAAGCCGTCTGGGCAAGTGTCTACAACCATTGTGTCGGGGGCGACGTCAAGGCCAGAGTCTCGTACATGCTATACTTGTGGCCGGGTGGGGCATATAGCCCGTGATTATCGGGTTGTTCAGCCCAAAGGGGAAAAGAAGACGGGTGCGTCTTATCCTGAGCAGGGCAAAGCGGTGGTTGATTCCTCTACGTCCCAGGCACAGCCCCGAATCTATCACCTTGGCCAACATGAGACGATTAAGCAAAGTGACGTCGTCACAGGTACGAGTGAATATAGATTATTTGCTTACGTGCTATTGCATTTGGTTATGTATAGCTTGTGCATGATGTGTGTGTGCTGCAGGCTTTGTCTTGATTCGGAATAATCTGGCGAGAGCCCTGTTTGATACGGGTGCTTCGCATTCTTTTCTGTCTGAGGACTTCGTATCTCGAATTGGGGTGCCGAGTCATGTGACGGTTGATAGTACAAGGGTGCTATTGCCGAATGGCTGTGTGATGCTTGCGGTTAGGGCTTGCGATGTGGATGTTCAAATAGGAAGTCGGGATTTCGGTTTGAGTGCAGCTGTGCTACCGTTATCGGAGTTTGATGTGATCTTTGGCATGGACTGGCTCTCGGAGCAGCATGCCTTTATTGATTGCAACTCCAAGGAGATCACACTGGGCCAGAATACCGGACTTGTGACGAAGTTCGCTGGTATGCGAGGAGTTGGCGGGACTTTGTTGTCTGCGCTCCAAGTCGTCAATGCTGTTCGAAAGGGCGCGGAGTTATTCTTCACGCTAATTCAGGCTGTTGAGCCAAAGGCCAGTGTCGGTGAAGTTCTGGTTGTGTCAGAGTTTGCCGATGTGTTTCCTAAAGATCTTCCTGGGTTACCACCACAGCGGGAGCTGACTTCTCTATTGAGTTGGTGTCAGGTGCTAAACCTGTGGCCCGCTCACCATATCGCGTCGCGCCAAAAGAGATGGCTGAATTGAAAGTCCAATTGCAAGAGTTGTTGGAGCAGGGATACATACGCCCAAGCATGTCACCTTGGAGCGCGCCTGTTCTATTTGTGAAAAAGAAAGACGGTAGTTTACGGTTATGTATTGACTACCGCGAATTGAATAAGCTGACGGAGAAAAACAAATATCCGATTCCACGGATTGATGACCTATTTGATCAGCTTGCAGGATCAACGGTCTATTCCAAGTTGGATTTGAAATCGGGATATTATCAGTTGAGGATTCGGGAAGGTGACATTCCCAAGACGGCGTTTGGAACACGCTACGGTCATTATGAGTTCACGGTAATGCCGTTTGGCCTATGTAATGCGCCTTCGGTATTTATGGATCTAATGCATCGAACGTTCCGAGAGTACTTGGATTTGTTCGTGATTGTGTTTATCGATGACATCTTAGTATACTCTCAGTCGGAAGAGGATCATGCAAACCATTTGCGGTTGGTCTTGCATACCCTGCGGAGGAATAAGCTGTATGCCAAGTTCTCAAAGTGTGAGTTCTGGCTCTCTTCAGTAGCCTTTTTAGGCCATGTGGTAAGTGGCGAAGGTATCGTGGTGGATCTGTTGAAGATAAGTGCCATTCGAGATTGGCCAGTGATGGCTTCAGTAGCCGAGGTCAGGAGCTTCCTTGGGCTTGCGGGCTACTATAGACGGTTTGTGGAAAACTTCTCACGGATTGCTTTACCTCTGACCACGCTGACGAGAAAAGATCAAAGGTTCATTTGGACGCCGGAGTGCGCGCGAGCTTTTGAAGACCTGAAGAGTCGTTTGACCACGGCGCCTGTGTTGACATCGCCATGTGGTACAGATGGCTATGAGATCTATAGTGATGCTTCCGGGAGCGGCTTAGGCTGCGTTCTTCTGCAGTTTGGTAAAGTGATTGCTTATGGCTCGCGCCAGTTGAAAGTGCATGAGCGGAATTACCCCGTCCATGATCTGGAGTTGGCGGCGGTAATCTTTGCGCTAAAGTTGTGGCGGCACTATCTTTATGGCGTGAAAGTGGACATTTATACAGATAACAAAAGCCTAAAGTACTTGTTGGATCAGAAGGATCTGAATATGCGACAACGAAGATGGATGGAGTTCCTTGGGGACTACACCTTCGAGATTCACTATACACCCGGGAAGGGAAATATGGTTGCTGATGCTTTGAGTCGGAAGACTCCGGTACGGGCAAGCTGGTTGCAGTGGCATGATCAGCGTTTAATCCAGGAATTGGAAGCACTGGAGATATCTTGTGTTGATAAGGGTTCTTCGATCGATGCATGCTTAAACTGGACGGAGGTTCAATATGACCTTACGGACAGAGTTCGGCGAGCAACGGAGCTTGATAAAAGTCTCCAGCGCTATGCTAAAGATGGGCCGGATGACCAGTTCTCTTGGGATAACGGTTTTTTACGAAGAAATGGTCGAGTGTGCGTTCTGAGTGTGGGTAAATTGAGGGAAGAGTTGATGTACGAAGCTCACTTTGCAAAGTACTCAGTTCACCCAGGAAGCACAAAGATGTACAGAGATCTGAAAAAGCTGTTCTGGTGGCCCGGACTAAAGAAAGATGTAGCACGTTATGTGGCGGAATGCAATACATGTGCGTTGGTGAAAGCAGAATGCCAGAAGCCTGGCAGTTTCCTGAAGTCGTTACCCATTCCGGAGTGGAAGTTCGATGACATTTCGATGGATTTCGTGCACGGGTTGCCGAGATCGCAACGCGGTCATGATTCAATCTGGGTGATTGTGGATCGGTTGACAAAATTGGCGCACTTCCTTCCAAACAAAAGAGACGATTCAGTGGAAACCTTGGCCAAGCTCTATGTGGAGCAGATTGTTCGACTGCACGGTGTTCCTCGGAGCATCGTCAGTGACCGTGATGGGCGATTCACATCGAATGATTGGCGGCTAGTTCATCAAATGTTGGGTACAAAATTAGCGTTTAGTACGGCCTTTCATCCCCAAATGGATGGCCAGACTGAACGAACCAACAGGACGATGGAGGACATGCTCCGCATGTGTGCCCTAGACTTTGGTAAGAGATGGGAAGATTATATTTTTCTTGTAGAATTTGCCTATAATAATAGCTATCAAGTGAGCATCGGTATGACACCATTTGAGGCTTTGTATGGTCATAAATGTCGTACACCGTTAGCTTGGGCAGAAGCAGGCGAATCTAAGCTGAGTGGGAAAAAGGAAGTCGAAGAAGCTACCTTGCTTATACGCTCTATTCGGGAGAGGCTATTGATAGCCCAAGATCGTCAAGCAAAGTACTATAATGCCAAACACCGGAACGTGGAGTTCGCGGTGGGTGATTGGGTATATTTGAAGATCAAACCCTTCAAAGGCGTGTCCAGGATTCGGCGTTTGAAAAAGCTAAGTCCGAGGTATCTTGGTCCATTTGAGGTGGTGGAGCGAGTTGGGGAAGCTGCTTATCAACTAGAACTTTCAGCAGACTTGGGTGGATTACATGATGTATTTCACATCTCAGTACTTCGTAAGGCTGTTAAGGATCCAGCTCAAGTAGTAGAGAATGATCGGGTACCGGTCGAGTATGGGCTAACGACGAGGGTTCGACCCATTCGGATCGAAGATCGAGCCGAGAAACAGTTGCGGAACAAAGTGATCGGGATGGTCAAAGTCCGATGGGACAATTGTGGCCGTGAAGAGCTAACATGGGAGCGAGAGCAGACCATGTGAGCTGAATTTCCCGAGCTATTTGTATAAACTGTAGACCGTGTACCTTTTATTATTACAGAGTTATCAAGTTATAGCATTGTATTTGCTTGTTTCCTTACCGTGTCAAATTTCGGGACGAAATTTTATTAAGGAGGGGAGGATTGTAACACCCCAAAAATCTTAACAGGTCGATTTGAGATGCAGGTTGTTTGACACGGCCTGGGACACGGGCGTGTCCCAGGGCGTGTCGGGGGTACACGGCTTGGGACACGGGCGTGTCCCAGGGCGTGTCACTCAAGAAATGGGCGGTCTGAGTCAGAAAGTTACACGGCCCGAAACCAAGCCTTGAACACGGCCGTGTCAGATTTGACACGGGCGTGTCCGATGCCGTGTGCCTACCCGTGTACTGCTTGTTGGTTTTGGAGCTCGGTGAGGCAGGGGTGACACGGGCGTGTCACATGACTGACACGGGCGTGTCAGGTTCGACACGGGCATGTCGATGCCCGTGTTCTGGTAGATTTCAGTCGGTGCGAGTGCCGCGTGTGCCGCTTAAGGGTACACGGCCTGTGACACGGGCGTGTCACAGGCCGTGTTAGCCAAAAAAATGGAATTTTGGGAAAATCGTGGCCGTTCCTTTTCTCTATTTGGATCCAAGGGCTCAGGTGATTCCTTGATGGATTAAAACACCAGAAGAGCTCATTCTTCATTTGGCTAAGTGAAGAGAGAAAGAGAGAGGAGGAAGAAGAAGGAGGAGGAGATCAAGCCACCGGCGGAACTCCCGTGGTCCGATTCAAGATCCGAGGCCAGCGCTGTGAAGACAAAGCTGCTGCGGTTCTTTCTCACCGGCTAGATTTCGATGGCTCCCAAGAGATCGTCAAGGGTAACGATCTCCCTTCTTGGACATGTGAAGTCCTTCTTTTCTGTATTGCATAGGGAAAACCCTTCCCCGCGAGTGTGCGGTGGGTTGTGGCATCCCTTGGGGTAGATATGTGAAGTCCCCCTTATTAGAGTCCGGAATTGGAGTATGGATCTAGGCATGCTGTGTGAAGCCCATCTGGACATGTTGGTCTGGATTGGTGATGCTTGTTTGCATATCGGAGAAGACTCTATGGTTATGGCTTGTTTGCCTTGTGCCTACCTGTTGCTTGGTGCAGCAGGAAGTACTGGATGAAGTCCAGGAAATGAAGAGGGTTGGATGCAACTCTTGTGGTCGTGCGTTGCCACTGTGTGTGCGGTTGAGCTGTTGGGCTGCAACTCGATGAAAAGGCAGATTGCCGAACAGAAAAGGTGAAACCGACCCGCGCCTATAAATTCCCATGGATACTTCCGTATTCGAGGTGGCACGGTGACTTGAGCAACGGGGGGTGGCTGATCCGTACCTGCGTTATGTCCGTCCGACTTGGAAGCCTGGTTGTGGGTTTTGTTGGAGCGCATAATGAGAGTCTTAGGCCCGCGCGCCAAAAAGACTAGAATGCTCAATACCGTGTAAACGGTGGTGTTGACCCTGGTTTTCCGGTGCACCAAGAATGTGCCCTGAGTGCAAGGACAGTCGGGCCGTGTGGCCGATGGTTGTGATGGCTTGAGTGTGCCTGCGAGCACATATTTGCTATTGTTGATACCATGCTGTGCAGGGAAGGAATGTTACTGCCCCGAGAAAGGGGTAGGATTGTTATAATTGGGTCAGCTGAATGCTGACCGTTGCCGTGTTTGCCACCGTTTTGGGTGGATTGTCCCTATGCAGGTGCTGGAGAGCCAAGTGGTAAATGAAGGGCTGAATCCCTACTGCTGTTGCTGCTGCTGCTGCGGCTAGCCCTTGAAGGCTGCGCGAATGGTTTTGTTTGTTTTGCTTTCACTCATGTATGTCCGGCCTGCGCGCCGATGTTTGTAATCCATGATGTGTGGAAAGTGGAAATGTAAGGCCTTAAGGCCAACCCCTTCACCTTTGTTGTACATTCCGTGGCTGTATATATAACTGTGGTTTATATATTGGACATTCCTGGTTAGAGTTCAATTTACAACTTAAAGCTTCCGCTAGTATGCTCTGAGTTAGGATACGTGTATGGTTTGGTATTATCCTGTGACCTCACCGTCTGTTTGTGGCATATAGTGTGGGGCCCCGGCCGGACCTTCTACTATACGTCATGTAACGGATGGGGTCGTTACATTAATCCCGAAGTTTTCAATTTATCCAAAGGAATTCCCCTCCACCACATGAAAAAGGTCTCTATTTCTTCAATCCAGAGATATGAGATAAAACTTCAAAACACTGCTCAAGAATCAAAAGCTCCTGTTATCAAAGAAGATATCCCCAGAGAACCCAATGTTTCAGATGACAGGATTCCATCTCCTCCTTTACATAAAACTAGTGACACCTTGGGTGCAATAGTTGAGGGGGCGTCTGCTTCATCTAGCGCTCAGCATCAGAATTCAGTATCTCCATCTCAGCCAGCTCAGATCAGAGATCCATTCCCTTCTCTAGCAGATATTCTCTCAGATGTACAAGTTCAAGAGAACATCCTCTCAACTGCTACAGATATCGACAGATTCATTGAAGAGCTAAGATCAGATGATCCCTTGCATCCAGAAGTATCAGTTGTTGTCTCTCCTGAGCATCAACTACCTAAAGATCAGTTTCCTGCAAAGGACCCATTGCTATCAAAGCAGCCATCTCCCTCTCCCTCCCCTGCTAAGTCTCCTGCTGAAGACCCAGATCAGCATTAAAGTTTCCTCCTGTTCGATGACGAGGACATATCCCCAGAGCATGTTGATCCACCTCTGAGAACACTGAATTTCTCTCTCCCTTCTTTCATAAATCAAAAAGATTCAGTTGAGATAGTACCTACAAAGAGAGTTGTAAGCTCAGTTGTGATTGAAAAATTTCCTCCATGGGTAGCCCCTGTTCCTCAAGCCCCAGTTTCATCCTCTGCTCCAGCCTCTGCTCCCCCCAGTTCTTCTGATATTTTAAGTAAGATTGAGCAGATGCTCCTAGAACAGAGAAATTACCTTGATGATTCTCTGAAATCAGTAAAAGACAAGGTCTCTACTCTTGAATCTGAAATGAGTAGAGGCTTTGTAGAAATTCAAGCCAATACTGATGAGTTGAGAAGACTGTTTCAGTTTGGTGGAAAAGCAATAGACCATACTATCACTAATATAGGTGAAGTAAGGAACCAAGCTGAAACAGTGGCATACAATCAAATTCAGTTGGACAAAAGGGCTGAAGCAAACGTTATGAAGGTTTGTGAGGAAGTTGGAACTTTCAGAGATGAAGCCATTGCTCAGCTATCTGTAGAAATCAGCAAGGGGGAGAAAATAGTGAAAGAACAAGTTAAAAAAATCTCTGCCCAGTCTCAAGCTACATTGGATGGAAAAGTTAAAGAAATGAAAACAGATATTCTAGCCCAACTTTAGTCAGTTAAATTCTATATATATGATACTGGAGTCTGGGTGCATAATCAGAACTTCCCAGATTTCCAGCTTGATCCCACCATCATTCCCAAAAGTCTAGATCCTCTTGAGGAAAATCCTCCTTCAGATGCTCAAGTTCATGTTAACATTTCAGAGGTTGTCCCAGTCTTCTCTCCCAGACCTTCTGGTGAGATGTCTGAGCCTCCTCTATCTTATTCTCATGTTTGGAAAGATGATATTCCTGGTAGCACTCAGGGACACTTTGATCAAGGTGCTTCCTCATCTAGAAGACCTGTTGATCAGGGTGCTCCCAGCAAGAAAAGAAAGTATGGTGACGGTGATTCTTCCAGTCGTTCTGTACCTAGGAAAGAGCCAGCCCCAGTTCCATAGGAAAGACCTGAAGTAGTGCATGCTGAAGTCTAGGGTCCTACCTCCAAGTCTCTGATTTTTGATACCTTGAAGCTGGTGACAGATTTTGGAGAACATAGAGATCAGTTCTACAGTTCCTCTGAATGGAAAGCCTATATCGTATCCCGGATAAAAATCAGATTGCATGACAAGCGATGGGGATACAATAATCCAGCTGCTCCTCCAAGGCCCAGAACTTACTTTCCTAGACCTTTCAGCTACTTGGAGAGGCAAAAGCTAAAAAGATAAAAATTGCATAGAGAAGCTTCTCCTTAAGTGAATGATGATGTGGAAATGGAAATCTCTATTATATATAACTCTGATTATGGTTATCCTTTATTATTATTTCTTTGCTAAAGTAGTTTACTGCTTTATTTATCATTGTATATGCTATCATTGTTCTTTTTACTCCAAGTAATTCACCTTAGTGTAGAGTGTGCTGACTTCTACAAATAGGGGGAGATTGTTGGAAATTGTCTCCACAACACCTCAGATTTATAGGAAGTCAGACCTTGAACTAAGATGAATTAAGTTGTATTTGATATTGTGTTTGAGTTGTATGTATGCAGGAACTTATTGCCAAGTGTATACCAATGTCATTCTATAGTGGGTCACCAAACACAGGACCATACAATGTAATCCCTCATTGTGTGATCCAAGGTGTTGACTCAGGTATAACCTCTCTATTGGGATACACTTCATCTATATGCATTTGGACTTATGGAGTATGGAGTGTGGAGTATTGAAGATTATTTCAGTCTGGAATTTTTCTAAGTCCACATACTCGAGTAGTATCCTTCACATACTCGAGTGAGTGACTTAGTACTCGAGTAGATCCTTGGATATACTCGAGAAGACACTGTATACTCGAGTATATGAGCTTTTATTCGAGTAGATTTCTTTTACTCGAGTAGGTGATATTTTATACTCGAGTAGATGGTTAGTCACTCGAGTAGGCTATATATTATACTCGAGTAGAGCTTTCTGTATTCTATCTGAACTTTTCCAAGTCCACATACTCGAGTACTTCCCTGATATACTCGAGTAAGTGACTTAGTACTCGAGTAGATTTATTTTATACTCGAGTAGTTGCTCAGGTACTCGAGTGGATCCTTTATTTCTATTCGAGTAGGTTGTCTTCTCTGTACTCGAGTATTTTCAATTCTTGTACTCGAGTATGTTCTTCAAGTTTTCTTTTCTGAGAAGCATTTTTGTGTTTACACTCGAGTATATTTTCCCATACTCGAGTAGGTCTTATCTTACTCGAGTAGTTGTTTCCTGCTATACTCGAGTAGTCTCTCTAGTCACTCGAGTAGTTCTTCCCAAGATTCTCGAGTAGTTTCTCTCCATGTACTGGAGTATATTCCTCTCTTATCTACTCGAGTAGCAGACCTCTTATACTCGAGTATATCATTTCTCTCGGGTATATTGGTTCAGATTTCCTGGAATATTTCTAAGTCCAGATTCAACGGGTATTTTGTATTACTCTTTTTTGATTGGTCCACATATCGTCAGTAAAGATTAGTATGACCGTTGCAGCTCGCCTATAAATAGGTCCTTTCCGATTTGACCTAAACAACAACAATTTTTCTTTTAAGAATACAGAGAATATTAAGAAAGAATTTTCCGAAAACCTAATCTCTCTCAGCCGCCATTACTGGTTTCGGAAAAAGCTCTGGATCATCCTTCTCACAGTCGCTGCTGCCAGTCTCTAATTCTCAAGCGATCCTGAATCAAGAAGAATCATCTGATCACTTCGTGCTTCATCGATCTCTGATATTTTTATTTGATCATGGTGATTCCAGATCTCAGATCCATGGATTTCTGTCAAGACTTCTTCAACATTTTCTTTCCAAGCTGAAAGCTCTCAACAAAGAAGACAAAGCCAAAGATCCAAATCTGTGTTATTTTGTTTGTATTTTTCCTCAAACAATTTTCCTTTGTAGGAGATTTATCTCCGAGTGGTAGGAAGTTCTATATTCCGAGTGTAGATCCATTTGGGATCGAGTTTTGTAGGAACGTGGTTCCGAGGTGTATGATTGGTTTGCAATCCGAGATAGTGGAGTAGCCGAGTTTAGTGATTTGCTAGATCGGTGAGGAAAGTGAATGTACCCAAGATCGGAGAACCACTATAAATCTCTTGTCGTCTGTGTGCTTGCTTGCTTACTTATTTGTGCTTGTCACTAAATTTTTTATTCCGCATTAAACGCACATCCTCTAGGTGATTTAGGTAGACAAATAATATCTTTCAAGAGTTTCCCCTCACTACTCTAACAAGGAAGGACCAAAAGTTTATTTGGTCGCCGGAGTGCGAACAAGCTTTCGAAGATCTAAAGTGTCGCTTGACCACGACACCTGTCGTATGCTCTACTTATGGTTCTGAAGGCTTTGAGGTTTATAGTGATGCCTCTGGGAGTTGTTTAGGCTGTGTTCTACTTCAGCACAGGTCGGTGATAGCCTATGGATCACATCAGTTAAAGATGCATGAGAGGAACTACCCGGTCCATGATTTGGAGTTGGCGGCCGTGGTATTTTCTCTCAAGCTTTGGAAGCATTATTTGTACGGGGTAAAGGTCAATATATATTCAGATCACAAGAGCCTAAAGTATCTGATAGATTAGAAGGACCAGAACATGCGACATCGTAGGTGGATAGAGTTCCTTGGGGACTACACCTATAAGATTCATTATATTCCTGGGAAGGGGAACGTCGTGGCAGATGCTCTGGTTCGTAGGACTCCTGCACTGGCCAAATGGTTACAGATGCATGACGAGTGGCTTATTCAGGACTTGGAGTCCTTGAAGATCGCTTGTGTTGACAAGTGATCTAGTACAAATGCATGTTTGAGTTGGACGGAGGTTCAATATGACCTCGCGGATAGGATTCAACAGGCTTTGGAGTTAGACGTGAGCTTGAAACCTCACCGGGAGGAAGCCATTGATGGGTCTAATAGCCTGTTCTCTATCGACGATGGCCTTTTGTGGAAAGGTAGTCGATCTTGTGTTCCCAATATGGGTAAGTTACGAGAAGAATTGATGTACGAAGCGCACTTTACAAAGTACTCGATTCACCCCGGGAGCACCAAGATGTTCAAGGATATGAAGAAATCGTTTTGGTGGTCGGGTCTGAAGAAAGATAGCGTTGTATGTGCCGAAATTTCAAACCTATGCCTTGGTAAAGGATGAATGCCAGAAGCCTGGAGGATTCCTGAAGTCTTTTCCCATATCGAAGTGGAAATTTGATGACATCTCCATGGATTTCGTGCACGGTTTGCCGAGATCGCACAAGGGGAACAACGTCATTTGGGTGGTCGTTGATCATTTAACGAAGGTGTCATATTTTATACCCAATAGGAAGGATGATTCATTGGAGAAGCTGGCAAAGCTTTGCGTGGACAGCATAGTCTAATTGCACGGCATGCCCCGGAGCATAGTAAGTGACCGAGATGGTCGGTTTACGTCTAATGACTGGAGGCTCATTCATCAATTGTTGGGTACCAAGTTGCATTTCAGCACGACTTTTCCCCCATAGACAGATGGGCAAACTAAAAGAGTGAATATGACAACGAAGATATGCTTCATATGTGTGCATTGGATTTTGGGAAAAGATGGGAGGACCATCTTTTTATGATTGAGTTCGCTTATAATAATAGCTACCAAGTAAGCATTCAGATGGCGCCTTTTGAGGATCTATACGGGAGGAGGTGTCGTACACCATTGTCTTGAGTAGAAACGGAGCTGTACAAGCGAAAGGATGTTGAAGATACTACTTCAACTATACGGTTGATTCGAGAACGGCTACTTATTGCTCAAGATAGGCAGGCCAATTACTACAATGCCAAGCATCAGAACATGGAGTTTGTGGCTGGCGATTGTGTATACCTCAAGATAAAGTCATTTAAAGGCGTATCGAGGATTCGACGCTTAAAGAAGCTTAGTCTGAGGTATGTTGGGCCCTTTGAGATCTTGGAGCGGGTTGGTGAAGCCGCCTATCGTTTGGCTCTTTCGGTGGAGTTGAGCAGTTTGTATGATGTATTTCACATCTCAGTGCTGCGGTAGGCTATTCAAGAGTCTACTCAAGTGGTTGTTGCAAATCAAGTGTCGGTCGACAGTAGGTTGATGACGAAAGTCAAGCCCATTCACATTAAGGATGTGTAAGTCAAGTAACTTTGTAATAAAGCCATCATGATGGTCAAAGTCCGATGGGATAATTGCCGTCGTGAGGAGATTTCGTTGGAGCAAGAGCAGACCATGCTTGAGGAGTATACTGAGCTATTCTACTCAGGTACCATTTAATTTTTTTGTACCTTTCCATTCTATAATTTCGGGACGAAATTCATTTAAGGGGAAGATGATGTAGGCCACGGGTTTCGACACCGTAACGGCTAAGGGATTCACACGCTTGCTTAATTATAATTACTATTACGCTCACACGAAGAATAAACACAGCCACTATGCAAGTTGCAACAATTAATTTAATAGGATTCGGGGGTTCGCTAGGCCCCTTAAGATAATATCAAGGCTATAGGCCAAGATCCTCTCAAGCGAAATGAACCCACACGGTTCGATCGAGCGTACGTTGTACCAAAAGAGACACCACCGAAATAAGGATTCGGATAACGGGTGGTTCTCTCCCAACGAAATAAAATGAGGGCCGCCACGCCTCACGAATTCAAATGGTAATCAAATAACAATAACAATAATTTAATAGATATTATCCACGAAAATTCTACCAATCACAAATCACACGATATGCTAAATGCCCAAAGAAAAGATCTAAGAGAGAAACACACAAGAGTGGAGACGTTCGTTACCCAACCGGAATGGATGATTCCGATTTAACTCTCTTTGTATCGCTCCGTTCCGGATCCACCGAAAGCGTGCCGGTTGGAGGGAAACTCCAAGTTCTTCGTTGCCTTCCGACGCCGTTGAAGTTTCACAAGATTCACCACAAGCTTTGGCTGATTCTTCTCTTGGATTAGAAGATGGGGCTGATTTGGATCTCACCAAAGGAATCGGTTTTTTTGGGAAAAGGATATATGTGATGGTCGGGTTGATGTTGAAAGGAGGGCTCGGTTTTTGGAGAGGGATTGAAGGTTATGGTGGATTATTGGAAAGGAGGAGGTCGAGGTAGAGAGGAGGTCGAAATAGGGAGAGGAAGGAGAGGGGTGGGGGAAGAAAGGGTGGCTGACGGCCAAGAGAGGGGGAGAACCAAGGGAGGCCGAAATTTGCCAAGAGAGGGAGGAGGGAAACTTTTCAAAGTGAGGGTTTTAATTTTTCATTCATTCACTAACTCAAAATCCAATACAACATAGCCTTATATAGGCTTTACAAAGACAAGGGTTATAAGCACCCCAAATGTGGCTAAACAAAGGCCAAAATGAAATGACAAATAATTAAAACTTTTGGCTAAACAAAGGCCAAAATGAAATGACAAATAATTAAAACTTTTGGCTAAACATTGGCCAAATAAAAACATCATTAAAATCTGAAATAATATTTAAAATGACGCGGCGGAGATTTGACACGACATTGGCGGAGATGTTGACGCGGCCATGGCGGAGGATGTGACAAATCTTCATCTCGAGGGGGCGAAGGAACATCAAGCTTGAGTCGGCACCAACATAAACCGGGTCACCATAATCATCTGGAAGGGGATCTTCTTCGGCAACATGACGTGGATCTTTGACATGTACCGGATCACCAACGTCGTCCGGTGGGGGACGCTCCAAGTCAACATGTCGGGGGGTGACGACGCCATCAATCCTCCCCCTCTCAAAAATACTCATCACTGATGAGTAGTCCCGGGTATAATCGTTGAGGAAGAGGAACCTGCAAAGCAAAAGGTGGTCTTGGGGGGACCTCAAAGATGCGTTAGAAAAATAAGAACAAAGTATTTCCACAACATCAACCAACATACCTCCAATGGAGACCGGAGAAGAGAACGATCCAAACAAACTATCACCACCCAACCCAATAGAAAGCATAGTGGAATATGTAAACGGAGAGATAGACTTTTCAAGGGGCATAGAAGCATGACGCGTAAAGTATGAAAAGTAGAAAATAGGAGCGATGCCCCAATCAATGGAAAATGCTACAAGAAATGTCATGCTACTAAATTTCCATAAGATTCGCAAATAATGGATTGGCTAGTTCATAAATATTTCTGAGGTGCCCGGAGGCATCCGTTCAGGGACAAGACAAACCAAAACCAAATCACTTATATAACGGTAGGATACTCTCCGATTCCAAAAAACAATCTTAGAACCGTGTGGGGAGAACCCATGTGCAACGTGACTTGCTTTAACAGTGGGCAGTAACGGGACCAAGTCAGGTGGCACGGGTGCTATAAAAGCAGTGGTGAAATCAACGCCATACAACGTCGTAGTTTTAAATTTAAACTTAAATTTAAATTTTAAAACGTCATGAATAAAAGCTAACGGAAAGCACTCACCACTATATATAGAAAGGGGCGCTCCCGGATTTGACATGACGTGCGGGCAACACAACTTAACATTCGTAACTACGTTCACTAGCGTGTGCGTGCACGGGTCATCAAAAGGCGGGGGATAAATGCGTGCGACTGGGCTTGGCAAATAAGTTTTTCGAGGGGACATCACGTCATAAGGCACCATCGCCAAGGTACCACTAGTAATCCAATTCGAAACTTCAAAACACGGATTTGACTTCCAATAAAGATCATCCGGTCGCAACCCAATAAAGTCGTAAGAAAATTCAAACAGTGAATTCGCTCTTACGGAAAAATCATCCGACATGTCTTCTAAATCATGTGGTAAATCATGTATTTCAGATTCAATGATCGTATCATAGATCGGCAACACTACAACGAGATCAGGCGTTACAAACGGTAGAGAGTTAAAATCACATTCAAGTTTAGGCAAAGGAGTTAGCATTAGGGGATGCTCATCCGGTTCCACTTCAATATCGTATTCCAAAAGTTTAACTCCTTTACTAGAACAATCTTCCAACACATCAGTCCGGACATCAGTTACAGTGAAAATCTCAGAAACGGGCACTTCGATACGTCTCAGACTAGAAATAGCAAGATCATGTCCTAACAGATCATCAAATGAATCACGACTGGGTAATCTCTCAGCAGACTGTAACTCTTCTGACTCAGCTAGAATATTAATCGACTTAGGATCATCAAAAGGCTCCACAACAATCAAAGGGGATGGCTCCAAAATGTCATCGAAAAGGAGTGGAGAGGGTTCCTCAAATGAGAAATCCTCATCCAAGTCACTCGGGTAACCAATCTCCTCATCGTCACTCATGTTGTCAACATTAACAGCATCGGCCTCAGTGACGGGCGTACTCGTAATCGCAAGCTCAGATACCATTTTCACGCTGATAGGAACACTCTCATAAACAGGAAAGGGTCTAGTGCCCAGACGGGGAGAAATAAAATCATGAGACGTCCTCATACGGGAGTACGAGGGAACATGCTGGTTTGATGTAGGCAAAATCTTGGGCGGCGACTCACTCAGATAATCAGTAGACGGAGAACGGCAGTATGGAGGGTAATACTCATCCGTTAATAAATTCTTCATAATCTGCCAACTTATACGTGGGTCGACGGAGGGCATTCCTAAACGTCTTTCCTCATTGAGCCAGAAAGTATGGGCTCGACCAAATAATTGCAGTCTCGCAACGGGAATCCTGTGGGGATCCACAATACGATATTGCTCAAAATAATGCTCCATGTCGTTCACCCAACATAGAAACACTTGCGGTCCACCTAGCCCATCATATATCGGAGCAGGAATCCTGACACGCCTAGAGGTGCGCGGTGTAACTTGATTAGCCTTTAGTTGGCCAATCAACCCCTTAATCTCTTCCACTACCGGGCAATGGACTGGCTTTCTAACTTTCATGACGGAACCTAAAGATTTCATTCGGGAAACGTGAACATCGTAGGCCATTTTTTTTTAATTTTCAGCGGGAAAATGGGGATAGACTACTCGGATTAAGTGCACAAATACAAAGAAATATAGTCTGGTTCTATTTAATTTTCAAAGATCGATTTGTTCCCGCTAATATTTCAAAATACTATATATATATTTTTTGATAGTCTTGCTGGCAAAAATATGGAGATTATTAATAAATTTTTATTTTTGAATTTTGCTGAAAAAATAAAAATATAGGCCGCTATTGGCAGACCAACTATTAAATTTTAAAATAACTTAATAAAAATAATGACTTAATGAAAAATAAATTTTTTTTGGATTTCTTATTAAAAATAAGATAGAGAATTTCCAGAATTTTATTTTTTTAGATTTTGAGAAAAATTTGAAATTTAGAATTTGAAATTGGAAATTTGAAATTTTGAATTTTGAAATTTTAAAATTTGAAATTTGAAATTTGAAATTTGAAATCTTGAAATTTGAAATTTGAAATTTGAAATTTGAAATTTGAAATTCGAAATTTAAAATTTCGAAATTTGAAATTTGGAATTTTGAAATTTGAAATTTGAAAATTTGAAAATTGAAATTTATATTTTCTTTAGCCTACCTAAAAATAAAAGGATGGTGCCGATTAGGAAATCGATAATAACCTCCCTCTGATACCAAATTGATGTAGGCCACGGGTTTCGACACTGTAACGGCTAAGGGATTCACACGCTCGCTTAATTATAATTACTATTACGCTCACACGAAGAATAAACACAGCCACTACGCAAGTTGCAACAATTAATTTAATAGGATTCGGGGGTTCGCTAGGCCCCTTAAGATAATATCAAGGCTATAGGCCAAGATCCTCTCAAGCGAAATGAACCCACACGGTTCGATCGAGCGTACGTTGTACCAAAAGAGACACCACCGAAATAAGGATTCGGATAACGGGTGGTTCTCTCCCAACGAAATAAAATGAGGGCCGCCACGCCTCACGAATTCAAATGGTAATCAAATAACAATAACAATAATTTAATAGATATTATCCACAAAAATTCTACCAATCACAAATCACACGATATGCTAAATGCCCAAAGAAAAGATCTAAGAGAGAAACACACAAGAGTGGAGACGTTCGTTACCCAACCGGAATGGATGATTCCGATTTAACTCTCTTTGGATCGCTCCGTTCCGGATCCACCGAAAGCGTGCCGGTTGGAGGGAAACTCCAAGTTCTTCGTTGCCTTCCGACGCCGTTGAAGTTTCACAAGATTCACCACAAGCTTTGGCTGATTCTTCTCTTGGATTAGAAGATGGGGCTGATTTGGATCTCACCAAAGGAATCGGTTTTTTTGGGAAAAGGATATATGTGATGGTCGGGTTGATGTTGAAAGGAGGGCTCGGTTTTTGGAGAGGGATTGAAGGTTATGGTGGATTATTGGAAAGGAGAAGGTCGAGGTAGAGAGGAGGTCGAAATAGGGAGAGGAAGGAGAGGGGTGGGGGAAGAAAGGGTGGCCGACGGCCAAGAGAGGGGGAGAACCAAGGGAGGCCGAAATTTGCCAAGAGAGGGAGGAGGGAAACTTCTCAAAGTGAGGGCTTTAATTTTTCATTCATTCACTAACTCAAAATCCAATACAACATAGCCTTATATAGGCTTTACAAAGATAAGGGTTATAAGCACCCCAAATGTGGCTAAACAAAGGCCAAAATGAAATGACAAATAATTAAAACTTTTGGCTAAACAAAGGCCAAAATGAAATGACAAATAATTAAAACTTTTGGCTAAACATTGGCCAAATAAAAACATCATTAAAATCTGAAATAATATTTAAAATGACGCGGCGGAGATTTGACACGACATTGGCGGAGATGTTGATGCGGCCATGGCGGAGGATGTGACAAATCTTCATCTCGAGGCGGCGAAGGAACATCAAGCTTGAGTCGGCACCAACATAAACCGGGTCACCATAATCATCCGGAAGGGGATATTCTTCGGCAACATGACGTGGATCTTTGACATGTACCGGATCACCAACGTCGTCCGGTGGGGGACGCTCCAAGTCAACATGTCGGGGGGTGACGGCGCCATCAGAAGAGAACTGTAACGCTAATACAAATTGGTCAATATGTTTATAATACCCTTAGTGAAGCCCTATGAAAATTTGGGATGCATTGGAAGTGTTTTGAAGGACATTTGGAGCCCTTATAGTTTCATACGGGTTGTGACATGGGTGTGTCCAGAGCCATATCAAGGAACACGGTCTGTGATATGGGTGTGTCCAGGGCTGTGTCGTGCTCTGTATTGGGCCATTTTATTGTGATTTAGGAACACGACCTGTAACACGGGTGTGTCCAGAGCCATGTCGAGGAACACGGACTGTGACACGGGTGTGTCCAGGGCCGTATCGTGCTCTGTATTTGGTCATTTTATTGTGATTGCGGGACACGGCCTGTGATACGACCAAGTCACAAGCCGTGCACGGACCCAGGGAGACCATTCTTAGGTCAAATCAAGGTTTTTTGTTTTATTTAGGTGGTATCTGACGATCAAGAGTCTTTCCTGATGAGATAAGGTCAGGAAATGAGGGTTTAAACCTCATTTCCTTTGACCCATTCTCTTTCTAAGAGGTAGAGAGAGGGGAGAGCAAAGGGAGAAGAAGGAGGAGGAATCCCGCCATTGTTAGAGCTTCAGAGCTCCAAATTACGAGCCGAGTCTATATCCGCAGAGGCAAGTCCATTGCAGTGGTTTTCATCCGTCTAGTTTCTCCTCCATGGGGCCGAAGCGAACCTCTAGGGTAATGATTCTCTACTTGGACATGTGAAGTCCTCTTCCGTTTGCATAGGAAACCCTCTCCCGCAAGTGTGCGGTGAGCGTGGGGTGTTCCTTTGGGTAGATATGGATTATCCTCGTAGTTTTGCATATAGAGTTCGGAATCGAAGTACGGGCATAGACATGGTGTGCGAAGCCCATCCGGACGTATTGGTCTGGATTTGTGATGTTTTCATTATGCATGAATTGCCGGAGAAGATTCTATGCTATATATTTTTGGGTTTCTACGCGGTAGATTGCAGTAGGGAACTTTGGGGACTAACCCCAAGGAGCACCCGAAAAACTGGGCAGAAACGCATTTCTGCCAGGTACCGCGCTGCGGTAGTGTTACTGGCGACGGTAGCTCTGTGAGAGAGCTATTGTGAGGTCTATCTCACGGAGACCTGGGAGCCAGGTTGTGGTGCTGATAGCTCTGGAGCCCAGTTTGGTGGCCTGAAGGAATACCTTGTGCATAACCGGGTTATGTATTATTGTATGATCGATTCTTCGGGTATCGGGGTGGCTGACCCGCGCTGATGACTTAAATTGACATGATGATATGAGCAATGGGTTGAGCTGAACTGTACCCGCTCTATGTGGTTCGGTTAAAGAAACCTAATATATGTGGCACTTACCGGGGGCATGGAGGGAGAGTCTTAGACTTTGGCCGGAAAGACTTAAATGCTCACGATGGTTGCCATCCTGAGGGCGGTGGTGAAGCCTCAGAATGGACCAGGTTCACTGATAATGTGCTATGAGAGCACGGGGTGTGTGGTCGTGCGTGCCTACGCCTATGGTGAAGTGTACTTTAATTGTACTTTCTATACCATAGTTGGATATACTAATGAAATGCAGGGAAGGAGCACCGCCTCCCCATATAAGTGTAGGGTCGTTATAATTTGGTCAGCTTTAGCTGTCCGTTGCCTTATTTTACCACCATTCGGTGGATTGTTGTGCAGGAATAAGTGAGCCAAGTGGTAAGTAGCGAGATGAAGCCCTTGATGCTGTGGTTGCCCTTAAAGGCCAAAGCGAAGTGTTTTCTTTTACTATTGTTATGTGTGGTCGGTCTGCGTGCCGAAGTATGTAAAACACTTACTGTTTAAGCAAACTATTGTAAGGACTTAAGGCCAAGTCTTTTGTGTATGTTCTTTCATTCATATTGTGGCTGTAGTGGACATTCATGTGTTATTTATAGGTTCTTATAACTGTTTTAAAAAGCTTCTGCTAGAATGCTCTGAGTTAGGATTCGAATTCCTACGGTGGTATTTTGGAATTAATACGTAACTCCGCTAATTGTCCGTGGTATATGGCGTGGGGCCTCGGCCGGACCTTTTGTTATATTCCATATGATGGATGGGGGTATTACACACCGGATCTATGGCGGTCTGCCCTACTATGCTTCAAAAATTCATGCAAGTGACACTCGGCTCGACTTCCAACAAGGAGCATGTGAGCTCTTTATTTAGGGCCAATACTAGAGGAATACCTCAACTCCTATTATTCCCAACTAAGGCTCAACCTAATAAAAGTCTGCTCTTCAGAGCAGGACCCATGCTTAAAATGGTAAATTATAGGAATAAAAGTGTGGTAATAAAAGCTGCTGAAAATATAAGCTGCAGAATTGAAATGTTGTAACAAAATAGGACCAGTATGAAACTAGAGTAGTGCTGAACTGAAAGTAAGTACTGAAAGGAACTGGACCAGTACGAGACTAAAATAGTACTTTAAAAGAAATGAACTGAACTGAAAGTAAATAAGCAGGACCAGTACGAGACTGGAGTGCTAAAAATAAAGTACTGAAATGAAATAAATAAAGAAACTGTACTAGTACAAAACTGGAATAAATCATAAAGAAAATGGTTAGTAGTCCAATCACTCCTTTCAGAAGGCTTCAGTTCCATCTTTGTTCATAGGATTCAAGTTCAGTTCCATCTCCATTCTCAAGAGGCAAGTTCAATTATTTCTCCGTTCTCAGGAGGCAAGTTAAGTTCCATCTCCGTTCTTAGGAGGCATGTTCAGTTCCATTTCAGTTATTAGGAGGCTTTTTTGTGTTTCACCCATTATTAAGATCTGATAATAATTCAGTAGCGCCTTTCAATCACGGCTTAATCAGATCAAGAGGCTTGCTATGAGTTACATTTTTATTATTCATCCGAAAATAAATATCAACTCAATTGCCCGCGTCGAATTGAATCCGAGAATCTCGTTAGAGGGCACATTCTACCTTAAATTTCAACATCGAAAATCGTTTCAAACACATGAGGGGAATTTTTCACCCGAAATGAGGTTAGGGATTTTTTTACTCGAAGCTCACAGTTTCATCTTCTGAGTCCACCCAAAAAGCCTGAGAGTTATTTTTAAAAATGAGACGCTCGGTGGTTTTGCAAAAACCTGGAAACACTCAGAGCTGGAAATCTTGCCTCGATAACTCTCGCCGAATTATCATTTGGAATTAATATTCAATATAAAAAGTGGTCGCACGCTTCGATTTTCATTTTCGAAGAATTTGAGCGCATTTATTTCCGAACGCGACCCTAGCCTCCAAGAAATTGGAAAATCTTCAATTTTTACCCCAAGGTTCCCAAATTTTAATACAGTCTTTAAGAGGACCTAAAAAGAGCCTAGAAATTTTCACAAAAATTTCCGAGCAATTTTGGACCTTTAAATTAGTCATATAATTCTAATTTAGGCTTTTAAAAATACCAAATCAAATCCAAAAATTCTCAAAATATTTGTGGATATTTCCCTCATCAAGGGAAACAATATTTAGGTTCAAAATGTTTTCCCTAGGAGCTTACATTTTTCTCAAGAAATTCCCAAAATTTCTGATTAAAAGAAGGGGTCTACATATAGCCAGATCAAACCCAAACCCGCGGCAGAGATCGAGCCAAACAGATTATTAAACGTTCTACCTCCACAACGGATCAGCCACTAATCCATTATGGGGGCATTGAAGCTGAGGAAGGGGAGGGATTTAAGAAGATCGCAGCCGTCTGATCTTCTGGTGGAGATCAGACGGTGGAGAAAAATCCCGGCGATAGAAGTTCACGGGCTTCTGCCTCCACTGCCCGTTGGCCATCATGCCACGACACTGCCCCCTATCAATTTGCAGGGGGATGGAGAGCCTCGGGGCAGTGGTTTGGTGGACCAGTGTCGGCGGCCGCCGACGTAATTAATCATCCCGAGAGCGGGTGGCGCGGCTTGCTCTGCTTCTGGTGATGTCGCGCCACCCCACCTCTCTAGTGGCCCCCAGGCCATAGCACCACCCCCGACCGGCGCACCGGGGATAAGGCTTTTCTTCGGCGGTGGTTTGGCGTCATAGCAACACCGGCCGCCGCCACAAAAACAAAAATAGAGCGCATTATTGCTCTATCGGGTGTTGTTGGAGCAACAAATTCTGGCGGTACCATGGCCATCTGCCGCCGGGGATATACTTCCTCGGTAGTGAAACACCCTCCCAGTGCCACCACTGGTATTGGGCAAGTTTTTCTACCCATAACAACCACCCAACCTGGAGCAAGGCTCGGGTGGCACTGGCTGCGTTCCAGCCATTGGGAGGCACATACAACATGTCGGGTGAGTGGGGAAGGAGGAGAAAAAAGATTTCCACCTAGGTTGGTAGAGTTCGGGAAGGTACATACCGAGCCTCCATTAAAGTTTGTGGAGGAAGGAGGTGGTGGGTTTTGGATCCGGGTTTTCCGGCAACCTAGGATTCCGGCAGGGGGCTTTGGGCTCGCTTGAGCTAGTGTGGAAGAGCTGGGGGGGGAGGGGTGAGGGTCCTTAAATAGGTTGGGGGAGGGTGGACACCCCTTCTCTCCCCGGTGTGGGATTAACCCAAGAGGAGGAGGATATGGCTTCTCCTCCTCCAGCTGTACTGGATAGTTGGACCCATCAGGGTACCCTAGACTGCCAGGTATCAGTCATCAAGGGGAGGGGAAGGACGGGCTTGGGCTTTAGGCTTGGTGGACCTTGAGAAGAAGAAATGAAAGGGGTTGATGGGCATTTATTAAGGCCCATTTTCAGGTCTTTCTTGCTGGTGGTAGAGGCTATCACAACCCACATTTTATCTGCATGTAACGATATATCAGAGTAAGAGAAAACACGCGTCGTGATGCCACGCCGTATAAGGGATAACTGCAGACACTCAGGTAAGAACCTAATCCTAATACTTATGATGAAATTCTCAAGTTTATCTTGAAGAAATTTTTTTTTAAGTTTGACAGTCGTATCCCTTGGCTCGGTGGATCAACTAGTCAAAGGATATAAATATAAATATACGCTGCGGAAAATGCTTTATTTAGCTTGGTTATTATCCTACATGAGTAGAGACCTCCAAAATGGACAACTCATGATATACATACCACTAGATTTAATATAAGTAGGAAAAGAGCTTTTACGTTCATTAAAATATAACGACATTTGATTTTAAAATGATGTTATGAATGAGATAAGCAAAAATGATACTTTTATACTTAAAATAACTAACATGTAATCCTAACATAAAACCTTCCCATAAAGCAAGTAAAACCAACAAATCATCTAAAAGAAGCTTAGCAGCTAACAAGTAACTTAACTATCTACCAAAACATCTAGTGGGCTTCAACAACCTGACACGAACCCACCAAAGGCATGTATGTCTGAACTAAAAACAAAACAACAAATTTACCTCACATTGGTGAGAGAAGAACAGCTACAACAGCTGCAGGACACCAGCAACAACCAATCCTAGCCGCTCAACTAGCTACTGCTCCAAACCTGAGGCATTCAAAAAAAAAGAATACCTCAACAAGATTATACAAGTAGTTATCAAAGATTAATAGTAGCAATAATCAAAAGATACAAAGGGTTATCAACCCATATATAGAAAAAAAAATGTCCGAACATAGCAAATGAGTCATACTCTAATAAGTAAATTAGAAATCTCAAATAGTGTAATAAGAAAAGTTGCACCAAGTATGAAATGAAGTCAAGCTTCAATAATTCCGTGGGTGCATGCATAAGAACATATGTGCATATATATATAAATAAAAGAGACTGATGAGCTCAAAACATGTGAATCATTAACAAAGGTAAAAAATGGTACTGAGTTAGGGGACACATTATCCAACACTAACCTTCAAACCAAACATCTCAAAAAAACATTATAGTGGTGGCCACATTATCCAACACAACCCAACAGCCCAGAAGAAGAGAAGAAAACCCACCAGGTGTAATGATTCACAAACCAGTACTGAGGTGGTGGTCCTTTATCCACTGCCAACCAAGGCCACAAACAACCATGCATTATATAAATAAATGAAAAGAATCCCAAGGCTTAGCATCAGATTTTCATGATGATGCAAAAGAGAAGAAAACCAGTAGTTACTAAAGAATACTCAACAAATATGACTTGATGAGCCCAAAATCACTTGACGGATACCTGAAAATTTCTTGACACTAACTCTGAGATCACTAAATGTCAAGTCTACAACTACTCGACGCCTAGCTGCTTCACTCGACGCCTAGAAAGGCACAGTCAAAACACTCGATGCCTAGCTGCTACACTCGGCGCTTAGACAGATACAATCAAAGCACTCGACGCCTAGCTGCTACACTAGATGCTTACACAGATATAGTAAAAGCACTTGATGCCTAGCTGCTACACTCAACGCTCTCAATGCCATAGTAGCTACACTCAATGCTCTTGATTCCACAGCAGCTACACTCCATGCTCTCGACGCCACAACAACTATACTCAAATCTCTCGACGCCATAGAAGCTACACTCAATGCTCTCGACGCCACGACAACTACACTCAACGCTCTCGATGCTATAGCAGTTGCACTCAATGCTCTTGACGCCACAACAGCTACACCCAACGCTCTCAACGCCATAGCAGCTGCACTCAATGCTCTCGACGCCATAGTAGTTGCACTCAATGCTCTCGATGTTTAAGTCTACACTCAATGCTTAGATAGATACAGTCAAAGAACTCGATGCCTTGCTGCTACACTCAGCGAATTTACTTAGAGTTTAATTTAATTTTTCTGACAGAAGGACTTACAGCAGTTTAACCAAAAGGCACTTCTTCTTTCTACCAAAAACTCTGATTTTCTACAAAAAAAAAGTTCCAAACTTCTACTCCTCCTAATCTACACCATTCTTAGATCGTTTTATTTTTTAAAAAAAAGAAGAGAAAGTCAGGAACAAAGTGATTCATACTCAAAACAGTAAAACGACAAGAAATTAGATTTTCTTCTGACCATCATTTTGACAGATCCCGGCCATGACAAAAGATCAAAACCATATATATTTTTACAGATGTTGGAATAGATTAAAAGCAGAACTTGCAAGAAAATGGGATATGAAACTTTTAGAATGGAATTAGATGAAGAAGGGGGAGTTTTGAAACCACCACTTGCCTTAATATACAGAAATCCGGCCTCACGAGCGCTCCACTCCAAGTATTGGCCGCAAGAACCCCCAGGCAATGATTCCTGAAACCTTTTGGGACAAACGAGGGTCAAGGTTAAAAACCCTAATGCCAAAAGTCCAAGAAAACAAAATTACCTACCACCAACGCATAGATTTCGGCGAGAGATTTCCAGATCTACCCTCCAACGATGATTCGGAGCACCGGAACTACGACAGGTGGCAGCCGAAGGCCTTGCAAAACCTGTCACCTCCTTTCTTCCACGCTCTCGGTCCGATGGCTTGGGGAAGAAGATAATGAATAGGGTTCGGTTTAAGCCTTTATATATATATTATATTATATTATATTATTAATTAAATGCTCAAATGACCAAAACTCGAATCAACTCAGATTTCCATGAAATTCGCACCGATGCTACAAAACCAATGATGAAGTCGGAATCAAAATTTGACAAACCAAACTAGGTAAAAACTACCCGAAGTTACAACCAACATCAACCTACTAAAATCCACCGAGTCAAGACCTCAGATTCCAAAGAGCAACAAATCATGCTCCAACAATGGTACCCGTTAACTATGCAACAACATAATGCCCTGACGTCATAAAATGCTACTAAAGAAATTAAAAATAAACATAAAAAAAATCAGGGGCGTCATAGCCACTCCCCATAAAAAGAAGTTTTGTCCCAAAACTTGATATGAAAAATCGAAACTACTACTCAAAAGGAAATAACCAGACGTTATTGCAAAGAAATACTTACCAAAAGAAACTAGGAGAACATATGAGGATGAGCCTCCCTCATAGCTGACTCCAACTCCCAAGTCACGCTCTTCACTTCTTGGTTTCGCAAAAGAACCTTGACCATGGGTATTGTCTTCCTTCGCAATACCCGATCCTGAGTATCTAGCATACGAACAGACACTTCAACATAAGAAAGATTAGGCTGCAATTGGGGAACCGAATCGAGAACATGTCATTCACTAAGCACACATTTCTGCAACTGGCTCACATGAAACACATCGTGCACACCAGGAAAGTTAGCGGGCAAATCCAACCTATAAGCTGGCACTCTGATGCGTTCAACAACCTTGAAAGGTCCCACATACCTGGGATCCAGCTTGTGGTTTATTCCAAACCACTTAACGCCTGACATCGGAGAAACTTTGAGAAAAATCATGTCTCCAACTACGAATTCCAGATCAACCCTTTGACGATTAGCGTTCTTCTCGTGATGCTCCTGAGCTATACGAAGCTTCTCTCGAATATGCATCACAGAAGTACTCATTTCTTCCAAAGCTTATGTACCCAACAATGGTCTTTCACCAACTTCAGCCCCAAATAAGGGAGTTCTGTAATGCCTCCCATAAAAAGCCTCAAAGGGGGCCATCTGCAAATTCTCCTAATAACTGTTGTTGTAGGCAAATTCCATCAATCTGCGCCACTCATCCCACGCTCCTTCGTGGTCTAAGATATAAATATGATCATATCTTCCAAAAACTGATTAACTCTCTCCGCTTGACCATTGGTCTACGGATGATAAGCACTTGAATACCTGAGGTCGGTACCCAACCCTTCCTGTAAACTCTTCCAAAAATAAGACGTAAACCTGGAATCTCGATCAGACACAATACTTACTGGCACCCCATACAATCTAGCGACCTCTTCCAAATACAACTCTATTATCTTCTTCATGGAGTAATCAATCTTGAACGGCACAAAGTGAGTACACTTCGTCAATCTGTCAACTATGACCCTCACAGAATAATGTCCTCAGGGAGATATCGACAAACCAATAATAAAGTCCATAAAAATACTCTCACATTTCCAACTTAAAATATCCAAAGGCTTCAGCTTGCCACCAGGTCGTCCATGATCTGCCTTAATGTGTTTGCAAGTGAAACACTCAAACATAAACTTGGCTATATCATTCTCCATACCTGACTGCCAAACAATTTGCTTCAGATCTCAATATATCTTTATGGAACCAGGATGGTAGGCAACACTAGAACCATGCACCTCACTGCACAACTTAGCTCGAATATCCTCAACTGCGAGGATACAATATCTATTGTGGTACTTCAAAGTACTCACATCATCAATTGAAAATTCTGGTAATTCCCCTTTCTCAGTTCTACCACGAATATGCTGTAAATCAGGATCGTCCTTCTGATGTAGACTTATAAGCATAATCCATGAAGGCTCTGATACTTCCAAGCTTCTTGGCGAGTCACTACTCCCAACAGAAATGTTCATTAGCAAAAAATCTTCCACCAAGGATTCCACCGAGAGTCTAAAGATCTGCACGGTCTTTCTACTCAAGGCATCGACTACCACATTAGCTTTACCCGGATGATATAGGATATCAACATCATAATATGCGACATACTCCAACCATATATGCTGGTGCAAATTCAGCTCCTTTTGAGTGAAGATATACTTCAAGATCTTATGATCCGTGTAAATTTTGCACAACATGTCATACAACAAATATATCCACAACTTTGGGGCTTAAATCACTGCTTCAAACTCTAAGTCATAAGTAGGGTAGTTCCTTTCATGAATCTTCAATTGCCTTGATCCATACGTAATCACTTTTCCTTCTTGCATCAATACACAACCAAGACCAACGTGCGATGCATCCGCATAAATAGCATACTCCACTCCTTCGGTAGGCAGCGATAACATTAGAGTAGTGCACAATCTCTTTTTCAATTCCTAGAAGGCTTCTTTGCACTTATCTCTCTACACGAATGATGCGTTATTCTGCATAAGTTTAGTCAGAGGCACAGACAAAGCAGAGAATCCTTCCACAAACCTTATATAATAGCCTGCCAACCCAAGGAAACTTCTTTTCTCTTTAAGTATGGTAGGTCTCTTTTAATCCATTACGACAGCTATCTTTTCTGGATCAATTTAAATTCCATCCTTGTTCACAACATTACCCAAAAAGGAAACCTGAGGTAGCCAAAACTCACACTTACTCAACTTTGCATACAACTTATGTTCTCTTAGAGCAAATAGAACTAATGCAAGTGCTGTACATGTTCCTCAGCACTCCGGGAATAAATTGGGACATCATCAATAAAAACAATCACAAACTGATCCAAGAAATCCTTAAACACTCTGTTCATCATGTCCATGAAGGCAGAGGGTGCATTCGTCAATCCAAAGGACATTACCAAGAAATCAAAATGACTATGCCGAGAAAGAAAAGTGGTTCGCAGAACATCCGTCTCACGGATCCTCAACTGATGGTAGCCTGATTGAATGTCAATCTTCGAAACACCGTACTACCACGCAACTGATCAAACAAATCATCTATCTGTGGCAAGGGATACATGTTCTTGATAGTTACATTATTTAATTTCATATAATTGATGCACAACCTTATAGATCCATCGTTCTTCTTTACAAACAAAATGGGAGCACCCCAAGGCAAAGAACTTGGCTTAATGAGTCCACATTATAACAACTCATGTAGCTGGGTACGCAACTCTTCCAGCTCGCGCGTGGCCATACGGTACAGTGCCTTAGCAATAGGGAGAGTACCTGACTCTAGATCTATAACAAACCCCATGTCTCTCTTAAGCGGAAGACCAGGAAGACTATCTGGGAAAATATCAGGAAACTCTCGCACCACAGGAACATCCTCGACACGCAGCAAACTACCAACGGCTCCCAAAACAGAAACCAAATAAGCATAACAACCGGAATCTAAAATCTTCTGAGCACATACCGCAGAAATGATCGGGGAATCCTGGCGCGGAAAACTATAAGCACTCCTAGGGTGGTCGTTGTCCATCTTGAAGTCGAAACGCTTAATCTTGCATTGGATAACCGCATCATATCTCGAAAACCAGTCCATTCCCAGAATCACATCAAATTCCTCCAGGTCCAACACCTTTAGATCGGCAAAAGCTAGAAAATTGCCTAAAAGAATAGGACAACTCTGGATGCCCTGGTCCGACACCACCGAGTCACCAGAAGGAAACTTGGCGCGAAGCAAATTGCCAACTTGATCAAGAGTCGGACGATGATGTTCTATGAAATTCCTAACCACGAACGAGTGGGTAGAACCAAAATCAAACAGCATGCGCGCCCAACGATTCTTTACCTTAAACCTCCCTATAAAATTGCATATGTAACTAGCCAAACAATGTCGAAACTATAGCTAAGAGCAGAAAAAATAGATTAGAATCTAACCTGAGATCACTTGGATGGACGTCTGTGCTTCTTCCAAGGTCACCATATTCAACTTGCCCTTCCCTTTGTCCAAATGCGGCGGTGGTGGGAATGCTTGAAGTGGAACTGGCTGTAGCGAGGGCTAAGACCTCGGGCATCCTGACTTAAAATGCCCCTTCTGTCCTCACTGGAAGCAGACCTTATCCTTACCCCAACAATGGGTAGAATCGTGCCCATTTTTCTTACACAAAGCACAAACCAAATCTCCCTTGGGAGCGCTCTGAGTTGCATGCACTTACTGATGCTTTTGAGCTCCCAGCCTCTTGAAACACTTCACGAACGGATGTCTTGACTAGCCATAGAAACTGCACACCTCCTTGCTTCTTTTCCTCGAAGCGGGACCAGATCCCTGAGAGCTCTTACCAACATCAGACTTTATCTTTTCTTTTCTCATTTGCATGCCTCAATTCTTGGCATTATCGATGGCTTCCACTTTTAGAGCAGCTTCACTGCCTCAGCATAATTCTTGGATCCATAAGTGCTATCCAACTACTAGATATAACTCCTAAGAACACCCAGGAAATGCTTTACTCGGATAGCCTCAGAAGCCACCAAATCTGGGGCAAACTGGCTCAACTTGCAGAACTCTACCTCATACTCACTAACTGTGAGTTGTCTCTGTTTCAGATGCAAGAAGTTGTTCATCAAACGGTCTTGCTCGATTGATGACAGAAATTTCTTAAGCAGTAATTCCTTAAACGATCCCCACAAACATCCATCAATGAGGTTTTATAGGGTATTGTCTCCACAATAACCTGGATCTGAAGAAGGTCCCAGTTAAGCTAAGATGAATTGTGACTGTATTTGATGTTGCATTTTGAGTTATGTACTTGCAAGTTTTTATTACTAAGTGGACACCAATGTCAGGTTACAATGGGTCAGTAAACACAGGACTTTACAATGTAATTTCTCATTGTGTTGGCCAATATGTTAACTCACGTGTAATCTCTCTATTGGATTGTACTTCTATCCCAAGTACAAGATAAGGCTTAAGGATGGTCAAGGCTTAGATTCAGAATGACAGGAATTTCTCCAAAGTAAAATTCATCGAGTATGGTTTGGAATACTCGTCGAATTCGTGGAGTATTAGCTTGATACTCATCGAATTTGTCATGTATATCTACCCATACCCGTCGAATCCATCTTTTATACTTAGGGTAAATTCGCTGAAGAATTGAAAAATCTGTTAAGTAAAATTCGTCGAGTATCGTCGTGCATACTTGTCAAATTCATCGAATGTATCTAACGATTGTAACGCCCCCGATTTTTTTTGTGATTGTTTAATCTTTGTTTCGCATTACGTTGACGCGTTTTCGGCTTGTGTCATTGTTGGAGCAGGGTTTAGCTCTCTAGGTTTTCTGAGTGGCTTGTTTGTGGCCTATTTGCAAAATTTCCCAGCGAGCCGGAGTCTGTTTTGGTGACTCGGTAAAGCCTCTTTGGGAATGCTTGTGTTTTGTCTTCGGGAGGTGTTAGCCCGAGTTTTTGTTGGTCGGATGTTAATTCTGACTTCGCCATTTGATTCGTAGCGTGGGTATTTAGCTACGGTGTGAATTTCGTCAAATTCCGAGGTCGTTGGGTTTTCGCGCCGTTTTGGACGTTTTATGTAATTAATTAATATAATATTATATTATATTAATTGTAAGTGGTTAGAAGGTATAAATAACACTTTTGTTTAGAAAACCCTATTCCTCTTCCCCAAACCCGACGGTTAGCTTCCAGCGGAAGGAGACGGGCGACGGAAAACCTGGAGCTTCTAGCCACCGATTTCTTGCTAGTTAGAGCCCGAATTTCTCATTTGAAGGCAGATCTGGACTGATCTCGCCCGGATCAACCTCCCTAGGGTAAGTATTTCAAATTCTAGGTTTGTCCTTGTAATTAGTGTTTTGCAGGTTGGCTTGTCTTCCCACTAAAAGCTTCAGATTTTATGGTTAGGTGTTTTTGCTGCCAGATCCGAGAGAAGAAGAGAAGCTGGCCGAGATTTTTCTGGAATTAAGGCAAGTGGTGCTTTTCCCATCCTTGCCAAGTAGTTTCTTATTTTCCTTGTAGCATTTACTGTCATAGATCTTGGGTATGTTGTAGGTTTTGGCCAGATTTGGCTTGCTGTAGGTAGAAAATGTCTGGTTGGGTTGGTTTTGGTATGGCTCTGGCTGGATAGGATAGGATAAGTCTGTATCAGGATAGTTAGCAATAACAGGTTTTCATTCCAAGGAAATATTTTGATTTTGGGCTAGTGATTGAGGTCTAGCATGGTCGGTTTGAGTAGAGCAATGTTTCTGCCAGGTCTCTGCCCCTTGGCATCGAGTGTATCTTAGCATAGAAGTCCAGTTTTTAGGGTAAGTGTAAAAGCATTGAGTATGGTGGACACACTCAACGCCTAGATATTTTGGTCTAGAGACTAAGTTAAAAGCGTTTACAACATTGAGTGAGGTGAACTCACTCAACGCTATCTTATTAGGCTGTTTAGCTAAGTCAGAAGCATTGACAGCGTTGAGTGAGTTGAGCTCACTCAACGCTGTTGGTTAAGCTAGTATTCTACGTAAAAAAGTGTTGACAGCGTTGAGTGAGGTGAGCTCACTCAACGTCGTCTGCCTTGATAGATTTTTTTCTAAGTCTTTTGGCGTTGAGTGAGTTGAGCTCACTCAACGCAGTCTAGTCAGGCTGATTTTTCTAAGTCAAAAGCGTTGAGTGTGGTGAACTCACTCAATACCGTTAGCTGTTTTGTATTGACAGCGTTGAGTGAGCTGAACTCACTCAATGTCGTCGACCTTGTTTAGCTGTAAGTCAAAAGCGTTGAGTGTGGTGAACTAACTCAATGTCGTTGGCCGTTTAGCGTTGATAACGTTGAGTGAGCTTAACTAACTCAATGTCGTCGTCCAGTGAGGGTTTTTGCGGCTAAGTCTTTTGGCGTTGAGTGAGTGGAGCTCACTCAATGCGGCATCGAGTAAACTCGACGCCTTCCCTTCTTAGTGTTTTGCATTGAGTGAGTGGTACTCACTCAACGCGGCGTCGAGTGGACTCGATGCTTTTTCCTTAGGCTGGTGTTTTCTCCCGAGTTTGTTAGTGTGGGTTTTATTTTGGTTTGGTGATGTTTTCGGCTAGTGGTTTGAATGTCGTATCGTGGATCATTACACGTGGTTGTTTTGGGTCTCTAAGAGGGGCCGCTTTAGGTGTGCTAGACCCTGTGGCTGCCACCGTGTTGCCTTTGAGATAGGTTGGGTCTCTGTAAGAGTTTGTTTTGGTACGCCGGACCCCGTGGCTGCCACCCGTGTGTCCTTGAGATAATTTGATCTGGTTGCTCGGTTTGGGACTGATTTTGTCGCCGACACATATCTTGGGTTTTACCAGTGTGGGTGATCCACGGGTGTAGGGCTGTTGGTTCCTTCTCTCCTTTTTGTTTGGTATATGTTGGCTTTCTTTTTTCTTCTGCAGGTTTGAGTGAAGCTTGGTAAATTTTAGCACTTGGTGCAATTCTCTTACTTTAATGATAAGTATTATACTTACTCACAGTTTCTTTTGGTTTCTTTGGCTGAGGTTGTAAGCATTACTCTTGTAGGGTTTGGTTACCCTTTTTGTTCTTTCATTGATTACCATCTAATGTGAAAGTGAGGGTAGGATCTACCTTTACTCTAGAGGGGGGGGGGGTGAATAGAGTATATTAAAATAATTTTGCAAATTAAAAAATTAATTGGCAGTGGAAGACTTAATGTAATTATAGTGTATTGTGCTTGCAATAAATAAAAACAAAGTAAAGCAAGAAACAAAATCACAGCACACAATAAATAAAACACAAACAACCAGAGGACACAAGGATCTATAGTGGTTCCCCAATCAACCTGGGTACATCCACTCTTCTACCACCCTAGGTAGGAATCCACTGTAGGAATAGTTGATCAGGTGTCCTGGGCACCAATGAGCTTTTGATAAGGTGCTCAAAAACCAAACCAGATTTTTTGATGAGGTGTCTTGCCACCACTGAGTTTTGACAAGGTCTCAGAAACCAAACACAAAACTTTTGAAGGGAGTTTTGAGTAACCCTTTTACAGCAAAAGAAAAGAAAAGGAGGTGAAGTTGTTCTTCTCTGTTCAATCAGTCAAAGAGAAGACTAGTGGATTAAAGATGTCAAAGCTCCCCTGGATTTGCAGTTGTTTAGAAGAAGAAGCCTTGCACAGGGTGATAGGCCTTCAGAAAGATGAGATCTCCAGCAAATGATGATTTCAGCAAAGACTGAAATGTGATGTGTCTAGAGTCTTGATTGATGAAGCCTTGAAAAACTTGAATCAGAGATGAGAAACTATAATCCTGTAGTTCTTGTGTGTGTCTCACAGATCTTAGATATTGTTCTTGATTTTCTCTTGTTATTATTCCTCTTTTTCTTGTCTGTCTCTATTGTCTGAAAATGATATATTGAAATCCACTTCTAGATAGCCGTTAGCCAGTCATAAATGACTTCCTTAATTGATAACTGTCTCTAGAGGAAAGTCCTAAATAACATTCTCCTTTTAGTCTCCTTGAAACTTGGTCTAGATTGATTGAAACGGCTACAAAATCCTTTGCATTAAATGCTGGATATGAAGAAATTTGAATTCCATAACTGACTGAATTTGAAATCCTGAAATCGTCGATCTCTCAAGAAAATCGTCGATCTGAGCTCGACTACCGTCGATCTGAGCTCAGAGACTGGAACTTGACTTGAAATAGAAATCGTCGATCTGAGCTAAAAGATATGGATTTTAACTTGAGACAGAAACGTCGATCTGAGCTCGGAGATCGTCGAACCGAGTTCGACGACTCGTTGAACTGAGCTCGACGACAATTGCCTTAGTCTTCAGCACTTGAAATCTGAACTATGAGGTCTTGGGGGCAGCTTTCAAACCTAAGTTCTATGCCTTAGACCTATTCTTGTTGACCTTTAAATCTATACAATGAGGTCAAGACACAAACCTATAGACATAGTGATCCTTACCCAATTCAGTAATAGGATGTTCCAACAATCTCCCCCTATTTGGGTTAGGATTACTATTTACATGATTTAGAAATTAAAAAGCATACAAACAAAAACAATTACAATATTGCAGAATAATGAATAACAGCATTGCAGAAGCATATGAATTATCACAACAGATTGTTCAGATATATATATATATTATTCAGCTTACATAATCAGTCCTTTTCCTTGCCCTTTTTGAATAGAATTTCTCTGTTGGGATCTTGAGCTTCTTTCTAAGATCTTCTGTCATCAGCAGCACCTAGGGAGGTTTGAGATTTGGGTCTGGGGACAACTGCCTCTGGGTGCAACTTCATGTAACTCTCTGGGTCAAAGAATTTTCTGGAAGAATATCTCTCAAGCTCCTTCTTTCTTTGTTCAGATAATGTAGTAATATTTGAAGTATCTTTTCCTTGTTCTCTTGCATTCTTTATGTGGTCTAAAGCAGCTAATTCCTTCATCCTTGTTGTCCAAGAGATAGGGTTGTTCTCTGGATCTTCATAGGGAACATGAGGTTCATATCTATTGATAGTATCAGAAGGAGGAGCTCTTGAGGGAACAGTTTCTTTGAACTTATATGGGAATAGACCAGAAATTGAATCAATTGGGCCTTGTCCTTCCCTTTGATAAGGATGTTGTCTGGATTGTCCTCTTGAATATACTCTGTAACCTCTTTGATTTCCTCTGAATTGACCTCTTATGGACTGGTAGCCTCTTTGTTGATGTCCTCTGGATTGTGATCTTTCTTGAACCTGAGAGGAACTTTGAGATGTAGCAAGAGAGGTTTGAGGAGCTGAACTTCAACCAGATCCTGCATCTGGAGAAGGAGGAGGAGGAGGAGGATTATGATAAGATGTATCTTGGTCATATTTGCTTCTCTTCTTCATAGCCTTCAATTGGTTTCTGGAGTATTGTATCCAGGGTTCAGTAATAAGACAGTCATGCAGTATATAGTAGGGAATATCATTATCATTAGTGGCTTTTTCTGCAGGAACTCTCTTCATAGCCTTACTTCTTGCTTTCCTCTTCCTTTAAATGGTTGCAGAGGAATCATCAGAATCAATCTTATATTCATCACTTTATGAACTCTGGGGATTGTCATACAGATCATCAATCCTCTTTATATATTCCTGCTGTTGTTTAGTTTGTTTAGTTGAAGCAGCAGCAGCAGGAACAGGAGTAGTAATAGGAGCTGAAGCAGGAGCAAAAGTAGCAGGAGCAGAAATAGCAGCACCGATAGAAGAAGAAGTAGAAACACTAACAGCAGCAGCAGCGGCAAAAACAACAACATCAGCATCTAAAGCAATAACATCAGGCTCTGAATCAATATCATCAGACTCTGAAACACTAGCCTCTGTGATTATTATATCATTATCAGCAGTATCAATACAAACATCAGCAGTAGTAATTTCCACAACCTTGATTGAATTGATATATGATAATATCAAGCTGGGATCACAGTGAGAGACAGGCACAATGGTCTTAGTAAGATCTTCAGCATCTTATGCTGGAAGATATCTGCTATAAAGAGCATCAAAATCTTAAAGTAGTGACCTGAAGTCAACTGTATTGAATGCTGGAACTAGAGTTAGAGCTGGAGTCACTAGCAGAGCTTGCACTTCTTCTTCTAGAGTAGGAAGAATCACTTCTTCATTTGGCATCTCCCCCTGCCTGGATTCAGTATAAACTGGATCAAGGCACCCCAAAGAAGGTATTGCCTGAGGAGGAGGGAAAGAAGAAAGCCTGGAAGATAACTCATTGATGGATTTGAGAAGTGTATCCAAGGAGGTATCCAGCAAGAGTGTTAGCCTAGGAGCTAACATCTCATATAGCTTATCTGCAAGGGCAGGAATGTCTACTTGCTCAAGGGATGCTTGAGTAGAGGTAGAGGAGAAAGTTGCAGAAGTTGATGATGGTGGAGATGCTGAGATGTGGAGAAATGATGTTGATGGAAGAGGTATGGATGGTTATGATATGGGAATGGTGGTGATGGAGGTAATTGGAATGGAGATGGATGGTGTGAAAGATGGTTGAGCCAGAATATCTTGTAGTAGTTGTTAGTAAGAAGTAGACGATGATGGGGGATCTAGAGGTGATGAATGAGAATCATCCATGAAGGAATCATCTAACAGATTGAATGATGGAAGATGGATGGATGAATCAATGTCAAGAGGGGGATAGAAATGTAGAGGATGGAATTGCTCTTGCAGAGTGGCTGGTGGTGGTGAAGAGATAGTTGGAGATGAAATTGAGATGGGAGAGTAAATTGTGATGGGGGATGAAATTAAAATGGTGGATGTAGGGATGGTTGAAGAAGCAGGAGATGGAGATGGTGGAGATGAGGAGGAGGAAGCAGCAGGTAATTCTTCTAGGGGGCAGTTGCCTGAGGGGACACAAGCATTGATGTGCATCTGCCTATCCTCCCAAAGTTAACAAGGTTCTTGTTAATCTTCTTCTTAATTAAATCAAAAAAGATTTCTCCCCAATTCAGATGTTTCTTATCAACTAAAGCAGCCATCAAACAAAACTGATACCTAGATATTGTATCATGAGCAGAATGCTTGGCTAATAAAACTTTTCCCACTACATCAGCTAAAAACCTATACTCTGCTCAAAGGTTTTTCTTAAGCAATTTGTTAGGGTTTGTTGCTGAATGTCCCATTATATCCAACATAGTAGAAAACTCTTCTCCAGACAATTCCACTGTATCATGTCCAGTACTTAATTGAAAAACTTCTGTTAGAAGAGCAGGAGTAAGGGATACCTGGGTTCCTGAAATTATCCCAATCACTGTATTTTGATCCAGGTTGTGGGTTGTATATACCCATTCTTTGATTTCATCTGCAACAAGCTTAATCCTTGTAGTCATGATTGTCACCAATTGTTTCTCCTTGAACAGCTCTAGAATATCCTTGAATATCTGATCACTTCCTTCAAATGAATCCATGTCTATATCAAAACCGATGTCAAACTTTATTGCGGCTAAGACAGCAACGGAGACGGCTATGTTTTTCCTGCAAAAATGAACAAATAAGACCAAGTGCAGAGAGGTTTGGAGGGAAGGAAAGCTCTGCAGAAGGTATGAATGCGCAAAAGAGAACGATGGCCGAAAAATGAATTTTATATCAGGGTTCGACGCAGAAAAGGAAAGATCGTTGAACTCAGTTCGATGATCTGGGCTTCTAAAGGAATCTGAAAGGTCTTCAATATTGTCGATCTCCATTCGACGATATTGGAGAGCGTCGAGCTCCATTCGACGATCTCTGACCGGAAAGAGATAGCCTAGCACTATCTGGAAAACGTTGAGCGCCGGTCGACGATTATATGAGAACGTCGATCTCCATTCGACGATCTTTGGGAAAAACATCGAGCGCAGTTCAAAGTTCAGAAAGAACCTTAGATACTAGAAAAATCAAGTTTTTAGCCTAGTCTTGGTCAATTTTAAAGTTTCAAAATCTTGGATCTTAATTTAAACTTCCTCCATCTAACATTCCTAACTGATTCAAAAAGAATGTGTGTTTCTTTTCATCCAAGGGTTTGGTGAAAATATCTCCCCTTTGCAAATCAGTTGGGATATATTGAAGTTCAATTTTATTCTTCTCAACATTATCTCTTAAGAAGTGATGCCTAATCTCTATATGTTTTGTCCTATTATGGAGGACTGGATTTTGGGCTATAGAAATAGCACTAGTGTTATCACAAAAGATTTTTGACTTATCTAAGTTGTAACCATAGTTTAGGAGCTTATTTTGAATCCACAATATCTGTGAGCAACAACTACCTTCTGCCATATATTCAGCTTCAGCAGTTGATGTGGACACAGATGTTTGTTTCTTATAAAACCAGGAGACAAGTCTGTCACCAAGAAACTGACAAGTTCCACTGGTGCTTTTCTTATCTACTTTACATCCAGCATAATCAGCATCTGAAAATCCAGTTAATTCAAATCCTGAATTTTTTGGATACCAGAGACCTAGATTTGGACAACTTTTCACATACCTAAGAATCCTTTTTACTAATGTTAGGTGTGACTCTCTAGGGCTTACTTGGAATCTAGCACAGATGCATGTATCAAACATTATGTCAGGTCTACTAGTTGCAAGATACAATAAAGAGCCAATCATTGCTCTATATGTTGTCTGATCAATAGGTTTCTCATGTTCATCAACATCTAATACAGCATTAGTAGGCATAGGTGTTTTCATAGAGGATGCTTCATACATACCAAATTTCTTAACCAATTCTTTTGCATACTTGGTTTGAGAAATGAATATGCCATCAGCATGCTGTTTGACTTGCAATCCTAGAAAGAAGAAAAGCTCACCCATGCTACTTATTTCAAATTTTGAATGCATTAGGTCAGATAACCTTTTGCACAAATTTGAATCAGTAGATCCAAAGATAATGTCATCTACATAAATTTGTACTAGTAGGATATTGGAATTATGGGTTCTAATGAAAAGAGTTTGGTCTACTCTACCCTTTATAAAATCATTTTTCAAGAGAAAGCATGCTAAGGTCTCATACCATGCTCTAGGAGCTTGCTTGAGACCATATAATGCCTTATGCAATTTAAAGACATAATCAGGATGAGTAGGAGAGATAAAACCTGGGGGTTGTCTGACATAGACTTCTTCCTTGATATCTTCATTTAGAAAAGCACTCTTCACATCTATTTGATAGACCTTGAATCCCTTGTGAGCCGCATAAGCTAGGAATATTCTTATTGCCTCTAACCTTGTAACTGGTGCAAAGGTCTGGCCATAATCTATTCCTTCTTCTTGAGAGTATCCTTTTGTAACTAGCCTTGCCTTGTTCCTTACAATAATACCTTGATCATCCAGTTTGTTCCTGAACACCCATTTTGTTCCAACAATGGAATGATCCATTGGTCTTGGTACTAGCTCCCAAACTTTGTTTCTTTCAAATTAATGTAACTCCTCTTGCATTGCAATGATCCAGTGTGGATCTTGTTCTGCATCTTGTATGGATTGAGGCTTAATTTGAGATAAAAAGTAGGTGTGCATCAGGTTTTGGTTGACCTGATTTCTTGTTTGTACACCAGCTGAGATGTCTCCAATCACTTGGGAGATTGGATGATCTCTTGATGTTACTAAATCAACAAGGGGTGTTGATTGTTCACCAACCTGTGTTGTTGTTTCCTCTTGTGGAACAACAACTGGCTCTTCAATGTGGTTCTCACCAAGATGTTGAGTGTCCTCTTCATCTTCACTACTTTAACCTTTTTGTTGGATAGGTGAAGGTGTTGTATCCTCTTCAATGATGTTTAAACTATTCAAATTTTCTGAGAGAGAATGTACCTGCAAAGGTTCTATGGTAGAAGTATTCTTCTCCTTATAAGACATGTTAGTTTCATCAAAAGATACATGTACAGATTCTTCAATTTTAAGAGATGATTTATTATACACCCTATAAGCCTTACTGATCATGGCGTATCCCAGAAACACTCCTTCATCATCTTTGGCTTGAAATTTTGCTATGTATTTCTTGTCATTATTGTGAATGTAACAAATACAACCAAAATTTTTAAAATAGTCTACTTTAGGTTTCTTACCTTTGAGTAATTAATAGGGAGTCTTGCCCTTCAGCTTATGTATCAAACTTCTATTCAACACATAGTTTGAGGTGTTCACTGCCTCTGCCCAAAAGTATAGAGGAAGGTGAGCATCTGTCAACAATGTAGTAGCAGATTCAATAAAGGTTCTATTTTTCCTTTCAACTACCTCATTTTGTTGAGGAGTTCTAGGAGCTGAGAAAGTGTGCCTTATCCCTTCACTCTGACAGAACTCTTGCATAAGAAGAGAATCAAACTCTGTCCCATGATCACTTTTGATCAGGTCAATGTGAGTATTGAACTCAATCTGTATGCATTTGAGAAACTCTGTCAAACACTTAAAGTTATCAGACTTCTTCCTTAGAAAGAACACCCATGTGAATCTAGAGAAGTCATCTATAACTACTAAAGTGTAAGATTTCCCTCCTAGGCTTTGTACTGTAATGGGTCCAAAAAGATCCATGTGTAACAGATACAAAATCCTAGGTGAATCACTCTTATTAAGTGACTTAAAGCTATTTTTAGTTTGCTTGCCTAATTGACAAGCCCTACAAAGTCCTTCCTTCTTGTAGGGGCCAGAAGGTAGTCCTCTAACAAGATTGTCCTTGGATAGCCTAGCAATGGTTCTAAGGTTTACATGTCCTAATCTCTTATGTCATAGTTCATTTGGTTTACTAATAGAATAAAACAGACAGATATCTACCTTAGTTGATTGAAAATCTACAAGATAGATATTACCTTTCCTTTTACCTGTCAACACAGTTGTGTTGTCCTCTGATTTGATTTTGCATGAAGATTTGTTCAAAGTCACCCGGTAGCCTTCATAACACAATTGACTGATGCTGATTAAGTTATGCTTCAGTCCTTCCACATAGGCCACCTTCTTGAATGTCACTGAACCTATCTGGATTGCACCATATCCCTTGGTCTGTCCAAAGTTTGAGTCTCCAAATATGACTTTGGGTCCAAGCTTGGCTTTGAAGGATGTTAGATTATCCTTGCTTCCTGTCATGTGCTTTGAGCACCCACTATCCAGATACCATTGCTAGTTTATTATTGGATAGTTCTTCACCTACACATACAACAATTTATTTGTTTTTGACCCAGTTTACCTTGGGCCTAGGTTGATAATCTTTAAAATCTGAAATAAAAGACATCCCTGGTTGACTCGTATAACCTTCAGGATGATATCTCCTAGGAGGTATTATCCATTCATCATAAGGGTTGAAGCCTTGGGATGTAGGACCTCTAGGATTGAAGTTTGACTTCCCCTTACAAAAGTGTTCAAAGCTCTGAGCTCTGTTCGACGATCTCTGAGCTGAGTTCGACGATCTTGGGTCAGATCGTCGAGCTCTATTTGAAGATTGACTTTGCCTGAGTTCAGAGTTCAGAGATCGTCGACCTGAGTTCGACGATTCAGCTTGAGAACGCTGAGCTCCGTTCGAAGATTGTCGAGCTCTGTTCGACATGTTCCGTTGAACCTTATTTTTCTTAGGAATATCAAAATTCTTCCTAGCTACCTCTACAACTCCCTTTCCTTTATCTGAGATAAATATGATTAGGGTTGTTAATACTATAGGTTGGCTGGATGAAGTACCCAAGCCCAGTGTACTGTTAAGTCTTGAATTCACTATGCTTGTGATGTCCATCAGTCTGATGCTTCTCCCATTAAGGGATTCTTCAAACTTCTTTGCCTGAGATAGTTCACTTTTCAGTGAAGCTATCTCCTCCCTACAGCATTCTAACTCCTCAAAGAGTTTGAGGTTATTTGATTTTAAAGTGCTATGTTCAGATAGTTAATTTCTAAGAGAGATAATCTCCTTCTCAGACTTGAGTAGGTCTAAAATTAGTGCCTTAAATTCAAATTTAAAGTCCTCTGAATCAAAATCAAAAGAATATATTATCTGATCTTCTTCAGCTTCATGTTCAGATTCAGATTCTGACTCTTGTTCAGCGTCAGAATTATGTTTAGAGGCATTGATAGCCATCATGCCGAACTCCTTCTCTTGGGCATCATCTTCATCATCACTTGAGCTTGATGAAGCCTCTGATTCTTCTTCAGTCTCACTCCAGGTTTCAGCTACAAATCCTTTCTTGGTGTGTTTGTTCTTGCTGGAGGAGGATTTATCATTGTTGTTTCTCCTGAAGTCTTTGTCTCTTCTCCTATATTTCTTATCTTTCTTGTCCTTATTTTGGTTTTCTGGACAGTCAGGCACAATGTGGGCTTGTTTCCTGCATCCAAAACAAATAATTTCTTTATTACTGGACTTGTCATACCTTGGCTTTTCATGGCCTCTGGATGACCTTTTTCTGAAGTATTTTCTAGCCATCTTATAGAATCTTTTGGCTAGTAGGCTCATTAGCTCTTCATTGCCTGTGACCTTGTCTTCAAGCTGTTCTTCTGTAGCTTTAAAAGCAATTGTCTTCTCCTTCCTTGTTGCTGAAGAAGCTGTCTTTTGCTCTTCCTCTCTATTTTTGATGAACAACTCATAAGACTTGAGCTTGACCAATAGAGCTTCAGTGGTGATCTCACTTAACCTTCTGGCATCCTTTATTGGCCAAATCCTTGACTACCAAGTGCTGTGGAAGCACATTAGGATCTTATCATTGAGTTCAGTCAATGAGATCTCCTTATCCAAAGTTTTCAGTTCACTAACAATTAGACTGAGTCTGTTATACATGTCAGCAACTGACTCAGTTTCTCCCTTCTTGAAATTCTCATACTGGGTTATGAGATGAGATCTTCTGTCTTTTCTTTCATCAGCAAATCCTGACACAAGCTCAGATAGCTTGTCCCATATTTGTTTTGCTGAGTTGCATTCAGCTACTTTCTGAAATATATCATCAGACATTGTCTGAGCCAATATATTCATTGCCTTTTCATCAGCAACTTTCCACTTCTTGATGTCTGCATCTGTTACAGAAGGGGGTGGAACAACACTTGTACTTGTGGTTTCTGGAGGTCTTGGACACACTGTCAAAACAGAATTAAAAATATCCTCATCAATAGAATTCATGTATAATTTAATCCTTGCCTTCCAAAGTGCAAACTTAGAGAGATTGCACACTGGAGGTCTGGTGCTTGCATACTCTTTGTTCTATGCCATGGATTTATATGAAAATAAGTATAACCGAAATAACAACCCTTTATTAAAGGTTGATCTTATCAGAGATCTTTTTGTTCAGGTGTTAGCCTGTAAAAACAACCAACCTAGTGAAGATCTAGTTGTTGAATAACCAACCTCCCTCTGATACCAATTGAAAGTGAGGGTAAGATCTACCTTTACTCTAGAGGGGGGGGGGGTGAATAGAGTATATTAAAATAATTTTATAAATAAAAAAATTAATTGGCAGTGGAAGACTTAATGTAATTATAGTGTATTGTGCTTGCAGTAAATAAAAACAAAGTAAAGCAAAAAACAAAATCACAACACACAGTAAATAAAACACAAACAACCAGAGGACACAAGGATCTATAGTGGTTCCCCAATCAACCTGGGTACATCCACTCTTCTAACACCCTAGGTAGGAATCCACTGTAGGAATAGTTGATCAGGTGTCCTGGGCACCAATGAGCTTTTGATAAGGTGCTCAAAAACCAAACCAGATTTTTTGATAAGGTGTCTTGCCACCACTGAGTTTTGACAAGGTCTCAGAAACCAAACAAAAAACTTTTGAAGGGAGTTTTGAGTAACCCTTTTACAGCAAAAGAAAAGAAAAGGAGGTGAAGTTGTTCTTCTCTATTCAATCAGTCAAAGAGAAGACTAGTGGATTGAAGATGTCAAAGCTCCCCCTGAGATTTGCAGTTGTTCAGGAGAAGAAGCTTTGCACAGGTTGATAGGCCTTCAGAAAGATGAGATCTCCAGCAAATGATGATTTTAGCAAAGACTGAAATATCATGTGTTTGGAGTCTTGATTGATGAATCCTTGAAAAACTTGAATCAGAGATGAGAAACTATAATCCTGTAGTTCTTGTGTGTGTCTCACAGATCTCAGATATTGTTCTTGATTTTCTCTTGTTATTATTCCTCTTTTTCTTGTCTGTCTCTATTGTCTGAAAATGATATATTGAAATCCAATCTTCTAGATAGCTGTTAGCCAGTCATAAATGACTTCCTTAATTGATAACTGTCTCTAGAGGAAAGTCCTAAGTAACATTCTCCTTTTAGTCTCCTTGAAACTTGGTCAAGATTGATTGAAACGGCTAAAAAATCCTTTGCATTAAATGCTGGATATGAAGAAATTTGAATTCCATAACTAACTGAATTTGAAATCCTGAAATCGTCGATCTCTCAAGAAAATCGTCGATCTGAGCTCGATTACCGTCGATCTGAGCTCAGAGACTGGAACTTGACTTGAAACAGAAATCTTCGATCTGAGCTCGACAATCGTCGACCTGAGCTCAGAGATCTGGATTTTAACTTGAGACAGAAACGTCGATCTGAGCTCGGAGATCGTCGAACTGAGTTCGACGACTCATTGAACTCAGCTCGACGACAATTGCCTAAGTCTTCAGCACTTGAAATCTGAACTAGGAGGTCTTGGGGGCAGCTTTCAAACCTAAGTTCTAAGCCTTAGACCTATTCTAGTTGACCTTTAAATCTATACAATGAGGTCAAGACACAAACCTATGAACATAGTGATCCTTACCCAAATCAGTAATAGGATGTTCCAACATAATGTTCCTTTGCCACTTGCATTATTAATTCTTTACTGAGGTGTTCTTTCTTTGAATGCCTCAGGTTCAGGGGCAGTAGCCAGTTTTGCGGCTGAATTGGCCTCGCTGTGGCTGTGGTGTTGCTGAGGTTTCCCTCATTCTAGTGAGGTAGTTTTTTGTTTCTTTTATTAGTACAGACATACATACTTGCCAGCGGGTTCGTGTCAGGTTGTTGACGCCCGCTGGTGGTTTTCTTTTGTGATACTAAGTACTGTGCTAAAACTGCTAGTTTAACTATTTTGGAGGTTGTTTTACTTGCTCTCTGGGAATGTTTTATGCAGGTTGCATGTTAGATATTTTAACTTATAAAACCCCTACCTCTATTACTTCATACATGGCATATTTCTAAAACTAAAAATACTATATTCTAAACTAACGTAAAGACTATCTTCATACTATACTAAATTTAGAGTCTTGCATACCTTGAGTTGTCCTTTGTAGACGTTTACGCTCATGTAGTATGTCAAATCATCTTAACTGAAGTATTTTCCGCAAAGTATAAATATATTTTACTCGTGGACTAGTTGATCCACTGTGCCGAGGGATACGACCATCTAACTTAACTGGATTTCATTCATAAAAACTTATTATTTTCTTTTAAACTGTAGAGTTTGGAGTCTTGCCTGAGCGTCTGCAGTTATCCCCTGCATGACATGGCATCACAACGCGTATTTTCTCTTACTCTGATATAATTTAATTATTGAGAAAATGTGGGTTGTGATAACGATACTCGCGGAATTCGTCGAATATGCTAAGTCATACATGTCGAATTCGTCGAGTCCAGTCGACGCTACTTCTCTAGATTTTTTTCAAGTCTTATTCGTCGAATATCAAGGCGTCGAGAGCGTTGAGTCATCTCGACGATATTCGTCGATTGCTGCCCTTGACATCGAGTGAACAAAAGGTGTCGAGTTTAACGGCATTGAGTACGTGCATTGAGTCATTTAGCTTATACTCGACGAATTTATCGAGTATACCAGGTGATACTCAATGAATTCGTCGAGTATGACTCTCCTCTTTGGCATTGAGTGAATGGTTTTCCTGAGACTGATTTGTCCAAGTCTTATTCATCGTATATCAAGGTACGTTCGGCGAGTATACTAGTGATATTCGACGAATTTGACTTAGGTCATTTTTCCGAATTTTTCAAAATCGCTGGTTCGGGTTTCGGTCATCCATGCACAGTAAATTCTAGGTTTTGTTTTTGGAAGTTTTCTTCTAACCGTTGGCAAGGAGATCTCTATAAATACATATGAGATATTCCCTTCCATTTAATCGTGCTATTTTCTCACTTTCAAATCGATAAAAACTTTCCAAACGAAGAAACCATCGGCCGACGCTCTGTACGCTTTTGATTTCCGATCGGCCGTCAACAACTTACTGTGTGTGATTCATCTTCTTCGACATACGTGACTGGATCGATACTCTCTCAGAAGATCTTTACTCCTCTAGATCTTGTCGATTGAAGGTTCACGATTCAAGGTCTTCAAGATTTCATTTCTCCAAGTTCTCCAAGATTCAAGATCTACTTTTTCGAAGAACATTGGGGTAAAGACTTGTAATTGTTTGTGTTTTGTAATTTTTATTTATTGTTGTAGGAGATTATTCCTCCGAGTTTGTAGATCCATTTGTGGATCGAGTTTATAGATCCATTTGTGGATCGAGTTTGTAAATCTGATTGTGGATCGAGTGGTAGGAGCGTCGTCTCCTAGTTGTAGGAGTTGCGGCTCCAAGGTGTAAGATTTGAAGAAATCTGAGTATTGGTGAAGTAGCCGAATCTAGCCCTTCGTGGTAGATAGGCAAGGCGGGAAAGTGGATGTACCCAACTCGGGGAACCACTATAAATCTATGTGTTTGTGTAATTGATTTTTAAAGTGATTTTTATTCCGCGAAAAGACACAAACATCGCACATTCACCCCCCTCTAGATGATTTAGGTAGATGCGAGATACTTTCAGGTTTTCTTTTTCTCTTAACCACCAGCTCTTTGTAAGACCCTTAAGCTAGTAAGCGGCGATCATCACTCTCTGGTCCATAGAAATCTCTGAATACGAGAACATCTCATCGATCGCGATAATCCAATCATCCAATGCCATATTGTCAGCCTTACCGTCATAGGTAGGAGGTCCTAGTCGCTGAAAATGTGAGATAAAATTTATCTCTGGTGATAGTTGAACTGGAGGCACCAAAGGAGCAGGAGGAACAGGAATATCTTGACCCACAGCGGGGTCCTGTACTCTCGGCTGCTGCCCTGAAACGACAGTCAACAATGCCTGAATCTATGATTTCATCTCCACCATCTTCCTTGACAGAGCCTCATTATTTTGCCGCAGTCCTTCAATTACATCCTCGCTCTGCGCGCCAGACGACTCGCCCTCCGATTGGGGAGTCGACCTCATCGCAACACGCTTAGGTGGCATCCTAAGAATATGACGAACAACCAATCAAAACCTATCTTAATCGCTATAATTACACAACTTAGTTTAGACCATACATAATTAGACACTTGCTCATGCTGCTGGCTTGCTCTAGGATTTTCATTAATGATGTCATGCTTGACTTAGGATGATATACCATCATCCCATTGACTCATGTGCATAAACTATGAATGATTTTTATTCTTTTTGCTTTAAATCCATGTGTGTACGTATGTCATCATGTAGATCTTATCTTGGCATGTGTGTTAATACTATGTTATGTTATGCATGTTGTGTTATGTATTCTAATAAAGGCCTTAATTCATGTTATAAGCGGCGTACACATGAAATATTATGCATCCAATACTACATAATATCGTATGTATCAAAAAGGTAAAATCTAATAGGAATTCATGTGAAGATTGTTATGCATCTCATACTACATAACAGTCACATGTTGCTTCCTATGAGGATCCATATACAAACACATATTATGCAACCCATACTACATAATATGCCCTGTATACTTCTTATCATGCTTATGAGTGTAGTGTTCATGCTTCGGCCAAGACATACTGATGACACATCAGTGTGTGTATGAAATGAAACATGACCACTAAAACCTCCCTCTAATACCAACTATCATATCCCATATTTTCTCTGCATGTAAAAGATATATCAGAGTAAGAGAAAACATGTGTTGTGATGCCACGCAATACATGGGATAACTGCAGACGCTCATGCAAGAACCTAATCCTAACACTTATCATGAAATTCTCAAGTTTATCTTGAAGAAAAAAAAATTTTGTTAAGTTTGACGGTCGTATCCCTCGGCTTAATGGATCAACTAGTCCACGGATAAAAATATAAATATACGCTGCGAAAAATTCTTTATTTAGCTTGATTATTATCATACATGAGTAAAGACCTCCAAAATGGACAACTCATGATATGCATACTACTATATTCATTATAAGTAAGAAAAGAGCTTTTGCGTTTGTTAAAATATATTGACATTTGATTTTAAAATGATGCTTTGAATGAGATAGGCAAAAATGATACTTTTATACTTAAAATAACTATCATGCAATCCTAACATAAAACCTTCCCAAAGAGCAAGTAAAACCAATAGATCATCTAGAAGAAGCTTAGCAACTAGAAAGTAACTTAACAATCTACCAAAACATCCAGTGGGCGTCAACAACCTGACACGTACCCACCAAAGGCATGTATATCTGAACTAAAAACAAAATAACAAATCTACCTCACAATGGTGAGAGAAGAACAACTACAATAGCTGCAGGACACCACCAACAACCAACCCTAGTCGCTCAACCGGCTACTGCTTCAAACCTGATGCATTCAAAAGAAAAGAATACCTCAGCAAGATTATATAAGTGGCGATCAAAGATCAATAGTAGCAATACTCAAAAGAGACAAAAGGGTTACTAACCCATATATAGAAGAAAAAAACTATCCAAACACAACAAATGAGTCATACTTTAATATATAAAGGAGAATTCTCAAACAGTGTAATAAGAAAAGTTGCACCAAGTGCGAAATGAAGTCATGCTTCTATAATTCTACAGGTGCATGCATAAGAACATATGTGTGTGTATATATATATATAAACAAAAGAGACTGATCAGCTCAAAACATGTGAATCATTAACACTGGTAAAAATGGTACTTAATTGGGGGCCATATTGTCCAACGCCAACCTTCAGACCAAACATTTCAAAAAAGCACTGTGGTGGTGGCCACATTGTCCAACACAACCCAACAGCCCATAAGAAGAGAAGAATACCCACCAAGTGTAATGATTTGCAAACCAGCACTAAGGTGATGGTCCTTTATCCACTGCCAATAAAGGACACAAACAACCATGCATTATATAAATAAATGAAAAGAATTCCAAGGTTTAGCATCAAATTTTCATGACGATGCAAAAGGGAAGAAAACCAGAAGTTACTAAGTAATACTCGACGAATATGGCTTGATGAGCCCAAAATCACTTGACGGATACCTGAAAATTTCTTGACACTAACTCTGAGATCACTCAACGCCAAGACTACAACCACTTGATGCCTAACTACTTCACTTGATGCCTAGACAGACACAGTCAAAGCACTTGATGCCTAGCTGCTACACTCGACGCTTAGACAGATACAGTCAAAGCACTTGATGCCTAACTGCTACACTCGATGCTTAGACAGATACAGTCAAAGAACTCGATGCCTAGATGCTACACTCAATGCTCTTGATGCCACAACAGCTACACTCAATGCTCTCGACGCCACAGCAACGACACTTCATGCTCTCGACACCACAACACTATACTCAACGCTCTCGATGTCATAGCAGCTGCACTCAATGCTCTCGCGCCATAGCAGCTACACTCAACGCTCTCAATGTCATAGCAGCTACACTAACCGCTCTTGACGCCATAGTAGCTGCACTTAATACTCTCATGCCACAATAGCTACACTCAACGCTCTCGACGCCATAGGAGCTGCACTCAATGCTCTCCACTCCTAGGAGCTACACTCAATGCTCTCAACGCATAAGGCTACAGTCAAAGCACTCGTTGCCTAGCTGCTACACTCAATGAATTTACTTAGAATTTAATTTAATTTTTCTGACAGAAGGACTTACAACAGTTTAACCAAAATGCTTAAATAGAAACAGTCAAAGCACTCGACGCCTAGCTTCTACACTCAATGAATTTACTTCGAATTTAATTTAATTTTTCCGACAGAAGGACTTACAGCAGTTTAACCAAAAGGCTCTTCTTTTTTCTACCCAAAACTCTGATTTCCTACAAAAAGTTCGAGACTTCTACTCCCCTTAATCTACACCAATCTTAGATCATTTTATTTTTTTTTAAAAAGAAGAGAAAGTCAGGAACAAAGTGATTCATACTCAAAATAGTAAAAGGACAAGAAATTAGATTTTCTTTTGACTATCATTTTGACAGATCTCAGCCATAACAAAAGCTCAAAACCATATATATTTTGACAGATGTAGGACTAGATTCACAGTAGAACTTACAAGAAAATGAGATCTAAAACTTTTAGAATAGAATTAGATGAAGAAGGGGGAGTTTTGAAACCACCACTTGCCTAGAACTACAAAAATCCGGCCTCATGAGTACGCCGCTCCAAGGATCGGCCGCAAGAACCCCCAAGCAACGATTCATGAAACCTTTCATAGAAAACGAGGTTCAAGGTCAAAAACTCTAACGCCAAAATTCCAAGAAAACAAAATTACCTACCACCAACGCGTAGATCTCAGCGAGAGCATTCCAGATCTACCCGCCAACGATGATTCCGAGCTCCGGAACTCTGATAGGTGGCAGTCGAAGGCCTTGCGAAATTCGTCGCCTCCTATCTTCCATGCTCTCAGTCTGATTGCTTGGGGAAGAAGATAATAAATAGGGTTCGGTTTTAAGCCTTTATATATATAATATTATATTATTAATTAAACGCCCAAACGACCAAAACTCGAATCAACTCGGATTTCCATGAAATTGGCACCGAAGCTAGATACCAATGCTACAAAACTAATGGCAAAGTTGGAATCAGAATCCGACAAACCAAACTTGGGTAAAAACTCCCCAAAGTTACAACCAACATCAACCTACTAAAATCCACCAAGTCAAAACCTCGGATTCCAAAGAGCAACAAATCTCGCTCCAACAACGGTACCCGTTAACTATGTGACAATGTAATGCCCTGACATCATAAATACACCACTAAATAAATTAAAAATAAACATTGAAAAAAATCAGGGGCGTTACAGAGGCCCAAGAGATGGTAAGGGTGGAGCCTAAGCAACTCATGAAGAGAAGGTGCACTCCTCTTTGGAAAAATTCCAAAAAATGAGATTTTAGGGGGTTTGGCCAAAGTCAACCCTAGGGTGGGTCCCCCTTACTGGTCAAAGTCAAAATAGGTCCAAGTCATCGGGGGTCGGGTCAAAGGTTGGATGTCGTATCACAATTGGTGTGCGCACGCTTTTTGGTGCATGACTAGGCTTGATTCGACCACGGATTGACCTCCCTTAATCGAAACTGACCGGGACAAATTCCGTTGACTTTTTATTGACCATGAATCCAATGTTACTGACTGGGGTTAAATCGGAGTTAGCTAAGTATTCAAAATTTGTGCGTCGCGACACACTAAAATGGTCAAAATGCTCACATCCACCGTCGAACTTGGGATTGCGACGCAACAAGTTCCAATGTATTGTATCGACAATAAGAAGCCATGGTAACTGACAGAACTCAGTTCCAAATTCTCTAGCTTGATATTCAAAAATCTTGTTTTCACGACATTTACGAGGAGCGGTCATATCCACCATATGACCACCGAATTCAATGAAATGAGTTCCATCGCACTCGTATCGACTATACGAGGCCACAAGAATCGACAGAAATCATATCAGAGTTTTCTATCTCCATACCCAAATCTAGGGTTACCTCCTACCCTAGTATAGGCCACGGGTATAGGTTCGGGTCATTTTTATTAGGCCCACTAGGGCTTCAATGGCCCAATAAAAATCGAGATTTTACAGCACGCACCTAGGTACGCATGCACCTGGGCGCCCGTTAACCTGGGCATGCGCAAATTTGGATGCGCGCGCGGACTCAGGCATGCGCGCACCCGGGCGCATGCGCACCAGGATGGGCACGCGCGGATCCAGGTGTGTGAGCACCTAGGCACGCGCACCAAGCTGTACGCGCGTGGACTCATGTGCGCGTGTATCTGGGCGCACATGCGGTTGGGCGTGCACACTATAGAATGCTTGTGCGCGCACCTTGCTGTACGAGCGCACAAACTTGGATTTGGGCATGTGTGATCCTAACCATCTGCGCGTGCTTCTAGGCGCACATGAATGCATGGGCACGTTCGATTGCGTGCATGCACACTTGAAGGTGCGTGTGACTGCGTTTGCACGTGCACTGGATAGTGCGTGCAACCATGCGCGTCTATACGCACGCTTATGCTTTTGATGCATGAGGCTTTTTGTGTACGTGTTCGCGACTGTCGAAATCTCCGTGATTGAGTATGCTTTGTTTTTATCATCGAATATCAATTTTTGCTTTTCTTTTATTTCAGGCCTCAAAGCACACCGCGAGACTATTGTGTCTGCATTCATCGCTTATCGATGACCAAATTGCAATCTAGAGAAAGAGATACGGTTTACCTGTTGATCTTGAGGTGATGATACCGCGTACTGAGGAGATGGTACAAAATCCTCCAAAAGGCTGGTTGATGATTTGCGAGATCACTCTGAGATCAGGCTTCTGACTTCCACCGTGCGAACAGCTGATTGACATTCTGAAGTTATGTGGCATTCCTATGTCCCAGTTTACTCCGCTTGGGATGATGTGCCTGATGGGACTGGTTGCGTTCTTCAGGGAGCACGGCTCGAGATTCTCCTTGGACTACTTTAGTGATTGGTGTGATGTTTGTGTTGATGGTCGTGGCCATGTTGAGATTTTCATCAATAAAAGCTGGCTTGATTTTGAGACTCGGACGGACCGTCGTCATGGGAATACTTTGTTTGGTTATGTTAAAAATTCCTAGGGGTTGCCAGAACTGTGGAATGCGATGTCGTACCGTTGTCGTTGCCAGAAGGGGAAAGAGCGAGAGTTTTCCCCGATACTTGGATTTACAGAGCCCCGTGAGTTAGCCAACCGTCTATTTAGTATCTCCTTATTTGTAGAGGAAAAATGTTTTCTGCGGTACAAGGTATCCTCTGATTCAGTATGGACAGCCAGGACATCTCCAGCTCGTGATCGAAAGAGGAAGGATACCACAGCCATTCACTGTAACGAGGGTATAGAGCCTTGCATGGCTTCTCAAGATGAGGTGGTTCCTCCTGGTTGTCGAGGCGAGACTACTTCTGTTGAGGTTTATGTGTAGGTTTTAGAATCCTCTGCCCTCCGGGCTCCTCTTCCAGAGGCCCCTGCTCTAAGGATGTCTTCTTCTCTGAAGGTGATGAATGATGTGGTAAGCGATATTTTTTGTTTTTTTTCCTTTTGCAGCTTTTGTGTCGTATTGACTTTTCTCTTTCTCCTTGTAAATTGAGGCCCAAGCTCATATTGCTATCACTTGGAACGATCATTACGTGAGCTTAAAAGATGGATATTTGGCTCTCTAGGAAAAGTTTCGAACAACGACGAGCTCGTTTGCCTCTTTGGGAGATGATTACGATCAGGATGTTTCCCGATTTCGCTGGATTGGGTCGGAGCTGAAGACAGAATTGGAGGAGGCTTGAGCGTCATTGGAGGTGGAAAATTCTCTGGTAGATAGAACCATACAGATGCTGAAGAATGCCGAAGGAGAGATTTCCCATTTGGAGACAGAGCTTGGGGCGTCGAAGGCCTAAGTGGAGACGTTTTATTCTGAAAACCGTGTGTCAGAATTGAAGGTTGTCGGTCTTGCTGATTATATGGATTCATTGGATTACATGTGTGATCGTTGCTTGATTGGCGAGGAGGTTCGTGAAGAGATTTGGGCTAGAGAGGTGGAGCCTTAGATGGAAGATGCTCGCGAGCTCGCACTCAGGCGCGAAGTGTCCAAGGCTCTTCGCATGGTTGTCAGGAGTTTGAAGTGTGATGTGTCTTACCTTAGCTTTGATGATATTTAAGATGACGATAGACCGAGTCCTGATTCTAATTTAGATGCAGCTGATGTATAGTGGCGTGATTTATTTATGCTCGTATACTTGTATTTCCTTGGTTAAGTTTGTTGTATGTTTACAATTATTTCTGACAGTCATTGACATCACGTTTTTGTGTATTCTGGTGTGTTATTTTTATAACAATGTTGTTTTTTTTCCTTTTGCACAAATGCTGGTAATTGGCAAAATGTAGGATTGATATAACGGAAGATGGTGTTATTATTTCATCCAGGTGCCAGCAAATGAGATGATTTGCTCCGGGCGCATAATCTTGTCTACTTTGCACGAGTCAGGCTTGCGGCTTTGTTTGAGATCAATCACGAGGGGGCAGGCTCGGGAAATGATGAGGCGTAGAAATGCATGGTCAGTGAAGAGCTTGCTCATTCAAAGTGAATGCACAATCTTACCTAATTTGAATGAGTCGGGCTCACAGCTTTGTTGGAGATCGATCGCGAGGAGCCAGGCCCGGGAAATGACCTTGTTTGCTTTGCTTGAGTCAGGCTCGTGGCTTTGTTTAAAATTGATCATGAGGGGATAGGCATGGGCGATGGTGAGTCGTAGAAAGGTAGGGTCGGTGAGGAGCTTGCTCATTCAAACCACCACAGTCTTACCTAATTTGCATGAGTCGAGCTCGCGGCTTTGTTTGAAATCGATCGCTAGGGGGCAGGCCCATGTGATGACGAGGCGTAGAAAGGCAGGGTTGGTGAAGAGCTTGCTCATTCAAACCACATGCGCAATCTTACCTAATTGAGTTTTGATTAGTCATTACTTGAAGGAAATAGAATGCATAATTCAAATGAAAGGTAATTTGCGTGAGTATGTACTTGCGGCTTTTACAACATTGAATTATAAAATTCAAACAAGAAGTTAGAAGTTACTGATAAATCTAAAAAATACACAATAACGGAAGAAACAAGAAATCATTGGTAAAATCGACGCTGGTTCTGTGCGTTCCACGTGTGAGGAAGAGTTTTCCCTGTCGTCATTCTTAGCTTGAAGATTATTGGCTTGATGGATGCAGTGACAACGAACGGTCCCTCCCGAGAAGGTGAGAGCTTGTCTCCCTGCAGTCCTTTGCCAGCTGCTTCTATGCTTTGTAAGACTAGGTCCTCAACATTGATAGGTCTGGGCTGTACTCTTCGATTATAAAGGCGTGTTATGAGTCCCTGATAGGCAGGGACATGAAGGGCTGTTTCATCTCTAACTTCTGGGATAATGTCAAGAATTTCACGAAGCGCTTCATCATTCTTTTTCAGTCTGAAGTTCAAGACTCTAACACTCGGGATGCCAATAACAACAGGGATAATGGCTTCAGTTCCGCAATAGAGATTGTGTGGAGTTTCTCCGGTAGGGGTCCTTTACATGGTTTGGTAAGCCCACAATACATTCGGGAGTGCATCAACCCATTTCACCCCCAGCCACTTGTAGTAGTGTCTTTAGCCCCTAAGGATGGTATAATTTGTCACTTCTATCTTCCCGTTGGTCAGGGGATGCACCACAGTAGTATGTCGCAGATTGATTTTTAGATCTTCACACATCTTTGGAAAGGATTTTCTTGTGAATTGTGTTCCATTATCAGTGATGATGACTACAGGGATGCCAAAGTGACATATAATATTTTTCCAAACAAACTGCTTATCATTCTCTTATATAATCTTGGCTAAGGGCTCCGCCTCAACCCACTTGGTGAAGTAATCAATGGCCATTATGACGAATTTCCTTTGCCCTGAAACTTGGGGAGGGGGACCGAGAAGGTGGATTCCCCATTGTGTGAATGGTCATGCTCCTTGTAGTGTTGTTAGAGTGACCAGAGGCTGCTGGGGAATGTTTGAGTGCATTTGACAACTCTTGCCTTTCTAAACGAATTCGGTCGCATCTTTCTTCATGGTAGGCCAGTAGAAGCCTTGGCGTAAAATCTTCTAAGCTAATGTCTTGTCGTCCAAATGCTCTCCACAAATCCTTCCGTGGACTTCTCGCAACGTGTATTCTGCATTTTATTCTGATAGACACTTCAAGTAGGGCATGGAGAAGGACCACTTATACAACTCTTCATTGATGATGGGAGAGGTTGTTAGTATTTTTCAAAATGAAAAATCGAGCCTAGGTAAGGCATTTGATCACTGCCCTAAAAAAGGTGCACCACTCTCCGGCAGAGCTTTCAACTGATGCTCACTTCTCCAAGGTATAACACCCGGCTAGATACCGAAACTCCAATGTGTGCGGATACCGAAGAAGCATAGAGCACCTGAACTTTCATTGGATGAAGCAAGCGTAAAATAGCTAGAAAATATGAGATATAAAAGTTTAGGGAGAAAGTTGAGAAGATATTATGTGTATATAGGTATCATATTTTGAGAGCTATTTATAAGCTAAAAGATCAATCTCATAAGTTACAAAAATATTAAATGTATTAAATTATGATAATTAACAATAAATTTTAATTATGTATTATTATTAATGTTTGTAACATAAACATTTCATTATTTGATAATATAATATATAATATTATATATATATATATATGTTATTGTACAACCCCATATTCGATGAGTGGGCCCCATCGAGTTGGCGAGTGGCCAATACCCGTCCAAGGCCTAAAGAGAGGCACTCGCGCAGCACGAAGGGAAGAGGAGCGGTTCGGTCCTTCAGCGAGTGCACTCCTCACCCAGCATTCGTCTAAATATCTCGCGTGCAAGCGTGTAAGACCCCCGTTTTTTTAAATCACGGGGTCTTAGGCCCAGAACCGCCACTTTGTGGTAACACCTTCACGCCCGGGAAGGTCATCACTATAAAATATCGATCCTGCCGGCTAAATCGATCACAAAAAAAGTAGCAAGAGAAAGAGAGTAACAGAATTGACAACTCTAACACATGTCCATAGAAATCACATATATAATAAATAATCTCCACGAAGGGAGAGTCCACAGTAATAATAATAAAGGTACTGAAAATAGGGCTCACGCCCGATACATCAATGTCCTCACTACATATCTCTCATCGCAGAAGCAAAACTAAAACAAGTACTAGCGATCGAGACTCACAGTCCCAGCTGTCTAAACTCCGGTACTAGACTGTCCCATCTCCAAGCGTGCTGACCTCCGGGGCTGCTCCTCCATGCTGGGCTCCACGATCCCCTAAAATGATTTGGTCTGAAAACCGTTAGTCTAAAAGACTAAGTCCTATCATCCCCTACGCCTCCCCCCATGGCTCCTAGGCACCGAGCAGGGAGAAGGAAAGGAGAGGTAGTGAGGGTGGGGAATGAACAAGAAGCAGGTGACAGCGGAACTAATCTAACAGTTCTATAAGTATATGTGGCAGTAATAAAAATTTGAAAGACTAAACAAGAAATAAGTAACCTTAACTTATATGAAAACACATAAGCTAAGGGATCTTCTGCAAGACTCCTATCGTATAAAGAGTCTCATACCAATTTATACGATAAGGTGTCGGTTATTAGCAAGCATTATATATATATTCACAAAATAAAACCTTAACTTATAAGCACTCTCACGCGAGCTTATAAACCAAGGGGTCGTTTTGCATGGCCTATTGTATAAAAAGCCTCATACCAGTTTATACATTAGGTGTCAAGGGTTAAATGCAATGGTTATGCTATGACATGCAAGTATGTTGTGATGTGAATCATGCAAGTGCAACACACCCACTCGACTCTGTGCACACAAACCTTTAGTTCCCCATTTCTGGAGCCTAACCTCCCAGGATACCTCCGTAGTGGCAAACGGAAGTGGTGGGTTGGGCCTCGCACACCTCTAAACTGGTAATTTCACTACTAGTCAGACCTATCGTACGCCTCGACGCTGGTGCACTAAGCGGAGCTCCTGCGTACTCTTTGCTGGCAAGTCTATCGGACTTAACTTGGCAAAGTGCAAAACCAGACTTGTCGAGTCAATGTATTGGCGTCGGTGCATCGACTCTCCAATACCGAAGACCCACCACCTTATAATTTATGTGCATGAAACCTTAATGTATCAGCCACCGAGCCAAAGCTCCCCGAACTATCCCGTCTATCAAAATCAATAACCGAGCCTAAGCTCCTCGGACTATCCCGTCCATCACAACCAACAACCGAGCCAAAGCTCGCCGGGCCAACCTGCCCATCACCAAAAACCACCAAGACTACTGCCTGTGTGACCCAACCAAACTTTCCTAGAAGCCGAGGTGAGTGAAAGTGAACCCCTAGTTATACTAGTTACTCTTGTAGTTTATTTTACCTACAGTTTAGGTTAGCCCAGGACTGCCCAAGGCATACCCCGTGAATGATTCTCTAGGGCACTAGGAACTGCGATGGGCTGAAGCCCAAAGCTCCCTTTCGCAAGGCACTTAATATTATTGGTTAATACCCAATTCCCGATCCCTTTAAAATTACTCTGGATCTGACCTTAGTGTGTTTTGACCCTCTCTCTCTCTCTCCACGGGAAAGACGATCTTTCGTCAATCCCGCGCACCATTAATTCCTAATCAACCCAACATCCTGCTCATCTCAACTTCCATTGATATTCTCAATGTCACTTTACCCAGGCCAGCAAGCCTCTAACCCCAGATCATATGCCCTAATCAATTGCTATCAGATCTTCTGCAGATTTTCTACATGTAGACCAACATATGTTATATGGTGTACATGATAAGAGGTACTCTAAATCTTCATTCAAACACTCTAAGATAATTAATAGAGGTCTATCATGACATTTCTAGCCTAAATCCAGAAACTTGGAATTTTCCTAATTTATTTGATATTTTATTTATTTTCCCTAAAAATCCAAATGTCTTAGTTTTAAATATGAACTAGCTTTTATAGTATTGCAAAATGCTCCACAAAATTATGATAAATACTAGGCAGCTAATTGACTGTAATTTCAAATCTCCCAATTTTTTTGCAAGGTTTAGGCCTCTGATCCAAACTTTTAAATGTAAATACATAATTATCAATTAAAAAAACAAGTGATGCAAATAGACTTTAAAAAATTATAAGAAACTTCAAGCATGACTAAAATGCCCAAAAAACACTCTGACCAAGTTTTTCAAATTTTCCAGTGAATAATGAACTCTAATTCTATTTTAGAACAATAATCCTCTTTCATAAATTAATGAAACAACTACTGAAAACATACATCTAAAAATTATGATAAAATTTTCTCATGAGCATATTGAACTAATAACACCACTGAATAGGTTTCACAAATTTTCAACAAGCATTGAGCTCTGAATCTATTATTGAACATATTAGCATATTTATAGGCTTGTGAAGTAAGTACTAAAAATATGCATATAAAAAATATAATAAAAACCAGCTATGAGCTAAATCACCTAAGATTTCCTCTACCCAATTTTCATAATTTTCCAATGAACAATGAGATCATATTAAACAAATGACTATCAAGGGCAAATCCATGTATTACAAATGAGGTACTAAAGTTATTATTCCAAAATTTCCAATAAAATTACCAGAGGCTCATATTAACCTTATGACTGCACTACCCAAGTTTCACAACTTTTCATAAAGTTTTTATGGTCTATCTTACATGTATAAATTTTGTGCCCTAAACTAGGGTTAGGGTTTTGGGGAGTTTAACAGCCTCTAAATCTCATAATAGTTTTACTAGAGGACCTTGACAACCCTAAAGTCCTCTCCACCAAGTCTCAAGTCATTTAAAGGTCACTTGACCCCTTGACCTTCAAACCCTATGTTTGCCCATATAGGACCTACCCTAGTGTTCTAGGGCTCCTCCCTTAAACTTCCACCCTAAATTAGTGGAGGGTGTATTTTATGTGCTAAAAAGACTATGTGCCAAGTTCCATAACATTTGGATGAGGTTGGCCAACTCAAGTTCACTTAGGGCACTTAGCCCTTATTTGACCTAAAAAGGGTCAACCCTTGGCTACACAATGACCCTATCAAATCAAACCCAAAAGGGGTGAAATTTTTACCATAGCCCTATAATATTCCCTAAGATCACCCAGCAAAATTTTGGGGGTTTTTGAGGTATTTAAGACACCTAATTAATTTGTACATGGTTTATTAAATTTTTCAAAAACCTATAGAATACATATCTCCAAAAATTTCCATTTTTGTACAGGACCTAGGTATAGGTTAGGGTTACTCCCTATCGAAATTTCAGGTCATTTGGACAAGAGATGAAATGGGGGAACTCATTTTAGTCTCTGACTAACCCTAGGTATATACCCCATCAAAATGAGTGCCCTAGTCAAACCAGAAATTCAAAATGGTTCAAACCAATTTTAAATTAAAGTACACCCCTAGGGCTAGAACTTTGGTATTTACCAATTTTCTCTAGAGGTCCTTAGGTATTTTTAATAATTAAAAACATTAAATAAAAAATGTGTGATAGAAAATCACATGAAATGAATATTATCCTATGATTTAAAATAGATAAGCACGAATCGTGACGCAATGATGGACGACATCTGGTTGTATTTTCCAGCATGAAAACGGCCAGGATTTCATCTTCCAGGGCCATCTTCAAAACGCTGCCGCCGGCCACCCAACCACCTCCCTGGCCGGCCACCGCCACCACCACCTCCGTCGAGGTGGTGGATATCGCCAGGCGGAGGCACAGCCGTCGGAGGGGCAGATTTCGGCGATCCCGATAGTTCGATTTTCATGGAAAAACTGGGAAAACTCCTTTCCCGATCGGGCTCAATTGAGCCCTATTTTCATCCCTAATGATTCCAACGATCTACCCACAGAGAGAGGAGGAGGGGAGGACCTTATTGGTGGTCTGGAGTCAAGCCGATCATCGGGTTGCCATGGTTGTGGTGCCGCTAGTCGGGTTTTTGCAACTACACAGTGGGAAGCCTTGTCTCCTTCAAGTAAAGTGTGTAAACAACTCCCCTGAGTTCAGTGGAGCTTTTAAAATCACCAAATTGGGTAGGGGAAGAGTGTGGGCTGAATGGCCATTTATGGCCATTAAAGGCCATTCTTAGCCATGGTGGTGGGGAGGGGGGGGGGGGGTGAACCTGGCTTGGGGTGTCTAGGAAACGGCCGGAAACTCTTCCTCTTCCCTAGAGGAGTTGAATCCATCCACCAAAGGTGGCCCTTGGCCTCCCTCTCCCATGAATGGTCTTCTACCTTCCCCTTTTTCTCTCCTCCATTGAAGGGCAAGGTGGAGCTCTCTCTCCTAGTCATCAAGGCTGACTTGGTCATCCCTTGGGCCTATTTGCAGCCCAATAAATCATATCATCATATAATTTTGAGGTGGTTAGCCCAAATGGAAAAGGCTTGAGCTTGGGTTAGCCCATTTGGGCTAAGTTTGACCTAAACTAGACTACAGTTGACCTTGGTCATTTGACCTTTTGGGTTGACCCCAATGGGTCTTTGGTGACCCCTTGGCTTCCCTTAAGGTCTAGGAAGGGTTGTGTAGGGTTAACTTTGCACTCTGAGGGTCACTTGCCCCTTAATTATGGCATTTTGACCACTTTAAGGCTAGGGTTGACTTTGGTCAACTCAAGCCCCAAGGTTGACCCCAATGAGTCCTTAGGGCTCTAATGGACCTCCCCATGGGTTGGTGAGGTCGTGGCGAGGTCTTGGAGTCATGGTGAATCCCTATTATCATCCCAACCTAGTATTTAGTAACTTACTATTTGCAGACCATAGTGATCTCACCTACATTCCTAGGTCCACTTGGTATCCCTAGGGTTTTGTCATGACCTAGTCATGACAAAACCATTCCTAGGGGTCTAGTTGTCTGAGGGATGTTACAAGGCACGCATGCGAGATCAGCTCTCGCCAGGCTAGGCGAGTGGTCGCCCAACCAAGCATTGGCCCTTCAGGGGTCTTCAAGGCGGCGAGTGCGTTGAGCTCCCGACACTCGCCCCATAAAGCTGAGTGATGCTCTCACAGATCACTTGCCAAGCAGGGCCCAGAGGCAAATTACCTGGATGCCCTCAAATGTCTGCATTTAGCTATTCAAAATAGCGGAGTTTAGCAATTAGCAGGCCAGTCCAAGGTGTTTTCAGTAATTCCAGACCAACGGAGGTTGGTTATTTGTAGGCCATTTTCAGAAATCTATAAATAGACCCAAAGGGGTACCTCAGAAGGCATGCTTACTTGTCTCTCAGTCTTCTAGAGCCTTCTGAGGTTTACTTAGCTCGGCTCTTGGCTTGGGAGAGGAAGCGCTCTAAGATCTTCCGGGTGTGTGGTGGGACCTCCGCGTCGAGCCCTTGGGTTTGTTCTTTGTTCTTTTTTCCTTGTCCTTTTGCTTGCAGAAGAGAAGTAGGTGCGCGATCATCCCCTCCCCTGAGGGTGAACTCCACAGAGACCGATTTCTCTGTTTCAACATTTTGATGCGGTGAGCATGGAGCATGGTCAGTACAAAAAATCTTCAGTAAACTCGATGACTGGAGGAGAAGGGCAAGGTTCGTACAGGGCCGACTCGCCACCCCCTCCCCCTCTCACCACTGTGGGGATGTTCGAGGACTTCAAGAAGGAAGTACTCAGCTTAGTCAGATTCGCACTCAGCACCCGTGCCGAGTGCTCGACACCAGCAGTCCCTATTCTCACGGTTCTAGCTCTTGGCGAGGACGCTCCTGGTAGGTGGGCTGGGAAAGAAGTTGTAGAGGAAGGAAGAGACGGAGAGCTCCCCGGGCGAGTGCTCTTCCCTGGCTCGGCGAGTGGCGGTAGGTTCGGCGAGATGGGGGTACGAGACCCCCCAGCTGGCTCAGTAGGGGGAGGTAGCCCCTTCAGCAAGCTGGCTTATTCTGCCCCGGTTCCAGAGGGATTCAGGGAGCCCGAGATGTCCTACTATGCCGGGAAGGGAGACCCAGTCCAGCACATCCAGTGGTTCAAGGACGTGGTCTCGATCCGACAGATGTCAGATGGGTTTAAGTGCAGGCTCTTCGTCATCACTCTCAAGGAGAAGCCGAGAGAGTGGTTCCACCAGCTACCGGCCAGCTCCATTTACTGTTTCGAGGACCTGCGCCAGGGGTTCATGTTGAGATTCACCACCTCCAAGAGGAGGAAGAAGGAGTAAGTATCCCTATTCCACATCAAGTAGGGGGTGAACGAGACACTGGGGAGCTACGTGGACAGGTTCTAGGAGGAGGTGACCCAGGTACAAGAGATGTCGGGTCACACCCTGATGATGGCCTTCACCCTGGGGTTGCAACAGGGTTTCTTCAGAATGGAACTGAAGAGCGTGTCGTCCCTATTCTATGAGGCACTAATGGAGAGGGAGGCAAGAGAAGTCAACGGGGAGGCGTCGAATCCGGAGTTTGCCCGGAAGCTATCCAGGTGGGCCACGGAGGAAGAAATGCCAAGAGGTGGCAGAGGGCAAGAGGAGAGAAGGGTTAAGCCCTAGTAGAGGGAACAGAAGTAGCAGCAGCCTACGTGGGGGCACCAGGAGCCGAACCATCGGCTAGGTTAGAGGATGGAGTGGCAAGACCAGGGGTCGCGGAGAGGTTTCCATGGAGGAGACAATCGACATGGGGGTCAGGGCCAATTTTACCCTCCAGGCGGGAGGCAAGGCCAAAGACCACCTCTCCCGACCAAAACAAGGCTATAGCTATAGCTATGGGGGAGAGGAGGAGAGCGGCGTAGAGGAGGAGAAGGGAAGTTAGGGTGGAGTTACCCTATTGTGACTTCCATCAGGAGGAGGGGCATACCACGGGTACGTGCCCAGAGTTCCTCGAGATGAGAGGAAATAGGGAGCAACAGTAGCAGTAAGACCGCCAGGGAGTGCTGATCAAAGAAGTCTTGCCTCGGGCAGAGGAGGACAGGTGTGAAGACCGGGCAGGTGTTTGGGCACAGGGAGGGATTAGAGTGTTCGATGTGGGGGGGGGGGGTCGAGGCTTCCCGCAAGGCAAGTCTCCACACTATATACCGGCGGAGCATTGGCTCCACATCCCAGACCCCACCCCCAGAAGAGAAGATCACCTTCACAAGGAAGGATATGCCAGACCATGAGGACCCCTTCTACGATGCACTGGTCATCCAGATAGCGATCGAGAACTTCATCGTCTCTCGGATCCTCATCGACAACGGGAGCTCGGTCAACGTCATCTTCAAGAAGGCGTTTGACATGATGAAGGTGGAGGCCAAGAGGGTACTGGCCTCAGATGGACCCTTGTTCGGGTTCTCAGGTGATAGGAAGGAGGTAGAAGGAGGAGTGGGCCTCCATGTCACTCTAGGGGGCAGTCCTGCACCTGCAAGTTCGTCATTGTGGACGACCCCAGTAGCTACAACACTATCATTGGGCGACCCCTCATCAGTGTCTTCCACTGTGTTCCGTCATCCTTCCACCAATATCTAAAGTTCAATGCTGAGGGGATCCAGGTCCGGGTTCGGGGTGACCCCAAGATGGCAAAGGAGTGTTGCGTCACGGTAGTGAACTCCATCTCATGGTAGCAGGGGGGTGAGGAGATGGAGCGAAGGATGGAGGAGGCAGAGAAGGAGGCAGTAGTGGGGATGGAGGAGGAGGAAGACCGTGCCCGGGTGGAGGTGGCAAAAGAAGTCCTGGAGCCGGCCAAGACAATGGCCGTGGGGGAGGAAGAGGAGGAAATTCCTACCCCAGGAGGGAAGGATGTCGGAGAATGGGGAGAGTAGTCTCGTCTGGAGGATGTGAAAGAGATGGTGTAAATGGAGGATCTCACCCTCGGGGGTAGAGTGGAAAAGGTTCGCATCAGCGGGGGGCTTACCCCGACAGACTAGGAGAGGATGTTGGAGTGCATCCAAAAGAACGTGGATGTCTTCGCCTGGAGTATCGTGGATATGTCAGGGATCGAAGCAGACGTTTCCTGACACTGCCTCAACTTTGACCCGGAGGCTCGCCCCATCCAGCAGAAGAAGAGGTCTGGTTCGGACAAGCTAGCCGAACCAATCAGGGAGTAAGTGGCCAAGCTCCTCAAGGTTGGCTTTGTATCCGAAATACAGTACCCGGCTGGGTCTCTAATGTAGTGATGGTTAAAAAAAGAGACGGTCTGTGGCGCATGTGTGTTGATTTTTCTCTACTTAATAAATCGTGTCCTAAGGATAGTTATCCTTTGCCTCGGATTGACGCACTGGTTGACTCAGTCGTTGGTTTTCTTGTAATGAGTTTTTTAGATGCATTTTCAGGTTACCACCAGATCAGGATGCATCCCCCTGATATCAAGGATGTCTCCTTCATAATAGGGGATGAGTGCTACTGCTATAAAATGATGCCCTTTGGGCTAAAGAATGCAGGGGAGACATACCAAAAAATGATGGATAGGGTCTTCCAAGAGCAGAAGGGAAGGAACCTTGAGGTGTATGTGGATGACCTCATGATCAAGATTCGAGATGTGGATTCTCATATCCTGGACCTGGAGGAGACCTTCACCACCTTACGCAAATATAAGATGCGGTTGAACCCCTTAAAGTTTGTCTTCGGGGCAAGCAGGGGTAAGTTCCTGAGCCATCTCCTTACCCCTGCAGGAGTAGAGCCCAACCTCGACAAGGTGAGGGCAATCATGGAGTTAGGATCACCTCAAAATAGCAAGGAGGTGCAACGGTTGATAGGGAAGCTGGAAGGATTGAGTAGGTTCCTCTCCCGAGCCGGAGAGAAGTGCTCCCCCTTCTTCAAAACTTTGAGGGGGGCTAGAAGTTCGAATGGACTAGGGAGTTCAAGGAGGCTTTTCAAGCCTTGAAGAGGCAGTTGACTCAGGCCCCCCCTACTCCAAGGGCCAAAGGAGGGGGAGGACCTATCTTTGTATCTAAGGAACGAAGCAGAGTCCTTGAGCTCCGTCCTGGGTTGGGAGGAGGGGAAGAGGTAACTCCCCATATATTATGTAAGTCGGGTCCTGAGGAAGGCAGAGCTTCGGTATCCCATCTTGGAGAACCTAGCCTTTGCTCTGGTCATCTCAGCTCAGAGACTCCGACCTTATTTCCAGTCACTCTCAATCCGAGTGGTGACTGACCACCCACTCCGCAACATCTTTGAGGGGGTGGAGCATTCGGGCCGTTTGGCCAAGTGGTCAGTGGAATTGAGCGAGTTCGACATCTCCTTCATTCCCCGTCTCTCGATCAAAGCCCAAGCAATGGCTGACTTTCTGGCTGACTACGTGGTCGAGGTGGCAGAGACAGAACTCACTCGCCCAATTCCTTGGAAGGTGATGGTAGATGGTGCTTCAGGGAGGCATTCCCTGGGGGTGGGGGTGATCTTGGAGAGCCCCCGAGGAACAAGGATCGAGCAAACGGTGGTGGTGCATTTTCCCATCACCAACAACCAGGCCGAGTATGAGGCGGTTATCGCAGGGCTACGCCTAGCCAGGGAGCTGGGGGTACTTGATGTGGAGGTCCTCGCTGACTCCATAGTGGTGACTTCCTAGATTAACAGAGAGTTTGAGGCAAGGGAGCCTACCCTACAGTAATACTTGGCAAAGGTGAAGGGGGTCATCGGTATGTTCCAGACCTTCTCAATCTGACATGTCTCGCGGAAGGAAAATGAGCAGGTGGATCAGTTAGCCAAGAACGGCCCCCAGGTGGGGGGGGTACTATCCCCGACTTGTTCCGCCCATCCATCAAGGAAGGCGAGCTGATGGAGGTGGACCAACACCCCTCGTGGATGGACCCTTTTGCGACCTTCTTGTCCACAGAAGAGTACCCGGAGAGGATGGATAGGAAAAAGTTCAAGCATAAGTCGGCATATTATCTTACGTGTGACGGGCATCTGTATAGAAGAACCCTCTCGGGCATGCTGGCACGTTGCGTGGATGAGAGGGAAGTCTAGAAGATCCAGGAGGAAATCCACTCAGGGGAGTGCAGAAGCCATTCAGGGGGCAGAACCTTGGAAGGAAGAATCATCAGGCAAGGGTACTTATGGCCGACCCTGAGCCGTAACGCCACAGATTTCGCAAAGAAGTGTAGCAAGTGCCAGTTGTTTGCCCTCCTCCAACTATAGACAGCTCAGCGCCTCAGGAGCATCACGACGCCTCAGGAGCATCACGGTGCCCTAGCTCTTTGTAATCTGGGGAATGGATCTGATAGGGCCTTTCCCCAAGGCCAGCGGGCAGAGGAGATTCTTGTTGGTCATAATTGACTATTTTTCCAAGTGGTTAAAAGTTAAGGCGTTGGCCAAGGTAACCTCCCAGGTCATCAGGAACTTTGTGTTGGGGGAGATCATCTGCCGGCACGGGTTGCCCCAGGCCATTGTCATAGATAACGGGCCTCGGTTTGCTAGCGCCGAGTTCATCGGTTTCTATGGGCAACTCGAGATTGATCTCAGGTTTAATTCGGTTCACAACCCTAGGAGCAATGTGCAGGTGGAGGTGGCGAACAAGATTATCGTCAAACTCCTCAAGAAGAAGGTGGAAAATTTGAAGGGTAGCTGGGTGGAGCGGCTTCCCTCAGTTCTTTGGGCCCTTAGAACCACTCCCAACACTGCCACAGGAGAGACCTCCTTCAAGCTCTCTCATGGATGTGAGGCAGTGCTTCCCATAGAGTTCGAGGTCCAGACACCTCGAGTGGTTGAGGCAAAGGCTGGCAGGAAAGAATGACGTGCTGAAAATGAGGAGGAGCTTCGGCTTTCCCTCAACATGGTAGAAGAGCCGTGCGACCTCTCCGCCATCCAGCAAGAAGAGGTGAAAAGAAGAATGGCCAAGTACTTTGACAAACACATCAGGGTAAAACAGTTCACCGAAGGAGACTTGGTCCAAAATAAGGTGGATGCAGCCAGGAGGTCGGCGGTAGTGGGGAAGCTCAACCCAAATTTGGAATGCCCGTATATCGTCCAGGAGGCTCTAAGGTCAGGGGGGGTACCGCCTCCAAAATGTAGAGGGCAAGACCCTAAGTCACACCTGGAGTGGTGATGACTTAAAGCGTTTCTATCCGTAAAAATATGTACATTCACTTCCTCATTACCTATGAAATCTTTTGATGTTCCACCCCTTTTGCAGATCGAGTTCATAATTACAAAGTTGGGTCCTGAGATGCTCCCGCTGCAAGGAACCCACCAAGCTGGCAGGGTCGGGATCCTCGAAGTGACGTCATTATGACCCTAGAGGTGGAGTCCAATGAAGGCTCAACACCCGCCGTCAGGCTTTCACCTAGCTGATTGGGCCGGTGGTAACACCCGGAAGTTGGCCAGAAGGATGTTTTCTCCCTCCAAGGTTAGGTCCCAAGACGCTCCCGCTGCCAGGCCCCCACCAAGCTGGCAGGGCCTGGATCCTCGAAGTGACGTCGTTATGACCCTAGAGGTGGAGTCCGGTGGAGGCTCAACACCCACCGTCAGGCTTTCACCTATGTTGAAGTTGGTGACCGGGCAGTCTGGCGGCCTGTCTTGGCAGATTGAAGACCGCGCAGTCTGGCGTTTTCCCTTTAGTGGTTTGGTTACTATGCTGTTGCTATATGGAGTCCAAGCGGTCTAGCGGTTTGTCTCTGGCGGCTTGGAGACCGGGCGGTCTAGCGGTCTCCCATGATGATCTCTTCTTCCTCTCTGGTGGTAGCCGAGCAGTTAGCCCTTCCGTCTAACCGCGCGGCTTGTGCGGGTTGTTTCTGTATAGACCGCTTAGTCCTGTAAATTTTTAGTCCCACATCTCTTATTTATATTCTCTCTTATATACTCCATTCTATAAAAGGGAGGCCATACCTTTGTAATAAATACCTTTTTTAGATAATAAAAGTTCTGTTATACCTCTTCCGGCTTGTTTTTTGTTCATTTCTTACATGGTATCAGAGGACTCGATCTTTTCCTCTTGATTCTGTGTGCCTTCTCTATCCGCGTGACCTGTCCGCACAGCTTGCTTCTTCTTCTCGCGACCTGGTCTTGCGACTTGTTTCTTCCACCGGCTTGTGCCCTGTTCGCGTGGCTTCTTTCTCTTCTTATCATTTCCCTTTGTGTGAGCGACCTCTTCTTGTCGCCGCGACCTGTTGCCGCGACCTGTTTGCCTTGTTCGCCTTGTTTGTCTCCCGCGGTCTTATCTCTAACTGCACGGTCTTCTCTTTCTTCTGTTCGCGCGAGCTGCCTTCTAGCCGCTTGACTTCTTCCCCTCTGCCTTGTTCTGCGGCTTGGTCGTGGCTTTTCTGGCCGCTGGTGTTTGTCATCGTGACCTCCGCAGATCTCCTTCTTCTAACCGCTGCGATTTCTCCATGTTCGTGTGGTTTGTTTCCTAACCGCATGGCTTCCTATTGTTTTCTCCTATGGCACTTTTTGATGCTTCTACTGCTACCACTCCTGTCACCAATCCGGCTCCGCCTCTTCCTCCTACTCCTTCCGGGAACCTTGGCACCATTTTGAAACTTGTCGGCTCTAACTACCCGGATTGGAGCGTCTCCTTCATCTTTCTCCTTCGCTCGCAACACAAACGCCACCATCTCATTGATGACCCTCCTCCCACCACTTCACCTCTCTTTGATGACTGGGATGCGAGTGACTCCCTTGTGCGTACTTGGCTCGATAACAGCCTCTCCGATGAATGCCTCCCCATCATCCGTCATGATGAGACGGTCAAGGACGCTTGGCTTCATCTTGCCGCTCTGTACTCAAAGGGGGCTCAGACGTCCCGCATCTATACGTTGTATGCGGACCTCTTTGGCCGTCCTACATTGTCTACTGTTGCTGCCTACCAATAGGTTCAGGCTCTTGGGGCTGAGATTCTTCAGAATCGACCCTTTTCTGCGGATTTGGTTCAACAACACAAGTATTTCCAAGAGCTTCTCGTTGTGTGTTATCTGCTTCGGCTTCCTGATACTTATGATATGATCCGCCAACAAATTTGGGGTGGGGAAGAATCCCCTAACTTAGATGTCACCGCTGCTCGCATCGCTGTTGTCACCTCCCTCCTTCAGCGCCCTCTTCTGCCCGCTCCTTCTCCATCGGACAACTATGCTTACCAAACTCAGCAGAGTGGCTCTGGTAGCCGCAATAACCAATCTGGAGGACGTGCTCCTTCCCGCTACCTCTGCTCTCATTTGTGCCGCACCGGCCATACTGTGGAATGCTGCTGGATAAAGCATCCCCATCTTTGCCCCTCGGGTGACTCTTCCGCCTCCTCTTCCAAGTCGTATGCCTCCGAGGTCACATCATCAGGTAGTGCCCACGTGGTGACCCAAGGTAAATGGCTTATCGACTCTGGTGCGACTAATCACATGATGGGCAATCCTCAGTGCTTCTCTCTACTCGAACAGCATGATCAGTTGTCCTCGTTGTAGACTGTTCTCCCTCCCCGGTTCATGGGTCGGGAGTGGTTCATGTTACTTCGTCTCTTCGCCTAGCAGACACTCTCTATGTGCCCAAATTTCCGTGCAATTTATTGTCGGTTACCTCTTTATGCAAGCAGCTTCAGTGCTCTGTGACGTTTACTCCGACTTCTTGTTCTTTTCAGGATCTGAGCTCCAAACGGACAATTGCTACTGGGACTGAGAGCGGCGGACTCTACTTCCTCTACAACGTTTTCGCCTTGTCCGCCTTCTCCTCTTCTTCTACGGATCTTCTCCAGTGGCATCTCTGTTGGGTACATTGGAAAATGTGTACCTGATTTGAAGAAGCCCAACTTAGCTCAATGATATACATCAAGGTGTATTTTATGTTGTTTTGAGTTGACATGTGCAGGTGAAGAATTAATAAAGTATGCAGAAAAATTCTAAGTCCAAGTGTCGACACAGAGAAGGATGTGTCGACACATAGAAGAAATTAGTCGACACAACACTAGGAAGCAGTGTCGACACATAGCAGTTAGTCTACAACAATACTGGGAAAGTGTGTCGACACAGAAGAAGTAAGTCGACACAACACTGGGAAGCAGTGTCGACACAGAAGAAGTAAGTCGACACAACACTGGGAAGCAGTGTCGACACAGAAGAAGTAAGTCGACACAACACTGGGAATTTGTGTCGACACAGAAGAATATAGTCGACCTCAAGTTTGTCGACACCAGCAGGATGTGTCGACACAGAAGAATATAGTCGACCTCAAGTTTGTCTACACCAGCAGAATGTGTCGACACATTGTGATTGAGTCGACACATTATAGCAGAGTTAAAAGAAGACTGTGTCGACACCTGAAGGCTAAGTCGACACTTACTAAGTTATGATTCTACAATAACTGTGTCGACACACAGGACTTGTGTCGACACACTGAAGAGTCAAGACCAAGTTATTTTCAGAAGAAGCTGTGTCGACTCAAAGGCAACTTAGTCGACATCACTGAAGACTGTGTCGACACCAAAGTCAATTGTGTCGACACAGATAGACAGATGGTCTCGACACTTTCTGACAGACTGTCTCGACAACTTGTGGTTCAAGACTAAGGCACAGGACTTGTTTGAATACTTGACAGCTGTGGGTTGCCACCGGTTAACTGAAGCTGTCAGACTTGTCAGAAAACGGTTAGAAACCGGATCAGCCGGTTACAATGAAGAAAGTCTATAAATAGACAGATTCAGAAGGAGAAAGTAACCTTTGGAAAACATTGATGAGAATCAAAAAGTTGAGAAGGATTACAATCCAATTCATTTCAAGAAAGTGCTAGGCACTTAAGAAGATCTTCTCCAGAAGATCTAAGAAGACTATCTAAGGATAGATCAAAGAAGAGTTCTAATCAGAATTCAGAAGAATCATTCAAAGTGCTGGATAGAGAGAGATCAAGCCAGAATTTGAAGAAGAAGAAAGAAACCACCAGTGGATTCTCAAGAAGCTGTTTGGAAATCAACTCAGCTAAGTTCATATTCAAAAAGCTTTGAAGAAAGCTCAGATACAGTTGATTTCATCAGCTGATCAAGAATTGTCTTGGCCTTTTCTCTCTCAATTTAGGCAAGACAGTTAAATAATCTTTTCTATATTTCTGTAGGATCTGTTTACACAGATCTGAGTTGTAAGCCTGTGTTATAAAGGCTGAGTGTAGGAGTGTTGAACTCTGAGTGGTAGGGCTGTTTGCCTGAGTGTAGGAGAAGGGTCTTCTCTGAGTTGTAGGCCTTGGGGCAAGGCTGAGGTAGGGCTGTTGTGCCTGAGTTGTAGGAACCAGTTGGGTTCTGAGTTGTAGGATCTGTTGATCTGAGATTAGTGGAAGTTTGGCCGAATCTAGCATACTGCTAGATAGGTGAAGGGGGAAAGTGGATGTACCCAGACCTTGGGGAACCACTATAAAACATTGTGCAATCTGTGATGTTTTATTTTCTGTGATTGCTGTGATTATTGTGTTAGCCATTAAATTGAATTCTGCCTAGAAGTTTTTATAAATAAGTAGAACCTATTCACCCCCCCCCCCCTCTAGGTGTTTAGGCTGTCTTGAAAGTTAAACTATCAATCTCCATCTCGGTCATCCTCCTCCGCGACTTCTACATCAGCTTCTGCCCCACCTCCCTCCTTCCAGTACTCCTCTCCACTGTGACACTTGTCAGCTTGGCAAGCATCACCGTTCCTCCTTCCCGCCGAAGCAAGGTCGGGGCTCTACCCATCCGTTTGATCTAGTGACCTCTGATGGCTGGGGCCCTGCTCCTACCCTCACCATTGGTCGGGGTAGTTCTTATTTTGTAACTTTTATTGATGATTTTTCTAGATATACTTGGGTGTATCTCTTACAAGATCGCTCTGAAATTTTGGATGTATGGATCTCTTTTATCAATTTATTAAAACTCAGTTTGGTATTTGTATTAAAACATTTCGCTCAGACAATGCTAAGGAATATCCGAGTCATGCGTTGACATCTTTCTATATGCAACATGTCATTATTCATCAGACTAGCTGTGTTTATACCTCCCAACAAAATGGGATGGAGGAACGCAAAAATTGTCATCTCCTCGATGTCGCTTGTACCTTGATGACCCAGATGCATGTTCCTCGCTCCTATTGGGGCTATGCTGTTCTCCTTGCCTGTTACCTCATCAATCGTATTCCCTCCACGGTTCTCCATGGAAAAACCCCATTCTCCATTTTGTATTCGGGCAAGGAGCCCTTCCCCCTCCCTCTCCGAATCTTTGGGTGCACTGCCTTTGTGCATGCCCCATCTGCCACCCGAGATAAGCTCTCCCATCGCTCCACCAAATGTGTCTTTCTGGGGTACTCCCCAACTCAGAAAGGCTATCGCTGATTTGACCCCATTCTTCATAAGCAGTTCGTCTCTGCTGATGTCACCTTCTTCGAGAATGCCTCCTACTTCTCGGCTGAATCCTCTCCTCTCCCTCCAGCTTCTGATACTCCTGCTGTTCTCTTTGTTCCCTCGTCTCCTACTGCGATTTTAACCCCTACTCCGTCTCCATCCACTCCTCTCCCTCCGCCTCTTTCTCCCTCTTCTCCGCCACCATCTCCCTCATCTCCGCCATCATCGTTCTCTACTCCCGGGCCTGCTCTCTCTGCCACGGATGCTCCGGATGCCGAGGGACCCGCCGACCTGGATATTTCTGTAGCTCTTCGTAAAGGGGTGCAGATGTGTACTCTTCACCCCCTTGCTGCTATTGTTTCATATGATCGCCTTACCTCTACTCGTAGGGCCTTTACTCTGGCTATCTCTGCCACTGCCACACCCCGTTCCTACCAGGAGGCCCTTGCTATTCCTCATTGGAAGATGTCCATGGATGAGGAAATGGCAACCCTAATTGAGCGGGGTACCTGGACTCTAGCTCCTCCTCCCTTCGGTATTGATGTTGTTGGTTGTCGTTGGGTCTTTATGGTCAAATTTGGCCAGGACGGCACTGTGGATCGTTATAAGGCCCGCCTTATTGCTAAGGGCTTTACTCAGACCTATGGGGTTGATTACTTTGACACCTTATCTCCCGTGTCTCGTCTCAGCACTATTCGGGTCCTACTCTTTTTGGTCGTCAATCGAGATTGGGCGATTTCTCAGTTGGATGTCAAGAGTGCCTTCCTTTATGCTGATCTTCAGGAGGCCGTCTATATGGAGCAACCTCCTGGGTATGTTGCTCAGGGGGAGACACGGGTATGCCGGCTTAAGAAGGCCATCTATGGCCTCAAGCAGAGCCCTTGAGCTTGGTTTGACAAGTTCAGCGGCATCATGACGGCCGTTCGTTTTACGCGAAGCTCTGCTGATCACTCGCTATTTATTCGCAAAACCTCCTCATGACTGGTGGTTCTTGCTGTGTAAGTCAATGATATTCTTATCACTGGCGATGACCAGGAAGGGGTTGCCTTGACAAAGCAACATCTTCATCAACATATGGTCACGAAAGATATGGGCTCTCCGAAGTACTTTCTAGGGATTGAAATCTCTCGGAATCCAAACTCCTTAGTCCTCTCCCAACGTAATTATGCTCTTGATCTATTAAAAGAGGCAGGATTGACTGGAGCAAAACCTGCCCGATACCCCATGGCAACTAGAGAAGACAAAACCTGGACAGATGATTCGCCTCTTCTTTAAGATATTACGCGATACAGGCGTTTGGTTGGTAAGCTTATATATCTCACAGTGACCAGGCCCGACATTTCCTATGTTGTGGGCAAGGTGAGTCAATTCATGCAAGCGCCTAGGGAGTGTCATCTACAGTCCGCCGTACGGATCTTTGAATATGTCAAAGCAGCACCTGGGAAAGGATTACTCTTTCAAAAGAATGGTCATCTGAGGGTTAAAGCATACTCAGATGCGAGTTACGCTGATGACAAAGGGAATCGCAAGTCAACTTCGAGTTTTTGAACCTTTGTTGCGGGAAATCTGGTGAGCTGGAAGAGCAAGAAGCAGTTTGTTATTTTCAGATCCAGTGCAGAAGCATAGTATCGTAGTATGGCATCGACCACTTGTGAGTTAAAGTGGTTACGGGCTCTCATGATGGATTTAGGAGAGGTCTACAACCATCCTCTACCTATGTTCTGTGATAACAAGGCATATACATCTCCAAAAATCCGGTCTTTCATGAAAGAACCATGCACATTGAGGTCGACTGTCATTTCATTCGTGAAGAGATTTTGAAGGAACAAATTTGCACTCCCTTCGTCACTTTTGATAAAGAGTTGGCTGACATCTTCACCAAGCCAGTATCCGCCTCGTTTCTTCAAATTTGCGACAAGCTGGGCATGATCGATATATATGCTCCAGCTTGAGGGAGAGTGTTGAAGTAGGTGACCAGGCGGTCTGGCGGCCTGTCTTGGCGGATTGAAGACCGCGCGGTTTGGCGGTTTCCCTTCAACAGTTTGGTTGTTGTGATATTGCTGTCTGGAGTCCAAGCGGTCTAGCGGTTTTCTCTGGCAGCTTGGAGACCGGGTGGTCTAGCGGTCTCCCATGGAAATCTCTCCTTCCTCTCTGGTGGTAGCCGAACGGTTAGCCCTTCCGTCTAACCGCACGGCTTGTGCGGGTTGTTTCTGTATAGACCACTTCGTCCTGTAATTTTTTTAGTCCCACATATCTTATTTGTATTCTCTCTTCTCTCCACCATTCTATAAAAGGGAGGTCATACCTTCGTAATAGATACCTTTTTCAGATAATAAAATTTCTGTTATACCTCTTCCGGCTTGTTTTTTGTTCATTTCTTACAACGTAGCTGATTGGGCCGGTGGTAGCACCCGAAAGTTGGCCAGAAGGATGTTTTCTCCCTCTAGGGTTAGGTCCCGAGACGCTCCCGCTACTAGGCCTCCACCAAGATGGTTTGGTCAGGATCCTAAAAGTGACGTCATTATGACCCTAGAGGTGGAGTTTGGTGGAGGATCAACACCCACCGTCAGGCTTTCACCTAGCTGATTGGGCCGGTGATAGCACCTGGAAGTTGGCCAGAAGGATGTTTTCTCCCTCCAGGGTTAAGTCCTGATACGCTCCCACTGCCAGGCTCCCACCAAGCTGGCATGGTCGGGATCCTCGTAGTGACGTAATTATGACCCTAGAGGTGGAGTTCGGTGGAGGCTCAACACCCGCTGTTAGGCTTTCACCTAGCTGATTGGGCCAGTGGTAGCACCCGGAAGTTGTCCAGAAGGATGTTTTCTCCCTCCAGGGTTAGGTCTTGAGACGCTCCCGTTGTCAGCCTCCCACCAAGCTGGTAGGGTTGGGATCCTCGAAGTGACATCGTTATGACGCTAGAGTTAGAGTCCGGTGGAGGCTCAACACCCGCCATTAGGCTTTCACCTAGCTGATTGGGCCTGTGGTAGCACCCGGAAGTTGTCCAGAAGGATGTTTTCCCCCTCCAGGGTCAAGTCCTCGGTTAACAAAGATTCCATAACAAGACCTCAGCTAGTCTCATCAATAAAACAGACCTGAAGGCCAAGGCATTTCTTCAAAAAACAACAAACCTTCAGGAAGATCTCGTCAAGGGGATATCATCATTCCGAAGGTGGCAAGCAAAGGTGGTTGCATAGAACTCGCTCTCGCAGGCCCAACAATTTGCACACACGTGAGTTAAAAGGGTGAGAGTTGCGTGAAGTCCAATCCTAAGCGAAACATCGGCCCAAGGTGTCGCGAGATGTTTCAGACCTGAGCTAAACGATAGCACGAATCGAACCCATTTCGAGGTACCGCATCACTTAGCATCGCAAAAAGAAAAGAAGAGGCGAGAATTTTTTATAAAATAATGTATGTCACTCGTCTAGAGGTTTTTTACAATGTCAAAATGTGCAAGGCCCAAAATAAAAAGCACAGTAAAAACAAAAAGGGGAGGGGCGAGAGCCTCGGGGCGGCGAGGCTGAGCTCTCGCTCTCACCAAAGTCCTCATCTTCACTCCGCGCGGGCTCAGATACAGTTTCAAAGAGTTCCGGCATCAGGATCTCGGTCGTTACCTTCTCGTCGTCTCTATTGAGGAAGCCAGCATGCTGCATCATCTAGAGCGCGTACCTCACCCCCATGATGGCGCGACCTCGCATCATTAGGTCAATCTCATGTTGGGTGTGTAGCAGGGCCCCCTTCTTCTCGCTCGGGGGAAGAGGGGTCAGTGAGTCAATCCACTGCTGATTCTGGGCCCTCATTCGCCTATTTTCGTCCTCTAGGTGGGTGATACGCGCATCCTTCTAGGCGATGGTCACCGCATCCTGTGAAATGACCAGGGATCAGGGCGAGAGTAAAAAAGATATGGTGCATATACAAGAGAGTAAGGACTTACCACTCCAGCCTCTCGCAGGGAGAGATCCTTCTTAGAAGTGGCGAGCTCCTCCTTCAGCTTTTCTATGTCTTAGTAGAGAGAGGATCGTGCCGCGCAAACATCCGCAAGTTGCCATGTGAGGCAGATGCAGCGGCGCGCTGTCATGTATGCGACCTCGAGGGCGCGGAATTGAGCCTGCGAGCTCTCATAAGTGAGTGACTTGGTCAGCGCCCTATCGTAGTAGGCGGTGCTATCCCTCCCGTACATGCCGAAAGCTAGTGCATAGGCATGGCCCGAGACCGTCTCTCCCTCTTGCCAAGAGGGGAGCAAGGTAGAGATGGAGGCCCTATTAGCATTCCGGTCCCACACCAATAGGGGCTCATCCCTGTCATTCTGCAGCTCTTCACCTACGCCAAAGTTCCTGTGATCCCTAGGTTCCAGGTCCACCTGTGTCTAGGTCCCACCGACCTCTCCTGCCCTCTTCACCACTCCGCCGATGCCGGTGTTAGGAGAGTTGTTGATGATCTCCTCACCCTTGCCGAGATCAACGACCTTTGGATTCTCGACGACCTTTGTTTTCTCAGCGGCTCTCGGCCTCTCGGCATCTTTTGACTTCTCGACGGCAGCCGGGTGGCTGGATATTAGTAATTTCTTGGTAGGAGGCAGAGATGTAGGCGCGATGGGATTTCGCTTTGTGCCGCTAGATTCCGGCTGCAGTCCCAAGGAGCTCCTGCAGGCCTCAGCGGCAGCCTCGGCATGTGCTAGTTCGGACAAAGGTACGACTGTTTCGGCAAATGGAGGATTGAGGGGGAGATCCCGCACCCCTGCATGAACGATGTAAGACAAGTTTCTAAAAAACTTTTTACCCCATGAAACGGAGAATGCGCTCCTTACCTTCCCCGGCGAGAACTGGCAGAAGTGTGTCAACGTTCCTACTCAAGAAGACGACGTCAAAATCTTTCCTTAGAAGGAACTGATGGAGGTTGGACTCGTGGCCGCCAAGACTGGGAGGGCGGTAGGTAGACTCGTCCTGCTGGATCGACGAGAGAGGGAGGTTACCGAAGTTGCCAGAGATTAAGATGAACTTCTTCACCCAGTGGTGGTTTTTGTTGGAGAGACCTCTCGCCTTGAGGTTGTTGCCGGATAAGAAGGCGATCCCGTCCTTCTTGGCGCGAAAATTAAACAATTTCCAGAAGACTTAGAGACTGAATTCCATTCTCTCAGACCGTATATAGCAGGTGAATGCGAATAACATGGCTATTGAGTTTGGTTTGAGCTGCGCGGGAACTACGCCAAAGTACCGCAGGGCTTGATGTATCTCGGGCCATATGGGAAGGCGAAGTCCGACCTCGAAGTGTTCGTAAGGGATAACAAGCTCGCAAGGAGAGAAGTGGTTAATCACCTCATTGTCGGATGGACGTCGCGCCTTGAAGCATGGGGTAATATAGAGGTTAACAAGCGAGAGGTACTCCTACTTTGACAGCTTGCAGTTCGTGAAGGGGTAGTCGGCAAATACGGCGGCGCACTTGTTCCGGCCATCACCTTCTCACGACATCTCACCCAAAGGAAAAGCGAGAGCAAAGCGCGAGTGCGAAAAGAACGAAAAAGTGGCGAGTAAAGGCTGTTGAAGGCATTGATTAATGTGGTAGGTGTACGCCCTATTTATAGAAAAGGTTTGGGCGAGAAATGACCCTAATATGGAAAAAGTGTGGATAGCACATTCTTGGATCTCGCCTCCGGTCCGGTCTAAACCTTAGGCGAGATCTCGCATCGTCCCACACGCACCATAGTTTCGAGCAGGAGGAACAACATAGTAAAAGCATCCGCGAGAATATAACACATGTAAATGTGCGACAGAAGACAAAAGAAAATGGGACTAAATAATACACGAATATCGCACACAGTGAGCATTCGGCACATAGGCCAACAGTTATCATTACAGAATTCATGAAATGAACAGGAGCGGGAGGCGAGTGTCGGTAGGCCCACCAGGGGGCCGTCTTCAACATCCCCGGCCTCCCCTTCTCGCTCTCGGCATAGCGCGTGCATAGTGAATAGAGCGAATCTTCTGGAGTTCCTGCTGTGCGAGAAAAAGTTGATACTTAGCGCACGCAATATGAAGGCCAGGATATTCGGTCCCGTCGTTGACCTCTCCCGATATATTGGCAACCAGTTGTTTATAACTTTTCTCTAGACTGAGAAGTCGCTCCTCGACAGATTCCTGGTTCTCCCGCACCCGATCGACAAGCCCGCATAGCAGCAACGACTGTTTCTTGAATGTCTTGTCCACTCGCTGTTTCATCCTGACAGCGTCCCCTGGATCACCCAGGTAGTCGACAATTGAATCTGGAGAAGGAAGAGGCGAGAACTCCTCCTCGTTAATATCAACTTCAGTGGAAATCTCGCAAAAGCCCGGGAAAAAGGGAGGGCAGCGAGAATTCCCCGGCCGCCCCTCAAAGGGGGTCTCGAAGGATATATTCCTCTTCTCTAGGCCTGGTGGATGGATGGTTGACCCGGCGAAATGTGTGAGGATAGCATCCGTTAGGAGAGGAGCAGAGCCGAGATCCGTAGGCATCTCGTGAATGGGAGATCTCGGCGCCTGGTCTCCCATCGCCAAAGTTCCAAAAGTAGAAGCTATAAAGAAAGAATGGTTAAACCAGGGGACTAAAAGCTAACAAATAGTGGAGGGGTTACCTTTCTCCCGTGCGGGAACACCGAGGTAGAGAGGTGGTTTTGTCTTGCAGTTCGCCTTCCTGTGCCCATTTCCCGGCGAGACCATCGTAACACTTGCCTCCTCAACCTCCTCCATCGGCGGGATCTGCGAATGGATATGACATCAACATTTCATCTCGGTGACAAAAGGGGAAATAGTGCTAAGCGAATACAAATACCAAGTCTGTATTGGACAAGGAAGGATTTTGAGAAGCCAATTCACCCTTCCCTATGTCGCGCCGGACCTCTTTGGCTTTTTTTCATCTTCGGGGTTTACCCGGTAGCTTTGCGAGAGAGCTAGGCGGCGAGTGAGCCCATCAGGGATTTTTTCTTGTCTTGAACAACGTAGAGGCGATCTAGAGATTCCTTGGAAAGCGACATCGTAATTAGAGAAGAGAGTAGTCGCGAGATGTAAGGGCGGGAAAATTCTAACCACTGCCTGGATATTTATATAGCGGTGGAGGGGCCCACGATAGATTCTCTTCCAGGTCAGCAACCACTCATCTAATATGTGGGGTTGGATGTTTCTTTCCGAGCTTTGTTAAAAGCTCTCAAAGAGCGGAAATTGTGTACAACACCATATTCGATGAGTGGGCCCCATCGGGTTGGCGAGTGGCCAGTACCCGTCCAAGGCCTGAAAAGAGGCACTCGCACAGCGCGAAGGGAAGGGGAGCAGTTTGGCCCTTCGGCGAGTGTCATCCTCACCCAACATTCGCCTGAATATCTCGCGTGCAGGCGCGCGTGCGAGATCAGCTCTCACCAGGCTAGGCGAGTGGTCGCTCAGCCAGGCATTCGCCCTTTAGGGATCTTTAAGGCAGTGAGTGCGTTGAGCTCCCGGCACTTGCCCCTTTTAGTCAAGTGATGCTCTCACAGATCACTCGCCCAGTAGGGCCCAGAGGCAAATTACTTGGATGCCCTCAGAGGTCTGCATTTAGATATTCAGAACAATGGAGTTTGGCTATTAGTAGGCAATCCCAGGGTGTTTTCAGTAATTCCAGACCAGCGTAGGTTGGTTATTTGCAAGCCGTTTTTAGAAATCTATTAATAGACCCAAGGGGGTACCTCAGTAGGCATGCTTACTTGTCTCCCAGTCTTCTAGCGCCTCCTGAGGTTTCCTTAGCTCGGCTCTTGGCTAGGGAGGGGAAGCGCTTTAAGAACTTCCGGGTGTGTTGTGGGACCTCCGCGCCGAGCCCTTGGGTCAGTTCTTTTTTCTTTTTCCTTGTCTTTTTGCTTGCAGGAGAGAAGTAGGTGCGCGATCACCCCCTCCCCCGAGGGTGAACTCCACAGTGACCGATTTCTCGGTTTCAATAGTTATAGTTAAGCTTATAATTAAAATAGTATTTATTATTGTTGCAGTCTAACTCGACATCTCGGTCCGACCAGAATAACCTGGACCGCCTTAGCTCTGGGAATGGTCGAGTACGCGCACAGTCAATGAGGTAGATCGATCGTACACACGAAGTTTTAACGTGAAAAAACCCCTCAACCGGGTAAAAAGCCACGTGACCGGATCTGTGCCGGTCAAAGTCCACTATTTCCTGACTGTTATAGCTTGTTTGTGAAATTGAGGGTGACAGGTAACCTCTCGTTACAGTTTTGATGTGAGAGAACACTTGGAACTCGGCGGACGAAAGACCGTCACGCCGGGAGTTTGTTATAAGTTGCACTTTGCGTTGATGGGCTTTGTTGAGCGTCTTGCTAATTCTGGATGTGGGAGCGGAGTGCCTGAACTTGCGGTTGCGGAGGCCACTAGAAAAGGGAGAGATTGGGCTTCGTCGAGCGGCTTCAATTTGGCTTGTACGCGACTCGGGTGCGGCTCGGGTGCAACTCGGGTGCGGCTCAGGTGCTGCTCATAGGAGGAATCCGCCAGAGCCTCGACCTGAGGAAGAAGAAGACTCGGAGGAAAAAGTTGAGAAATGAAGAGGCATATGGCTCCTTTTATAGGCTCCAGGGGGTGGTTATGGTGGTTATGCAGCTATCCGCACACCGTAACCAGCCAAAATTAATATTTTCCCATAGTTTATGGTTGCGTATTTATGATAATTAATCCCACTATTTGCACTGTTAATAAGTCATTAAATTATTAATTAAATCCCCCCCACTAACCCGGTGGTTAGTGGGTGGTTACATGCGAATTGGACGGCAGGGAGCGACTAAAAATGATCAGACGTCAATGGCAGAACTCCACGGGCGGCTTGTGAACTTGCCGCCGAATTTTTCGGCGAGGGGAGTACCGCTGACGGTGGCCGGGGAGGTGCGGCCGGCGCGGCCGCCTCCCTTGGCTGCGCGCCGGTGGCCGAGGTAGAGCGGCCTGCGTGGCTATCCACTCAGCCATGACCGGTGGCCTGGGTGGGCGCTCCCTCAGCCGCAATTGACAGGCGAGGGAGGGAGTGGCCGGGGTGGCCGTTCTCTCGCTCGCAGCTGGCGCGGCCACTGGCTCGGGCGCAGCCGGATGCCGAGGGAGAGCGACTGCTCCTTCAGCCATGACCGGCGGATGAGATAGGGCGGCCCGCTCTTCCGCCCCCTCGGCCGCGACCGTCGACCAAGAGAAAGCGGCCCGGTCGGACGCTCTTCCGATCGCGGCAGGCGGCCGAAGGGGAGCGGCCCTCGTGGCCGCTCCCTCGTCCCCGGCCGGCGACTGAGGGAAAGCGGCCCGGGCGGACGCTCCCTTGGTCGCGACCGGCCGTCGAGGGAGAGCGGCCCGGGAGGCCGATCCCTCGGCCACAGCCTGTGGTCGAAGGGGAGCGTCGGTCGGGGCCGCCCTCTCGCTCGCGCGTCGGCGTCCGGCGCGGCGAGGGAAGGGGCGGCCGACGTCCAGGGAGGAGGTAGGCTGCCTTCTGCTGGCGAGGAAATGCTCGCGGAGGTTCATCCATTATGCGTGATGGGATCGGTGTGTGGGGGGGATCGGGCACGGTGATCATGTGTGCGGTCAAACCCATGATCCCACTACTTTTGTGGTGCAGATCATGGGTGTGTGGTTATGTGTGCGCCTATACTTATAAAATGGGTCTCATCTTTAATAATTATATATTTAACAATAAATATTTATAATATTAAATGAACATGGCAGGAAATTCTCTTTGGAATACTTCCGAGATTTGTTCGATATTCGCTCTGATGGTGGTGAGCGCGTGGACATTCATAGTAATAAGAGCTTGCTTGATTTTGAGACTCGGGAAGATCGTCGTCATGATGGAAATACTTTATTTGGGTATATCAAGAACTCTTGGGGCTTGCCGGAGCTAAGGAATGCATTGCCTGATCGTTACTGTTGTCAAAAAGGGAGAGAGCGGGAGTTTTTTCCAGTGTTAGGGTTTTCGGAGCCTCGTGAGTTGGTGAACTGGCTATTCAATATTTCTTCATTTGTGGAGGAGAAACGCTTATTGCGGTGCGACATTTTTTCAGACTCTGAGAAGATTACTAAGACATCTTCGGATTGTGGTCAGAAAAGGAATACCACTGTAGTTTCTCGTGGTAGTGATAGGGCGACGCCTTGTTCAGTTTCTCTGGGTAGCAACACTCCTTCTGGTGGTCGTGGCAGTTCAACTCCTGAGGTTCATGTGCTTGGTTTTTTTGCCCCCTGGGCTTCCCCCACGGAGGCGGCGGCTCCAAGGCTATCTTCTTCTTTGAAGGCGATGAATGAAGTGGTAAGCAAGCTTGATTATTCTTGGTCCTTTTTTGTTGTTGTGTAGTACTGACTTTCCTCTGTCTTTTCTCTTATAGATTGAGGCTCAGGTTCAAATTGCCATTACTTGGAATAATCATTACGTGAGCTTAAAGGACTGGTATCTGGCCCTTTAGGAGGAGTTTCAGGCAGCAGCGGGCTCGCTTGCCACTCTAAAGGATGATCATGACCTGGTCATTTCCCGATTTCACCAGATTGGATCGGAGCTTAAGATGGAATTTGAAGAGACTCGGGTGTCTTTAGAGGTAAAGAAATCCCTAGTGGACAGAACTACACAAATGTTGAAGCGTGCTCAAAAGGAGACCTCTCATTTAGAGACAGAGCTTTGTGCGGAGAAGGCCCAAGTGGAGGCGTTATCTTCTGATAGCCATGTGTCATAGTTGAAGGTTGTTGGACTTGCAAAGTATATAGAGCCCCGGGTTTATATGCGAGATCATTGTTTGATTAGTGAGGAGGTTCGTGATGAGATCTGGAGCAAGGAGGTGGAGCCTCAGATGGAAGACATTCGGGAGCTATCCCTTAGGCATGGAGTTTCGAAGGCTTTTCGTCGTGTTGGCAGGAGCTTGGGATGCGACGTATCCGGCCTTAGTTTTGATGATATCTCTGGCGACGAGAGTTCTGATGTTGATGCGGCTGATATGTAGCGACGTTATCTCCTTGTATTAGTGTATTTACACCTTTTGATTTTCGAGTCTGGTATCTTGTATATCGTCTTTATTGTTTGACGGTTCTGATTGGCGCGTTTGCACGTGTACTTGTATGTTGCTGTGATGATTGCGTTCTTTTTCTTCTTTTTTTCCCGAGCATTGTTTGACTCGTGGTGTTGCTTTGTGCGAGCTGTGATTGCGTCTATGGCTGGTTAGTTACCTGGTTTGCACGAGGATTGCTCGCAACTTAATTTGCATGAGGATTGCTTGCGGCTTAGTCGTGAGGGGGCAGGACTTGACGATGTCGTGACGTAGAAAGGTATGTTTGGTGAATGATTTTGGTATTCAAACCGCATGAGCAGTCTTATCGGTATGCATGTGGATTGCTCGCGGCTTAGTCGTGAGGGGGGAAGGCCATGACTGTTGACGCAAGAAATGCGCCCTCTAGTTAACGGGTTGTTCGATCTCACAAGCTAGGTGAATAAGAGGGTTATGGGGATAGAGGAGAGGTTTGATGGAGCAAGGAAGAAGCTTGCTCGAGCAGAGAAGAAGCTTGCTTGAGCAGAGGAGAAGCTTTCTCGAGCAGAGAAGAAGCTTGCTCGAACAGAGAAGAAGCTTTCTTGAGCAGAGAAGAAGATTGCTCGAGCAGAGAAGGAGCTTGCTCAGGAGCAAGGGAGAAGCTTGCTTGAGCAAGGTAGAAGCTTGCTTGAGCAGAGGAGAATCTTGCTCGAGCAGAGAAGAAGCTTGCTCGAGCAGAGAAGAAGCTTGCTCGAGCAGATAAGAAGCTTGCTTGAGCAAGGGAGAAGCTTGCTCGAGCACAGAAGAAGCTTGCTTGAGCAGAGGAGAAGCTTGCTCGAGCAGAGAAGAAGCTTGCTCGAGCAGAGAAGAAGCTTGCTCGAGCAGAGAAGAAGCTTGCTCGAGTAGAGAAGAAGCTTTCTCAAGCAGAGAAGGAGCTTGCTCAGGAGCAAGGGAGAAGCTTGCTTGAGCAAGGGAGAAGCTTGCTTGAGCAGAGGAGAAGCTTGCTCGAGCAGAGAAGAAGCTTGCTCGAGCAGAGAAGAAGCTTGTTCGAGTAGAGAAGAAGCTTGCTTGAGCAAGGGAGAAGCTTGCTCGATCAGAGAAGAAGCTTGCTCGAGCAGAGAAGAAGCTTGCTTGAGCAGAGGACAAGCTTGATCAGGAGCTGTCGAGCAGACGGTTACTTTGGCGGTTGAGCTCTGATGGTTAGACCGAGAGAGGTAAAGAAGAGATGGGGCCGCTTGTAGCGGCAACATCAGACTTCGCCTGCCGCGACTTGAATGCCACTCTTGCGGCGGGCTTTTCCTTTAATCAAGAAGCAAGTTTATAGTTTACTATTGCACCATTACATGTAAAAGCAGTAAAGGGTACAAAGGGGGAAGCTGGGGGCTGAGGAAAGAAGGTACCCGAGACTAAGTAAAAGAGGCTGCTTGCAGCTGTGGAGGACTGGGAGGACTGAGAAATCTGAGTCCGCAGACCTTGCTGGATCAACTGTGGAGTACTAGGAGGACTGAGAAATCTGAGTCTGCAGACCTTGCTGGATCAATTATGGAGGACTGGGAGGAATAAGAAATCTGAGTCCGCAACTCTTGTTGGATCAACTGTGGAGGACTGGGAGGACTGAGAAATCTGAGTCCGCAGCTCTTGCTGGCAGCGGCAGTTCTATCATACATGTCCACAAATGAGAGGCCTTGGGGGCTATTTATAGGCCCGGGGAGGATTTTCTAGAAGCCGGGCCCAGTGAGATCATCATGGAGGACTTAGCAGACTCGGAAAGCAAGTCGCCTACCTGGGCGGACTCGGCGGACTGGCCTTTCCTCTGTTGGGCGGGTGAAGAGAGCAGGCTGTCTGAGACAAGCAGAGGGGGTGGCCTGAGGAGCAGGCCGTCCCTAGGGCAGGCAGAGGGGACGGCCTGAGGAGCAGGCCGCCCCTAAGGCTGGTGGCCTGAGGGCCAGGCCGCCCACTAGGGTGGCGGCCTGGGCCAGGCCACCCACAAGGCTGGCGGCCTGGAGCAGGCCGCCCACTTGGCTAGCGGCCTAGGCCAGGCCGCCCATAGGGCTAGCGGCCTGGAGCAGGCCGCCCACTAGGCTGGTGGCTTAGGCCAGGCCGCCCACAGGGTCGGTGGCCTGGAGCAGGCCGCCCACTAGGCTGGTGGCCTGGGCCAGGCCTCCCACAGGGCCGGCGGCCCTGAGCAGGCCGCCCACTAGGCTGGCGGTCTGGGCCAGGCCGCCCACTAGGCTTGCAGCCTGGTCCAGGCCGCCCATAGGGCCGGCGGCCTAGAGCAGGCCGCCCACTAGGCTGGCGGCCTAGGCCAGGCTGCCCATAGGGCCGGCGGCCTGGAGCAGGCTGCCCACTAGGCTGGAGGTCTGGGCCAGGCCACCCACAGGGTCGGAGGCCTAGAGCAGGCCGCCCACTCAGCCGGCGTCCTGGAGAAGGCCTCCCACTAGACTGGCGGCTTGGCCCAGGCCGCCCTCAAGGCCGGCGGCTTGGGGAAAGCCGCCCACAGGGCTGGTGGCCTGAGGAGTAGGCCGCCCTCCTAGTTCGGCGAAAACTTGAGCCGAAGAGAACTTGTCGAGCCCGCGACGGTTGTGCTGGTCGAGGGTTGACGTCGGTGGGATGACCTAGCAGGCTGAAGGAGTAGATCGCACAGATCACCCCCTATTGTTGTAGGTTGCCTCCTGTAAGGAAGAATATTGCGCGGTTAGCTGGCCTAACCGTGTGGCCTGCGAGGGTGAGCTATGAGAGCAGCCCGCCATCCCGCAGGGCACGCGGTGGCTATACGACCGGGGTGATTAGACTGGGGAGACTGTCCTAGCCACACGGCCTGAGCTGATAGGAGTCCCTCTCCGCCTGACCCAAAAAAGGAGGGCTGAGGCAGATCGCGACCCTCGGGGGGAACCCCTGAGCGGGCCGCGATTTGCGAACTCGAGACCTTGGGGATGGATCGTCGATTTTGTGGTTAACATAATCCCCAAACTTTTTCAAGTTCCTAAGGGAACTTCGAAAAAGTAGGAGACCCACGAAAATCGTGATCTTTCCCTCGAGAAAAAAGGGAAAGGAGAGATGGAACCTGATGTCTCTCCTCAGAGAAAAATTTGTTAATGCCTGTCTTTCCCCTGCGAAGGAAAAAGTCAAAGTAGGCGAAAATAGGTACACATTATACATACTTGGGTTGCCTTTGCAAAACGAATAAGACATGAATGTCTCCTAATGGGTTCTGCAAAACAGCGATGAGATGAAAGCATAGAAGAATGACAACTTGCAAGTACCTGAAGGGGGCTTGCAAGCACTGTTTAACTTCTGCAACAAGAAGGATAAGAGGCAGATATAAAAGAAAACTAAGCTGCAAATACCTAGACGGAACTTGCAAATATCTGCTAAGCTCTGCAAAAGAAGAGTGAGCAAGCAGATATGAAGTAGGAACTAAGCTGCAAGTACCTGGATGGAACTTGCAAATATCTGCTAAGCTTTGCAAATGAAGGGTAAATAGTAGATATGACAAAGAACTAAATCGCAAGTATCTGGAGAGAACCTGCGAATGTTGACTTTTGATCTGATAAGATATGATAGAAGAGATATCTGGCAAACTCTGTTATTAACTGAATAGAGATCAGAATGTGATAATGATCGTCTCACGTGATCAGATATAATGTTAACATGAAATCCAAATCAGCAAGATGAAATCCTCTTAATTTAGACTTATAACAGCATGACTTGTCAATCAAGGAGAACCAGATACTTTGATTAAATGATTTATGTCGTTAGCATCTGATAAGAGAGCTTGTGGATAACCATCTGATAGAACTTTATGCAGGCAGCGCATATAAGATGATCATAAGCCAAAAGGATATTGTCGATCCTTAGAATAGGTTGAATTTAACCTGCCAACCAGCAAGAAGGCAGAAAGACAAAGGAGGGTTACACCTCGAAGACGATCGAAAAAGACTGGATGCTGCCACAGGAATTCCACGTGGGCATTATGCATCGCTTGCCTTAAGAAGAAATCATCCGGGGTGTAGTCCTACCTAAAGCGGGCTAGCCGCGCTCCCTCTGAAGGGCACAAAAGACAAACAAGCACGGAAATTCCTGAGAAGGAAACGATAGATACACTGCTCTCATGCCTCGGGTTACAAGCATTGCTGATCAATTAGACTAGTTGCGGCAAGTGGCCTATTGCTTGTCTGTGAATTGATCAGCGGAGTTGTGGGCCCCGCGAAGGCACGGACTGAGAGTACCAAAGAGTGTTCGGCCGTCACAGTTGTGAGATGATCGAAGAGACAAGGCTACACTTGATCATCATTTCTTGTCACGCAAAGATCATCGTAACTGTAACGTATCATTTAGCGAAGCACAGCAGAGCTAACACATGGGTCCTCCCTTGAATCGCACTCTGTGTTAGATGATGGCCAGGATCCGAAGTCCGTCATACTCCGCACGAGAGTTGAATGGACCCCACTGCACATATGCAAAAAATCCCCGCTATATGTGGTCGTTGTGGTCTTACGCCAGAGAACAACCTCGAGGGGCCCTGGGAAAGACTTGGCGATATCTCGGTGTTCAGTGATCTCTTTGGCAAAGAGAAAAATATGGAGGAGAAGCATTACAAAAAGGGAACTGTGTCAGTATGAGATCTCTGACGTAAACTTTATTGAGATGAAAATGAAACACTTAGAAGTGTTGAAAAAGAGAATGTTTCAAGAGTAAAGTAAAAGCAACCGGACATGATTGCGAGGGGCTTTGAGGAGCTACAATTGGTCATAACTATTGACGCAAGAAAAGCACCTTCTTTGCTTTAGAATAGTCATCCAAGGGCACCTTAGTCATCGACATCAAAGCACTCAGGCCGAACATTGATAGGCCCGAGATGGCATGCATCCTCTATCTCCACACACTTCAGCTGAACTTCAGCCACCTCCTTGCCCTTGGAGGTGGAAGGCTTCGAAGAATCAACTTTCTTGACCAGGTCGTTGATCTTGCCCTGCACAAGCAATCTTTCAACCAACCGTCGAAGGGCCTTGCAGTCTTCAGTTAAATGACCTTTCTCTCTATGGAATTCACAGAATGGATCTGAATCTCTTGATCTCTTATTCGCCGACTGGTAAGGCCTTTTGGAATTTTCCCTATCCTTCATGAGCTAGCAGACTTCTAGCATGGCCTCATTGAGTCCAGAGCATGATAAGTCATCATCCTGCGGATGATGCACCGAAGCTATTTGCAGAGGTGAGGCTGGTAGCGGTAGCAATCGTTCGTGGGCACGATCCTGGCCTGGGAAGGGGTGTCGATGATGATGCTGGAACTTCTTTATTTTCCTAGAGTGGGATGGAAACTCTTTCCGAGGAGAACTCGGAGGCCTCTTGTAAGGTGGATTTTTCTCTGTTACAACCCTGGAGACAAAGTTGGGGTTGCTCTTCTCACCACAGATGTATGAGTTAGCTAAATCAATCAACTCTTGATATGTCCTCGGTGCTCGGATGTTAGCCTCAAACTTGAGTGGTCCTTCATGCAGACCGTGAATGAGAGCCACTCGATACATTTCTTGATCGACGATCTCAATGTCTAAGATTTATTTCTAGAAATGATCCACAAAATGAGACCAAGTCTCGTTCTCTCGCTGCTTGATTTCAAAAAGGGCTTCTGGACCGCCCTTTCTCTTTGTTGAAGTAGAGAATCTGAGCAAGAACTCCCTTCGTAAATCAGCAAAGGAAGAGATTGACTGAGATCGCAATCCATAGAACCAATCCCTCACTTGGCCATCAAAGGTCGTTACAAGGAGTTTGCTTTTGGTTGCATCTGAGAGAGTCTTGAGAGCAACGGCAGATTCAAAGGCTTGAAGGTGTTTCACTGGATTAGTCTCTCTAGTGTAAATGGGCAACCATGGCTCTCTGAAGTTAACTGGAGTTGGTTCATGCCGAACATTCTCTGTAAACGGTGAATGCTCTTCTTGCTCTCCTATAACATAAGGAAAAATGGGAGCACAATTTGCAGCTACACAAGGAGTTGGTGGGTAGGAGTGAAAAGTTGTTGCGGAAGGAGCAAAGGCAGGAGTTGATGAGTAGGGATAACTTCCCTGAAAGTTTAGAAATCTTGCAGGACTTCCTCGGGCAGCTTCTCAGAATAAGTTCTGACGAGCTGCAAATTCATCATTCTGAGACCGCAAAGGGGTTGCAGGCCCTTGCGGAAATGTTGGAGTGTAAAGAGGAGGATAAACCGGCGGATAGGCCGGTGGGTAGACTTGAGGAGTCTCGGATGCTGGTGCTGGATTGATTGGAGGAGTTGGTGTTGCTGAAGATTGTGTTTCCAATCGTTGGGTGATAGCAGCTAGAGTACAGTTAATCACTTGAAACTGTTGTGCAGTTTCTCTGCGAGATTGCTCCAAGGCCTCCCAAAGAGAATCCTCACTAGGACTTGGAGCAAGGCTCTTGGCTGGTTGATGGTCTATCATGAGTAACCACTGATTTCACTATCTGTTCGAGATCTGAAGGCCACGTGTTAACTGTTGATGCAAGAAAAGCACCCTCTAGTTAACGAGTTATTCGATCTCACAAGCTAGGTGAATAAGAGGGTTGCGGGGATAGAGGAGAGGTTTGATGGAGCAAGGGAGAAGCTTGCTCGAGCAGAGAAGAAGCTGCTTGAGCAAAGGAGAAGCTAGCTTGAGCAGAGAAGAAGCTTGCTTGAGCAGAGAAGAAGCTTGCTTGAGCAAAGGAGAAGCTTGCTTGAGCAGAGAAGAAGCTTGCTCGAGCAGAGAAGAAGCTTGCTCAAGCAGAGAAGGAGCTTGCTTAGGAGCAAGGGAGAAGCTTGCTTGAGCAAGGGAGAAGCTTGCTTGAGCAGAGGAGAAGCTTCCTCGAGCAGAAAAGAAGCTTGCTCGAGCAGAGAAGAAGCTTGCTTGAGCAAAGAAGAAGCTTGCTTGAGACAAGGGAGAAGCTTGCTCGAGCACAGAAGAAGCTTATTTGATCAGAGGAGAAGCTTGCTCGAGCAGAGAAGAAGCTTGCTTGGTGTAGGGGACGCTCGGAATCGGAGATCTCCACGAACTAACGCTTTCCTACGCACTACACGTCGTAGATCTACCGCTCCTACACAGCACCTATCGCCCACAATAGTTCTCGTCGCAAGAACACAGTGCAAATAACAAGGAGGAATGGTCGACTCGAAAACAACGATCGGAAATTTGAGTCAGAGTATTCCCCAAGAAAACACAAAGGTTGCCACTCCTTTTAGAGAGCAAGACCAAGGCTATAGACCAAGATCCGCTCAAGCAATTAGGATCCACCCGATTCAGAATTAAAAAGCCTTGCAACGGCGATCTCGATTCAAAACTTGCAGCGATTAAATTAAAGATCCGGAGAAAACGAGCGCGAAACCACCACAACTAAAGAAAAGAATCACAGAAGGGAGAGGGAAGAGATTACCCAACCGGAAAGCGTTTCACACAAAGATAAGGTGGGAGAATCACTCTCTCCACGGATCCGTCGGCGTCACACCGAGGGGTTTGCAACTTTCTTCCACGGAGTCGCACCAAGGAAGTCGCGTCGGAGTCGCACCGCACGGATGGAGGGAGCAAGGGGGCGGCGGCTTCACACCACACAAGGGGGCGGCGGCAAGGAGGCTCCTCCTCTTGGCCGAATTCTCTAGGGAGAGGGATTAGGTTTTTCAATCTTCAATACTTGATTCCTCATAAACACCTCCTTAAATAGGAGATTACAACAAGCCTTAACCCTTCATAATGGAGATGTAATCTCATCCACCCGAATGGCTAAGTGCACACCAAAAATAAAACTGTTTAAATTAAAGAAATAAAAACATGCTATGAATATAAAATTATCACTAAACATTGGATAATTTTATATTCTAAAAATATAAAAATAGAGTTCATGAAATAAGATAATTAAAGCTAATTTTTCATGGCGGTTCAAGCACGCCGCGGGCGGAGGTTGTAACGTGCACTTCCTTCAGCGTCATCACGGCGTCTAAGATCTGATGCAGTAGCCCCGAGCCGACCCCTCTCGGTCGACCAGTCCTTCGGACTAGCCAGCGGACCACGTGCTGGCGACCACTGCCGGGCTGCAGCCCAAGCACCCCACCCATGACCGCACCTATTCTCAGCGCGGCGGGATGTTGGGGCGAGGTCTCGAACCCAGCCCCCTTGATAAAGAGCTTTCCTAACAGCTCTCATCACCAACTGAGCTGCAGCTCAGTTGGTGATGAGAGCTGTTAGGAAAGCTCTTTATCAAGGGGGCTGGGTTCGAGACCTCGCCCCAACATCCCGCCGCGCTGAGAATAGGTGCGGTCATGGGTGGGGTGCTTGGGCTGCAGCCAGGCAGTGGTCGCCAGCACGTGGTCCGCTGGCTAGGCCGAAGGACTGGTCGACCGAGAGGGGTCGGCTCGGGGCTACTGCATCAAGATCTTTATACTGTAGCACCTCGGCAACCGGGTCACCATCAGTTAGCGGTGGCGCTGCATCAATCCTCCCCCACTCAAAATCACGTATCTCTGATGCGTGAGTGGAGAGATAGCGGCGGAGAAGCTCGGCATCCAAATGTTGAAGCTCTGTCGCGAGTACCCAAGATTCGTCCGAAGGGGGGCGGTCACGCCAATGGACCAGAAAGCGGTAAGTAGTACCATCCGGAGTATTGAACGGTTCCGCAGCAAGTATCATATCTGGAGTGAGGAATGTCCTGGGAAACCTGGGAAACATGTCAACAGTAGGAGTAAAAGAAGGCAATGTACCATCCGATGTTATACCTGTGGGGACCGAAAGAGAGAGATCATCCGAACTACCACTCCCCAACCCATCAGAATTTTGAGTGGGAGAAGAAGACGACAAAGAAATCAACTCTTGTGGTGGTGACACAAACATCGTTAAATCCGAAACGTTAAAAATGGGGGAGATCCCCCAATCAGCAGGCAAGTCCAAAACGAAAGCGTTGTCACCTAACTTTTTAATAATCCGAAAAGGGCCGGCGCGCTTTGGTGCTAACTTTTTAACGGTGCCAGTTGACAAGCGTTCGGGAACCAAACGGACTAAAACTAGATCGCCAATTTTGAAGTTTGATACTCTCCGATGTAAATTAGCGTGCGCTTGATAAGAGTCGTATTGCGTGGTCAAAGTGGCCTGTATACGTGCGTGTAAATCATGGATGTGTTGGGCGAAGGATTGTGCAAACTGACTTGCCTTGTACGTTGGGGGCAATGACACCAAGTCAAGCGCACAGGAGCCTTATACCCGTGGACAATCTCATTCGGGGACAGACCCGTAGACCTATTCTTGGAGTTATTGTAGGCTAATTGGGCATGGGGAAGGAGAAGATCCCAAGTGCTCTTATGATCACTCACAAGGCATCGTAACAAATTTCCTAAGCTCCGATTAACCACTTCCGTCTGCCCATCAGTTTGGGGGTGATAGGCGGAGGAAAACAATAATTTCGTTCCCATTAAAATCCAAAGAGTTTTCCAAAAATAACTAGTGCATTTTACGTCCCTATCCGATACTATGGTCTTTGGCACTCCACGGTTACTAACGACTTCCTTAAAATATAGCTTAGCAACGTGAGACGCATCGTTTGTCCTCTGCATGGGATGAAATAAGCCATCTTTGAAAACCTATCCACCACTACAAAAACTGAGTCGTGACGGCGTAGAGTAATGGGGAGGCCTAATACAAAATCCATACTAACGTCTACCCAAGGCATGGAGGGAATAGGCAAGGGAGTATATAATCCAACGTTGGTTTTACTTCCCTTAGACACCTGACACGTGCGGCAGCTACTCACTACCTGCCCTACCATAACCTTCAGTTTTGGCCAATAGAATTTGTCCTCGACTAGCGTAATGGTCTTATCTCTACCGAAGTGGCCACTCAACCCTCCGCTATGCAATTCCCATATGATATGTAGTCGTAACGATGACTGCGGGATACATATCTTCCCATTCCTAAACAGGTAACCGTCCTTGATAACGTATGCAGATATCGTAGTGGGGGAACTATCCTGGGCAGATAAATAAAAGTCTTGGAAGTCAGGACACGTAGCGTACTCATCCTTAATCCGCTCAAATCCTACAACATGTACTTCCATAGAGGTGAGTAAAATAGTAAGACGACTAAGGGCGTCTGCGACTCGGTTATCAGCTCCCTTAAGGTGCTTGAGATTAAACGTGTAGCCTTGTAAGAAAGCTACCCACTTAGCGTGTCGTGGGCTGATCTTATGCTGGTCGTTGATGAAACATAAAGCCTCATGATCGGAGAGGATCACAAACTCCTTGGAGAGGAGATAGTGCCTCCAATGGTGTAGACATCGGACTACAGCATAAAATTCCCTATCGTAGTTTGAATAGTTCAACTTAGGGCCGGACAATTTCTCGCTAAAATAACTAACGGGATGGCCCTCCTAGCTCAAGACACCTCCAATCCCTACCCCAGACGCATCACATGTGAGCTCAAAGACTTTAGCAAAGTCAGGTAGACGTAAGACAGGTGCCTCAATCATAAGCTCCTTTATTCGTTCAAAAGCATAGGTGGCGGACTTCGTCCATGTAAACTCTCCCTTCTTCATACAGTCGGTGATAGGCGCCATAATACTACTGAAGTCTCGTATGAAACGACGATAAAACGTGGCTAACCCATGGAAACTACGTACCTCACGTAGGGTGGTTGGCACGGGCCAGTCCTTGATGACCTGAACCTTGCCCGGATCAACTCGAATACCCTTAGAACCGACTATGTAACCTAAGAACTCTACCTCCGAGGCATTGAAAGTGCATTTCTTGAGATTGAGAAATAAAGTCTCCTTCCGCAGGGTGGAAAGGATCACTCTCATGTGGGAGATGTGCTCGGTAGTAGAGGTGCTATAAATCAGTATATCGTCAAAGTAGACGACAACGAACTTCCCCATGAATGGCTGAAAGACATGTGTCATCATCCGGGAGAAGGTACTAGGGGCATTGGATAACCCAAAGGGCATCACAAGCCATTCGTACAGTCCATCCTTCGACTTAAATGTCGTCTTCCACTCGTCGCCCTCTCATATCCTAATCTGGTGATAGCCACTTCGAAGATCTAATTTGGAGAATACGGTGGCTCCAGACAAGACATCCAACAAATCATCTAGGCGGGGAATGGGGAACCTATACTTGATGGTGATTTTGTTGATAGCCCGGCTATCAACGCACATCCTCCATGTACCATCCTTCTTAGGGGCAATTAGGGCTGGTACAGCACATGGACTCATACTCATCCTAATAAAACCCTTCTCCAGTAAGCCCTCTATTTGGGACTGCAACTCCAGGTGAGCTGCGGGGTGGAGTCGATAATGGGGCTGATTTGGCAAGGAAGACCCCGGGATGAGGTCTATCGCATGCTGGATATTCCTAAGCGGGGGTAACGTGGGCGGCAACTCATCCGGGTACACGTCCCTATAATCTTCCAATAGTACCCGTAACTCACTAGGTAACTCATCCAAAATGCTAGAATCGGGCTTCGCACTTAGGAGGACTAGCGCATACATAATTCCATCGAGGAACGGATCTCTCTCAAACTCTTTCCTACCAACTAGATTCAATGTTTTCCGTTCTACCGGGATAGTGGTGTCCTTAGCCAAGACTACGGACTCCTTTGGGATGGTCGGTCTCAAGGTGATGGTTTTGCCATTGAATTTGAATTCATAAGTGTTGGCTCTACCAAAATGAGTAACATCACGGTCATATAGCCAAGGACGGCCTACCAACACATGACAAGCGTCCATCGGAAGGACATCACACCACACCTCATCAATGTAGGATTTGAATGAGAGTGGAACCAGGCATCGCTTGGTGACGGGTACAGAGATCTTGTTGATCCAAGCGACCTGATATGGGGTCGGGTGTGGTTCCGTGGTCAAGGACATACGTGCAATGGCGTTCTCAGATACGACATTCACACAACTACCACTATCAATAATCAGCTTGCAAAGCTTCTCGCCACTCTTAAAAATCAGAGAAAATATGCTCGTCCTCTTCCAATCATCTAATGGACGAGGAGTGGTCAAGATACAACGCATCACCATAAGGGGTGATCGTCCTCTAAGTCACTTGGGACCCCTTCGGGGTCGCTCTCCTCAGCAGCCTCATACACATAATCCGCAAAATCGGTCGTCGACTCTAATTAACAAGGCTATGGCTTTAGTTTTCGTTGGGCATTCGAAGGCGTAGTGACCTTGAATGCCGCAGGAGTAACATGTGGTGTTAGTCTTGCTAACCTTTTCGATGGGAATACGTTCGCTCGCAGGGTTCTTAGTGTTCCTAGCAGTGATCACAACGGACTTGGACTCGGCGGACCGGAATTTCCCTTTGTCTTGATATGTGGAGGACGAAGCTCCGGTGGTGGATTTTCCCTTCGTATGGGAATACCGGGAGTGGGCCTTAGATGCTAAGTGTTTCTCAATGTCGAGGGCGGCATTGAATGTCGTGTTTAGATCTGTGTGGCCATAACGCAAGAGCTTCCGCTGAATATCGGGTTGAAGCCCCTTACGGAATCTAGAAAGGGTAACCTCGGGGATTTCCTTCAGATCACAACGCACCATTCGGTCCTTCAGTTCTCCCATATACTCCGCTACTGAATTTGAGCCCTACCGCAAAATGGCAAGCTCGTCAAACATCTGTGTCCGATGGTACGCGAGAACGTACTGATCGGTCAACAAATTCTTCATTACAGTCCACCCAATAATTAGGTTTCCGTCTCCCGCACCTAGCCTACGCTCTTCATTTAGCCAATAAGTTTTGGCACGGCCTGTCAATTTCATCCTGGCAACTTGGACCTTTTGGGGGTCCGTGAGATGATGCCAGTCGTAGTAACATTCCATGTTTACTATCCATGTAAGGAAGTTCTGTGGATCTCCCATGCCGTCGAAAGTGGGGGCATCAATCTTGATGGCCCTAGTAATGTCAAACTCTCGCTCGTGGCGACGGCCTCGAGGGGGCACTCGTGGGGAGTCCCCATCCGAATCCGAATCGGAGATGTGTTGGCGTCGGCAGGGCAACTCAACATTAGCGGGTGGTGGTGGTGGCCTAACTTGATTTTGTAAAATCTGTGCTAAAGTGGCCCTAAGCTCTGGCATATCATTACGTAGACCTGCTATCGCTTCAGCGTTATGAAGTTCATTCCCGTTCTCAGCCATCCTAGACGTAGACGGCGCCGTATATTCCGTGCCTAGCCTAGTGCGCATGCAAGACCTAGAAAATTATGAAAGATGATTTTTCCTAGGGCTGTAACTAGAATGTAAAAAAAAAAATTTGAAAAGCTTGATGTGAGAAACACGTAGATCGTTAAAAAAAAAATTTAAAAATTTTGCTGAAAATTAAAGATTTCAGCCCGCTATTTGCAGACCAACTAGACAGAATTACGATGTTCTAATTTGCAGGCTGACTTAACGAGGCCGAATCGAAAAATTTTCTGTTTTAAAGTTGCTGGAAATAAGTGCAGGAAGCTACAGTTTTTTTTTCAGATTTTTTTGAAAAGTTTTAAAATTCCGGGGAATTTACTAAACGCAGACCAATCCGAAAATTTCAGATCTTTGAAAGTTCAGATCAACCAACGAAGAACGCAGAGAGGATATTTGTAACGTGAAAGTTGAAACGACCTCCTCTGATACCAAATTGGTGTAGGGGACGCCCGGAATCGGAGATCTCCACGAACTAACGCTTTCCTACGCACTACACGTCGTAGACCTACCGCTCCTACACAGCACCTATCGCCCACAATAGTTCTCGTCGCAAGAACGCAGCGCAAATAACAAGGAGGAATGGTCGAATCGAAAACAACGATCGGAAATTTGAGTCCGAATATTCCCCAAGAAAACACAAAGGTTGCCACTCCTTTTAGAGAGCAAGACCAAAGCTATAGACCAAGATCCGCTCAAGCAAATAGGATCCACCCGATCCGGAATTAAAAAGCCTTGCAACGGCGATCTCGATTCAAAACTTGTAGCGATTAAATTAAAGATCCGGAGAAAACGAGCGCGAAACCACCACAACTAAAGAAAAGAATCACACAAGGGAGAGGGAAGAGATTACCCAACCGGAAAGCGTTTCACACAAAGATAAGGTGGGAGAATCACTCTCTCCACGGATCCGTCGGCGTCACACCGAGGGGTTTGCAACCTTCTTCCACGGAGTCGCACCAAGGAAGTCGCGCCGGAGTCGCATCGCATGGATGGAGGGAGCAAGGGGGCGGCGGCTTCACACCACACAAGGGGGCGGCGGCAAGGAGGCTCCTCCTCTTGGCCGAATTCTCTATGAGAAGCGAACTAAAATAAGCCGAAAAAGGTATAACTGAAATTTTATTATCAGAAAAAGGTATCTATTACAAAGGTATGGCCTCCCTTATATAGAATGGAGGAGAGAAGAGAGAATACAAATGAGAGATGTGGGACTAAAACTATACAAAAAAATCTGGGCGGCTAGAACAACAGACCGGAACAAGCCGCGCGGTTAGACAGAAGGGCTAACCGCTCGGCCACTGCCAGAGAGAGAGACAAGCCGCCATGTGAGACCGTTAGACCGCCCGATCTCCTAGTCGCCAGTAACAGACCGCTAGACCGCTTGGACCTCAGACCTCAACACAGCAACCAAACCGCTGAAGGTAAACCGCCAGACCGCCCGGTCAATAACCCGCCAAGCCAGACCGACAGACCGCCCGGTCTCCAACTTCAACACTCCCCCTCAAGCTGGAGCATATATGTCGATCATGCCCAGCTTGTCACATATATGAAGAAACGAGGTGGATACTGGCTTGGTGAAGATATCAGCCAGCTCTTTTTCAGACGTGACGAAGGGGGTGCAAATTTGTTCCTTCAGAATCTCTTCACGAATGAAATGACAGTCGACCTCAATGTGCTTGGTTCTCTCATGGAAGACTGGATTTTTGGAGATGTATATAGCAGCCTTGTTGTCACAGAACATAGGTAGAGGATGGTTGTAGACCTCTCCTAAATCCAACATGAGAGCCCGTAGCCATTTTAGCTCACAAGTGGTTGATGTCATACTCCGATACTCTGCTTCAACACTGGACCTGGAGACAACAGATTGCTTCTTGCTCTTCCAGCTTACCAGATTGCCCCCAACAAAGGTACAGAAACCGGAGGTAGACTTGCGGTCCCCTTTGTCATCAGCGTAACTCGCATCTGAGTAAGCTTCAACCCTCAGATGATCATTCTTCTGAAAGAGCAATCCTTTCCCAGGGGCGGCTTTGACGTACTCCAAGATCCGCATGGCGGACTGTAGATGGCACTCCGTGGGAGCTTGCATGAATTGACTCATCTTGCCCACAGTATAGGAAATGTCGGGCCTAGTCACGGTGAGGTATATGAGCTTACAAACCAGACGCCTGTACCGCGAAGCATCTGAAAGAAGAGGCGAATCATCTGTTCAGGTTTTGTCTTCTCCAACAGCCATGGGACATCGGGCAGGTTTGGCCCCAGTCAATCCGGCTTCTTTTAAAATATCAAGAGCATACTTACGCTGAGAGAGGACATAAGAGTTGGGCTTCCGAGAGATTTCGATCCCCAAAAAGTACTTCGGAGAACCCATATCTTTCGTGACTAGATGTTGGCGAAGATGCCGCTTTGTCAAGGCTACCCCTTCCTGGTCATCACCAGTGAGAAGAATATCATCAACATATACTGCAAGAACCACCAGTCCCGAAGAGGTTTTGCGAATAAATAGAGAATGATCAGCAGCGCTGCGAGCAAAACCAACGGCCGCCACGATGCTACTGAACTTGTCAAACCAAGCTCGAGGGCTCTACTTGAGGCCATAGATTGCCTTCTGTAGCTGGCATACTCGTGTCTCCCCCTGAGCAACATATCCTGGAGGTTGCTCCATGTAGACGGCCTCCTGAAGATCACCATAAAGGAAGGAATTCTTGATATCCAGCTGGGAAAGTGGCCAGTCTTTGTTGACCGCCACAGAGAGAAGGACCCGTATAGTGCTGAGACGAGCCATGGGAGAGAAGGTGTCAAAGTAATCAACCCCATAGGTTTGAGTAAAGCCCTTAGCCACCAGGCGAGCTTTGTAACGGTTCACAGTGCCATCTGGGCCAAATTTGACCACAAAGACCCAGCGACAACCAACAACATCTGTATAAAGGGGAGGAGGGACAAGAGTCCAGGTACCCCGCTCTGTGAGGGTCGCCATTTCCTCATCCATGGCCATCTTCCAGTGAGGAATGGCAAGGGCCTCCTAGTAGGAACGAGGTGTGGTAGTAGCAGAGATAGCCAGTGCAAAGGCCCTGCGAGAAGGGGTAAGACGATCATATGAAACAACAGTAGCAAGGGGGTGTAGGGTACACGTCCGCACCCCTTTGCGAAGAGCTATAGGAAGATCCAGGTCGGCGGGCTCCTCGGCATCCAGAGCATCCGTGGCAGAGAGAGCTGGCCCGGGAGGAGAGAGCGACGGCAGCGGAGATGAGGGAGATGGAGGCGGAGAGAGAGGCGGAGGGAGAGGAGTGGGCGGAGACGGAGGAGGGGCGGATATCGCAATAGGAGACGAGGGAATGAACGGAATAACAGGAGAATCAGAGGTGGGGGGAAGAGAAGAGGAGTCATCCGAGAAGTATGAGGCATTCTCGAAGAAGGTAACGTCAGCAGAGACGAACTGCTTACGAAGAACAGGATCAAAGCAGCAGTAGCCTTTCTGAGTGGCCGAGTACCCCAGAAAGACACATTTGGTGGAGCGAGGGGAGAGCTTATCACGGGTGGCAGATGGGGCATGCACAAAAGCAGTGCACCCAAAGATTCGGAGAGGGAGAGGAAAAGGGTCCTTGCCTGGATAAAGGATGGAAAAAGGGGTTTTTCCCTTGAGAACGGAGGAGGGAATGCGATTGATGAGATAGCAGGCAAGAAGAACAGCATAGCCCCAATATGAGCGAGGGACATGCATTTGAGTCATCAATGTTCGAGCAACATCGAGGAGGTGACGGTTTTTGCGTTCCGCCACCCCATTTTGTTGGGATGTATAGACACAACTTGTCTGATGAATAATGCCATATTGCACACAGAAAGAGGTAAAAGCATGACTTAAGTACTCTTTTGCATTATCAGAGCGAAGAGTTTTAATACCAACACCAAACTAATTTTTGATTAAATGATAATAGGAGGTCCATACATTAAAAAGTTCAGAGCGATCTCGTAAGAGATACACCCAAGTACATCTAGAAAAATCATCAATAAAGGTTACAAAATAAGAACTACCCCGACCAATAGTAAGGGTAGGAGCAGGTCCCCAGATATAGGAGTGGACTAGATCAAACGGATGGGTAGAGCCCCGACCCTGCTTCGGCGGGAAGGAGGAACGATGATGTGAAAGTGAAGGGATAGATACTACTCTAGAGGGGGGGTGAATAGAGTTATCAAATTTTGCACTAGACAAAACTTAATGGTCTACCCAACTCCCTTGGAGTGAAATGCGGAATGAAAAGATTATAGATATAGAATTAACCCTATAGCCTAACACAAGTGTTGTGCACAAACTCAAGCTAACTGTAATTACAGTTAAGGCTTGGAAAACCTAATCAGCAACTAGCGACCTAGTTATATCTATTCACAGCCACAATACAGGAATTAAACAAGGCAATCCAGACGACACAAGGAGTTTATAGTGGTTCCCCAAACAACTTGGGTACGTCCACTCTTCTACCCACACGGTAGGAATCCACTACAGGTTTTTGATCAGGTGCCCTGCCACCAACAGGATCTGCTTCAGGTAGATCCAGAAACCCTTTAGACTTTTGATCAGGTGTCTAAAAACCGAACACAGGTTTTTGATCAGGTGCTCTGCCACCAAGGGATACTTTTGAAGGGAGTAATAACCCTGTACAGGAGGGGGAAAGAAGGTTAAGATGTCTTCTCTATTTTACAGAGATTAGAGAAGCACAAGGACTTGCACTGAGCTAGAAAGCTCTAAAGAATCAAGGCTCCCCCTGGCTCAAAGATGTCCAGGTGAAGTCTTGCTTCAGTGCAGAAAACTCTTCAGAAAGATCTGAAGGAAAAACTACAAGAAGATAAATAAATAATAAAATAGAAATCTTCAAGCAGCTGTCTTCTTCTTCTTCTTCTTCAAAAGAACACTGAGTTAGAATCTTCTTGGAAGCAGGAGAACTCAGGTTGAAGAAGAGCAGAAGAGCTTAACACTTCTCAGTTGGATGGAAATTGCTGAGAGCAGAAAACTTGGTCTTGATGAAGGCTTGAATGCTTAAATGAATAACTGGTTAGCTAGCTCAAATCCTTCACCAAAGGATTCCTTTTATAACAGCAACAAGCAACGGCTCTCTTCAATTTGAACTGTTTGTCTTCTTCTGAAACTTGAAACCAGGGCTGCAAATATCACAAGGACAAACAAACTCTGCAGCAAAAACATTCTATAAAAGGAATAAACCTCTTTCGAAGAAGCTGCAGGAAGCAATCTGATAATAAAGTACTAAATAAAATCACATCAGAAACAAACTCTTTATAGCAAAAGGAAGACTTTTCAGTCTAACGGCTATAAAGGACTGACAGTAGATAAAGTAAAATATAATGACAGCTAATAAGACAAACAACTTTATCTGAAAAGATTTTACTCAGGCAAAAGAGATGGAGCATATATTGCCTGGAAATATTACCATAAAACAACTGAAATAAAATGCCAGATAATGTATTAATTTATTAAATAAAATAAATAAATACAAAATAAAAGGCAGACAGAAAACGTCGAACGACCCTCGGAGATCGTCGACCGACGCACGGAGATCGTCGACCTATCGGGCAGATAGTCGAACGATCCAGATAGTCCAACTATCAAAGAAGATAGTCGAACTACCTCGGCAGATAGTCGACCTATCAGAGCAGATAGTCGAACTATCAGATAGTCGATCTATCCGGACAGATATAGTCGAACGATCCAGATAGTCGAACTATCAAAGAAGATAGTCGAACTACCTCGGCAGATAGTCGACCTATCAGAGCAGATAGTCGAACTATCAGATAGTCGACTATCTTCGAACGTCGTTCGACTATCTTCAAACAAGTTTCAACATTGGCAGATATAGTCACACTTAGTCTCGTCCATTGATCATGCCTAGTTGAACTAAAAAGAACAGATGTTTCTGTTCATCTAGGGGCTTGGTGAATATATCACCTCTCTGAAACTCAGTGGAAAAGAACAAGATTTTTCTTGAGTTCATATCCACTGAGTTTCAGAGAGGTGATATATTCACCAAGCCCCTAGATGAACAGAAACATCTGTTCTTTTTAGTTCAACTAGGCATGATCAATGGACGAGACTAAGTGTGACTATATCTGCCAATGTTGAAACTTGTTTGAAGATAGTTGAACGACGTTCGAAGATAGTCGATCGGGTCAAGCCCATCGTCGACCTATGGTTGATGAAAGTTTGTCTGATTGAAGATCGTCGACCGACGTTCGACCATAGTCGAACAAGTCGAGCTCATCGTCGATCCCTGGATGACGACAGCTTATTGTTTGAGAAGCCAGAAATAGTCGAACGATTGCTCGACTACTCTGCTTCTGGGCCGATCGTCGAACGACCGTTCGACCATCGGGTCCAGTATCTTTTAAATAGATCGACTATCTCCGGTCTAATATAAAGCCGATAGTCGACCTAGGTTAAAAGATCTTTTGTTTTATCGTCGACGGAGCGTGACTTTTCGCATTCTGTCTTCCTGCTTGCGATTTTCTGTCGCTTCGTCTCCATCGTCTTCTCCGTCTTTCTCGCGCATTCTCCAGCAATTCAATGGCGGTTTCTCCAGCAGTGCTAGCTGTCGTGAAGTTCGATGCAGGTTTCAGCGTCGATTTTGACGCATTCAGTTGCTGTGAAGCAGGGATTGTGGAAATCCTTCAGTTATATCGGGATCAAGGTCTAGAAAGATTAATGTCTACAAGGATAAAGTTAAATGTTCCTGAGATTAAGGAATGGGCTTTCACTTCGTCATCCACTGACGATTCGATGACTGGCACCATTGGCGGAGAAGAGGTTATTTTAACTCCAGCCGTCTTGACTGATGTTTTTGGCTTGATAAATGGTGAAGAAGAATATGAGCAAGATGCTCAAGAGTTTGGAAGAATGCTTACTGAGCTGGGACATGCGGAGGGCATTCCCACGAAGCTGCTCAAGGTAAATTTCCCATTTAAGATTAAATTTCTTGCTGAGATAGTTGGAAAAGTGCTCCTTGGGAAGCACTCTGCTCATGACAACATTACAAGGCAACAATTTGCACTGATGTGTGCAATTGTTAATCAGAAAAAGATTGATTGGGCAGGAGTAATGTTTGATCTGATAAGGAAAAAGAATAGTAAGAAGGAAGTTACCCTCGGAAGGGTTATTGGGATTTTCCTGAAGGAAAAGTTTCCTCAGCTTCTAGTTTCAGTTGCTACAACCATAAATGCGAGTAAGAAGATGGATCCCCATTTGTTCTCCAAGTGGAAGAGGACGTTTGTGAAGCCCGCTCTCACAGGGGTTGCTCCAGCGACATCAGAGAGTACTAGGACTGATTCAGTCGCTCCTCAACCTCAAGAAGCTGGCTCAGCTCATCTTTCTCTTCCCTCATCTTCTTCTGCTATGCAGTCTGCTTCAGTTGAAGTTCCATCAACTTCAGCTGAAGTATGACTTTCTTCTTCTCCTATTAGAGAAACAACCACGGTTGTTCTTCCTTCTCCTCCAGCATCTCCTTTTCCTTCTCATCTGGCTAGGATATCTGTTCCTAGTTTTGATCTGTTAGGATCTGAGAGGATTCCAACACCTCCTCAGTCCCCTATTCAGTCCCCGATTCATTCTCCAGTTAACACTCCTGTTAACTCTCCAGCTCCATCTCCAATTCGATCTCCAGTCCACACCACTTCTCATCCTAACACTTCAACCATCTCCACTGCAATTCCATCATCTTTTGAAATAACCCCTGAATTCATTTCCAGCATTTTGGAGTTGATTACCCCTTCAATCAAAATCATGATTGAAGAGGCAATTGCTCCACTTGCCTCCTCTATTGCTACCTTGACTGCCTCCATCCAATCACTCTCTAAATCTGCTGAGCCCTCTTCTTCAAGGGGCCTGGTTTCAGTTTCCACTGAAATCGGCCAGGGGGAGATGTTCTGTGAAGATGTCTCAGAGCCTCCAGCCTCCCTTCTAGCAGTTCTTCCAGCAGTTCAAGAAGAGACTGCTCCAGCTCCAGCTCAAGATCAATCAGTTTCAGTGTTATCTGACAAAGAAATATCTGATGCTATTATGTTATCTGAATTTGCTGTGAAAGTATGTTTAGAAGATCTCACCACTCCCTTGGTTGCCTATTTTCTAGAAGGGATTATTACATCCTATCTAGATGAATCCTGGGAGTTGGTAAAATATGAAGGTAATTCACTCATTCGCTTTGTTGACGAGTCAATTAATTTGCTAGCTTGTGAATACCTAGAAGGAATGATTCTAGCTTATTTAGCAGATTTGTGTTCATAAATCTACAGATTATATTAAAGAAGATATAGCTGCTCAGATTATAGTAATTGTTTCAGAAGCTGCTCCAGATGTTCCTGATGTTCAAATAGATCCAGAACTGGATTCTTTTTTAGATGATATAGAAAATGTGTCTGAAAATCAAGAAGAGAAAGCAAGAGAGGCTTGGAATCAAAGAGTTCTATCTTTGTTAAAAGAGAAAGAAAAAGATTTGCAAGTTGAAAAGTCGACTGTTTGGGATGATTCCCCAGGACTTGATTTGGATTCTCTTCTGGCTCAGGATGCCATTGAAGAAGAAAAGAAAAAAGCTGCTTTAAAGGAAAAGGCTATTTCTGAAGCCTATGATCCATATGACAATCCCCCATCATCTCACTCTGAAGATGAAGAGGATTCAGATTTGTCTGAGAATTCAAAGAAAAAGAAAGCTGCTCAGAAGAAAAGAAAAGCTGTTGCTCCTCCTCCTCCCAATCGAGAAAATGATACTCCATATTATATTCTGAAAGGAATTGACCCCAAGTCAAAAGAGTTTCAACATTGGATGTGGTTCTCCAAGAACCAACAAAAAGAGAGAAAAAGATCTAAGAGGTATGATAGTCCTGTTTCAAGATGGAATCCCAGAGGTCCTCCTCCTCAACCTCCCTCTGATACAAATTGAAAGTGAAGGGATAGATACTACTCTAGAGGGGGGTGAATAGAGTTATCAAATTTTGCACTAGACAAAACTTAATGGTCTACCCAACTCCCTTGGAGTGAAATGCAGAATGAAAAGATTATAGATATAGAATTAACCCTATAGCCTAACACAAGTGTTGTGCACAAACTCAAGCTAACTGTAATTACAGTTAAGGCTTGGAAAACCTAATCAGCAACTAGCGACCTAGTTATATCTACTCACAGCCACAATACAGGAATTAAACAAGGCAATCCAGACGACACAAGGAGTTTATAGTGGTTCCCCAAACAACTTGGGTACGTCCACTCTTCAACCCACACGGTAGGAATCCACTACAGGTTTTTGATCAGGTGCCCTGCCACCAACAGGATCTGCTTCAGGTAGATCCAGAAACCCTTTCGACTTTTGATCAGGTGTCTAAAAACCGAACACAGGTTTTTGATCAGGTGCCCTGCCACCAAGGGATACTTTTGAAGGGAGTAATAACCCTGTACAGGAGGGGGAAAGAAGGTTAAGATGTCTTCTCTATTTTACAGAGATTAGAGAAGCACAAGGACTTGCACTGAGCTAGAAAGCTCTAAAGAATCAAGGCTCCCCCTGGCTCAAAGATGTCCAGGTGAAGTCTTGCTTCAGTGCAGAAAACTCTTCAGAAAGATCTGAAGGAAAAACTACAAGAAGATAAATAAATAATAAAATAGAAATCTTCAAGCAGCTGTCTTCTTCTTCTTCTTCTTCAAAAGAACACTGAGTTAGAATCTTCCTGGAAGCAGGAGAACTCAGGTTGAAGAAGAGCAGAAGAGCTTAACACTTCTCAGTTGGATGGAAATTGCTGAGAGCAGAAAACTTGGTCTTGATGAAGGCTTGAATGCTTAAATGAATAACTGGTTAGCTAGCTCAAATCCTTCACCAAAGGATTCCTTTTATAACAGCAACAAGCAACGGCTCTCTTCAATTTGAACTATTTGTCTTCTTCTGAAACTTGAAACCAGGGCTGCAAATATCACAAGGACAAACAAACTCTGCAGCAAAAACATTCTATAAAAGGAATAAACCTCTTTCGAAGAAGCTGCAGGAAGCAATCTGATAATAAAGTACTAAATAAAATCACATCAGAAACAAATTCTTTATAGCAAAAGGAAGACTTTTCAGTCTAACGGCTATAAAGGACTGACAGTAGATAAAGTAAAATATAATGACAGTTAATAAGACAAACAACTTTATCTGAAAAGATTTTACTCAGGCAAAAGAGATGGAGCATATATTGCCTGGAAATATTACCATAAAACAACTGAAATAAAATGTCAGATAATGTATTAATTTATTAAATAGAATAAATAAATACAAAATAAAAGGCAGACAGAAAACGTCGAACGACCCTCGGAGATCGTCGACCGACGCACGGAGATCGTCGACCTATCGGGTAGATAGTCGAACGATCCAGATAGTCGAACTATCAAAGAAGATAGTCGAACTACCTCGGCAGATAGTCGACCTATCAGAGCAGATAGTCGAACTATCAGATAGTCGATCTATCCGGACAGATAGTCGAACTATCAAACACAAACAGATAGTCGACCTATCAAGCAGATAGTCGACCTACCTCAGAAAACAGATAGTCGACCTATCAACAGATAGTCGACCTATCAAAACAAAACAGATAGTCGATCTATCAACAGATAGTCGAGCTATCAGATAGTTGAACTATCAGGACAGATAGTCGAACTATCAAAGACGACAGATAGTCGACCTATCAACAGATAGTCGACCTATCAAAGCGGAACAGATAGTCGACCTATCAACAGATAGTCGAGCTATCAGATAGTTGAACTATCAGGACAGATAGTCGAACTACCAAGCCAAACAGATAGTCGACCTATCAACAGATAGTCGAGCTATCAACGCAGACAGAGCGTCGACCAACTGATAGACGATCGTCGATCAGCCGATAGACGATAGTCGAGCGGCGTTCGACTATAGTCGAACGAAAAACTACTTAACCAAATTCTTCATCTGGAAAAGCGAGGACTCTACAGCTAGACTACTAACCAATGACCATAGATATCTCTTGGGTCAAGGGACTAAAAAAACAAGACTAAACTCAAATCAAACTAGGGTACCAACATGATGCTTGCCAAGTTGACATGTTTCGCAGTTGAGAGGAGTATTGGAGGGAGGGAGGTGGGGCAGAAGCTGATATAGAAGCCGTGGTGGAGGATGACCGAGACGGAGATGCCACTGGAGAAGATCCGTACAAGAAGAAGAGAAGGCGGACAAAGCGGAAACGTTGTCGAGGAAGTAGAGGCCGCCGCTCTCAGTCCCAGTAGCAATCGTCCGTTGGGAGCTCGGATCCTGAAAAGAACAAGAAGATGGAGTAAACGTTACAGAACATTGAAGCTGCTTGCACAAAGAAGTAACCGACAACAGATTGCACGGAAACTTGGGCACATAGAGAGTGTCCTCTAGCCGAAGGGACGGAGTAACATGAACCACTCCCGACCCATGAACCGGGGAGTGAGAACCGTCAGCAATGAGGACCGGGGGCAACCGATCATGCTGTTCGAGGAGAGAGAAGCACTGAGGATTGCCCGTCATATGATTAGTTGCACCGGAGTCGATAAGCCATTTACCTTGAGTGACCACATGGGCACTACCTGATGATGTGACCACGGAAGCAGACGTCTTGGAAGAGGAGGCGGAAGAGTCACCCGAGGGGCGAAGATGGGGATGCTTTGTCCAGCAGAGGTCAAGAGTGTGTCCGGTGCGGCCGCAGTGAGAGCAGAGGTAGCGGGAAGAAGGACGTCCGCCAGACTGATGATTGCGGCTACCAGAGCCACTCCGCTGAGTTTGATGAGCATAGTTATCCTGAGGAGAAGGAGCGGGCAGAAGCGGGCGCTGAAGGAGAGAGGTGACAGCGGCGATGCGAGCAGCGGTGGCATCTAAAGTAGGAGATTCCGCCTCACCCAGAATTTGTTGGCGGATCATGTCATAAGTGTCAGGAAGACGGAGCAGATAACACACAACCAGAAGCTCCTGGAAGTGCTTGTGTTGTTGAGCCAGATCCGCAGAAAAGGGGCGATTCTGAAGAATCTCAGCCCCAAGAGCTTGAACTTGTTGGTAGGCAGCAGCAGGAGACAAGGTAGGCTGGGCAAAGAGGTCCGCATACAACGTATAGATGTGGGACGTCTGAGCCCCTTTGGAATACAAAGCAGCAAGATGAAGCCAAGCGGCCTTCACCGTCTCATCATGATGGATGACGGGAAGGCACTCATCAGATAGACTGTTAGCGAGCCAAGTACGCACAAGAGCGTCACTCGCATCCCAGTCATCAAAGAGAGGTGAAGTGGTAGGAGGAGGGTCATCAACGAGATGGTGGCGTTTGCGTTGCGAGCGAAGGAGAAAGGTGAAAGAGACGCTCCAATCCGGGTAGTTGGAGCCGACAAGCTTGGAAACGGTGCCAAGGTTCCCGGAAGGAGTAGGAGGTAGAGGCGGAGCCGGATTGGCTACAGGGGTGGTGGCAGGAGTGGTGGCAGTGGAAGCATCAGAAAGAGCCATAAAAGCAAACAACAGGAAGCCGCGCGGTTAGGAAACAAGCCGCGCAGATAGGCAGAAGAAGAACTGCAGCGGTCAGGATGTCAAACACCAGCGGCCAAAAAGACCACGACCAAGCCGCAGTATCAAGCAGAGGGGAAGAAGTCGAGCGGCAAGCAGACAGTCCGCTCGAACAGAAGCACAAGAGAGGGCAAGGCACACGGCGATAGGTCGCGGCAAACTAGGCGACAGACCGCAGTGAACAAGGCAATAGGTCACGACGACCAGAGCAAGAGCAAACAGGAGGAGGCAAGGCACACGGCGATAGGTCGCGGCGAACAAGGCGACAGATCGCAGCGAACAAGGGAACAGGTCGCGCACACAGAGGGCAACGACAAGGAGACCGCGCGGACAGGGCACAAGCCAGAGAAGCAAGTCGCGCGGACAGAGAGGGGCACAGAATCAGGAGGAAAGGATCGATTCCTATGATACCATATGAGAAGCGAACTAAAACAAGCCGGAAAAGGTATAACTGAAATTTTATTATCAGAAAAAGGTATCTATTACAAAGGTATGACCTCCCTTATATAGAATGGAGGAGAGAAGAGAGAATACAAATAAGAGATGTGGGACTAAAACTATACAAAAAAATCTGGGCGGCTAGAACAACAGACCGGAACAAGCCGCGCGGTTAGACAGAAGGGCTAACCGCTCGGCCACTGCCAAAGAGGGAGACAAGCTGCCATGTGAGACCGTTAGACCGCCCGATCTCCTAGTCGCCAGTAACAGACCGCTAGACCGCTTGGACCTCAGACCTCAACACAGCAACCAAACCGCTGAAGGCAAACCGCCAGACCGCCCGGTCAATAACCCGCCAAGCCAGACCGACAGACCGCCCGGTCTCCAACTTCAACATTCTCTAGGGAGAGGGATTAGGTTTTTCAATCTTCAATACTTGATTCCTCATAAACACCTCCTTAAATAGGAGATTACAACAAGCCTTAACCCTTCATGATGGAGATGTAATCTCATCCACCCGAATGGCTAAGTGCACACCAAAAATAAAACTATTTAAATTAAAGAAATAAAAATATACTATGAATATAAAATTATCACTAAACATTGGATAATTTTATATTCTAAAAATATAAAAATAAAGTTCATGAAATAAGATAATTAAAGCTAATTTTTCATGGCGGTTCGAGCACGCTGCGGGCGGAGGTTGTAACGTGCACTTCCTTCAGCATCATCACGGCGTCTAAGATCTTTATACCGTAGCGCCTCGGCAACCGGGTCACCATCAGTTAGCGGTGGCGCTGCATCATTGCTCGAGCAGAGAAGAAGCTTTCTCAAGCAGAGAAGGAGCTTGCTCAGGAGCAAGGGAGAAGCTTGCTTGAGCAAGGGAGAAGCTTGCTTGAGCAGAGGAGAAGCTTGCTCGAGCAGAGAAGAAGCTTGCTCGAGCAGAGAAGAAGCTTGTTCGAGTAGAGAAGAAGCTTGCTTGAGCAAGGGAGAAGCTTGCTCGATCAGAGAAGAAGCTTGCTCGAGCAGAGAAGAAGCTTGCTTGAGCAGAGGACAAGCTTGATCAGGAGCTGTCGAGCAGACGGTTACTTTGGCGGTTGAGCTCTGATGGTTAGACCGAGAGAGGTAAAGAAGAGATGGGGCCGCTTGTAGCGGCAACATCAGACTTCGCCTGCCGCGACTTGAATGCCACTCTTGCGGCGGGCTTTTCCTTTAATCAAGAAGCAAGTTTATAGTTTACTATTGCACCATTACATGTAAAAGCAGTAAAGGGTACAAAGGGGGAAGCTGGGGGCTGAGGAAAGAAGGTACCCGAGACTAAGTAAAAGAGGCTGCTTGCAGCTGTGGAGGACTGGGAGGACTGAGAAATTTGAGTCTGCATACCTTGTTGGATCAATTGTGGAGGACTGGGAGGACTGAGAAATTTGAGTCCGCAGCTCTTGCTGGATCAATTGTGGAGGACTGGGGGGACTGAGAAATCTGAGTCCGCAGCTCTTGCTGGCAGCGGCATTTCTATCGTACGTGTCCACAAATAAGAGGCCTTGGGGACTATTTTATAGGCCTGAGGAGGATTTTCTAGAAGCGGGGCCCAGTGACGTCATCATGGAGGACTGGGCGGACTCGAAAAGCAAGTCGCCGACCTGGGAGGACTCAGCGGACTAGCCTTTCCTCTGCTGGGTGGGTGAAGAGAGCAGGCTGCCTGAGACAAGCAGAGGGGATGGCCTGAGGAGCAGGCCGCCCTTAGGGCAGGCAGAGGGGCGGCCTGAGGAGCAGGCCGCCCCTGAGGCTAGCAGCCTGAGGGCCAGGCCGCCCACAAAGCTGTCGGCCTGGGCCAGGCCGCCTATAAGGCTGGCGGCCTGGAGCAGGCCGCCCACTAGGCTGGCGGTCTGGGCAAGGCCGCCCATAGGGCCGGCAGCCTAGAGCAGGCCGCCCACTAGGCTGGCGGCCTAGGCCAGGCTACGCATAGGGCCAGCAGCCTGGAGCAGGCCGCCCACTAGACTGGCAGCCTAGGCCAGGCCGCCCATAAGGTCGGCGACCTGGAGCAGGCTGCCCACTAGGCTGGCGGCCTAGGCCAGGCTGCCCAAAAGGCCGGCGGCCTAGAGCAGGCCTCCCAAAGGGCCGGCGGCCTGGAGCAGTCTACCCACAGGGCCTGCGGCCTGGGCCAGGTCGCCCACTAGGCTGGCGGCCTTAGCCAGGCCGCCCACTAGGCTGGCGGCCTGGGCCAAGCCGCCCACAGGGCCGGTGGCCTGGAGCAGGCTGCCCACTAGGCTGATGGCTTGGGCCAGGCCGCCCACAGGGCCGGCAGCCTGGAGCAGGCCGCCCACTAGGCTGACGGCCTGGGCCAGGCCGCCTACAGGGCCGGTGGCCTTGAGCTGGCCGCCTGCTAGACCAGCGGCCTGGAGTTGGCCGCCCACTAAGCTGGCGGCCTGGGCCAGGCCTCCCTCAAGGCAAGTGGCCTAGGGCAGGCCGCCCACAGGCCTGGCGACCTGAGGAGCAGGCCGACCTCCTAGGCCGACAGAAACCTGAGCCGGAGAGAACTTGCCGAGCCCGCGATGGTTGTGCTGGTCGAGGGTTGACGCCGGCGGGACAACCCAGCAGGCTGAAGGAGCAGGTCGCACAGATCGCTCCCTTCTGTTGTAGGTTGCCTCCTGTAAGGAAGAATACTGCGCGGTTAGCTGGCCTAACCGCGTGGCCTGCGAGGTTGAGCTATGAGAGAAGCCCGTCGTCCCGCATGGCACACGGTGGCTATGCGACCGGGGCAATTAGACTGGGGAGACCGTCCTAGCCGTACGGCCTGAGCGGATAGGAGTCCCTATCCTCCTGACCCAAAAAAGGAGGGCTGAGGCAGATCGCGACCCTCGAGGGGAACCCTTGAGCGGGCCGCGATTTGCGAGCTCGAGACCTTGGGGAGGGATCGCATATTTTGTGGTTAACAATGACGATGTCTTGGCATAGAAAGGCAGGTTCGGTGAATAGCTTTTGAATTCAAACCGCATGCGTAGTCTTACCTTTTGCACGAGGATTTCTTGCGGCTTATTCGTGAGGGGACAAGACCTAACGATGTCATGGCGTAGAAAGGAAGGTTCGGTGAATAGCTTTTGTATTCAAACCGCATGCGCAGTCTTACCATTTTGCACGAGGATCTCTCGCGACTTAATTTGCACGGGGATTGCCCACGACTTAATTTGCTTGAAACTGATGGAGTGTTGAAGAATAGGAAAACACAATACTTTGAATAATAGATTGTCTACACACATCCGGGCTAGTGGTTCTTACATATTGTTTTAGCATATGAATAAGAACTGGAAATAAAGAGTTACGATTTTTAGGAAAGAAAGCAGCAGAAGCGGGCTTGATATACGTACATGAGTGATTGTTGAAGCATTACGGTGTTATCAGAGTTAGCCTGGAAGATAAGGAATTGTACGTCATAGGTTGCTTGCTCAAGCTCTTTTCCAAGAGTGAACGGAAGGATGATGGTGCATATGACTGGTACTGAAGTGCCCCCCGGGATACGCGCATTAGCGGATTCTAGCTTGAGGCTGCTCTTAGTTAGTTTGAGCTGTAGCAGTGTTGATAAGTGATGTTTTTAGTTGTCTACCTAAGTCACCTAGAGTTTGATGAATAGGTGAGGTCTGCGCTGTTTCGCGGAATAAAAACTTGAAAGAACGGAGCGCAAAAAATAAACAAACAAGCCATAGAAAACACAAGATTTATAGTGGTTCCCCAACCTTGGGTATGTCCACTCTCCACCTCACCGATCTAGAAACACGCTAGACTCCGCTACTTCATTATTATCTCGTATTGAAAATCAATCCTACAACTCGGAGCAGCGCCCCTAAAACTCGATCCTCAAAATAGGATCTACACTCAGAAGAAAAAGAACGTCCTACAAAACTCATAGACAAAATCTCCTACAAGAGTTGAAATAGATTTTACAAGAACAATAAAATAAACTTCACTTCAGATCTAAGAATTTCAGATTTCTTTCTTCTTGAAAGTTGAAACTCTATTAGAAAAAGATCGAGGAAGACTATGCCGAAATCTCTGGATCTGGAAAGCTTAAGATCAACATGATCAAGAAAGAGATCTGTAGAAGTTGAACGCCTTGATCTGTTGATCACTTCTTGTCCTGAATCACTTGAATCGGAGAAGAGTGGCGGTGAGACCTTTTATAGGACAAGCCTAACGGTCATAATCATAAATGACTGCACACGTAGACCAATAAGAGTCGAGGTTAATTTTGAAATCATTTTCGTCTGGACTTAAAGAAAATTTCGGAAAAACATCTGCATTTCTCAAGTGAATAACATATTACTCGAGAATGTTATTTGTTTCTCGAGAAGAGGAAGTATGGTTCTCAAGAACAAGTACTTAAGGAAAATACGGGAAACGATATCTGGCTTCTCGAGAAGTAACTTTTATTACTCAAGAACTAGATAAAGATTTCTCGAGAACTATCATGACTTCTCGAGAACAAATAAAATTCTCGAAACGTAATTTCTTCTTACTCGAGTACTAGTCTTCTGCTTCTCGATACAAAGTCTTGGCCTTCTCAAGTAATTGCTTCTGTTACTCGAGTACTAGACTTAGAAAAATTCTGAAATGATTTTTCAGTAAACTCGAGAAAGAGATAGGTCTTACTCGAGTACTCTATGGCTTTCTCGAGTACTAAACGAAGACTTCTCGAGAATAGCTTCTGCTACTCGAAAACTACACTGAGCAGACTCGAAAATTTTCTCCAACACTACTCGAGTACAAGATGCCATACTCGATTAATGAACTTAGAAAATTTTAGATGAACTGAAAATTTTCTTTCTTCAAGGAATTTCAGCAACTATTCTTTCTCCTATAACTTTGGTACCTGAGAATGAAGTGTGTCCCAATAGAGAGGCTACACATGAGTCAATATCATGGATCACACAATAAGGGATTACAATGTGTGGTCCTGTATTTGGTGACTCATTACAGAGTGACATTAGTCTACACTTGGCAATTATAACTTGCAAGCACTCCACTTGAAAAGAGCATCAAATATAAACTTAATTCATCTTAGTTCAAGGGTGACTTCATACAAATCTAGGTTATTGTGGATACAATACCCAACAATCTCCCCTATTTGTAGAAGTCAGAACCCTCTACACTAAGGTGAATTGCATAAAGATAAACAAAACAAACTAACTAGTAAACAAGTAATAATGAAAAATGCTAAGCAATGAAAAATCAGATCATCAAAATTAAAAGATTTATATTTATAGATTTTGTCCATGAAAAGTCCAAATCCACAAAATCTCATATATAAACTCTCATATCTTCTTCTATTACTGCTTGCTTTGCTAATGTTATTATTTCTCCTTCTTCTCTTGTTGTCTCTTCTGGTAGCAGTAAGGTTTAGGATAGTACTTTGGAGGTTTGTGAGGAGCTTTAGGATTGTTCTTTCCATACTCTCTGTCATAAATTATCCTCTTGGTGATAGATTTCTCATACAAGTCTCATTCATGGGAGCTATAATGATCATGTCTATTCTCATTGAAATCAATCACAAGTTTGAGAGTATCAAGAATTAAAGATTTGGGAGTTGGGCTCCATATTTCAGCAAACTCTTGAGCTTTCCTTCTTTCAGCCTTTGGATTAGGAGTGGACTTGCTAGCAGAGGCTCCATCACCATACTTTCTTCTCTTAGGGATTTGCACATCAGGAGGTGCTTGATAAGGTACATCAGTCTGTTCAGATTCCCATACTTGAGTATAGCTTTCTGGAGGAGGAGCATCAAAACCTTTAGGTATTGGAGAGAATGATATCTGCTGGACAGGAGGATATTGAGCAGTTGGATTAAGATGATGTGGAATAACATTTGGATTGACTTGAAAATTAGGAAATATCTAGTTGTGAATCCAAACTACTGTATCATAAGTGTGAAACTTGACACCATCAACCTGATTCTGAACATCAGCATGTATCTCAGTCAGCTTTCCTTCCCAAAGGGTTTTCATGTTATTATCAGATTTTTCTAAATATTCCTTGCCTAAACTCTCCCCCTTTCTGACTTCTATGGATAGGGTGACTATGGCTTCCTCTTTGAATTTTCCAACCTCTTCACATGTTTTTAAATTATGTTCTTGAGCCTTCTTTTCCAATTGAATTTGATTGTTTGCCAAAGTTACTGATTGATACATCACCTGACCACTGCTAGTAATGGTGTGATCTAGAGCTTTCCCACCTATTTTGAACAGGTGTTTAAGTTCATTAGTATTGTGCTGAATCTCAGCAAATCCTCTGCTCATTTATTTCTCTAGAGCAGTCATTTTCTCAGTTACAACTTTAAGAGAATTGTCAAAATAAGTTCTCTGCTGGGCTAGCATTAACTCTATCTTACCCAAGAGGGTATCTGTAGTATGTACTTCATCTTGAGGAGGTGGAGGAGGAGGAGTTACTAATGGAGCTGACGTAGGAACTATTTCTTCAATAACCACTGAGCTCTGGCCTTTGGTGGTATGAATCAAGACATCTACTTCCTCACCAAGGATAGTAGGAAAGGAGAAGTTCAGGCTCTTGAGGTGAGCTTCAACTGGTTCAGGAGTAGCTTCTTTTTCATCAGAAATCAAAACTGTTTCCTCTTCATGTACATCTACAGTAGGAGACTGAGGGTGAGGGGATCCTGGTTCAGAATGATGGTCTGATGGAGATGGTTCTAGAGGAGGAGATTTCTCTGCATGTAGAGGGGAAAGTGGTTCTTTGGAAGTGAGTTCATTAATCATTATATTGATATCATCTTCTGTAGTTAAAACTTATTCTTGTACTTGTGCTTCAGAAAAAATGTCTTCAACAGGCAGATAAACATCTATATGACATAAGTCCTCTGGTTGGGTAGATGTGTTCTCAGCAGTAGCAGATGGAGTGACATCTGGAGGAAGATCAGAATGACTTGCTTCTGGGATTTTAGGAGCAAGCTCCCCCTCAGCAGCTGCACTTGAAGTGCTAGCCACTTGATGTAAAGGGGAAGATAGAATCCTCATGGAAATCATGGGCTTTTGCAGCTTGAGAAGGGTTTTGAAGCTTGAGCTCCCATCTTTGTATGGAGGAGATGGAGACTTTCTTCATGTGATGTAGAGTAGTACCTTTAGATAGATCAAAAACTTCTGGGTTGAGTTCACGAAGGATAAGAGAAATTATTCTGCCATAATTTAGTGCATTGATGCTTTCCTTGATTTTATCAAAAATCATCATGCCCCATTGAAACTTCTTCCTGCAAATCACTGATGTCATCATATCAAAGAAGTCATTTGTAATGAAACTGATAGAACTTGTTCTGCACAGAAGAACTTTTCCAAGTATATCCACCAGTAATTTGCTCTCTGGATTGAGATCAGGGCGGCGAACGGTGCTCACACAAACAGAGATACCACAAAATCCGTAGGCCCGATCATAATCTTCCTCAGTTAGGTCATCTTCTTCATCAATGACTGGCAGCCGAAGAAGCTTAGAGATAATAGGAGTATTTAGCTTAACCTTGATTCCACGAACTTTGGATTTTAGAATTCTTCCATTTCTCTTAACTCTGGCATTCTGGAAAAATTCTTCAACATCTGGAAGTAGAACTTTGCACGGGTGTTCCAAAATGAATGAGAGTCTGGTGGCTTCCAATAACAGTAGAAGGTTGTGGAAATCATCTGACAGTTCAGTGATTCCAGTAGAAATGAGTTCACTACCGATTCCATTCTTCGACGGAGGGGCCATTGATCGAGAGAGATGAACTGAAATCTTTCCTTTTGAGAGAACCACTGAAGCGGCGGCAAGAGAGCATCAGTGACAGAGAAGATGAAGAGTTTTTTATTTTCTCAAGAAAGGGTTTGAGATTCGGGTAATGGGATTTTTCCGATGTTATCTATTTATATAATTCTTAATTTATGATGATTAAGGAAATAATAATGACATACCTGAAAATATGGTGGTAGTAGAGTCCGAGTGCGAATATCAAAAATTTGAACTTGAAAATGAAAATCTGCGTAAGACTTCTGGAGAGGTAGGTCATTTTTCGAGAGAAGATAAGAAAGTTCTCGAGTAGAAAGGTTCTTTATCGAGAAGCAGTTCTGAAGTTCTCGAGAAGCAGACTTGAGGTTCTCGAGAATCAATCCAGTACTCGAGAAGGAAATCTGTAGTACTCGAGAAGTATTGCTTAGTAATCGAGAAGTAATTCTCAGGAGTCAACCTTGTTTCTCGAGTAGTAATTTGTAGTACTCGAGTAATAACTATCATCTCGAGAATTGAAGTCCATAGAAAAATTTTCTTGAATTTTTGAAGCAGCCCGATTCTTTAACACTACTGTGAGACCTTTTTCTTCAATCTTCTTTATTAAGCATGCCAAGTTTTGTTTTGAAGAACGAGAACTTGGCCTCGTCCAGCGGCTTCGTGAAAATGCATGCAACATGCTTGTCAGTTGGAACATACTGGAGATTGATGTCTCCATGCTCCACATGCTCCCTAATAAAGTTGTACCTCAACTATATGTGTTTTGTCCTGCTGTGAGAGACTGGGTTATTGACGATTGTAATTATACCGAAGGAGTCGCAAAACATTGGAATGTTCTTGAACTCCATATTGTAGTCTTCAAACTGGTTCTTTATCCATAGCAGTTGTGCACAATAACTGCCTGCAGAGATATATTCTGACTCAACTGTTGAAATTGCAACACAATTCTGCTTCTTGCTACTCCAGGAGATAAGCCTTCTTCCTAGGAATTGGCAAGTCCCAGAAGTTCTTTTTCTGTCATCTTTGCTTCCTGCAAAGTCTGCATCTGAAGAACCTATTAGTTCGCTATCATTACTTCTTTGGTACCATAAGCTAAGATTTGGTGTACCTTTAAGGTATCTCAAAATCCGCTTTGCAGTAGCGTAGAGAGATTCCTTAGAGTTCACTTGAAATCTAGCACACACACATGTTGAAAACATTATGTCCGGTCTACTAGCAGTAAGATAGAGCAAGGATCCAATTATGCTTCTGTACTTAGTTTCATCAAAAGATTTTCCATTCTCATCCTTGTCCAGAGATATAGCTGAACCCATTGGAGTCCTCATAGAGGTTGCGTTCTCTGTTTTGAATTTCTTAATTAACTCCTTGGTGAATTTCGTCTGAGAGATGAAAATTCCATCTTCAGATTGTTTCACCTGAAGTCCTAAGAAATACTTTAGCTCTCCCATACTGCTCATTTCAAACTTCTCTTACATAAGTTTGGAAAACTTTTTGCAAAGGTTGTCTTCAGTAGAGACAAATATGATATCATCGACATAGATTTGCATTAGCAAAATCTTGCCTTTTATTTCCCTAAGAAATAATGTCTTATCTATCTTTCCTCTTGTGAACTTATTCTCAAGAAGAAAGCTAGACAGTGTCTCATACCAAGCTCGAGGAGCTTGTTTCAAACATATAAAGCTTTAAATAAAAGATAAATGTGCTCAGGATGGTTAGAATCAACGAAACCTGGAGGTTGTTGCACAAACACTTCTTCCTTTATGTAACCATCAAGGAAGGCCGACTTCACGTCCATCTGATAGATAGTGAAGCCCTTAAGTGCTGCATATGCTAGGAACAACCTGATTACTTCCAGCCTTGCCACTGGAGCATATGTCTGATCAAAGTCGATTCCTTCTTCTTGTATGTATCCCTTGGCGACGAGTCTGGCCTTGTTCTTTATAATTGTGCCATCTTCGTCCATCTTGTTCCTGTAGACCCACTTTATTCTGATAACGTTCTTACCTTTAGGTCTTGGAACAAGCTTCCAGACTTGGCAATGCTTGAATTGATTCAGTTCTTCTTCCATTACCATTATCCAAGATGCGTCTGAGTTTGCTTCCTCAAACTTCTTTGGTTCAACCTGCGAGAGGAAACTTAAATATTGATTTTCATTAGTTGTACCTCTACGAGTTCTGACACCATCCCGGGGATCTCCTATGATTTGATCAATTGAGTGATCCTTCAAGTGTCTGAGCTCTAGGGTTCTTGTATCTAGAGCTTCCTATATCACTCGAGTGACTTCATCAACTTGGATGGCATCTTCAGCATGGTGGTTATCCTCTCCAATTGGGGTTGGAGTGGTGATCTTGATGAACTTTTGAGCTTTTTCTTCAGTCGCCTCATTCAAGTTTAATTCCTTCAGTCTTGAACCTATATCTTCAATAAACACGCTAGAAGAACTTCCTTGCAGTAAATTCGTCTCATCAAATACAATATTGATAGATTCTTCTACAACCAGGGTTTTCATATGAAAAATCATATATGCCTTACTATGGCTACTATAACCTACGAAAATACCTTCAAAACTCTTTTCACTAAATTTAGTCATGTGATACTTCCCATTGTTAAGTAAGAAGCATTTACTTACAAAGATTTTAAAATATAAAATAGTCGGTTTCCTGCCCTTTAGTAGTTCGTAAGGTGTCTTATTATGGTTCTTGTTTATGAGTGTTCGATTTTGCACATGGCATGCAGTGTTGACGGCTTCAGCCCAGAAATATTCTGGTAGTGAGGCATCACTCAACATGGTTCTGCAAGCCTCTATGAGTGTTTTATTCCTTCTCTCAGCAACTCCATTCTGTTGAGGAGTACGAGGAGAGGAAAACTCATGAAAGATACCAAGACTTTCACAGAATTCTATCATGGCCCCAGAGTTGAACTCTGTTCTATTGTAACTTCTGATTTTGACAACGGAGCAGTTGTATTCATTCTGAACTTGCCTGACAAAATTAGTGAAGATATCAAAGGTATTTGACTTGTTTTTTAGAAAGATTACTCACGCAAAGCGAGAGTAATCATCAACAATAACCAATGTATAATCCTTACCTCCCAAACTTCTAATTTGCAGTGGACCGAACAAGTCCATATGAAGTAGGTGTAAACACCTATTAGAATCTTTACCAATAATGCTTTTAAAGGTAGCCCTTATTTGCTTGCCTTTTACACATGCGTGACAAGGTCTATCTTTAATGCACTTAACGTTAGGTGCATCACGTACTAAATTTAGAGAAAATAATTTATTAATAGTTTTGTAATTTATATGTGTTAATCTCTTGTGTCATTGGTCACCAAGAGACACACTATCTTTTTCCAAAAAACACACTGGCGTAGGAGAGTCTATGCAAATAAAATTTAAATAGAATATATTCTTACTACGAGTGCCTGATAGAATCATCTCAAATTTATCGACCGATCTTATCAAACACTTGTCTGCATGAAATTCTACTATGTATCCTTTATCACAGATCTGGCTTATGCTTATAAGATTGTGTTCCAATCTTTCAACATAAGCCACATCTGAGAAGGATACACTACCATTAGTAATTATGCGGTAGACTTTTGTGATCCCTCTGTTAGAACCTCCAAAGATGACCTTTGGCCCATTCATGACTGGAGAATAATTCTAGAGTAGGCTTATAGTTTCAGTCATATGCCGAGAGCATCCACTGTCAAAATACCAGATAGGATTTTTGGTGGCCTTTGGACATTCCTGCCAAAGTAGAATCAAGTTGCCTTAGGAACCCAAACTTGTTTGGGTCCTTGGTCTCTAGTTAGCATACTCACCCTACCTGTATTAATATTATGAGTGGTCTTTCTCACATTATTAACTTGAGGAGTTTCATAATATCTGGGGTTAAACCAGCAATCTATAGCAAAGTGACCAATTTTTCCACAACACCAACAGTCAAATCTGTTGTATCTTTGCCTAAAGTTTTCCTACTTGACCTTTTGAGAGTGTGGTCTAGCAGGGGCAGCAGACTTGGAGGTAGAAGCTTCGGCACTCACATGACTTCTTCTCCTTGAGAGGCTTTTCCACAATGGGTTCAACTTTCGAAGCTTTCTTGATGTTATGACCATGACTATAAAGGTCGTAGCTCTGAAGAGTGATCTCCTCATAAGGTGCCTTGAAGACACTTTCACAAAAGTTTCGGGGATGAGTCCATCTTTGGTACCAAGACTTGGGCATTACATAAGTAGGCCTAACAAAGTGACCGTAGGATGAATCAAGATCAAACTCGTTTGTTGGAAGGATAACCTTTTTAAACGAAGTTTGGTCTTAAGGAGCTTTTCCCTTCTCCTTGGCTAGAGCCTTCTTGGCAGCCTTATTTCTCCTTTGGGCTTTATTTCTCCTAGAAGATTTACTAGGAAAACCACATGGCCTAAGCCAGCTCCTTTACCTTGATCAGAGAATTCAGCCATAAGTGGAAGGACTGTCTTGGGCTTGGAGATACTTTCAATTAGTTTCTTTTCAGCAGCAAGTTGTTCTTCCAACTTTTGAATGATCTTCTCCTTCAGGTTCAGGTGCTTGAGAGCTTTATTGTACTCTTCCATCACATTATGGAATTCCTTTCTGAGTGAGTTCATCATTATGACTTCCTCCCTCAGATTGCTCTCCTCAGCCTTAACAGATTTAATCTCCTTAGCTTGAGCTCTTGCAACTCTTCGACATTTATCATAAGCCTTAATCAACTCTTTGTATTAAGTCATGAGTTCAGATTCATCATCAGACGAACATTCCTCATGATCATGGTCAGAAGCATCTAATTTCGAGAGAGGGGTATGAGAGTTTACCTTCCCAGTGAACTGGAGTTTTTCCTCTTCATCTGTATGTGTCATGAGCCCAAAGTAGGATTCTTCATCATCATTAGACTTCAATGAGTCTGTGTCACTGAGGTTCTTGGCCTTCTTGGCTACCAGGCTTCTTTCAATCTTCTTCTTATTATAAGAAGACTTCTTCTCCTCTCTTATTCGACCCTCCTTCTTCTTGTGAGGGCAATCAGCTATGACGTGTCCTGGCTTATTGTAATAATAACAAACAATGAATGAAGAAATATGTTTGTTCGGATTAGAGTGATACCTGTTTTGGCTACTTGAACCTTTCTTGTGACGATCACCATCATGACGTGATCTTCTCGGCGAGGCATCTTTGTCTCTCCACTATTTCTTCTTATTCAAGAACTTCTTGAACTGCCTTGAAAGAAGAGAAAACTCTCCTTCAGATAGCTCTGAGCCCGAGGTACTTGACTCTGAAGCTTCTTCTTCACTCTCTTTCTGTGCAGGAGCAGAAGATGCAGCTTTTGACTTCCTTGAGATGTCTGCGTTTAGAGGGAAAGCTTCTCCTAGGATGAAGACCGCCTTTTCTCTTCTTCAACTTTTCTTGAGTTTATTTGCAGCTCATATGACATAAGCTTTTCAAAGAGATTCTTAGGGTCAGTCTCTGCCAGCTTACCAAACTCTCGGATTGCACAGACTTTGTTGTCCCATTTCTTAGTCAGGGATCTCAGAAATTTATCATTCAGTTCTTGTTGGGTACATTGGAAAATGTATACTAGATTTGGAGAAGCCACAACTTAGTCAATGATATGCATCAATTTGTATTTGATAGGAGTTTGAGTTCCTTTGTGCAGGTTTAAGTATTTGAAGGAAAATTTTCTAAGTACAAGTGTTGACACTTGTGAAGAAACTGTGTCGACACTCAGGAAACTTGTGTCGATACTCAGGCAAGCTGTGTCGACACACAGGAAAATTGTGTCGACACTCAGGGAAGTTGTGTCGACACCAAGATTTTGTGTCGAAACTTATAAGGAAGCTGTGTCGACACTCAAAGCTTTGTCGACACCTAAAGAAGCAGTTGTGTCCACATCCAGAAATGTGTCAACATCTGAAGCAGGACTTGTGTCGAAACTTAAAACTGAAGCTATGTGAACATTCAGGAGATATGTCGATACCTGAAGCAATTGTGTCGACACACAGGACTTGTGCCGACACACCAACTCTCAAAAGGCTGTGTCGAGTTCAGAAGTAATTGTGTCGACACACAGGACTTGTGTCGATACACACTCAACGCCATTTGACAAACACTCAACACCAACTGTCTGTAATAGAAATATCGAGACAAGAAGCTGTTGTGTCGATACACTGGACTTGTGTCGACACATACTACATAAGCAGTGTCGAGAAGTAGAAGTATGACTGTGTCGACACTTGGAGTAATTATGTCGACACCATAAAGAATTGTGTCGACACTTAGTATATATGTGTCGACACATGTGAAGCAGTCTGCTAAGTGTTGTGTGCTGAGTTGAAAAGACATTGAAGAACCTTGTAACGTGACTGGTGACTTGACAGCTGTCATAACTAGCCAGTCTGACACCACTGTCAGAAGTTTGTTATGAACTGGATCAGTCGGTAACCATGATGCAAGCTCTATATAAGAGACAGATCGGAAACGGGAATCAACAACATGAATAACAACGTGAGGCATCAATAAGAAGAATTCTGACAGATCAAGGGCTGTCTGCAAGAATGATTCAGAGTTCTATCTGAATTTAAGGAAGAAGCTGATTGAAGGTCATCTTCATCAATAGAGTAGATCCACCTTATTTTGTTCTAATCAAGAATCTTTGAAAAGCTAAGTTAGGCTGGATCAGAAGGATCATTCAATTCAAGAGCTGATCAAGAAGACAACATCAACAGAGAAATCTAGCTGGTGAAGTTTCCAGTAACTCTTTACTCACCAATTCTTGTAGGATCTACTGTTAGATCTGAGTTTGTAAGACTGAAATTATAAATGTTGAGGTAGGGTTGTTGTGCCTGAGGTAGGACTTATGGTAAGTCTGAGTTGTAAGCCTAATTATAAAGGCTAAGGTAGGGCTGAGGCCTGAGGTAGGATTCTAGAGAAGAATCTGAGGTAGGACTTGTGTTAAGTCTGAGGTGTAGGAACCATCTAAGGTTCTGAGATTGTAAGATCTGAGGATCTGAGCCAGTGGAAGGAAGTTATGTTGAATCCAGTTATCTGCTGGATAGGCGAAGGGGGAAAGTTGATGTACCCATATCTTGGGGAACCACTATAAGTATGGTGTTTACTGTGATGTGTTAATTTTCTGTAGATTGATTAATCTGTGCTGAAAGAAGTCTTATAACTGTTTGCCTAAGAATTAAAAAGACACAAAAGGATTAGAACCTATTCACCCCCCCCCCCTCTAGGTGTTTAGGCTCTTGAAATTAAGTCTTTCAAGTGGTATCAGAGGGAGGTTCCTCAAAATTTGACCTAACAGACAGAGGATTTCTCCAAGGCAAATAACATAAAACAAAAATGAGTTCAAGTGAAAATCAAAAGGAATTTGGATCTATGAAATTGCCCATATGCAGGAAAGAATCTTTTGGTATTTGGAAAGAAAGGGTCAGGCTGTTTATGGAAGAATCTGATCCAAGAATTTATATCACAGTACAGGAAGGCCCCTTCATCCCAATGAAGGTTTCAGTTCTTGATGAAAACATTCAAACTCCAAAGAGTTATTCAGAGATGACTAAAGATGAAATCATCTTAGCTACATTAGATAAAAGAGCTCGGAATATAATTGTAAGTGTCGTAGATGATGCAACATTCCAGAATCTTGTGCACTGTAAAACTTCCAAAGAAATGTGGGATACATTGATTGTATATATGGAAGGCACTGAAGAAGTCAAATAGGACAGAAAGTCTATGTTAAATCAGGAGTATGAGAGCTTTAGGAAGACTAAAACTGACAGCATAGCTGAATGCTATAAAAAGTTTTTCAGAATAGTGAATGAACTGATGACATATGGAAGAGTCTTCAGTACTTATGAACTGAATGACAAGTTTCTTACGTCCCTAACAAAGGATTGGGACACTAAGATATGTGCCATCAGGGAAGTGGCCAAATTGGCTAACACACCACCACCTAAACTCTTTGGAAAACTGCTTTCATATGAAATGCAGCTTATTGCTAGGAAAGAGGAAGAGAATGGCAGCAGATCTGAACATAAAGAAAAGTCAGTAGCCTTCAAGGCTGAGGGCTCAAGGAAGGGCAGGAGAAAATCTCCTTCTCCACCTAGAAGGAGTACTGAAGTAGAATACGGTGTTCCTGAAACAAGTACATCAGATAGTCATACATCTGATGAAGACTTTGCTGCCTTCTCAAGACAATTCCAAAGGTTCATGAAGAAAAGAATTGGAGAACCAGGCCTTCATCTACATCCTATTCCAAGGATGAATACTACAGGAAGAAGAAAACACCTAAGGAGGACAGGTATGCCTCTAAACCTGGTAAAAATTCTAATTCTAAGATTGTGAGTTATTGCTGCAACAGGTCTGGGCATGTCATAGTTGACTGTCCTGACAAAAGAAAGGAGTCAAAGGACAAGAAGAAACAACTGGTCAAAGGAAAGAAGGAGAAGTCTCTAGTGGCTCAGAAGGAGAAGAGTTGGACAGACTTTTCATCTTCAGAATCTGAAGAAGAAGAGGCAGAAGCATATGTTGGACTCTTCTTAATAGAAGAGGATACTAGGGAACTAGAATTCCTATAGATGCTGGACTCCATAAATGGAGTGGAAGAATATTACTGTAAAGGGCTGATGGCTCAATCTGAAGAAGATAAGTGTCAGGATCATCCTGGACCAAGTAAGGTAAATAATTCTCCCCTAGTCTCAGATTACTTTACTAGATCAGAATCAGAAGCATCTTCTTCAAAAGAAATGGATGGATCTGAGTCTGAGGGGGATGTTCACCAACTCATTAATGAGTATGGTGGGTTATTGCATGCTCTAAAGAAGAGCAAGTTTCTTGTTAAAGAGCAAGCCAAAGAGATTGAGTCTCTTAAGCTGGCTGCAGCAGTTTCAGCAAAATTGCTGGATCAAAAACTGAATGAGGTTGCCAAATTGTAAAATATTACAGTTATTCTAATGGGCATAATCTCATTCAAAGAGAATCATATCAAGAAACTGGAGGGAAAACTTCAGCAAGAGAGAGAGCTAGTGGCTAAATTCTCCAAGCCAAAATCAGTCTTACCTTTGATAGATAATTTTGTTTCACAAAAAGGGAAGACCTTTCTAGGCTTTAAGGAAAGAACTAGGGCTACCAATTCTCATAGAAAAGGTAAAGCCACAGTTCAGCCTCTAGCTGATAATCCCCCTATTTTCTTTAAGAAGGTAGTGAATCCTACTAACAGGTATGATCATGACATTACACATAGTCACTGTGAGCATGAAAATTTCATGAGCAGAGGTGCTAATGCCAATAGATCAATCTATAGGCATGCTAATCATATTCAAGAGGAGTTCTTAAAGAATGTTGTTTCAACACCAACACTTAATAAGTCTACTGGCAACAAAGTAAGAAGGCATGTACCTAAGAATAAGTATAATAGGTTTGAGTGTTGGTGTTGTGGCAAGGTGGGCCACTTTGCCATGGATTGCTGGTTTAACTTAAGTTTTAAAACCAAAAGTAGGATTCCTGTTAGATTAGTCACAGGATTTCAAACTAACAAGGACCTAGGACCCACTAGCAAGTTGGGTTCTAATGGTAAGTGATTCTTTATTTGTTATAGGTAAATCCAAGTGACCATACCCCTATATGGTACTTGGATAGTGGTTATTCCAGACATATGACTGGATCAAGGAAAATGTTGAGGAACTATGTGCCCATAAAGAATGGACCAAAAGTTATCTTTGGTGGATCAGAAAAGGGAATCATCAAAGGATTTGGTAACATATCATGTGATTCAATTACAATCACAAAAGTGGCTTATGTAAAGGGTCTAAAACATAAACTGATTAGCATAAGCCAACTTAGTGATCTAGGTTATGATATTTCTTTCCTCAAAGGGGAGTGCCTAGTAAAAAGGTCAAGTGATCAAGAGATTATTTTGACTGGCACTAGGAAAGGAAATATGTATTGCCTTAACCTAGATTGTGAGTCTAACAACTCACCTATTTATTTGGTTGCAGGAGAGAAAGCTTCTCTATGTATCAAATGGCACAAGAGGCTAGCTCATCTGAACTATAAGTCAATTGGACTGCTGTTCAGCATGGTGTTAGTGAGGAATGGCCCTCATGTTCAGTGCATAAAAGAGGGTGTGTGTTCAGCTTGCCAAAAAGGCAAGCAGACTAAGTCCTCTTTTCAGGTACTTGACATCAAAGATTCAAAGAGATGTTTGTATCTCATGCATATGGATTTGTTTGGTCCTATGCCAGTCCATAGTCTTGGTAGGAAAGCATACAAACTTGTTGTTGTGGATGACTATTCTAGATTTACATGGGTTTTCTTCTGGAGGCAGAAATCTGAAACTCCAACTATTTTCCAGACTTTTGTCAGACAAATACAGAATGAATACAACAGCTCAGTGGTCAAAATCAGAAGTGACCATGGAACTGAATTTCAGTATGAATGTATGACAAAATTCTGTGAAGAACTTGGGATTCATCAGGAATTCTCTTCACCTAGAACTCCTCAGCAAAATGGTGTTGCTGAAAGAAAGAATATGACTCTAATTGAAGCTAGCAGAACTCTACTGAATGACACTACTCTCCCTGAATACTTCTGGGCTGAGGCAGTAAATACTACATGTCATGTGCTTAATAGGGCCTCCATCAACAGTCAACACAAGATGACTCCCTACCAAATTTTGAAAGGCAGAAAACCAAACATATCTTATTTCAGAATCTTTGGTAGTAAGTGTTTTGTACTAGTCAATGGTAAACACTACCAAACTAAGTTTGCTGCCAAATCCCTATAAGGGATATTTGTTGGGTACAACAACCATAGTAGAGCATACAGGATCTACAACTTGACTACTCAAGTTGTAGAAGAATCTGTACATGTTGTATTTGATGAGTCAATGTTTATTAATAGTGAATTGTCTAGTTCTTCAGTTAGTTCTACAGGTCTAACAGATAAGCTGGACAAGCTGACCATCAATGAAGATGCTCTTGCTAAACTGGATGAGGATAAAGATGCCAGCTATCCAGGGGGAGATCATGTCCCTCTAGGTGAATAAGAAAATGTTGAGCATCAAGATGATGAAACTGGAGATAGCCATAATGCTGACAGAATTCCTCCAGCAAGGAAACACCTGAAGGATCATCCAGCTCACCAGATCATTGGTGATGCAAGTCAGGGTGTTCTAACAAGGAGCAGGAGCATGAACATAATTTTATGTTCTAGCTTCCTGTCTCAGATAAAACCCAGGAAGATTGAAGAGGCCATGCAAGAAACCAACTAAATTGATGCAATGCAAGAAGAGCTCAGTCAGTTCAAAAGGTGTAAGGTCTGGGAACTTGTGCCAAAACCTAAGGATCACAACATAATAGGAACTAAGTGGATCTATAGGAACAAGCTTGATGAGAATGGCACTATAGTCAAGAACAAGTCTAGACTGGTAGCAAAAGGCTACAGGCAAGAGGAAGGTATTGATTTTGATCAAACCTTTGCTCTAGTGGCAAGGCTGGAGGCAATAAGGCTGTTCTTAGCCTATGCTGCCTATCAAGGGTTCAAAGTATATCAAATGGATGTGAAATCAGCATTTCTAAATGGTGATTTAAAAGAGAAAGTCTATGTAGAACAACCCTCAGATTTTGTAGACTCTCACTTTCCTGATTATGTATATAGGCTTAGGAAAGCTCTATATGGTTTAAAACAAGCTCCAAGGGCTTGGTATGAAACCTTGTCTACCTTCCTCATTGATAATAAATACTCTAGAGGAAAGATAACTACCCAACATATGTGGATGACATCATCTTTGGTTCTACTGAAAACAGCCTTTGTAGGAAGTTTGCCAAACTTATGCACGGGAAGTTTGAGATGAGCAGTATGGGTGAGCTGAAGTTCTTCTTGGGACTTCAAGTTAGACAAACTGAGAGTGGGTTGTCCATATCCCAGTCTAAGTTCACCAAGGAGTTGACTAAGAAGTATGGTTTGGACTCAGCTTCTACTATAAAAACTCCAATGGGAACAAGTATGCCTATATGCAAAGATGAAGCAGGAAAACCTATTGTTGAGTCTTTGTTAATTGGCTCCCTACTATACTTGACTGCTAGTAGACCTGACATCATGTATACAACATGTGTCTATGCTAGGTATCAAGCATGCCCTAAGGAATCTCATTATACTATAGTTAAAAGAATTTTGAGATATCTTAAGGGCACACCTAATCTAGTCCTTTGGTACCCTAAGAATAGAGATTTTCTATTAACAGGTTTCTTAGATGCAGATTTTGCTAGATGCAAAGAAGACAGAAAAAGTACCACAGGAACCTGTCAATTCCTTGGTGGGAGGCTTGTGTCATGGAGCAGCAAGAAGCAAACCAGTGTAGCAATATCAACAGTTGAATCAGAGTATATAGCTGTAGGTAGCTGGTGTGCATAATTGATGTGGATAAAGTATCAACTAGAAGATTATGACATCCAGGTAAGTAGAATACCACTATTTTGTGATTCTACAAGTGTTATTTCTATTGCTAAAAATCATGTATCACACAGTAGGACAAAGTATATAGATATTAAGTTTCATTTCATCAGAGAACATGTAGAGAAGGAAAATATTAATCTAGAGTTTGTAAAAACTGATAACCAAATAGCTGATATTTTTACAAAACCACTGGATGAAACTAAATTCAATAATTTCAAAATTGAATTAGGTATGTTGAACCTAGACTAGGTTAACACAAGTTTCTATTAATAGCATATGCAAGCACCAAATTTCTGTTGAAATTTGGCTAAGTACAAAGTTTGTGTCGACACAAGCAAGTTGTGTCGACACACTCAGTGTGTTGTGTCGACACAGAACAAGGATATGTCTACACAGAAATAGTATCTGTGTCGACAGAAGAATAGGTGTCGACACAACTCTGTCGAGACTATATGTCGAGAGGATATTTGTGTCGACACAAAAAGTTGGACTCGACACAACTCTGTCGAGACTAAAGTGGTCAGTATCGACACAAACGCAAGTATGTCAACACAGACTCAAGTATGTCGACACATAGATGTGTCGACTTAAAATACGTTTTGTCGACTTAGACATTAGTATGTCGACACATAGTCATGTCGACTTAACTTAAGTTCTGTCAAGACCTAGGTCATTTTTGTCGACACAAAAACTGATTTGTCGACTTAGGCCCGACTTTTGATCTGCCCTTGACTCAAGTACTATAAATAGGTGAAGCCAAAATTTGGTGGACTACGCTATAAGAATTTTTGACTCTACACCTTCTGTCGACATAGACCTTCTCTTCTCTTCTTCTCTAGCACTTACGTCAATGGAGCCAAACCAAGAAGATAAGGTTAATGAAGGTTATGAGCTGGTTCGCGAAGGATTCACGACTACTTCTGATGAAATTAAGGGAGTTATTGCCCTACTTTCTGAAAATGGCTTAGAATTTTTGGTCTCCGAACCGACCGAAATCTGGAAAAAGGAAGTCATGGAGTTCTACTCAACTACAACTGTGGACACAGAACGAAATAAAATCAAGGCATCTATTCAAGATACCCGGGTGAAGCTCACATTGAAATCTATCAGAAAAGCACTACATCTACCATTGATCAAGGATACAGACGAAATAACTCATTCCCAGATAACTGAAGCTTTATGATGGTGTGGACTGAGTCCCGGTATTAAGATTGGATCATCTATCAATAGAAAAGGGATGAATTCCCAAGGAAAATTTCTTTCAGAAGTTATGGGCAAAGTGATAATCTGCAAGACTGGTGGACATGATAGGATTTCTGCCCACATATTCAATCTTATGGTGAGGGTTATATTCAAGATAAATACTGACTGGGCAACAGTAGTGTTTGATAAAATACAAGAAGGATTTAAGAAACCTAACCTGGGAAGGATCCTCAGTTTATGCTTGACATCAGTAATTCCAGATGTTCTGAAACAAGCAAATGGCTCTAAGATAAATCACATGAGGAAAATGGATGTGAGGATACTGTCAAGATGGGACAGAGTTCTGACCAAGGAAGCCCCGGCTCCTAAGGAGTAAACTAAGAAAGACAAGAAGAAAAAGAGGGTGGTTGTACAGGTGATAGTTTTACTTTCAAGACAACCTAAAATACCTAGAGGGGGGGTGAATAGGTTCTAATTGCTTGTTTATACTTTTAGGCAGAATTCAATCACAGAATTAAAACATCCAGCACAGCAATCACAGAAATTCAAACATCACAGATTGCACAATGTTTTATAGTGGTTCCCCAAGGTTTGGGTACATCCACTTTCCCCCTTCACCTATCTAGCAGTATGCTAGATTCGGCCAAACTTCCACTATTCTCAGATCCTCAGATCCTACACCTCAGACCCTGGATAGGTTCCTACAACTCAGGCACAACAGCCCTACCTCAGCCTTGCCACAAGGCCTACAACTCAGAGAAGAACCTTCTCCTACACTCAGGCAAACAGCCCTACCACTCAGAGATCAACTCTCCTACACTCAGCCTTTATATCACAGGCTTACAACTCAGATCTGTGTAAAACAGATCCTACAGAAATTTAGAAAAGAAGTTTTAATGTCTTGCCTTTGTTGAGAGAGAAGAGGACAAGACAATTCTTGATTAGCTGGTGAAATCAACTGAATCTGAGCTTTCTTCAAATCTTCTTGAATCTGAACTTAGCTGAGTTGATTTCCAAACAGCTTCTTGAGAAACCACTGATGGCTTCCTTCTTCTTCTTCAAAATGGGTGGATCCCTCTCTATCCAACACCTTTGATGATACTTCTGAATTCTTGTTAGAACTCTTCTTAGATCGATCCTGAGATCGTCTTCTTAGATCTTCTGATGAAGATCTTCTTTAGAGAATTACTCCTTCTTGATTTGATTTCTCAATTTGATTGCCAAAGTTCAATCTCTTTTTCTTCCCTCTGAATCTGTCTATTTATAGACCTTCTTAATGGTAACCGGCTGATTCGGTTTATGACTATCTTCTGACAAGTCTGACAACATCAGTTAACTGGCTGCAACCCACAGCTGTCAAGTCTTCAAACAGATCCTGTGCCTTAGTCTTGGTCAGCAATGTGTTGAGACAGACTGTCAGGAAGTGTCGAGACCAACTGTCTATATGTGTCGACACAAGTAACTTTGGTGTCGACACAACCTTTGATGATGTCGACAAGTTTGACTTTAAGTCGACACAGCTTCTTCAGAACTTTATTTTGAGAATGAGTCGACACAGAGAATTTATGTCGACTCAACACTTCATCTTTCTTCAAAAAATAACTTGGTCTTGACTTTGCAGTGTGTTGACACAAGTCCTATGTGTCGACACAGTTGTTGTAGATTCAGAACTCAGTATGTGTCGACACAGCCTTCAGGTGTCGACACATCAATTGTCGACTCTGCCAACATGTGTCGACTCTGTCTCATTGTGTCGACTATCTCCTTCTGCGTCGAGGTCGACTATCTTTTAGTTAGTCGACACTGCTTCCCAGTGTCGACACAAATGTGGTCGACAATCTTCCTGTGAGTCGACACTGCTTCCCAGTGTCGACACAAATGTGGTCGACTATCTTCCTGTGAGTCGACACTGCTTTCCAGTGTCGACACAAATGTGGTCGACTATCTTTCTCTGTGTCGACACAGCTTCCTTCAAGTGTCGACACAAATATTCTGAAGTGTCAACACTATTTCTTCAGGTGTCGACACATGGACTTAGAATATTTTTCTGCATTCTTTAACACTTCTTCACCTGCACATGTCAACTTAAAATAACTTCAAATACACCTTGATGTATATCATTGAGCTAAGTTGGGCTTCTTCAAATCAGGTACATATTTTCCAATGTACCCAACAATCTCCCCCTATTTGGAGAAGTCATAACCCTTATAGTCAATGATATACACCATTTATAAAAAGTATAATATGATGATATATGACATAACAGGAATACTTAATATAAACAAAATATGAACAATCCATCACAGAGTGAACATTATATGATTCCAAACAAAATTTTGTTTATAACTTGATAATGTTTGATTACAGAGTTTTACATTGAATGATTTAATCAAAACATTACAAAACACATTTGAAAGAACTTAAAACTAAGACTGATCAGGCTCTCTTATGACAATCCCTTTGCCAGATTGGATTTGAGCCTTCACAGGAGCTTCAGCATCTTCAGCTGGCTTCTTGCCTTTTTGATCAGCCTTCTTCTTTGCTTCTTCCTTGAGCCTTTGCCTTTCAAAGTAATGAAAGGGATTTGGAAAGTACTTGCTCGGCTCCTGAGCATCTGGTGGCAGTCTACCCAGCTTGGCATTTCTTCTGAACTGTACTATTGCCTCCTGCCTAGCTTCATGCTTTTGCCATTCTATTTCATTATACCACTTTCCTCTTTCATGAACTTGGTCTTTCACAGCCTTCCATGCAGTGAGTATAATATTTCTTGAAGTAGGGCTCCACTGCTCAAAATCTGGCTTAAGTTCAGCCTGCTCTCTAAATCTCTTCTTGGATAGTAGAGCATCTTGCTGTTCTTTCAAATTGGCCTCAGGCTTATCCACTTTCTCAATAACAACCCTGTTAACCTCCTTTGGAGGGCTATACATATCTTGAACTTGCTGATCAATCATATCAAAATCTGGAGGAGGGTAAATGACTTGGGCAACCTCAGGTTGATTGCCTTCAAGTAGACCTATTTGTATTCCTGACTCAGCCACCATAGCATCATCACACAAAGGTGGATATCCCAATGTGGCTCGAATACTATTTGTCACCCATTTGGTGTGCTCTGAGCCAACATGAACCAACAAACTCTCCCCCTTTATGGCTTCTCTGGTAATATGATCTCTTAGATCTTTCTTCTGAAATCTGATCTGTCCATCCAGATAATTCACACCCTCTTTAAAAAATGGTTTTAACTTTTGAAGCTTGTCAGATATGTCCTTTTGAGAGGTAGTGATAGTAGTTTTAACTGATTCAATAGCATCTTGAAGTTTCTTATCAAATTCTCCCATCTCCTTTGCTCTAGCTTCAGTCAGCCCTGGAGTAGTCTTTTTCAATTCATCAATAATTTCTTGATGAGATTCAGTTAAATTGTCATTCATCCTCAGCTGATTCTCCAAAACATAACTTTGCTTTAAAACAATATCATCCACTTTAGGGATGATGGACTGCTGTTGTGTAGCCAAATACACCACAGCATTACCTCCCTTATGGAAGCAATCTGTCATCTCCTTCTTATGCATATTGACTTCAAATCGAATTGACTTTATATCCTGAGCCAAGTCAAATTGAAGGGACTTATTGCTCTCATCAACATATTTTTCAACAGCCACTCTATGGTCATCTAACTTAACTTGCAAATCAACCATAAACTTGTTATAATTAAATTCAGAATGAGATGGTGGAGTTGTAGTCTGTAGAGCCTGCTTATAACCTTTGCTCCTTCTTTTGAAGACAACAAGTTTTCTCTTCTTAGCCATTCTGGCTTCTTCAGTCTCAGATTCAGATGAACTATCAACTTGAACTCTTTCTTGAGGAGGAGGAGGAATATCTGTCTCAGTGCCATGTTGTTCAGCTTCAACATGCACAGACTCCCCCTCAACCATTTGCTCCTTCTCAAGTTCTATCTCCATGTCAAGGGCCTTTTCAATATCTTGCCCCTCTTCTACTTTATCAGTAGCAATATCAACATTTGGAAATAACTCATCTAGAGTATATTCCTTCTGAGCTTGAACATAAGATGTATCAATTAGATCTTCTATATTCAGATCTCTGGAGATATCAATTTGTACTGCCTCTTGCACTGAGTTTGACATCTTCTCCCCCTGTACTTGTTCAGTATTGGTAATGTCCTGGGCAGGTGAGTACACTTGCTCCCCCTGCACCTGTGCAGAAATTGAAATATTAGAAATGTCTTTTATAAGAAAATACACCAGCTCCCCCTGCAACTGTACCTGGTCAGGAGTAGTTTCATTCTGGGTAGGAGAATGAGCTTGCTCCCCCTGCATCTGTGCAGGTATAGTGTCTTGCTGGGCTGGAGTAGACGCAGGGTGATCTTCATCCTGCTTCCTCTCTTGTTCTTCTTGAAGCTGCTCAGTATCTTGAGCATGAGAAGAGGATTTCACTGGGGTGTGCTGCCTGCTCTCATCAGGCACATCCTTAGACAGCACCCTATCCCACCTAGAGAACAAACTTCTATATGTGTCGACACAGATGGAATGTGTCGACACAAACTTCTATTGTCTCGACAACAAATCTGTCTACTATGTGTCAACACCAATTGTAGATATGTCGACACCTGAGAGATATAGTAGAGTATCAGAAAATTTGTGTCGACTCTTAGGATAAGTGTCGACATAAAATTTGTAAGTGTCGACATCACTATTCTGGTGAAGTCGACACTACATACCTGGATAAGTCGACAATTTAATTCTTAAGTGTCGACACATATTCTCTGTGTCGACACAATATTTCTGGCTTGTCGACATTACTTCAGTGAGTCGACACATTATCACTGAATGTGTCGACACTATTTTACTTAGCCAATTTCTGTTTTTGTCAACACCACTTGAGACCATTTGATAATCTAATATGTTATTTGTAAGTTTGTTGATAATCTAATCAATGGTCAGCATGCCTAATTCAATTTTAAATTTATTGAATTTTGTTTCATCCAGAGGCTTAGTGAATACATCTGCTATTTGATAATCTGTTTTAACAAATTCCAATGTGATGTCTTCTCTTTCTACATGATCTCTAAGAAAATGATATTTAATTTCTATATGCTTAGTTCTACTATGAGAAACAGGATTATTAGCAATAGAAATTGCACTCTTAGAATCACACAAAAGAGGTGTTCTACTTACTTGAATACCATAATCTTTAAGATGATGTTGTATCCACAATAGTTATGCACAGCAGCTGCCAGCAGCAACATATTCTGACTCAGCTGTAGATATAGCCACACTGGTCTGCTTCTTACTACTCCAAGATATCAATCTTCCTCCCAAGAATTGACAAGTACCTGTTGTACTCTTCCTATCCTCTCTACAGCCTGCAAAGTCTGCATCTGAATAACCTGTTAGTAGAAAATCTCTATTCCTAGGGTACCAAAGGCCTAGATTAGGTGTGCCCTTAAGATATCTCAGAATCCTTTTGACTGCAGTATAATGAGACTCTTTAAGGCAGGCTTGGTACCTAGCACAGACACATGTAGCATACATAATATCTGGTCTACTAGCTGTGAGATATAGTAGAGAACCAACTATCCCTCTATACAAAGTCTCATCAACAGGTTTACCTGCATCATCTTTGCATACAGGCATACTTGTTCCCATAGGAGTTCTCATGATGGAGGATGACTCCATACCATACTTCTTAATTAATTCTTTGGTAAACTTTGACTGGGATATGGATAAGCCATCATCAGTCTGTCTTACTTGGAGTCCCAAGAAGAACTTCAGTTCCCCCATACTGCTCATCTCAAACTTCCCTTGCATAAGTTTGGCAAACTTTTTACAAAGGTTGTTTTCAGTAGATCCAAAGATTATGTCATCAACATAGATCTGAACTAAGATGATCTTGCATTTGGATTCCCTAAGGAATAGAGTTTTATCTATTTTTCCTCTTGAGAATTTATTCTCAATAAGGAAAGTAGACAGGGTTTCATACCAGGCCCTTGGGGCTTGCTTTAATCCATACAAAGCTTTTCTAAGCTTATAAACATAATCAGGTTTAAGAGGATCTACAAAACCTGATGGCTGCTCTACATATACTTCTTCTTTAAGATCACCATTCAGAAATTCTGACTTCACATCCATCTGGTATACTTTGAAGTCTTGATAGACTGCATAGGCAAGGAACATTCTGATTGCCTCCAGCCTTGCTACTGGGGCAAAGGTTTGATCAAAGTCAATCCCTTCTTCCTGCCTGTATCCTTTAGCAACCAATCTTGCTTTATTTTTCACTATTACTCCATTCTCATCCAACTTGTTCCTGTAGATCCATTTTGTCCCAATTATATTGTGGTCTCTTGGTTTAGGAACAAGCTCCCAGACATTGCACCTTCTGAATTGATTCAGCTCCTCTTGCATACCATCAGTCCAGTGCAGGTCTTGGATGGCTTCTTCAAACTTCTTAGGCTCCATTTGTGACAGGAAACTTGAATGCGGAATTATGCTTTGACTTCTGCTTCTAGTCTGCACTCCCTGTCTTGGATCACCTATTATCTGATCAGTTGGATGGTCTCTTAAATGTCTTGTAGCTGGAGGAAGATTCCCTTCTGGTTGAACATCTCCAGCTCCTTCATTATGCTGAACCTCTTGGTTTTCTTCATCTTCTATTGTGTCTTGTACTCCCCCTGGACAATAGCCTTCATTTTCCAATACTCCATCTTCCCTTGAAGCTTCAGCAATGGAGAGCTTGTCCATTCTTTTGCTTACACCTGTTGAGTCATTTGATCTACAAGACAACTCACAGTTGATTAATCTTGTTTCATCAAACACAACATGCACAGATTCTTCAACAACTTGAGTAGTCAAGTTGAAGATTCTATAGGCCTTACTATTTGTGTTGTACCCAACAAATATCCCATCATGGGATTTGGCAGCAAACTTAGTCAAATATGACTTACCATTGTTAAGTATATAGCATTTGCAACCAAAGATTCTGAAGTAGGATAGATTTGGTTTTCTACCTTTCATAATCTCATAGGGAGTCTTTTTGTGGCTCTTGGTGATAGAAGCCCTATTGATCACATGACAAGCAGTGTTTACTGCCTCAGCCCAGAAATATTCTGGTAGAGAGGTGTCACTCAATAGAGTTCTACCAGCTTCAATTAATGTTCTATTCTTTCTTTCAGCAATTCCATTTTACTGAGGTGTTCTTGGTGAGGAGAACTCTTGGAAAATCCCAAAGTCTTCACATAACTTTGTCATGCTTTCAGATTGAAACTCAGTACCATGGTCACTTCTGATTTTGACCACTGTACTATTCAGTTCATTCTGAATTTGCTTTACAAAATTAAGTAAGACACTTGGGGTTTCAGATTTCTGTCTCAGAAAGAACACCCATGTAAATCTAGAATAGTCATCTACAACCACAAAAGTGTAGACCTTCCTATCTAGACTATGAACTGGCATAGGACCAAAAAGATCCATATCCGGAGGTATAAGCACCTCACAGAATCCTTGTTTTCAAGGCTTTGAAAGGAGGTTTTTGTCTGCTTGCCCTTTTGACAAGCTGAGCATATCCCTTCCTTCATACACTTAACTTGAGGACCATTCCTCACTAATTCTTTGATAAAGAGTTGGCCAATTGTCTTGTAGTTAAGATGAGCCAATCTCTTGTGCCACTTAACACAATGAGAAGCATTGTCATCAGCTACAAGACAGATGGGAGAAGCCTTATTCTCACATACAAAATTAAGACAATATACATTTCTCTTCCTATACCCAATCAAAATGATCTCTTGATCACTTGACCTTTTGATATGACATCCATCCTTAACAAAGGAAATGTCATATCCTAAATCACTCAGCTGGCTTATGCTTATTAGATTATGTTTCAAACCTTTTACATAAGCCACTTGGGTGATAGTAATTAGGTTAGAAGAAATGTTACCAAACCCTTTGATGACTCCTTTTTCAGATCCACCAAAGATCACTTTAGGTCCATCTTTGACAAATGAATACTCCTTCAACAGCCCCTTTGTTCCAGTCATGTGCCTGGAACAACCACTATCCAAGTACCATATAGGGGCATGGCTACTTGGATACACCTGCAACACAGATTTACTTTCCCTTAGAACCCAAGCAAGTCTTGGGTCCTTGGTTCAAGTTAGCATTAACAAAGCTACCATTATCTCTTCTAACAGGTAGACTATTGTTCTTTCTAACACTTATGTTATACCAGCAGTCTAGTGCAAAATGGCCTTTCTTGCCACAGCACCAACATTCAAACCTATTGTATCTAGTTCTAGATACATCCTTGACAAAAGAATTTCTGTCCATTGCTGGTGCTGCAGCAGCTTCACCCACTGATTTTTTATAACCATTGGGTTTATGAACATGGGTAGGCCTGTTGGCATTTACACCCTTGTTTTTCAGAACATTAGACTTAATATGACCATGAATATTTTCATGATCATATAGGTTAGAAGGCACTTCCACCTTTCTAAACATAATAGGGACTGAAAAGTTCAGTGGCTTGACAGAAGCTTTGCCTTTCCTCTTGGATTGGCCAGCCCTGGGGTTACCTTTGAATCCTAATCCTGCCTTACCCTTTTGATTCACAAATTCATCTATCAAGGGTAAGACAGACTTTGGCTTAGAGTAACTAGCCACTAAATCTTTTTCAATTCTTAGTCTGGCCTCCAGACTCTTCACTTGATCATTGGTATAATTAATTGTGCCCATCTGAATAATAGTTATATTCTTTAGCTTGGCAATTTCATTTAACTTTTGATCAATTACTTTCTCTAACTCAGTTGCAGCTACCCTTAGTTTAGCAATTTCATGAGCCTGAAGTTTAACCAGGTTCTTGCTTTTCTTAAGGGCCTGCAACAAGTCCCCATACTTATCTATCAATTGATAGACATCTCCTTCAGATTCAGATGCATCTACATCACTTGATGCAGATGTAGCTGATTCTGTACTTGTACTACAAACAGATTTCATAGAAGGACATTGTACCTTATTAGGACCAGACTGATTCTGGCATATGTCCTCTTCTGATCCTGCCATCAGTCCCATACACTGATGATCCTCTTGTTCATTGATGGAGTCTAGCAACTGCAGAAACTCCTCTTCTTCAGATACAGCATATAGTCCAATATATGCTTCTGCTTCAGATTCTGACTCTGAAGTTGACTGATCTGTTAGGCTCTTATCCTTCTTTGCAACAAAGGATTTCTCCTTCTTGCCCTTTTGATGAGTCTTCTTCTTGTCTGAAGACTCCTTTCTCTTATCAGGATAGTCAGCCACTACATGTCCAGGCCTATTGCAACAATAGCAGACAATCTTTGAAGTAGTGGCTTTGCTGGGCTTTGATCTGCTCTTTTCTTTCCTTGATGACTTTTTCTTCTGATAATAGTCATCAACTTGCTGTGAAGTGGAGGGCTTAGACTTCCACTGCTTCTTCTTCAAGAACCTTTGGAATTGCCTTGTGAATGCAGCAAAGTCTGCATCTGAATCACAGCTTTCTGAATCTTGATTATCTGAATTTTCTGAACTAACTTCTACAATTTCCTTAGGAGGGGATGGTGATATCCTCCTATTCTTTCTGATGGATTCTGCAATGAATGCCACAGTCTTTTCTCTATGCTCTCCTCTTGAATTCTTTTCCTCCTCCTTCCTCACCATAAGTTGTATTTCATAGGACAGCAGCTTTCCAAACAAGATGGGAGGAGAGATCTCTGCCAATTTAGCCACTTCTCTTATGGCACAGATCTTTGTGTCCCAATCCTTTGTCAAGGATCTTAAGAATTTGTCATTCAGTTCATAGGTACTGAAGACTCTTCCATAGGAGATTAACTCATTCATAATTCTATAGAATTTCTTATAGCATTCAGTTATGCTATCAGTTTTTCCTTGTCTAAAACTTTCATATTCCTGGTTGAGCATAGACTTCCTATCCTGTCTTACTTCTTCAGATCTCTCCATGTAGACAATCAAGGTGTCCCACATTTCTTTGGAGGTCTTGCAGTGAATCAGATTCTGAAATGTAGAATCATCTATGGCACTCACAATAATATTCTGAGCTCTCTTGTCCATGGTTGCCAAAATGACTTCATCCTTGGTCATTTCAGAATAACTCTTTGGAGTTTGAATATTAGCATCAAGAACTGATACCTTCATTGGAATGAAGGGTCCTTCCTGAACTGTGATGTATATTCTTGGGTCAGATGCTTCCATGAATAATCTGACTCTTTCTTTCCAAATTCCAAAGATTTCCTTCCTGCAGATGGGTAACTTCATTGACCCTAACTCCTTGTGATTTTCTCCAGAACCCATCTTCTTGAATCTTGATTCTGCCTTCCAGATCTACCTCAGACTGTTAAGTCCTTTTTGAGGAACCTGCCTCTGATACCACTTGATAGTTTTACTTTCAAGACAACCTAAAACACCTAGAGGGGGGGTGAATAGGTTCTAATTGCTTGTTTATACTTTTAGGCAGAATTCAATCACAGAATTAAAACATCCAGCACAGCAATCACATAAATTCAAACATCACAGATTGCACAATGTTTTATAGTGGTTCCCCAAGGTTTGGGTACATCCACTTTCCCCATTCACCTACCTAGCAGTATGCTAGATTCAGCCAAACTTCCACTATTCTCAGATCCTCAGATCCTACACCTCAGAACCTGGATAGGTTCCTACAACTCAGGCACAACAGCCCTATCTCAGCCTTGCCACAAGGCCTACAACTCAGAGAAGAACCTTCTCCTACACTCAGGCAAACAGCCCTACCACTCAGAGATCAACTCTTCTACACTCAGCCTTTATATCACAGGCTTATAACTCAGATCTGTGTAAAACAGATCCTACAGAAATTTAGAAAAGAAGTTTTAATGTCTTGTCTTTGTTGAGAGAGAAGAGGACAAGACAATTCTTGATTAGCTGGTGAAATCAACTAAATCTGAGCTTTCTTCAAAGCTTCTTGAATCTGAACTTAGCTGAGTTGATTTCCAAACAGCTTCTTGAGAAACCACTGATGGCTTCCTTCTTCTTCTTCAAAATGGGTGGATCCCTCTCTATCCAACACCTTTGATGATACTTCTGAATTCTTGTTAGAACTCTTCTTAGATCGATCCTGAGATCGTTTTCTTAGATCTTCTAATGAAGATCTTCTTTAGAGTATTACTCCTTCTTGATTTGATTTCTCAATTTGATTGCCAAAGTTCAATCTCTTTTTCTTCCCTCTGAATCTGTCTATTTATAGACCTTCTTAATGGTAACCGGCTGATTCGGTTTATAACTGTCTTCTGATAAGTCTGACAACATCAATTAACTGGCTGCAACCCATAGCTGTCAAGTCTTCAAACAGATCCTGTGCCTTAGTCTTGGTCAGCAATGTGTTGAGACAGACTGTCAGGAAGTGTCGAGACCAACTGTCTATATGTGTCGACACAAGTAACTTTGGTGTCGACACAACTTTTGATGATGTCGACAAGTTTACCTTTAAGTCGACACAGCTTCTTCAGAACTTTATTTTGAGAATGAGTCGACACAGAGAATTTATGTCGACTCAACACTTCATCTTTCTTCAGAAAATAACTTGGTCTTGACTTTGCAGTGTGTCGACACAAGTCCTGTGTGTCGACACAGTTGTTGTAGATTCAGAACTCAGTATGTGTCGACACAGCCTTCAGGTGTCGACACATCAATTATCGACTCTGCCAACATGTGTCGACTCTGTCTCATTGTGTCGACTATCTCCTTCTGCGTCGAGGTCGACTATCTTTTAGTTAGTCGACACTGCTTCCCAGTATCGACACAAATGTGGTCGACAATCTTCCTGTGAGTCGACACTGCTTCCCAGTGTCGACACAAATGTGGTCGACTATCTTCCTGTGAGTCGACACTGCTTTCCAGTGTCGACACAAATGTGGTCGACTATCTTTCTCTGTGTCGACACAGCTTCCTTCAAGTATCGACACAAATATTCTGAAGTGTCAACACTGTTTCTTCAGGTGTCGACACATGGACTTAGAATATTTTTCTGCATTCTTTAACACTTTTTCACCTGCACATGTCAACTTAAAACAACATCAAATACACCTTGATGTATATCATTGAGCTAAGTTAGGCTCCTTCAAATCAGGTACATATTTTCCAATGTACCCAACAACAGGCTGACTCCTCCAGTGATTCTGGAGAGGAAGTGGTCTTTAGTTCTAATGAAGACCAGCACCAACAGGATGCTCATGATCAAGTAAAGGACAATGAGCCCCAGGAGCAACAAGTTGTCTCCACTCAAGGGGGAGAACACTTAGAACAAGAAACTGAGCTACCTGCCCAAGGGAGAGGTATTGATGATGCTGTCCTAAACAGTGACTTAGCTGCAGATATAATCATGAATGTAGTATCTGAAATCAACACTGCAGCTGAAGAAACTAATAAGACAGATACTCAAAATGAGCCAATAAGTATCTTCTCCATAGTCTAGTGATATATGATGGTATTCTTATCAATAATTGTTCAGGGGGAAAACTTTTGTGTAAAAATAAAGTCTTTCAACCAAAACTAATCTTATTCCTTCTGTACAGATTCAGCAGGAATTTACAATGGAAGAATTGTTTCGTGATCTTCCTCCAGATAGGACTAAGGGGGAGCATATTGAAAAAGTAAAAGATATTCCAAGGACTGAGGGGGAGTTATCAAAGGATACTGAGGAGGATACCCCAGCTGAAAAGAATGTTGTTAATATTAATAGTACAACTGAATCTTCTGAAGATGAAGACGCCACATTGGCTAAGAAAAGGAAGCTAACTATTTTAAAGAAAAAGAGTTCTGGATACAAGAAGGCTTTGCAAGTGGGAACAACACCATCTACATCAACTGTGGACTTCAATTCTTTACTGGTCCAGATGCAAATAAAAGTGGATAATCAAAGACAGTCTATAGAGCAATATGTAGATGAAACTCATAAGGAGTTACAGTTTCAATTGGCCAAGAACATCAAATCAATTAGATTTGAAGTGAATCAACATAAGAAGGAGATGACAGATTGCTTTCATAAAGATGGTAATATTGTGGTGTTCCTGGTCAAGCAACAGCAAAATATCCAAGCTAAAGTGGATGAAATTGAAGTGAAATAGGGATATGTACTGGAGAATCAGTTAAGGATGAATGAAAATCTCAAGGATTCACATCATGAAATATTGACAAAGCTCACTGATTCTAGCACTACTCTGAAGGCTGAAATCTCCAAGCAAATCGAGGAAGATATATCTGCTGTCAAAGTAATATTTCAAGATTCTCAGGAGAAGATTAAAACTTTCCTGAAAAAATTCAGAGCTTATTTTAAAGAGGGAACTGAATATATAGCTGATCAAGTCAGATTCCAGAAAGAAGATTTAAGAGATCATGTTACAAGAGAAGTCATAAAGGGGGAGAGATTACTAGTCAAAGCCAGCTCTGACCATGTTAAATGGACTACTAATAGCATCAGATCTACTCTTGGGTATCCTCCTCTTTGTGATGATGATAATGTAGCTGAGTCTGGGATACAACCTGAATATTTTGAAAGAGATAAGCCTGAAGTTGCTCAGGTAATCTACTCCCCAGCTGATTTTGAGATGGTTCAAGAAGAAGTGCTGAAAATGTATAGTCCTCCACCAAAGGCACAAAATATAATTCTGGAAAAGGTTGAAATGTCAGAAGCTGCATTAGAAGCTCAGAAGGAAGCTCAACATTCCAAGAAGAGATTTAGAGAGCAGGCTGAGCTAAAGCCAGATTTGAGCAGTGGAGCCCAACTTCTAGAAAGATCATACTTACTGCTTGGAAAGCTGTAAAGGATAAAACCCATGATAGGGGTAAGTGGTATTATGAACAAGAGTGGAATAAATATCAAGAAGGACAAGAAGCAATTCTTCAACATAGAAGAATGGCTAAGGCTGGGAAGCTACCTGCTAATGCTCAAGAGCCAAGCAAGTACTTCCCCCAAACCGTTCCACTATTTTGAAAGACAGAAGATCAAGGCTGAAGAATTAAAGAAGAAACTCTAAAAGGGAAAAAGCCAGATGAGGTTGTTGAACCTTCTGTGCAGGCTAAAATCAAGTCTGGCAAAGGAATAGTTATTAAGGAGCCTAGTCAGTAATAGGATTATTAGGTTTATGTAATAAAACAATGTACTAATTTGTTTCTTTTGTTCTATAAGAAATTCATGTAAACCAAAGTTTTTTTTCTGATTCATGAAATCTGTTTCAGTATTAAGTGTTTGTTGTTTACAATGATTATGTGATAACCTGCTCTGAAATATTTTTACTTCTATTAAAATTTTGTTTTATCTTAAGATATGTATATCTTTGACTAAGGGTTATGACTTCTCCAAATAGGGGGAGATTGTTGGGTACATTGGAAAATGTGTACTAGATTTGGAGAAGCCACAACTTGGTCAATGATATGCATCAATTTGTATTTGATAGGAGTTTGAGTTTCTTTGTGCAGGTTTAAGTATTTGAAGGAAAATTTTCTAAGTACAAGTGTCGACACTTGTGAAGAAACTGTGTCGACACTCAGGAAACTTATGTCGACACTCAGGCAAGCTGTGTCGACATACAGGCAAATTGTGCCGACACTCAGGGAAGTTGTGTTGACACCCAGAATTTGTGTCGACACTTATAAAGAAGCTGTGTCGACACTCAAAGCTTTGTCGACACCTAAAGAAGCAGGTGTGTCGACATCCAGAAATGTGTCGACATCTGAAGCAGGACTTGTGTCGATACTTAAAACTGAAGCTATGTCGGCATTCAGGAGATATGTCGACACCTGAAGCAATTATGTCGACACACAGGACTTGTGTCGACACACCAACTCTCAAAAGGCTGTGTCGAGTTCAGAAGTAATTGTGTCGACATACAGGACTTGTGTCGACACACACTCAACGCCATTTGACAAACACTCAACACTAACTGTCTATAACAGAAATGTCGAGACAAGAAGCTGCTGTGTCGACACAGTGGACTTGTGTCGACACATACAACATAAGCAGTGTCGAGAAGCAGAAGTATGACTGTGTCGACACTTGGAGTAATTGTGTCGACACCGTGAAGACTTGTGTCGACACTTAGTCTATATGTGTCGACACATGTGAAGCAGTCTGCTGAGTGTTGTGTGCTGAGTTGAAAATACATTGAAGAACCTAGTAACGTGACTGGTGACTTGACAGCTGTCATAACTAGCCAGTCTGACACCATTATCAAAACTATCAGAAGTTTGTTATGAACCGGATCAGCCGGTAACCACTATGCAAGCTCTATATAAGAGACAGATCGGAAATGACAATCAACAACATGAATAACAATGTGTGGCATCAATAAGAAGAATTCTGACAGATCAAGGGCTGTCTGCAAGAAAGATTCAGAGTTCTATCTGAATTTAAGGAAGAAGCTGATTGAAGATCATCTTCATCAACACAGTAGATCCACCTTATTTTGTTCTAATCAAGAAGCTTTGAAAAGCTAAGTTAGGCTGGATCAGAAGGATCATTCAATCCAAGAACTGATCAAGAAGACAACATCAACAGAGAAATCTCGTTGGTGAAGTTTTCAGTTACTCTTTACTCACCAATTCTTGTAGGATCTACTATTAGATCTGAGTTTGTAAGCCTAAAATTATAAAGGTTGAGGTAGGGCTGTGTGCCTGAGGTGGGACTTGTGGTAAGTCTGAGTATTAAGCCTAATTATAAAGGCTAAGGTAGGGCTGAGGCCTGAGGTAGGATTCTGGAGAAGAATCTGAGGTAGGACTTGTGTTAAGTCTGAGGTGTAGGAACCATCTTAGGTTCTGAGATTGTAAGATCTAAGGATCTGAGCCATTGGAAGGAAGTTAGGCTGAATCCAGTTATCTGCTGGATAGGCAAAGGGGGAAAGTGGATGTACCCATATCTTGGGGAACCACTATAAGTCTGGTGTTTATTGTAATGTGTTTATTTTCTATAGATTTATTAATCTGTGCTGAAAGAAGTCTTATAACGGTTTTCCTAAGAATTAAAAAGACACAAAAGGATTAGAACTTATTCACCCCCCCCCCCCTCTAAGTGTTTAGGCTCTTGAAATTAAGTCTTTCAGTTCTCCATTAGTGAAGACCCGATCGTAGACTCTTAGGCCGTTGACAATCTTGAAGAAACTCTCAAATGTATCAGCAATTGAGTCCTTAGGACCTTGTCTGAATGCTTCATACTTCTGATTCAGAAGGGATCGTCTATCATCCCTTACCTCTTCGGTACCTTCCATCAGGATGATAAGAGACTGCCACATTTCCTTGTAGATTGGCAGTGAATTAGATTTTGCAACATAGAATCATCGAATGCACTTACGATGATATTCTTGGCTTTCTTGTCTAATGATACAAGTGCAATCTCATCTTTATCAAGATCCATAAGCTTCTTTGGAACTTGCTTTGTAGAGTCAATGGTGGAGGCTGTCATAGGAACATAGGGTCCTTCTTCCACTATCATAAAGATCCTTGGATCTATAGCTTACATGAAGAATTTTATCCTTTCTTTCCACATTATAAAGCTAGTCTTTGTGCACAAGGGAAGCTTAGCAAAATCCTTGGCTCTGTCTATGCTTGTATCCTCTAAAGACAACTAGGAGCAGATCTTTTCAAGGTGTTAACCTTTTTGATGAACAACCTCCCTCTGATACCAATTGATGTTTTTAGTTGTCTACCTAAATCACCTAGAGGGGTGTGAATAGGTGAAGTCTGCGTATTTTTGCAGAATAATAACTTGGAAGAACGGGGCGCAGAAAATAAACAAATAAGCCACAAAAAACACAAGATTTATAGTGGTTCCCCAACCTTGTGTACGTCCACTCTCCACCTCACCGATCTAGTAACACGCTAGACTCGACTAATTCACTATTATCTCAGATTGAAAACCAATCCTAAAACTCAGAGCAATGCCCCTACAACTCGATCCTCAAAACGGGATCTACACTCGGAAGAAAAAGAATTTCCTACAAAACTCGGAGACAAAATCTCCTACAAGTGTTGAAATAGATTTTACAACAATAATAAAATAAACTTCACTTCAGATCTGAGAACTTCAGATTTCTTCCTTCTTGAAAGTTGAAACTCTGTCAGAAATAGATCGAGGAAGACTATGCCGAAATCTCTAGATCTGAAAAGCTTAAGAACAACACGATCAAGAAAGAGATCTGTAGAAGTTGAACGCCTTGATCTGTTGATCACTTCTTGTCCTGAATCACTTGAATCATAGAAGAGCGGCGGCGAGAATGACAATGAAGAGAGCGGCTTTCCCGATTTAGAATGAACAGTGTGATTCAGAAAACTTATTTTCTTGTATTAGGGTTAGTCGATTTTGATATGACCTTTTATAGGACAAGCCTAACGGTCATAATCATAAATGACTGCACACGTGGACCAATAAGAATCGAGGTTAATTTTGAAATCGTTTCCGTCTGGACTTCTATAAAATTTCGGGAAAACATCTGCATTTCTCGAGTGAATAACATATTACTCGAGAACGGTATGTGTTTCTCGAGAAGAGCAAGTATGGTTCTCGAGAACAAGTCCTTAAGGAAAATAGGGGAAACGATATCTGGCTTCTCGAGAAGTAACTTTTATTACTCGAGAACTAGATAAAGATTTCTCGAGAACTATCATGACTTCTCGAGAACAAATAAACTTCTCAAAACGTAATTTCTTCTTACTCGAGTACTAGTCTTCTGTTTCTCAATACAAAGTCTTGGCCTTCTCGAGTAATGGCTTCTGTTACTCGAGTACTAGACTTAGAAAAATTCTAAAATGATTTTTCAGTAAACTCGAGAAAGAGATAGGTCTTACTCAAGTACTCCATGGCTTTCTCGAGTACTAAACGAAAAATTCTCGAGAATAGCTTCTGTTACTCGAAAACTAAACTGAGCAGACTCAAGAATTTTCTACAACACTACTCGAGTACAAGATGTCCTACTCGAGTAATGGACTAAGAAAATTTTAGATGAACTGAAAATTTTCTTTCTTCAAGGAATTTCAGCAACTATTCTTTCTCCTATAACTTTAGTATCTGAGAATGAAGTGTGTCCCAATAGAGAGGCTACACATGAGTCAAGACCATGGATCACACAATGAGAGATTACATTGTGTGGTCATGTGTTTGGTAACTTATTGTAGATTGACATTGGTCTACACTTGGCAATTATAACCTGCAAGCACTCAACTTGAAAAGAGCATCAAATACAAACTTAATTCATTTTAGTTCAAGGGTGACTTCATACAAATCTAGGTTATTGTGGATACAATACCCAACAATAAGAACAATACATTCACTGTAATCCCCTCGTCTACCAGGACTTGGTCTAGCTTTATGGGCGGCTGGCCGATGCCGACGGTCATGGTTCTCGCATTCGGGGCGGGTGGCTTCTTTTCTTTTGATAGGAACTGATCGACCGCCCCCAGGCCAGCAAGTCACTGAATTTCTTCCTTCAGTTGGTTGCATTCATCAGTGTTGTGGCCAGGCCCCTGATGATTTTGGCAGTATTTTGATGAGTTCCCTCGGCCTCGGGCGATTGATTTGGGCTTGTGCAATGCTGGGTGATTGCCAATTGCTTGGAAAATCTTGTCTCGAGGGGGCGTTCAGTGGCATGAGTCCTCAGTGTTTGCGTGACTTTTTTGCGTGTCGGTTGCAGTTCTTTTAAGGCTTCTGGTGTGGACTGCTTTGTTGTTTCCTTTTCTAAGGTCCTTGATTCATTGCGTTTTTGATGTCCTTGTTGTATTGCGGGTCACCTAGGTGGCGATCATGTGTGCCTCAGATTAGTGTCGCCGACGTGGGAGAACTACTGGTGCTTGAAAATTCCTTCTTTATATTGTACTCCTTGCACGAGGATGACTTGGTTATAGCAGAGGGGTCTCCTAGGGGCGGCGAGTTAGTTTGCACAAATGGTGTTGCAGAGGACGGCTTCACTTTTTGATAAATCGTGAACATCATGGCATGAAGTTCGTTCATTTATGTGGTGTGTTTGGCGAATAAACCCTTGAGCTTGCTTACGGTTGCTGCTAGATCAATTTCGATCATACGGGAGGGGGTTGACTCAATGCGCCCCACAGGGACTGATCCTTTGACGGTTCGAGAGTTTATCCTTTCCATTGTCTTAAGTCTTTAGTACCATTGTGCAGTGGGTACGGTCTTTAGAATCTTAGCGGATGTTGGGAACTAGTTCCCATAGATGGAATCAAACTTTTGCAGTCTAACTCGACATCCCGGTCAGTCCGGAATAACCTGGACCACCTTAGCTCTCGAAATGATTGAGCGCGCACACAGTCAATGAGGTAGATCGATCGTACAAACGAAGTTTTAATGTGGAAAAACCCCTCAACCGAGTAAAAAACCACGTGACCGGATCTATGTCGGTAATAGTCTACTATTTCCCGGCTGTTATAGCTTGTTTGTGAAATCGAGGGTGACAGGTCACCTCTCATTACAGTTTTGAGGTGAGAGAACACTTGGCACTCGGAGGACGACAATCGTCGGGCCGAGAGTTTGTTATAAGTTGCACTTTGTGTTAATGTGCTTTGTTGAGCGTCTTGTTGATTCTGGATGTGGGAGCGGAGTGCCTGAACTTGCGGTTGTAGAGGCCACTTGGAAATTGAGAGATTGGGCTTCGTCAAGCGGCTTCAATTTGGCTTGTACGCGGTTCAGGTGCGGCTTGAGTGCGGCTTGGGTGCTTCTCGTAGGAGGAATCCGGCAGAGCTTCGACCTGAGAAAGATGAAGACTCGGAGGAAAAAGGTGATAAATGAAGAGGCATGGGGCTCCTTTTATATGCTCCAGGGGGTGGGTACGGTGGTTATGTGGATATCCGCACAACGTAACCACCCAAAATTAATATTTTCCCATAGTTTTAGGGTGCGTATTTATAATAATTAATCATGTTATTTGCACCCTAAATAAGTCATTAAATTATTAATTAAATCCTCCCACTAACCCGGTGGTTAGTGGGTGGTTACATGCAACTTGGACGGCGGGGAGCAACTCCAAACGATCGGACGGCAAGGGAGAAACTACACGGGCGGCCGGCAAACTTTCCCCTGAATTCGCCGGCAAGGGGAAGACCGCCGACGGCGGCGGAGGTAGAGCTTCTCGCGCGGCCGTCCACTCAGCCGCGGCCGGCGGCCGGGGGAGGGAGCATCCTGGGCGGCCGTTCCCTCTCCTACGGCCGGCAGGGCCTCTGGCTCGGCTGTGGCCGACGGCCGAAGGAGAGCGGCCTACGCGACTGCTCCTTTGGCCGCGACCGGCGGTCGGGAAAGGGCGACCCGCACGTCCTCCTCCTCGGTCGCGATCGTCGGCCGGGAGAGCGCGGCCCGGCCTGCCGCTCTTCCGGTCGTGGCTGACGGCCGAAGGTCAGCAGCCCTCGTGGCCGCTCCCTCGGCCACGGCCAGCGACCGAGGGAGAGCGACTCGGGAGGCCACTCCCTCGGCCGCGGCCGGTGGCTGAGGGGGAGCGTCGGTCAGGGCCGCCCTCTCTCCTGTGCGTCAGCCGCCTGCACGTCGGCGGCCTGCCGCCGGCGAGATGGTGCTTGCGATAGTTCATCCATTATGTGTGATGGGATCAGCGTGCGAGGGGATCGGACGCGGTGATCGTGCGTGCAATCAAACCCATGATCCACTACTTTTGAGGTGAAGATCATGAGTGTGTGATTTTGTGCACACCTATACTTATAAAATGGGTCTCATCCCTGACAATTATATATTTAACATAAATAACATTAAAATTTATAATATTAAATGAATGTAACATATTAGAATTTATAAAATAATGTTATAGATTTATGTTTTAAATTTTTATATCATAAATGAAATAAATAACTTTTATTGATAAATATATTAGATAATTCATATTTTATCATATGTGAGAGATTAAAAAGCTCATATGATTATTTTGAGATTTTCTCCATTAAGTGAAAAAAAAATTCCAACATGATGGTGAGTCAATTTCAGATGCTTGATGATCTAGTCAAGGCGGTGTGCCTGCTAGTTTCATGTTGTTGCAGAGTTTGGGTGGGAAGAATTGTATTTGTCGAACGTCGGGAAATGGCTGGTATTGGGATAGAGCGCCGTCTGAGCGGCAATAGGCACCGCCTGCAGGGATTGGCTATGAAGAAAGGGCCGTCGGGAGGGAGCAAGGGAGAGATTCGCAGGAAAATGTTCTATCACGGGCAGCTTCACCTTCATTCAGGCACGATTCACCTCTTGAAGGGAGGAAGGGAGAGATTTGTTGGAAAGTGTTTCGTCGTGGGCAGATTCGCCTCCTGCGGGAGTAAGGGGGAGAATCGCGGGAAAATCCCTCCACCGCAGAATAGATTTGTGGGATAGACGATGCTTGTATTTCAGCCGTGAGAGGGCAATCGGGAGTCAGATGATAGATGGCTGGGATCGTGGTTTACATGTTTGCACGATTATTTGGTGCTTATATGAATATTCCACTATATATTTGTGTGTGTGTCTGTGTCTTTAACTACATTAAAGAAATAATTTGGAGTTGTATAATTAATCTTAGTCATCTAATATGTTCCAAGATTTTGATCTCAGTCATCCAATGAATAAAGAGAAAGAAAGAGAGAGGGGAGAGAGTGAATTTTAATATCCCTCATATCCCAACATTTAGAGATATGTGAGAGAGGGGGAGAGAAGAGAGAGGGAGAGAGACCTAGTTTTTTTTAGGTAAAAAATTATATTTTTTAACAAAATAAAAATAGGAATAATGATTTATATATTTTGACGTTTATTTTAAGTGCTCATATGTAAATGTTCTGAATAAAAGTAAGTGCATATATGCGGGCGCAACCCACTAGATTGCGGGTGTAGCCCGCTCAATTACAGGCGCAGCCCGCTAGAGTCAGCGAGCACGTGCGAAGCCTGTGCGTAGCTGCTCGTGTATGTGTGTGTGTGTATCTGGGTCCATTGGAAATATTTGAAACGCGGATATTAAATCTACGCGCTCCTCCGTCCAGCCGTTGGATTTAATCCAGCGGTTGGGATTAAGCGCGGATCAGTAAAAAGGGAGCTGCGAGTCCGATCGCACCCTGGTCCAAATAGGGTCTCACGCGCGTGCTAGACAACCTGCTCGTGCGCGCGCTTTGTTAGTGACAGGTGGGATTGCTATATAAACATCAATCTCCCTTTGTTACTAGCGGTGTGGGACTAAAGCCTCGCACCGCTTGGAAGCCGTTCGATCGGGCACGATCTCTATCGCACCTAATCGGACTGTTGTTGGGTACCGTATCCACAATTACCTGGATTTGAGGAAGCCACCTGTCTAGCTAAGATGAATTCACATTGTATTTGATGAAATCTTCTAGTTGTGCTTGCAGTTATTCCACGCTAAGTACAAACCAATGTCAGGGTGCAGTGGGTCAATATATATGGGTCTGCGCGACGTAATCTCTCGTTGAGCAGATCAGTGTGTTGGCCTACGTGTACTCTCTCTATTGGAGTGTACTTAATTTCAAGTACATGGCTATGATAGAGCAAGAGCAGACAAGGAGCAAGGATAGGCCAAAGACCAGCTCTCGGAAAGAAAGAGGAAAAATTGTCTAAGTAAGATTCGGCGAGAGTCACTAAGTGATTCTCGCCGATTCGGCGAGAATCACTAATGATTCTCGCCGAGTTGTCGAGAATTACTGGTTGATTCTCGCCGGTTAGAGCCGGCTGTCTCGACGCGCCAGAAATTCTCTAAGGCAAAATCGTCGAGAATCAAGTGTGATTCCCACCGATTCTCCCCCGCTTCTATATCAGTGCAGCCAGAATTCTACCAAGTAGTATTCGGCGAGAATCGTAGGTAATTCTCGCCGATTCGTCGAGAATCACCTACGATTCTCGCCGAATTTGACTTGGGCAATTTTCCGATTCTATCTGAACCGGTCCATGTTACCTGCGGTATTTCGAACCGGTCTTAGGGCTTCTCTTTGGTGGGGCACACAACGGTCATCTTGATGACCTAATGTATAAATTCACAGGTATATTTGAACAGTAAGACAACGAAGAAAGAAGTGTAGAAAAGAACGAGCGGCCGTCAAAACTTAGGTCGCGGAGCTCCGTCCGACTGCTGCGCCGCTCGTGCTAGGTGGTCGCCACCACTGATTGAGGTTTCCTCCTCATCTCCCGGCGACAGAAGCTCTCCCTCGCAACGCGTCTCGCGTGTCCTTCTTGAGAACTCTTGTCTCTTGATTTGTAGATCGGGAAAACTATCCCAATCTGAATCAATTGAGACGATTGATCCAAGATTGACCGTTGGTAGACCTTGCCGGCTTAGCTAAGAAGATTGGATCTACATAGCATCACCGCCTCCTTCATTGAAGCCGTCGATCTAGAGGAGATCCTTTCAAGATAGATCTATGGTCGTGGACTCTTCGTCGACGTCAAGAACACGTCGTCTAACGAAGAGAGACGCTTTGATCTCCACAAGTTGTTTGTATTTCTTATACAATCTATTTCCTGTTTCATTGTAAAGGAACGGTGAGTTCCTAGTTGTAAGGGTTGGGTGCAACCCGTGTTGTGGGAGTGGTGACTCCTACGTGTGGAAGGGTTCCTTCCGTTAGTGCAAGGATTGGATTTCAATCCTGTTGGTGAAGTGACTGAGTTGTCCCTGGTTGGGAGATAGGTCGAAGGGGGAAAGTGGACATACCCAAATCGGGGAACCACTATAAATTGCTTGGGTATTTTATGTGCTGCATTGTTTGATTTACTTGTGCAGGTAAAACTTTAATTCCGCAAAAACGCTACAAGACACCTATTCCCCCCCCCCCCATAGGTGAAGCTAGTTGGCACTAGGTGGACTTTCAAGTGGTATCAGAGGGAGGTTTCTCGTCAAAAAGGTTCACACCTTGAGGAGAATCCTACCACCGGTGTCAACCAGAATGGAGCTGGAATATGATATCTCTCCTCTTAGACTCCCCGCGTGCACAAAGGACTATTATCCCATCTGGAAGATGAGGTTATCCTTTTATTTGGAGGCCATCGACCCTCGCGCATCAATCATCTTGGAAGAGGGTCCATTCATTCCCATGAAGGCCTCCTGCTCTGGAAAGGATATACAGATCCCCAAAGAGACTACCGAAATGTCTGAGATTGAATTCTCTCTATTCAACTTGGATGAAATGATTCATAAAATCATCCTGAATGTCTGGACTGGACCTTCCCGGTCAAGACTTGAAAAGTGTAGGACGGCCAAGTCCTTGTGGCAAACTGTATCAGACCTCATGGAGGGATCAGACAGAACAGGGATAAGTCGCCAGCAAGAGGATGAGGCATATATGGGGGTCAGCATTTCTGATGAAGAAAGTGATGAGCAATTTCTCAGTATCAGGGCTCCTGTGTCCTTGTCAGAGACTAAAGAAGAAGTTGAGGAAAGCAGTTCTGATGAAACTGACTCAACATTCTTTGCCGATATTAACGGTAACCCTGAACATCAAAGCCAGGAGCAGGTAACTTCTTCCTCATACCCCCCTCCTCTTGAAGTTCCTGAAGACATGAACAATTCAGAGGGTAGTCCTTCCAGAGATGCAAGGGATATGGATAGCTTCAATCAAAAGATTGAACATCCTGATTCCCTTGAGAGTGCCCTTCAGAAGAGCAACTTACTTGTGGAGGAGCAAGCTAAGGAGATTGCTCAGCTGAAGACCTTGATGAATCTCCAATTGGAATCCATCAAGGTAAAGGATTCAAAGATCTCGGATCTAGAGATTCGTCTAGAGACCGAGAAGAGGATTTTTTCTAACTTTTCCAAGATAGATGCTATCAAAAGAAAAGCAGAAAATGGGTGGATCTCCCAAATCGTTAATTCATGGAGAAATGGGGAAACTGTGTACAGACCCCCCCACCCCGAGCAGGAAGGGCACACATCATGCATTCAGGTATGACCATAGGAACAACCATGGTCACTGCAAGAATGATCAGCCCTCATGTGGAAATACCCACAGTGCCAGAGCTGTCATGGCTACCCCGGAGAGAATACTCAAGGCTCATCCTGAGCCCTTTGTATTCTCGACCTCAGCCCCAACTCATCATGAATCTACTGGAACCAGCTCTCACTGCAATACTTTCCACCCTAGGACACAGGAAAGGGCGGTCAGGAAATATATGGTAAGTACCCATGGGGCCTCTGGAAGCGTGCTGACTGAAAGGAAGGCACCCCCTCCAAGTCCACTTGACACTCACCACATGCATTCTTTCCACCCTCCCATGTGTCACGGTGGAAAAGGCAATTCTGTGAGCAGAACCGGCTTTATCCCGTTTAGACCTAAGATCATGACTACCTCAGTCAACAGATCAGGTCAGAAACGGCGATATAACATTCACGAGTATTGGTGCTGTAGCAAGGTGGGTCACTTTGCCATAGATTGTTGGCACAACCCCTCTGTGTCAAGGGCAAGGGCATATCCACATCCTCGAGGCAAAGTTAGCCCTCCCACCAGGATCCCTGTGGGAAGGCATTCAAATTGTTATGCTGACAAGAACCTAGGACCCAATATTTATTGGGTTCCTAAGGAAAGATAACTCTTTCTTGCAGGGTAGTCTAGGTTCCCGTAAACCTGATGGGAATCTGACAGGAGATGCTCCAAGAATGACGTGTAAAAGTATATGGAATAGGAGCAGTGCCATCAACACAGGCACATGTCAGTTGACCTCCTGATGTGCCTTGTGCTGATGATCTAAATGATACATCCTGTTATCACAGGTAATTGCAATTAGCCTAAATGTTTGAGCCATAATGCATAAATAGCTCCATATATATATATATATATATATATATATATATATATATATATATATATATATGGAGAATTCTTCACATGTGCTCCTTCACCTAGGGAAGGAGTAAAATTGTGAGATAACCTTTAGTTCCATTAGTAAAGATTAGTCTGACATCATCAGGTACAAGTTCGCCCTCGGGAAATCGAGAAGATACGTCATTGGGAATCACTGAGAATGATAACTGACATCAAGGATCTTGCGTTTATCGATCTAGAAATAGCTTATGAAATTTGCTAGCCACTGTTATTGGGTTAGGTAAACCAATGTTGATGTGCCTCCTAAGCCGTGTGGTGTGTTGAAACATACTTGGATTAAGAAACAATCATTTTGAATCCTTTCCAACCCTTGACAAAGATGTAAATTAGGAATCCCAGCGATTTCCGTCGATCTAAAGTCATTCCCGTCAAACTGAAGTTATACATAGATAAACCCGGTCTATATATATATATATATATATATATATATATATATATATATATATATATATATATACCCAACAATCAAACCTTCCGCTATTCTAATTCCCGCCGACTCTTCGACTTCCGATATTCGTCGAGACCTCCCCGCAGAAATCCCACTGATCCTCTCCTCCCGGTGATTTCCATCTTCGTGAGCCGGTGTTGACCTAACTCCGAATCCCGTAGGCTTTCCCGCTCGTATCTAGGGTGTTCGTCCAGGCTTCGTCGCGGATCATTGTCGCGAGTTTCTTCGGGTGGTCCGTCGTCTCCCTGGTGAAGCAGCCGGAACTCCCTCTTCCTCTCCGCATTAGGTAACCTTCTCTTGTCCATTATAGTGATTTAAGCTTAGTGTAGCTTTGGTATTCACTCTCGTGGTTTCGAATTAGACTTAGACTTGGGAAATCCCTCCTTAGGTTTGCAATGGCTCCAAGGACTACTGCCGGCCTGGTCACCGGATGCGAGTTGGTGCGAACCGGGTTCTCCCATGCCTCGGATGAATTCAAAAATATCATCATCATGCTTGAGGAAGCGGGACTCACTTTCATACTGGAGCACCCTTGCAAAATCCTGGACAAAGAAGTCTTGGAGTTCTTCGCGACAGCCAAACTCTGAAATGAAGACACATACATCAAGAGTAAGGTTGCTGGGGCAAAGATTAAAATGTTTGCAAGGAATTGAAGCTGACCCAATGCCTGTAGCTATCCAGTTCTGAGCAAGAAGATTACCTAGAGGAACATGATAGAATAAGGACCCTATCATTATGTGGACTGTCCAGGGGGACAAGGTCAATAAAGAGAAAAGACATGAACGAGGAGGGGAAACTGCTGTCAGACATCATTGGGAAGGTTCTAATTTGCAAACCTGGATCGCACGACCATATCTCAGGGGATATGTTCAAGACTCTGGTGGCGATTGTCTGCAGAAAAAGGTTCAACTGGGGAGCCATGCTCTTTGAGAAAATTAAAGACACTCTCCGATCCCCAAGCTTTGGTAGAATTATAAGTCTCTATCTTAATCAGCTGGACGGAGATAAATTTGACATGAGCAAAGGAGTGCCCCTGCACTATTTGAAAAAGATGGACTCAAGCATATTCGACCGGTGGGAGCGTCGAATAGGGCAGGTTGCCATGGACATAGACCAAGAAGCATCTCCAGTTGAGGACACCAGTGCTCCTGCACATTCTGTGGCATTTCCCAGTGAAGTTCCTGATGCACTGACTACAGGAACTGAGGGGGAGTCTCTACCCGCTTCTGATAATATTATATCTGACATCCCTCAGATAGCCAGAGATGCGGTTGAGACTGTGCAAGAAGATAGTGAGGAGGTGGTGGAAGATGAAGTGGCTGATGAGGAGGAGGAAGAGGAAGAAGAGGAAGATATGAATTATATGGCCGATAAGACTGGGAATATGGAAACTGAGGAGGTGGAAGCAGTACCTGAGAGGGAGAAAGGGGTGGATTCTCGGGAGGATGCTGATGTTCCATTTGTGGAACAAGCTCCTGAGAGATTGGATGCAAGAATGGAGGGGGAGCCCTCCCAGCAACCCTCTGTGAACAATCCGGAACATCCTACAGTGGATGCCGGTATTCCCCCCGTGGAATCTATTCTAGTGTCCAGCTCACCCAGTGCCTCCGCTGAGGAGACAAACCAGGGCGTGCCTAAGGTTCCTCCACTTCAAGCAAGTATAGCAAATCATACGGTAAACATTGTCCAAGGGATGTTGGATGAGCTTAAAGATGAGTTTGAGAAAGCCCAAAACAAAGTGCTGAAGAGAATGAAGAAATCTGAGGATCTCATGCTCAAGAATGTAGTACAAATCAATCATAAGCTAGATGAGATAGAGAAGAAATTTGAAGAAAAATATACAGAGGCAGGCACAGCAGTCTCTCTTCTAATGAAAGGACTGAAAAAGAACACTGATGACCTGGTAGTGGTCAATAATAATACACATGTTGTGGCAGATAACATCCAAAAGTTTAATGCCAATATGGTGATGTTGAACGAAAATCAGAAGGCACTGCTGGATGAATTTGGTAAAACTGTGAAGCACATTGATACATCCCTGCATTCTTACGCAAACTCTATAGCCGTCGAAGCCAAAAAGGGGGAGGAGGAGTATAAAGCTAAGATGGCGGGGCTTCAACAATTGATAATCGAAAACTTCGATCAGTCTAATAGGTATGTGTTTGATACGGCCCACTGGCTCGTACGGCAGGCATCGGGCATACATGTCCCTATTGCCCCGCCAGAGGATGAGGGCTTAGTTGATGCTGCTGAGGAAGAAATAAGGACTGAAGAAGTACCACTGAGTGAAGCCGAGTCAAAGAAGGCTGCTGCAAGGGCTGAGCGAAGAAGCTGGTTTGATCAGGAAGCACTCATAAAAGCTAAAGGAAAAAAGCAATTCCAAGAAGGAACTTCAAAGGAAACACCAACAGAAAAGAAGATCAGACTGAAGGAAGATGAAGTGCGTAATGAAAGGTGGAGCCCAGTCTCAAAAAGCATCATATTGGACACCTTTGCTCTACACCAAGTGGGGCAAGTTAAAAGGAATGTTGTGTATAGTCAATACGAGTGGGAGCGGCACAAAATGTATGAAGCCAAAAGAAACCTATTCGTCAGGACCAATACGGTGGCAAACAAAGCTCCCCCTCCGAGATACTATCCAAAGCCCAAAGAATATTTTGAGCGGCAAAGCAGAAAGTTATTGGCTCAGTAGCTAAAAGAAGAGATAGCTAAGGATAAAGAACTCTAGGGTGTTAGCTAGTGCTTTCCTTACGTTTTGATTTTCACTATCATGTAAAATTGTGAACATTTAATGTGGATATATATATATATATATATATATATATATATATATATATATATATATATATATATGTGATTTGTTGATTGGCTCTCATATTAGTCTGATTGCTCTCATTATCGTTCTCTTGGTTTAATGCACTTATTATCTTGATTGCTGAAATTCATCTTAGCTAGTAGGATTTTGGCTTCGTCAAATAGGGGGAGATTGTTGGGTACCGTATCCACAATTACCTGGATTTGAGGAAGCCACCTGTCTAGCTAAGATGAATTCACATTGTATTTGATGAAATCTTCTAGTTGTGCTTGCAGTTATTCCATGCTAAGTACACACCAATATCAGGGTACAGTGGGTCAATATACATGGGTCTGCGCGACGTAATCCCTCGTTGAGCAGATCAGTGTGTTGGCCTACGTGTACTCTCTCTATTGGAGTGTACTTAATTTCAAGTACAGGGCTATGATAGAGCAAGAGCAGACAAGGAGCAAGGATAGGCCAAAGACCAGCTCTCGGAAAGAAAGAGGAAAAATTGTCTAAGTAAGAATCGACGAGAGTCACTAAGTGATTCTCGCCGAGTCGTCGAGAATCACTGGTTGATTCTCGCCGGTTAGAGCCGGCTGTCTCGACGCGCCAGAAATTCTCTAAGGCAAAATCGTCGAGAATCAAGTGTGATTCCCGCCGATTCTCCCCCGCTTCCATATCAGTGCAGCCAGAATTCTACCAAGTAGTATTCGGCGAGAATCGTAGGTAATTCTCGCCGATTCGTCGAGAATCACCTACGATTCTCGCTGAATTTGACTTGGGCAATTTTCCGATTCTATCTGAACCGGTCCATGTTACCTGCGGTATTTCGAACCGGTCTTAGGGCTTCTCTTTGGTGGGGCACACAACGGTCATCTTGATGACCTAATGTATAAATTCACAGGTATATTTGAACAGTAAGACAACGAAGAAAGAAGTGTAGAAAAGAACGAGCGGCCGTCAAAACTTAGGTCGCGGAGCTCCGTCCGGCTGCTGTGCCGCTCGTGCTAGGTGGTCTCCACCGCTGATTGAGGTTTCCTCCTCATCTCCCGGCGACAGAAGCTCTCCCTCGCAACGCGTCTCGCTTGTCCTTCTTGAGAACTCTTGTCTCTTGATTTGTAGATCGGGAAAACTATCCCAATCTGAATCAATTGAGACGATTGATCCAAGATCGACCGTTGGTAGACCTTGCCGGCTTAGCTAAGAAGATTGGATCTACATAGCATCACCGCCTCCTTCATTGAAGCCGTCGATCTAGAGGAGATCCTTTCAAGAGAGATCTATGGTCGTGGACTCTTCGTCGACGTCAAGAACACGTCGTCTAACGAAGAGAGACAACTTGATCTCCACAAGTTGTTTGTATTTCTTATACAATCTATTTCATGTTTCATTGTAAAGGAACGGTGAGTTCCTAGTTGTAAGGGTTGGGTGCAACCCGTGTTGTGGGAGTGGTGACTCCTACGTGTGGAAGGGTTCCTTCCGTTAGTGCAAGGATTGGATTTCAATCCTGTTAGTGAAGTGACCGAGTCGTCTCTGGTTGGGAGATAGGTCGAAGGGGGAAAGTGGACGTACCCAAATCGGGGAACCACTATAAATTGCTTGGGTATTTTCTGTGCTGCATTGTTTGATTTACTTGTGCAGGTAAAACTTTAATTCCGCAAAAACGCTACAAGACACCTATTCCCCCCCCCCCATAGGTGAAGCTAGTTGGCACTAGGTGGACTTTCAACTGCTTCCAAGCGTTGCGAGACTTTAGTCCCTCACCGCCAGTGGTTGACCCAGAATTTATTTCAAACCCGGGAACTAACGAAAATTAAGTATAAATGAAATTTTTTTATTACAAATGACATTAGATAAATATAAAACTTATAATATTGAAGTTTCTAAAGAACTTACATATTAGAGAGCAACTTTCCACAAACGTATATTCTGAAAATGCGTAAAAACTTCTCCATTTGTAATTGTGTCCACAATATCTTTCTCAATATAAGCTATTAGACAATCATTCATCCATTCATCCTCCATTATGTTTCTCAAATGGCTCTTTATAATCTTTATAGCAGAAAACATTCTTTCCACATTGACTGTTGCACCTGGTAAAAGACCAGCCAATTTTAAAAGTTGATAAACCAATTGGAAATGATCATGCTTTTTAAGCTCCACTAATTTTTATAGAAGCCCACATTTAACTTGTGAGAATGCCTCGTTAGACCGCACGTCTAATATATATATATATAGCTGACCATCAAGTAACTGTAAGTCTAGTGGAGTAAAATCATATGGGTAAAACTTTGCAAGCTGAATCAACTTCTCCTTATCAAAACAACTGAACTGGTTACTAGGATCAAGGCATGCAATACAAAGAAATAATTAAGTATTTACTTCATTGAATCGATCATTTAACTCCTCCAGCATCCAATCAATCACAGTATTATAAATATCAACCCGAAAATGATGATAGTTTGTAATGTCTCGTGCAGTGCGTCTTATTCTCCTTGATGGATAAAATTTTTCATCCATGTTTAGAACATCTATATTTTATTTTTCACAAAACGATGATACTTCAATGATGAAAGCCTCCCAATAAACATCAATATTTCTCATATTAAATAATAATTATTTTGATATTTTAACAAAATTCATTGCATTAATGATGTCTTGATCATTTTTTTGTAGCTTGTGATAATTCATTTGTCTTTGATAAAATATTTTTCATTAGATGTAAGAGAAACATAAAATCAAATGTCTGAATATTTTTCAAAAGACTACTTGTAGTTTCCCTTTGATTTCTATTAGCTTCGTCTCAGGTAATAATTTCAAGAACATGTACAATAGATGAAAACATACGAATGAAATTTAAAACAGTGTCATATTACGAACTCCACCTTGTATCTCCTGCTCTCTTAATTTCAAGTGGTCGGTTGAGCCCTCTCCCACTCTTTAACTCACCACAGTTTATTGTTTTAACAACTCTTTCAATTTCCAAAGCTCTAAGATAATCACATCTTTTACAAGAGCCACCAATAATATTTAATACATTGGTAATATACAAAAAAAGTTCTACTATCTCAGGATGTCCTTCTGCGACTGCGACTAATATCAATTATAGTTAGTGAGCAAAACAATGAATATAAAATGTTGCACTATTATCATTCATAATCAAAGTTTTTAAATCATTGATTTCACACCACATATTGATTGCTCCATCATAACCTTGTCCTCAAAGTTTTTAGAGACTTAAATTATATTTTGCAAATATTTTATCAATATCAAGTTTGAGTGATAAAGTTGTAGTATCTGAAACATGCGCAAAACCAAGTAATCTTTCAATAATTTGGTCTCTTCTATTCACATATCTCAAAACAATAGACATTTGTTCTTTATTTGACATATCATGAGATTCATCCACTAAAATAGTAAAACAATCTTATCCATTGTTCTTTATTATTTCACATGTCATTGCACTTGCAATTGCAAGAACAATATTTTTTTGAATTTTTGGAGTTGTTAACTGACAATTAATTGGAGCATTTTTAAGACTACGACTTTAACATCATTGTTATTTGAGCCCCAAAACTCCAAAAGCTCCAAAAAAATTCCCTTGTTTAGAGCCCCATCAGACTCATCGTGGCCACAAAAAGACAATCCTTGTCGCAATAAAATACGCTTATCCTTCCAATATCTACGAGTAACAAATGTTGGACCACAAACCTTTTGTGGAAAGACATAACAATATAGGAAAAATGTAGCGTCTTTATTTTGACTATACTTCAACCAACCCTTAAACTCAAGAAACCAATTTTTGTTAAATCGCCGAGCTTTTTTTCCGAATTCAGTTTGGGGAAAATTCTCTAATTGTGGTTGGCAAGGTCCTTTTTCTAGATAATATCTTATAATTCTATCTTGATCATTGACATCAAAACTCAAAATTGATTGCCTTAACCTAGGATCAAAAAAAAGATCCTCGACATAATTAAGTCGTTGTTTCTTACTACATGAAGATAAGGACAACTTTTCAATTGTTTGTGTTTTTTGACTAGGTTGAACAGCTTTTGCAATAAATTTCTTCATAACCTATGGATTGTAAAATGAAGAGGACAAACCAATTAAAAATAAATAACGGTTTGATTGTGTTGAAGAACTATGACTGTTTGATTGAGAGAAGGACAAATTTTTAAAAAATTAAGGAAGTGTTTGTGGAGTTGTTTGGACAGTAATCTTTTTTTAATTAAGAAATTATTTGAACAACTTACCTCTGATTATGTTTTCAGGCTCCCAGCAGTTTACCTCTGAATCTCTGTTTAAGGAATTGTTTGACCAGCTTACCTCTTTGGAGTTTGGACAGAAAATCTGAAAATGCCCTAGCCAGTGCCCAGTGGCAAATGGAGATGAACAAAATAGATATAAAAAAATTAGAACCACGGGAGAACGAAAAAACAGGGTTGCAGGAAAGAGGGAAGAATAGGAGAAGACTCGCATAGGAAATGTGTACGCTAAACACCGAAACACATGCACTCTGGGTCTGGGATTATGCCTCTGTCCCAAGCCGCGACCTGAGTTCCGTCACCAAAAGGCAAGAGCCGGAGAGGATGACAAATTTTGGGAGTTCCGTCACCAAGAGGAGGCGGAAGAATAGACGAACTGTGACTGGAATTAGGACTCAGAAGCGGGGGCAATTTTTGTAAACGGGTCTCGTTCCCAGAAGTAGGAACGGGTGTAAAAATACAACTGTATTTCAGATAGATATATATTGAAATACAGTTGTAAAAATATAGTTGGATTTCAGAACTTGAAATACAGTTGGATTTGAAATACCGGATGGTGGGACCCACGATCACATTTAGTTACACCCGTTCCTACTTCTGGGAACGAGAGCCGTTCACAAAAATTTTCCCAGAAGCGGAAGGCGGAAACATGGGTTTTTATATATATTTATTTTTTTTAATAGCAAAAAAAATACTTTAGACAACGGTTTTTTATTAAACCGATGTCTAAAGTATTTTAAATTTTTTCTTTTTTTTAAATACTTTAGACAGCGGTTTTGATAAAAAACCGCGGTCTAAATTTTTATAAAAAAATTTAAAATGGCAAAAAAATAAAAAAACAATAAAACGACAAAATTTTTTTGTTAATACATTAGACAGCGATTTAATATAAACCGTTGTCTATTCAATTTTCAACCCGGGCACGTGCCCGGGTATGACTGCATGTGGGTCCACCCCTGCTCACCGCCAGTAACAAAGGGGGATTGTTGTTTATATAACAATCTCCCTAACTCTAACAGAGAGCGCACGCGAGCAAACTGTCTCACGCGCGAGTGCGATCCCCGGTAATCCCGGGCCTGGGCTCGCTGCTCGGGCTCGCTGCTCCGTTTTATCGATCTGAGCTTAATCCAAGTCGTTGGATCTAATCAAATGACTGGTATTAAAAAGCGCAGAAATATATTATATCCGCGTTGCACGGATATACATATTTTAATGTGTATATATATAACAGTGATAGTGCACGGGGGACCCCCGTGCGATGCACGACAGTTCTCGGCCCGCGGCGGGGGCTCCTCCTGCCCTCAGCGAGCTCCGTCCGCCATTTTTTTAATTATTTAATATTTAAAATATAATATTTTGATATTTTTCATTATATAATTTTTGTAATTATTTATATATTTTTTCTAATATAATTATTTTTTGAAATATTTAAAATTATTATATAATATATAATAAATTTAGGGCGTTTATATTGGCAGCCCGTATATCGATATTGGCAGCCCAATTATAATGGCAGCCAAGTAAATCGTTATTGGCAGCCCAATGACTAATGGCAGCCCAAAAAATAGGTTTTTAAAAGTCATTTTTAGGAAAAGTGTTCAACATGAAAGTTGTAGATCTCGACGAGATCTACAACTTTTATGTTAAACATTTTTTCTAAAAATGTCATATAGGAGGTCTATTTTCAAAAGGCGCGGAACCCGAGCGGAACTATGCGAGTTCCGCCCGAGTTCCGCGCCTTTTGAAAATAGGCCTACTATATGACATTTTTAGAAAAAGTGTTCAACATGAATGTTGTAGATCTCGTCGAGATCTACAACTTTTATGTTGAACACTTTTTCTAAAAATGTCATATAGTATGCCTATTTTCAAAAATCGTGAAACCCGCATTTTGGGCTGCTATTAGCGGTCATATTACGTGTGTTTTTCATTAATTTTTGGGCTGCCAATATCGATATACGAGCTGCCAATATAAACGCCCTAAATTTATAGGTTTTTTAACAATTAAAAAAATAACCGTCGCGTCTCTTGATTTCACCACGTCGTTGGAGCCATCTTGCACTGCCACCGTCGGCGGAGCTGCCGACGGCCTGCCCGACTCCCACCGACGGGTTCATCGGACCCCAGCGAACCCGTCAGGGGTTTTCCGGCTTCGGGATGGCATGGTCACTACCGGCAGTGGCCCTACCCATGAGACCTAGATTTGGGCCTCACGGGTTAGGCCACCCCCAGCGGTGACCCTATCGCCCGAAGCCGAACAACCCCCGGCGGATTTGTCGGGGTCCGGCGAACCCGCCTGTGGCCTCAGAGCAAGCCAATGGCGACAGAGCCTCCCCGTGAGTCGTTCTTTTTTAAATTTTAAATTTTTGATTTTTTGTTTTAGTCCCACATTGTGGGATGAGCTCTACTTTGTGATTATAAATAATAGTAGGTTGCTTCGTAAATTGAAATGTTAGCCATGGCAGGCTAACGACATCTGGTTGATGGGTTAAGCTTGCGGTCTAATTTGTTCGTGCCGCCGTGAGCCATTTATTTTTTATTTTTTTTAATTTTAGTTTTTGTTTTAGACCTACATCGTGGAATGAGCTATATTATTTGTGTATAAATAATAGGAGGTTGATTCTTAAATTGAAATATTTGACATAAGGCTAATGACATCGAGCGGGAGGGGGATAATTTATGCAGCCTGATCTATGCGGTGGCACATGATGCGTAATTGTTATTAGAGTTAGGAGGATAAATTTGTATTTTCACATTTTAGGGTAGGAGTCCTACTAAATTCTTAGGTTTAGGACACCCTACTATGCTAGGTTTAGGAGCCCTATAAAAATTTGGACGGATGGTCCTGATTGATTTCATAGTGATGGGTTACATCATTATTTATAAGGAGGGATTCCCAATGATTTTCTCCTAAAATGGGGATCATGGGGTTGACCAAGTCAACCTCCACCCCCCATGAACTCCCCATAATGAGGAAAATATGAGGAGTGGGCCCACTCCCTCTCTCTCCACAAAAAAACCGCCCCCCTTAGGGGGAAACCTCCGTCGCCAAGCCAGGCAGCCGCCGGCGCCGGACTGGCTGTCAGCCAGGCCGCCGCTACCAGCCAGGTCGTCGCGGCCAGCCCGGCCTCGGCCAGGCTGCCGCCGGCCAGGCCAGGCTGCCGCGCTCGGCCAGGTCGCCGCTGGCCAAGCCACCGCCGCCGCCTCCGGATAGGTCGCCACCGCCGGATAGGCCGCCGATCGGTCAGGTCGCAGCCACCGGCAAGGCCGCCGCCGGTCAGGCCAAGGCCGCCGGCCAGACCGCCCGCCCAACCCTAAGCCTAGGAGCCAGCCAGGCCACCGCCGCCGGCCTAACTGCCGCCTGGCCGCTAGCCACGCCGCCGCCGGCCTAACCGCCGCGTGACTGCCGCCTGGCCACCGGCTGGCCACCTCCGCCGCCCGGTCACCCCACCACCGTCGACGGCTTGCCCGCCGTCCGATCGTGGTGGGCTCTCCTCACCGTCCGATCTGGTGGGTAACCACCCACTAACCCACTAAGTTGGTGGTGGGGCCCGCCATAATCCTCTCTGGGAGGCTATAAAAGGAGCCTCAGGGCCTCCTCATAATTTACTTTTTGGCTCTCGGTCATCTTTTTCCTCAGGGAATAGCTCTGTCGGACTCCTCACTCGGGTAACCCTCCAACCACCTCGAGCCACCAGCGGGCCACCAGTAGGAAAACGCCTAAGTCCCGGAACGAACGAAAGAAGGAGGAAGATGACCACTGCAAGCGAACAAGCGCCAAAGCCACGCTCCAAACTTCCAAGCACCAGAACTGCTCCTCGGATTCCAGTGTCCAAGTCGCTCCCGTGGTGCGGCCTGTCTCCCATAGGGAGCAGAAGTCTCTCTCTCACTCCCCCAAGTTGTAACGGGGAGTGGCCTTTCGCCTCTGATTGTCCCTGCACATTGTAACCGCAAACAACTAGTGGATTTTGACCGACACAGATCCGGTCACGTGGTTTTTTACCCAGTTGAAAGGTTTTCCACGTCATAACGTCTTGTGTCAACATCTTATTTTCATTGACTGTGTGCACGTTCGACCGCTCCGTAAGCTAAGACGGTCCAAGTAAATCCGGTCCGATCGGGGCATCGAGTTAGTCCGTAATAGATAGTATGTCAGCGATCGAACGACTGAGATGTTATGATCTAACCAGATCAGATGGTCCAGATTAATTGGATAGTATGGCAGGGTTACGTGTTATGACAAGAAAGTATTTCTTTTTATATGGTAATATGCAGGCAAATTTTAGAGAGAAAATTGGTTCTCTCTAAGCTCAAAAAACCGCGTTCATAGCCGTCCACGCCCATCGTACATGTATCCAAGATTGCAGTATGATGTGCATGGATGGCTATGATCACAATTTTTTGAGCTTAAGGGGGAACATGTTTTATGCCTAAAACTCCTAAACCTACAAGGGTGTTCTAAACCTGTCTAGTCAAATTACCATTTTACCCTTCCAATTCTAAAATAATTCAGTTAGGCCTGTCGCCCATTGGGAGCAGAAGTCTCTCTCTCACCCCCCCAAGTTGTAACGGGGAGCGGCCTATCGCCTCTGATTCTCCCTGCACATTGTAACCGCAAAAAACTAGTGGATTTTGACCGACACAGATCCGGTCACGTGATTTTTTACCCGGTTGAGGGGTTTTTCCACGTCATCACGTCTTGTGTCAACCTCTTATTTTCATTGAATGTGTGCGTGCTCGACCGCTCCGTAAGCTAAGACGGTCCAAGTAAATCAGGTCTGACCGAGGCATCGAGTTAGTCCGCAACAGATAGTATGTAAGCGATCGAACGACTGAGATGTTATGATCTAACCAGATCAGATGGTCCAGATTAATTGGATAGTATGACAGGGTTACACGGTATGACAAAAAAGTATTTCTTTTTATATGGTAATATGCAGGCAAATTTTAGAGAGAAAATTGGTTATCTCTAAGCTCAAAAAACCGCGTTCATAGCCGTCCACGCTGTTGGAACACCCTATTACTAATTTGGGCAAAGATCACTATGTTGTTAGGAAATGTGTTTGACCTAGTTGTATAGTTTAAAAGGTCAAATTAGAATGATTCTAAAAGTTAGAAATTAGGTTTGAAGATTCCCCCAAGACCATTCAAAGATAAGGATTCAGTGCTGAGACTAAGGCAATTTTCATCGAGCTAAGGTCGACGAAACGTCGAACTCAGTTCGACGATCTCTGAGCTCAATTCTGCAAGTCGTCGAACTCCGGTCGACGATCTTTGAGCTCAGATTGACATTTTGTCTTTAGCTATTTTCCAAGTCGCTGAGCTCAGCTCGACGATCGTAGAGCTCAGGTCGACGTTTTATGTCTCTAGTATAAATCCAATCTCTGAGCTCAGGTCGACGATAGCTGAGCTCAGGTCGACGATTTTTGTGAGAGATCAACGTTTTCAAAATTCAAATTCAAGAACAGCTTTGGAATTCTTTCAGAGTTATTTCCTGCATTTATTGCAAAGTATTATGTAGCCGTTTCAAGCAATCTGGAGCAAGTTTCAAGGAAGGCTAAAAGGAATGTTACTTAGGACTTTCCCCAGAGACAGTTGTCATTTATGGAAGTCATTTATGACTGAGTAACGACCATCTAAGTCAGAATCTGATATACTCCTACAGAATATGTTTTTGACAATATAATAGATCAATACAATAATATAGGCAAAAGATATACATGATCATTGGATTGAGAAAAAGAGTTACAGAAGAGAGATCAAAATATACTCTGATCAAGAACCCATCTTCTGGAACATATAGATTCACTGACTCAAAATCTTCAAGAACACAAGAAAGTTTTCTGTGGAGGAAATCATCTGCTCCTCCAAATCCTCAAGTGTTCAAAAGCTTCAACATCAAGGACTCTAGACATCACACATTTCAGCATCTGTTAATATCATCTTTTGCTGGAGATCTGAAGCACCTGAAGACCTATCACCCTAGCAAAGCTCACCTTCCTGAACCTTACAGATCTCTGGGGGAGCTTTAGCTTCATCTTCTACTTATCTTCTCTCAGACTGTTGACAGAGAAGAACAACTCAACTCTTTCTTTCTTTTTCCTTTCCCTCCTGTAAAAGGGTTTTTCAAAACTCCCTTCAAAAGTTCTGAGACTGATTTCTTAGACCTTGTCAAAACTCAGTGGTAGCAAGACACCTTATCAAAAAATCTAGTTTTGGTTTTTGAGCACCTTATCAAAAGCTCATTGGTGCCCAGGACACCTGATCAACTATTCCTGCAGTGGATTCCTACATAGGGTGGTAGAAGAGTGGATGTACCCAGGTTATTTGGGAACCACTATAGATCCTTGTGTCATCTGGTTGCTGTGTGTTTGACTTTGCTGTGTGCTGTGTGATTTCTTAGTTCTTGCTTTAGTTTTTATTTCATCACAAGCACCTTACACATATACATAAATTAAGTCTTCCACTGCTTTATAGTTTTAATTGTAAATTATTTTAAAAAAATACTCTATTCACCCCCCTCTAGAGTTAAGGTTGATCTTTTCATCACTTTCAATTGGTATCAGAGGGAGGTTGGTTATTCAACATCTGAATCTTCAACAGATTGGTTGAACAGGCTAACACCTGAACCAAAAGATCCTTAATAAGATAAACCTTCTATAGAGGATAGTTATTACTTTTTATATTATATTTATTTTCATACAAAACCATGGCACAGAACAAAGATTATGCTAGCACCAGACCTCCAATATGCAACCTCTCTCTAAGTTTGCACTTTGGAAGGCAAGGATTAAGCTTTACATGAATTCTATTGATGAGGACATTTTTAATTCTGTTTTGACAGTTTGTCCAAGACCCCCAGTGATCACAAGTATAAGTGATGTTCCACCTCCTTCAGGAACAGATGCAGAAATAAAGAAATGGAAAGTTGCAGATGCAAAGGCTATGAATATCCTTGCTCAAACCATGTCTGATGAGATATTCCAAAAGGTGGTTGAATGCAGTTCAGCAAAAGAGATATGGGACAAGTTATCTGAAATTATCTCAGGATCTGCTGATGAAAAGAAGGACAGGAGATCCCATCTCATAAGCCAATATGAGAACTTCAAGAAAGGAGAAACTGAATCAGTGGTTGACATGTACAATAGACTCAGCCTAATAGTCAGTGAACTAAAAACACTAGACAAGGAGATCTCTCTAACTGAACTAAATGACAAGATCCTAATGTGCTTCCCTAGCACTTGGGACTCAAGGATCTGGCCAATCAAGGATGTCATAAGCCTAACTGAGATTACTACTGAAGCTTTGTTGGGCAATCTCAAGTCTTATGAGCTGCTCATCAAAAACAGAGAGGAAGAAAAAAAGACCGCTTCTCCAGCCATCAGAAAGGAGAAGACCATAGCATTCAAAGCTACAGAAGATCTGCCTAAAGACAAGGTCACATGCAATGAAGAATTGATGAGTTTGCTGGCCAAAAGATTCTATAAGATGGCCAGGAAAGATTTCAGAAAGAGGTCATCCAGAGGGCATGAGAAGCCAAGGTATGATAAGTCAAATAATAAAGAAATAATCTGTTTTGGATGCAGGAAACCAGGTCATATTGTGTCTGACTGTCCAGAAAATCAGAATAAGGACAAGAAGGACAGGAAAGATAGGAGAAAAGACAAGGACTCCAGAGGAAACAACAGCAACAAATCTTCCTCCAACAAAAAAAACATATAAGGAGGGGGTTTGTAGCTGAAATATGGAGTGATACTGAAGAGGAATCAGAAGCCTCATCAAGCTCAAGTGATGATGAGGATGATGCTGAAGAAAAGGAATTCTGCATGATGGCTATCAATGCCTCTCAGCAAAATTCTGATGCAGAACAATGATTAGATTCAGAATCTGAAACTCAAACTGAAGAAGACCAGGTAATAGACTCCTTTGACTTTGACTCAGAAGACTTTAGTTCTGAATTTAAGGCACTTTTTTTAGACTTGTTAAAATCTGAGAAAGAGATTATCTCTCTCAGAAATCAATTGTCTGAACATAGCACCTTAAAATCAGACAACCTCAAACTCTCTGAGGAGATAGAATGCTGTAGGGAGGAGATAGCTTCACTGAAAAGTGAGTTATCCCAGGCAAAGAAGTTTGAAGAATCCCTTAATGGGAGAAGCATCAGACTGATGGACATCACAAGCATAGTGAACTCAAGATTCAACAGTACACTGGGCTTGGGTGCTTCATCCAGCCAACTTATAGTATTAACAACCCCAATTAAATTTATTTCTGATAAAGGAAAAGGTTTTGTAGAGGTAGCTTGGAAGAATCTAAATTTACCTAAGGAAAATCAAGTTCAACAGAAAACATCGAACAGAGCTCGACGATCGTCGAACAGAGCTCGGCGATCCAAGGCTGGATCATCGAACTCAAATTGACGACTTCTGAACTCTGAACTCTGGTATAGTCGATCTTCGAACGGAGCTCGATGATCTGACCCAAGATCGTCAAACTCAGCTCGATGATCGTCGAACGGAGCTCAGAGCTTTGAACCATCTTTCAGAGATAAATCTCAAGTTAATCCTAGAAGTCCCTCATCCCAAAGCTTCAACCCTTATACTGAATGGATAGTACCTCCTAGGAGATACCATCCTGAAGGATATAAGAGTCAGTCAGGGATGTTTTTCATTTCTGAATTTAAAGGTTATCAACCTAGACCCAAGGTAAACTGGGTCAAAAACATATAAATTGTTTATGTGCAGGTGAAGACCTATCCAGCAATGAACCAACAATAGTATCTTGATAGTGGGTGCTCAAAGCACATGACAGGGAGTAAGGACAATCTCACATCCTTCAAAGCCAAACTTGGACCCAAAGTGATCTTTGGAGATTCAAACTTTGGTCAAACAAAAGGATATGGTGCTGTTCAGATTGGCTCAGTCACATTCAAGAAGGTGGCTTATGTGGAAGGATTGAAGCACAACCTAATCAGCATCAGTCAACTCTGTGATGAAGGATATCAAGTGACATTTAACAAATCCTTATGCAAGATCAAGTCAGAGGATAACACAATAGTGTTAACAGGTAAAAGGAAAGGTAACATTTATCTTGTAGATTTCCTTTCAACCAACATAGATACCTGCTTATTTAATTCAGTCTGCAAACCAAATGATTTATGGCATAAGAGACTAGGACACTTAAACCTTAGAACCATTGCTAGGTTGTCCAAGGATAACCTTGTTAGAGGACTACCTTCTGGCCCCTACAAGAAGGAAGGACTCTGCAGGGCTTGTTAATTAGGCAAACAAACTAAAAACAGTTTTAAGTCACTTAATAAGAGTGATTCACCTAGGATTTTGAATCTGTTACACATGGATCTTTTTGGACCCATTACAGTACAAAGCTTAGGAGGGAAATCTTACACTTTAGTGATTGTAGATGACTTCTCTAGATTCACTTGGGTATTCTTTCTGAGGAAGAAGTCTGATAACTTTAAATGTTTGACAGATTTTCTCAAATGCATACAGATTGAGTTCAATACTCACATTGCCCTGATCAGAAGTGATCATGGGACGGAGTTTGATTCTCTTCTTATGCAAGAGTTCTGTCAGAGTGAAGGGATCAGACATACTTTCTCAGCTACTAGAACTCCTCAACAAAATGGGGTAGCTGAAAGGAAAAATAGAACCCTAATTGAATCTGCTACTACATTGTTGACAGATGCTCACCTTCCTCTACCTTTTTGGGCAGACGCAGTGAACACCTCTAACCATGTGTTGAACAAAAGTTTGATACATAAACTGAAGGGCAAGACTCCCTATGAATTGCTCAAAGGGAAGAAACCTAAAGTAGACTACTTCAAAAATTTTGGCTGCATTTGTTATATTCACAATAATGATAAGAAGTATTTAGCAAAATTCCAAGCAAAAGCTGATGAAGGAGTGTTTCTGGGATACTCCATGATCAGTAAAGCTTATAGGGTTTATAATAAAACTTCTCTTAAAATTGAAGAATCTGTTCATGTATCTTTTGATGAGACTAACATGTGTTACAAGGAGAAGTCTACTTCAACCATAGAACCATTGAAGGTACACTCTCTTTCAGAAAATTTGGACAGGTTACACATTATAGAAAAGGATTCAGTACATTCACCTATCCAACAAAGAGCTGAAATCAGTGAAGATGAAGAGGATACTCAATATCTTGATGTCCAACACCTTGGAGAAAACCATTTTGAAGAGCCAGTTGTTGTTCCACAAGAGGAAACAACAACACAGGTTGGTGAACAATCAACACCCCCTGTTGATTTAGTAACAACAAGAGATCACCCAATCTCCCAAGTGATTGGAAATATCTCAGCTGGTGTACAAACCAGAAATCAGGTCAACCAGAACCTGATGCACGCCTGCTTTTTATCTCAAGTTGAGCCTCAATCCATTCAAGATGCAGAACAAGATCCACACTGGATCATTGCTATGCAAGAGGAACTACATCAATTTGAGAGGAACAAAGTTTGGGAGCTAGTACCAAGGCCTAAGGATCACTCAATTGTTGGAAAAAAGTGGGTGTTTAGAAACAAGTTGGATGATCAAGGAGTTATTGTAAGAAACAAGGCAAGGCTAGTTGCTCAAGGTTATTCTCAAGAAGAAGGGATAGACTATGACCAGACCTTTGCACCAGTGGCAAGGTTAGAATCCATAAGAATATTCCTTGCTTATGTAGCTCACAAAGGATTCAAGGTCTACCAAATGGATGTGAAGAGTGCATTTCTCAATGGAGACATCAAAGAGGAAGTCTATGTTAGACAACCTTTAGGTTTTATCTCTCCAATTTATCCTGACAATGTTTTCAAATTGCATAAAGTATTATATGGTCTCAAGCAAGCTCCTAGAGCATGGTATGAGACCTTAGCATGCTTTCTTCTGAAAAATGATTTTATAAGGGGTAGAGTAGACCAAACTCTCTTTATTAGAACCCATAAGTCTCATACCCTACTAGTACAAATATATGTAGATGATATCATATTTGGTTCTACTGATTCAAATTTGTGCAGAAGGTTCTCTAACTTAATGCATTCTAAATTTGAAATTAGTAGCATGGGTGAGCTTTCCTTCTTTCTAGGATTGCAAGTCAAACATGCTGAAGGCATATTTATTTCTCAAACCAAGTATGTAAAAGAATTGGTTAAGAAATTTGGTATGTCTAGAGCATCTTGTATGAAAACACCTATGCCTACCAATGTTGTATTAGATACTGATGAACATGGTAAACATGTTGATCAGACAACATATAGAGCAATGATTGGCTCTCTATTGTACCTTACAGCTAGTAGACCTGATATAATGTTTGCTACATGTATATGTGCTAGGTTCCAAGTAAGTCCTAGAGAGTCACACCTAACATTAGTTAAGAGGATTATTAGGTATGTGAAAAGTTGTCCAAATCTAGGACTTTGGTATCCAAAAGACTCAGGATTTGAATTAACTAGATTTTCAGATGTTGATTATGCTGGATGTAGAGTAGACATGAAAAGCACCAGTGGAACTTGCCAGTTCCTTGGTGACAAACTTGTCTCCTAGTTCTGTAAGAAACAGACATCTGTGTCCACTTCAACTGTTGAAGCTGAATACATAGCAGCAGGTAGTTGTTGCTCACAGATTCTGTGGATTCAAAACCAGCTCCTAGACTATGACTACAACTTAGAAGGATCAAAAATATTTTTTGATAACACTAGTGCTATCTCTATAGCACAAAATCCAGTCCTCCATAGTAGGACAAAACATATAGAGATTAGGCATCACTTCCTAAGATACAATGTGGAGAAAAATAAAATTGAAATTCAATATATCCCAACTGATTTGCAAAGGGGAGATATTTTCACCAAACCTTTGGATGAAAAGAAACACACCTTCTTCCTAAATCAGTTAGGAATGTTAGATGGAGGAATTTTAAAATAAATCCCAAGATTTTTAAAATCTAAAAACAGACCAAGACTAGGCTAAAAACTTGTATTTTCTAGTGTCTGTAAGTTTTTTTTGTCTCTGAACTGTGCTCGACGTTTTTCCCAAAAAGCGTCGAACGGAGATCGACGCTTTCCAATAAGCGTCGACCGGAGTTCAGCGTTTTCCAGGCAGCGCTAGGCTATCTTCTTCTAGTCAGTGATCGTCGAACGGAGATCGACGCTCTCCAATGTCGTCGAACAGAGATCGACTATATTGAAGACTCTTCAGATTCCACTAGAAGCCCAGATCGTCGAACGGAGTTCAACGATCCTTCCTTTTCGGCGTCGAACCCAAATATAAAATCATTCTTTCGGCCGTCGTTTTTATTTTGCGCTTTCATATTCTCTGCAAACTTTTTCGTTCCCTCCAAACTCTACTATACTTGGTTGTGTTTGTTACTTTTTGCAGGTATACAATGGCCGTGAATGTTGCCGCTCTCGCCAAGATGAAATTTGATACAGGATTTGATATAGATATGGACTCGTTTGATGGCAGTGATCAGGTTTTCAAAGACATTCTGGAACTCTTCCGAGAATAACAGTTAGTGCACATAATGTCCACCAGGATGAAGATTGTTGCAGATGAGATTAAGGAATGGGTGTTTACAGCACATAATCTGGATGAGAATACCCTCGTTGGTACTATCGGCAGGACTCAGGTATCATTATCACCTACTCTTCTAAGTGAAGTATTTCATCTGAGTACTGGAGATGACTCTGTTGAAATGTCGGGAGAAGAATCTGCGAATATGTTAGATAGAATGGGACACTCTGCCGCTAACCCTAACAAGTTATTGAAAAAGAACTTATCTATTGAGTTTAGATTTCTGGCTGATGTTGTGGGGAAAGTGCTTCTGGCAAAGCACTCAGCTCATGATACCATATCCAGGTATCAGTTATGTTTGATGGGAGCCCTGGTAGATAAGAAACACCTGAATTGGGGAGAAATTTTCTTTGATTTGATAAAGAAGAAAATAAACAAAAGTTTTGTGAACTTTGGGAGGATCTTAGGGGTATTCCTGCACTCCAAGTGCCCTGAACTGCTAGTCTCAAATGGGATGCACATCAATGCATCAAAAAGGCTATCCTGTGCCCTCATTGAGGAATTGCCTTCCTCCACCTCCTCTCCTCCTTCTCCACTCCTGCTGTTTCTACCTCCACCTCCACATCAACCATCTCCACATCCATCTCTTCCCCCATTACCATTTCATCACCAATCTCACCTCCAGCCACCTCAGAATAATTCCATCCACTCCACTACTATCCACCTCTTGACATTCCATCCTTCAACATCTTGGAAGATTCCTTCATGGATGCTTCCACTTCCTCACCTACTGAGATTCCCTCTACCTCTTCATATCAACAACTCCTGCATGATATTCTTACTCAACCATCCTTCACACCATCCATCTCCACACCCATATCATCTATCTCCACCATCCCAATATCTCAACCAACCATCCTACCATCCACAATACCATCTACCACAGTCCATTCATCACAAGCCCAAAACATTCCCTCCTCCACCTCTACTCAAGTCACACTTGAGCAAGTGGATCTATCAGCTTTGGCAGATAAGCTATATGGGATACTGGCCCCTAAGCTAGTAAGCATGTTGGAGACCTCCATGGCTCCACTCCTGAACTCAATAAAGGATCTATCTGACAGGCTAACCTCTCTCTCCTCTCCTCAGGCAATCCCTTCTATGGGGTACCTTGATCCAGTTATCACTGAATCAAGGCAGGGGGAGATGCCCTATAAAGCTGAGGTAGTGCATGCTGCTCCTTAGGAATTGCTGCTGCCAGAGATTTCTACTCCAGCCCCAGTACCAGTACTCACAGTGGACTTCAGGTCACTGTTGTCTGAATTTGATTCTCTTCCCAGAAGTTGCTTATCACCTCGGGGAGTTGAAGACCTTACTAAGGCCATTATGCCTATTACTGTCTGTGATCCCAGCCTGATTTGATCTTATATCAATTCTCTTAAGGCTGTGGAAGTTTCTGCTTGTGTTGCTGCTGCAGAAGTTGATGAATCTACTGATATTGATATGTTTCCTGCTGATCCTGTTGATGCTGCTGCTGTTGTTGAACTTGCTATTTTTCTAGAAGAACCTGTTGTTTCTGAAGTTCCTTCTGCTCCTACTTCTACTACAATTGTTTATGCTCCTGTTCTGTCTGCTGAGAAGTCTAAACAAAGAGAAGAGTATATCAAAAGCATTGATGATCTATATGACAGACCCCAGAGTTCAGAAAGTGATCAATTCAACACTGACTCTGATGATTCTGCTGTCACCATTGCCAAGAAAAGGAAAGCAAGAAGCAAAGCAATGATGAGAGTCCCTCTTGCTCAAGCCAAAGATGTCAATGATATACCATATTACATTTTGCATGATTGTCAGATAACAGAGCCTTGGATGCAATACTCTAAGAATGAGCTAAAGTCTATGAAGAATAGAAGAAAGCTTGATAAATATGAGAAAGGATCTTCCGAGTTTCCTCCTCCTCCTCCTCCAGACTCAGGATCTGGTGGAGGCTCAGCTTTTCAATCATCTGCTTCAAAGCATAGTTCTTCTCAATTTTCTCAAAGATATCAACCCAGAGGTAAACATCAAAGAGGCTATCATTCTAGAAGAGGTCAATACATAGGAAATTAGAGAGAGTACAGAACTTATTACAGACAACAAAGGGAAGGACAAGGTCCTATTGATTCTACTCAAGGTCCTTTCCCTTACAAGCTTAGAGATTCAGTTGTCACCAGGACTCCTACTGATTCAGAATCTATCAATAGATATGAACCTCCAGTTCCTTTTGAAGATCCTGAAAACAACCCAGTGTCATGGACTGCCAGAATGAAAGAGCTTGCTGTACTAGATCAAATGAAAAAGGCCAAAGAGCAAGGCAAGGACATTTCTAACATTACAACCCTATCAGATCAAAGAAAGACAGAGTTAAAGAGATATTCTTCAAGAAAATTCTTTGATCTAGAAGATTACATGAAGCTGCACCCTGAGGCTGTAGTTCCAAGGCCTAGATCCCAAATCTCCTTAGGTGCAGATGATGACAGAAGATCAAAGAGAGAAACCCTCAATCCTAACAGGGAAATTATGTTTAAAAAGGGAAATGAGAAGAAGTGATTTCTGTAAGCTGAACAAACACCTATCTCTGAATATTTGCTGATATTCTATTTGTGATCTGCAATGCTGCTATGCCTTGTTAATTTAGCTTTTGCTTTGTCTGTATGCTTATTTATTTCCTATTTTATCTTGTAAATAGTAATACTAACCCAAATAGGGGGAGATTGTTGGAACACCCTATTACTAATTTGTGGCAAGGATCACTATGTTTTTAGGAAATTGGTTTGACCTAGTTGTATAGTTGAAAAGGTCAAATTAGAATGATTCTAAAAGTTAGAAATTAGGTTTGAAGATTCCCCCAAGACCATTCAAAGATAAGGATTCAGTGCTGAGACTAAGGCAATTTTCATCGAGCTAAGGTCGACGAAACGTCGAACTCAGTTCGACGATCTCTGAGCTCAATTCTGCAAGTCGTCGAACTCCGGTCGACGATCTTTGAGCTCAGATTGACATTTTGTCTTTAGCTATTTTCCAAGTCGCTGAGCTCAGCTCGACGATCGTAGAGCTCAGGTCGACGTTTTCTGTCTCTAGTATAAATCCAATCTCTGAGCTCAGGTCGACGATAGCTGAGCTCAGGTCGACGATTTTTGTGAGAGATCAACGTTTTCAAAATTCAAATTCAAGAACAGCTTTGGAATTCTTTCAGAGTTATTTCCTGCATTTATTGCAAAGTATTATGTAGCCGTTTCAAGCAATCTGGAGCAAGTTTCAAGGAAGGCTAAAAGGAATGTTACTTAGGACTTTCCCCAGAGACAGTTGTCATTTATGGAAGTCATTTATGACTGAGTAACGACCATCTAAGTCAGAATCTGATATACTCCTACAGAATATGTTTTTGACAATATAATAGATCAATACAATAATATAGGCAAAAGATATACATGATCATTGGATTGAGAAAAAGAGTTACAGAAGAGAGATCAAAATATACTCTGATCAAGAACCCATCTTCTGGAACATATAGATTCACTGACTCAAAATCTTCAAGAACACAAGAAAGTTTTCTGTGGAGGAAATCATCTGCTCCTCCAAATCCTCAAGTGTTCAAAAGCTTCAACATCAAGGACTCTAGACATCACACATTTCAGCATCTGTTAATATCATCTTTTGCTGGAGATCTGAAGCACCTGAAGACCTATCACCCTAGCAAAGCTCACCTTCCTGAACCTTACAGATCTCTGGGGGAGCTTTAGCTTCATCTTCTACTTATCTTCTCTCAGACTGTTGACAGAGAAGAACAACTCAACTCTTTCTTTCTTTTTTCCTTTCCCTCCTGTAAAAGGGTTTTTCAAAACTCCCTTCAAAAGTTCTGAGACTGATTTCTGAGACCTTGTCAAAACTCAGTGGTGGCAAGACACCTTATCAAAAAATCTAGTTTTGGTTTTTGAGCACCTTATCAAAAGATCATTGGTGCCCAGGACACCTAATCAACTATTCCTGCAGTGGATTCCTACCTAGGGTGGTAGAAGAGTGGATGTACCCAGGTTGTTTGGGAACCACTATAGATCCTTGTGTCATCTGGTTGCTGTGTGTTTGACTTTGCTGTGTGCTGTGTGATTTCTTAGTTCTTGCTTTAGTTTTTATTTCATCACAAGCACCTTACACATATACATAAATTAAGTCTTCCATTGCTTTATAGTTTTAATTGTAAATTATTTTACAAAAATACTCTATTTACCCCCCCCCCCTCTAGAGTTAATGTAGATCTTTTCCTCACTTTCACACGCCCATCGTACATGTATCCAAGATTGAATTATGATGTGCATGGATAGCTATGATCACGATTTTTTGAGCTTAGGGGGGAATATGTTTTATGCCTAAAACTCCTAAACCTAGGAGGGTGTTCTAAACCTGTCTAGTAAAATTACAATTTTACCCTTCCAATTCTAAAATTACCATGTTATGATCTAACCAGATCAGATGGTCCAGATTAATTGGATAGTATGACAGGGTTACGCGGTACGACAAGAAAGTATTTCTTTTTATATGGTAATATGCAGACAAATTTTAGAGAGAAAATTGGTTATCTCTAAGCTCAAAAAACCACGTTCATAGCCGTCCACGTCCATCGTACATGTATCCAAGATTGCATTATGATGTTCATGGATGGCTATGATCACGATTTTTTGAGCTTAGGGAGAATATGTTTTATGCCTAAAACTCCTAAACCTGGGAGGGTGTTCTAAACCTGTCTAGCAAAATTATCATTTTACCCTTCCAATTCTAAAATATAATTCAGATAGCCAAATTTTAGAGAGAAAATTGGTTATCTCTAAGCTCAAAAAACCGCGTTCATAGCCGTCCACGCCCATCGTACATGTATCCACGATTGCATTATGATGTGCATGGATGGCTATGATCACGATTTTTTGAGCTTAGGGGGGAATATGTTTTATGCCTAAAACTCCTAAACCTAGGAGGGTGTTCTAAACCTGTCTAGTAAAATTACCATTTTACCCTTCCAATTCTAAAATATAATTCAGTTAGGCAAATTTTAGAGAGAAAATTGGTTATCTCTAAGCTCAAAAAACCGCGTTCATAGCCGTCCACGCCCATCGTACATGTATCCAAGATTGCATTATGATGTGCATGGATGGCTATGATCTCGATTTTTTGAGCTTAGGGGGGAATATGTTTTATGCCTAAAACTCCTAAACCTAGGAGGGTGTTCTAAACCTGTCTAGTAAAATTACCATTTTACCATTCCAATTCTAAAATATAATTCAGTTAGGCAAATTTTAGAGAGAAAATTGGTTATCTCTAAGCTCAAAAAACCGCGTTCATAGTCGTCCACGCCCATCATACATGTATCCAAGATTGCATTATGATGTGCATGGATGGCTATGATCACGATTTTTTGAGCTTTGGGGGGAATATGTTTTATGCCTAAAACTCCTAAACCTAGGAGGGTGTTCTAAACCTGTCTAGTAAAATTATCATTTTACCCTTCCAATTCTAAAATATAATTCAGTTAGGCCTAAACCTAGGAGGGTGTTCTAAACCTGTCTAGTAAATTACCATTTTACCCTTCCAATTCTAAAATATAATTCAGTTAGGCAAATTTTAGAGAGAAAATTGGTTATCTCTAAGCTCAAAAAACCGCATTCATAGCCGTCCATGCCCATCGTACATGTATCCAAGATTGCATTATGATGTGCATGGATGGCTATGATCACGATTTTTTGAGCTTAGGGGGGAATATGTTTTATGCCAAAAACTCCTAAATATAGGAGGATGTTCTAAACCTGTCTAGTAAAATTATCATTTTACCCTTCCAATTCTAAAATATAATTAAGTTAGGCCCCCGCCCAATATAATTTAAAGCCATCCGGTGGCAACACCAGCATACCTGCACGATCAACCTCGCCCAATTGGTACAGCCAGCTCGGTCTAATTAGATTTCAGAGAAACACCCCCTCTTCTATTATTTAAACACATAAACCCAAGTCAAATCCTGCGATGTGGGACAAAATAATGCTCACGAAAGGCTTCCGAAAAAATATCTTAATTTTTCAACAAGAATGGTCGAACTACAAACCTTCCCCACAAGAAAACTACGGACAAAACCACCTGATGCGAGAAGCTTTGCTTGACAGGACAGACTTATATTTTATAAATATAAATACATATAATAATATTAGTAAAACATAAATTCATTAGGCACCCATGAGTTTTATTAAAAAAAATTCTTTAAAAATCAATAATTTCAAATTTCAAATTTGATGAAAAAAATATTGGCGGGCGGGGCCCGCCGGGTACTGTCGTGCGGGGCATGAGAGTTCTCGTGTACTGTCACTCGTATATATATATATATATATATATATATATATATATATATATATATATATATATATATATATATATATATATATATATATATATATATATATATATATATACCTTACCTATTATAAAGAAGTAGTTTTGAATTTAAAATTCCGATCACGATCGTTGAATGGGAACCACACATTTGACCACTACCATTGATCACAGAAACGAATCAGGGCCGTTTAAATCTTTTCTTAGGTCTCCTAAACCTATATAGGGCATCTCAAATCTATAGTTTTTGTAGGGTACCCTACAACCCGCAACCCACTCTAATCTGGGGGCTACAAAAGTAAGAACAAAAGTCGGCTAAAACAGCCCACAAACAAATCCACCGGAACAATCCCAACATCAAAACACTTCTAAGATGTAAAAAAATCTTATATACTCAAAAAAACAAAACAAATCTGCAGAGTGGGACAAATCTGCAGTGTGGGAATATATATATATATATATATTCTCCACCTCCTGTCCCCCTTTTTCATCATCACAACATTGGAGACTCGGTCTGAGTACTGAATCTCCGATACAAAACCCACTTTTACTAACTTTTCCACCTCCTCTCGGATTGGTTCATCGAGTTTGCCTGACACGGACCTTTTCTTCTAACGGATCGGGCATATGATGGGGTCGAGATTAAGATGGTCGCACGCAACATCCGCCTCGATCTTTGGCATGTCCGTCGCATCCCAGGCGAAGATGTCAATGTTCTCCTGAATGCAGCCCTTGATCCTCTCATTGTCTTCCTTCTTCAGCTTGACCCCTATCTGCATTGTCTTGGGCTTCCCGCTTAGGGTGGTTATCTCCTTCTCAACCTCCTCAGCATCCTCCAGTCTAGCCTTTTCTTCCATCTCCTTCTCTAACTCTTCTGCTTCTCCCATTCACGAGATCGTGTTGATAGACCTGACGTGACATTGTATTGCTACCATAGGGTCTCCCCAAATTCTGACTTACACTCCTCCGCTATTGAACTTCAGGTACTGATGTAAAGAAGAGGGTATGCATCAAAATACGTTGATATGGGGGTGCCCGAAGATAGTGTTATAGCTGCTCAGAGCATTCACGATGACAAACCTATAGTTTGGGGACGTCCCTCCCAAGGTATCATGGAGTCCCACTCATCCTTCTACTTCCTTCCTCTCATCCGAGAACCCGAACAGAGGTACATCCAAGGCTAGCACCCTCCTGGATTTCACCTTCATCCATCAAAAGCCTTCTTGAAGAATATGTTTACTGAACTCTCGTTGTCTACTAAGATCCTTGATACTATAAAGTTTTTGATGGTCGTCTAGATTACCAAGGCATCACAGAATGAGTCTATATAATCTGGCATATCACTCGACGAGAAGGTGATCTTCTCTACCAGGGTAGGGGTCAAGGATGTCGAAGCGATGCTCCGACGAAAAATAGTTTGGAGGCTCCCCTTGGTGGTGGCCTCGATCCCCCCCCCCCTCGTGGATTACCTCAATCCCTCCTCGGGCACCCACATCTGTCTGGTCTTCACATCGGCCTTTGACCTCATCTCCTCCTTCACCCTTGACTCCTGCTTCCACAATCTTGGGTAGTAGTGGTTGTATCCCTTCGGCTCTTGCTGTTCCTCAAAACTCCAAAAACTCAGGGCAGGTTGCTGTCGCGTGCCCCTCCTCCTAATGAAAGTCACATAAAAGCAACATCGCACCTTCCCTTCTTCCTTCTCTGCCAGGTTGATTTTGCCTTCTTCTTCCTCCTCTGCCTCGGACTATAGTCATTGCATGCTGAGGGGGGGGGGTAGTAGCCTTGGGCCCGGTTTCCACCCCGGAGGGTTAAACTGTCCCTATCATGCCTAAAGATTTCCCCCACCCTAAGCCACTCCTCTTCCCTGACCCTGGAATGGTCCTCCCACCGGCCTCCATGCCGGTCGATTACCCGGCTCCTATACTCCCCAACCCTTCTTCTGCCCCCTGTTGGGTGCCTGGAAGCCTTGACCACTCGGCTCATCCCTTCTTCTCCCCTCTTATTTTCTGGACGCTCCTTGTTCCTCTGCTTCGATCTCCCCCAGTCTTGCCAGCTCTTTTGCAAACTCAGGGTTCATGGATTCCCCTTTGATCTCTTTCATCGCCCTTTCCATCAGCTCCTCGAAGGAAAGAGGTGGCTTCTAGTTCAGCTCCATTTTGAAGAATCCCTGAGAAATCCCCAGTGTGAAGGCCATCATTAGGGTGTACCATGTCGCTTCTTGGACTTGGAGCACCTCTTCCTAAAATCTATTCACATAACTTCCCAGAGTTTCTTTCGTCTGTTGGGTACATTGGAAAATGTGTACCAGATTTGGAGAAGCCTCATCTTAGTCAATGATATGCATCAATTTGTATTTAATATATATTTGAGTTACATTGTGCAGGTTTAAGCATTTGAAGAAAATTTTCTAAGTACAACTGTCGACACTTGTGAAGAAGCTGTGTCGACACCCAAAAGCTGTGTCGACACTTATGAAGAACTTGTGTCGACACTCTGAAGTTGTGTCGACACTTATGAAGGTGTTGTGTCGACACTCAAGTTGTGTTGACTCTTATAAAGAAGTTGTGTCGACACTCAAGCTAAGTCGACACTTCTAAAAAAGCTATGTCGACACTCAAAATTGTGTCGACACTTGAGCCAAGAGTTATGTCGACACCAGAAGTAATTGTGTCGACAAACAGGACTTGTGTCAACACACACTCAATGCCGTCTGGATACTTTCAACACTGTCGACATTCATTCAACGCCGTCTATCGACAACAGCTATGTAGAGACCAGAAGCAGCTGTGTCGACACACAGGACTTCTGTCGATACATACTCAATGCCATCTGCCAGTAATAGCTGTATCGACACCAGAAGCATTTGTGTCGACACACAGGACTTGTGTCGACACATTCAACAGAAGATGTGTCGAGAAGCAGAAATATGTCTGTGTCGACACTTGGAGTATTGTGTCGACACCATGAAGACTTGTGTCGACACTTGGCCAATCTGTGTTGACACTTATGAAGCAGCCTGCTGAGTGATTTGTACTGAGTTGGAATGACTCTTAAGAATCTACTGACATGTCTGGTGACTTGACAGCTATCATATTCAACCGGTCTGACACCTCTGACAGATTTGTCAATAGTTTGTTAAAAACTGGATCAGCTGGTAACCATGAAGCAAACTCTATATAAGAGATAGATCGGAAACTATAGAAATGTGGAGAAAAAGGAAAAAGAGAATTTTGTGAAGAGAAACAGATTCAGAATTGTTCTACAAGAAAGATTCAGATTCAAATCTAAATTTAAGGAAGAAGCTGACTGAAGATCAACTTCAACAGCAAGAAGATCCACCTTATTTTGTTCTATCAAGAAGCTTTGAGAAGCTAAGTCAGGCTGGATCAAAAGGATCAGTTCAGTCAAGAACTGATCAAGAAGGCTATACCAACATAAGAATCTAGCTGGTGAATTTGTTTGTTTCTTATTACATTCTATTTCTTGTAAGATCTATTATCAGATCTGAGTCGTAAGCCTTAAATTATAAAGGCTGAGGTAGGGCTGTTAGCCTAAGGTGTAGGACTTGTGGAAAGTTTGAGTTATAAGCCTAGTTATAAAGGATGAGGTAGGGCTAAGGCCTGAGGTAGGATTCTGGAGAAGAATCTGAGGTAGGACTTGTTAAGTCTGAGCTGTAGGAACCATTTTGGTTCTGAGATTATAAGATCTGTGGATCCGAGCCAGTGGAAGGAAGTTAGGCTGAATCCAGTTATCTACTGGATATGCGAAGGGGGCAAAGTGGATATACTCATATCTTGGGGAACCACTATAGATCTGGTGTTTGTTGTGATGTGTTTATGTTCTGTGATTTGATTAATCTGTGTTGAATAATTATCTAACTATTTGCCTAAAAAGGACTTTAAAAGATTAGAACCTATTCACCCCCCCTCTAGGTGTTTAGGCTCTTGAAACAAAGTCTTTCAAGTGGTATCAGAGGGAGGTTACTCAAAGATTGACTTAACAGTCAGAGTTATTTTCCAAGGAAAATAATAGATATCAAGAATGGGTTCAAATGAGAATCAAAAGGAATTTGGATCTATGAAATTACCTATATGCAGGAAAGAATCCTTTGGCATTTGGAAGGAAAGGGTCAGGTTGTTTATGGAAGCATCTGATCCAAAAATTTATATCACAGTACAGGAATGCCTCTTCATTCCAATGAAGGTATCAGTTCTTGATGCAAACATTCAAACTCCAAAGAGCTATTCTGAAATGACCAAGGATGAAATCATCCTGGCAACACTAGATAAAAGAGCACAAGACATTATTGTAAGTGTTATAGATGATGCCACTTTTCAGAATCTGGTGAATTGTAAAACCTTCAAAGAAATGTGGGACACATTGATTGTCTATATGGAGGGCACAGAAGAAGTCAGAGATGACAGGAAGTCTATGCTGAACCATGAGTATGAGAGCTTTAGACAAGCTAAATCTCACAGCATAGCTGAATACTATAAGAAGTTCTTTAGAATAGTGAATGAGTTGATGACCTATGGAAGGGTCTTCAACACTTATGAACTGAATGATAAGTTTCTTAGGTATCTAACAAAGGATTGGGACACTAAGATATATGCCATCACAGAAGTGGCCAGGATGGCTGATACACCTCCACCTACACTGTTTGGAAAGTTTCTATCATATGAAATGCAGCTTACTGCCAGAAAAGAAGAGGAGAAGGGCAGCAGATCTGAGTTTAAGAAAAAGTCAGTGACCTTCAAAGCTGAAGGCTCGAGAAAGGGTAGGAGAAAATCTCCTTCTCCACCCAGGAGGAGTGTTGAGGCAGAAGAAGGAATTTTTGACAATAACACATCAGATAATCATACTTCTTATGAGGACTTTGTTGCCTTTACAAGGAAATTCCAAAAGGTTTAGGAAGAAAAAGAAATGGAGAACCAGGCCATTATCTTCATCCTATTCCAAGGATGAGTACTACAGGAAGAAGAAGACACCCAAAGAGGACATGTATTCCTCTAAACCTAGTAAACAATCTAATACTAAGATTGTGTGTTATTGCTGCAACAGGAATGGACATGTCATAGCTGACTATCCTTACAAAATAAAGGAGTCAAAGGACAAGAAGAAGCAGCAGATCTAAAGTAAGAAGGAGAAGTCTCTAGTTGCTCAGAAGAAGAAGAGTTGGACAGACTCTTCATCTTCAGAATCTGGAGAAGAATAAGCAGAAGCATATGTTGGGCTATTCTCAACAAAAGAGGAGTCTAGGGAACTAGAATTCCTACAGATGCTGGACTCCATAAATGGAGTTGAAGAACATTGTTGTAGATGGCTGATGGCTCAATCTGAAGATGATCAGTGCCAGGATCAGCCTGGACCAAGGAAGGTAAACTATTCTCCCTTAGTTTTAGATTACTTTATTGGATCAGAAACAGAAGCATCTGCTTCAAAAGAAGTGGATGGATCTGAGTCTGAAGGAGATGTACACCAACTCATTGATGAGTATGGTGGGTTGTTGCAAGCTCTGAAGAAAAGCAAGTTTCTTGTTAAAGTGCAGGCAAAAGAGATTGAGTCTCTTAAGCTGGCTGCAGCAGATTCAGCTAAGATATTTGATTTAAAACTGAATGAGGTTGCCAAATTGAAGAACATTACAGTTATTCAAATGGGCATAATATCTTTCAAAGAGAATCATATCAAGAAATTGGAGGCAAAACTTCAGCAAGAGAGAGAGCTATTGGCTAAATTCTCCAAGCCAAAATCTGTCTTACCCCTAATAGACAATTTTATTTCACAAAAAGGGAAGACTGGTCTAGGCTTTAAGGGAAGAACTAGGGCTTTCAATTCACATAGAAAAGGTAAGGGCCCAGTTCAGCCTCTAGTTGCTGAACCCCCTATTTTCTTTGGGAAGGTGGTGAATCCTACTAATAGGTATGATCATGACACTACACAAGGTCACTGTGAGCATGGAAATCACATGGGCAAGGGTGAAAATGCTTATAGACCACACTATAGGCATGCCCATCAGGTTCAAGAGGATTTCTTGAAGAGTGATGCTCCAACACTAACACTCAACAAGACTGCTGGCAACAAAGCAGTAAAGTCTTTACCTAAGAAAAGATATAATAGGTTTGAGTGTTGGTGTTGTGGCAAGGTGGGGCACTTTGTCATGGATTATTGCTGGTTTAACACTAGTGTTAAAACCAAGATTAGTTTTCCTGTTAGAACAGTTGCATGATTTCAAACTAACAAGGACCTAGGACCCACTAGCAAGTTGGGTTCTAAGGGTAAGTAATTCTTTGTGTTGCAGGTGAATCCAAGTGATCATACCCCTATATGGTACTTGGATAGTGGCTGTTTCAGACATATGATAGGAATAAGGAGAATGTTGAGGGACTATGTGCCCATAGAGAATGGACCAAAAGTTATCTTTGGTGGATCAGAAAATGATATCATCAAAGGATTTGGTAACATTACTAGTGATTCAATTACTGTCACTAAAGTGGCTTATGTGAAGGGTTTAAAACATAACCTAATTAGCATAAGTCAACTTAGTGATCTAGGTTATGTCATTTATTTTCTCAAAGGGGAGTGCCAGATAAGAAGGTCAAGTGATCAATAGATCATTTTGACTGGCACTAGAAAAGGAAATGTGTATTGCCTAAACCTAGATTGTGAGTTCAACAACTCACTAATTTGTCTGGTTGCAGGAGAGAAAGCTTCCCTATGTGTCAAATGGCATAATAGACTAGCTCATCTGAACTATAAGTCTATAGGACTGCTGTTCAGCATGGGATTAGTGAGGAATGGTCCTCAAATTAAGTGCATCAAAGAGGGTGTGTGTTCAGCTTGCCAAAAAGGCAAGCAGACTAAGTCCTCTTTCCAAGCACTTGACATCAAAATTCAATGAGATGTTTGTATTTCATTCATATGGATTTGTTTGGTCCTATGCCATTTCACCGTCTTGGTATAAAAGTATACACACTTAGTGTTGTGGATGACTATTCCAGATACATGGGTTTTCTTCTTGAGGCAGAAATCTGAAACCCCATCTGTCCCAAATACAGAATGAATACAACAGTTCAGTAGTCAAAATAATAAGTGACCATGAAACTGAATTTCAGTCTGAATGTATGACAAGATTCTGTGAAGAACTTGGGATTCATCATAAATTCTCTTCACCTAGAACTCTTCAGCAAAATGGTGTTGCTGAAAGAAAGAATAGGACTCTAATTTAGGCTAGTAGAACTCTATTAAATGATACTACTCTCCCTGAATACTTCTGGGCTGAGGCTTTTAACACTGCATGTCATGTGCTCAATAGAGCCTCCATCAACAAGAAGCACAAGATGACTCCCTACCAGATTTTGAAAGGAAAAAACCAAACATATCTTACTTCAGAATCTTTGGTAGCAAGTATTTTGTACTAGTCAATGGTAAGCACTACCAAACTAAGTTTGCTGCCAAATCCCTAGAAGGGATATTTGTTGGGTATAGCAACCAAAGTAGAGCATACAGAATCTACAACTTGACTACCCAAGTTGTAGAAGAATCTGTGCATGTTGAATTTGATGAGTCAAAATTTATTAACAATGAATTATTTAGTTCTTCTATTAGCTCTACAGGTCTAACAGATAGATTGGACAAGCTGACCATCAATGAAGATGTTCCTGCTAGGTTGGATGAAGATAAAGATGCCAACTATCCAGGGGGAGAACAAGTCTCTCTAGATGAAGAAGACAGTGTGGAGCATCAAGTTGAGAAAACTGGAGAAGGCCATAATGCTGACAGATTTCCTCCAACAAGGAGACACCTGAAGGATCATCCAGTTAACCAAATCATTGGTGATGCAAGTCAAGGTGTTCTAACAAGGAGCAGGAGCATGAACAAAGTTCTATGTTCTAGCTTCCTGTCTCAAATAAAACCCAGGAAGATTAAAGAAGCAATGCAAGAAACCAACTAGATTGATGCAATGCAAGAAGAGCTCAGTCAGTTCAAAAGGTGTAAAGTCTGGGAACTTGTACCAAAACCTAAGGATCACAACATAATAGGAACTAAATAGATCTACAGGAACAAGCTTGATGATAATGGCACCATAGTCAAGAACAAGGCTAGACTGGTAGCAAAAGGCAACAGGAAATAGGAAGGTATTGATTTTGATCAAACCTTTGCTCCAGTGGCAAGGCTGGAGGTTATAAGGATGTTCTTGGCCTATGCTGCCTATCAAGGGTTCAAGGTATTCCAGATGGATGCGAAATCAGCATTTCTGAATGGTGATTTAAAAGAAGAAGTATATGTTGAACAACCCTCAGGTTTTATAGACTCTCACTTTACTGATTATGTATATAGGCTTAGGAAAGCTCTATATGGTTTGAAACAGGCTCCAAGGGCTTGGTATGAAACCTTGTCTGCCTTCCTTATTGAGAATAAATTCTCTAGAGGAAAGATAGACAAAACTCTATTCTATAGGGAATCAATAGGCAAGATAATACTAGTCCAGATATATGTGGATGACATTATCTTTGGTTCTACTGAAAACAACCTTTGTTTGAAGTTTGTCAAACTTATGCAAGGGAAGTTTGAGATGAGCAGTATGGGTGAGCTGAAGCTCTTCTTGGGACTTCAAGTTAAACAGACTGAGAATGGATTGTCCATATCCCAGTCTAAGTTCACCAAGGAGTTAATTAAGAAGTATGGTTTGGACTCAGCTTCTACCATGAAAACTCCAATGGGAACAAGTATTCCTATAGGAAAATATGAGGCAGGGAAACCTGTTGATGAGTCTTTATATATAGGGATAATTAGCTCTCTACTCTATTTGATTGCTAGTAGACCTGACATCATGTATTCAACATGTGTCTGTGCTAGGTATCAAGCTTTCCCTAAGGAATCTCATTATACTGCAGTTAAGAGAATTCTGAGATATCTTAAGGGTACACCTAATCTAGGCCTTTGGTATCCTAAGAATAGAGATTTCCTTCTAACTGGTTTCTCAGATGTAGACTTTGCTAGATGCAAAGAAGACAAGAAGAGTACAACAGGAACTTGTTAATTCCTTGGTGGGAGGCTGATGTCATGGAGCAGCAAGAAGCAAACTAGTGTAGCTATATCAACAGCTGAATCAGAGTATATAGCTGCAGGTAGCTGCTGTGCATAATTGATGTGGATAAAGCATCAACTAGAAGATTATGACATCCAGGTAAGTAGAATTCCTCTATTTTGTGATTCTACAAGTGCTATTTCTATTGCTAAGAATACTATATCACATAGTAGGACCAAGCATATAAAAATTAAGTTTCATTTCATCAGAGAACATGTAGAGAAGGAAAATATTAGCCTAGAATTTGTGAAAAATGATAATCAAATAGCTGATATTTTTACAAAACCTCTGGATGAAACTAAATTCAATTATTTTAAAATAAAATTAGGAATGTTGAACCTAGAATAGGTTAGCATAAGCATCCCTAAGGTGAATATGTAAGCATCAAATTTCTCTAGAAATTTGTCTAAGTACAATATTTGTGTCGACACAAACAAGCTGTGTCGACACACTCAATATGTTGTGTCGACTAATTAAAAGGAAGTGTCGACACAGAAACAGTATCTGTGTCGACAGGAGAATTGATGTCGACACTACTTTGTCGAGATCATATGTCGAGAGGATTCATGTGTCGATACACAAAAGCAAGTGTCGACACAAGTCTGTCGAGACTTAATTAGTAAGTGTCGACATAGACACAAGTGTGTCGACACAAACACAAGTTTGTCGACACATAAATGTGTCGACTTAAGATGATGTGTCGACTCTGACATTAGTATGTCGACGCATAGTCGTGTCGACTTAAAACACGTATTGTCGAGACCTAGGTCATTTCTGTCGACACATATGAAAACTTGTCGACACTGGCACGTCTTTTGACCTGCCCTTACACTTATACTATAAATAGGTGAAACACAAATCTGGTCGACTATGCTTTCAGTATTCTTGACTTTCCACCTTCTATCGACAAAGCTTTTCTTTTCTCTTCTCTTCTCTTCCAACTCTTACGTTAATGGCGCCTCATCAAGAAGACAAAGTCAATGAAGGTTATGAACTAGTTCGTAAAGGTTTCACAACAGCTTCAGATGAAATTCATGGTGTTATTGCCCTAATTTCAGAAAATGGATTGGAGTACTTGGTTTCTGAGCCAACAAAGATATGGAAGAAGGAAGTTCTGGAGTTTTATTCAACCGCTACAGTGGATTCTGCAGGCAAGAAAATTAAAGGGACTGTTCAAAATTCCCTAGTGAAACTCACACTAGAAAATATCAGGAAATCACTTCAGCTTCCATCAGTCAAGGATACATATGAAATAACCCCTTCCCAGATTACAAAAGCTTTAAGCTGGTGTGGGCTGAGCCCCAATATTAAGATTGGATCGTCTATTACCAGAAAAGGGATGAATTCCCAAGGAAAATTCCTATCTGAAGTAGTTGACAAAGTTATTCTTTGCAAAACTGGTGGACATGATAGAATCTTTGTCCACATGTTCAATCTTATGGTAAGGATCATATTCAAGATAAACACTGACTGGGCAGCAGTAGTGTTTGATAAAGTTCATGAAGGAACTAATAAACCGAACATGGGAAGAATTCTGAGTTTATGCTTATCTTTTGTAATACCAGATATATTGAAATAAGTGGCTGGATCAAAAATAAATCATATGAGGAGGATGGATGTAAGAATTCTATCAAGGTGGGATAGAGTTTTGACCAAGAAAGTCCCTGCTCCTCAAGAGCAAACTAAGAAAGATAAGAAAAAGAAGAAAGTGGTTCCATAGGCTGGATCCTCTAGTGATTCCGAGGAGGAAGTGGTCTTCAGTTCTAATGAAGACCAGCAACAAAAGGATGCACAAGAACAAGTGCAGGGCAGTGTGACCCAAGAACAACAAATGGACACAACTCTAGGGGAGAACACATAGAACAAGCAACTGAGTTGCTTGCCCAAGAGGGAGGCATTGATGATGCAGTCTTAGAAAGTGACTTGGCTGCAGATACTGTCATGAACATAACATCTAAAATCAACATTGCAGCTCAAGAAACTGTTGAGACAGAAGCTCAAAATGAGACAATACAGCAAGAATTCACCATGAATGACCTATTCTCTGATCTTCCTCCTGCAAGGACTGAGGGGGAGCAAATTGCACAAGAAAAAGATATTCCAAGGACTGAGGGGGAGCAGATTGCACAAGAAAAAGATATTCTAAGGACTGAGGGGGAGTTGTCTAAGGATGCCCCATCTGAAAAGAATACAATTGATATTGAAAGTATAACTCAATCTTTTGAAGATGAAGAAGCCGCAATGGCTAAGAAAAGGAAACTAGCTGCTTTGAAGAAAAAGAGTTCTGGATATAAAAAGGCATTGCAAATAAGCACAGCACCATCTGCACTAAGCTTGGACTTCAGTTCTTTACTGGTCCAGATGCAGATTAAATTGGATGAACAAAGACAATCTATAGAAAAATATGTGGATGAAACTCATAAAGAGTTACAGTTTCAATTGGCCTAGGACATCAAATCTATCAGATTTGAAGTGAATCAAAATAAGAAGGAGATGACAGATTGCTTCCATAAAGGAGGTAATTATGTGATATTCCTGGTCAAGCAACAACAAGCTATCAAAGTTAAAGTGGATGAACTTGAAGTAAAGCAAGGATATGTACTTGAAAATCAGGTAATAATGAATGACAATCTAAAAGATTCACACTTTGCTATACTGTCAAAGATAAATGATTTATCAACTGCTGTGAAAGATGAAGTTTCAAGTCAAATCAAGGAAGATATAGATGCGGTTCAGGCCACCTTTTAGGCTTCTCAAAAGAATATATCTGATTTCTTGATAAAATTATGTGATTACTTTAAGGAAGGAACTAACCATGTTGTTAATCAGGTCAAGTTTCAAAAGGATGATTTGAGAAGTCATGTTGAAAGAGAATTCATAAAGGGGGAGAGATTACTAGTCAAAGCTAGCTCTGACAATGCTAAATGGATTTTCAATAGCATCAGAGCCACTCTTGGATATCTTCCTCTTTGTGATGAAGATAATGTAGCAGAATCTGGGATACAACCTGCCTATCTTGAAGGAGATCAGCCTGAAGTTACTCAGGTGATCTACCCCCCAGCAGACTTTGAAATGGTTCAAGAAGAAGTGCAGAAAATGTATAGTCCTCCACAAGAGGCACAAAATATAATTCTGGAAAAAGTAGAGATGTCAGAAGCTGCCTTAGAAGCTCAGAAGGAAGCTCAACTATCCAAGAAGAGATTCAGAGAGCAGGCTGAGCTGAAGCCAGACTTTGAGCAGTGGAGCCCAACTTCTAGAAACATTATACTTACTGCCTGGAAAGCTGTAAAGGATAAAACCCATAACAGGGGTAAATGGTATTCAGAATAGGAAAAGAATAAATACCAAGCTGGACAAGAAGCCATTCTTCAACATAGAAGAAGAGCTAAGGCTGGGAAGCTACCTGGTAATGCTCAGGAGCCAAGCAAGTACTTCCCAAAGCCATTCCACTATTTTGAAAGGCAGAAAATTAAGGCCGAAGAACTAAAGAAGAAAGCCCTGAAAGGGAAGAAGCCTGCTGAAGATGCTGAACCATCTGTACAGGCAAAGATCAAGACTGGCAAAGGAATTGTCATTAAGGAGCCTAGTCAATAACATGATAGATAGGCTTATGTATTAGAACAATGTAACATTTTGTGTTTTGATCTAGAAAGAAATCCTTGTAAGCATGACTTTTTTTTTCTAAAAATTGAATGAAATCAGTTCAGTTTTAATTTATTTGTTGTTTACAATGATTATGTGTTTACCTGCTGTAAATTGAATGTTCATCTATTTCTATTTCAATTTTATTATGAGAGATGTATGTCTTTGACAAAGGGTTATGACTTCTCCAAATAGGGGGAGATTGTTGGGTACATTGGAAAATGTGTACCAGATTTGGATAAGCCTCATCTTAGTAAATGATATGCATCAATTTGTATTTAATAGATGTTTGAGTTACATTGTGCAGGTTTAAGCATTTGAAGAAAATTTTCTAAGTACAAGTGTCGACACTTGTGAAGAAGCTGTGTTGGCACCCAGAAGCTGTGTCGACACTTATAAAGAACTTGTGTTGACACTCTAAAGTTGTGTCGACACTTATGAAGGTGGTGTGTCGACACTCAAGTTGTGTTGACTCTTATGAAGAAGTTGTGTCGACACTCAAGCTAAGTCGACACTTCTGAAGAAGTTGTGTTGATACTCAGAATTGTGTCGACACCTGAGCCATGAGTTATGTCTACACCAGAAGTAATTGTGTCGACACACAGGACTTGTGTCGACACACACTCAACATCGTCTGGATACTTTCAATACTGTTGACATTCATTCAACGCCATCTGTCGACAACAGCTATGTCGAGACCAGAAGCAGCTGTGTAGAGACACAGGACTTGTGTCGACACATACTCAACGCCATCTGCCAGCAACAGCTATATTGACACCAAAAGCATTTGTGTCGACACAAAGGACTTGTGTCTACACATTCAATAGAAGATGTGTCGAGAAGCAGAAGTATGTCTGCATCGATACTTGGAGTATTGTGTCGACACCATGAAGACTTGTGTCGACACTTGGCCAATATGTGTCGGCACATATGAAGCAGCCTGCTGAGTGATTTGTACTGAGTTGGAATGACTCTGAAGAATCTACTGATATGTCTGGTGACTTGACAGTTGTCATATCCAACTGGTCTGACACCTCTGACAGATCTGTCAGTAGTTTGTTAGAAACCGGATCAACCAGTAACCATGAAGCAAACTATATATAAGAGACAGATTGGAAACTACAGAGAGTGTGGAGAAAAAGGAAAAAGAGATTTTTGTGAAGAGAAACAGATTCAGAATAGTTCTGCAAGAAAGATTCAGATTCAAATTTGAATTTAAGGAAGAAGCTGACTGAAGAACAACTTCAACAGCAAGAATATCCGCCTTATTTTGCTTTATCAAGAAGCTTTGAGAAGCTAAGTCAGGCTGGATCAGAAGGATCAGTTCAGTCAAGAACTGATCAAGAAGGCTACACCAACAGAGGAATCTAGCTGGTGAATTTGTTTGTTTTTTATTACATTCTGTTTCTTATAAGATCTATTACTAGATCTGAGTCGTAAGCCTTAAATTATAAAGGCTGAGGTAGGGCTGTTAGCCTGAGGTGTAGGACTTGTGGAAAGTCTGAGTTGTAAGCCTAGTTATAAAGACTGAGGTAGGGCTGAGGCCTGAGGTAGGATTCTGGGGAAGAATCTGAGGTAGGACTTGTTAAGTCTGAGCTGTAGGAACCATTTTGGTTCTGAGATTGTAAGATCTGTGGATCCGAGCAAGTGTAAGGAAGTTAGGCTGAATCCATTTATCTACTAGATAGGCGAAGGGGGGAAGTGGATGTACCCATATCTTGGGGAACCACTATAGATCTGGTGTTTGCTGTGATGTGTTTATGTTCTGTTAATTGATTAATCTATGTTGAATAATTATCTAACTGTTTGCCTAAAAAAGACTTTAAAAGATTAGAACATATTCACCCCCCTCTAGGTGTTTAAGCTCTTGAAACAAAGTCTTTCACCGTACCCTACTTGATGTCAAATAAAAACTCATCTCCCTTCTTCCTCTTCTTTGATGTTGAAAATTGCAGCAAGAAACTACGACGTAGATCTTCAAAACTGTAGATGGTTTCGAGGGAAGATGATGGAACCAATCCCTTGCCTTGTCTTTGAAGGTGAAGGAAAACAGCTTGCACTTGAATACATTAGTCATCTACCTGATAGAGACCGTATCTTCGAACCACTGTACGTTCTGAACTGGATCTTCCTTGTCGGAATAGAAAGACATGAATGGGTCCCTGAAGCCCTCTTACATCAGAGCCGAGAGAATTAACTCATAAAAGGGGCTCCCTGAGCCCTCCTAGCAAATTAAGAGATCTCGTTTAACCAACTTGCCAGATGATGGAGTGACTGGCGACACGGGAAACAACTCGTGCCCCAAGAGTTCTCTCTCGTCTCCTTCTATCATTATCTCCTTCCCAACCCACTGACCCGGCGCCTCCTCGCCCAAAGAAGGTTGGGAGAGAACAGGGACCACCAGGGTTGACCACTCACTGCCCCTTATTGCGAGGCTCGAATGCAGGGTCTCAAACACGACCTTCATGAACTCGTCAAATAGCTTCTGATTCACGAAGCCATCTGCGGGTGGCTAGCTGTCTGGGTCTGCTTCTTGTCCCTCATTTCCAGTCATGGCACTCGCTCGAGATTTTCCTGACGAGCTACGGTCCACGCTCACCACACCAAAAATGTTGAACCCGAAAAATACGGTTCAATGAGGAGTCTGGACTTGGGGTGTAGCTCTCCTTTACTTCTCTCGAACCAGCGTATTAGTCGAGGATTTAGAGTTCGGAAACCTTTCCACTAGAATAATCTCAAATAGACTCCGAGCCGCAGTGAGGAGGTCCCGCCACATACCAGAAAGATCTTAGATTGTTTCTCCTCCCAATTCAATGCTGAACTGAGAACCTTTGGAGAGACGACGGAACTTCTGACCACCCACCCGAAGACCATAGTGAATGGTGAGCTGAAGTTCCTGCAAACCAAAGCTAGTCAGGGAAGAGGAAAACCCAAGAAGAGGTCCTCTCCAAAGGTGTCATTGGGGGTCTATTGATAGTTTTCTGGGGATGGTCTGCCAATAGCTAGATCCCGCCTTTTGGTTACTATTAAACGCAGCCCAAAGTGGTCTGCCAACAGCGAAACTGCGTTGTTTTGTCTGCCAACAGAGGAACTCCGCTATTTGAAAAGGTTATTGGCAGTCAAAATCGGAACACTGAGAAATGAGGTGGGCTTCATAGTTGGCGAGCCTCAGCCTACTCGCTTGGGTGGTGAGTGCCCGATGAAGCTAGGCACTCGCCACTTGCCTGGGTGGCGAGTGCCCGATGGAGCTGGGTACTCGCCACCTGCCTCTTGCCAATGGACGAAACCAGCTCCTTGACTCCACTCGCCCACTAATTCTCACTAGATAAGTAGCGAGTGCCCAATGAAGCTGGGCACCCGCTCCCTGCCTTTGGGCCGGTCGATTACACTCAACAAATACGGGGTTGCACACTATCGATATCCACAAATCTATATAGTTTAGTTTTAATAATTATGCAAGATGTCACGCTTAAATAGCTAGATTCAAATCAATATTTAGGTACCTTAGAGAAAGATTCATTCCTTAGGCTCAACATAAAAGTTGTAGCCCTTTATCAGGGCATTTTAGCAAGTGGTGACATGTTTTCTGGGGTGGCTTATAACCTCACAATTTACTTTTTATTGACAGGTGTATCTTAAGTAGCAAAAAATGTATTTTGCGAATTTTTTCATCAATATTGCTTGCATGTTTATGAAATTTGAACCAAGCATGATAGTTATCTAAGTACATCACCACTATGAAATTTAAAATTTTTGGCAAACTTTTTTTTATAGTTTTTGTGTTTATTTAATTATAATGTATACGTCATATTAATGAAATAATTGTGCTCGAATTAATCTGAAAAATTCCAAATATTTGGTGATACCTTTATTTTACCATTTTACATCTCTGGTAATAATTCTAGCTCCCCTAGATATGTGGATCTTGTTCATTCTCACTTTGTATATGTGTTATAGTAATAATAATAATGTGCATATAGCAAAATGTGGTAACCTTGTATATATCCTTGATTTATTATCCAATGTAGTTGAAAATGTTCCCATGATAGTAGATGCTACCAGTATGTGCTCCAAAAATTTGTGGAAATTTTTGAACAAAAATTCGGTAAGTTTGTAAGAATATTTTAGTGTATGTGACATTATATTATAAATGAAATTTTTGTACTTAGCTCTTTTCACAAATTATCCAATTTTTGGTGACATCCTTTTTAGTTCATTCTTAACCTCTCGTAGAAATTGGGTGAATTCTATATATGTTATTATTATGGTGTGTTGTTAGGAAAAATGTGTAACCTAAATAATTAACTAAATTTTCAACAAAACTTAACAAAATTTTGATGGTACCTCATTTAGACCATCCTTAACCTCTTGTAGAAATTTTAGGTCATTTGGGTGAATGGAAAGGGTGAATTTCATATAAGCTATTGCTTATGGTGTATGGTTAGCAAAAATATATAACCTAAATAATTAACTAAATTTTCATCAAAGTTTAACCAAAAATTGATGGTACCACATTTGGACCATTCCTAACCTCCGTTAGAAATCTTAGGTCAATTGGATTAGTTTGAGAATTATAGATCCCTCTAAATTGAAAAGTAAGATAGCAAGAATGGAGTGTGTTTAATAAAACTTGAACCTCATTCTCATTGTATCACTTGAATTATTATTAAACCAACATGAGAAGTTAGAAAACGACAATAATCATCGTACCATCTAGTACCGTTGCGAGCCCTTTGCCCAGTAAACCTCGGGAAGTCCAAGATTAACCTAAGTTGTTAGGTCATTATATGCAAACATAATGGTAAGATAATAGAGTTATTTTGTCTCGGGCTATGCCCCTTGCACCAAAATGAACTCTTGGCAATAGATTATAATGGAGAAAGGTAGTAGGGTGGGTCCGGATAATAACCCCGAGAATTGTTAATTTGAACATACATGTGTCATGGGGTGATATCATGTTCATAAAGATCCTATCATGGGTTACTTGTGGTGGGTCTACAATGTGTGTCTGGTCATCACACCGTCAGAGACATGTAGACTTGGCTAGAAGGGTTGAGGTCTAGTGGGCCAGCTCAGCTGGTGTCTTGGAGACGCTTTCCCAATGACTCTTCCCTAAGCCATGGAGGTTCTGTTTATTATATTATAACAAGAGTATGTAGAGGCTCCGCAATGCTCACACGTTTAGGAATATATGCGACCTAGGTTTGGTTGTGTGCATACCCACCTAGTATTGGAGATGCTTGCTCCATTGCCCACGTTTTGACCACGAAAGGAGATGTTCAAGAGGTTAACTACCCTCAAAAATTTGGCACTAAAGGTCTTTATCGGCATAGAGTTGTGTGTGAGAGTAGGTGTACGTCTGTGTCATCATTCCAAAACATTTCATTGCATTTATCACAGCGCATGTGACAAAACCTTCATCATATAAATTAGTATGTGTTCTTTTATATAATGAGTTATTTTACTTTTTAAAATGATCCTTAACTTATAAATTTGTACGAGCATTTTTATAAGTTATGTTTATGTACGTACCTTAATAACTATTGTACTTCTTAGTTTTGAATTCATGTTTACTTGGTATAAGTTGATTACATGTTACAACCTAGTGTTACTGATTCACTTGTTATGCAACTCATCACTTTGTTAGAAACAAAGCTAGTGTGATCATATAATCATTCTTGTCCACATATGTCACTTGCTTATACTATTACTGTTTATATCGTACCTTCCATTTCCATCCTTCCGCCCGGTGCCTAGGAGCCTGTAAGACCCCATTTTATTTGCTACGCTATTGGGTCTTACACCCAGAATCGTTGTTTTGCGATGACACCAACACTTGGGATGTCGTCACTATAGAATGTCGATCCTACCGGCATCAGTGATCACCAAAGAAGTAGAAGTAACAACTAAGACAAATATACTCAAGTCCACAAAAATCACAACATATATATAGATGAGCATGAATCACAACAAGTCCACAGATATAGAAGTACTGAAATCGAACGAAAATGTAGAAATAAAAACGGTATCATGCCCAGTACGTCATGAACTCACTACAACACTCTCGCGGAAGCTAAGTAAAACTAACACTCACGGAGCCAGAGGCTGGAGCTCTTATGCTAGACTATCCCACCTTCATGTGCACGTACTCCACCGGTGTTGTATCTCCTGCTGCCGCTCCATGTCTTCCAACCAAAGCCCCTGAAATATTTGGTCCATCGACCGTTAGTCAAAATACTAAGCTTGATTTCCCCCACCCCTCTCCGAGTGGCTCCTAGGCACCGTGCGGGAGGAATGAAAGGAAAGCTTATGAAGGTGGAGAGTACAAACAAGGCAGGTGACGACTAACCTAGCAGGAGTATAAGTAAAAGCACTAAAAGAAGAAGTAGTAAAGTAAAAAAGAAGTAAGTACAGGCTAACCAAGTAAGCAATATCATACAAGTGAAGAGCTACAACTATCATATACCACAAATAAAGCAAGTAAAGTAACCTTGATTTATAAGAATGCTCATACAGACTTATAAACCAAGGGATCGTTTTTGAAAGCCTATCGTATAAAAAGTCTCATACCAATTTATACGATAAGGTAGGGGTTTAAATACAATAATGGCATGCTATGCTATGTTATGCAGATCTAATGATATGTTCATACAAGTGCAACACACACACGCGACTCTATGCGCACAAACCTTTAGTTCCCCGATTTTGGAAGCTAGCTTCACTCTCAGGAGCCTCCGTAGTGTCCAATGGAGACAGTGGGTTGGGCCACCCCACTCCTAGGCGGGTATCCACACTACCAGGCATAGCCCTTATGTAAGTCTCTGAAGGACACACCAGAGTCGCCACGTACTAATGCTGACAAACCCATCAGTCTTTTCTTTAGATAAGTGTAATCCACACCCTCTGAGTCATCGTATCGACATTGGTGTGAATAGTTAAAAAGGAGGTAAATAACCGCAAGAGGAAAAAGACGATCAAGAGGTAAATAACCGCAAATTTTATTGCTCCAAAAAAATAAGTAATACATAGGTATGCCCCCCTTAATTATAGAAAACGGGGGAGGTGAGAGAATACAACCCACGATGTGAGACTAAATACAAGTCGGGCAGCCTGAGCGGTTTGACATACCCAAACCGCTCACTATACCAGCCACAATATTAAAAACTCCGGATACAAGAGTAAGGCCGCCAGATAAGTCGCTAAGCCGCTCCAGCAGATAGTTAGTAACCCGCAACGCTGCTCACCAATTCGCTGAAGTTGCGACAAGACACTAGACTGCATACCGCGGGTTGCCATCAGACCGTTGAGGATAAACCTTAGACCCGAGCTCCACGACTTCACAAACCCGCTGCGGCCTGACAATCTGAATCAACAGCCCGATGCGGCTACTCGCTAAAATACTGGCTGGTCAGGCCGCGGCGAACTGGCTAGACAAGTCGCGGTAGCTTGTTCGGCTAACCGCCCGAACAGAGTTTCAACACTCCCCCTCAAGCTGGAGCATATATATCAACCATGCCCAGCTTGTTGCAAACCTCTGTGAACGAAGTAACCGGTTTCTTGAAGTAATCTGTCAGCTCTCTATCAGAAGTAACAAAAGGAGTGCATATCTGATTCTTCAGAATCTCTTCTCTAATAAAATGACAGTCAACCTCGATATGCTTCGTCCTATCATGAAAGACCGGATTCTTCGAAATGTATATAGCTGCTTTATTGTCACAAAACATCGGTAGGGGAAGATCATAAAAATCTCCCAGATCTAGTAAGAGAGTTCTAAGCCACTTTAGCTCACAATCAATCAAAGCGATGCTTCTATATTTGGCTTCTATACTCGATCTGGCAACCACAGTCTGCTTCTTGCTTTTCCAACTGACTAGATTTCCTCCAACAAAAGTACAGAAACTTGATGTTGACTTACTATCGCCCTTATCATCTGTGTAGCTCGCATCAGAATAAGCCTCTACCTTCAAATGTCCCCTTTTCAGGAACAAGAGTCCTTTACCTGGTGCACCTTTTACGTATTCAAGAACCTTCAAAGCGGACTGCATATGATACTCCCTAGGAGCTTCCATAAACTGGCTTACTTTTTCCACTGCATAGCAGATATATGGTATAGTAACTGTCAGATAGATGAGTTTACTAACCAGACATCTGTACCTCGTGACATCTTCTAGAAGATGAGAAGACTCACTCCAGCATTTGTCATCTCCAACAGCCATAGGGGACCGGGCAGGTTTAGTTCCAAGAAGACCCGTCTCTTATAGAAGATCTAGATCATATTTCCTTTGTGAAAGAACGACAGAGCCAGGTTTTCGAGATATCTCAATCTCTATAAAATACTTAGGAGACCCCATATCCTTCGTAACAAAATGTTGAAGAAGATGCTTCTTTGTCATATCAATTCCTTTCCTATCATCCCCAGTAAGAAGAATATCATCCACATATACCGCAAGAATAACCAGCCCAGACGAGGTCTTCTGAATAAATAATGAGTGATCTGCAGCGCTCCGAACAAATCCAACAATAGAAATAACCTCATTAAACTTCTCAAACCAGGCTCTTGGACTCTGTTTAAGACCGTGCATGGCTTTCTTCAACTTACACACTTGAGACTCCCCCTGAGCAACATACTCAGGAGGTTGCTCCATATAAACCGTCTCATTCATATCTCCATAAAGAAAAGCATTCTTGACATCTAACTGAGATATGTCCCAATCTTTGTTCACAGCCACTAAAAAAAGAACACGGATCGTAGTAATCCAGGCAACCGAAGAGAACGTATCAAAGAAATCCACCTCATAATTCTGCGTAAATCCTTTGGCTACCAGATGGGCTTTATAGCGATCAACAGTACCATCAGGAAGATACTTGATGAAAAAAACCAAACAACAGCCAACCACATCAGCACCAGGAGGAGTAGGCACAAGACACCAAGTACCCCGTTCAATCAGAGTCTTCATCTCCTCATCCATAACAGCTTTCCAATGAGGAATAAGTAGAGCATCATGATAAGAAGCCGGAAGAGCACTGGCTGAGAGGGCCAAAGCAAAACTCTGCGCTCGAGGAGACAAGCTGGCGTAAGACACCACACCAACAAGAGTATATTGAGTGCATGAGCAAACACCCTTTCAGAGAGCAATAGGAAGATCAAGGTTAGCCATGTCTACTTGTGTAGATCCTCCCGTAGGAGAGACAGGCACACTCAGAACCATGGGAAGCAGCTCATCAGCGGAAGCAGGAATAACAGGAGAATCACAAGAAGAAGAAGAAGAAAGAATAGTTGGCGTAGGCGAAGGTACATAAATAATGGGTGATGGAACAGAGTCATTAGAAGAAAGAAGATTAGATGAGGATGGAGAAAAGTATGGAACAGTCTCAAAGAAAGTAACATCAGCAAAAACATGCTGCCGACGGAGAATAGGATCATAACAGCGATATCCTTTCTGAGTCGGACAATAGCCCTGAAAGACACATTTAACCGAGCGAGGTGACAACTTATCACGAGTAGAAGAAGGAGAATGAACAAAGGCAGTGCATTCAAAGATACGAAGACGTAAAGGAAAAGGATTCGGGGTGCATAATAGAAAAGGGAGTCCTCCCATCGACAATAGAGGAGGGAACACGATTAATAAGAAAGCACGAGAGAAGGACCGCATGGCCCCAATAAGACTTGGGAACATGCATCTGGGTAAACAGACTCCGAGCGATGTCAAGAAGATGACGATTCTTCCGTTCAACACCATTTTATTATGACGTATACAGGCAAGTGGTTTGATGAACAATGTCATGATCAATACAAAAGGACGTAAACTAATGAATATGGTACTCCTTAGCATTATCAGACCGAAGAATTTTAACAGAAGTAGAAAACTAAGTATGAATTTCATTATAAAAAGCAGTGAAAATAGGAAAAAAGTTCAGGGCATTCACGCAACAAATATAGCCACGCGGGAAAAATCATCAATAAATGTCACAAAATATAAACTATCCCTACCAACAGTTTGAGTAGGTGCATGACCCCATATATCAGAATGTATAATATCAAATGGTCGAGAATAACTATGTCCTTTGCTGGCAGGAAAAGTAGAACGATGATGTTTCCCAAACTGACAAGCTTCACATTGGAGAGAGGACTCGCCCCGAGGTAAATCAGGCAGAAGCTGATAGGGGATCCAAGGAGGAGGATGGCCAATTCGAAGATGCCACTGAAGGAGAGAAGATGAGGCAAAAAAAGAAGAAGAAGTATCAAGATAAAATAAGCCGCCACTCTCAGTCCCAGTAGCTATCATCTCCTTGGACTGAGGAACTTGAAAGGCACAAGTTGAAGCAGTAAAAATCGCTTCGCAATCAAACTGCTTACAAAGAGCAGTAACAGAAAGAAGATTGCAAGGAAAATTCGGAACATAAAGAGTGTCCTGAAGTTGAAGAGAAGAAGTAGCATGCACAGTTCCAGGCCCATGAACCGGATATAGTGAACCATCAACAATAATAATAGAAGGTAAGTGGTTACTTGTTGTAAGAGAACAGAAAAGCTGAGAATTCCCGGTCATATAAGTAGTAGCACCAGAGTCAATAAGCCACCTACCCATTGTAGCTAACTGAGCAGCACCCAAAGTGGCAAGAGATGCAGTAGACTTCTTAGCAGAATCAGCAAAAGTAGGACGAAGATGAGGGTGTTTGACCCAACATCGATCAATCAGGTGGCCAGTCTTGCCACAATGAGAACAGAGATGTTTTGAGTAACCACGAGCACCAGTGCGGCCACCTCGACTACCAGAATGATCATGTCAGTCAGAATAAGCAACAAGATCAGGAGAGGGAGAAGGAAGTAAAGGGCGCTGAAGAAGAGTAGTTACAGCAGAAATCCGAGCAGCAGTAGCATCAAGAGTCGGAGTGTCCGCTTCGCCGAGAATCTGTTGACGAATCAGATCATAAGATTCAGGAAGACGAAGTAAATTGAAAACCACCAGGAGCTCCTGAAAATATTTGTGTTGCTCAGCAAGATCAGTAGAGAAGGGACGATGTTGAAGAAGTTCAGCCCCAAGACTCTACACGTCTTGATAAGCTATAGCAGGTTTCATAATAGGACGAGCAAGCTCCATCTGCTCGTACGTCCGAGGGTGGAATTCTGTGTTGAATGTCAACCGAGAGCCCAAGTAATCCTTGACCGACCTCCACTCCTTGGACGTAAACCGTCCATCCCGATCTGATAAGATCGTCCTGGGCACTCCATGGTAATGGACAAAATGCTCCATAAATCTCCGTACTATATCACTGACTAGAGCGTACTTCCTGACTTGAATAAACCTGTCCACCTTCGTCAATCTGTCGATGATCACCCAGATCAAATCATTCCCCGCAAGAGATCGGGGTAGCCCATGTATGAAATCCATGACTATGTCCACTCCGGCACCAAGAGTGGCTACAATAATCCGGTCGGGCTCTTACACTCCACCTTCACGAGCTGTCAAGACTCGCAATGTGTCACATAGTAGGTGATATCCTTCTTCATGCCCAACCAATACATAGTCCTCTTTAGATTCGTTGTCATCTTTGTGATACCCGGGTGCACTGAATATCTGCTGCAGTGAGCCTCTATCATGATTCCTCCCAAACTCGGCCTCCTGCCGGTATATAAACTCTGCCTCTAAAGCATAGCAGTCCATCTTTCAGAGAGTAATCCCCTACCGTGCCTTCCTCCATGGCCCTGAAAATCAGCTCCATCCTCGTATCCAGCCTTTGCTCGTCCTTGATGCGATCCTTGATGTCCTCGGTGGTGTTCATCAACACCAGGTACTCCTCATACAGCTGTGGATCATCCTCAAATACCAGAGATATCTGCATCTCCTCCAACATTTGTACCAGTTCTGTAGCCATCAGCTGAGGCCCTGCTCCTGATATTGTGGCTCTCTGGCTCAGAGTGTCTGCTACCACATTGGCCTTCCCGGGATGATAGTGCATGGTGTACTTATAGTCTGACAGATACTCTACCCAGCATCTCTATCAGATGTTCAACTCCTTTTGTGTGTCCACGTACTTCAAATTCTTGTGATCCGAGAAAATATCACAGTGGACACCGTAGAGATAGTGCCGCCAGATCTTCAGAGCGAAAAAAAACGCTCCCATCTCCAAGTCATGTAGTGGGTAGTTTTGCTCATATTTATTCAACTAGTGGGAGGCGTAAGCTATCACGTGCCCATTTTGCAATAGAACGGAACCCATCCCCTGATACGACGCGTCCATATAAACCTGAAATACATCCTTCCTAGATAGAAGGGCAAGGATAGGGGCCGAGGTAAGCCATCCCTTCAGCTCTAGGAAGGAATCCTCGCACTGTGGCGTCCAAACAAATTGAGTCACCTTCTTCATCAGAGATGTGAGCGGGAGAGAAATCCGGGAGAATCCCTCTACGAACTTCCGATAGTAACTGTAAAGTCCTAGGAAACTCCTCATATCGATGGCCATCTTCAGCAGTGGCCATGTAATACCCCCATCCATCACATGAGATATAACAGAAGGTCTGGCCGGGGCCCCATGCCATATACCACGGACAATCAGTGGAGTTACATATTAATACCAAAATACTATATTGAGATTTTGAATCCTATCACAGAGCATTCTAGTGGAAGCTTTTAAAAAAAGTTGAATGAACCCATCAATAAACATGAATGTCCACTATAGTCCAAGATAGAAATAAAAGTAATAATACACAAAGAGTCTCGGTCTTATGGCCTTACAACTGTTTATTTAAACAATAAGTGTTTTATAGACTTCGCCACGCAGGCAAGCCACGCATGAGAATAGTAAAAAAACACTTCGCTTTGGCCTTCAAGGGCCAACACTACAATAAGGGCTTCAGCCCGCTACTTGCCACTTAGCTCACCTGTCCCTGCATAAGAACAATCCACCGGACGGTAGCAAAAACAAGGCAACAGTCAGCTAAAGCTGACCAAATTATAATGACCTCACCCCTTACTCGGGGCGGCAGTGCTCCTTCCCTGCAATAAGTTAGCAAAACCAAACATAGTAGTGTAAGTGCAATTTAAGCACATTACACCACAGGCGTAGACATGAATGGCCATACGCTCCGTGCTCTCAGGGCACGTTCTCAATGTTTGGACAAAAGCCAGGGACTCGCCATTATTCACCAGACGCCAACATACATGAGAATTAGGTAGTCTTTACGGCCTGCGCAAGGCCTAAGACCCGTAACTATGGCAGCGACAGGTAACACTACCCATGGACGCTCAACATAGCTACTGGGTAGGTTCGGCCCTTTCCCGTTGCTCACATCGTCGAGCGCAAAAAGCCACGATGCGGGTCGGCCTCCCCCTTCGCATTTCTACAGAAATTTCATAATTACGTTATGATAAACGGAGGTCTCTCAGACCACCAAGCTAGCTCTTAAAGCTCTCTGCCCCACATCACTGGCCCCAGGTCTCCATGACATAGGCCTCAAACACTGGCCCTAGGTCCTCATGACACAAGCTTCAAACAAAGCTCTCAAGGAGCTATCGTCGGCGGTAGCACTACCGTCGCGCGGTACCCGGTAGAAATGTGATTCTACCCAGTTTTCCAGGTGCTCCTTGAAGTTAGTCCCCAAGGTTCCCTGCTACAATCTACTACGTAGAAACCCGAAAAACAAACATCACGGAGTCTTCTCCGACAACAACAAGCATAATTAAAACATCATCAATCCAGACAAACCTATCCGAATGGGATTCACACACCATGTCTATGCTCGTACTTCGATTCCGAACTCTATATACAAAACTATGGGGATACTCCGTATCTACCCGAAGGAAGACCTCGTGCTCACTACACACTCGCAGGAGAGGGTTTCTTATGCAAAAGGAAGAGGACTTCACATGTAAGACCACACCCCCCCCCCTCCCAGAACACAAAACACGGCACGAGGGGAGTCTTATGCCCAAAACAGCCACCTTGCAGTAGCGCAAGCACTCGGGCAAACCTGTATCACAAGACGCCTATCCTGCTGGCTCTAACCAATATCAACCAATGCTAACCCAACCAAGAATATAAATAGAAGTCAATCCACACATAAGTAATAATAGTCCAAAAGTACAACAAATAAAAGAAGCTACAACAAGCTTCTAAAATATCAGAATACAAGTAAAACTTTCCCAAAGGGGCTGCAACAAGAGTCTCTCAAACTCACATCAGTGACTAACGGTAGCGATGACACCGGCCCTTTAGGCCCTGTCATCCTGGCTTAGCTGCCCTGCTGCATGACCTGTTGTTGCTCTGCCTGCGGGGTTTTCTCCTAAAAAGGAAGACGTAGCAACTGTTAGTCATAAAGACTAAGTTGCTTTCACATCCGCTCCCCCGGCGACTCCTCGGTATCGGGCGGAGAAAGGAATAAGAGTACAATATATTTATATAAGCAGTATGAAAGTGAGTGTAAGATCAATCCTTCACACTAGAGGGGGGTGAATAGAGTGTTTTAAAATAATTTTGACAATATGAAAATTATTCTAGCAGTGGAAGACTTAATTTAGTTAGTGTAGAGTGCTTGATAGAAATCAAAATAAAATAAACAAAAGAGCAAATTCACAGCACACAACAAATAAAATAGCAAACAACCAGAAGACACAAGAAACTATAGTGGTTCCCCAAAACCTGGGTACATCCACTCTTCTACCACCCTTGGTAGGAATCCACTGCAGGATGAGTTGATCAGGTGTCCTGGGCACCAATGAGCTTTTGATCAGGTGCTCAAAAACCAAACCAGATTTTTTGATCAGGTGTCTTGCCACCACTGAGTTTTGATCAGGTCTCAAAAACCAAAGCAAAACTTTTGAAGGGAGTTTAAAAACCCTTTTACAGGAAAGGAAAACGAAAATGGTGAAGTTGTCTTCTCTGTCAACAATCAAAGAGAAGCACCAGTGGATAAGATGTTGTCAAAGCTCCCCCTGAGATTAGCAAGAGTTCAGGAACTGGAAGCTTTGCAAGGGTGATAGGTCTTCAATGAAAAGAATGCTCCGGCAAAAGATGATTTCAGCAAGAACTGAAATGTTTGTTGTCTGGAGTTTGAATGATGAAGACTTTTAATCAGCAGGAATCAGAAAGAAAACTTGTTCTGTTTTCTGAGTTATTGATCTTCTTTTTCTTTCTGTATGTTCTGTGTATTTTTCTGTCTATTTGTGTATCCTGTACATATCTTCTTCTTGTTCTCTCTAATAATGATAATAAGAAATCTAGTCGTAAAATCTTGATGATAGCCGTCAGCAAAGTCATAAAGGCTTTCCTTAAATGTAAACTGTCTCTAAAGGAAAGAAACAAAAAACATTCCTCCTTTGTTTCCTTGAGACTTGCTCCAAATTTATTATAACGGCTAGAAATCTTCTGCAATAAATGCTCTGACTTGAAGACATTTGAAATCCTTATAAAAATTCCAGAAATCGTCGATCTCAAAAGATAATCGTCAATCTGAGCTCAACTATCAACGAACTGAGCTCAGAGATATTGGAATTAGTCTAAGACAGAAATCGTCGATCTAAGCTCAGAGATCGTCGAACTGAGTTTGACGCTTTGTCAACCTGAACTCACAGATATTCGAACTGGGTTCGACGCTTCGTCGATCTGAGCTCGATGACAACTTGAATTCTTCTTCTTGGCATCTCATCTGAACTAGGAGGTCTTGGGGAAAGCTTCAAACCTAAGTCCTAAGCCTTAGACCTAACTAGTTGACCTTTACGCTATACAATAAGGTCAAAGCAACAATCCTATAGACATAGTGATCCTGACCCAATTAGTAATAGGGTGTTCCAATACAGTAGTACAAACAGGTGGTATAGAGTGAGCATTATCAAGTATATCAGCAGTATAATGAACGAGTAAACATTCTACTCAAGCAATCCTACCATCTACAGCAGTATATGAAAAATGTACAGTTACGACAGAAAGTAACTCAACTTATATGAATGCCCATACAGACATATAAGTTAAGGATCAGCTCAACAGTAAAGTAACTCATCGTATAAGAGTGCCCATACAAACTTATACGATGAGGATCTTGTGTATGCAATATAATGCAATGCCATAAATCCTATGCAATGACTCACCCATGATCACACACACGTAATTATTATGTCGACACAAACTTGTAGTTCCCACTTTTCGAGCAGGTAGCTAACCTCTCAGGCGTGATTCATCGTGGCCAGACGGTGAAAGTAGAGCGGGCTTCTCCACTACTAGGCAGGTATCCACACTACCAAACCTAGGCCTCTGTACGCCTTAACGCTAAGAACACAACAGCGGAGCACACATTTGTACTACGGCTCAGCAGAAGTCTCGGGTAGATGTGCACCGAGAACCAAGCCCTGCACTGGCCTATGCTGTGACCCGGAAGGAGCCTCAGAAAGAGAACGAGGACCAAGCCTAACCATCCACTTGGCACGTAAGGAGCCTCGGTAATGAACACCGAGGACCAAGCCAAACCGCCCAAAGTCTATCTGTCAACTCCCGTCGGTGTGATGATTGGCGAGCTCATAGACCTGCCACACTATCCTTAACTCAGGATTACGACACTGCGTGTCGACTCACACCGTATGTAATTCACATCATCGTGCCACGAAAGGAGCCTCGGGAATGAACACCGAGGACCAAGCCCAACCGTCCACTTATGTCTTTTCTCAACATTACCAAACCAGTGCGGTCAAACCCCGCACTTAAACCTTTTCACAATCTAGTGCCACAGGCACTTAAGGGTTCATCGTCGACATAAAGGTATCTCACATATTCTTCAACCATAAAACCGTTTGTTCATAATAGTCGTTACCAATTATGTACTGTAACTTCAAGCAAAACTCATCGTTATTCAACGCATTACCCTTGCCAAGTACATCCTTATTGATTCACATATTTAAACCATTCCTACCATCCCAACTCGTCAATCCATTCGTTCTCCAACCTTCACCAAATCACATTGATCAAGTACATTTTACCACATCATTTGTTCATTAAGGGTCTATCCAACAAATTTTATTAACTCAACAAAACGTTAACGTTAATGTACTTCAATCTCTCTACCAACCCAAAGCCGATAGAAAATAAACACGAGAATTACATGTGCAGGAATGATTACTGTACAACAACTTTGAACGGGGATTCCCTAAGCTACAAGAATCCAGTGAAGACGTTTAACCCCACGTTGGAAAGGCATTACCAAGGGCTGCGACTTTCGTGTTTAGTCAAAAGCCCTGATCTGGTCGTATCATGTCTGAAAATGGCGTCGAAGACTGCTGCGTGTAGAAAACAGATTTATGCACGCATCTTAAAGCAAGATGAACAACATCGGTTCATCTTCTTCATCAAGCCATATGTTCAATCCATGTCAAGAAATTCATCCACCTTTATTCACCCTCATATAGTCATGGGCAAAAAGCCCGGGCCCGGAAAGCTCGCCCGGCCCCGGCCCGACAAAAGCCTGGTTAGGCCCGGCCCGGGCAGGGCTAGGCTTGGGGCCCTTACAGGGACCCCATTTTGGCCAGTTGCCCAGCCCGGTGCCCGAGCCGGGCCGGGCCAGGCAAATCCCGGGTGCCGGGCTAGCCCGAGCCCGGTACCGGGCTTGGCCAAAGCCTGGTAGGATTAAAATCCCGCCAGGTGGCTGCCAGGCGGGATTTTAATCCCGCCTGATCATAGGCGAGATTAAAAATCTCGCTTGATTAGGCGAGATTAAAAATCCCGCCTGATCATAGGCGGGATTAAAAATCCCGCCTGATCAGGTGGATTTCCCGCCTGATCAGGCGGGATTAAAAATCCCGCCTGATCAGGTGGATTTCCCGTCTGATCAGGCGGGATTAATCTCGCATGTTCCCTTCAGGACGGGCCGTGCTGGGCCCTGCCTGAAGGGCCTAATCGAGCCCCCTCTTTGGGATGGAGCCCGAGCCTGGCTCGGCCCAGCTCAAACTGAGCCTGGACTGGGCCCGGTTGGAGAAAAGCCCGAGCCCCATCTGGCCCGGCCGGCCCGACCCAATCGGGCTTTTTGTGCATGACTACCCTCATGAGACCATTTTCTCTTCACGAACCAAGTCCACCATCTAATCAAGGAGAGGGGAAAGGTTGAAGACATCATTATCCTTAGGGCACAAGCCCTAGAATGGTCTTTTCCTAGGAAATCTTCATCTCGCAAGTCAAAACTCTCTTGAGTCGACATCTCTCCTAAAAATAACTACAGATCTAGCACCAAGGGAGAGGGTAAGAAGCTCACCTTATTTTCAGTGTTTCCACCATTTCCAGCTATGGATCTTGTCATCCTTCTTGGCGGCATCTTCTTCTCCTCGGTCGGTGTTAGTTCTTCGTGGGAAAAAGATCAGCACAAACACCTTCTTCCTCTTCATCAGTTTTTCTACAGCAATGGCTTGGAAGGGAAGAGTAGAAATGGCTAGGGTTTTCTCCCCTTTTCATGTGGAAAGTGGATAACTGCATAGCCACGTGTCGACTTCTCATTGGACCATCAATCACTAAGTAAATGAGTCCTTTCAAAACGACACGGCAAGAAAAATTCATCAAAACACGAAATTGAACGACACGGGTAGGGACACGCCCGTGTCACAACCCGTGTCCTTCTCGGGAGAACGTGGTCGATGATTATCGAGCTCTGCTCGACGAATCGTCGAACTATTGTAGACACACACGGGTAGGGACACGCCCGTGTCTCTACCCATGTCCTACTCGGAAGGAACACGGTCGACGATCGTTAGTCGAGATCCGCTCGAAGAATACACACACGCACATGGGTAGGGACACGCCCGTGTCACTAACCGTGTCCTGCTCGGGAAACACGGTCGACGATGTTAGTTGATCTCTGCTCAAAGAATACACACACATGGGTAGGGACACGCCCGTATCTCTACCCGTGTCCTGCTCAGGAAACACAATAAGGAATCTGCAATGTTGCCAGATAGCCACACGGGTATGGACATGCCCGTATCACGCACACACGGGTAGGGAAACGCCAGTGTCACTGCCCGTGTTCTTCTCTAGAAATTTCACAAAGAATACCCAAAGACACCAGAGTACCACAGGGGTATGGAAACGCCCGTGTCACTACCCGTGTCCTACTCTGGACAACCTTCTCCTCCCTTACACAAGTGTAAGCCTAGCCTCCAGCACTTCCTGAGCCCAAGTCAGCTCTCCTGACTTAAAAGTGCGCACGAGGGGCGTAGTGTGAATTGGGACGTTACATCACATGTCCAAGTAGAGAATCGTTACCCTTTGCGCCCTCTTAGGTGCCATGCCAAAGATCTAGACGGATGAACGCAACTGCGACGATCTTGCCTCCACAGATCCGGACTCGCCTTGCAAATCAGAGCTTCGGAAATCAAATGGAGGAAAGATCTCCCTTCTGGTGTTGCTGCTCCTCCTCTAAGAAACCCAGGCCAAGTCCTCACTCCAAAAGTAATGAAGTGAAATTCGCCAAACCAGGCTTATAAATAAATCTACCGCCGCCCGGTAACTTGCTACCGCCGCGCGGTATCTTAATTCAATGCCTCGTTTTGAGCTCAACCACACAAACCTTCCAATCACAGGCCGACACGTAGACACGCCGTTACAGTGTCACTAACACCGCGTGATAGGACGCTAATGTCGCGCGGTAGCTATCGTCGGTTACGACATGACATCTCACGCTATCGTCGCGCGCTAACTTCTACCATCACGCGGTAAAATCCTAAGGCCACTATCAATTAAATTGACCTAACTATCGCCGACGGTATCACTATCATCGGGAGGTAGCTTCCCGATAACTCTGCCAGAATAATACCCCAGCTACTGTCGTGTGGTAACTATCTACTGCCGGTAAATAACCTCTTTCCCGAGAACTCAACGCTTTCGACGGAATCGACGCTAACCCTGGAGCCAACGTCGCGCGGTAACTAGCTACCACCAAGCGATAACCCCCAGAGAATAATTTCCCGCCTTAAGAAATTTGGGGCGTTACAAATCTCCCCCACTTAAAGAATTTCGCCCCGAAATTAAGCGATGAAGGAAACTATGGAATTAACCCAACTTTAAACTATATACCTCAGTAGAATAACTCAGGGAACTCCGACTTCATGATTTGCTCCCGCTCCCAAGAAAACTCCTCTCGGCCATAGTTGTCCCAAAGGACCTTAACCATTTTAATGGATTTATTCCGCAGTTGCTTGACCTCTACGTCCTCGATCTGAATGGGCTTGACCTTTGTCATCAATCCATTGTCGACCAGCACTTGATTCGTAGCAACGACTTGAGTAGGCTCTTGAATCGCCTTTCGCAACACTGAGATGTGAAATACATCATGCAAACCGCTCAACTCCAACGAAAGAGCCAAATGATAGGCGGCTTCACCAACCCGCTCCAAGATCTCAAAAGTCCAAACATACCAAGGAATAAGCTTCTTTAAGCGTTGAATCATTGATACGCCTTTAAACGGCTTTATCTTGAGGTATACCCAATCGCCCACCGCAAACTCCACGTTACGATGGTTGGCATTATAGTACTTGGCCTACCTATCTTGAGCAATCAGTAGCCGTTCTCGAATTAACCGTATCGTTGAAGCAGCATCTTCAACGTCCCTTTGCTTGAACAGTTTCGATTCTCCCGTTTCTACTCAAGACAATGGAGTATGACACCTCCTTTCGTACAAAGCCTCAAAAGGCGTAATCTGAATGCTGGCTTGGTAGCTATTATTGTATGCAAACTCAATCATAAAAAGATGGTCCTCCCACCTTTTCCCAAAATCCAAAGCACACATACGAAGCATATCTTCCATTGTCATGTTCACTCTTTCATTCTGACCATCTGTCTGTGGGTGAAAAGTCGTACTGAAATTCAATTTGGTACCCAACAACTAATGAATGAGTCTCCAATTATTGGATGTTAACCGACCATTACGATAACTAACGATGTTCCAAGGTACGCCGTGCAAACGGACTATGCTGTCCACATAAAGTATCGCCAGCTTCTCCACTGAATCATCTTTCCTATTGGGTATGAAGTGTGACACCTTTGTTAAACGATAAACGACCACCCAAATGGCGGCGTTCCCCTTGTGCGATCTCGGTAAGCCGTGCACGAAATCTATGGAGATGTCATCAAATTTCCACTCTGGTATAGGTAAGTACTTCAGGAATCCGCTAGGCTTCTGGGATTCAGACTTCACCAAGGCACACGTCTGACATTTCGCCACATATAATGTTATGTCTTTCTTAATACCTGGCCACTAGAATAGTTTCTTTATATCCTTGAACATCTTGGTGCTCCCAGGGTGAATCGAATACTTTGATAAATGCCCCTCATACAATAATTCTTCTCACAACTTCCCCACATTGGGGACGCACAATCAGCTGCCTTTCCACAAAAGGCCATCGTCAATAGATAACTGGTCGTTAGACCCATCAACGGTTTCCGCCCAGTGATGTTTCAAGCTCACATCCAACTCCAAGGCCTGTCGTATTCTGTCTGCGAGGTCGCATTGAACCTCCGTCCAACTCAAACATGCGTTTACACTAACTCCCTTGTCAACACAAGAGATTTCCAAGGCCTCTAAGTCCTGAATAAGCCGCTCGTCGTGCATCTGTAACCAATTGGCCCGTGCAGGAATCCTACGTGTCAAAGCATCTACCACTACATTCCCCTTCTGGGGAATATAATGAATCTTGTAGGTGTAGTCCCCAAGGAACTCCATCCACATACGCTGACGCATGTTCAAGTCTTTCTGATCTATCAGATACTTCAGGCTCTTATGATCTGAATAAATATCGACCTTAACCCCATATAGATAATGCCTCCAAAGCTGGAGAGCGAATACCACGGCCGTCAACTCCAAATCATCGACGGGTTAATTCTTCTCATGCACCTTCAGCTGGCGGGATCCATAGGCTATCACCTTCCCATGCTGAAGCAGAACACATCCTAATCCACTCCCAGAGGCGTCACTGTAAATATAAAAACCCTCTGATCTACATGGCAAACATAAGAATAGCACCGTTGTCAGACGACACTTTAGTTCTTTGAAGTCTTGTGTGCGCTCCGGCGACCAAATAAACTTCTGATCCTTCCTCGTCAGAGTGGTGAGGGGCTATGTGACCGCAATTCCCTCTCCACTGACCACGTGACCAAGGAATGCTACCGAGGACAGACAAAATTAACATTTTGAGAATTTGGCATACAGTTGGTTCCTCATTAGGGTCTCCAATACCATATGCAGATTCTTGAAGTGATCATCCTCGCACTGTGAGTACACTGATATATCATCGATGAAAACTATCACAAATTGGTCCAAGTATTCTTTAAATGTCCTATTCATCAAATCCAAAAACACGGATGGCGCATTCTTCAGCCCAAACGGCATGACGGTGAACTCAGAATGCCCATAACGTGTGCTAAAAGCCATCGTGGGAATGCCACATTCCCTAATTCTCAGCTAATAGTACCCGGATTTCAAATCTAATTTCAAGTACACAGTCGACCCGACCAGCTGATCGAATAAATCATCAATCCTTGGGATCAGATATCTATTCGTCTCGATCAGCTTATTCAACTCTCAGTAATCAATACACAGTCGCAAACTTCCGTCCTTCTTCTTGACAAAAAGGACTGGCGCGCTCCAAGGCAACGAACTTGGACGCGCATACCCTTGATCTGACAGCTCTTGAAGTTGTACCTTCAATTCCGCCATCTCCTTAGGCATTAAGCGGTACGGGGAGTGTGACACGGGCTTGGCACCTGTCACTAGCTCGATGGTGAAGTCAATCTCTCGCTGACGTGGTACTCCAGAGAGATTTTCAGGAAAAACGTCAGGAAACTATGATACGACTGGGATGCTATCTAGACCTGGATTTGGCTTCGAAGCCTCCACTAAAGTGAAAAATAGCCCTACACCACTACGAACTGCCTTAACCATCTGGAGAGAAGACATCAAAGTCTTGCTCGATCCCCTTATGACAGAGAATGTCGTCTAACTCTCTGTATCCACTCCCAGTTTGACCACCTTGTGATTGCAATCAATGTTCGCACGCTTCTCTGAGATCCAGTCCATGCCAAAGATCACATCAAACTCCACTATCGGTAGTAGCAACGCTTGCAAGTCAAACTCTTGACTCCCAATTCGTACCTTCACGCAGCAAACTCTTTTCGCGCGCATAGAACACCCGTTAGGCAGCAGCACATCCAATCTATCCCTTGCCATCGAAGAAGGCACTCCGATGCGCAATACAAATTCCTAGGACAAAAAGGAGTGTGAAGCTCCCGTATCAAACAGTGCTCTCGTCGGACAATTAATGATCAAAACAAAGCCTAGCACAACAAGTCATAAGCTAACAAGCAAAAGACAACAAGTATATATAGCTAAACGTGTTATTAATTAACTCATACATGTCACCACATCAGCCTGCTTTATGGCCTCCTGTTGGCCAAGGTTATAAACTCTAGGCTAGGCAAGAGCAAAGTGGGATGCGGTTGACTCATCCGTCTTACCCTTCTTTGCATAAGATGCTCCAGGCTTCTTTTCTAACTTCGGGCGCCCACTCCAATAGTCTCGGGCGATGTGTCCCTGCTTGCCACAATTATAGCAAGTAATCAGGACTCACACTTTAGTAACTCCAAACGCACCCGAAGGTGGGGATGGACCTAAATTCCTCGCCTTCTTGTTCTACTTACGAAACCAAGACTTCGACGAGCTCGACACCTTGAACTCCGACTTCTTCAAGCTTGAGTCCTTCTTCGCTTGAACTCTCTTCACATCTTTCTCCAGAGATCGGGCAGTATTGACCAGAGTTAGGAAACCCTGTGTCATGGGCCCAGAGAGCAGTAGCCTTTGGTCATCACGTAAACCCTCATAGAACCGGTTGGTCTTACGCTCCATGTCGGCAAAAGTAACGTCGACATAATGTACCAACCTCGTGAACTTGTGCAAGTACTCATCCACACTACTTTCTCCCTGGGTCAGTATTTGGAACTGATTTTCTATATCGATCCTCTCTTCCGAGGGGAGGTATCTAGCCAGGAATAACCTTGAGAACTCCTCTAGCGCCTAACAGAACGTAGCAGCAAGGGGCAACCCGAGACATCAGTGAGTTGTCATCCAATCAAGATATGCAGCTCCAACTCTTCCCACCACAGTCTCGCCTCTCCGTACAACAGGAAGGTGGCTATGGTGGTTTTCTGTCATTCCTCCGTCTCAGTTGTCATCAAGATTCTCTTAATACGAGTGAGCCAATCCTCGGTCTGGGTTGGAGTTTGAGTCCCCGTAAACACTGGAGGATTTAAGCTCATCACATGTTTAAGCTGCTTTTTTGTCGCTCTTCTTAGCACCAAAGGCTCTACAGCCGCTCATTCCACCTCCCCAGGCTCTGTCGCACGAGGCGGCACCTGCTCCACAATAGAGACAGGAGGTTGTGCTTGCCTCCCTGGTTGGGCATTTATCATTGCAAACACCGCCTCATCCACGAGTCTTATCGTTTCCGCCGAAGGAGGGGTTGCAGGCACGTCATTAGGTGAACTGCTTTCGCAGAGTGCGGACGTTCCGACTATCCTGCACCACTCCTAGTCACCTATATTAGTAGAAACACTCGATTAGGCGACAAATAGATTACCAAAACGCAATCCTTAGAACACTCAGGTTCCTCAAACATGTGTATTTCATTCCTAAGTAGACATTTAAGGGTTCTTTTCATGTTATAACGATGACGCACATGCTTGTGCTCACCACCCCTTAAAAGAATTCGTCCACGAATTCTCATAAGAAAGACTGACACTGTAGTCTGATACCAAATTGTAACACCCCCATTTGTCACATGGGATATAACAGAAGGTCCGGTCGGGGCTCCATGCCATATACCACGGACAGTCAGCGGAGTTACATATTAATACCAAAATACTATATTGATATTTTGAATCATATCACAGAGTATTCTAGCGGAAGCTTTTAAAAAGGTTGAATGAACCCATCAATAAACATGAATGTCCACTATAGTACAAGACAGGAATAAAAGTAACAATATACTAAGAGTCTTAGCCTTATGGCTTTACAACTGTTTACTTAAACAATAAGTGTTTTACAAACTTCGGCACGCAGGCCGGCCACACATGAGAATAGTAAAAGAAAACACTTTGCTTTGGCCTCCAAGGGCCAGTACTGCAACAAGGGCTTCAGCCCGCTACTTGCCACTTGGCTCATCTGTCCCTGCATAAGAACAATCCACAAGACGGTGGAAAAAACAAGGCAACTATCAGCTAAAGCTGACCAAATTATAACGACCTCACCCCTTACTCGGGGCGGCGGTGCTCCTTCCCTTCAATAAGTTAGCAAAACCAAACCTAGTATTATAAGTGCAATTTAAGCACACTACACTACAAGCGTAGGCAGGAATTGCCACATGCCCCGTGCGCTCAGGGCACGTTCTTGGTGTCCGGACAAAAGCCAGGGACTCACCACCGTTCACCAGACGGCAACATACATGAGCATTTTATAGTCTTTACGGCCTATGCAAGGCCTAAGACCCGTAACTATGGCAGCGATAGGTAACACTACCCACGGACTCTCGACATAGCTACTGGGTAGGTTCGGCCCTTTCCCGTTACTCACATCACCAGGCGCAAAAAGCCACGATGCGGGTCGGCCTCCCCCTTCCCATTTCTCCATACATTTCATAATCATGTTATGATAAATGGATGGCACTCAAACCACTAAGCTGGGCCCTCAAAGTTCTCAGCCCCACATCACTTGCCCAGGTCTCCACGACACAGGCCTCAAACACTGGCCCTAGGTCTCCACAATACAGGCCTCAAACAAAGCTCTCAAGTAGCTACCGCCAGCGGTAGCACTATCGTCGTGCGATACCTAGCAGAAATGCGATTCTACCTAGTTTTTTGGGTACTCCTTGGAGTTAGTCCCCAAGGTTCCCTGCTGCAATCTACAGCGTAGAAAATCGAAAAACAAACATCACGGAGACTTCTCTGACAAAAACAAGCATAATGAAAAACATCACCAATCAAGACCAACCTGTCCGGATAGGGTTCACACACCATGTCTATGCTCGTACTTCGATTCCGAACTCTATATGCAAAACTACGAGGATACTCCGTATCTACCCAAAGGAAGACCTCGCGCTAACCGCACACTCGTGGGAGAGGGTTTCCTATGCAAAAAGAAGAGGACTTCACATGTCCAAGTAGAAAATCGTTACCCTTTGCGCCCTCTTCGGTGCCATGCCAAAGATCTAGACCGATGAACTTGACTGCGATGATCTTGCCTCCATAGATCCAGACTCGCCATGTGAATCGGAGCTTCAGAACTCAAACGGCGGCGAGATCTCCTTTCCAGCGCTGCTGCTCCTCCTCCAAGAAACCCATGCCAAGTCCTCACACCAAAAGTAATGAAGTGAAAACGGCCAAACCAGGCTTATAAATAAAGCTACCGCCATGCGGAATCTTAATTAAATGCCTTGTTTTGAGCGCAACCTCACAAACCTTCCCATCACAGGCCGACACGTGGACACGTCGTTATAGTTTCACTAACGCCGCGTGATAGGACGTTAACACCGCACGGTAGCTATCGTCGGTTACGATACGAATTCTCACTCTATCGCTGCGCGCAAACTTCTACCGTCGCGCGATAAAATCTTGAGACCACTTTCAATTAAATTGACCTAGTTATCATCGGCGGTATCACTATCGTCGGGCGGTAGCTTCCCGAGAACTCTGCAAGAATAATACCCCAGCTACCGCCACGCGGTAACTATCTACCGTCGGGCGATAACCTTTTTCCTGAAAACTTAGCGCTTTTGACGAAATCGACGCTAACCCTGGAGCTACCGTCGCGCGGTAACTAGCTACCGCCGAGCGATAACCCCCAAAGAAAAATTTCCTGCCTTAAGAAATTTGGGGCTTTATAGGCTAATCCCGTACTTCCTGAACCTTTACCGGATCCACCGCTAGTCCTGCTTCACTGATAATATGGCCCAAGAAAGCCACCTCCTTCAGCCAAAACTAGCACTTGCTGAACTTGTCATACAGACTGTGCTCCCATAGCCTCTCTAGAGTCAGTGCCAAATGACGCACAAGCTCCTCCTCAGTCCTCGAATAGATGAGGATGTCATCAATAAACACTATGACGAAGACATCCAGATAGGCCTCGAATACCCGGTTCATCAAACCCATGAATGCGGATGGTGCATTCGTGAGCCCGAAGGGCATCACGATGAACTCATACATCCTATATCTACTACTAAAAGCAGTCTTCAGGACATCCTCCTCCTGAATCTGCAGCTAGTAGTATCCTAACCTCAGATCCAGCTTCGAAAACAAGTGATCTCCCTCTAACTGGTCAAACAGCTCGTCAATCCTCGGCAGAGGATACGTGTTCCAGACCATCAGCCTATTCAATGCTCTGTAGTCAATGCACAATCGGAGTGTCCCATCCTTCTTCTTCACGAATAGCACCGGAGCTCCCCATGGCGAAGAGCTTGGCCAGACAAATTTGGCTTCCACTAACTCCTGCAGCTGGATTCAAAACTCCCCCAACTCCTTCGGGGCCATCCGATAAGGAGATCTGGATACCGGCTTAGCCCCTGACATGAGTTGTATCTAGAAATCCTTCTCCCAATACGGTGACAACTGAAGGAGTTCAGTTGTCTACCTAAATCACCTAGAGGGGGGGGTGAATAGGTGAGTTGTGCGTCTATTTACGGAATAAAAAAATTGCGATCTTGCACACAAATAAACCAAGCAAACACAGATGACAAAAGATTTATAGTGGTTCCCCAACCTTGGGTACGTCCACTTTCACTCACCGATTTAGTAAACCACTAGACTCGGTTACTCCACTATCTCGGATTGAAAACCAATCCTATGTCTCGAAACCAATTTCCTACAATCTCGATCCAAATGGATCTACACTCGGAAGATAAAACTTCCCACAACTCGGAGAAAAATCTCCTACAAGAATTGATAATCAAAAATTGAAAATACAAACAAATGATCTTCGAATCTTGAGATGTTCTGGCTGGATCTTCTTCTTTGAGATTTGCGGCTTTATCAGATTTGTTGAAGAAGAACTCACGACTAGAACTAGATCTGAAGATTTTCTTTTGACTTCACCCGATCGGAACGTTGATGGAGAAAAAGAAACTATCACAATCAGGAAATCAATCTTTGTCTGAATCCTTTGAATCAGGAACCCTAACTCTTGCGCGATGAAGATCGGCGGCGGCGGCGGGCCTCGTTTTGGAAAAACAGAGAGGATTCAGCGACTTGAGAAAATTATGAAAGGGTGTAAAACCTTCGTATTCTTGGTATTAGGGTTAGTCGATTGACATGACTTTACATAGGATCTCTCTAACAGTCATAATTAGTCTTAATGATGTACACGTGGACCAGACACATCAAGTGATTTGAAAATCCTGTCATTCTGGTCTTAACTGAAGTTTTTGCAGAAAATGACTTACGTTTCTCGAGAAGAATGATATTTCTCGAGAAGTAATGTTTATTACTCGAGAAGAAGACAAAGGATTACTCAAGACAACATTTCTGCTAAACGGAACTTCAGTTCTTAAGAAAGAAGAATACTACTCGAGAACTAAGAATTTCTTCTCGAGAAAAGGCAGCCAATGGCGTTGAGTTAGGTCTTAACACTCAACGCTCACAATGCTTTTACTGTTGAGTACTCGAGTACTATCTGAATTTCCCGAGAACAAAGAAACGGATTACTCGAGAACGAGAATTGATTTATCGAGAGAAGGAAAGTTTCTCGAGAACTAGGAATAGCATTTCTCGAGAACTAAGAGTTGTTCTCGAGAACTGCACTTAGAAAATTTTCTGATATAACAAATCAGTACTTGAGAAGTAGAGAAGGAGTCTACTCAAGAAATAAACTTAGTTTCTTGAGAACTAAGTCAGCACTACTCGAGAACTAAGGATAATACTCGAATAATGTTACTGACTACTCGAGAACTCTCAAATATACTACTCGAGAACTAAACTTCTATTTCTCGAGAACTAAAGGACTACTCGAGAAAAGGACTTAGAGAATTTATGTTTTTAAGAAAACTTTTATTCTGACTAAGCTCAACATCAACATCTCATCTCTTGATCCAAGTGCTTGAAAATGAAGTGTATCCCAATAGAGAGGCTACACATGAGTCAACACCTTGGATCACACAATGAAGAATTACATTGTATGGTACTGTGTTTATGAGCCATTGTAGACTGATATTGGTCTACACTTAGCAATAAATTCCTACAAACACATAACTAAAATAGAGGATCAAATACAACTTAATTCATCTTAGTTCAAGGGTGACTTCATGCAAATCTGGGTTATTGTGGATGCAATACCCAACAATCTCCCCCTATTTATAGAAGTCAGAACCCTCTACACTAAGGTGAATTATATCACAATAAAAAGAACTGGAGATGAAAAGTTAAGAATACAAAGAAATGCAAGAAATGAAGATAGACACATAATTATCAAAACTAGAGTTTATATAATCAGAATAGTTTCAGATTTCAAGTCTACATTCATTCAATCCATATTCTCAATATCCAAAAATACAGTCCTAGCTCTGATGTTGTTTATGATGTAGCTTTTCAGACTTCTCTTGTTGCCTCCTGAAATAGTTGAATGGCTTTGGGTAGTACTTAGGTGGTCTTGGGGGTACTTTGGGATTATTTTTTCCATACTCTCTATCATAGATCCTTCTCTTTGTCATGAATTTCTCATAGAGGTTCCATTCAGTAGAACTGTAATGGGTAGATCTGCTTTCATTATAATCCATTACCAGCTTCAAAGTATCGAAAATCAAAGTCTTGGAAGTGGGGCTCCAGATTTTAGTATATTCTTGGGCTTTCCTCTTTTGTCTCTGGATTAGGAACTGATTTAGAGGCAGAGGGACCTTCACCATATTTTTTTTTCTTAGGAATGTGAACTTCAGGTAAGTCCTAGGAAATAATATCATCCCATACTTGAGTGTAAGAATCTGGAGGAATAGTCTCATCAAAAGGTCTAGGAGAGAATGTAGGCATAGGAGCAGGAATATGCATATGAGCAGATTGAGTAGACTGAGTTTCAGCAAGAGGATTGAGATGATGAGGAATAATATTTGGATCTACTTGAAACTCTAGAAATATCTGATTGTGCATCCAGACTGTTGTATCATATGTATGAAATTTAATAGACTGGATTTGGGCAAGCACATCCTTGTTGATTCCTGTTAACTTTTCAGTCCAAAGAGCATGAGCATTTTTAGTGAATCCATCTACAAGTTTGGCTACATGTTCTTTTACTAGAGTCTCCCCCTTTCTGATTTCTACACAGAGAGAGCTTATTGTGTCATCTTTAAAGGTGCCAACTTCCTCACATACCTTCATAATATTTTCTTGGCCTTTCTTCTCAAGAAAAATCTGATTGTTTGCCAGAGTTATACATTGATTCATCACTTCACCAACACTTGTAATAGTGTGGTCTAAGGCTTTCCCACCAATCTGAAATAGATGTTTTAGTTGATTAGTGTTATGTTGAATTTCTGCAAATCCTCTGCTCATCTCCTTTTCAAGAGCTGAGACTTGAGTTTGCACTGATAGCAAGGAATCATCAAAATGCTTTCTTTAGTCAGCCAACATCTGTTCAATTTTACTTAAAATATCAGAAGAACTGGTAGAAACAGAAGCATTATCAATAGCAGTAGCAGTGACAGCAGCAGGAGGAGCAGGAACTTTCCATGGAGGAATTTCTTCAATTACCACAGAGATTGGTGCTCTCTTGATGTGATCAGGAACAATTTCTTCTTCTACATCAGTAAAGACGGGAAGAGAGAAATTTAAGTTCCTCAAAGCTGTTTCAACTGGTTCTGGAGAACCTTGGTCATCATCAGAGAGTAGGACAGTGTCTTGCTTGTCTTGATCAGCAGGTTCTGAGGCAGCAGGATGTGACTTTGAAGACTGTACTAGAGAAGCAGCAGGGGCTGGAGATGGAGTTTTATCTAGAGTTTGGACCTGAGGTGGCTCCTTTTCAGTAAGTTCCTCTATCATTCTATCAATATCTTCTGATGTGGATAAGAGAGTATCCTGAACTTGTTCATCTGTATGAAGTGCTGTAGAAATGTCTGGATGAGGAGATCTGACTGGAGAGGAGGAAGGAATTCTAACAGCAAGAGCAGAGGAGACAGGCTCCCCCTCAAATGCTGCACGAGTTGTGCCATCAACTTCAGGTTGAGAGGGAGATTGGGTCCTATCCTCTGAAGCAGCAGCTTCAAGATCCTTGCAACCTGAGTTGAATTCTTTAATTTGACTTCCCATCTTTGAATGGAAGCAATAAAAATTTTCTTCATATAGTGGATGGGAGTACCCTTTGAAGTATCAAAAACTTGAGGATTTATCTCATGAAGCATTAGAGATATTATCCTTGCAAAATTTGGAGCCTTAATGCTCTCCCTTATTTTATCAAGAATCATCATTCCAAATTGAAATTTCTTCCTGCACACTATGGCTGTGAGAACTCTAAACAAGTCATTAGATATAAATCCTATAGAACCTGTCTTACACCAGAGGATTTTTCCAATGATGTCTACCAGCAGTTTGCTCTCTGCATTCAAATCTTGTCTTCTAACAAAATTGGCTTCAGTAGAGATTTCACAGTAACTGCAAGCCCAGGCATTTTCTTCGACAGCTAAATCATCTTCTTCATCTACAACTGGTATTCTTAACAGTTGAGAAACAATGGTCTTATCCAACTTGATCTTAATACCTTTAACATTAGATTTCAGGACTTGGCCATTTTTCCTTACTTTGATATTCTTGAAGAATTCTTCAACTTCTGGAAACAGTATCTTACAGGGTTCTTGAAGAACAAACGACAAACCTTAGTTGTCAAGAAGTATCAGCAAATTTTTAAATTCGGCTGACAGTTCTGCGATCCCAGCAACAACTAAGTCACTTCCAACACTGATCTTGGATTGCGGCACCATGGATTCTTTAAGAAAAAGATGAGCGACAGAGGGAAGACGACGACGACGAAAACTCTGGTTCAGCGGCAGGAGATGAAATGATTTCTTGAGAAATGGATTTTGAAATCGTGTAGGTTTAATGAAATCTAAAGTTCTCTATTTATATAAGTCTAGTAATGATGATTAGGTCTAAATTAAGCCTTAGATTAAGGCAGAAAGCAGGCTTAGAGCGAAACAGAAGAATTCGGAAAATTTCGAAAATTGAAGAGTCATTTCTCGAGTGGAATCTTAGTTCTCGAGAAATGAATGACTGCTTCTCGAGAAGTCAGTACCTATTTCTCGAGTGATGATTTTACTTCTCAAGAACAAAGTTATTACTCGAGTAGTGATACTTGAGTGAGATACTTCTGTTTCTCGAGAAGAAGAAAAGTACTCGAGTAATTATAGTGCACTTCCCGAGAAGTCATCCTGTTTCCCGAGAAATCAAGTCCACTTAGAGAAACTTCTAACCTTTTTGGCTTGTCCTTGATATCTAAGCCATGAGATGATCCCACTTTGTCTATTCTTCCTTATTGAGCATGCCAAGTTCAGTTTTGAAGAAGTTGAACTTGGTCTCATCCAGCGGCTTGGTGAAAATATCTACAACTTATGAATGACTGCTTCTCGAGAAGTCAGAACCTATTTCTCGAGTGATGATTTTACTTCTCGAGAAGTCAGAACCTATTTCTCGAGTGATGATTTTACTTCTCGAGAACAAAGTTATTACTCGAGTAGTGATACTCGAGTGAAATACTTCTGTTTCTCGAGAAGAAGAAAAGTACTCGAGTAATTATAGTGCACTTCCCGAGAAGTCATCCTGTTTCCCGAGAAATCAAGTCCACTTAGAGTAACTTCTAACCTTTTTGGCTTGTCCTTGATTTCTGAGCCTTAAGATGATCCCACCTTGTCTATTCTTCCTTGTTGAGCATGTCAAGTTCAGTTTTGAAGAAGTTGAACTTGGTCTCTGTAACGCCCCAAAATGTTGTAGGAGCGACGGGGATCGCTTTTGGCCAAGCTAAATTTTGTGGAGTAGGTGACACGGGTCCCGACACGGCCGTGTCGGAGGCCGTGTCGGCCGTGACGAGCTCGGTCATCGAGATGGCCGTGTGGTCGACCATGTTAAGGTCGACGATAGTCGAGTATGGAACACGGCCAGGCACACGGTCGTGTCCCAGGCCGTGTAGCATCGGGTTGTTTTGAACTTTGCTGAGGTATTGCACACGGGGCAAGACACGGGTCCGGACACGGCCGTGTCCCAGGTGACACGGGCGTGTCAGGGGCCGTGTCAGAGGCCGTGTACTTCTCTGACTGAAAATGTTGAAAACGGGTGCCGTGACACGGGTCACGACACGGCCGTGTGGAGCGAGACACGGCCGTGTCGAAGGCCGTGTCAGGAGCCGTGTGCTGGTTTTCGAATCGGTCGAGACGGCGAATGGCTAACACGGCCATGCACACGGCCGTGTTGCAACCCGTGTTCGGCCCAGATTTTCTATTTTGGGTTCCGATCGTGGCCGTTCGTTCTTTTCTTTGGAAGATCCAACGGTGGGGAGCCTCCCTGGGTGGTTTAAGGCCGGGAATAGGGTTCCAAACCCTCATTCCCCACTTTCTTTTACCTCTCTAAGTTCTAGAGAGAAGGGAGAGCAAGGAGGCCAAGTTCCGGCCGCCGGCGAAGCTTCGGAGGTCCGTTTCGCGAGCGGAGTTCAGATCCGTGAAGGTGGGAGCGTTGCGGTGGTGTTCATCCGAGCAAATCTTCTCCATGGCTAGGAAGAGGGGACGGAAGGTAACGACACTTCTCCTCTCGGTTTTTAGGATTTAGGATGCATGAATAGCATCCCCTTCCTTTCGTGTTTTGAGCACCGGATCTCTCAAATGAGAGGGATTCGTGTAGCATTGGTTCAAAAGGAACCTCCGGGTTGATCGTGTTCATCCCGGCATGCTTGCATTAGAGATCCGCTCCGTTAGCGGATTAGGCATTGTGGGTGAAGTCGTGGTCGCGACCGATAGTCCGACCCGGTGATGTTGCATAGCGAGCTTCAGTAGAAAATCCGTTGCGGCAATACGCCGTGGTATGTATGCGTTTTCCCCTTTTGTTTGAGTGAGTACTCGTAGTCGGAACCGGACGAGGTTAGCTCCGCTTTGTGCGGTAGATGGTTTCCTTGGAGCACGGGAAAGACACGGTGCGAGTGGCAATTGGGGTGGGGAAACCTTTGTTTGTGTTGTGCTAAGGCGCGGCTATGTCTCCGTGGTCGGCTGGCTATCCCGTGACGCGCAAGTCATGTGGGGAAAGTGTCCCGGCGAGACTAGCCCTTGCGTGAGACTGACGAGAATGCCGAGCGGAGGGCAAGCCCGGGCAATGTGGCCATGAGCGGGTGGGGTCCAGCAAGGCTTCTTAGAATCGGTCAGTGTGAGACGGAACCCTGACGTGCGAAGTCAGAATATGCGGGCAAGCCCGGGGTTTAAGACCCATGTGCGGGTGGGGCCATTGCAAGGTTCCGTGTGACGGCCTGTGTGCCGTTGGGGACATGGTGTCTCCCTTTTATTTGCGTCTTTAAGCCAATGGGGAAACGGAAGTACCCAATGTTTGATGTTGTGCTAGATGCATACGAGCTAGGGTGCCCTGGGTGAAACCCGGGTTGCATTCATGTTGCATAGTAGGCCCCTTTTACTTTGTACAAAACATAGAGAACGTGTATGCTGTATGAGACATCCAAGCCTGTTTTACCGCTTTAATATATATGCTCTTTTGGTATACGAAGTGTTAACTTGCAGGTGGAGTGGTACCCCGGGGTCCGTTAGGGACGGCCGGGAGGAGATGTGTTTGTTATACAGTAGAGGTCAGCCTTTGCTGACCCACGTTACTTCAAATCCTTTCAGGGCAAGGATCGCATGCAGGAGCTAGCGCGTCGGGCGAAAAGCCCTAAGCCTCATGAAGTGTTGCTGTGCTTGGCTAGTTTCTTTTCCTTATTTTGTTGATGTTGTTTGATCATGTCCGGCTTGCATGCCTAGGTAGCCTAGGAGTGCTTGGCACTTTTATATTTTTGGAATTATATTGTGTAAGGCCTTAAGGCCATTTCGATACTCTATTGTTGGTGGATAACTTCTGTCTTTTAGTTTTATGTTTCCGCTGTGTATGTCTGGAGTTTTGAGTTTGGGTAGTTTCATATCATCTTTTAATACTAAAGCAGTGGTGTCCGTATGTTGTGGGGCCCCGGCCGGACCCATATTATATGGTCTTTACAGGGGAGGTGTTACAATTTGGTATCAGAGGGAGGTTAGCGTTCCAAGGAGAAGTTTCGCGGTCGAAATTATAAGTCGAGTCGCGTATTAGAAGTTATCCACATAGGAGTATCGCGGGACCATGAGTGTCCTTGTGTTCGAGTCTTGCGATTAAAGGATGATTTGTGTTTTCTTGCTTGTGTTTAGAGTGCAAGCAACGAGGCTGGGACCTCGAGGCCAAGAGAAGAGCTCTCGGCAAGTAGTGCGACTGCGCAAGGTCCGCTAGGGATGGGGGTCACACCGGCCGACTTCTGCCGCATGCTTGCAGAAGCGATGGTGGTGGCCCAAGCTGCAGCGACAGCACAGGTAGCAGCTCTCATTGCTCAGGTAGCAACTCCTGCTACCCCGGTCACGGCAGCGACCGCGCAGGTTGAGGAAGCCAGGCGGGCGGAGCCGCAGGCCGAGAGAGTGGTTGTCGGGCATGGGGACCGGCAAATGAAGTACTTTTTGAGTTTCCATCCTCCAACCTTCAAGGGAGTTGGAACGCCCACAGATGTGGAGGACTGGTGGGCTAGAGTTCAAGAGCTTCTGAGGGCAGCAGAGGCGCCGGATGAGAAAAAGGCGGAGTTCGCAGCCTTCATGCTAGAAGGAGATGCCAAGTTATGGTGGGTGTGCCATAGTGGCCGGCAGTTTCCAGGATGCACACCATCCATCGAGGAGTTTGGGAATGCCTTTCTGAAGAAGTACATTCCCGCATCAACAAGGTTTGCCCTCCAGAGGCAGTTTCTACATCTTGTGCAGCGAGACAAGACAGTGGATGAGTATGTTCAGGAATTTACTCGATTGGGTCGTTATGCGGGGACGACCATGGCGGACGATGAAGAGAGGGACAATCTCTTCTACCATGGATTGAGGGAGAATCTAAGACAACCCCTCATATCGATGAAGCGTGCGGGCTTCAACGAATTGGTGGAGGCGGCTCGAATTTTGGAGAGCGATATGGAGCGATCCCAGCGCTGAAAGGGTTTCACACCCAAGCAGGGGGAAGAGAAGAAGTCGGCTCAGTCCCATGGAAAGGCGGAAGGGAGCCGATGGAAGAAGAAGCCTCCCCCGTTTAAGTCGGGCGAGAAAAGTAATTGGACGTCCGGAGGGTCACGCTCTAAGGGACCGCAGACGTGTTACAGTTGTGGCAAGCCAGGCCACATAGCAAGATTTTGTACCCAAGGGGGCGCTGAGCAAGAGCCAAGGCAGGAGCAGACTGTGCGCTCCGGCCCCAGTGCCGCAGAGAAAGGGAAGATGGCGGAGTCGAGTGCTTCCCGGTTTCAACCAGTGCAGCCAAGGGCCTACAACCTTGGGCAGCAGGAAGCAATCCGTCAACCCGATGTGGTGACAGGTATGAGAATTCAACCTGTACCTTAGATTTCTTCCTTTCAAGCCTTTTTATGTTTGTTGCATGTGTGTAGGCTTTGTAGTGGTATCAGGGTACCCCGCTAGGGTACTTTTCGATACGGGAGCGTCGCACTCCTTCCTTGCGGAAAGTTTCATCCGGAGGATTGGAGTTGAGTCCTTCTCAACGGACTCAGAGTTGAAGGTGCGCATGCCCAATGGGTCATCTATGACTACCAGGGCTAGAGGCCGGATTTGTTGGAGTCTTGAGGGGGTCGACTTCGTTTTGGTAGCGGCGATCTTGCCATTGTCCGAGTTCGATGTGATCTTGGGGATGGACTGGCTAGCGGAGCAGCGTGCCAGTATCGACTGCTTGTCCAAGGTGGTAACCCTGAGGGGCGTGGGGCAAGCGGAAGTCAAGTTTGAGGGCCTGCATGGAGTGGCCTGTTCCCTAGTTTCGGCACTTCAACTAGTGCGAGCTGTTAACCAGGGAGGTGTAGCTCTAGTAGCGTTGTTGGAGGTTAGCCTTTCCAGGCTATCTCTTGGGGAAGTGCCCGTGGTGGCGGAGTTTGGAGATGTTTTTCCTGAGGAGCTACCGGGAGCACCTCCTCGGCGGGAGATTGATTTCTCCATCGAGTTAGTGCCCGAGGCTAGACCGGTGTCACGTCCACCATTTAGGATGGCACCAAAGGAGTTGGCCGAGCTCAAGGTTCAGTTGCAGGAACTTTTGGAACAAGGGTATGTCAGACCCAGCTCTTCACCGTGGAGTGCGCCGGTGTTATTCGTAAAGAAAAAGGATGGTAGTATGCGTTTGTGCATAGACTACCGAGAGTTGAACAAATTGACAATTAAGAATAAGTATCCGATTCCTCGGATAGACGATCTCTTCGACCAGTTGGTAGGGACGGTGGTGTACTCTAAGTTGGACTTGAAGTCCGGATATTATCAGTTGCGGATTCGTGACGAAGACATACCCAAGACAGCGTTTGGTACGAGATATGGTCATTTTGAGTTCTCGGTGATGCCGTTCGGGTTGACGAACGCGCCATCCGTGTTCATGGACTTGATGAACCGAGTGTTTCGCGAATACTTGGACAGGTTCGTCGTCGTTTTTATCGATGACATTTTGGTGTATTCCAAGTCGGAAGCGGAGCACGAGGTGCACTTGAGGACAGTGTTGCAAGTATTGAGAGAGAACCAGCTTTATGCGAAGTTCTCCAAGTGCGAGTTCTGGTTGGAGAAAGTGGCATTTCTAGGCCATGTGATTAGTGGGGACGGGGTGGCAGTGGATCCAACGAAAGTAGAAGCCATCAGAGAGTGGCCAGTTTTGAGGACCGTGGCGGAAGTCCGAAGTTTTCTTGGATTAGCCGGGTACTACCGAAGGTTTGTGGAAAACTTTTCGTGGATAGCTCTACCCCTCACTTCACTAACTCGCAAGGATCAGAAATTTGTATGGACTCAAGAGTGCAATGAGGCGTTTGAAACCCTGAAGGAAAGGCTAATGACGGCGCCGATCCTAAGTCTACCAAAGGGGACCGAAGGATTTCAGATTTTCAGCGACGCATCCGGATGCGGTTTAGGGTGTGTGTTGGTGCAGCATGGCAGTGTGATAGCTTTTGGGTCGAGGCAGCTGAAGCCTCATAAGAGAAATTACCCCGTCCATGATCTGGAATTGGCGGCGGTAATTTTTGCTTTGAAGCTGTGGAGGCACTACGTTTACGGTGCGAAGGTGGAGATCTTCACGGACCACAAGAGCCTGAAGTATCTCCTGGATCAGCAGGACCTAAATATGCGGCAGCGCAGGTGGGTCGAGTTCCTTGGGGACTACGAGGTGGCGATTCAGTACATGCCAGGAAAAGCCAATGTGGTGGCGGATGCTTTGAGTAGGAAATACTCGGGGCAAGGAAGTTGGATTGAAGCTCACGATGAGCGGTTAAGGCGGGACTGGGAGTCCCTTGGTTTGGAATGTGTGGCAAGAGGCGAGTCTAGCGTGGCTCGGCTAAACTGGATTGAGATGCAGAATGACTTATGCGATCGTATTCGGGAAGCGACCCGTGTGGATGAGGAGTTCCAACCCTTCGTGGAGGAAGCTCTTAAGGGCGAGGGTAGCGCCTGGGAGATGGTTGATGGGGTTCTGAGGAAGGGCGGAAGGATTTGTGTACCACAGTTCGGCAAGCTCCGCGAGGAGTTGATGTTTGAGGCCCACTTCACCAAGTACTCCATTCACCCGGGTAGTACAAAGATGTACTTGGACTTGAAGAAGTCCTATTGGTGGCCTGGGATGAAGCGGGACGTAGCTTTGTGTGTGAGTCGGTGCCAAACTTGTGCCTTGGTGAAGGCCGAGTGTCAGAAGCCGGGCGGGTTCTTGAAGCCTCTTCCAATCCCCGAATGGAAATTTGATGACATCTCCATGGATTTTGTGCATGGGTTGCCTAGATCGCAGCAGGGTAATGATGTCATTTGGGTGATTGTGGACCGCTTGACCAAAGTGGCACACTTCATCCCAAACTGGAAGGAGGACGGTGTGGAAAAGTTGGTGGAGTTGTACGTCCGCAATATTGTACGACTCCATGGGATTCCGAAGAGTATAGTCAGCGATCGGGATGGATGTTTCACGTCTAAGGATTGGCGGTTGGTGCAGAAGAGCTTGGGCACAAAACTCAAGTTCAGTACGGCTTTTCATCCTCAAACCGATGGGCAAACTGAGAGAACGAACTGTACTTTGGAAGATATGCTAAGGATGTGCTGTAAGACCCCCTTTTTTTCTTTTTAAAACCCAGGGTCTTAGGCCCAGAACCGCCGCTTTGCGGTGACACCTTCACGTCCTGAAGGGTCATCACCACAAGGCGCCGATTCTGCCGGCCAATTCGATCACAGAAAGGTAGCACATTATTAGAAGTAAGAGCAATGCAGTCCACAATAATAAATCACATGTATATAAGATAAAATCTCCACGAAGGGAGTGTCCACAGAATAACAATAATCAGAGTACTATAAATGCGGGCTTATGCCCGATACATCATTTCCTCACTACAATCTCTCAAGCGGAAGCAAAACAGAAACTACTCAAGGTCGAGACTCACGGTCCCGGCTGTATGAACTCCGGAGCTAGACTGCCCCATCTCCAGGCGCACCGATCTCTGGGGCTGCTCCTCCATGCTGGGCTCCACGATCCCCTAAATGATGCGGTTCGAAAACCGTTAGTCATAAAGACTAAGCCCTATCATCCCCTACCCCTTCCCCCATGGCTCCTAGGTACCGAGCAGAGAGGAAGAAAGGGAAGGACATGATGGTGGAGAATAAAAGTAAACAGGTGACAGTGGACTTAATCTAGCAAGTTGTAATCGGTGAGCAGTTAATATGAATGTTATAATAGGTCTAGCAGTAAGAAAGCAAATATATGAATTTAAACCTTCACTTATGCGAGAACACATAAGCAAAAGGGGTCTTTTGCAAGGCTCCCATCGTATAAGTGTCCCATACCACTTATACCTTGGGGTGTCGGTTATCAAACAGCAATGGTTGTTATTATATATATCAAAATTAACCTTTGATTTATAAACTTGCCCACACAAGCTTATAGACCAAGGGGTCCTTTTGCAGGTCCTAATGTATACGCGTCCCATACCACTTATACTTTAGGTGTCAGGGTTTAATGAATCGATTATGCTATGACATGCGTGTGGGTATGTTGAAACATGCAAATGCAACTCACACACCCGACTCTGTGCACACAGACCTTTAGTTCCCCCTTTAGGAGCCGTTACCTCCCAGGATACCTCCGTAGTGGCGGACGGAAGCGGTGGGTTGGGCCTCGCCCACCTCAAAACCAGTAAAAGCACCACTGGTCTGACCTATCGTACGCCTCAACGCTTGGTGCAATAAGCGGACGCCTGCGTACACTTGCCGGCTGGCGCACCGGACTTCTGTTGGCGAGGTGCTAATCACCTCGCCGAGTCAACGATATCGGTGTCGGTGCAATCGAACTCCCTGATATCGTAAAACCCACCACCTTAACTTTTTCCTATTTTATGCACATGCAAGTTTAATCGTACACACACAAAAACTGAGCCGAAGCTCCCCGGACCAAAACGTCCGTCTCCAAACCAACCGAGCCGAAGCTCCCCGGACCCATACGTCCGTCTCCAAACCAACCGAGCCGAAGCTCTCATCAATCTTCCTGTGCCAACAGTGTTTGTGAAAGGTGCAGCCCTAGTTACTAAGTTACTCTTGTCGGTTTGTTATTACAGTTTACGTTAGCCCAGGACTGCCCCCGGTATTCCCCGTGAAGGGCTCTCAAGGGGCACTAGGAACCAAGACGGCGGCATTACGGCCCGAAGTTCCCTTTCGCAAGGCACTTATTGTTATTGGTTGATCTCCCTTAACCTGATTCCCTTCTCATATTACGTTAGACTATCCTAGGGTGATTTTTAACCTTCCTCTCTTCGGGAAAAGCGATCTTTCGCCGAACCCGAGCACCTCTTAACTCTAGCTATCACCACTTCTCGCTACTCTTTATATCTTCCTACTGCGATTTCCTCCACTATTGCCCACCCAGACAAAATGATTAACTCCAATATCTTCCTCAGATCATGTCCTATTGCAATTCACAAATTTGTTATATGCTGACCGATCTAGACTATATGTCGAACCGGTTATGCTATGATCTAATACTCATCCAAATGCCCTAAATTATTTATTGGGGACTTATCATGATATAATTAGCCTAAATCCAGAAAATGGTAATTTTCCTAATTTATCTGATGTTTAATTAAATTCCCCGAGAGTCCCAAGGGCTACCGGTTTGAACATGAACTACCCTAAGTAATCATGCAAGATGTCCAGCAAATTTATGATAAATAGTAGGTTATCTCAATAGGTTAAATCCTAAGTATCATAATTTTTCTATCATCAAAAGGGCATGAAAACTATTTTAGAAATAATCTCTAACTTCTGTTGTTTATGAATCAAGTACAGAAAATATTCTTCCAAAAATTATAAATAATTTATGCCATGCATAAAAAGGCATAAAATTAGCACTGGACAAGTTTCATAATTTTCCAGCAAGTATTTTATCCATAATTAATTTTTAAACAATAAAACCACTTTCTAATATCTGTGAACAAAGTACTAGATTTACTCAACATAAAATTCTATAAAAATTCAGGGATCAATGTTCTACTAGTTAAGATCTAAATCCAGAATTTTAACTGATTATAACTAATTTAAACCCTCCAAATATTTGAAACAACAAATCGGGCTAATAATCCTTTAACACATGAAGTATAATATTTATTAATCATAAAATTCCAGGAAAATTAACATAAGTCTAAAACATCCTAAAACTCCCTCCTCGCGAGTTTCATAATTTTTAGATTAGATGTAGTGCTTAAAATAACTAAATTACATGTTTATCCTAATCCAAAATCTCAACTTTCGAGGTACCTAATTACCTCCAATTCCTTCACTATTTCAACCAGAGGGTTTTCAGCATATCATCCCACTCTCCTCCAAGTTTCAAGGGCATACAAGAGCTTTTGCTCATATGTCCTTCACAAACCTCAAACTCCCACCCACTGGATTTGAGCCGATCTCTTAGGGTAAAACCCACCCTAATCCACACCATGTTACCCAAGAGGGTAGACATAGACTCAACAAATCAGTGGTCACAACACCAGCCTCATTTGAGGAGATTTGTCCACTACATTTCCAATCGTACTTTTCCCCATAGTATCCCTCACCAAGACCTATCTAGGACTTGATACTTCCCTATTCAAAACTCAACCAATTGAGTAGAAATTTTGTACAGATCTTAACATTGATGCCAGGGACCATCACCCAAAATTTGGGGGAGTTTGGACTTAATTTCATCTCTTAATTAATTTTATAATGTTTATTAAAATTTTACAAAAACTTTAGGCAAAGTTCTCCAAAAATTCTCATTTTTGGACAGCCTCTCGATATACATATTATAGATCTCCAGTCCAAATTTCAAGTCATTTGGACATGTTATGAACCGTGGGCAACCATTTCAATTTCTGGTAAGCCTAGGTCTTGATCCCACCAAAATGGGTGCTGTGGTCAAACCACTCACCCAAATTGAACAAAATCAATTTTAAATTAAAGTAGACCCAAAGGGCTACAACTTTTGTGACTGGTCATTTTTCCTAATTCGGCCCCTAAATACCTCGTTTTGCTGCATCAAAATGTGCCCATCTAAGTATATTTTCCTTATAAATTATTTACATAATTTATATATTATAAAACAGTTTTTACTGTTCATCTTCTACAGAACCCGAAAACCAGACACAGAAAACCATTTTTCCTGTAAGATTTCCGTGATCCGTCGCCGGCCGGCCGGTCACTTCCCTGGCCAGCCACCACCACCACCACCTCCGTTGAGGCGATGGCTAGCGGTCGGCGGTGGTTTGGCCGCCGGAGGTGGCGGTTTCCGGCGAACTCAAAAATACCTTTTTCATGGTTTTCCCATGAAAACGAGAGATGGGTCCGGCTCCGTTGAGCGCGAACTTCCTTTCTAAGAATCCTAAGATCTACCCATGAAAGAGAAGGAGCAGAGGAGGACCTTGTTCGCGGTTTGAAGGCGAGATGAACGACGGGGTGCCATGGCGCAGTGGTGGCGTAGCCGAACTTCTCCTACAGCAAGAACAAAGATCTGATCCATTTGCTTGAGCGTGTAAACTTCTCCTCTTGCCCCAAGTGGGCTTTTATAAGTCAGCATGTGGGGAGGTGAAAGGGTAAAGCCTTAATGGTCATGAAGGCTCCTCCTAATAACATTTCGGTTACAGTGAAGGGATAAGGAACGGTGGAAGATGAACAGGTGTGTCCAGTTGGCGGTTTCCTATTGGACCACATCTTCCTCCTTTATTATATAATTACAGAAGGAAAAACGGCCTGTAATTACTCCTGGTGTAACTTCCCATACCAGCATTTATTTCCACACGTGTTAGAATAATTTCGGCCCTGAACCGTCGTTCCGGCCAATGTCACGGGCGTGACACATAGGTCACGGGCGTGACAGGCCCAGGTGATAATTTTGGGGTCGACGATCGTCGAATTGAGATCGACGGTCGTCCAAAGGTGGTCACGCACTAGGTCACGGGCGTGACACCTAGGTCACGGGCGTGACAGGCCCGAACGGCAAATTCTGAGGTCGACGAGCGTCGAACTGAGATCGACGGTCGTCGAAGGCTGGTCACGCCCTAGGTCACGGGCGTGACACTTAGGTCACGGGCGTCACAGGCCCGGGTTCAATTTCGACGATCGTTTTACGGAGATCGACGATCGTCGAAGGAGTCACGCCCCTGGTCACGGGCGTGACACTTTGGTCACGGGCGTGACATGTCCGGGCTGCAAGGTTGACGATCGTCTCACGGAGATCGACGATCGTCGAAGGAGTCACGCCCTTGGTTACGGGCATGAAACCTTGGTCACGGGCGTGACATGCCCCGGCAGCACGTTCGACGATCGTCTCACGGAGATCGACGATCGTCGAAGGAGTCACGCCCTAGGTCACGGGCGTGTCCAACCCGTGACCCGAAGTCTCGGTCGATTTATTTCAATTTTTGGGCTTCCTAGGGTTCTCTCACGACCAACCGACTCCTAGGGGTCTAGCCGAAAATGGGATGTTACAAATCCCAATAAACAAAACAAAATTTTCGTCCCCGAAATTGAGGTTGAGCCTATGGGGATTTCTATCGGAATAAATTAAACTGGTAACATCCCATACGATCTTTCTATTGGGTTCAGGTGACTGTTCGTTTGATAACGAAGACAATCTCCCCAATAAACAAAAGATTAGCCCCTACCTTTCTGATTGAGTGCGCATACCTAGGTCCTGAATTTTCCTTATCTAGTCTTAACTGTCCCAAACAAGAAGGAAATCTATAGTATACCGAGAGGTGGTGAGATGTACCAGACTGAACAACTCCGGGTATCTTTGCCTCATCAGATCCTGCGGTTCCCAGGTGTGCTCCTCCTAACCGTGGTTTCTCCACAGAACCTTGACTAAGGGGATCTTTTTGCGACGCAAGATCCGTACTCCTTTGTCGTCGATCCGAACCGGCTCCAAGTGAACAGATCGGTCTGAAGCTACCGGCCCTTCGGTGGTCGAAATCCGCTGCTCCGGGCGTAGTAGAGCCCTTCTCAGCGAAGAAATGTGGAAGACGTCGTGTAGAGCTGCCAGCTCTGGCGGCAACTCTAGCCTGTAGGCTAGGGGTCCGATCCGCTCCAGGATCCGGTAAGGGCCAATATACCTAGGGCTGAGCTTCTTCCTCCGACCGCGCACCCGTGAGACTCCGTGCATGGGCCGGATCTTTAAGAACACTCGATATCCTACCCGAAACTCCACCTGGCGATGTCGGGCGTCATAGTATTTAGCATGTCTGCTCTGCGCCTCCAACATCCTATCTCTGATCAGTCTCACCTGAGCCTCGGTGTCTTCAACAAAATCCGATCCCAACACTTTCGGATCCTCGTCTTGAACCCAAGAAAGCGGGGTCCTACATTTTCTTCCATACAAGGCTTCATAAGGCGCCATCCTGATGCTGGACTGGTAGCTGTTGTTATAGGAGAACTCGACCAACGGTAACATCTTCTCCCACGGCTCCCCTCGGTCCAGTATACACAGTCGTAGTAAATCCTCCAAGGTCCGGTTGGTGCGCTCTGTCTGCCTGTCCGTCTGAGGGTGGAAGGCCGTGCTAAAAGTCAACCGGGTGCCCAAATATGCCTGCACTGACCGCCACTCCCTGGATGTAAACCGTCCATCGCGGTCCGACACTATCGTCCGGGGCACGCCATGATATCGGATGTATTGCTCCACGAACTTCCGTACCAGCACTCCCACCGAGTCATCCTTCCTGATCGGTACAAAGCGGGCCACCTTCGTCAAACGATCAACAATCACCCAGATCGAGTCGTTCCCTGTCCGAGACCGGGGAAGACCATGTATAAAATCCATAGCTATATCATCGAACTTCCACTCTGGCACCGGGAGTGGCTGCAACAATCCTGCGGGGTTCTTGCACTCCACCTTCACCAACTGACACGCCTCGTAATGGGTCATGAAGTACGTAATGTACTTCTTCATGCCCGGCCAAAACATCATCTTCTTCAGATCAGCGGTCATCTTTGTGATCCCCGGGTGCACAGAGTACCGACTGCAATGCGCCTCCGTCATAATATCCTCTCAGATCTGGCCTCCTGCGGGTATATATACTCTGCCTCTGAAATGTAGCATACCATCTCTCAGGGAATAATCTCCTGTCTAACCCTCCTCTAAGGCTCGGAACATCGGCTCTGCCCACGCATCTGTCCTCTGTCCGTCCCGAATGCGATCCCAAATATCGTCTATGGCCACCATCGATGTCAGATACTCCCTATACAGCTCTGGATCATCCTCGGACACTAGGGATATCTGCATATCTCTGAATGACCGGAGTAGCTCCATGGACATAACTTGCGGCCCAGCTTCGGAAGTGGCCGCTCTCCGACTCAAAGCGTCGGCCACCACGTTTGCCTTCCCTGGATGGTAGTGCATCTCATACTGATAGTCTGCTAAGAACTCTACCCAGCGCCTCTGCCTGATATTCAGCTCCTTCTGTGTGTCTACGTATTTCAGGTTCTTGTGGTCGGAGTAGATGTCGCAGTGGACTCCATAAAGATAATGGCGCCAGACCTTCAGAGCAAAAACGACCGCTCCCATCTCAAGGTCGTGCACTGGGTAGTTCTTCTCATGGGTCTTCAGCTGGCGGGAGGCATATGCTATGACGTGTCCGTTCTGCATCAGCACTGCTCCCATCCCCTGGTATGATGCGTCGGTGTACACCTGGAATCCTTCCTTTCCCAATGGAAGGGCCAGAATAGGGGCTGAGATGAGTCGGTCCTTCAGCTCCTGGAAAGCCGCCTGGCACTGCGGGGTCCAAACGAAAGGTGCCTCCTTCTTCGTCAACGATGTGAGGGGGAGGGCAATCTGAGAGAATCCCTCCACGAACTTCCGGTAGTAACCAGCAAGTCCCAAGAAACTTCGTACATCGGTGGCTGTCTTCAACTGCGGCCAATCTCGAACTGCCCGAATCTTTGCCGGATCCACTGCCAACTCGGCTCCGCTGATAATGTGGCCTAGGAAGGCCACCTCCTTCAACCAAAACTGACACTTGCTGAATTTTTCATAAAGGCGATGCTCCCGCAACCTCTCCAGAGTGAGTGCCAGATGCCGAGTGTGCTCCTCCTCCATCCTAGAGTAGATCAGGATGTCATCTATGAATACTATGACGAACACATCCAAGTAGGCCTCGAAAACCCGGTTCATGAGACTCATGAACTCCGACGGAGCATTCGTGAGCCCGAAGGGCATCACGGTGAACTCATACAGGCCATATCTGCTACTGAAGGCCGTCTTCGGGATATCCTCCTCCTGGATCCGTAGCTGGTAGTATCCTGACCTCAAGTCCAGCTTCGAGAAATAATGGGCTCCCTCCAGCTGGTCGAACAATTCATCTATCCGTGGGAGCGGATAGGTATTCCGGACGGTCAGCCTGTTTAGTGCTCGATAATCGATGCACAGGCGGAGTGTCCCATCCTTCTTCTTCATGAATAGGACCGGTGCTCCCCATGGCGAGGAACTCGGTCTAACAAATCCTGCCTTAACCAATTCCTGCAACTGAGTCCGAAACTCTGCCAACTTCTTTGGGGCCATTCGATAAGGGGCCCTAGATGCCGGCTTGGCCCCCGGCACAAGCTGTATCTGAAAATCCTGCTCTCGGTGTGGAGGTAGTCCTGGCAGTTTCTCTGGAAAGATGTCAGCAAAATCTCGCACCACCGGGATGTCTGTCACCGACTCCTTAACTTCCGCCATCTCAAATAGAATCTGATAGACCTCCTCTCCCTACAGATGGGCCTTAACGGCCTGTACCGAAGATAAGAGTATACGAGAGACAGGTCTTATACCTTCGATGGTAATGAAAGAGTCCCCGTGTCTCACGGTGATCCTCTTTGCCTGGCAGTCAATCTGGGCATGGTTCCAGTGTAGCCATACCATGCCCAGGATCAGGTCGTAGTCTGTCAGCTTCAAAATCGTCGCTGGAGCCTCGAATGCCTTTCCACCAATTTCTGCCTCCATATTGCAGTGATCCGTGGTAAGGAGCTCAGATTTATCTGGTAGTCGCACCCTCATCCTCGAGCCTGTGAACCGCTCCACGCCTTCCAGTCCTTCTACGAATGTCTCCGACACAAAGGAGTGAGTAGCTCCAGTATCGAACAGCGTGCGGGCCGGCTTGCCGCTGATGAAGACTATACCTGGGGTGATTAGATATCTTAGGGTTCTATAGTGAGTTTTACTTTCCTTGCTAATCTATCTAGTGCGATTCAAAGTTTTAACCATTGAAAGGGAAATTCTACGAAAATAAAGAGGCATTGCAGCGTACCTGCTATGACCTGCTCCGGGTTCCGAGGCTGCGCAAGGTCCAGGGCATATACCTGCTCCCTTTCCTGTCTACGATCTCCCCCCTGGTATCCACGACCGCGGCCGCGTCCTCGACCTCCGTAATGCTGAGCTGGTGGGCCGCCCTGTGGTGCTGGAGGTGGTGCCCCCCTCATGGGGCAATTCCTCCGAATGTGCCCAATCTGATGACAAAGGAAGCACTCTGGTGGGGGATACGCCATTCCCCCGGGTCTCGGCATCTCCTGCATCCGAAGAGGTATAGGGGCCAATATCACTTGTTCCCTCGACTCCTGCCTCACGTCCTGACGAGGTTGGTCCTCTGTCCTCCTCCCCTCTGGTACAGCACCTCGCCGCTGGTCATTTCTACCTCTCCGTCCCTGATCCTCTACTGGTCGTTTCCGGCCCCGGGTGGCGTGCCAATCTGCCTCAATCCTTTTTGTCATCTCCAAAATCCGGGAGATGGGCCCGTCAGATACAAACAACAAAGCCTCCCTCAAGTCCTCCCGCAGGCCCTTATAGAACCTCCTGATATACCCTGCTTCGTCCAGCTGGTAGGAATCTGCGTATCGAGCCAGATGGTAGAACTCTCGATGGTACTCCACCACGGTCCGGGTGCCCTGCTTCAGCTGTAAGAACCGCTCCTCCAAATCATCCCTAGCCGACTGCGGAACGAAATGCTCCAGCAGTGCGTCCCTGAACTCCTCCCAAGTAACCTCCGCAACCTCCCTATCAGTAAATGTCGTATCCAACAGCGTCTTCCACCACCTCTTTGCATGGGACTCCAGGCAAGAGACAACCAGAGCCACCCTCTCCTCCCAGGGACACCGTATCCCGGTCAGCATCTCGTACATGATATCTAGCCACTCTTCCGTCCGAACAGCCGACTCTGTCCCCAAATAGGACGGGGGAGAAAGACCCCGGAAGATACTCAGCCAGTTGGCCCCCGGGTTTGGCTGCGGGGCCGGAACCTGCTGGGCCCTGAAAGCCTCCAGGATGGCAGTCAGGGTTTGTCCCATGTCTGACTGAAGGAAAGGAGTGGGGACCGGTGGGGGTGGTGCAACATCCTGAGCCTGTTGAACTCCACCTTGTGGCGTAGTCCGTGTTGGAGGCTGCGTAACAAAAACACACACTGAGAAAACGTTCAAATATTACATAAAGGTGGACAATTTATATGTGATCCCCATATGGGCACACCACTGCTTCCGCTGCTTAGTTTGTCCCCAAACTAAACTCGAGCGGGGGTGACCCAGGGTTAGTGGACTGCTGCTTTTCCGATCGAGGTTTCCTCTGATACCACTTGTAAGACCCCCTTTTTTTCTTTTTAAAACCCGGGGTCTTAGGCCCAGAACCGCCGCTTTGCGGTGACACCTTCACGTCCTGAAGGGTCATCACCACAAGGCGCCGATTCTGCCGGCCAATTCGATCACAGAAAGGTAGCACATTATTAGAAGTAAGAGCAATGCAGTCCACAATAATAAATCACATGTATATAAGATAAAATCTCCACAAAGGGAGTGTCCACAGAATAACAATAATCAGAGTACTATAAATGCGGGCTTATGCCCGATACATCATTTCCTCACTACAATCTCTCAAGCGGAAGCAAAACAGAAACTACTCAAGGTCGAGACTCACGGTCCCGGCTGTATGAACTCCGGAGCTAGACTGCCCCATCTCCAGGCGCACCGATCTCTGGGGCTGCTCCTCCATGCTGGGCTCCACGATCCCCTAAATGATGCGGTTCGAAAACCGTTAGTCATAAAGACTAAGCCCTATCATCCCCTACCCCTTCCCCTATGGCTCCTAGGTACCGAACGGAGAGGAAGAAAGGGAAGGACATGATGGTGGAGAATAAAAGTAAACAGGTGATAGTGGACTTAATCTAGCAAGTTGTAATCGGTGAGCAGTTAATATGAATGTTATAATAGGTCTAGCAGTAAGAAAGCAAATATATGAATTTAAACCTTCACTTATGCGAGAACACATAAGCAAAAGGGGTCTTTTGCAAGGCTCCCATCGTATAAGTGTCCCATACCACTTATACCTTGGGGTGTCGGTTATCAAACAGCAATGGTTGTTATTATATATATCAAAATTAACCTTTGATTTATAAACTTGCCCACACAAGCTTATAGACCAAGGGGTCCTTTTGCAGGTCCTAATGTATAAGCGTCCCATACCACTTATACTTTAGGTGTCAGGGTTTAATGAATCGATTATGCTATGACATGCGTGTGGGTATGATGAAACATGCAAATGCAACTCACACACCCGACTCGGTGCACACAGACCTTTAGTTCCCCCTTTCGGAGCCGTTACCTCCCAGGATACCTCCGTAGTGGCGGACGGAAGCAGTGGGTTGGGCCTCGCCCACCTCAAAACCAGTAAAAGCACCACTGGTCTGACCTATCATACGCCTCAATGCTTGGTGCACTAAGCGGACGTCTGCGTACTCTTGCCGGCTGGCGCACCGGACTTCTGTTGGCGAGGTGCTAATCACCTCGCCGAGTCAACGATATCGGTGTCGGTGCAATCGAACTCCCCGATATCGTAAAACCCACCACCTTAACTTTTTCCTATTTTATGCACATGCAAGTTTAATCGTACACACACAAAAACCGAGCCGAAGCTCCCCGGACCAAAACGTCCGTCTCCAAACCAACCGAGCCGAAGCTCCCCGGACCCATACGTCCGTCTCCAAACCAACCGAGCCGAAGCTCTCATCAATCTTCCTGTGCCAACAGTGTTTGTGAAAGGTGCAGCCCTAGTTACTAAGTTACTCTTGTCGGTTTGTTATTACAGTTTACGTTAGCCCAGGACTGCCCCCGGTATTCCCCGTGAAGGGCTCTCAAGGGGCACTAGGAACCAAGACGGCGGCAATACGGCCCGAAGTTCCCTTTCGCAAGGCACTTATTGTTATTGGTTGATCTCCCTTAACCCGATTCCCTTCTCATATTACGTTAGACTATCCTAGGGTGATTTTTAACCTTCCTCTCTTCGGGAAAAGCAATCTTTCGCCGAACCCGAGCACCTCTTAACTCTAGCTATCACCACTTCTCGCTACTCTTTATATCTTCCTATTGCGATTTCCTCAACTATTGCCTACCCAGACAAAATGATTAACTCCAATGTCTTCCTCAGATGATGTCCTATTGCAATTCACAAATTTGTTATATGCTGACCGATCTAGACTATATGTCGAACCGGTTATGCTATGATCTAATACTCATCCAAATGCCCTAAATTATTTATTGGAGACTTATCATGATATAATTAGCCTAAATCCAGAAAATGGTAATTTTCCTAATTTATCTGATGTTTAATTAAATTCCCCGAGAGTCCCAAGGGCTACCGGTTTGAACATGAACTACCCTAAGTAATCATGCAAAATGTCCAGCAAATTTATGATAAATAGTAGGTTATCTCAATAGGTTAAATCCTAAGTATCATAATTTTTCTATCATCAAAAGGGCATGAAAACTATTTTAGAAATAACCTCTAACTTCTGTTGTTTATGAATCAAGTACAGAAAATATTCTTCCAAAAATTATAAATAATTTATGCCATGTAGATAAAGGCCTAAAATTAGCACTGGCCAAGTTTCATAATTTTCCAGCAAGTTTTTTATCTATAATTAATTTTTAAACAATAAAACCCCTTTCTAATATCTGTGAACAAAGTACTAGATTTACTCAACATAAAATTCTATAAAAATTCAGGGATCAATGTTCTACTAGTCAAGATCTAAATCCAGAATTTTAACTGATTATAACTAATTTAAAATCTCCAAATATTTGAAACAACAAATCGGGCTAATAATCCTTTAACACATGAAGTATAATATTTATTAATCATAAAATTCCAGGAAAATTACCATAAGTTTAAAACATCATAAAACTCCCTCCTCCAGAGTTTCATAATTTTTAGATTAGATGTAGTGCTTAAAATAACTAAATTACATGTTTATCCTAATCCAAAATCTCAACTTTCGAGGTACCTAATTACCTCCAATTCCTTCACTATTTCAACCAGAGGGTTTTCAGCATATCATCCCACTCTCCTCCAAGTTTCAAGGGCATACAAGAGCTTTTGATCCTATGTCCTTCACAAACCTCAAACTCCCACTCACTGGATTTGAGCCGATCTCTTAGGGTAAAACCCACTCTAATCCACACCATGTTACCCAAGAGGGTAGACATAGACTCAACAAATCAGTGGTCACAACACCAGCCTCATTTGAGGAGATTTGTCCACTGCATTTCCAATCGTACTTTTCCCCATAGTATCCCTCACCAAGACCTATCTAGGACTTGATACTTCCCTATTCAAAACTCAACCAATTGAGTAAAAATTTTGTACAGATCTTAACATTGATGTCGGGGACCATCACCCAAAATTTGGGGGAGTTTGGACTTAATTTCATCTCTTAATTAATTTTATAATGTTTATTAAAATTTTACAAAAACTTTAGGCAAAAGTTCTCCAAAAATTCTCATTTTTGGACAGCCTCTCGATATACATATTATAGATCTCCAGTCTAAATTTCAAGTCATTTGGACATGTTATGAACCGTGGGCAACCATTTCAATTTCTGGTTAGCCTAGGTCTTGATCCCACCAAAATGAGTGTTGTGGTCAAACCACTCACCCAAATTGAACAAAATCAATTTTAAATTAAAGTAGACCCAAAGGGCTACAACTTTTGTGACTGGTCATTTTTCCTAATTCGGCCCCTAAATGCCTCGTTTTGCAGCATCAAAATGTGCACATCTAAGTATATTTTCCTTATAAATTATTTACATAATTTATATATTATAAAACAGTTTTTTCTGTTCATCTTTTACAGAACCCGAAAACCAGACACAGAAAACCATTTTTCCTGTAAGCTTTCCGTGATCCGTCGTCGGCCATCCGGTCACTTCCCTGGCCAGCCACCACCACCACCACCTCCGTTGAGGCGATGGCTAGCGGTCGGCGGTGGTTTGGCCGCCGGAGGTGGCGGTTTCCGGCGAACTCAAAAATACCTTTTTCATGGTTTTCCCATGAAAACGAGAGATGGGTCCGGCTCCGTTGAGCGTGAACTTCCTTTCTAAGAATCCTAAGATCTACCCATGAAAGAGAAGGAGCAGAGGAGGACCTTGTTCGCGGTTTGAAGGCGAGATGAACGACGGGGTGCCATGGCGCAGGGGTGGCGTAGCCGAACTTCTCCTACAGCAAGAACAAAGATCTGATCCGTTTGCTTGAGCGTGTAAACTTCTCCTCTTGCCCCAAGTGGGCTTTTATAAGTCAGCATGTGGGGAGGTGAAAGGGTAAAGCCTTAATGGTCATGAAGGCTCCTCCTAATAACATTTCGGTTATAGTGAAGGGATAAGGAACGGTGGAAGATGAACAGGTGTGTCCAGTTGGCGGTTTCCTATTGGACCACATCTTCCTCCTTTATTATATAATTACAGAAGGAAAAACGGCCTGTAATTACTCCTGGTGTAACTTCCCACACCAGCATTTATTTCCACGCGTGTTAGAATAATTTCGGCCCTGAACCGTCGTTCCGGCCAATGTCACAGGTGTGATACATAGGTCACGGGCGTGACAGGCCCGGGCGATAATTTTGGGGTCGATGATCGTCGAATTGAGATCGATGGTCGTCGAAGGGTGGTCACGCCCTAGGTCACGGGCGTGACACCTAGGTCACGGGCGTGACAGGCCCGAACGGCAAATTCTGAGGTCGACGAGCGTCGAACTGAGATCGACGGTCGTCGAAGGCTGGTCACGCCCTAGGTCACGGGCGTGACACTTAGGTCACGGGCGTGACAGGCCCGGGTTCAATTTCGACGATCGTTTTACGGAGATCAACGATCGTCGAAGGAGTCACGCCCCTGGTCACGGGCGTGACACTTTGGTCACGGGCGTGACATATCCGGGCTGCAAGGTCGACGATCGTCTCACGGAGATCGACGATCGTCGAAGGAGTCACGCCCTTGGTCACGGGCGTGACACCTTGGTCACGGGCGTGACATGCCCCGGCAGCACGTTCGACGATCGTCTCACGGAGATCGACGATCGTCGAAGGAGTCACGCCCTAGGTCACGGGCGTGATGGGTCGGTCACGGGCATGACCAACCCGTGACCCGAAGTCTCGGTCGATTTATTTCAATTTTTGGGCTTCCTAGGGTTCTCTCACGACCAACCGACTCCTAGGGGTCTAGCCGAACATGGGATGTTACATGTGCACTCTCGACTTCGGCAAGAAGTGGGAGGATCACCTCTTCATGGTGGAGTTTGCGTATAACAATAGCTACCAAGCTAGTTTCAAGATGGCGCCATATGAAGCTCTTTATGGGAGGCGGTGTCGAACACCGATGTCTTGGACAGAGGCGGGAGACGCAAAGCTTTTGGGGAAAGAAGTGGTAGCCGACGCTAGTGAGCTAGTGAGGACCATCCAAGAGCGCATGAAGGTAGCTCAAGATCGGCAGTCGAAGTATTTCAATGCTCGGTACAGGCATGTGGAATTCGCGGTGGGTGACTGGGTGTACCTCAAGATCAAGCCATTCAAAGGCGTTTCACGAGTTCGCCGACTCAAGAAGCTGAGTCCGAGATTTTTGGGACCATTCAAGGTCATCGAGCGAGTGGGAGAGGCAGCGTATCGGTTGGCGTTGTCCACGGAGCTAAGTAGTTTGCATGACGTTTTTCACGTCTTCGTCTTGAGGAAAGCCTTGTTAGAGGCCAGCGTGGTGATTGAACCGGCGGCGGTGCCGGTAGAGGAATACTTGAGGACGCGAGTACGTCCTGTCGGGATAGAAGATTCGGAGGTTCGACAACTGCGGAACAAGGAGGTCCGACTCGTAAAGGTCCGTTGGGACAATTGTGGCTGCGAGGAGCTCTCATGGGAGCGAGAGCAGGCCATGCTGGAGGAGTACCCCGAGCTTTTCTCCTTAGGTATCGTTTAGAATTTGTGTTCTTTCCATGTTTTAAATTTCGGGACGAAATTCTTTTAAGGGGGGAGAATTGTAACACCCCAAAATGTTGTAGGAGCGACGGGGATCGCTTTTGGCCAAGTTAAATTTTGTGGAGCAGGTGACACGGGTCCCGACACGGCCGTGTCGGAGGCCGTGTCGGCCGTGACGAGCTCGGTCGTCGAGATGGCCGTGTGGTCGACCATGTTAAGGTCGACGATAGTCGAGTATGGAACACGGCCAGGCACACGGCCGTGTCCCAAGCCGTGTAGCATCGAGTAGTTTCGAACTTTGCTGAGGTATTGTACACGGGGCAAGACACGGGTCCGGACACGCCCGTGTCCCAGGTGACACGGGCGTGTCAGGGGCCGTGTCAGAGGCCGTGTACTTCTCTGATTGAAAATGTTGAAAACGGGTGCCGTCACACGGGTCACGACACGGCTGTGTGGAGCGAGACACGGCCGTGTCGAAGGCCGTGTCAGGAGCCATGTGCTGGTTTTCAAATCGGTCGAGACGGCGAATGGCTAACACGGCCATGCACACGGCCGTGTTACAACCCGTGTTCGGCCCAGATTTTCTATTTTGGGTTCCGATCGTGGTCGTTCGTTCTTTTCTTTGGAAGATCCAACGGTGGGGAGCCTCCCTGGGTGGTTTAAGGCCGGGAATAGGGTTCCAAACCCTCATTCCCCACTTTCTTTTATCTCTCTAAGTTCTAGAGAGAAGGGAGAGCAAGGAGGCCAAGTTCCGGCCGCCGGCGAAGCTTCGGAGGTCCGTTTCGCGAGCGGAGTTCAGATCCGCGAAGGTGGGAGCGTTGCGGTGGTGTTCATCCGAGCAAATCTTCTCCATGGCTAGGAAGAGGGGACGGAAGGTAACGACACTTCTCCTCTCAGTTTTTAGGATTTAGGATGCATGAATAGCATCCCCTTCCTTTCGTGTTTTGAGCACCGGATCTCTCAAATGAGAGGGATTCGTGTAGCCTTGGTTCAAAAGGAACCTTCGGGTTGATCGTGTTCATCCCGGCATGCTTGCATTAGAGATCCGCTCCGTTAGCGGATTAGGCATTATGGGTGAAGCTGTGGTCGCGACCAATAGTCCGACCCGGTGATGTTGCATAGCGAGCTTCGGTAGAAAATCCGTTGCGGCAATACGTCGTGGTATGTATGCGTTTTCCCCTTTTGTTTGAGTGAGTACTCGTAGTCGGAACCGGACGAGGTTAGCTCCGCTTTGTGCGGTAGATGGTTTCCTTGGAGCACGGGAAAGACACGGTGCGAGTGGCAATTGGGGTGGGGAAACCTTTGTTTGTGCTGTGCTAAGGCGCGGATATGTCTCCGTGGTCGGCTGGCTATCCCGTGACGCGCAAGTCATGTGGGGAAAGTGTCCCGGCGAGACTAGCCCTTGCGTGAGACTGACGAGAATGCCGAGCGGAGGGCAAGCCCGGGCAATGTGGCCATGAGCGGGTGGGGTCCAGCAAGGCTTCTTAGAATCGGTCAGTGTGAGACGGAACCCTGACGTGCGAAGTCAGAATATGCGGGCAAGCCCGGGGTTTAAGACCCATGTGCGGGTGGGGCCATTGCAAGGTTCCGTGTGACAGCCTGTGTGCCGTTGGGGATATGGTGTCTCCCTTTTGTTTGTGGCTTTAAGCCAATGGGGAAACGGAAGTACCCAATGTTTGATGTTGTGCTAGATACATACGAGCTAGGGTGCCCTGGGTGAAACCCGGGTTGCATTCATGTTGCATAGTAGGCCTCTTTTACTTTGTACAAAACATAGAGAACGTGTATGCTGTATGAGACATCCAAGCCTGTTTTACCGCTTTAATATATATGCTCTTTTGGTATACGAAGTATTAACTTGCAGGTGGAGTGGTACCCCGGGGTCCGTTAGGGACGGCCGGGAGGAGATGTGTTTGTTACACAGTAGAGGTCAGCCTTTGCTGACCCACGTTACTTCAAATCCTTTCAGGGCAAGGATCGCATGCAGGAGCTAGCGCGCCAGGCGAAAGGCCCTAAGCCTCATGAAGTGTTGCTGTGCTTGGCTAGTTTCTTTTCCTTGTTTTATTGATGTTGTTTGATCATGTCAGGCTTGCATGCCGAGGTAGCCTAGGAGTGCTTGGCACTTTTATATTTTTGGACTTATATTGTGTAAGGCCTTAAGGCCATTTCGATACTCTATTGTTGGTGGATAACTTCTGTCTTTTAGTTTTATGTTTCCGCTGTGTATGTCTGGAGTTTTGAATTTGGGTAGTTTCATATCATCTTTTAATACTAAAGCAGTGGTGTCCATATGTTGTGGGGCCCCGGCCAGACCCATATTATATGGTCTTTACAGGGGAGGTGTTACAGTCTCATCCAGCGGATTGGTGAAAATATCTGCAACTTACCTGTCTGTAGGAACATATTACAGATCCACATCCCCTTGCTCCACATGCTCCCGGATGAAGTGATATCTTAGCTCGATGTGCTTTGTCCGGCTGTGCGAGATTGGGTTGTTGGCAATTGCTATCGCGTTGGAGGAATCGCAAAACATTGGAATGTCTTTGACCTTCATGTTGTAGTCTTCCAGCTGATTCTTTAGCCAAAGCAACTGTGCACAACAACTGCCGGCAGAAATATATTCTGACTCGGCCGTTGAGATTGCGACATAGTTTGCTTTTTGCTACTCCATGAAATAAGTCTTCTTTCAAGGAATTGATATGTACCGGAAGTGCTTTTTCTGTCATCTTTACTACCTGCAAAGTTAGCATCTGAAAAACCAATCAGCTCACTGTCATTACTTATTGGGTACCATAAGCCAAGATTTGGTGTACATTTAAGGTTTCTCAAAATCCGCTTTGCAGCAGCGTAGTAAGATTCCTTACAGTTTACTTGGAATCTAGCACAGACACATGTAGAGAACATTATGTCTGGTCTACTAGCAGTAAGGTAGAGCAAAGATCCAACTATGCTTCTGTACATGGTTTCATCAAAATGTTTCCCTTTCTCATCCTTGTCCAGAGACATGACATAACCCATTGGAGTCCTCATTGAGGTTGCGTTCTCCATTCCGAATTTCTTAATTAGCTCTCTGGTGAACTTAGTCTGGGAGATGAAAATTCCATCTTCAGATTATTTCACCTGAAGTCCTAAGAAATACTTCAGCTCTCTCATGCTGCTCATTTCAAATTTCCCTTGCATAAGTTTTGAGAACTTTTTGCAGAGCTTGTCGTCAATAGAGCCAAATATAATGTCGTCGACATAGATTTGCACTAGCAAAATCTTGCCTTTTATTTCCCTAAGAAATAATGTCTTATCTATCATTCCCCTTTTGAACTTGTTCTCAAGGATAAAACTAAATAGCGTTTCATACCAAGCTCGAGGATCTTTTTTCAAATCGTACAGCGCTTTATAAGATAAATAAACGTAATCAGGTAGGTTAGAGTCAACAAAACCTGGGGGTTGTTCTACATACACTTCTTCCTTTATGTCACCATTAAAAAAGGCGGACTTTACGTCCATTTGATAGACAGTGAATCCCTTTAGTACAGCATACGCTAAGAACAACCAGATTGCCTCCAGCCTAGCCACTAGAGCATATGTCTGGTCGAAGTCGATTCCTTCTTCTTGACGATATCCTTTGGCGACGAGTCTGGCTTTGTTCTTTATGATCGTTCCATTATCGTCCATCTTGTTCCTGTAGACCCACTTTGTACCGATAAAATTCTTACCTTTGGGTCTTGGAACAAGTTTCAAAACTTTACAGCGCTTGAACTGGTTCAGTTCTTCTTCCATGGCCACGATCAATGATGCGTCCGAGATTGCTTCCTCGAACTTCTTTGGTAAAACCTATGAGAGGAAACTTAAATATAAATTTTCATTAGTTGTACCTCTATGAGTTCTGACACCACCCAGGGGATCTCCTATGATTTGGTCCATTGGGTGATCCTTCAGATGTCTGAGCTCTAGAGTCCTTGCATCTAGAACTTCAACCACTGGAGTGACTTCATTAACTTGGACTACTTCTTCATCTTGATCATCTACCTATCCAATAGGGGTTGGAGTAATGATCTTGATGAATTTTTCACCTTCGTCTTTGTTTGGTTCATCCAAGCTAATTACTTTCAATATTGCACCTACATCTTCAATAAGCACACTAGAAGAGTTGCTTTGCAGCAAGCTCGTCTCATTAAATACAACATGTATTGATTCCTCTACAACCAGAGTTTTTCTATTAAATATCCTATATGCCTGACTATGGCTACTATATCCTACAAAAATACCTTCAAAACTCTTCTCACAAAACTTGGTAGTGTGATACTTACCATTGTTAAGCACGAAGCATTTACAACCAAAAATTCAAAAATATGAGACAGTTGGTTTCCTACCCTTTAAAAGTTCGTAAGATGTCTTATCATGATTCTTATTTATGACTGCTCGATTTTGCACGTGGCACGCAGTGTTGACAGCTTCTGCCCAAAAGTACTCCGGTAGTGAAGCATCACTCAGCATAGTCCTGCAGGCCTCTATCAGTGTTCTGTTCCTTCTCTCAGCTACTCTATTTTGCTGTGGAGTATGAGGAGAGGAAAACACATGAAATATACCTAGGCTTCCACAAAATTATGTCATGGCCCCAGACTTGAATTCAGTTCTATTGTCACTTCTGATCTTGACTACGGAACAATTGTATTCATTCTGGATCTGCCTAACAAAATTCGTAAAGACATCAAAGATATCTGACTTGTGTTTCAAAAAGAACACCCACGCAAAGCTCGAGTAGTCATCAACAATAACCAATGTATATTCCTTGCCTCCCAAAATTCTAATTTGCAGTGGACCGAACAAGTCCACATGAAGTAGATGTAGACATCTATTTGAATCTTTGCCAATAATGCTTTTAAAAGTAGTTCTCGTTTGCTTGCCTTTCACACAAGCATGACAAAGTCTATCTTTGATGTGCCTGACCTTTAGGGCATCACGTACCAGGTTTAGTGAAAATAATTTGTTAATAGTTTTAAAATTAATATGTGTTAATCTCTTGTGTCATTGGTCAACAAGAGATGCACTATCTTTTGCTAAAAAGCACACTGATGTAGAAGAATCTTTACACATGAAGTTTAAACAAAATATATTCCTACTTCGAGTGCTAGATAGAATCGTTTCCATATTGTCAACAGACTTTATCAAGCACTTGTCAGCATGGAATTCAACTATGTATCCTTTGTCGCATAGTTGGCTTATACTTATAAGATTGTGTTCCAATCCCTCGACATAAGCTACATCTGAAAAGGATACACTACCGTTAGTGATCATACCGTAGCCTTTAGTTATTCCTCGGTCTGAACCTCCAAAAATAACCTTTTGTCCGTTCAATACTGGAGAGAAGTTCTGAAGTAGGCTTCTTGTCCCGGTCATGTGCCGAGAGCATCCACTGTCCAAATACCAGATAAGCGTTTTAGTGGCCTTTGGACATCCCTGCAATCATAATCAGTTTTACTTAGGAACCCAAACATGTTTGGGTCCTTGGTCTCGTGTTAGAACACTCCCCATACGAGGATTAGCATTATGAGTTGTCATTCTCATGTTGCCAACCTGAGGAGTTGCAACATTTCTTGGATTAAACCAACAATCGATGACAAAATGACCAATTCTGCCACAGCACCAACAGTCGAACCTGTTGTATCTTTGCCTTAGGTACCCTTGCTTGACCTTATAGGATAGTGGTCTAGCAGGGGTTGTAGTCTTGGAGTAGGAGGCTACATGATGATGGAAATCACATGATTTCTTCTCCTTTGCAGGCTTTTCCACAATGGGTTTTACCTTTGGTGCTTTCTTGAAGTTATGACCATGATCATAAGGACCATAGTCTTGAAGAATGACTTCTTCATAAGGTGCCTTAAAGACACTCTCACCAAAGTTTCTGGGGCAAGTCCATCCTTGGTAACGATACTTTGGCTCTATATAAGTAGGCTTAGTCAAGTGATCGTAGGATGAGTCAATATCAAACTCATTAGTTGGAAATATGACTTTCTTAAAGATAGTCTGATCTTGAGGGGCCTTCCCCTTTTATTTGGCCAAGGCCTTCTTGGCGGCCTTATTCCTTCTCTGAGCCTTATTCCTCCTAGAAGATTTACTAGGAGCTTCTACATGGCCTAGCCCAGCACCCTTGGCCTGAGCAGAGAACTCAGCAATAAGAGGAAGAACTACCTTGGACTTAGAGAAACCTTCAACAAGTTTCTTTTCGGCTTCTAGTAATTCTTCCAACCCCTTGATGATTTCATCCTTCAGATCAAGGTGTTTGATAGCCTTGTTGAACTCATCGACTGTAGTATCTAAGTCTTCTCTGAGTGAGTACATCTTAACGACTTCCTCTCTCAGAGAGCTTTCTACGGCCTTTAGAGACTTAATCTCTTTTGCCTGTGTTTTCACGACCTTACGATATTTGTCGTATGTCTTGATCAACTCCTTATACTGGGTCATGAGTTTAGACTAATTGTCAGAAGAGTTGTCCTCATGATCATGCTCAGAGACTTCAGATTCAGAAAGAGGAGTATGAGAGTTTACCTTCCCAGTGACCTGGGGCTCTAGTTCATCATCTATCTGAGCTATAAGCCCAAAGTAGGCTTCTTCTTCTTTTTGTTGTATGAGGACTTCTTTTCTTCTCTTTTACCACCCTCCTTTTTCTTGTGGGTCAATCAGTAATGACATGACCTGGCTTGTTACAAGAATAACAAACTATGTTAGTCGAAATATGTTTGTTAGGTTTAGAATTATACCCGTCATGTCTACTTGAGCCTTTCTTTCGTCGATCACTGTCATGTCATGATCTTTTGTATTAGGCATCCTTGCCTCTCCATTGCTTCTTTTTGTTCAAGAATTTCTTGAACTGTCTTGAGAGCAGTGAGAACTCTCCTTCAGATAGCTCTGAGCCTGAAGTGCTTGGCTCAGATGACTCCACTTAACTTTCTTCTGGAGCTGGTGCTGGTGAGGCAGCTTTGCCCTTCTTTGAACTGTCTGCCTTTAAAGCAATGGACTTTTCCTTTGAAGAGAATCGACTTTTCTCTTCTTTAGCCTTTCTTGAGTTTATCTGCAGTTCATAGGACATTAACTTGCCAAATAGATTCTGTGGGTCTGTCTCAGCTAGTTTTCCAAACTCCCGGATGGCATAGACTTTGTTGTCCCATTCCTTTGTGAGACCTCAGAAACTTATCATTCAGCTCCCAATTAGTTAAGACCCGGCCATACACTCTTAGGCCGTTGACTATCTTGAAGAAATTTTCAAAAGTCTGCAATGGTATCTTTTGGCCCTTGTTGGAAGGCTTCATACTTCTGATTTAGGAGGGACCTTCTATCATCCCTTACCTCTTCTATTCCTTCCATTAAGGTGACAAGAAACTGCCACATTTCCTTAGTAGATTGGCAATGAATCAGGTTCTGCAGCATTGGGTCATCGACTGCACTTGCTATTATATTTTTAGCTTTCTTATCCAGTGAGACAAGTGCAATCTCATCCTTGTATAGATCCATTAATTTCTTAGGTACTTGCTTAGTTGGATCTATAGTGGAGATGGTCATGGGAATGTGAGGACCTTCTTCAACAATCATGAAGATCCGGGGATCCACAACTTCCATGAAAAATTTAATCCTTTCTTTCCACATGGGAAAGTTTTTCTTGGTGCACAGAGGAAGCTTAGCAAAATCTTTACCCTTGTCCATGCTTGGCAAATTCTCAAAAGACAACTGAAGAGGAAATTGATCAAGGTGTAAACCTTTTAATAACCAACCTCCCTCTGATACCAATTGAAGGAGTTCAGTTGTCTACCTAAATCACCTAGAGGGGGGTGAATAGGTGAGTTGTGCGTCTATTTGCGGAATAAAAAAATTTACGATCTTGCACACAAATCAACCAAGCAAACACAGACGACAAAAGATTTATAATGGTTCCCTAATCTTGGGTACGTCCACTTTCCCTCACCAATCTAGTAAACCACTAGAATCGGCTACTCCACTATCTCGGATTGAAAATTAATCCTACGTCTCGGAACCAAGTTCCTACAATCTCAATCCAAATGGATCTACACTCGGAAGATAAAACTTCCTACAACTCGGAGAAAAATCTCCTACAAGAATTGATAATCAAAAATTGAAAATACAAACAAATGATCTTCGAATCTTGAGATGTTCTGGCTGGATATTCTTCTTTGAGAGTTGCGGCTTTATCACATTTATTAAAGAAGAACTCACGGCTAGAACTAGATCTGAAGATTTTCTTTTGACTTCACCCGATTGGTATGTTGATGGAGAAAGAGAAACTATCACGATCAGGAAATCAATCTTTGTCTGAATCCTTTGAATCGGAAACCCTTACTCTTGCGCGATGAAGATCTGCGACGGCGGCGGGTCTCGTTTTGGAAAAACAGAGAGGATTCAACGACTTGGGAAAATTATGACAGCGTGTAGATCCTTCATATTCTTGGTATTAGGGTTAGTCGATTGACATGACTTTATATAGGATCTCTCTAACATTCATAATTAGTCTTAATGATGTACACGTGGACCAGTCAAAACAAGTGATTCGAAAATCCCGTCATTCTGGTCTTAACAGAAGTTTTTGCAGAAAATGACTTACGTTTCTCGAGAAGAATGATATTTCTCGAGAAGTAATGTTTATTACTCGAGAAGAAGACAAAGGATTACTCGAGACAACATTTTTGCTAAACTGAACTTCAGTTCTCGAGAAAGAAGAATACTACTCGAGAACTAAGAATTGCTTCTCGAGAAAAGGCAGCCAATGGCGTTGAGTCAGGTCTTAGCACTCAACGCTCTCAACGCTTTTACTATTGAGTACTCGAGTACTGTCTGAATTTCCCGAGAACAAAGAAACGGATTACTCGAGAACGACAATTGATTTATTGAGAGAAGGAAAGTTTCTCAAGAACTAGGATTAGCATTTCTCGAGAACTAAGAGTTGTTCTCGAGAACTGCACTTAGAAAATTTTCTGATATAACAAATCAGTACTCGAGAAGTAGAGAAGGAGTCTACTCGAGAACTAAACTTAGTTTCTTGATAACTAAGTTAGCACTACTTGAGAAATAAGGATAATACTCGAATAATGTTATTGACTACTCGAGAACTCTCAAATATACTACTCGAGAACTAAACTTCTATTTCTCGAGAACTAAAGGACTACTCGAGAAAAGGACTTAGAGAATTTTTGTTTTTTAAGAAAACTTTTCTTCTGACTAATCTCAACACCAACATCTCATCTCTTGATCCAAATGCTTTAAAATGGAGTGTATCCCAATAGAGAGGCTACACATGAGTCAACACCTTCGATCACACAATGAGGAATTACATTGTATGGTCCTGTGTTTATGACCCACTATAGACTGACATTGGTCTACACTTAGCAATAAAGTCCTACAAACACATAACTAAAATAGAGGATCAAATAAAACTTAATTCATCTTAGTTCAAGGGTTACTTCATACAAATCTGGGTTATTGTGGATGCAATACCCAACAACAACCCAGACAACTTTTCTAGAAATACATCAGCAAAGTCCCGCACCACCGGGATACTAGCAATGGAATCCTTGGCCTTGGCCATCTCAAACAGCACCTGATAGACCTCATCTCCCTACAGGTGGGCCTTGACGGCCTGAATAGAAAAGAGTAGAAGGCGAGAAGCTGGGACAATACCTTCGAAGGTCGGGTAAGTGTCTTCATATCTCAGTACGACCCTTGTTACTGGGCAATCAATCTGCACATAGTTCCAGGTGAGCCATGTCATGCCCAGGACGAGATCAAAATTTGGCATCCTCAAAATTATTTTCGGGGCCTCGAAGGTTACACCATCAATGGTCACTCCCAGAATGCACTTGGCCATAGACTGGATTTCCATCCCATTAGGGAGACACACCCTCCTGATGATTCCCTCAAGCTCCTGACTGGTCCAAGTATCTGATAAACTCGTTCGAGACAAAATTATGTGATGCTCCCATGTCGAATAGGGTATGAGCAGGTTTGCCACACACCATCACTATCCCTGAGTTAGTTAAATTTTTTTCTTAGATATCTAGTTTCGGATTCTTCCCTAATTCTACGGCTATATATCCATGTAATCTAGCTTCTAGGAAAGAAAGGAACTTTAAATCACAGGCATACCTACTATCACCCGCTCTGGGTTCCGGGGCTGAACCAGATCCAAGACATATACATACCCTCTATCCTGTCTGCGGTCTCCGCCCTGAAATCCACGTCCTCGGTCGCGTCCTCGACCACCAAACTACCGAGCAGGTGGGGCATCTTGAGTTGTTGGTGGGGGTATTTCCCTCATGGGGCAGTTCCTCCGAATGTGTCCCGGCTGGTTGCACCGATAACATGTCGGTGCCTCCTCCATTGGCCTCGACATCTCCCGCATCTGCAAGGACTGAGGAGCTAACACCACCTGGTTCCTTTTCTCATGTCTGTCCTCCTGGCAGGGTTGATCCCCATTCCTCATTTCCCCTATAACACGATCTCTAGGCTGGTCTCTCCTGCCACTAATCACTGAGTCATTAGTCGGTCTCTTCTGGCCACGGACTGTAAGCTGGTCTACCTCCAGCTTCTTGGCCATCTCCAAGATCCTGGACAAGCTCCCGTCAGAAATGAAGAGGAGTGCATGCCTCATGTCATCGTGAAGGCCCTTGTAGAACCTCTTTTCATAGCCCACGTCGTCCAGCTGGTATGAGTCTACAAAGCGGGCTAGATGTGTGAACTCCCGGTAGTATTCCAACACCGTCCTGCTGTCCTGCCTCAACTGCAAGAACCTATCCTCCAACTCATGCCTCGTCGATTGTTGTACAAAATGCTCCAATAGAGCTGCTTTAAACTCCTACAAGGAAATGTCCGTGCAATCCACTCCAGCGAAGGTGGTGTCTAACAGTGAATTCCACCATCTCTTTGTATACGACTCCAAGCAGGACACTGCCAAGGCTACTGCCTCCTCCGTCGGGCATCAAATCCCAATCAGTATCTCATAAATAATGTCCAGCCACTCCAATGTATGGACTGCTGACTCCGTACCGAGGTAGGATGGAGGAGAAAGCCCCCGAAAGACGCTAAGCTAGTTAGCCCGGGGATTTGGCTGTGGAGCCGGATCCTGTTGAGCCCTGAAGGCCTCCAAAATAGTCATCAGTGTCTGTCCCATCTCCGTATACTGGAACGGAGTCGAAGCCGGTGGGGGTGGAACCATGTTCTGTGCCTGGGGTGTACCCTACTGAGGGTTAGGCTTCGTTGCAGGCTACAAGGAAAATTCCAATTGTTAGTTGATTTACAAATAGAACTAATGAAGAAGTGGACTTTTGCATGTGATTCCCCGTATGAGCACACCATTGCTTCTGCTGCTAGTTTGTCCTCAAACTAAGCTCGCATGTGATTCCAATTGTTAGTAGAAGTAACAACTAATACAAATATAATCAAGTCCACAAAAATCATAATATATATATATGAGCATGAATCACAACAAGTGCATAGATATAAAATACTGAAACCAAACAGAAATGTAGAAATATAAACAGGCTCATGCCCGGTACGTCATGACCTCACTACAACACTCTCGCAGAAGCTAAGTAAAACTAACACTCATGGAGCCAGAGGCTGGTGCTCCTGTGCTAGACTGGACCACCTCCATGTGCATTGTACACCGCTGGTGATGTATCTCCTACTGCTGCTCCCTATCTCCCATCTGGAGCCCCTGAAATGTTTGGTCCACCGACCGTTAATCAAAAGACTAAGCCTGATTTCCCCCACCACTCCCCTAGTGGCTCCTAGGCACCGTGTAGGAGGAATGAAAGAAAAGCTTATGAAGGTGGAGAGTACAAACAAGGCAGGTGATGACTAATCTAGCAGGAGTATGATTAAAAGCACTAAACGAAGAAGTGGTGAAGTAAAAAGAAGTAAGTACAGGCTAGCCAAGTAAGCAGTATCATACAAGTGAAGAGCTACAACTATCATCTACCACAGATATAGCAAGTAAAGTAACCTTGATTTATAAGAATGCTCATACAGACTTATAAACCAAGGGAACGTTTTGTAAGGCCTATCGTATAAAAAGTCACATACCAATTTATACGATAGGGGTAGGGGTTTAAATGTAATAATGACATGCTATGCTACGTTATGTAGATTTAATTATATGGTCATACAAGTGCAACACACACACACACACACACGACTCTATGCGTACAGACCTTTAGTTCCCCGATTTTGGAAGCTAACTTCACTCCCAGGAGCCTCCATAGTGGCCAACGGAGATAGTGTGTTTGGCCACCCCACTTCTAGGCGGGTATCCACACTACCAGGCCTAGCCCTTATGTACGCCTCTGAAGGACACACAAGAGTCGCCGCGTACTAATGCTGACAAACCCGTCAGTCTTTTCTTTGGCTAAGTGTAATCCACACCCGCCGAGTCATCGTATTGACGTCGGTGTGAATGACCGTCAAATACCGAATACCCACCACCTTATGCACATGCAGCCATGAATTCCCGAACCATCGGCTCCCCAGACTAACCAGTCCGTTACAACTACCTTCAGAGCCTTCGGCTCGCCGGGCTAACTTGCCCATTTCCACAACCACTGAGCCTACCGCTCGGATAACCCAACCAAGCTAACCTCCCGAGTCATCAGGGTGAGTGAAAGTGAAGTACTAGTATTAACTAATTGCCCTTTTATCATTTTAGTCTTACGGTTTAGGTTTAGCCTTGGACTGCACAGGGTATTCCCTGTGAAGGGCTCTCGGGGGCACTAGGAACTATGATGGTAGCTGAAACCCATCATTCCCTTTCACAAGGCACTTAATATTGTTGGTATCTACCCATATCCCGACTCTACTGATTTTACACTTGATCTAACCTTAAGTGTATTGTCTTCAAGGGGAAAGATGATCCATCGTCGATCCCGAGCACGACCTTTCCCCTAGTCAACCAGGCTATCTCAACTTGAATCTTTCTTAATACCTCTTCCTTATCCATCCAGACAAAATACACCGACTATCCTTTCTCATAACTGGTTTCACATACTTCCTTACTTTTATAATTTCTACTATGTGCAGACCAATTATCCTACATGATGTGTATGAATGGTAACCCCTTCAAATACTCATCCAAATGATCTAAGATTATTATTGGGGGTCTATCATGATGCTTTAGGAATAAATCAAGAATATTATGATTTTCTACTTTATTGGGTATTTATTATAATTACTACAAAATCAGGCTTCATGAGCCTTTGAACACCAAGTGCACTTTTCTGACTAGGTATAGCCTTAAAAAATTATGATAAACTAATAACATCAAAATAACAGTAAATACCAAAAATCCCAATTTTCCAAAAAAAATTTTAACTCTCAAAAAATTATTGGATAAATAACCACAATATTATGATAAATAAGGAAAAATTAAACCAACCATCCAAAATTATGAGAAAATTACTAGAGGATAAATATGACCAAGAAAGACTACTAACCAAGAATTATGATTTTCCAACTCCTTTTTATCACATAAATGAATTATATTAAAATATTCAACAAATGGGCACTTATGAAGGAGCCTATATGAAAAGTCTTCCAATATATTTATAAAAATTCACAGAGCATTATTGTGTCCTAAAAGATTTCCTAACCAAGTTTCATCATTTTCCAGCAAGCAAATAACCCTAAAAAATTATCTTGTAAGTAAACCAAAATTAGGGTTTATGAATGAAGTGCCATGATTACTAATCCAATATTCACAATAAAATTTCTAGGGAACAGTATCATCTAATCAAGTTCACTGTCTAAGTTTCATGAGTATCCAAATTCATTTGAGCATGTAATTAAAAATTGAACCAAAGTGCCCTAAACTATCCATATCTATTTCAAAGAGGGTATTTGTTTCTAAAAATCCTACAACCATTCGTCTAGAGCTTATTTTCACCCTAAAAACTCACCAACCAAGTTACAAGACCATCCAAGGATATATAGTCCCATGTCCTTCACTAGGCCTCAAACTTCAATCTTAAGGCCTATACTAGGGTCTTTGGGCATCTCTAGCCCAAACCTCTCAAATTCTCTTGAGGGGGTGTTTTAGATGACTTTGAGGCAGTGGAAACAGTTTCATCCCTTTTGGATGAGGATTGGCTACTCAACCCACCAATTTTCTTTTGCTCTAATTTACCCCTAATGGACAAAGTTTTGGTTACACTAATACCTACTCAAACCAACCCCAAATGGGCGGAGTTTTTACCAGAGTCATGACATGACCCTAATGGTCACCCACCAAAATATTGGGTAGTTTTGAGGTCATTAGACCTCTTAATTAAGTCATACATAATTTATTAAATGTTTTATAAAAATGTAGAAAAATGTATTCCAAAAATTCTCATTTTTGGATATGTCTTAAATAAAGATGAGTCTAACCTATGATCCAAATTTCAAAGAATTTGGATGAGTAATTTAGTGGGGGGCACACAAATTTGTGTCTGGTTAACCCTATGTATAGCTTGTACCATTTGGTGTGTTGTGATCAGACTAGTGACCCAAATTGGTTGAAACCCATTTTAAAATAAACTAGCTCAAAATGCTTCAACTTACATATTCGGTTTCATTTGGTACGGCGGTGGCGTTTGCTCCCGGCAGATCAAAATGGAGAGTTCGAACCGGAGGGGGGAGGAGGGGTTGGAAAAGCGGCGTTTGAGGGGTTTTTTCTTCTTGCGGCGGGTGCAAACAGAGCAAATGTCGCTGGCGTCCCGTTTATTTACCCGCCGTCCGGCGGCGTTTGCTCCAAACGCCCGGCGAAAATGCCGAAACAAACAAAGCCTTAAACATTTTTCCAGAAAAAGCTTTTAGGTATTTTAAATAATTAAAACTAACTACTGCATAATTTGTGAAAAAATATTTAATTAAATGAATATCATTATCTATATTATTTAAAATCAGCCCGCACGAATCCTAAATAAGGAAATGGACGGCATCCGTTCATCATCCTCCTTGAGCCAACGACCCACAACACCCTGTCCTGGGCGATATTGAGATGTGATTTCCCGTCCACCTGACCGTCTCCCCAGCCAGCCAATGCCACCACAACCTTCATTGAGGTGGTGGCCGGCGATAGGTGGTGGTAGGCCGACCGGAGATGGTTGGAATCTAGTTTTAGGCATGGATGAAAAGCTTGAAAAACCAAGCTTTCGGCCTACCCGGTCTAGGGTCAATTGGCCCCAAACCTTGCGACCAGTAGATGTGGATCAATCCACTGAAAAAGAGGAAGAGGACAGGACCTTCTAGGAGGGCTGGAGCCTTACCGATCGCTATGACGCCATTTCCGGTGGTGGTGGTGTCGGGTGCTCTACAACTTCTATACCAGAGCCTTCACTTTCTTTAGGGAAAGAGTGTAACCGACTGCTCTCGACCTGGTGAAGCTTTTAATTGAACAAGATTGGGGAGAGGAGTGTAATGCCCCCAATTTTTTGATAATATTATTTGAATTGGTATCGTCAAATTTATGATGTCAAGGCGTTACTTTTTACATCATGTTGACAGCATTGCACTGCTAGTGTGTTTTCGCGTCTGTTGGGTCTGTTTGACCAGATTTTTGGGATTTTGATTGAATTGAATGTTTTCCTTGATTGAAAGGGATGAAGTTTTGAGGTTTTGGACTTTTCCAGTTTTATTATGATCCGAGCATTTTGGATTCTCGGCGCGTGTTTGGATACTTGTGATGATTTTTGCTTGTGTAAGCATTTGATGTTAGTGTCTCAAGAATGGTGCGTCGGATTCTAGAGTTGTCTTCGCTATTGAATTTGTTTAACTCGACGTGCGATTGGGCCTCCATTTTGAGCTCATATTTTCTTGTTCAAACTATTTGAATATGATTGTTATATTAAATCCTTATGCTTGATTTGATTCTCAGGGACCCTCCTTAAGGGTAGGTTTTTGTCGATCAGAGGCGGGAGACGATTTTGTGGGCGATGTCTGAGATTTTGCTAAGCGTCGAGTGGAGCTCGACGAACGTCGAGCGGTGCTCGACGAACGTCGAGTGGCATTCGACGAAGAGTCGATCGGGTTTTCCTTTGTGCTTGACGAACTCCGACCAGAAATCGTCGAATGGGGTTGTTCTTCCCTCTTATTCTCGAGAAGTCTTGCAGTTCTAAGGAAATCACCTTATTATTCTCGAGAAGAATCTTCTTGTTCTCGGGAGATGCGGTCTAGTACTCGAGTAGTCCTGAGTTGTTCTCGAGTAATGCTTACCCATTACTCGAGAAGTCTTCTTATTTCTCGAGAAGCTCTCGATAAATCTTCCTTTTATTCTCGAGAAAACGATGGTTGTTCTCGAGATGTCCAGAAGCCCTTCCTGAGAAGTCCATAGTCTTTTCTCGAGATAGTCCTTTTTAGTACTCGAGAAGTACGTTTTTTGTTCTCGAGAAGTCTTATCTTGTTCTCGAAAAAACCCAAACCTTTGTCTCAAGAAGCCCGGTTCAGCCGATCCCGGTTCGTAGTTTTTCCGTTATTCTTTCGGTGGCCGCTGACGATGCTCCGGTGCTTGAAATCTTGAACCGATCATAGATCCTGAAAGCTCTCAGCGAGAGCTTCATCATCGTGGTAAAATCTTCCCCATTTCTTGAGTTTTTATCGTTAGGGTTTTTGGCCCTAACCACTTCCTTTGGCTATTCTTGTTAGATTTTGACTTCCCTCGTCTTCTTTAGCCTTGATCTACGACAAAGAGCGATTTGGAGAGTTTTTCCGGCAAAACCAAGGCAAGTGGTGGTTTCACTCCCCTCTTCCCTTCTTTCTCCTGATCTGCTGAAATATCTAACTTCTTTTATCGTTATCATTAATAATTTGCTGATTATAGTGTTGTCTTAATCCTTTATTTAAAAACACTTGTATTATTATGTTCTTGGTTTTGATAATCTAACCTCGTATAGTGGTATATGTTTGATGATGTGGTTGAATCTTGCTCTTTTAATCGTCCCTTAACTATTATGTAGAACGTGTTAGAGTTTATCTATGATTGTAAATCCTTATTGAAAGTTGATCAAACCCTTATTAATCTAGAAATGTCTAGTACAATCCGATATGTCAAGTCTTGAGATGTATATCATGGTTTTCCTTTATTGCGGGTGTTAGTGGACGAAACCACCGCCACAAGGTTTGCTCCCTTTATTAGTACCTTGTGGAACTCTACCGGGTGTTTGGGCATCTGCGGTGAATGATAGAGTGTATGAGTCTCTCCCGCAGTTAGACGGATATTATATCTATGATGGTGTGTACGGATGAGCGACCACCTCTCCTGTGTTTTTGGGTAGAGTTGACCACATGTGGCTAATAAAGTTTTGAGAATTCTTTCTTATGATTTAATCATGCTTTCCACCTTTTTATCTTTGTGCATCTGGTGTGATTTATTGTACGTGACCATTCACGTAAGTTCTATTTTCTGATTTTGGCACTTTACTTCTGTACTTTACGTCAGTACTTTTGTTCTTGGGTTGGTACCCCTTTTGACTTTAGTTTACTTTTTGACTTACTTTTCTGCCACCGCTTGTACCTTCTTGCTGAGGTGTTCTGTGTTTGGAATGCCTCAGGTTCGGAGCTTTAGCAGGTAGTGGAGCTGGTTTTTGAATTCCCGTGCAGCAGTGTTGGTTGTGGTTTTCACCTCACCGTTCGCAAGGTAGTTTGTTGTTTCAATTTACTTTACTTAGTTCAGACATACTTTTGTTTTATGTGGGTTCGTGTCAAATTGTTGACACCCACAAGATAGTTGATTTTGGATATGTTGCTAGCTGCTAGTAGTTTTCTTCCTGATTATTTTGGACTATTTACTCTCTGGGATGATTTATGTTAGGAATGCATGTTAGGTATTTTCAAGTATAAAATCTACTATTATTACTTCATGCATTGCATATTTTAAAACTCTAACTCATTACTTTTAGCGACCGTAAAAGCTATTTTTACTACTATTATAAACCTAGAGTCTTGCATACCATGAGTTGTTGCCTGGGGAACGTCTACACTCATGTAGGATGTTTAATCTCATTAATAAAGTATTTTTTTCGCAGCATATAAACTATTTTTATTTCGTGGACTTGATGAGACACCAAGCCGAGGGATACGGTTAAATGTTTAATTTAAATTTGATTTTATCTAAATAATTTAAAAATCTTTCTTTATGTGTCAAGCAGGAGTTTTGCCTGAGCGTCTGCAGTTATCCCCTGCTGACGTGGCATCATGACGCGCATTTTCCCTTACTCTGATAAATCGTTAAAGGCGGTGAAAATGCTGGTTGTGACAGTTGGTATCAGAGGGAGGTTGGTTTGAGAAGTTGGTCGAACCAGCCACCCATTGTAGATTCGATTTCCTTCATTCATTTTCATACACACACCGATGTGTCATCAGTACGTCTTAGCCGAAGCATAGTCACTACACTCATAGCATGACAAGAAGTATACGGGGCATATTATGTAGTATGAGAAGCATAATATGCGTTTGTATATGAATCCACCATATATAAGTGGCAACATGTGACGGTTATGTAGTATGGGATGCATAACCACCATCATATGGGTGCCCATTAGCACGTTTTCTTTTCTCATTGCATGCGATGTTATGTAATATAGAATGCATAATATTTCATGTGTAAGCCGCTCAAAGCATGCATTAAGGCCTTTTTTAGAATGCATAGCTCTGCATACATAGCATATCATCGCATAAGCACGCATACTAAGTTGAGGTTTACATGATGACACATATACACACACGATTTTAAATAAGAATAAATAATTCATGCATTCATATCAAAGGCACATGAGTCAATAGGATGAGAGGATATCATCCTAAGTAGGACATAACATCATTGTAAAGCCCCTGAGCAAGTTGCAGCATAAGCAAGTGTCTTTTAAGTATGGTCTGAACTAAGTTGTGTGTCCTAGTCGTAATCTAGGATTTTGATGAGTTATTCATTGCCTTTTTAGAATGCCACCAAAGCATCCTGCGACGAGGTCGACTCCCCAGTCGTAGGGTTAGTCATCAGGTGCGTAGAGTGATGCGTTGATCGAGAGTCTGCGTCAGAGCAATGAGGCTCTATCGAGGCAATTAGTTGCGATGCAATCACAGATTCAGTCCTTGTTGTCTGTCGCTCCTATGCAGAAACCCTTAGTGCAAGATTCTGTCATGGGTCAAGTCATACCCATTACTCCTGCTCCTCTGGGGCCCCCGGTGATGCTACCGCCAAAGATGAATTTTATCTCGCATTTCCAGCGATTGGGACCTCCCACTTACGACGGGAGAGCCGACTTTATGGTTCTGGATGATTGGATCATTGTTATCGAGGAAATGTTCTCGTATTCGGGGATTGCAAAAGCCCAGACATAAGGTAATGATTGCAGCCTATAAGCTAAAAGGCCTAACAAGGAGTTGGTGGATTCGGGAGAAGGGGAGCCTGAATGAAGGATGCTCGTGGGAATATTTTAAGAAGATGCTGCTGAAAAAGTTTCTACCCTCGGTCGAGCAGGACCGTCTGATGAATAATTTCCTGCATTTGAAGCAGAGACAGCTCACGGTGAGCAATTATGAGATTGAGTTTAGTATGTTGAGAAAATTTACTCCTGATTTGGTAGCTTTAGAGGAGGGAAGAGTGAAACATTTCCTAGGAGGACTAAAAAGCGATGTCCAACAATGGGCATGCGCTTATAGAGATGAAAGTTATGTTGAAGCAGTGAAAGCCGCTCTGAAAGTTGAGGCGATTGAAAATGCCAAGAATCGAGGTGCCGCGGAGAGAAAAGAGAAGAGGAAAGTTGATGAGGATGGAAGCTCTAGGGCATCTGGCCCTTCTTCGAAGAGGAAAAGTGGAGAAATATGTAGCTTCTATGGTCGATCCGGCCACCCTTACGAAAGGTGTTTCAAAAGGACTGCCACTCTGAAACAGCAGCAGGTGCTCGCCATCCAAGGCGCACCCAAGTGAGATTTGGTGTGCACATTCTGTATAAAGAAGGGACATAACGTGAGTCGTTGATGGTCGAAGGATAAGGCTTGCTTCAAGTGCAGGCATAAGGGGCATCTGAAGTCTTCATGCCCCCAAACTCAGTCCCCACTGTAGCCTGCCCCGCTCCGGGCTCTACCGCTGCCACCAAACTATGACAAAGGGAAATGAAAGCTAAATGTGGTGACCAGAGAGGAAGCTCAGACTTCTACCCAAGTAATACCATGTTAAATTCTAGTTTAACCTTTACTCTCCATTATTTGTCCTAGTTTTCATTCGTTTAGTTATGTATGCTATGGTTTTAGGGGAGTTTAAGGTGAAGAATTGGTGGGCGCGCGTTCTTTTCGATTCGGGTGCCACTCATTCCTTTGTTGCGCAAAGTTTCGTAGATAAACATCGTTTGAACTTGGATTGATTAGGAGATTCCTTTAACGTCAAGCTTCCCTCCAGATATCTGGTGGTATCATATCAAGGAATTCAGAGATGCCCTATTTGTCTAAGCGATTCCCTAGCTTTTGCGAATCTGTTGGTGTTGACCTGGCAGATTTTGACATGATTTTGGGCATGGACTGGTTGTCTAAGTATGATGCGGTCATCTAGTGCAAGGCAAAGCGACTGGACTTCAATATGGACAACGACCAACCTATGAGTTTATATGGTTTTCAGGGCAAGGGTTCCCTCCTTATTTCTGTGGTACGTGCTTGTCGAGCTCTAGAGTATGGTTGCGAGGTGTATCTTATTTCTATTTCTGCTTTGGAAACAGCTTTTGTTACACCACATCTTGAGGATATCTCGGTGATGCGAGAGTTTCCAGATGTCTTTCCTGATAGTCTTCCAGAACTTCCTCCTGAGAGAGAGGTGGAGTTCGTGATAGACCTCGAGCCAGGTACTCGCCCTATTGCTAAGGCACTGTACCGTATGGCTCCACATGAGTTAGAAGAGTTGCGCACTAAGCTGGATGAGTTGCTATAGTGTGGCTTTATTATGCCGAGTTCTTCTACGTGGGGTGCCCCTATTTTGTTCGTAAAGAAGAAAGACGGTTCCATGAGGCTCTGCATAGATTATCGAGAGTTAAATAAGGTAACCATCAAGAATAGATATCGGTTGCCTCGGATTGATGATCTATTTGATCAGTTATGGGGATGCACTGTGTTTTCGAAGATTGATCTTCGTTCAGGCTACTAATAGTTGAGGGTCCGTGAGGCTGATATACCACGGATGGCTTTTCATTCCCGATACGGGCACTTTGAGTTCTTGGTGATGTCCTTTGGTTTGACAAATGCCCCCTCTGCTTTTATGGACTTAATGAATAGAGTGTTCAAGGATTTCTTGGACCATTTTGTGGTCGTGTTCATAGATGACATTCTCGTGTATTCCCGCAGTGTTGAGGAGCATACTCAACACTTGCGCTTAGTTTTGTCAACCCTGAGGGAGCACAAACTCTATGCCAAGCTGAGTAAGTGTGAATTCTGGTTACCCCAGGTGTCTTTTTTTGGGCCAGGATGGTATTTCCGTAGATCCGAACAAGATTTCTGTTGTGATGAAATGGAAGAGACCTTCTACACCTAAGGAGATTAGGAGCTTCTAAGGCCTGACCGGCTATTATAGAAGGTTCATGGAAGGGTTCTCTGTGTTGTCTGCACCTCTAACTAGACTTACACAGAAGAACACCGCGTTTATTTGGAGCGATAAGTGTGAAGAAGCTTTCCAAGGATTGAAGAAGAGATTGTGTACTGCTCTAGTTTTAACTTTGCCTATGGAAGGAGTCAAGTACGCTATATATATGGATGCATCACATATTAGACTTGGCTGTGATTTGATGCAAGAAGGGAAGGTGATAGCGTACGGATCAAGGCAATTAAAGATTCATGAAAGGAATTATTCTACGCATGATTTGGAGTTTGCTGCTGTAATTTATGCACTTTAGCTTTGGAGACACTTATTGTATGGCGCACTGTGCAAGATCTACACATAACATAAGAGTTTGAAGTACGTTTTCACTTAGAAGGAGCTAAATCTACGCCAGTGTAGGTGGTTAGAGTATGTGGTCGATTATGAAGTGGCGATCTTGTATCACCCGGGAAAGGCTAACGTAGTAGCCGATGCTTTGAGTAGGAAGACCGCCAAAATATTCAATCTGTCTGTGCAATCCTTGGTGGAAGAATTCCTATTGATGGACATCGAAGTTGGGAGTAGTACTGGGCCTGCTAGTTTGGAAGCGAAGAGCCCTCTTGGATTTCCCTTACCGGAGTGCACTAGAAGGATGATCCTGATTTGTTGCATCTCAGGAATAGAACTGAGAAGGGAGAGCTACCTGATTTCTCTTTGGATGAGTTAGTTTCTCTAAAATATTGGGGTAGATTTTGTATTTCCGCTTTTGGTGACATTCGGGCTAAGATTTGCAAAGAAGCTCATGGTTAAAGTGTTGCCTACCATCTTGGTTCCACCAAAATGTATAAAGATCTGAAGTAAATTATTTGGTGGTCGGGAATGAAGAATGATATAGAAAAGTCTGTGTTAGAATGTTACACGTGTCAGCGTGTTAAGGCAGACCACAGAAGGCCTGGTGGTAAACTGGCACTGCTTGATATTCCAAGTTGGAAATGGGAGAGTATTTCGATGGATTTCATCACCGGTTTACCGAAATCTCCCCGTGGGCACGATTCTGTTTGGGTGATAATTGATAGATTGCCTAAGTATGCTCACTTTGTGCCCTTTAAGATTGGGTATTCTATGAAGAAGATAGCTGAGTTATATCTCGATGAAGTCATCAAGTTACATGGAGTGTTTGTTAGCATTGTATCAAATCGAGACTCCAGATTCATGTCTCGTTTTTGGAAGAGTTTATAAGAGGGGTTAGGTACCGATTTAAGGTATTCCATCGCCTATCATCCGCAGACAAATGGTGAAACGGAGAGAGTAAATCAGATCATGGAAGATATGATTAGGTGTTACATATTGGATCATGGTGGTGCTTGGGATGAACACCTCATGGAAATTGCTTATAATAATAGTTATCAAGAGAGTCTGCAGATGGCCCCGTTTGATTCCTTGTACGGAAGGCATTGTAGGACACCTTTGTTTTGGGCTGAGGTTGGTGAGAGATCGTTGCTAGGTCTGGAAGCCTTTGAAGAGATGAATTGTGTTGTGACTCATATTCGAGAAAAGCTCCGTATAGCACAAGAGCGTTATGAGAAATATGCTAATCGACGAAGGGTTGATCTGGAGTTCGACGTTGGGGACATGGTTTTTTTGAAAGTATCTCCAATGTCAGGTGTTAAAAGGTTTGGAAGGAACCACAAGTTAGACCCCCGGTATGTGGGACCTTTTCAAATTCTTGAGCGCATCGGAGTGTCGGCTTATAGACTAGATTTGTCTACTACCTTCCCTGGTTTCCATGATGTGTTCTATGTGAGCCAGTTGCGGAAGTGTGTTTGTAGTGATCGTCAAGTTCTTGACTCGGTGCCTCAGATTCAGCCCAACCTTTCGTGTGTGGAAGAGCCTGTTTGTGTTTTGGAATCTCAAGATCGAGTGTTACGGAGAAAGACCATCCCCATGGTCAAGGTTCTTTGGAGAAATCAAGACGTCGAGTGCGTGACGTGGGAATTGGAGTTGGCGATGAGGGAATCTCATCCTCATCTCTTCTCTTAGTTTCCGATATGTCTCCCTGTTTTTGGTGAATGTTGGTTTTTCTCATTTTGGTTTGATTTTGAAGTTGTGATAAGTTTCGGGACGAAACTTTTTTTTAGGAGGAGTGACTGTAACGCCCACGATTTTCTGATAATATTATTTGAATAGGTATCGCCATATTTATGACGTCAAGGCGTTACTTTTTACGTCATGTTGACGGCGCAGCACCGTTAGTGCATTTTCACGTCCGTTGGGTCTGTTTGACCCGATTTATGGGATTTTGATTGAATTGAATATTTTCCTTGATTGAAAGGGATGAAGTTTTGAGGTTTTGGACTGTGCAATTTTATTGCGATCTGAGCATTTTGGAGTCTCGACGCGTGTTTGGATCCTTGTGATGATTTTTGCTTGTGTAAGCATTTGATGTTAGTGTCTCAAGAATAGTGCGTCGGATTCTAGGGTTGTCATCGTTGTTGAATTTTTTTAACTCGACGCGCATTTGCGCCTTCATTTTGAGCTCGTATTTCCTTGTTCAAACTATTTGAATATGATTATTATATTAAAGCTTTATGCTTGATTTGATTCTCGGGGAGCCCTCCTTAAGGGTAGGTTTTCGTTGATCAGAGACGGGAGATGATTTTGTGGGCGTTGTCTGAGATTTGACTAAGCGTCGAGCATAGCTCTAGACGAACGTCAAGCGGCGCTCGACAAAGAGTCGATCGGGTTTTCCTTTGTGCTCGACGAACTCTGACCAGAAATCGTCGAATGGGGTTGTTCTTCCTAGGGCTGATATCGAGTCGAGTTCGAGCGATTTTGGCTCGGCTCGAAATCGAAATTTTCGACTCGAACTCGGCTCGAAATCGACTTGAAATCGAAATTGATTTCGAGTCGAGTCGGCTCGACTCGAAATGGCTCGATTCCGAGTCGACTCAAAATCGAATCGAGTCGGCTCGAAATCGAATCGAGTCGGCTCAAAATCAAATTGAGTCGGCTCGAAATCGAATCAAGTCGGCTCGAAATTTAACAATTTTTCGCTTTATTCTTAGTTTGCTCAAAATAAAATTGGGCAACCTATAAATTTAGGAAATGAAACACTTAAAGCCTTCATTCTTTTTATTTAGGTTTAAATTTTGTTATTTTTAGTATTAAAATAAGAATATATTAATAAATACATAATTTTTTTAATTAATTTGAGTTGATTCGAATCATATTTCGAGCGATTCAGGGCTGGCTCGAAATCGACTCGAAATCAGATTTGAGTCAAATTGAATCGACTCAAATTAAGTCGAATCAATTTTATCCGATTCCGATTCGACTCAATTTTCGAACGATTTTCGAGCGATTTTCGAGCGATTTTCGAGTTTTGAATAATATGCTCAGCCCTAGTTCTTCCCTCTTGTTCTCGAGAAGTCCTGCAGTTCTCGGGAAATCCCCTTGTTTTTCTCGAGAAGAATCTTCTTGTTCTCGGGAGATGCAATCTAGTACTCGAGTAGTCCTGAGTTGTTCTCGAGTAATTCTTACCCATTACTCGAGAAGTCTTCTTATTTCTCGAGAAATCTTCCTCTTGTTCTCGAGAAAACGATGGTTGTTCTCGAGATGTCCAAAAGCCCTTCTCGAGAAGTCCATAGTCTTTTCTCGAGATAGTCTTTTTTAGTACTCGAGAAGTACGTTTTTGTTCTCGAGAAGTCTTATTTTGTTCTCGAGAAAACCCAAACCTTTGTCTCGAGAAGCCCGGTTCAGCCCATCCCGGTTCGTTTTCTTAAGTACTATTATTCTAATATTACCCTTAGTATATATATACCTACTTCTTCCTCCTTCATTTAGGCCAAATTTCATGTTCATCTCCCGAATCAGAGCGGCGTGAGCGTGAGAGAGAAAGTTTTTCCGTGATTCTTCCGGTGGCCGCCGACGGTGCTCCGGTGCTCAAAATCTTGAACCGATCATAGATCCTGAAAGCTCTTAGTGAGAGCTTCGTCATCATTGTAAAATCTTCCCCATTTCTTGAGTTTTTTTCGTTAGAGTTTTTGGCCCTAACCTCTTCTTTTGGCTATTTTTGTTAGATTTCGACTTCCCTCGTCTTCTTTAGCCCCGATCTACGACAAGGAGCGATTTGGAGAGTTTTTCCGGCAAAACCAAGGCAAGTGGTGGTTTCACTTCCCTCTTCCCTTCTTTCTCCCGATCTGCTCAAATTTTTAACCTCTTTTGTCGTTATCATTAATAACTTACTGATTATAGTGTTGTCTTAATCATTTTTTTAAAAAACAGTTGTATAATCATGTTCTTGGTTTTGCTAATCTAACCTCTTATAGTGGTATATGTTTGATGATGTGGTTGAATCTTTCTCTTTTAACTGTCTCTTAACTATTATGTAGGACGTGTTAGAAATTATTTAGGATTGTAAATCCTTCATGAAGGTTGATCAACCGCTTCTTAATCTAGAAATGTCTATTAGAATTCGATGTGCCAAATCTTGAGATGTATATCATGGTTTTCCTTTGTTGCGGGTGTTAGTGGACGAAACCACCGCCGCAAGGTTTGTTCCCTTTATTAGTACCTTGTGGAACTCTACCGGGTGTTTGGGCATCTACGGTGAATTGTGGAGTGTATGAGTCTCCCCCGCAGTTAGACAGATATTATATCTGTGAGGGTGTGTCCGGATGAGCGACGATCTCGCCTGTGTTTTTGGGTAGAGTTGACCACACGTGGCAAATAAAGTTTTGAGAATTTTTTCTTATGATTTAATCATGCTTTCCACCTTTTTATCCATGTGCATCTGGTGTGATTTATTGTACGTGACGATTCACGTAAGTTCTATTTTCTGATTTTGGCACTTTACTTCTGTACTTTACTTCAGTACTTTACTTCAGTACTTTTGGTCTTGGATTGGTACCTCTTTTGACCTTTGTTTATTTTTTGGCTTACTTTTCTGCCATCGCTTGTACCTTCTTGCTGAGGTATTTTGTGTTTGGAATACCTCAGATTTGGAGCTTTAGCAGGTAGTGGAGCTGGTTTTGGAATTTCCGAGCAGCAGTGTTGGCTGTGATTTTCACCTCACCGTTGCGAGGTAGTTTGTTGTTTTAGTTTACTTTACTTAGTTAAGACATACTTTTGTTTTATGCGGGTTCGTGTCAGATTGTTGACACCCACATAATAGTTGATTTTTGACACGTTGCTAGCTGCTAGTTGTTTTCTTCCTGATTATTTTAGATTATTTGCTCTCTGGGATGATTTATGCTAGGAATGTATGTTATGTATTTTCAAGTATAAAATCTACTATTATTACTCCATGCATTGCATATTTAAAAACTCTAACTCATTACTTTTAGCGGCCGTAAAAGCTATTTTTACTACTATTATAAACCTAGAGTCTTGCATACCATTATTTCCCTGGGGAGCGTCGACACTCATATAGGATGTTTAATCTCATAAGTGAAGTATTTTTCCACATCGTATAAATTATTTTTCTTTCGTGGACTTGATGAGCCACCAAACCGAGGGATACGGTTAAATGCTTAATTTAAATTGGATTTTTTCTAAATCACTTAAGAATCTTTCTTTATGTGTCAAGTAGGAGTTTTGCCTGAGCGTCCGCAGTTATCCCCTGCTGATGTGACATCATGACGCGCATTTTTCCTTACTCTGATATATCGTTAAAGGCGGTGAAAATGCAGATTGTGACAAGGAGGGGTTATGGCTTGATTGCACCATTAATGGCTGAGAAAGGCTCTTGATCTCCTCCAACTGACCAGGGGAATGAATCTCCATTAATTGGGAGGGAGATGGGTGGTCAATAACATTCAAACACCATGAATGACAACTTTCTCTCTCTTCAAAATTGGGGGAAATTGCATATTCTCTCTCCTAATCAGCAATCCCAGCAAATGAATGACAAATTGGGTAATTATAAACCTCTTGAGGCTAGTGAGCCACCTTAATTGGCCCTAGCCCAAGTTGATTGGGCTTGAGTGTAACGACTTCATCCGTTAAATAACATATAATAGATGGTCCGGCCGGGGCCCCACACTATATGCCACAAACAGGCGATGAGGTCACAGGTTAATACCAAAATAGGTTCGCATCCTAACACAGAGCATACTAGCGAAAGATTTTAATGTTAAAACTGAACTCAAACCATGAATGTTCACTATATATAAACAACCACAGTTATATATACTCTCGAAGGAATGTACATTAAATACTAAAAGGTTTGGCCTTAAGGCCTTACAGTTATGCTTTACAATTGTGGATTACAAACATCGGCACGCAGGCTGGCCACACATGAACATAACACAAGATTCTTTGCTAGCCTTCTAAGGCCAGTAGTAGCAGCAGCAGGAACTTCAGCCCTCTATTTCCCGCTCGGCTCTCCAACACCTGCACAGGGACAGCCCACCATATTGGTTGCAAACAAGGAAACGGTCAGCATTCAGCTGACCAATTAAAAACGACCCTACACCTTATCTGGGGCAGTGGTACTCCTTCCCTGCAGGCATAACATTTCACAAGCAGATATATCACGCATTGTGCCCTCACGCATAAGCAATACATCACAAACGCCGGCCACGCGGCCCGACGCTCCGTGCAATCAGGGCACATTCTCGGTATACCGGAATACCAGGGTCCCACCACCGTTCATGGTCTGAAACCCAACAGTAAAGTTTGAGTAATTAGTCTTAATGGCACGCAGGCCTAAGACTCTCATTATGCCACTAACAAAAGCTCAATGCCTTGACGCTCTCTTGTACAGTCGATATAACGCAGGTACAGATCCGACACCCCCCCCCCCTCGTTGCCCAAGTCGCCTAACCATCACCGAATACCGAAGTACTCAAGGCCAATCTGTAAGCACGGGTTGATTTCACCTTTCCTGTTCGCAACGAAGCCTTTTTAAGAGCACACAACTCACAATAGCAACACTGTCCACCAAGGACTGACTTCACAATCAAAAAGGGAGTAAGTGCTAGCGTTCCTCGCGGTCGCTTGGCAGGTTTAGCAGAACTCTCTTTTTTGTACCCCAAACTCAACCCAAACATAGCATACAACACAAGAATCACGTGTGTATTTTCCTGGAATTCCACTCCAGTACTTCTTGTTACTACCCTTCACAGACACAACCCATCGAATCCACAAGATACACGTTTATACGCAGATTCTTCTCCGGTGCGCAAAATGAAACATCACCAATTCTGACCAACCTGTCTAGATGGGCTTCACACAGCATGTTTATTCCGTACTACACATTTTCGGATCTATATGCAAGACTAGGGATTTCAAGAATCAACCCAGGGAAATCCCTCAAAAGCCACCTTTTGGCGGGGGAAATCCACGTACATGCCAAAATGAGGACTTCACATGTCCAAGAAGGAAGATCGTTACCCTTGATGACCTCTTTGGAGCCTTGGAAATCTAGCCGGATAGAAAGCACCGCAACACTCTTGCCTCTACAAATCTGGACTCGGCTCTTAATTCGGAACTCTGAAGCTCCACCGACGGCCGGATCCCTTCTCCTCTTCCTTCCTTGCTCTCCCTTCTCACTATCTCTTTTAGAAAGAGAATTGTAAAGATTGAATGAGAGTTATCTCTCAACCCCTGACCTTATACAGCAGGGAGAATCTTGGTCCATTAAATCTCAGTTGAAGGAAATGAACGGCCACAAATTGCCCTGAAATAACTTTTCCTGGGCCGAATACGGCTTGTGACACACCCGTGTCCCAGGCCGTGTGCCTTAAGCAGCAAAGAAACCGACTTATCTAGAATAGGACATGGCCCTGTGACACGCCCGTGTCAAAGGCCGTGTGCCTTGACATGGCTTCGGACACGCCTATGTCAAGCCCGTGTTCTACATGCCTCAAAACTTGGCCAAAACCCGAGAAGGACACGGCCTCTGACACGCCCGTGTCACAGGCCGTGTGCCCAACTCGACTTGCCTCTCGAGGAGTGTCGAGTGCATTTTGTCGACCTCAGTAGGACACGGCTTAGGAAAAGCCTGTGTCGCAGGCCGTAAACCCTCTCGAGAATCGTCGAGCGCAGTTCGTTGAGCACTGACAAGTTGTGTGTCAACTCCACAACACAAAGCAGGACACGGCTTGGACACGTCCGTGTCCCAGGCTATGTGCCTCACTCGAGACACACTCGAGTAAAAAGAGCAGGACATGGCTTGGGATACGCCTGTGTCCAAGGTCGTATTGCTCAGCCTATACTCACTCTTGAGATTTGAGGTGTTACAACCCTCCTCTCCTTACAAGAAATTTCGTCCCAAAATTTAGATACAGTAAGGAAAACAACAATCAAGACGTTATAACTTCGCAAAAGTTTGATACAACTTGACACGCATTGTACAACAGTTTACACAAACAGCTCGGGAAATTCAACTCGCATGGTCTACTCTCTCTCCCATGTTAGCTCCTCACGACCACAGTTGTCCCACCGGATCTTGACCATCCCAATTGTCTCATTCCGCAACTATTTATCGGCTCTATGCTCGATCCGAATGGGCCTAACCTTCGTCGTTAGCCCAAATTCGACCGGTACACGAACGTTTGCAATCACTTGAGCTGTATCTTTCACGGCTTTTCGAAGCACTGATATGTGGAACACATCATGCAATCCACTCAATTCTGCCGAAAGAGCTAGCCGATAGGCAGCTTCCCCAACTCGCTCCACCACTTCAAACAGACCAAGATATTCCGGACTTAACTTTTTCAGGCGTCGAATCCTGGACACACCTTTGAAGGGCTTAATCTTGAAATATACTCAATCGTCCACCGCATATTCCACATTCCGATGCTTGGCGTTGTAGTATTTGGCTTGCCTATCCTGGGCTATCAATTGCCTCTCCTGAATAAAGCGTATCGTCGAATTAGCTTCTTCAACTTCCTTACGCTTATATAATTTAGATTCGTCTGTTTACGCTCAAGCTAACGGTGTACGACATTTCCGACCATACAAAGCTTCAAATGGAGTCATACTTATGCTCGCTTGGTAGCTATTATTATAGGCAAACTCTACCATATAGAGATGATCTTCCCATCTCTTACCAAAATCTAGGGCGCACATTCGGAGCATGTCCTCCATCGTTCTGTTGGTCCTCTCAGTTTGGCCATTACTGAACGTTAACTTTGTACCCAACATTTGATGGATTAGCCTCCAATAATTCGAAATGAACCGCCCATCACGGTCACTTATGATGCTACGGGGAACACTGTGCAATCGTACAATCTGCTCAACATAAAGTTTTGCCAAGATTTCCACTGAATCGTCCCTCTTGTTCGGTAAGAAGTGAGTCACTTTAGTCAACCGGTCTACGATTACCCAAACTGAATCGTTCCCGCATTGAGATCTCGGCAAACCGTGCACGAAATCCATTGAAATATCATCAAACTTCCACTCCGGAATAGGTAACGACTTCAAGAAACCTCCGGGATTCTGGCATTCCGCTTTCACCAAGGCACATGTTTGGCATTTAGCCACATAATGTGCTATGTACTTCTTTAACCCTGGCCTTCAGAACAACTTTTTCATGTCCTTGTACATCTTTGTGCTCCCTGGGTGAATTGAGTATTTTGTAAAGTAAGCCTCATACATCAATTCTCCCCTCAACTTACCCATACTTGGGACGCACAAACGACCCTCTTTCAGCAAAAGGCCGTTATCCCGGGAGAATTGGTCATCTGACCCATCCTTTGTATAGTGTTGGAGACTTTCATCAAGTTCTGTTTCTCGCCAAACCCTATCCGCAAGGTCATATTGTACCTCCGTCCAGTTCAAGCATGCATTTGTTGTGGCATTCTTGTCAACACAAGAAATCTCTAATGCTTCCAACTCTTGGATCAGACGCTCATCATTCATCTGCAACCAATATGCCCTTGTCGGAGTCCTACGACTCAAGGCATCTGCGACCACGTTTCCCTTTTCGGGAGTATAATGAATATCAAAGGTATAGTCCCCGAGGAATTCCATCCACCTCCGTTGTCGCATATTGAGATCCTTCTGATCCAATATGTATTTTAGGCTCTTATGATCCGTAAAGATATGCACTTTTATGCCATATAAATAGTGCCGCCATAATTTAAGCGTAAAGATCACTGCCGCCAACTCCAAGTCATGGACGGGATAATTTTGCTCATGCACTTTCAACTGGCGTGAGCCATAAGCAATCACCTTGCCAAACTACAGAAGAACGCAATATAAGTTGCTCCCTGAAGCATCACTATAAATCTCAAAGCCGTCTGTACCACATGGCGATGTTAGCACAGGCGCCGTGGTCAAACGACTCTATAGCTCTTCAAAAGCTCGTGCACACTCCGGCGTCCAAACGAACTTCTGATCTTTCCTCGTTAATGTGGTAAGAGGCAAAGCGATTCATGAGAAGTTTTCCACAAACGGCTGTAGTAGCCTGCCATTCCAAGGAAACTCCTGACTTCAGCCACTGAAGACAACACTGGCCACTCCTGCATGGCTTGTATCTTTGACGTATCCACTACTATGCCCTCTTCACTTACCACATGGCCAAGAAAAGCCACAGATAACATCAAATACTCACACTTTGAGAACTTGGCATAGAGCTTATTTCTCCGCAGGGTATGCAACACCAACCGTAAATGGTTCACATGATCAGCTTCAGATTGAGAGTATACCAAGATATCATCAATGAAGACGATTACAAACAAGTCCAAGTACTCTCGGAACGTTCGGTGCATTAGATCCATGAACATTGATGGCGCATTACATAGCCCAAACAACATTAAAGTGAACTCATAATGACCGTAGCGTGTTCCAAACGCTGTCTTGGGAATGTCACTTTCCCGAATCCTCAATTGGTAATATCCGGATTTTAAATCCAATTTAGAATAGACGGTTGATCCCACTAGCTGATTGAACAAGTCATCTATCTGTGGAATCAGATACTTATTTTTCCCTGTCAGCTTATTCAGCTCGCGATAATCAATACACAATTGTAGACTACCGTCCTTTTTCACAAACAGAACAGGTGCGCTCCAAGGTGACATACTTGGGTGTATATAACCCTTTTCCAACAACTCTTGCAATTGAACAGTTCTGCCATTTCCTTTGGCGCTACGCGATATGGCGAGCGGGCCACTGGTTTCGCACCTAACGTCAACTCAATAAAGAAGTCGATCTCCCGCTGGGGTGGTAACACAGGAAGATCCTTAGGAAATACATCAACAAACTCCAATACAATCAGAACATTACTTACATTGGCCTTTGGATCAACAGCGTGAAGAATAACTTCGCGCCCTTCCGAACAGCATTGATGACTTGGAGAGCAGACACCAAGATCCCGCTCATTCCTCGCATACCAGCGAACTTAGTCTCAAGCTCGGTATTCTGGCCCAGTGTGATCTCTTTTGAATTGCAATCAATAAAGGCACGCTGCTCCGAGAGCTAGTCCATACCAAAGATCACATCAAATTCCGATATCGGCAGCATAGATGCGTTCAAGCAAAAATCCTGACTTCCTATTTGAACTTCCACATCGCAATCCCTATCCTCAAGCATCACACATCCATTCGGTAATAACACCTTTACTCTATCTGTCGTCACATGACTTGGTACTCCAATTTGAGCTACGAAGTCCTTAGACAGAAATGAATGTAAAACACCCGTATAAAAGAGTTCTCTCGTCGGATTGTTCCGAATCAGAACAAAGCCTGTGGCAAACACATCATGAACAGGCTACACACAAAGGATGCAGTATGAAAAGAAATCAATAACTGAAATTGTACCTGTAACGACGTCACTTTGCTTTATGGCCTCCTGTTGGACAAAATTGTATACTCGGGGCTGCGCCTGGGATACAGAGGACTCGACCACTACCTTTCCCTTATTAGCATAAGATTCTCCCGTCTTCTTTTCTCCGCCAACCCGATAATTACGGGCTATATGCCCCACTCGACCACATGTAAAGCAGGTACAAGATTCTTGCCCCGAAGTTGCCCCCGACGCAACTGTAGAAGACGCCTGTCCAGACGATTTGGATCTCTTGCCCCATATATTTTGGTACTTTGATTTTCCAGAACTGGGCACTTTGAACTCTGGCTTTGTCACAGCCAAGTACCTTTTTCCTTGCACCCGTTTCATATCTTTCTCCAGCGCACAAATAGTATCAACCAACGCCTGAAATCCTTGGTTCACCGAACTTGAGAGCAGGAATCTCAACTCATCCCAAAACCCTTCGTAGAACCTATTGGTTTTTCGTTGTTCATCAGCGAAGATAGACCCCACATAACGGCCCAACCTTGTAAACTCATGCAAGTAAGTATCAACACTACTTTCGTCTTGCGTTAGACGTTGGAATTCATTCTCCATGGCGATGTGTTGTGTCGCTGGCAGGTGCTTTGCCAAGAATAGTCGTGAAAACTCCTCAATCGAGACTTGTGATAACTGCCTGCCAGCTAAGTGGTGCAACTCTATCTCGTCCCACCATAGCCGAGCCTTTCCTTCCAACAAGAAGGTGGCCAAGGTGACCTTCTGATCTTCCTCCATCCTTATCGCAGTCAATATACACTTGATGCACGACAACCAATCCTCCGCCTGCGTTGGGGATCCTATACCCGTAAACGTAGGAGGATTGAAGCTCATAAACTGCTTCAACTGTCGTTCAGCTGCTCGATGATCAACATCGTCAACTGGTTCGGGCCTTAGCTCAACCCATTCTGACACCAATGCCGGCTGCGCCTATCCGGTAGGCTGTGCATGAATCATGGCAACTAGCGCCTTAGCAACTAAGAGGACTGTTTCCGTAGAAAGAGGAGGTGTAGGCACCTCAGCTGGTGTCACACTCTCATCAGAACGCTGGGGCTCAGACTGCCCAGCACCACTACGAGTCACCTATAGGTGAACAAGACACACATTAGCGACCTTACATAAGAAATCACAACAATATAGGAATGCACATATTCCTCAAACAGGTGTATTTACATTCCTTAGTGGATATTCAAGAGTTCATTAAAGTTAAAGCGGGTCGCACTTACACGTGCTCGCCACCCCACAAAAGAATTCGACCATGAATTCTAAAGAGGAAGACTGGGACAAGCTGATACCAAAATGTAACGACTCCATCCGTTAAATAACATATAATAGAAGGTCCGGCCGGGGCCCCACACTATATGCCACAAACAGGCGGCGATGTAACAGGTTAATACCAAAACAGGTACGAATCCTAACACATAGCATACTAACGGAAGATTTTAACGTTAAAACTGAACTCAAACCATGAATGTCCACTATATATAAATAACCACAGTTATATATATACTCTCAAAGGAATGTGCATCAAATACTAAAAGGTTTGGCCTTAAGGCCTTACAGTTACATACGCTTTATAAGTGTGGATTACAAACATCGGCACGCAGGCCGACCACATATGAACATAACACAAGATTCTTTGCTAGCCTTCTAGGGCCAGTAACAGCAGCAGCAGTAGAGACTTCAACCCTCTATTTCCCGCTCGGCTCTCCAGCACCTGCATAGGGACAGCCCACCATATTGGTGGCAAACAAGACAATGGTAAGCATTCAGCTGACCAATTTATAACGACCCTACCCCTTACCCGGGGCAGTGGTACTCCTTCCTTGCAGGCATAGCATTTCACAAGCAGATATATCACACATTATGTCCTCACGCACAAGCAATACATCACAAATGTCGGCCACGCGGCCCAACGCTCTGTGCACTCAGAGCACATTCTTGGTATAACGGAATACCAGGGTCCCACCACCGTTCAAGGTCCAAAACCTAACGGTAAAGTTTGAGCAATTAGTCTTACTGGCGCGCAGGCCTAAGACTCTCATTATGCCACTAACGAAAGATCAATGCCTTGACGCTCTCTTGTACAGTCGACATAACGCAGGTACAGATCCTCCATCCCCCGTTGCATAAGTCGCCTCGCCATCACCTAATACCGAAGTACTCGAGGACAATCTGTAGGTGCTGGTCGGTTTCACCTTTCCTATTCGGCAAGAAGCCTTTTTAAGAGCATACAACCCATAATAGCCACACTGTCCACCAAGGACTGTCTTCACAATCTAAAAAGAGAGTTAGTGTCAGCGTTCCTCACGGTCGCTTGGCGAGTTTAGCAGAACTCTCTTTCTGCACCCAAACTCAACCCAAACATAACATATAGCACAAGAATCGCGCTGGTATTTTCCTGGAATTCCACTCCAGTACTTCCTGTTACTACTCTTCACAGGTATAATCCATCGACTCCACAACATACACGTTTATACGCGAAGTCTTCTCCGGTGCACAAAATGAAACATCACCAATCCAGACCAACCTGTCCAGATGAGCTTCACACAACATGTCTATTCCATACTACACATTTCCGGATCTATATGCAAGACTGGGGATTTCAAGAATCAACCTAGGGAAATCCCTCAAAAGTCACCTTTTGGTGGGGGAAATCCACGTACATGCCAAAACGAGGACTTCACATGTCGAAGAAGAAAGATCCATACCCTTAACGACCTCTTTGGAGCAATGGAAATCTAGCCAGATAGAAAGCACCGCAACACTCTTGCCTCCACAAATCTGGACTCAGCTCTTAATTCGAAACTCTGAAGCTCCACCGGCGATCGGAACCCTTCTCCTCTTCCTTCCTTACTCTCCCTTCTCACTATCTCTTTTAGAAAGAGAATGGAAAAGATTGAATGAGAGTTATCTCTCAACCCCTGACCTTATACAATGGGGATAAGCCTGGTCCATTAGATCCCAGTTGAAGGAAAGGAACGACCACAAATTGCCCTGAAATAACTTTTCTTGGGGCGAACACGGCTTGTGATACGCCCGTGTCCCAGGCCGTGTGCCTTAAGCGGCAAATAAACCGACTTATCCATAACAAGACACGGCCCTGTGACACGCCTGTGTCACAGGCCGTGTGCCTTGACACGGCTTCAGACACGCCCGTATCCAGCCCGTGTTCAACAGGCCTCACAACTTGGCCAAAACCCGAGAAGGACACGACCTCTGACACACCCGTGTGCCCAACTCGACTTGCCCCTTGAGGAGCGTCGAGTGCATTTCGTCGACCTCAACAGGATACGGCCTAGGACACGCCCGTGTCGCAGGCCGTGTACCCTCTCGAGAATCGTCGAGTGCAATTCGTTGAGCACTCGACAGGCTGTGTGCCAACTCAACAATACAGAGCAGGAAACGGCTTGGGACACGCCCGTGTCCCAGGCCATGTGCCTCACTCGAGACATACTCGAGTAAACAGAGCAGGACACGGCTTGGGACACGCCCGTGTTCCAGGCCGTGTTGCTCACCCTATACTCACTCTTGAGATTTGGGGTGTTACATTGAGCTAGCCTTTTCTCCACTTTTTGTGCTTGGCTAACCCTAGCCATTTAAGCCCAGCCCTAGGTCATTTTGGGTGATGTGGCTGACCCAATGGGGTGTAGATTATCCCATTGACATCACTCTAGTCCACTTGTGGCTTGGTGTAGCACAATTAGGTCAACTTTGAGCAATTTGACCTAATTAGGGTTTGAGTTGACCCTTGGTCAACTTGACCTCTTTGGTTAACCCCAATGAGTGGTTAGTGACCCAATGGACCTCTTATCGAGTTAGGGATGTTATGGTGGGGTCATGAAGTCAAGTTGAAGCCCTAAAGTCAAACTCTAGGGTGGGTAATTAGAAATTACTATTTACAGACCAAGGTGGTTTTCACCTTCATGCCTAAGTTCATTTGGTCTCTTGAGCTTCCTAGGGTTTTGTCATGACCTAATCGTGACAAAACCACTCTTAGGGGTCTAGTTGTTTGAGGGATGTTACAGAGCCACCGGGGGAGTGGATGCTGAAACCCTTAGTCTTTTTGACTAACGTCGATTGAACCACATAGTCTTAGGAGTACGAGGAGCCTGAGTAGCAGTACCCGACCATGGAGGACCAACATTCCTGGGAGGCAGGACCTGGGGAGAGGATGCATCATACTACGACGATTACTATAGTTGATGTGAGACTTTGAGAGATTCTGCATTTGTATTTTATTTTGAGAGATGTACTCTAGTATTTGGACTTGTACTAGACATAAGTCTTTCTCATTTCTCTTATTTTGTTGACATCTTTACTCATATATCAACGTGATGTGGACTTCAGTTTATTTATGATAACTTCTCGATTTATGGTTGGCCTAGGATGAATTTGTAAGGATTAAAGTATTTAGGCCTTTTAAAGCGCGTAAATCGTGACGGCACATACACTATTAATATATATTGAAATTTGGATTAAGCGTGTAAAAACACCCATAGGTCATCATTGAGTCTTTCACATGACTCAATAATGACCCATTAGGTCATTAGGGTTGAAGTCCCCAACACCTAAGCAAAAAGGGGTTCATTGGACCCAGGATATAAGGCAAGAAAAGGCTCAACATTAGGTTTTAAGTTGCCGAAATCCGAAATACCCCGAGCGGTGTGCTTAGGTCAAGGAAGAACTTTCTCACTCGTGCTCCTGTGCTCGACTCGGCGACGGCGTGCCTTCCCCTCCATCCGACGGTGTGCCATCAAGCGACGATGATGGCGCTGCTCCAGTGCGACGGTGACTCCTCTCCCGGCTACCACATCCTCCGACAGCATTCGCAGCGGCCGGGACTCGGTTGTGCTCCAGTGCGATGGTGACGCCTCTCTCGGCTACCACGTGGTGTCCTCCTCCGGTGATCATCGCAGTGGCTGCTACCCGGCTCATGGTCATTAAGCTCACTGCACAGTGAGCTTCATCTTCGATCCTCTTTGGTGACTCAAAAATAACCCTAATGGACCCAGGTATAACTTTCATCTCAGTTTTATGTTCATGCAGTTTTAGATCAGATTCCGGTGCTCTATAAACAGATCCATATTATTTTTTTTAGTTGTCTCCTTATTTCTGAATAGATCCTTGCATTTGGTGTTTGCTCCAGTCAATAGTTCATTGTTAGTTCGTATCAATGGTTAAAGATTAGTTCAGTTTTTGGTGTTAGTTCAGAGTGAGATTATCTCATAAATGTCTAGTTATGTTGCTCCATGAATGTTAGTCTCACAATTTATTTCATACAAAATGTTTGTTCACTTTTACTATTTACCTCAAGTTCTTTCAATGGTATCAGAGCCACGCATAGAGCTTTGTAGGGTTTTTTCATTCAATGAATTTTTTAACTTGTATTCTTACATACCTCTATGTGGCCTAAAGATCCTTCTATTCATGTCTTTTCCGCTCCTAATAACTTAATATGGTGGAATATTGTCAAAACAATCCCTACCACTAAATTATGTTTATTAAGGAAGACTTAAGAACTTGTGATATTTTATCTTATGCATTATGAATGTCAACCCAAAGGTGATATTCTTTTGGCCAAAATAAATAGATCACATGTAGAAATAAATGTGTAACAAACTCAAGTTGATCATGTAGACAATAAGTCAGCCCAAAGGAGGACGATTGTCTGACAGATCCCTTTGTTAACATTTGATTTTTACACAAGAGTACCGCTTACAGATGAATCCTTTATCCAAAGATTAAGAATTCACCGTTGTATTTGGTATCTTAGATTGATTTTTTCAATCAACATGCTTCTAGATCTTTTTTTTGTTAAGCAATACATTTATTTATTTGTTTATTTTGTTTTTTTGTTATCTCATGGACCCAGTGAATACAAATGCTTCCACAATTTCTGCCAACATAAATTCCATCCCGATTCTTAATGGCACTAACTTTAAGGCCTGGAAAGAGAACGTTCAGATAGTTCTTGGATGCATGGATCTAGACTTATCATTGAGAACAGATCGTCCCCAAACTCTTACAGATAAAAGCTCTCCTAATGAAAAGAGAGACTTTGAGAGATGGGAACGATCTAATAGGATGAGTCTAATAATCATGAAACGTGCAATACCAGAAGCTTTCAGGGGAACAATGTCAAATGAGGACAATGCTAAAGAGTTCCTTCAGGAATTGGAACTAAGGTTTGCTAAGAGTGAAAAAACTGAAACTAGTGCACTCTTAGCTAAGCTTGTTTGCATGAAGTATAAAGGAAATGGAAACATAAGGGAGTAAATCATGGAGATGTCTCATTTGGCTTCCAAATTGAGAGCACTAAAGCTAGATCTTTCTGATGATCTGCTTGTGCATTTGGTGTTGATCTCTCTTCCTACACAATACAGTCAGTTTAAAGTGAGTTACAACACTCAAAAGGACAAATGGTCCTTAAATGAGTTAATCTCTCACTGTGTGCAAGAAGAAGAACGACTCAAGGCAGACACTTCTGAAAGTGCTCATTTGACCACTTCCCATAAGTATAAAGGGAAGAACAAGGGCAAGTTAGCTGCAGTATCTACACCCTTCAAGAAAGGGCCAACCAAGCAGCCTTCAGAGTTTACATACTTCTTCTGCAAGAAGGATGGACACATGAAGAAAGATTGTGCTAAGTACGCTGCTTGGCGTATCAAGAAAGGTGAACTTCTCAACTTTGTTTGTTCGGAAGTTAATTTAAGTACAGTACCTAGAAACACTTGGTGGATAGACTCTAGTGCTACTACTCACATAAGTGTTTCAATGCAGGGTTGCCTGAGGAGCTGAAAACCAAATGATGCTGAAAGATTCATATTTGTGGGCGATGGCAAATCAGTACAAGTTGAGGCAATTTGTACCTTTAGATTGTTGTTAGACGCTGGTTCTTTTTTGCATTTGGAAGATACTTTTGTTGTACCGTCGTTTAGACGGAACCTTATTTCTATTTCTGTGTTGGACAAATCTGGTTTTTCTTGTTCATTTGGAAACAGAATATTTACTCTTTCATATGCCAATACTGTGTTAGGAACTGGCTCTCTTTCTACTAATGACAATTTATACATGCTTAATACAAATACCTCATTTAATGAAACCTTGTATGTTAGTTCAAGTGGTACAAAACATAAATTAACTGATACAAACCAAGCCGCATTATGACACAAACGATTTGGACATATCTCCAAAGAGAGAATGAAAAGACTTATGTCAGATGGGATCATCGATCCTATATATTTGACAGACTTTGAAGTTTGTGTTCAATGCGTAAAAGGTAAACAAACAAACATAAGGAAAACAAGATCTTTAAGATGCAGAGAAGTCTTAGAACTAATCCACACAGACATTTGTGGACCATTCCCTACAGCTTCTTGGAATGGTCAACAATATTTTATTACGTTCATAGACGACTTTTCTCGATATGGTTATGTATACCTGTTACATGAGAAATCACAATCACTGGATGTATTTAAAAAATATAAAGCTGAAGTTGAACTTCAATTAGGTAAAAGCATCAAATCTGTCAGATCAGACCGTGGTGGAGAATACTACGGCAGATATGATGGATCTGGTGAACAACGTCCAGGACCATTTGCAAAATTCTTGGAGGAATGTGGAATTCTTCCTCAATACACAATGCCTGGTTCTCCTACCATGAATGGTGTATCTGAGAGAAGAAATAGAACACTTGAAGACATGGTAAGAAGTATGATGAGTACTTCAACTTTGCCTGATTCCCTATGGGGGGAAGCACTAAAGACTGCGGCTTATATCTTGAATAGAGTTCCAAGTAAAGTAGTAACAAAAACCCCTTATGAACTCTGGACTGGAAAGAAACCCAATATAAAGCATTTTCATATTTGGGGTTGTCTAACTGAAGCTAGGCCTTACAAGCCTCATGAAAGAAAATTAGACTCAAGAACTGTTACTTGCTATTTCATTGGATACTCTGAAAAGTCAAGAGGATACAAATTTTATGATCCCGCTACTGAGTCCATTTTTGAGACTGGAAATGCTCGTTTCCTTGAGGATATTGCATTTGGGGGGATGATAAGTTAAGGAAAATTGATTTTAGTGAGATAACCACATCTCTACCTACACTTGTTGATGGGATTGATCAACCATTGGATGATCAATTACATGAAACAAATCAAGAAAATCAATTTACTCTGGAAGAACCTCCCAACCAAAATGAAGATACTACTCTTAATGAACAACCTCAACAACCTCAAGAAAACTTACCACTAAGAAGATCTACTAGAGAAAGAAGAAATGCAATTCCGAATGATTATATTGTATTTCTTCAAGAACATGAAGAGGCTATAGGGATGATGGATAATGACCCATTCAATTTCCATCAAGCCATGAAGAGTTCTAATTCTCATAAGTGGGTAGAAGCCATGAATGATGAAATCAAATCAATGGAAGAAAATAAAGTTTGGGAATTAGTTGACTTGCCAGAAGGAACAAAACCTGTTGGTTGCAAATGGATTTTTAAAACCAAAAGGGATGCAAGTGGCAATGTTGAAAAATATAAAGCACATCTCGTGGCAAAAGGATTCACTCAAAGAGAGGGAATTGACTACAACGAGACATTTTCCCCTGTTTCTTCAAAGGATTCATTTAGAATCATCATGGCCTTAGTTGCCCAATTTGATCTTGAGCTACATCAGATGGATGTAAAGACAACGTTTCTCAATGGAGACATTGATGAAACAATCTATATGGTGCAACCAGAAAATTTTGTGTCGGGAGACCCAAAAAGGACTGTTTGCAAACTTAAGAAATCCATCTATGGACTCAAACAGGCTTCACGCCAGTGGTATTACAAATTTCATCAAATTATTATTTCCTTTGGTTTTGAAGCAAATGTTGTTGATGATTGTGTATATCACAAGTTCAGTGGGAGCAAATACATTTTTCTAGTGTTGTATGTAGATGACGTACTATTAGCGAGCAATGATATAGGAATGTTGAACCAAACCAAGAAATTCTTGGCTAAAAACTTTGAGATGAAGGATCTTGGTATTGCTTCCTATGTTTTAGGAATAAAGATTCATCGAGATAGATCTCAAGGTATTCTTGGTTTATCACAAGAGAACTATATCAATAAAGTACTAGAAAGATATGGGATGAAAAATTGTAAGCCTAATGATACTCCCAATTCTAAGGGAGATAAATTCAGCCTAGATCAGTGTCCTAAGAATGAAGTTGAACAAAAGGAGATGCTTAAGATTCCATATGCATCGGCAGTAGGAAGTCTTATGTATGCTCAAGTATGCACGCGTCCGGATTCAGCGTTCATAGTTGGAATGTTGGGCAGATACCTATGCAACCCGGGAATAAAACACTGGATTGCAGCCAAAAGGGTTATGAGGTATCTACAGAAGACCAAAGAATACATGCTAACATACAAGAGATCAGAACAGACAGAGATCATTGGATATTCAGATTCAAATTTTGCTGGATGTCAAGACAGCAGAAAATCTACTTCAGGATATGTGTTCATGTTGGCTGGAGGAGCTGTCTCTTAGAAAAGTACTAAACAATCACTGATTGCCTCTTCCACTATGGCAGCTGAGTTCATAGCTTGTTATGAGGCTTCAAATCATTGTATCTGGTTGAGAAACCTTCTCACAGGGCTGAAAATTGTGGATAGCATTAAGAAGCCATTGAAGCTATATTGTGACAACAACTCAACAGTACTTTACTCCAACAGCAATAAGAGTGCCACCAAATCGAAGCATATTGATATCAAGTTTTTTGGTAGTCAAAGAAAGGGTTCGGAATGGACAAATGTCAGTTGAGCACATTGGAACAAATTCCATGATTGCAGACCCTCTTACAAAGGGGCTGATTCCTAAGGTTTTCCATGAGCATAGAGCTAGCATGGGAGTCATATCATTTGGTGATATATGACTTCAGTGGGAGTTTTTTTTATTGTTCAATCGAGTGCTCACATAAGATGAGACATTTATTTGTTTTTCTGCAGAATTTAAGAATATATGTTTTCCCTCTGAACAATTTGAGTTTTAATGTATTCTGAATTGATCTCATTAAGAACTTTGGTAGGACGAGTTGGAAATGAACACTAAAAGGTAAATCTCACTAAGTGTTATTGCCATGATACACATTCACTTTTGATCTATGTCATTAAGTATATGAAAGTAGTGATTATTAATTGAGTCTAGCTTTGTCCTAATAGCGAAAGCTCTAATTGTCCATCTTTCATATACTCAATGGACCAGATTGCAATAAAGACAACTAATGCTTGCTTAGTAGTGTATGACCGTCTTATGTGCACATAAAGAATAAAGACAGTTTTGTGCGTTTAAAAGCCTAAGTGGGAGATTTTAAGGATTAAAGTATTCAGGCCTTTTAAAGCGCGTAAATCGTGACGGCACATACACTATTAATATATATTGAAATTTGGATTAAGCGTGTAAAAACACCCATAGGGTCATCATTGAGTCTTTCACATGACTCAATAATGACCCATTAGGTCATTAGGGTTGAAGTCCCCAACACCTAAGCAAAAAGGGGTTCATTGGACCCAGGATATAAGGCAAGAAAAGGCTCAGCATTAGGTTTTTAAGTTGCCGAAATCCGGAATACCCCGAGCGGTGTGCTTAGGTCAAGGAAGAACTTTCTCCCTCGTGCTCCTGTGCTCGACTCGGCGACGGCGCGCCTTCCCCTCCATCCGACGGTGTGCCATCAAGCGACAACGACGGCGCTGCTCCAGTGCGACGACGACTCCTCTCCCGGCTACCACATCCTCCGACAGCATTCGCAGCGGCCGGGACTCGGCTGTGCTCCAGTGCGACGGCGACGCCTCTCTCGGCTACCACGTGGTGTCCTCCTCCGGTGATCATCGCAGCGGCTGCTACCCGGCTCACGGTCATTAAGCTCACTGCACAGTGAGCTTCATCTTCGATCCTCTTTGGTGACTCAAAAATAACCCTAATGGACCCAGGTATAACTTTCATCTCAGTTTTATGTTCCTGCAGTTTTAGATCAGATTCCGGTGCTCTATAAATGGATCCATATTGTTTTTTTAGTTGTCTCCTTATTTCTGAATAGATCCTTGCATTTGGTGTTTGCTCCAGTCAATAGTTCATTGTTAGTTCGTATCAATGGTTAAAGATTAGTTCAGTTTTTGGTGTTAGTTCAGAGTGAGATTATCTCATAAATGTCTAGTTATGTTGCTCCATGAATGTTAGTCTCACAATTTATTTCATACAAAATGTTTGTTCACTTTTGCTATTTACCTCAAGTTCTTTCAGAATTAGGTTGCCTCTAGGATCGACGTCTTGCAGTGATGACTAACTCGAGTGTTGGTCTCACCGCAAGGCGTCTATTCTGATCATAAGAATCCTCTTGGCCGTGCTCAATTTCCAGGAGGCGAAGAGTGTTACAAAATAGGCTTAAGTGTGCCTTTACCAATATACCAAATTATTTATGTATGAGTTGTTTTTAAGTGCATAGTAATATATATTTTTGAATGTTCAAACAATAATAAAATAAATTAGAATTACTATTTAGTCAGACTCTCTAACTATTTATTCAAGAGTTCTAACTATTTATTCAGGAGTTCTTAAGATAGTATATATATATATATATATATATATATATATATATATATATATATATATATATATATATATATATATATATTATATGCAGGGGATGACCCACGTGCAGGCAAATCCGGGCACGCGCCCGGGTTAAAAATTTCATGCACAGTCGTCTGCCCACCATTATCCTAGATATTTGATACCCATAAAATTAGTCTTCTGCTCTTTCGCCTTCCAGCATTTTCGATGCCTCGTGGCCTAATCCATTTGCGAACTCTCCAAGAAAACGAAGACGACTGGAGCTCAAACTCCTGATCTCCCTTTTTCTGTGTCGGGCAACATCCATATCCCTTCTTTTGCGACGGGCCGACGTCCATCTCCCTTCTTCTACGACGGGTGACCGACGGACAACTGCACAGTTTCTTGCAACTCTGTTTCTACAATCTTTTATCTTCGCTCTTCAAGCATGTATTCTTCCAAGTCTCCAAATCTTAAATATTTCTATGGCTTCCTAGCTCTGCTAAGTGAATTAGGACTTTAACTTGATGAATGAGTTAGTAGGCAAAACCATGATTAAAACAGAATTTCTTCTTGGAATACTCCTAGTTTCAAAGAAGTCTAAGTAGTATTTAGTTAGCTGTCACAAATTTAGTTCTTTCTTGAGAAGTTGATTCTTTGGATTGATCTGGTAATGTTTCTAAGCAAATTCCAACTACAAGCTGTTTTACTTTTTTTTTTACAAAAATTTATCGAGATGCCAATGTAATATTATTCTGGCTATCTATAGGATTTACTATCTTTGGTTTAGTATTATGATGTGGAAAAGAAAATATCAAATTCAAGATGTTAAGTCTCCGAAGTCAAATCTATCTCCTTTTAGGGTCTCTTGTGTAGAATTAAAAGATTGAATTTTATTTATCTTTCTTCTCCTCTTTAGCTTTAGAAGAATATCATCTTGCAATCATTACTTATGTTAACCTACCATTCAACTACACAAGGCCACCCAAATATTACATCACCTTACACGGCATAACTATAAAATTACACAACTAACATGCTACTACACACATTCATTTATATTTAATTTTCATTAATGTTCGAATTTAACAAAAGTTTTGGATCTGCCATTTATGTTTCTAGAGAACAATTTCAGTTAAAGGAGGAAATTTTTAAAAAATATATTATATGCACTTATAAGTTAAAACCCAAGTTTTGAAATAAAAAAATACCCATGTGTTGCGGACTAACCCGACGCCCCGGTCGGACCCGATAATCTTGGACCGCCTTAGCTCGCGGAGCGGTCGAGCGTGCACACAGTCAGTTGGAAAAGGGGGAATGAACACAGGAGTTTTAGCGTGGAAAACCCTTCAACCGGGTGAAAAACCACGTGACCGAGTCTCTGCCGGTCAAAATCCACTAGATTGCTGGAGGTTACAATTTGATGGGGGAATCGGGGCGACAGGCCGCTCCCGTTACAATCTTGGAGAGGGGGAGAGTGTATGCAGCCGTTGGTGGGCAACAGACTGCCTCACCAACGGGACTTGGACGGTGGAATGCGCGGGACGCTTTAGGCGTGTGCGCTCAGAGGCGGTGTGTATTCCAGGGTTATCGCTGCTTCCCTTGCTCGTCTTTCTCTGTTCTTGGGGTGCTTCCTTTGCGATTGAGCGCTGGTGGGGTGCCAATAGCCGATGGCGGGGCCGACGGCCTAGGACAAGTGCTGATAGCTGCCGGTGGGTGATGATAGCCACTGGGGGCCGCTGGAGGTCACGGGCGGCGGCCGGTGGTTGGCGGCGAGAGGCGGCCGCTGGTTGTTGGCGACGAGGGGTGGCCGCCGGCGGAGAAGAACGGGAGAGCTCCCACCTGAGGAAGAAGAAGGGGGGGAGCGTAGGAGAAGAAGATTATTAAATAAGGAGCCCCTGGGGTCCTTTTATAGGCTCCAGGGGGAAGTTACGGCGGGCCCCACCACTAACATAGTGGGTTAGTGGGTGGTTTTGCCCTGATCGGACGGCCGGCGGGGCCTCCCCCTCGATCGGACGGTGGGGAGGTCATCCCGAGGTGGGGCCGCCCGGACGACGCCGACGGCGAGGAGGCGGCCGGACACGGCGGCGGCCGGCCATGGCCGAGGCCGGCCATGGCCGCCGCCGGCCATGGCCGCCGCCGGCCATGGCCGCCGCCGGCCATGGCCGCCGCCGGCCATGGCCGAGGCCGGCCATGGCCGGGGCCATGGCCGAGGCCGGCCATGGCCGCGGCCGGCCATGGCCGCGGCCGGCCATGGCCGCGGCCGGCCATGGCCGCGGCCGGCCATGGCCGCGGCCGGCCATGGCCGCGGCCGGCCATGGCCGCGGCCGGCCATGGCCGCGGCCGGCCATGGCCGCGGCCGGCCATGGCCGCGGCCGGCCATGGCCGCGGCCGGCCATGGCCGCGGCCGGCCATGGCCGCGGCCGGCCATGGCCGCGGCCGGCCATGGCCGCGGCCGGCCATGGCCGCGGCCGGCCATGGCCGCGGCCGGCCATGGCCGCGGCCGGCCATGGCCGCGGCCGGCCATGGCCGCGGCCGGCCATGGCCGCGGCCGGCCATGGCCGCGGCCGGCCATGGCCGCGGCCGGCCATGGCCGCGGCCGGCCATGGCCGCGGCCGGCCATGGCCGCGGCCGGCCATGGCCGCGGCCGGCCATGGCCGCGGCCGGCCATGGCCGCGGCCGGCCATGGCCGGAGGGGAACCGCCGGCGGCGGTTCCTTCCCCTAAAGGTGGGGAGAAAGGGGGCCCACTCCCATGATCTCCATGAGAGATCATGGGGGTTGGGGGGGCCCACCCATGATCTCCATTGATGGGGATCATGGGGGTCTCCTTTTCCTTATAAATTAAGGTGGAGCCCATCAATTGCCCCCCAAATCTCTTTCAGTTGGGAGGGAAGCGAGCACGGGGAGAGATTTCTAACTCTGGTCACGGTGGTGATCGCCAGCGTGGAATCCGGGATGGTGGCGATGGCGTGCGGCTCAAAGGTACGATGGTGCGTGCTAGTTTGGAAAGCGGACGTCAGGCGAGCATGCGCGGAGGCCGGCAAGGTGCAGGAATCGGCCGTGCGTGTCTGTGCGTGCGCGGAGGCGGTCCGTGCGCGGTTATGCTGTGCGCGCCGGCCGTGCGTTCTGCGCGCGTTGGCGGCCCGCGCGTTGGCCGCCCGCACGCTGGCCGCGCGCGCGCAGGCCGCACGTATGCCCGGCGCGCGCGCGCGGGCCGCGCACGCGCAGGCCGCGCGAGTGCCGGGCGCGGTTATGGAGGAGGTTGTGCGTGTGAATAGTTACGTAATTTTACCACTTTTGGACTGACTAGTTTTTTGCGGTGCGCAGGTGCCGAAGCGCTCTGCTGGACCAATGCGTCTACGCTCCTCGTTGACTGAAGATGGTGTGGCTATTTGGAGAACGAAGTTCGGACTTCCTCCTGACTTGGAGGTGAGGATCCCGCGTCCCGAGGAGCGGGTTCAGAATCCTCCCCGTGGTTGGCTGACTGTCAGCGAAGTGTCGCTCAGATCTGGTTTCCGTCTTCCTCCCTGCGACGAGGTGGTGGAGATTCTGAAGTTTTGCGGAGTTCCTATTTCCCAGTTTGCTCCAATCGGGGTTACTCGTATCATGGGTTTGATTGCTTTTCTTCGTGAACACGGGGGCTCTCTTTCTCTAGACCAGTTCCGGGATTGGTGCGACGTGCACTTTGATGGTGGTGAGCGGATCGAGGTGCGCAGCAACAAGGTTTGGCTGGAGTTTGAGTCCTGCAAAGATCGCCGTCATGGTAACACTTTGTTTGGATATGTGAAGAACTCCTGGGGTCTTCCTGAGGTGTGGAATGCGCTTCCCGATCGTTGTCGCCGTGTGAAAGGGAGGGAGCGAGACTTCTCTCCTGTGCTGGGATTTTCCGAGCCTCGTGAGTTGGCTAATCGTCTCTTCAATATATATGCGTTTGTCGAAGAGAAGCGATTGTTGGGATGTGGTATTTCTGTTGGCACAGGACGGGTGGTGTCGTCTTCTCAGGGAGGGGGCCGTAAGAGAAAAGCGGTTATGGCCCCCGTTAGTGATGTTGACATTGTGGTGGTAGCCTCTGATGATTCAGTCCCAGAGACGCTATTACCTGTTTCCCCGGCTCCACGGGCGCTTGCTAGCGCAGCGGTTCCCCGGATGTCTTCTTCTTTGAAGGCGATGAGTGACGCGGTAAGTTGGTGCCTTACTGTTTCTTCCTTCTTCTTTCATTTTTTGTTTGAAGGCGGCTAATTGCGTGTTTTCCTTTTGCAGATCGAGACTCAGGCACAGATAGCGGTCACCTGGAACGATCATTACGTGAGCCTGAAGGATGGATATCTCGCTTTGCAGGAGAAGCTTCGACTGTCGGTGGGCTCACTCTCTTCTCTCAAGGAAGAACATGACCGGGACATCGCGCAGTATCATCGAGTTGGGTCAGAGCTGAAGTCCGAGATAGAAGACGTGCGTGCTTCCTTGGACGTGGAGAAAGCCGTGGTGGAGAGGACTGCCCAGATGTTGAAGTATGCGAGGGAGGAGACGTCTGGCTTGGAGACTCAGTTGCGTGCGGCGCGAGATGAGGTTTCGGGCCTTGAGACCCAGCTTTGTGCGGCAAGGGCGCAGGTAGAGGTGTTATCTTCGGATGACCATACATCAGAACTGAAGGCCGCAGGTCTTGCGGAGTACCTGGAGTCCTTGGACTATATGCGGGATCGTAGCCTGATCGCGGAGGAGGTTCATGATGACATTTGGTCCAAGAAAGTAGAGCCTCAGATGGATGACATACGCCAGTTAGCGCTTCGCCGTGGTGTTTCGAAGGCCTTTCGCTTCATAGGGAAGCATCTTGGGTGTGATACTTCCGGTTTCAGCTTTGCGGACGTTTCAGATGACGAGCGTTCTAGCTCGGATGCTGATGATGAGTAGTTGTAGTGTTTATCCACTGTTGTATGTCTCGTCATTTATTCGTAGTCATTTGCTTCTGTTATAGCTTTTGAGATTGTCGCCGTTAGGGCTCCAATTCATTGTTTTCTATGATAGCCTTACTTGTATGTCGTCGTCATGTGTTTTGCACAGATGCATTTTGACACGAGATGGTTGTTGGTGGGAGTTGATCTTTGTCATGGTTTAGTGTGTGGGCCTGGCCTGCGGCCTAGTTTGTATGAGGGCTTCTTCGTGAGGGGGGGGGAAGTCCTCACGGTGTTGCGTGGAACTGGTCCATGGCTTTTCGCGCGAGACAGGCTCGCGGCTTCTTCGTGAGGGGGGAAGGCCCCCACGGTGTTGCGTGGAACTGGTCCATGGCTTTTCGCACAAGACAGGCTCGCGGCTTCTTCGTGAGGGGGGCAGGCCCCCACGGTGTTGCGTGGAACAGGTCCACGGCTTTTCGCGCGAGACAGGCTCGCGGCTTCTTCGTGAGGGGGGCAGGCCCCCACGGTGTCGCGTGGAACAGGTCCACGGCTTTTCGCGCGAGACAGGCTCGCGACTTCTTCGTGAGGGGGGCAGGCCCCCACGATGTCGCGTGGAACAGGTCCACGGCTTTTCGCGCGAGACAGGCTCGCGGCTTCTTCGTGAGGGGGGCAGGCCCCCACGGTGTCGCGTGGAACAGGTCCACGGCTTTTCGCGCGAGACAGGCTCGCGGCTTCTTCGTGAGGGGGGCAGGCCCCCACGGTGTCGCGTAGAATAGGTCCACGGCTTTTCGCGCGAGACAGGCTCGCGGCTTCTTCGTGAGGGGGGCAGGCCCCCACGGTGTCGCGTGGAACAGGTCCACGGCTTTTCGCGCGAGACAGGCTCGCGGCTTCTTCGTGAGGGGGGCAGGCCCCCACGGTGTCGCGTGGAACAGGTCCACGGATTTTCGCGTGAGACAGGCTCGCGGCTTCTTCGTGAGGGGGCAGGCCCCCACGGTGTCGCGTGGAACAGGTCCACGGCTTTTCGCGCGAGACAGGCTCGCGGCTTCTTCGTGAGGGGGGCAGGCCCCCACGGTGTCGCGTGGAACAGGTCCACGGCTTTTCGCGCGAGACAGGCTCGCGGCTTCTTCGTGAGGGGGGCAGGCCCCTACGGTGTTGTATGGATTAGAGAGACACTGAATTTTGTTAGGACATGTAGTATTTGTAGAAAATAAAAGGCAATTCTTTGAGTAACAGTTTGCATGAGATCAGGTTTGCGACTAATATAAATCACATAGTCTTGAATTTAGACAAGGTAGCATAGAAGAGTCATAACGTATTACTGGTAAAAGCGGCGTAGGTTCTGTGCGTTCCATGTGCGGGGGAGAATCTTTCCTTCGGCGTTTCGTAACCTGTACGTGCCTGGCTTCACCACAGCGGTAACAACGAACGGTCCTTCCCATGTTGGAGATAGCTCGTCGCCTTGTGCTCCCTTTCCGGCAGCTTCCAAGGTGCGAAGGACTAGGTCTCCGATGTTGATCGGGCGGGCCTTCACTTGGCGGTTGTAGTAGCGGGCTGTGCGTTATTGGTAGGCGGCGGCGCGAAGAGCGGCTTCTTCGCGTACTTCGAAGATCAGGTTGAGGTTGTCGCGGAGCGCCTCGTTGTTAGTCTGGGGATCAAAGTTGGATGTCCGAGGACTAGGACGTCGATGTCGACTGGGATAATAGCCTCTGTTCTATAGCAGAGATTGTATGGAGTTTCTCCTGTAGGCGTCCTCTCTGTAGTGCGATATGCCCATAATACATTAGGAAGGGCGTCCACCCACTGCCCCCAACATCTTCTAGTCGTGTCTTTAGTCCCTTTAGGATAGTACGGTTGGTTACTTCAATTTGCCCATTGGATTGGGGATGTGATACTGCTGTGTGCCGTAACACTATCTTTAGGTCTTCACACAACTTGGTAAAGGATTTTCCCGTGAATTGGGTGCCGTTGTCAGTGATGATGATTGCCGGTATGCCGAAGCGGCATATGATATTTTTCCAAACGAATTGTTTGGCATTCTCTTCGGTTATCTTGGCCAGTGGTTCCGCTTCGACCCATTTGGTAAAGTAATCGATCGCCATAATGATGAATTTCCTCTGACCGGAAGCTAGGGGCAAAGGCCCGAGGAGATCTATCCCCCATTGTGCAAACGGCCAGGCTCCTTGTAATGAGGTGAGGGCTACCGAGGGATGCCTGTGAACGTTAGCGTGCACTTGACAGCTTCTGCACTTTTGAACGAATTCTGTCGCCTCCTTCTTCATGGTTGGCCAATAAAATCCTTGCCGTAGGATTTTCCTGGCCAGGGCTTTTCCCCCGAGATGTTCGACACATACTCCTTGGTGGACTTCGCGGAGCGTGTACCCGGCATCTTCTTCCGATAGGCACTTCAGGTAGGGTCCTGCAAAGGACCGCTTGTATAGTTCTCCGTCTATCAAAGCGAACGCTGCTGCTCTCATTCTCAGGCGGCGAGCCTCCTTTTGATCTTCCGGTGGTAGCTGGCCCTTCAAATGGGCAATTAGCGGGGTCGTCCATGATTCTTCTGCCTCATTGACTTCTGCTATATCCCATGGGCCATGAATACTGGGGAAGACTATTTCTTCTACCCGACGCCTTCTTGTTTGGTATTGTGTCGAAGAAGTGGCTAGCTTTGACAGGGCATCGGCTTTGTTATTCTGCTCTCGAGGGATGTGAATAATTTGGATTTGCGGGATTTGGATGAGAAGGGACTTGACGAGCTGGAGATACTGGAATAGCTGTTCATTCTTGGCTTCAAATTCTCCTTCTACCTGCGAGACAACAAGTTGTGAGTCAGAGTAGATGGTCAGCTGCTTGACCTGGCAGCTGATGGCGAGCTTGAGCCCCGCGATGAGGGTTTCGTATTCTGCCGCATTATTTGTAGCAGGGAATTTTAGTCAGAGTCCATATTCTAGAGTAACGAGTTTTGGATTAATGAGGAGCAGGCCTGCTCCAGCACCTTCAGCTCCCGAGGCCCCATCTACGTATAGCGTCCATGTTCGTCCGGCTTCCACTGGTGCAAATTCTGCTTCCGTTGGCAGGGTGTTTTCTACGATGAAGTCAGCCAAAACCTGAGATTTGATGACGGGGCGCGGGAGGAACTGGATATCGAACTCACCCAACTCGACAGCCCATTTAACCAATCGACCGGATGCTTCGGGTTTTTGGAGAATGGCGCGGAGAGGTAATTCGGTTAGGACCTTAACAGTGTGTGCTTGGAAGTAGGGACGGAGTTTTCTGGCGGAGAAGACAAGTGCTAAGGCTGTTTTGTCTGCAGCCGGGTATCGGGTTTCAGAATCAGAAAGGATTTTGCTTAGGTAGTAGATAGGGCATTGAATTCCTCCTTCGTCTTTAACTAGTACTGAACTCAATGCCGCTGGTGTGATGGCGAGATATAAAAAGAGAATTTCTCCGGGAGCTGGCTTGGATAGAAGTGGAGGAGAGGCCAGGTATTGTTTTAAGGATTCAAAGGCCGATTGACACTCATCTGTCCATTGAAACCCCGCGTTTCGTGCTCCTCTGAGGATTTTGAAGAAGGGGAGGTACTTGTCTCCCGTCCGAGCTAGGAATCGGGATAGTGTCGTGATTCTTCCGTTCAACCGTTGTACATCTTTGAGTGATCTGGGTGGAGACATTTCTTCGAGGGCCTTAATTTTCTCAGGATTGGCCTCTATTCCTCGCTGGGTAACCATGAACCCTAAGAATTTTCCCGAAGTGACACCGAAGGCGCACTTGCTGGGGTTAAGCTTCATTCCATATTGTCTGAGGATCTTGAAACATTTCTCTAAGTCCTCCAAATGGTCTTCCCGGCGAATGCTCTTAACTAGCATATCGTCTACATACACTTCTATGGATCTGCCGATGAGCTCTTTAAAGATCTTGTTCATGAGTCGTTGGTAGGTGGCTCCTGCATTTTTAAGTCCGAATGGCATTACTCTGTAGCAGTAAATTCCTTTATCGGTACGAAAAGCCGTGTGCTCTTCGTCGGCCGGGTCCATTCGAATCTGGTTGTATCCCGAGTAGGCGTCCATGAAGCTAAGTAGTTGATGTCCGGCGGTTGAGTCGACTAGCTGATGTATCTTGGGAAGTGGAAAGCTGTCTTTAGGGCAGGCTTGATTAAGGTTTGTGTAGTCCACACACATTCTCCACTTTCCCGAAGATTTCTTTACTAGGATGACATTAGCCACCCAAGCGGGGTAGCCAACTTCTCGAATGAATTAGGCGCGAAGGAGTTTTTCAACCTACTCTTCAATTGCTTGGAGCCTCTCTGGGGCAAAGTTTCTCTTCTTTTGAATGACGGGTTTACATGCGGGATTAATGTTGAGGGAGTGATGGATGACCTGAGGATCAATCCCAGGCATATCTTCCGGGGACCAAGCGAAGATATCCTTATTCCTCCGGAGTTAGGCTGCTAACCTTTCTCTCTCCTGCTCCTGTAAAAGGGACCCGAGCTGGACGGTGCGATCTGGTTTTGTCGAAGAAAGAGGGACTTCAATCAGACCTTCGATGGGTGCCCCTCGCTGTAGAACTGCTTCATCTCTGAGGTCAAAATCATCGATGTTCAGTGTGGTGGGCTCGGTGGGCCGAGCTTGTCTAGAATAGCAACTCCTTGCGGCTTCTTGATTCCCATGTACTACTCCAATTCCTCCGGGAGTAGGGAACTTCATCGCTAAATGGGGAATAGATGGGATAGCTTTGAAGGTGGTCTGAACAGGCCTTCCAAAGATAGCGTTGTACGCTGAGTTCGAGTCTACTACCATGAACTGGACTTCATGCGTAGTCTGTCTTGGAAATTCTCCCAACGTGACTGGTAGGGTGACAGTTCCGATGACTTGGACCTGATGGTTATCGAAACCGTATATCGGGCCCGCGGCTGGAGTTAGCTGCTGCCGGGATATATCCATATTATGCAGAGTGGTAGAGAAAAGGACGTCGACCAAACTGCCATTGTCGACGAGGATTCGCTTGACGTTGTAGCAGGGGTTTCCGATGCCGGCGCTAATTACAAGCGGGTCCTGATGCGGGATTCGGACGTTGATGAGGTCTTCATCTCCAAATGATATGGTGGTGTCCTGCTTGCTTTTTTTATCTTCATGGGCTTCCTTTCCAGAGTGGACTGACAATATCTGTGTAGTCAGAATAGGTGATCCGGCGATAGTCTCAATGTTTCCTATCACTTGCCTTCCTCCTTCAGGTGCCGGCGGGGCATTCTGGTTGTCCCTGGGACGCCTAGGCGGGTCTTGCTGTTCTTGGACCCTTCCTTGCAGAAACCTACCGAGCAGTCCTAGACGGACTAAAGCTCGATCTCCTCCTTTAGGCGAGCACATTCTTCAGTGGTGTGTCCGGTTGTCCGGTGGTATTCGCAATACTTTGATTGATCGTTCCTAGGATTAGGAGGCGGTTGCCTTGGTCGCTGTAATGCTGGTTCATTCTGAATGGCATACAAAACGTTGGTGCGGGAAGTATTGAGCGGGGTATAATCTCTAGGGGGATCTCTTTGCGAGTCACGCCTGCGTCGTCCAGATCGACGGTCTTCAAGGAACCTTCCCTCCTGGTGCTGAGGGATTGGCTCTTTATCTCTCTGTCTTTTTTGTACTCCATCGAACTGCCATCGATGAGCTTCAATAGCTTCGTCTGCGGCTATTTGCGCTTCGATTCTGCGTACTAGATCTGGATAGTTGGGAACGGTTTCTCTCATCAGTGCTGAGTAAAAACCGCTGGGTCGAAGACCCCCTAGGAACACTCCATGTAGGAGTTCGGGGTCGACTCCCGGGATCTGGCGGGCTTCTGCAGTGAAGCGTCGAAAGAATTCTTTAAGGGTTTCCCCTTCGCTCTGGCGGATTCTAGAGAGATGAGAGGGATCTCGAACAATCCTTCGATTAGCGATGAATTGGTCGGAGAACTGTCTAGTTAATTCGGCAAAACTAGTGATGGTACCGGGCCTCAAAGAGTGAAACCATGTTCGAGCTTGTCCTTTGAGGGTAGTTGGAAATACTTGACATAATAGTTGATCAGTGGCATGGAAGATCCTCATGATGGTGGTGAAATGATTGACATGCTTGAGTGGATCGTCAGTTCCATCAAATGTTTCGATGTTTGGAAGTTTGAACCCTTGTGGAATCGGATGATCGAGGATCTGCTGGATAAAGGGGGAGCCTTGATAAAGCGGTCGATGAAGGTGGAAATCTCTCCTTGCAGCTTGGCGGCACTCTTCAGCAACAGCCTCCCTGATTTCTTGACGAGTTAGTAGAGGGTGGATGGGAGCATCGTTAACTGGATCGCGGGGGCGATCTGCCCTTGCTCTTCCTAGATGGGGATGAGCCGAACTGGCGGCATCTGAATGGTCCTCAGGTCCTTCTTGTTCCACAGGGTCTTCCTGGGTCCTTGGTGGATTAAATAACGGAGGATGGTTAGCTGGCGGAGGTGACCTTGGTGGAGCCGGAGGTGCTCCCATGTTCCGAAGTAGTGCGAGCATCTTTGTCTGCTGCTCCTCCATTTGGCGGACGCGCCCTTCTAAAGCGGTGACGGGGGCGAAAGCCGCTTCAGCGGTCAACGACACGTCTACCAGAGAGTGAGATCGTGCAGGTTCAGTGTGTCCGCCAAGTGCGGATCCTTCTGCGGTGCGGGCACTCCTCTTTGCCATTGCAGTAGTAGGGACGATGAAATTGCTCTGCGAAGGATACTGGGAATGTTTCCCATAGACGGCGCCAAACTGTTGCGGACTAACCCGACGCCCCGGTCGGACCGGATAATCTTGGACCGCCTTAGCTCGCGGAGCGGTCGAGCGCGCACACAGTCAGTTGGAAAAGGGGGAATGAACACAGGGAGTTTTAGCGTGGAAAACCCTTCAACCGGGTGAAAAACCACGTGACCGAGTCTCTGCCGGTCAAAGTCCACTAGATTGCTGGAGGTTACAATTTGATGGGGGAATCGGGGCGACAGGCCGCTCCCGTTACAATCTTGAAGAGGGGGAGAGTGTATGCAGCCGTTGGTGGGCAACAGACTGCCTCACCAACGGGACTTGGACGGTGGAATGCGCGGGACGCTTTAGGCGTGTGCGCTCAGAGGCGGTGTGTATTCCAGGGTTGTCGCTGCTTCCCTTGCTCGTCTTTCTCTGTTCTTGGGGTGCTTCCTTTGCGATTGAGCGCTGGTGGGGTGCCAATAGCCGATGGCGGGGCCGACGGCCTAGGACAAGTGCTGATAGATGCCGGCGGGTGCTGATAGCCACTGGGGGCCGCTGGAGGTCACGGGCGGCGGCCGGTGGTTGGCGGCGAGAGGCGGCCGCTGGTTGTTGGCGACGAGGGGTGGCCGCCGGCGGAGAAGAACGGGAGAGCTCCCACCTGAGGAAGAAGAAGGGGGGGGGGAGCGTAGGAGAAGAAGATTATTAAATGAGGAGCCCCTGGGGTCCTTTTATAGGCTCTAGGGGGAAGTTACGACGGGCCCCACCACTAACATAGTGGGTTAGTGGGTGGTTTTGCCCTGATCGGACGGCCGACAGGGCCTCCCCCTCGATCGGACGGTGGGGAGGTCATCCCGAGGTGGGGCCGCCCGGACGACGCCGACGGCAAGGAGGCGGCCGGACACGGCGGCGGCCGGCCATGGCCGAGGCCGGTCACGACTACGGCCGGCCATGGCCGCGGCCGGCCATGGCCGAGGCCGGCCATGGCCGCGGCCGGCCAGGGCCGCCGCCGGCCATGGCCGGGGCCATGGCCATGGCCGGGGCCATGGCCATGGCCGGGCCATGGCCATGGCCGAGGGCGGCCATGGCCGAGGCCGGCCATGGCCGGGGCCATGACCGGGGCCATGGCCATGGCCGAGGCCGGCCATGGCCGGGGCCATGGCCGAGGCCGGCCATGGCCTCCGTCGGCCATGGCCGCAGCCGGCCATGGCCTCGGCCGGCCATGGCCGCGGGCGGCCATGGCCGCGGCCGGCCATGGCCGCGGCCGGGCATGGCCGGCGGCCGGGCATGGCCGGCGGCCGGCCATGGCCGGCGGCCATGGCCGGCGGCCATGGCCGGAGGGGAACCGCCGGCGGCGGTTCCTTCCCCTAAAGGTGGGGAGAAAGGGGGCCCACTCCCATGATCTCCATGAGAGATCATGGGGGTTAGGGGGGCCCACCCATGATCTCCATTGATGGGGATCATGGGGGTCTCCTTTTCCTTATAAATTAAGGTGGAGTCCATCACCATGTTTTGAAAAAAAAAGGTGATTGTTAACCGCAAACCCGCTATTTGTTAGTGGCACCCCAAAATCAAATAACTTTTCGCGCCTTTTTGAAATACGTCTTGTACATGCAATTTTAGGAAAAGTGCTCAACACGAAAGTTGTAGATCTCGTCTACAACTTTCGTGTTGAGCACTTTTCCTAAAAATGCATGTACAAGGCGTACTTTGGAAATATGCTTAGATTTTACGCCTTTCAGAAATACTCATTGTACATGCAATTTCAGGAAAAGTGTTCAACACGAAAGTTGTAGATCTCGTCGATATCTACAACTTTCGTGTTGAACACTTTTCCTGAAATTGCATATACAAGACGTATTTCGAAAAGACGTAAAAAATTAGCAGATTTTGCGGTGCGACTAGCCAATGACAGGTTGCGGTTAACAATTACTTAAAAAAACCGAAGTTTTGAAATAAAAAATCAAGTTTATCCATATAATAATTTAAATAAACGGATAATACATTGAGTGCATCTACTGTACAAAATATCTTGGTTTTTCCGGTACTTTGCGGCCGCGAGATTCGCGCTCAGGATCGCCTTGCAGGTACCTTTGCGAACAGCATGGTAAAGCTGATCCAGCGCGGCGGTATGCTGAGCCGGGCCGAGGAGCGAAGGGCATCGGCATGTGGATAGCGACAGATCGGCAGCGTCCAAGCAGTGCGCTGTGCCGGAGAGTTCTGCTGTGCCCGCGGAGCAGAATAATACAACAAACTACAAAACATCGCGAGTCACGGACTCCTTTAAAAGCCGGGAAAGTGAAGCAGGTAACAGAGAAGCAGCAGCGACTTCACTTGGTCCCTGTCCGGACTCCGGAGGCGACGGCAGCTAAGAAGCCCTCTCTCTTTTTCTCTCTCTCTTCCTACTTTGATTAGGGATTTTCTTACGCCACTGAATTTGGGGACTGGATAAAGTTTGTAGCTTGCTAATGTTGTGGGTTTGTTGCTTCTGATTTGTGATTCTGAGCTGAAAGATGGTGTTTCTGAGCTGAAATTTTGAGATCGGCCGTGATTTCATGTTTGGGAGCCTTGGATGCACCATTTCATGGATTTAGTTATGAGATTTTAAGCTTTTGGGAGTGGGATCCTGGTGGCAAGAGATTGGGCTGCCTTTCTGTTGAGATTCTGGTGAATTGGCAGTTTGTTGCACGGTAAAAGGATTTTTTTTGAATGGGCGAAAGGATAGGGGTCGTCCTCTTCGGTAATTGGTTGGGATAGTGCGTTGGGTCTGGATTCAGAATGAGCTTTCTGTCGGAATCGGTGAATCACGGGTTGTTTATGTTAATTGTGGAATTCTGAGAAAGTAGCTGAGTTATACCCCTCTCTTTCTACTTGGATCTGCATTTCTGGAATTTGATTTCCTGTTCTCTTTTTTTTTTCCGGTTTCCAGCTTGGGGGTGTAGTCTATTTGGAGCTTGGCCGCACCCGGCAGGTTTGATTTGCGCACTTCGTTGGCGTTAAAACATCGAGCAATTTCAGTTCTAAAAGCAACGGAAGAGGCGGAGGTTTCTAGGGTTTTCCGCTTTCTTTTTCTAGTTTCTCATAAATGATGATGATTGGTGCTTGTTTTGCCGTCTGTGAAGTTAAAGAGTAGAGACTATAGACTGCGGAGTGGCTTTGGAGTGTCTGAACTGTTAGGGCGTCGGCGTTATTGTCTGCTGATGAGAATTTATATCTGGTTTTTGAAGGCCAGCCTCCACTTTCGCCCTTTCTCTTAAATCAGTTTCCGTTTAGAAAATCAGCAGGATTTAAAGGATTGGATAGCCAACACTGAGTGCGCCGTCTTTCTCTGTTCATTTCCTCTTCATTTCTTCTTCTAGTGATCGAGCTCTGAGGGGGATTCTACCAAAATCTCATGGTGCTTCCTTCTAATCCTGCAACCGGGGTGCAAGGTTCAGGTCTGTGGTAAAAGAGCAATTTTCTGTGTCTTCCCCCATAATTCTGCATTTTCTTTGCATTCATTTTAATAACGATAGATTTATCCACCTTTTTCTCAACCCTTAGCCTCTATTTCCGTCTATTATATCAGCAAACAAAAAATAAATGATTTTATGCCTTTTTTCGCATGAACTTTGTTTGTTTTCTTAGTTTAATCTGTTTCTTGTTCTTAAATTTTGTTCAAATGAAATGATTGGGATTTAGTGGTTCTTGTATGCTGTACTGGTATAATGTGGTCTATTTACCTTTCTTCATTTTTTCTGCTCTTCTGTGTCCATAGCTGTTAGTATACCCCCTTTCTATTAGGCCCTTGGCACTTCCATTGTGCAATCTGCTACTTTGTTTTGTTTAATTTGAGGAATGCAAACCTACATTAGGTTCTCCTTTATGCAGTACTCCATGGGAATCTGATGTACAAGGAGTTATGGCATGCTTGTGCAGGGCCTCTGGTTACACTACCCCGTCAAGGGGAGCGAGTCTATTACTTTCCTCAAGGTCATATGGAACAGGTAATCATGTTATTTCATATACAGAGTTTTAAAATTTGAGAATACTAGCATTTGTGCACGAACTCTCTCTATGTGCTTTGTGAGACTGCGACAATACCCCACTGTCACTCGGTATGCATCTCGGTATGCATCTCGGTATGCATCTCGGTATGCATCTCGGTATGCATCTCGGTATGCATCTCGGTATGCATCTCGGTATGCATCTCAGTATGCATCTCGGTATGCATCTCGGTATGCATCTCGGTATGCATCTCGGTATGCATCTCGGTATGCATCTCGGTATGCATGGAGAACATGTGGATGGTCTCTACTATCTATAGATAACAAACAAACACACAAACACAGACACACACACATATATGTAAACTATATATAAAAAAGTTTTCTTATGGTGTAATGTCTGTGAGCCATCAAGTTAATCCCAACCGTTCGATCTCGCTGAAATCAAATCTAGCCACATACACATATTAATTTTACTAGAGCTCATATACCTACTATGGTAGGGTGTCTTAGGACTATATTTTCAGGTCACTGCCCTACAACATAAAATTATGATTTTGCCCATATCCTCATTTAAAATTTAATACTTGCAAAATTACGCTGCTATGAGATTGAATCCACAACCTGTCATATATTGAATAAGGACGCAACCGCTACATCAGCTGACAAGTTGTTGTAAGCACATAAATTACTATATATATGTGTGTGTGAAAGAAACTATAACCTTTTAGAATAATTATAGGGCGCTGTTACGTGCGCATCACTTTTGTCTATGTGCACACCAAACTCTTAAAATAAAGGGCGATGTTACGTGCTCACCACTTTTGGTTATGTGCACACCAAACTCTTAAAATAAGCAATACCATTACTTTTTTCCAATCCCACCCATATTAAACCTAAGTGCACACTCCGCTCCTATTTTTCCTGAAAGCCAAAACCCTATCCTTGCCCCAGCTTTAGCCTCGATTCACATGACATACAAGTAGAGTTGGATGAGATACTCCAAAAATACAATGCATCATCGGCTATTCAAAAAAATGAATTGAAAAGAAAATTACAGGAGGTATTGGATCTACAACAAGCCAAACTATAAAATCTTTGGTTTCAGGTCACTTAAATGAGCGACCAAAAGAAAGCTTGAATAAGCAAAATTACCGTACAGGTATTAATATTTAATTTTAAGTAACTTACAAATATTTTATTTATTTAAGACAACTAATATTCATATATTTATGTTCGTGCATGTCTACACGAACTTAAAAATGGACCGTGCAATTTTTTAATTATATCAGTGAAAATGATTTGAGATTATTGTTTTTTATTTTGTTTGTTTTTGTTGCTTTGAAATGTGAAAGGGAAGAAATTTTTTTGTATTTGAAGTAAAAAAAAACTCAAAATTTATTTTTGTGTTTATTTAACAATTTGACATGCAAATAAAATTTATGGTGTTTACTTGACATTTTGGTCTGCAAATAAAATTTATGGTGTGCACATATCAAAGATGTACACATAGACAAAAGTGGTGTGCACGTAAGAACGCCCTAATTATAAATATAAGTTTATATTATAAGTTTTATAACTAATAAAAATAAATTTAATGTAAATTTTATTATATTTTTGTTTATAAAATTTAAAATATATATTAATATAATATAATTTAAATTATATAAATATTTATATAGTATAATTTATAAAATATAAGTTTAGATGATATTATTTTAAATAAATATATAAACGTTTATAACGTATATACAAAAGCTAAAATTTAAATTATAACAAATATGTGAGTGATAATGTGAAATGGTGAACAATTGTGACTTGAACCTCCGAGAATTCTCTAGAGGGGGGGGGGGGGTGAATAGAGATTTAAAAATATTTGCTAACAAACTATTTATCAAGTTCAAACAATCTCAGATTAGCATCCACAATTACAGACACAATAAAATAAACAAATACAAAAAAAATAGGGACAACACAGAAATTGGCAAGCATAAAAGACATAACTATAGTGGTTTCCCAAAATCTGGGTACATTCACTCTTCTACCATCTTGGTAGGAATACACTATCCCCCTGCCTGAGTCATTTGATAAGGAGACTCTCAGGACCAACAACCAAGTCTTTTGTTAAGAAAACTCTCAGAATCAATTATTTATCTTTTGATAAGGTGATCTTGAATCAAAGACTGAGTCTTTTGATAAGAAGACTCTCAAAACTAAAATTAAAATTTTGAAGTGGGATTCTTAAAACTCTTTATTCAGTTACAGTATGAGAAATAATAAGAGAGAAGAAGAAGATAAAATGTCTTCTACGATTAGTCCTCCTTCAACAATTATCTGAGTACTATTGACACTAAGTGTATTGAATACTTGTGATGAATGAATCCTTGCTAAAAGAATGTACAATGATTTATTTTGCTTTTGATCCACTTGTATTTCAGACTGTTCTCTTAGATCATCTGTAGTTGCAGCAGTGAGGAGAAGGAGAAGAAGAAGTCTCTGCCATTTTCAATCTGAAATCTGTGTATTCTTTTTTGTTTTTATGTTGTGTATTGTGTATGTTCTCTTGTTGAAAACCGAGTATATCAATCATTAGACAATTTCAAATTTTCCTCAACAAAAAATTATCTTCAGAAGAAATAAAATAATATCCTTCTATCTTTATCTTCATGAATCATGCCGACCTCTTCAAAAATTATATATATATATATATATTCAGAATTTCTGTAGAGAATTCTTCCCTTAATACTTCTTCTAACAACTTTGCGGATTTATCAGAATTCCATAATAATCATCTTCAAATAACTTTGGACAAATCTTCTGAATTTTCTATTTTGAACTGAATTTGACGCTGCGTCGACTTTTAGTAGAAGGTGCGTCGAGATCTGCTTTTAAAATAGTGCTCTATCGACTTGGCTAAATATTCGTCGTTGCGTCGATATCTTATCGACGCGTGCATCATCTTCTGTTTTGGAGGGGCGTCGACTTGACTTCTGAAGTAGCGCTGACATCTAATCGAAGTTACATCGACTTTCAGTCGCTGTGGTGTCGACTTCTATTCGACGCATAATTACTTTGGATGATTTTTTTCCTATATTCAGATTGCCTTTCTCATGCCCTTGACTTAACTGTCTTTATTGGACATTTACGACCAAATTACCCTCTCTATACTCATGAGAATAATCTTAGGGAGTAAAATCACTCATAATTAATTTGTTAAGCTAAATTAATAGGGTTTTTCCCAACAATCTCCCACTATTTAGTTTATCAAATTTTACAAGACATTTTGATGTAGGGGTAGGCTACTGGTGCACAAAACGTACGACTCTAGGTGGTAGTGCAAGGGTGACACGCTATTCCAAACCTACATGCAATGTAATGATCGATATTTTGACGAATAAATTAAAACAATGTAAATTTCCAGCACTACACATATATTTAAATAAAAAACAAATATTTAATTTTAGCAAATTATAATGGCTTCCTCCCCTCGGAGGGCCAAAACGAAGCGCGCGACAAATGTCTCCTCCTGCAAATTATTAGTGTACAAAAACAAATTTCCACAAACAAGAATCACACCAAATATAACAAATCACTAAATAAAAAATGTCGAGTCAAATAATACAATACTACAAAAGCTCACAAAGTAGAGGGTTGAACCGAGACACTAAAGAATTGGAGGTCCGGATGTGTAGATCGGCGATTGGAGATGAAACTAGTGGTGAGGCGACGGTGGCGGTGGCTGTTCTCGGCGGTAAACGGTGAAAATGGACAATAAAACGGTGGATCCGGCCACATATAAGTAGATCCGGGCCGGGGGAGGGTAGATCCGATGTGTAAGAGCAGATCCAGACAAAAATGATAATATGGGTGGGAGCAAACATCAGAACGAGGGTTGAAATTCTCAGATCTAGCGTGATCTAGAGAATAGAGGCTATTTGGTAGTGGATCCACGAAGGGGAGACGAGGGGGTGGTCGACTAGGGCAAAGGGGCCATTGGAGTGGCCGGTTTTGGTATGGGGGAGTGGTGGTGGGTTGGGGTGAGGGTAAGGAGGCTGACGTTCTGGACTGGAGAGAGAGGGGGCGGCGGAATAGTGGGCTGAGGGTGGGCGGCGGTACAGGAAAAATGGGGGATGGGCGGCTTACTAGAATCCTGCAGGATGACGGAAGTGAGAGGGGTTTTGGAGGGATTCCGGCGGTTGGAGGTGGAGTATGAGGGGTGAAAAACGAAGGTGGGGGTAGGAATTACCTTAGGGAGGAATTTGGAGGCGTAGAAGTCATCACCTAGGGTTCCACGACGTCGGCACTGGGGATGGATCGCTGGAATCCGGGATTAGAGTTCTCCAAATTCTGCAATGACTTGGTTCAGCCTCTTAGACCAATATTTATAATAAAAGAAAGACTAGGACATCCCAATCAATGACTATGATTGGTCGGTGGGAGAGACCACTAAAATACATGATTAATCAACCAAAAATAATAAACTAATATATGTTTTTGACTCGCGACGCGGACGGACACATCTGCTAAGTCCGATCGTTGATCCGGGTACGTCATATATGGTAAGTCGCCAAATCAGCCCCGAATGAGTCCAAAGCTCGTGTTCGTCTCTGCTCCGCATCAATCTCCCCGAATTGAAAGAATTCATCTCCCGATGAATTAAGATCAGAATTCTCTCGATGAATGCCAGGTACAACTCGAAGAGGTCCGCCGGAAGTCGTCAAAGTGTCGTCGGCGGAAGAGTGTCCTTGTCAATCAACTCCCTCTGACTGAAAAACTTTTATCTCCAGTGAATGGAGATGACCGTGCTGAAGTCGAAGTCCAGGGGTGAATCAATCAAGCTCTGTTGCAAGTATCTAAGCGTTAACTGCATCGGGGCGGCCCCTCCAATGTACCAAGTAGCGACAACGCGACCCATTTGAAGTAGGAACAAGCTGGTGGAATTTGAACTCTGTTATGCTTTCACCGCTCATCTCTCGAGTGGTGGATCCCAGTGCAATCAGTGGTGCCGGTGGTGAAACTAGAGAAGACGAGTCCCCAGGTGGGTGGGTGGTAGCACGGGGCGGACTGTGGTGGCCATCAGACGTAGGTGAGGTAAGAGAGTGGTAAGGCAACGAAAGTAGGGGTGGGAGCGGCTGGACTTCACTGCTTAGGTCCACATACTCGTGAGGCTCATAGTGCGACGTCAGATTCTCGACATTAAACACCAGATGAATTCCCATACTGGCCGGGATATCGAGCCGATAGACATTTGTCCCAATACGACTAATACTAGAGTACAAACTCATTCGCCTGATGCTTAACTTTTTGACAGGCCCCGATGGGAGCCTCTCTGGGCGGACTCGTACCATTACTTCCTCGACTTCATTAAATACTTGTTCTTGCCTTCGCTTTTCCGCATGAGTTTTATAGTTTTCATTGCTCGTTATTACTCGTTGGCGAACCGACTCATGTAAATGAAGCGAATGATGCACATAGAGCATAACATACTCGACACACTTCTTAAGGGAGGGCCTGATAATGACTTGGATATTACTAACATGGGGTGACCTATCAGGAGGCTTATCGGGTGGTCGATAGAAAAATCTGGGGTGACCGACGTCATCGCCCGTGAGGATGACGTAGATGGTGACAAAATAGTGCGGAGCTTTGGTGTGATGAGTATTTCTCAAATGATATAGCCCATCAGGTGGCTCACCAGGGGGTGTATACCAAAAGTCATCACGTGTGAGATGCTCACTAGTGCAGATACACGATTCATCACTCTAGTGTAAGAGGTAAGACTTGTCAAATGAGCCTCTCAGGGACTTGATCCCGAAGAGGTCGATAATGATAGGATAGTCCACCACGAGGAGGGCACCAATAACAGTAGTGTCTGTGGGAACAAGTATGACACCCACAACAAAGTAAACGCTAGCCTCATGAACCTCCCAAGTGAGTAGTGGGTTATCAGGAGATTTGTCTGGAGGTTCAACAATGAGGTCATTAATAATGGGAAGGTCCTTCAGATGAGTATCGCTGATAGAGGTAGCGTCCTCTTAAGTGGGTGAGACAGCCACGATGAAGTCAACACTATACTCTCGACTCTCAGTAGTGAAGTGACTCGAGATAGTACTAAGAGAAGAGTAGGGGGTGCCCAGACTCAAGTGTGGGTCAATCGATATAGTGTTGAGAACTGTGTCTTTGTTCAAAGGGGACACTAGGCTAGGTATAGGTCTAGGTGAGGTGAAAAGGATGGGTATACCATCACAACGCCACTGGGTCGCTCGTCCTCACTCACGTGACCACGCTCACTAGTCATGCTTGTATCACTCTCCACCTGTATCATAAGGTCATGATCAGATTCAATCTCAAGATCACATGAGCACTAATCTCATCAAACTGAGAAGGATTAAAACCAAGTGTCGGGTCTATTATCTCGGTGGGAGCACTGCTCGCCGCATCGGTGGTTTGACCCAAATCCCTAAGCTTTCTTTGTAATGTAGATCTTAGGTGATCAAATTGTGCTTCTAAGAGATCAAAGCAGTCAAGAACTAATCACAGAAATTCAACCTCAGGTAACTCTATTGGTGAAACACTGAAAGGGTCTTGACATGTACCGTGATCCTGCTGATGGTGACCTCTATAGGGTTCCTGAGGGTCGTCTAGATAGTAGTTCCTAACATAATTAGATTGTGATCGTGGGTGTATATGGGCCCTGTGAACGTGCAGTGGAGGTCGCTCATATCCAAACCCAGGTTCCTCTCCTAGATGAGATGTGTAGCGGCGATAACCGGAACGATATTCAATTCGATCATCATGATGTTGTGGAGAGGTGTAATGATGAAGACGTGAAGACCTCTCGTCGTGGTGATCGCCTCTAGCATAATGGAATTGTGTCGAGTGGTCGACGCGATCTCTAGGAGTGGTGCGTGGGGAACAATGATAATCATAATGATAACATGAAGGTTTCTCTAAAGGGGCTCTATGAGGTCGGATATAGGTAGACTCAGGATACCCAGATAAAGCGGACGAACGACGCCGATAACTAGACATAAATGAACCCAAAGTCTCTTTAAAACCTACCACTACGAAGCATGCAAATAGCCTAACCTTGTCTCTGATACCAAAATGATGTAGGGGTAGGCTACTGATGCACAAAACCTACGACTCTATGTGGTAGTGTAAGGGTGACACGTTATTCCAAACCTACATGCAATGTAATGATCGATATTTTGACGAATAAATTAAAGCAATATAAATTTCCAGCACCATGCAGATATTTAAATAGAAAGCAAATATTTAATTTTAGCAAATTATAATGGCTTCCTCCGCTCGGAGGGCCAAAGCGAAGCACGCGACGAATGTCTCATGCAAATTATTAGTGTACAAAAACAAATTTTCACAAACAAGAATCGCAACAAAATATAACAAATCACTAAATGAAAAATGACAAGTCAAATAATACAATACTATAAAAGCTCACAAAGTAGAGGGCTGAACCGAGGTACTGAAGAATTTGAGGTCCAGATGTGTAGATCGGCGATCAGAGATGGAACCGATGGCGAGGCGGCGGTGGCGATGGCTGTCCTCGGCGGTAAACGGTGAAAACGAACAATAAAATGGTGGATCAACAACGTATAAGTAGATCCGGGTCGGGGGAGGGTAGATCTGATGTGTAAGAGCGGGTCCGAACAAAAATGGTAATTGTTAAAGATAAAATAGAATTAGCCCATTTAGGAGGCCCATGTGTATTTTTTTGGGTTCATGTATAGTTCCTTTAGTACCACATTGTAAAAGTAGATTTCTCTCCCTCTATCTACCTCTGTATAAGTGTATGTATTCCTATTTTTTGAAGAAAATAAAATTAAGGGTGATTTTCTCTCTCCTGTTTCTCTCTTCTTACATGTTATCAGAGGCAATCGTCCCCTCCTGCGGACTCATTTCTTCTATTCACCTGTCCTTATCATCCTGCAACCTACTTTCCTATCTGCTCCAGTCCGCGGCCTGCGCATCTGTCCGCGGCCTGCGATCTCCTTCTCGCCCTGCGACCTGCTTTCCTATCCGCTCATCTCCCTAGGCCGCTTGGCTTCTGCGACCTGCTTTCTCTGAATCTGCTTCCACTTCTCTCCGTGGTTCCACCCTCCTCCTCAGGCTTCTTATAGCCTCATTTCTCTGTCCCGTGGGGCCCACCTATCTCCTACCTACTCGCGGTTCTGCTTCAGTCCGCTGCGAGCTCCCTCTCGCCCACTCTCCTGTCCGCTGCGAGCTCCTGCTTCAGTCCGCTACGGGCTATCTTCTCCATGCTCTGCTTCTCGTCTCCCTTGCGAGCTTGCTCTCTTATCTCGCGAGTTTCTGCTCGTTGCTCTGTTTCAGTCCACTGCGAGTTCTCTTCTGCTCTGCTGCAGCTCGCTCCTGCTTCAGTCCGCTGCAGCCTGCTTTCTGCTTCAGTCCGCTGCGAACTGCTCCGGAATGCTGCGCGATCTCTTCTTGCGGACTGCTCCAGTCAGCCACGAACTTTCTCACCTCGCGCCTTGCTGTGCTCGTCTCCTTGCCGCCGCGACCTTCCTCTTAGTTTCCGCGACCTGCTCCTTCCAGTTCCTCTTAGTCGCCGCGACCCGTTCCTTGCTCGCTCTCTCTCTTGCGAGCTCCTGCTGCAGTCCGCTGTCTTCTGCTACTAGCCGCCCGACTTGCTCTTCTATTCGCCATGACCTCTAGTGATTCCACCGCGGCTACCTCCTCTCTGCCCGCCCGGGCTGCTGTCCAGCCTCCCGAGGTTCGTGATGAACTTCGCATCACCACCATCTCTTTAAGCGGCAAGGCCAACTATGTCGAATGGGCTCATTCCGTTCGTCGTGTTCTGCAGACTAAGGGTCTACTCCATCACCTTACTCAGGTCAAATCTGCTGATCCCTCTGATGACTGGCTTCGCGATGACGGCCGAGTTCAATCTTGGCTACTTAACTCTATGGACACAGAGTCTTACCGAATGACAATGTACTATGAAATAGCTAAGGAAATGTGGGATGAGCTGCACTCCCTCTACTCTGGCCAGGATAGCTTACAACATCTTTTCGACATAATCTCTGCTCTTCAATCACTGGACCCTGGCACCACTGGCGACTTAACTTCCTTTGTTGCCAAGACCAGAATCCTGGTATTAGCCTGGATACAACACCAACCTCCCTCTGCCAACCTTATTACTCAACGGGCACAAAAGGAGGCTGTTGGGATCGCTATGATGATGACTCATGTTCCTAACCATCTTCACAACATCCGGGCTCAGATTCTCTCTTCTTCTACTACAGCCTCTCTCTGATGTTTGCTCAATGGTGTTCAAGGTTACACCACCTCCCGAGGCTCCAGCCACCTTTTCTCCGGCTTTGCTCCAGCAGCCCCTCCTCCTTACTCCTGCTCCCTCTAGCCGAGGATCTTCTACTCGGGGAGGCCGCTTCACATCTCGTGGTCGGGGACGTGCTGGGCGTTCTACACTCAAGTGTACTTACTGCGGTCGTGATGACCACCTTGAAGCTACCTGTTATCGCAAACATGGTTTGCCTCCTCATCTTACTGCTCCTGTTGTTGCTGTTGCTCCTGTTGGCACCTCTCCCACAGACCTCCCATCTACTGTTCAGAAGGATATCAATGACCTCCGCCTGCAGCTACAACAGCTTCAAGGTATGGTCAGCCGTTCCTCTGGCTCAGTTGCTTCCTTCTCTACAGAAGGTTTCTCCTGTCTCTCCTACAACTCTCAATGGATCCTGGACTCAAGAGCCACCCACACATTACTTCCCAAAAACCTCCACAGTACATGCACACTAAGTATCCCAGGTTTATCACTGTGGTCAATGATGATACTACTCCTGTGTCTGGAGCTGCGGATCTGCAACTTACTCCTACTCTCTCTTTAACCTCGGTCCTTCATGTTCCGGGATCTCCCTTCAACCTACTGTCTGTTAGTAGGCTTGCTCGGAATCTTGATTGCTGTCTAATCTTTTCTCCTTCATCTTTTGTCATGCAGGATCGTCACACACAGACTATCATTGGTAGAAGACGACTGTTAAACGCGCTGTATCTCCTTGACGCTCTCCCCACTTCACTCTCCGTTGTTCCCTCCGTCAACTGACATCGTCGTCTTGGCCATGCTCCTCTTCAGATTCTCAAGAAGTCCCTTCCTGATATCTTTTTACAGGAATTTTCTTGTGAGTCATGTATCTTTGGCAAACAACATCGTATTTATTTCCCTCCTGCATGTAACCGGTGTAGTACTCCGTTTTCTTTAGTTCATTCCGATATCTGGGGTCCTTATCAACTTCCTAGTTTGTTTGGTTATCGATATTTTGTAACCTTTATTGATGACTATTCACACATCACATGACTTTATTTACTTAATGATCGTACTGAACTAACTTCTGTTTTTCGTGCATTTATTCTTGAAATACGTACGCAGTTTTCTACTACCGTACAAATGTTTTGCACTGACAATGCTCGTAAATACACTAGTCGCAGCTTCTCCAACTTATGCACCGACTTTGGGATAATTCATCAAACTTCGTGTGCATACACGCCCCAACAAAATTGTGTGGCCGAGCAGAAGAATCGCCACCTTCTTGATGTCACTCGGTCCATCATGCTTCAAATGAACGTCTCCACTGAATATTGGAACTTTGCTATCTCTACTGCTTGCTACCTCATTAATCGTATGCACTCCTCCACTTTTAACTTTGCATCTCCATTCAGTCTCCTGTTTCCTTCCAAGTCCCCATTTTCTCTCACGCCTCGGACATTTGGCTGTGCCTGTTATGTTCACTCTCTCGAACCACCACATGACAAACTTGCCGCCCGCGCCACCAAATGTATATTTGTTGGTTACTCTTGTACCCAAAAGGGGTATGTTTGCTACTCTCCCACAACCAACAAGGTGCTCGTCTCCGCGGATGTTACTGTTGCTGAAGATGAAAGCTTCTTCTCTCACACCTCCACTCTACCACCTCAGCCCATTATTCCCCGTCCGGCTGTCCCCGTCACATCTCTGCCTCCCTCTCCTTCCACTACTCTAGTACCAACTTCACCACCTCTTCCTTCTCTCCCACCTCTCCGTGTCTACACTCGCCGCTCGTCCCGGATTGCAGCACGACAACAACCCCCTCCTACGGATGATCTTCTGTGCGTGGACGGTTAAGCACCACCCTCTACGACTCACCCCATGGGCAACTATGTATCCCTACATCGCCTCTCTCCACCTCTTTGCACTTTTGCTCTCTCTCTCCACTATTTCTGTTCCTAACTCATTGCAGGATGCTCTACTACATCCGGGCTGGCGTGCGGCCATGGACGACGAGATGACTTCTCTCTGGGCTAACCGGACTCGGGACCTTGTTCCTCTCCCTTCTGATCAGTCTTGTGTTAGCTGCAAATGGGTCTTTACAATCAAACATGCTCCTGATAGGACCATTGATCGTCTCAAAGCCCGTCTGGTGGCCCGGGGCTTCACTCAACAACATGGTCTCGATTATGACGAAACATTCTCTCCGGTGGCAAAACTAAGTACTGTACGAGTTCTGATCTCTCTTGCTGTGCACCGCCAATGGCCTCTTCATCAATTAGATATCAAAAATGCCTTTCTCAATGACGATCTCCAAGAGACTGTATATATGCACCAGCCACCTGGGTTTGAGACCATGGGGGAGTCTCGTGTCTGTCTTCTCCGTAAGTCTATATATGGTATCAAACAATCCCCTCGTGCTTGGTTTGATAAGTTTAGTAAGGTGGTTCGCGAGATGAGATTCACTCGGTGCTCTGCTGATTTCTCTCTTTTTACTCGTCATCAAGCAACAAGAACAGTTTTTCTTGTCTATGTTGATGACATTCTGATTACGGGAAACGACACCATCGGGATCCAAAAAATAAAATAACATATGAACTCCGTCTTTCAGACAAAAGATCTGGGTAATCTGTGATACTTCCTTGGACTTGATGTTGCAAGGAGACCTGATGGACTAGTCTTGTCTCAACGGAAGTACTACATAGATCTTCTACAAAGTGTGGGCTACTCGGGATGCAAACCTACAGATACTCCGATGAATATGAATCATCAGCTATCGAATCATGACTCTGGGAATGATCCTGTTCTGACCAATCTAGAGTACTATCAACGCTTGGTGGGGAAATTAATCTACCTCACAGTTACACGGCTTGATATCTCATTCGCTGTTGGAGTTGTAAGACGATTCATGCATACTCCTCAGACTTCTCATCTCCGAGCTGTCGAGCGGATCCTCAGATATTTAAAGAAGGCTCCTGGACAGGGGCTTGTTTATAAGCCATCGTCTTCTTTATCTCTTGTTGCCTACTCTGATGCGGACTACACAGGGTCACTTGATGATAGACATTCAACGACTGGTTTTTGCACCTACCTCGGTGGACACCTTATTACCTGGCGCAGTAAGAAACAGACTGTTATTGCTCGCTCGTCTGCTGAGGCTGAATATCGTGCTATGACAGCGGTCGTATCGGAGGTCACCTGGCTGGAGGGCCTCCTCAGTGATATGGGTCTCATACTCTCCTCTCCTGCTACCCTGCTCTGTGATAGTCAAGTAGCCATACATATTGCCAATAATACAGTATTTCATGAGCGCACAAAGCATATTGAAGTTGACTGCCACTTCATTCGGGAGAAGGTTCAATCAAAGAAGATAGTATTGGAACATGTCTCGGCCTCCAGTCAAATTGCTGGTATCTTCACAAAGACTCTCTCACGAGCTTTGTAATATCAGTTTTTATCCAAGCCGGGGGAGTGTTAAAGATAAAATAGAATTAGCCCATTTAGGAGGCCCATGTGTATTGGCCCATGTATAGCTCCTTTAGTCCCACATTGTAAAAGTAGATGTCTCTCGCTCTATCTACCTCTATATAAGTGTATGTATTCCTATTCTTTGAAGATAATAAAATTAAAGGTGATTTTCTCTCTCCTGTTTCTCTCTTTTTACAGTAATAAGGGTGGAGGTAAACGTCAGAACAAGGGTTGAAATTCTCAGATCTAGCGTGATCTAGAGAATAGAGGCTATTTGGTAGTGGATCCACGAAGTGGAAATGAGGGGGTGGTCGGCTAGGGCAAAGGGGCCCTTGGAGTGGCCGGTTTTGGTATGGGGGAGTGGCCGGTTTTGGTATGGGGGAGTGGTGGTGGGCTGGGGTGAGGGTAAGGAGGCCGGCGGCCTGGACTGGAGAGGGAGGGGGCGGCGAAACAGTGGGCCGAGGGTGGGCGGCTGGGCGGCGGTACAGGATAAAGGGGGGTGGGAGGCTTGCTTGAATCCTGCAGGCCGGCGGCAGTGAGGGGGGTTTTGGAGGGATTCCGACTGCTGGAGGTGGAGTATGAGGGGTGGAAAACGAAAGTGGGGGTAGGGTTTGCCTTGGGGAGGAGTTTGGAGGCCTAGGAGTCGCCTAGGGTTCCACGGCGTCGGCACCAGGGAGGGATCGCTGGAATCCGGGATTAGAGTTCTCCAAATTCTGCAATGATGCAATTCAGCCTCTTAGACCAATATTTATAATAAAAGAAAGACTAGGGCATCCCAATCAACGACTATGATTGGCCGGTGGGAGAGGTCACTAAAATACATGATTAATGAACTAAAAATAATAAACTAATATATGTTTTTGACTCACGACGTGGATCTGGACACATCTGCGGAGTCCGATCGTCGATCCGGGCACGCCATATATGGTAAGTCGCCAAATCAGCCCCGAATGAGCCCAAAGCTCGTGCTCGCCTCTGCTCTGCATCACATTCAATGTGATTTTACAGAATAATGGAATCAAGAAAACAAACAATTTACAGCTTTGACATACAAAAAAAAGCAAAACATTAGCAGACAACTAAGAACTTATAGCAACCGAGCAACTTATATTTTCGGGATAGAATTTATATGAAATAATCATTGAATGGTACTGTACTGTTTGTAAGATCAGTTGTTTTGAATATTATTCTCTGAAGTAATCGTGACAGGCATATAGTTGTAGAGATTGACCAATAGTGTCCTTAATCCTTTCAGAGTAATTGAGTAAGTATTTGAATTTCCAATAGTCTGGCCGTTCCTGAAGGAAATCCAAAACAACAACCAACCTTTCCCAGTATTTTAGAGAATTTGGATATACCTCATTGAGATGCTTACCCCTTTTATTTAGTTCAACACCATTTCTTCAAATTTCTTCATTGACACCATCAGAACTGATCACTGATTTACCTTTCAGGAATTTAGAAGCAACAAATAGCTTTTGTTTCTTATTTCTTTTATCTACTGGATCTTTTGGCCAAGGTATTGGAGGGATGCTGCAAATTCCTTTGCTTATTTTTATCACATCCTCAACTTGCCGAGTCTGCACATCCTTGAAAGACACTTCCTCTGTCTAGAATGTTGAACCTGTACAGCCTTCTTAGAATGTTGAGTATGTTTTCCTCTTTTAGAATATCTCACTTTTACAACTCTTTTGGCAAACACCAATTGTGTCTTTTCTTCATCAGTTTCTTTGTTCTTAAGCTCCCCCCTGAGTTGAAGCAGCAGTTGACTCCCCCTAACCGTGTGCAACCATCTCATCTTGAACTGTAGTTGTCTCTTTAACCTCCCTCTGGCTGAGTGCAACCTTTGGATCAACATCAACATCCATCAAAACATTTTCATTCCCAGCAATCTTGAATGAGTCTGGCCCTTATAGGAAGGATGAGACCTCTAATTTTTCATCTTTTTCTTGAATCTCCCCCTTGTTAACTTCATTGATATGGGAGGTGAAGAATAATTTTGTCAGGAAGGAGGTAGACACTTTTGATTGCATGAATTGCACAGAAACAGTAACCTCATCTAGCTGAGATTGCATATGATCAAAGATTGTTTGTATTTTAGAAGTATGCTCATTCAGAAGAGTGGATATGGTAATGGAGGCAATATGTACTGCTTGAAGAAGGACTGAATGTAGATTGGAAGGAGAGGAGGCAGGCATAGTGGAGGAAGCAGGAATGAGATTGTGAGGAGATATTGTTGGGGGAATAGATGATGATGGTGGTTGAATAACAGACAAAGATTTAAGTGCCTGGCTGGAGTAGTGGATGGCTCTAAAATGGGAGAAAAGAGAACATTAACTTGCAGAGAGAGAGGAGGAGATGAATTTCTTTGAGACTCCTGTTTAGTGATCTACCCGGTCCGTTTTGAAAAAAAAAGCAATTTAAGCCTTTTTCTTTGTGGAATATTCACTCCTATAGATTTACACAGTCTAGGATAGTGATGCCTTAGTATTTGACTCATGGATGTCATATAGACATTCTCCTTTAATGTATACTTTTGGGATATCATCTTTAGAAGACATCTCCCCCAGGTGATCTTCTCTTCCAGGATAAGCACCCCTATTAGGCGCAACTGTGTTTTAGGGATAACATCATGGGTAGGGCTGATATCGAGTCGAGTTCGAGCGATTTTGGCTTGGCTCGAAATCGAAATTTTCGACTCGAACTCGGCTCGAAATCAAAATTGATTTCGAGTCGAGTCGGCTCGACTCGAAATGGCTCGATTCCGAGTCGACTCGAAATCGAATCGAGTCGGCTCGAAATCGAATCGAGTCGGCTCGAAATCGAATCGAGTCGGCTCAAAATCAAATTGAGTCGGCTCGAAATCGAATCAAGTCGGCTCGAAATTTAACAATTTTTCGCTTTATTCCTAGTTTGCTCAAAATAAAATTGGGCAACCTATAAATTTAGGAAATGAAACACTTAAAGCCTTCATTCTTTTTATTTAGGTTTAAATTTTGTTATTTTTAATCTTAAAATAAGAATATATTAATAAATACATAATTTTTTTAATTAATTCGAGTTGATTCGAATCATATTTCGAGCGATTCAGGGCTGGCTCGAAATCGACTCGAAATCAGATTCGAGTCAAATTGAATCGACTCAAATTGAGTCGAATCAATTTTACCCGATTCCGATTCGACTCAATTTTCGAACGATTTTCGAGCGATTTTCGAGTTTCGAATAATATGCTCAGCCCTAATCATGGGCAGAGATTTTGCATGGTAATACTTTCTCAACAATGTCTGTCAGGACTTGGTATTTTTCAGAAAGATCAATCTTCTTCAGATGAATTGATTTTTCCCTTTAAAAAATCATAATTTTCAGGACCTCTTTATTTCTTTGTCTGACAGCTCTACTGCTTCTTAACCTGAAGGGAGTTCAAAATTTTATTGTATTATCTCAGCATTGATCTTTACTTTCTTTCAAGTGATGTTTCATGTCATCGATCCATCAACCTCAATTTGAACATTTGACACAAATTCTATCACTTCCATGATGTTTCATGTCATCGATCCATCAACCTCAATTTGAACATTTGACACAAATTCTATCACTTCCATCTCATAAAGTTTGCATCGGGTGAATATCAATTTTTCCAACCCAAGAGTATTGGAAAATTGAAAAATCCCCTTGAAATATCAGTCACGACGTTGAAAGATTTTAAATCGAAACTAATCCTGAGCTGGTCTTCGGCGCCATCGATGGACTTGCAAAAACGCTCAACAAACAGGAGAGAGCAAGAACAATAGAGACTCGGGCGGGGAAGATGAAGAGTTTGAAAGAATAATAAATATATAACAGAAGAGCTGGCATTAAATAGACGATATGTTGAACATTAGGGTACATGATGACACATTTTAGGAAATTATCGACGTTGCACGCTGAAAATCCATCTAAGAAAAGAATTTCATGCGCGTTTATGAAGTCGACATTACGTCGACTTGTATTCATGTAGCTTTGATTCTACTTTATCCGCCCTTCTGTCGACGCATGCATCATTTTATATCGACGTTGCTTCAAATAGATTCAGACTCTTCATAATATGTCGCTATTGACGTTTTCTTGACTAGAAATCGATTTACGTCGATTTCTATTCGATGTCACGTCAAATAAAGACTTGAAATTTTTTAAGTCTAATGCTGTTTTTCCCAGCAATTAATTTTATAAAAAATATATTTTGTACATGTTATAATATGTTTTATTGTGCATCATCAAGCATTCCCAATACATTTATGAAGAACTTGTGCTTAACTTCATCAAAGGTTTTGTGAAGATATTACCCTTTTGATTTTCAATGGACACATATTTTAGGGAAATTTTCCCTTTTTCTACATTGTCCCTAAGAAAATGGTAACTAATTTCTATATGTTTTGTTTTGCTATTCAACATAGGGTTAGAGGCAATTGAAATTGCACTTGAGCTGTGACAAAATATTGTTGAGCTTTTGATAGAAAAATTGTAGTCCATTAATTGATTCTGCATTCACAATATCTGTGAAAAGCAATTTCTAGCTGCTATATACTCAGCTTCAGTAGCGAAAGTAGTGACTGGAGTTTACTTCTTGCTGAACCAAGAAATTTGTCTAGCTTATAGGAATTGATAAGTTCCTAAAATTCTATTTCTATTCAGCCTACATCCAGCATAATCTGCATCTGAGTAGCTTACTAACTCAAATTTAGATTCTGCTGGGTACCATAAGCCAAGTTCAAGTGTACCCTTTAAATATCTCAGAATTTTTTTCACAGAACTCAAGTGTGATTCTTTAGGTTCTACCTGGAATCTAGCACACACAAATATGGTAAACATTATACCGGCTGTTAGATATATGAGAGTCTATGATTGCTCTATAAGTCTTTTGGTCAATAGATGGACTTGACTCATCCTTATCAATTAAAACATTGGTAGTCATGAAAGTTTTCATAATGAATGCATTTTTCATTCCAAAATTTTTAATAAGCTCTTTAGTATACTTGGATTGACATATGAATATGCCCTCATCATTTTGTTTCACTTGGAGACCGAGGAAAAATGATAGCTCCTCCATGATACTCATCTTAAATCTAGAATGCATTATATCATCAAACCTTTTGCAAAGTCTTGGATCTGTTGAGACAAATATAATATCATACACATAGATTTGAACTATTAACAGTTGTTGTTTATGTGTTCTTATGAATTGTGTTTTATTCAATTTTCCTCTAATGAATGAGTGTTCTAAAAGAAAAGTGACTAAAATCTCATAACAAGCTCTTGGAGCTTGCATTAGTACATACAGTGATTTTTTTAGTTTAAAAACATGAGAGAGAAAAGATGGATTGGTAAAATCTAAAAGATGTTTTACATAAATCTCTTCTTGGAGAGTGTCATTGAGAAAAACACTTTTGACATCCATCCGGTAAACTTTGATCTTCTTGCAGGAAGCATAAACAAAGAATAGCCTTATTGCTTCCAATCTGGCAAATGGTGCAAATTTCTGGTTGTAGTCTATTTCCTCTTCTTGTTTATTTCCTAAGTAACTAGGCTGACTTTGTTTCTGACTATTACTCCATTGGAATCAGACTTATTCTATATACCTATTTTGTTTCAATGACTGAGTAATTTCTAGGCCTATTGACTAGTGTACAGATTTTGTTCCTTTCAAATTGAGCTAACCCTTCCTGCTTTGCAATAATCCAGTGGAGATCATTGTCTGCTTACTCAAACTTCTTTGGTTCATATTGGGAAAAGAAGTGATGCAACATAGCCTCAGTTGACAGTTGATTTCTTGTTCTAACTCCAAGAGTCATATCTCTTATCACTTGAGAATGTGAGTGATCCTTGAACATTGCTCTCTCAGGATCTATTCTACCTGCATCAAGTGTAGGATCAATCTCTTTAGGAGCTTCTTCTTTAATAACAATTTTAGGTTCATCAACCTGTTCTTGATTCTTAAGATTTTCTTGTATGTTTCTAGTTCATGAGATTCTTTTTCATCAGAAGGAATATCAACGCTGTCTCGTTGATGATAATGCTCTTTAGACGAATCTTCACCACTCTTCTTGATGTATAATTGCTCTAACTCAGCAACATTAGAGTCTTCTTTTTAAAAAATGATCTTTGTGGAAGTTTTCTCCCTATTGAAAAATGAATTAACTTCATTAAAAACTACATGCACGGACTCTTCTATTTTGAGTCGTTTTATAATAACACATATATGCACGGCATTTCGGCCGACCGTTTGGGGCAAATGCCGTCGGACGGCGGGTAAACAAATGCCCTTCGACGGCATTTGCTCCGGCTGTACCCGCCGCGCCGTGAAAAACGGGGCAGAAAGCCTCGTTTCGATCCGATCCTCCACCCCTCTGGTTCGAATACGACGTCTGGACCCGCCGCTTCGTCCCGCCACCTAAGCGCCAAACAAAGCCTTAATATTCTAAAGTCTGAAACTATATGTCTTTACCTTCAGAAGCTCATAGAGAGTCATTAGCTTAGTCTTATGGATGAAACTTCTATTCAGAACATAGTTGACAGTGTTAACTGCTTTGGCCCAAAAGAACTTAAACAAGGTTGAATCAGCCAGTAATATCTTTTCTGATTTAATTAAGGTTCTATTTTTTCTTTCAGCTATCCCATTTTTTTGAGAAGTTCTAAGAGTTGAAAAAGCTTTGCCTTATGCCTTCATCATCACATAATCTACAAATTAACTGATTTTCAAACTTCGTGGCATGGTCATTTCTGATCACAACTTGAGTGTTGAATTCAGATTGAACCTGTTTAATAAATCTTGAGATATCAGACTTAGCTCTCAGAAAGAACACCCAACTGAATTTAGAAAAATCATCCACTATGACTTGGGTAAATGACTTCCCTCCTAAACTCTGAGTGAAGATTGGACCAAATAGATCCATATACATTAGGTAGAGTGTTTTGAGAGAATCATTCTTACCAATTGGGTTGAATGATGATTTAATTTGTTTTCGCATTTGACAAACTTTACATGAGTTTATTTTTCTATTCTTACCTTTTGGTAAGCTCCTAATCAAATTGTTCTTAATTAGCTTGACTATGGTCTTATGATTTAAATGACCAAGCCTCCTATGCCAAAACTCATTTATAGACAAAACTCCTTTATAGACAAAACTCCTTTGAGTTTGAGCTGAAATCATGTAACACCCCTTCCCAATTTTACAATAATTCGCCGTCTGGTCGGGTCAACGATATAAAGAGAACTAGGAAACAGTATCAAAACTAGTACACATCAGGTATAAAGAAAATACTGTAAATTTAAACTTGCAACAGAAGCTATGAAAGAAACTAAGGGTAACCACATACCTTTATATACTGGATTCACAGAGCCACTAAATATGAATTAAGATGAAAGAACTGAAAATCTGAAGTAACATAATAAGTCTTATACATGACATTTCAAACATTAGCCACATACAGTATTCAAGGTTACAAGTGTATGCTGAAAGAAAAGAAAACTGAAAAGGAAAGCACTACAAACTGACACCACAAGGACGCTCATCCTAGACATAGTTTTCCACCTGGGTCACCTGCAAAACATTACCCACAAGGGGGTCAGAGTAAGGAAAAATAACTCCTCATAGTGACACTAAAACATTTTCTTGAATGAAGAATGCATGCCCTTTGAAAAATAATTTTGTTCATTGAAAATCTTTATGCTATATGATATTCATGCTTTTACAATGCTTCCTGGTCAACAGACGTACTCGTTCTACGTGCATGAACTTTCCTTTTATTTACCCAAGCCCTGACGTTCACTAACTAGTGCGTTGTCTCACGTCAGGTCCATGCTTGAGTTCTAAGTGGCTTCTAATCTGCACTTCTACTTGAAAGGCTCTAGGCAGAGTTGCTCCTAACGCGCATTTGAAAACTGACGACCCGAGACCATCTTACGAACTCAATTGTCCTAGTGTCGTGCGGACACAGTCTCAAATCTACTAACTGTCTCAAGGGGAGTCAACTCCCAAGACTCTACTGCTCATAGAGTACCATATGGCTTATGAGAAAGGTAGTGCGCCTCTACCCAGCACGAGAAGACTTATGCGTGCTTACTCACCCTTTCCGGTCTAATGCTACTCTGCTTGAGACATCTCTTTTGGTGTACTACTGTGTGACCCTTGCTTTTCTTGTGGTCGGCTAGAAGGGACGTTTACGCCCTTAATTGGACAAATTTCTAAACTTACCTACACGTATAAAGATTTCGTACCTAACGTTAGTATACATGATTTGACAATTCGGGTCTTGGAGAAGGGTGTCATCCTACACCTACATGACCGTTTTCCTACCACCATACCTTTCTATGCATGATTATAATGCTTGTACGAAACTTGCACATGCGTATATAAAATAATTTCCTTGTTACGTCTAACTAACAGTGATTAGGTTTCTTTATAGTGGTGATGCGGCGCTCGTACACTTGGCGCGACGACATTTGCTTTTCCCAAGGAAATCTGACTACTGCGGACTTCCAGAACCTGCCCCGAGGCCACCAAAAATCTGCAATCCCAGACAACCCAAAATTACACATTTTCCCTTTAGGATTATCGGTAGAGAAATCTCAAAATGGCTAGGGTAAACAAAAGAAGGACCAACATAGTGTATTACCTCTACGTGAGAGCGATTAAGACTCACAACGTGACCAACTCCATATTTGCGGTGGATCTAGTACTCCGATCCCTAATTAGGGCAAGAGGAAAATGAGAAGATAGTTAGAATCAACTTCCAATTGAAGGATTTCCACAAAGAAGTGGAAACAAGTGAGGAACTAAACTCATCGGGACCAAAACGATGCCTCAACACTCTTGACTTCCACCGGTTAGGGTTGAAACCGGTTCTCCTACGACAACGGAAGGAAGGAGGGAACTCGCCGACGCCCGTAGAGGAAAGAGGAAGGGCTAGCACTGAGGAACGGGGTGGGAGAGGCGTCACTAGGGATGCGGAAGGCGGTACGCCTCTGTTGCGGAAAGCCGACGTCGTGGGAAAGTCTGCAGTTTTTCTCTTGTGAAAGATGCTTTACAGGATTTTAGGTTTAAGGGGCTTGCGGCTTTTATCAAACGGCAGGGTGCGGTTTTGATAACCGCCCCCTTTTTCCTACCCAAAGAGATGAGATTTTTTATACGCAACCCACTTTTAGAAGGCCACTCCACATTAAACCCTTATGAAAATAAATATTTGTTGCGCTTCGCTACAAAATTGAAATGCGTCACACAACCCTTACAACTGACAAAAATCACTACTTAATGAACGCGACCTTTAAGCATACTAACATTGTAGCTCGACGACGCATTGCCTCGATCAAAATCCTTCGCGATTTGACCCTACAATTTAAATAAATTTTGCGTCAGACTACGGATGTTACAAATCAACTACATATATATTACCTTTTTTATAGCCAGATAACACTATTGCATCTGACTTAGAGTTACTATTTGACATAATTTGTGGGTGAAGACAATTTTGTATTCACCATCACAAAGCTAACTAATACTAATGAGATTATGTTGAAGACCTTCAACATAAACTACCTTAGAAAAAAAGATGTCTCCAATTCTGATCATACCATTGTGTTTTGAGCACAGCTGGAGGCATCAAATATTACCTTATGACATCAATAACTTTATAATATTCTAGCAGATTCTTCTGTTCAGTCATGCTTGGAGCAGCCACTGCCAAAGTCCCACAACTGGTTTGTGGATGACCAACTCCCAACCTGCATAAACAACTAAATATTAGTTGGGACCCAAGTTACCTTATGTCGTTTTCTTCTACCATTATATGGGGTTATGAAAGTATAAGCAGTCTTTTTAAGGTACCCATTGGGATGAAACAGTGTTGGTCTATTCAACCAACAACTTCCAAAATTATGTCCACGTTTGTTGCAAAAATAACATTTAGATGTGTAAGAGAAATTGTCATTAAACAATCTAGCATTATTCCAGTTATTTCTGCTTATTGAGAAGTTGCTTTGATTAAAAGTCGATGCAACTGCCTGATTGTGTCGATAAGAAGTCGACGCAGGCATGAGGTTCTGTCGAGATGGTGTCAACGCAGATTCATAGTTGCATTGAGTAGAAGTCGACACACCCACAAAGTTGCGTTGAGATGAAATCGAGGCATGTTCCCAGTATTCAGAATGTTTAACTTTTCAGCCCTTATTTTCTATAGGCTTCTTTCCTAGGATGCCCCGATTGTTGGATGAGCTAACCCTATTAAACAATGTGATTTTCTTAGGATTTTCATCTATTATTATTATTGGTTGTTTACTTTTAGCTTTTACAAAAGCTACAAGGTTCTTCCAAGCAGGTGTGCTGGAAAATTTTTATGAGCTTGTTGGCTCAGCACCCAATCCTAGCTACTTAAATCTCACAAAGAGATTTTCTGTAATTTCTTTGTGCTTTTGACTTCTACCATTAAGGTAGTCTTCAAAGGCTTTTGCGTTTGCCAGCTCCTCTTTCAGGGATATGTTGTCTAAAATTAATTCATGAATTTGTTGTTTCATTTCTCCTACTTCAACTCTAAGTTGATTGTCCTGATGGACTTGCTGCTCATCAAGCTTCTCATTTCTTAGTTTTTCTATTTCTTTTCTAAATGATTTTTTTAATTTTTTTTATTCCGCAGAAATCGTTAAACCATTTTTTGAAATAATTTGAAGTAAAATCACTGTCATCAAAACAAGATACTCAATCTTCTTCATCAGAGAATGCTTCCAAAGCCATTAGACATGCTTCTTCAGCAACAACTTCTTCACTCTCAGAAGAGGAACATGACTCTCAGTCACTTCAGAATTTAGCTATGAAAACTCTTCCTTTCTTCTTGTCCTTCAGAAAGATTGCTTTTTATGCTCTTTCTTGCTGGCTGGATTCTTTGGTTCCTCAGGACAATCTGGAGCAATATGTCCTAACATCCTACGAGCAAACATATGACTTCTTTGCTTTGAGTCTTATCAAATCTGGGCTTATTTGCACTCATGTCCTTTCTGCTGGAGTCCTTAGTTCTTTTCCATCTTCCGAATCTTCTGGCAAGAAGATTAAACATCTCCTCTTCAGTAGTTGAAGGCTATCCAACAGCTGTCTTCAAGGCAATAAATTTCTCTCTTGGAGTTGAAACCTTCTCCTTTCCTTCAGTCTCAGTCCTGCTCTTCTGGAGCAACTCATAGAACTTTAGTTTGCCTAACATGACATCATTAGTGGTTTCCCTGTAACATCTGAACTCTCTGATGGTCCAGATCCTTGAGTCCCATGTGTTTGGGAAACATATGAGCAGTTTGCCATTGATCTCAGTCAGTGAGATCTCTTTATCCAGTTCTTTGAGCTCACTATCAATTGTGCTGAATTCTCATACATTTCAGCAACACTTTCCTATGATTTTTTCTAAAAGTTCTCATATTGGGATATGAGAAAAAACTTGATGCAGTGGTAAGGCCGTCACGAGGTGGACGCACTAAGTGTAATCCTATATGTAATGACGTGAAATGAAGTGTTGTGCAAGTGCAAGAGTGGTCCGCTAAAATTGCAACATATAATTAATTATTATAACAAAACAACAGAGGCTCGTGCGGTTGCAAATAATTAATTTATGGAAAAGCAAATATTGATTCTAATTTGACTGAGACGCAACAAATTTAAGCAAAAGCAGAATGAGTTCCGCAAATTTTACGACAAATGGACTAATAACACATGAAAAATAACATCCACCATAATATGAGTGCCAAAATAAACAACTGTAAAGACCAAGAACTTTTACCACAATTTACACGTATAAATGACGGCGACGACGGTTGTTGGAGGGCATTCGAAGTCATTGCAACACCGGGGTGCGGGAATAGAACATCCGGGCTGATATAGTTAGACTAGGGTTATGAGGACTGGGGTTGATTACTTTAGGGTGGAATCCATGATAGTTTTCAGGGAAGGGAAGATAGGTTGGGTCGGGTGGAGGTACTGGATGATGTAGAGGGGAGTAGAGGCTATTGGTGATGGGGAAATGTCACGACCCGTCTCGATATAAGTCAGAGTGCGCTTCGGGCGGGCCGTGATGCCACAGACATGGGCAGAAAGAAAACCATGCCTGCTAAGGCGGATGCAGAGAGTACTGAAAATAGTTTTAAAGTAGTTAATTTGGAGAAAAACAGTTTAATTTTATTGCGGAAGCTTTTATGGTTTAAAACAGTGAGAGCTTTATGTGTACATGCAATTTTGTAAAAAAAAACATGTTTTATAAGACACTGTTAAAGTTTTCATGCAATTATGATTCAAAAGAGTATGCACATGCATTAATATCAAAATCTAGTACGTAAAATATTTAAATAGCCTAACAGCTGTCCATGATACCAGAGAAAATGTCTGATTGCTTTTATTAAATAAAAGAATTATTTGGCAGTAAATGAAATGTAAACATAGAACCTTGAACTTAATGTTGATCGGGCTCGAGTACCTGACGGCGCTGCACGAACGCTAAGACAATTTTAAAACAGAAAGGAAGAAACTCAGAACATTGAGATAAGCAGAGTGTGCAAGGTAAAATATAGAACAGTAACAGAATCAGAAAAGTTTGAGTGTACCAGTTTCTTTTGAAGCAAAACTATTCGAGACAAGCAAATAAAATAGCTAAATAGAACAAGTTAGTTTATCAGACTACTCCGGGGTGTAACATATAGACAGATCAAGAAATGTCATTAGCTGTAATCAGTGAAATGTGGAAGTGTTTTATTTGATGCATGAGATTCTAATGTAAGTATAAATGCAAGTCTTATCAAAATGGTTGTGCTTGCTATGACCATTTGCTGGTTTCCGTTGTCAGTCAAGCGGAAATTCGAGTCAAAGTGTCACATCAATTTAACACTACCTTACATTGATTGCTTATGACATTAATGACTTTAAAGATTCATAATTTAAGAGATTTCTAACATATCAAGAGCTGATACAAATTTAATGATTCAGTTGTACAACATTAGAGTTCATAAACGCGTCAAGAGAGGAATTGAGCTATGAAGTAACATTCGCTCAGGTCTTAGAACGGACCTAAGAAACAAAATTCGGTGACACAAAGAAACTAGATAATGGACTTATGGTTGCGGGTCCAAGCATTCACGTGTGACACTATTACAATACGCTATTTTTCTGGACACTAAATATTCATTTAAATTGATCTATCCCAAGACACGATTAGTTCCTAGATAAACATGCATTACGAGCATGATATATCCAAAACACCAATCATATACGTGCTAAGCCGAATTCATTATAATTATTGTCGTGACAATATTGCTCGTGATTAATGCTCTACGATTCTTCAGATTATTCATCAACAGAGACGAAATCCATCAATGTAAGATACCATTCATATGCGTGTGAAACCAAATATTACAATTCATGCAAGTCCTAATGACCCTCATTACGATATTTGATAATCATTCCCTAAAATCCAACATGCTTCGATTTATACATCAAACGAGAGAATCTGTTCATCTAAATGAATACTCAAATAAAATTATCTGTGTACGCAATCTCATGACATTCCAAATTCCGTAAGATATTAACTAGCTGGATTAGATATTCGACACTTCAATTCATTTGACAACACAAATAGACATGAATGAATTCGTATAATCATAAAAACAAACCAAATAATTGAAATTCAATGATTGCAAGAGAGAGAGATCTCTACTTGCCTGAAGGAGGCTGAATCTGACGGAGGCGGCTAACCGACGCTAGCAAAAACAGGGACCCTATTTTGAACCTGTACAAGAATGATGAAAACAACACAACAAATTATCACTATGCTAACACAGGCAAATATTCGCTACAAAATTTAATCAGAGGCGGCTAAGAGATTTACCTCCCTCATGAGTGAGGGGAGAAGAGAGTACCACACAGAAACGGAGGCTTGACGACGCTTGGCTTACAAAAACTCTAATTTGTAGAGGATTTCACATGATTCCCATCAACTGAATCGAGGAGCGACACTGGAAAACACGAACATATCACAACAGTTAGATGATTATGATAGGGGAAAAATCTGAATCGTAACATTCACGCAAATTTGGAGCACAAAAAAATATTAAGGAATTAAAAAATTCTGATTAAGGGAGAAAGAGGGATTTCTTACCCCAAGGGATCAAAATCGGACTCAAAAATCCAAGGAGAGGAGGATTCGAGCAAGCCCTAAAAGTCCCACTTGAGATCCACTGGTCGATACGAAGAGGAGGAAGCAAAACTAGGGTTGCCGGAGAAGGGAGTCGCTGCCTCACGGAATGGAGGAGGGGGAAGAGCTCCTGTTGCTGCTGCCGTCCTGAGGAGGGGCTCCTGTTGCTGTCGTCGGCCTGAAGAGGGTCTCCTACTGCCGTCGTCGACCTGAGAGGGAGGAATAGGAGGCGCACCCGCCGACCGGGGACGGAGGCTGGAGCAAGGAAGCCGCATGAGGCGGAATCGGGGCCGACGGGGCTGCGTCTTGCAGAAACTGGGTGAGCAGTGTTTGCGGGATACAGAAGAGGCGCTTGAGTCGGGAGATGGGCGGCGGGTTTGGACCGGGGAGGGCTCGACTATAGTTATAAGGGGGAAATGTAGGTTTATTATTATTATCATACCCCACATATTAAAAATCGGGTTGTTACCGGAAACAAATCAGGAAGGTGGTTGACGGAAAGGGGAAATAGGTTTTACTTGACTAAAAGGGTTAGAGGCTTAGGGTGGGTAGTTGTCGAGGGGGAGGAAGATGTTGGGGAGGGTGGAGTTGGAGCAGGGGGGCTGGCGGGTTCAAGGCTGAGAAAACTATGTCAATGAATAGGACATTTCATTTTTGAACAGTAGGATTGAAACTAGAGAGAAGGCTGGTAGAAAATGGAAGCAGCGGTCTTGTGAGGATGCTGGCTGGACTGGGTGGAGGAAGAGGGTGGCAGGGGGGCTTACCGTCGGCAGGATTGAGCAGAGGGGAGGCGGCGGCCTGGAATCTTACCAGGGGCGGGAGTGGATCCGGTGTCGCACTAGAGAGAGTAGGACCGAGCAGCTCTACCTTTCAGAAAACCTTCGATACCTCATCTCCCCCAACCGTTGGGTTATATAACTCTAAGTGAAAAACCGCCCAACACTGCACAGTACACTAGAAAGAAAATCACCCCGATCGGATGACTAAGATTGTTTGGGCCGATCGGGGGTTAAATACATCTCAGAACAAAAAACATAAAATACAAAAGAGACTCGAGACGATCATCCGAACGCGACTACGGGATCTGATCGTCCGTCCGGGCAGCGGATCACCGCCTCCTGCGGGAATATACGCATCGGTCGTGCCGTGCCGTCAACTCCCCCCGGCTTAAAGACACTCAACTCTGATGAGTGTAGGTGGCTGTACTCGCTGAGCAGCCGTGGGGCGAGTATCCGAAGCTCCTACGAGGAAATCCAGGTAGCTTCGTACAAGGGCCGACCGCTCCAATAGACAAGATAACGCAGGGTATCTCGCCCGCCCGTGGCGTAGAAGTCGTGACCGACGATTTGAAGCACGTCGTCTGTAGAAGCAGGTGGTACCAAAGTATCTCCGTCTGGCAATGATGTATCTCCGTCTGGCACTGATGTATCTCCGTCTAGCAATGAGATGTCTCCGTCTGGCAATGATGTCGGTGGAACTGTCGGGGGTGCAACTCGATCTGCATGTCGCGACGCCGCTGGTGGCAACAAAGAGGTACTGGTGGAGGTAACAGGAGGAGAAGGCTCAGGTGGTGGGGCTATGATAGATGAAGGCTCGGGTAGAGGTGTGGTGAGTGGGTTCACGTCTACATGCCCCTTGTAGTAAGAAGTCATCCTCTACGTTGAATACTCGGGTAATGCCCATACCATGAGGGATGTCTATCTCTTATGCTTTCGTACCAATTCGCCGCACGACTGTATAGGGTCCCATTTTGCGTGCGCTTAATTTTTTGCTGGTCCTTGTCGGACCCTCTCAGATCAAATGTGAATTAATTCCTGTTATCCTGCCTCAAATATTTGTTCCCTCCATTGCTGATTTGTTTGATCTTTATAATGATCATTACTAGCTGCAATCTTCTTACGGATCGACTCGTGTAGTGCATGCATATGCTGAATGAAAGACTCTACTGACTTCTGGGAATGATGCAAATCATACGATGGACTCAAATTATGCAACATAGAAGAGTCAGGCACTATATGTGAATGACCATGCATATGATGCAACAGACGCAAATGACTGGCGACCGACACGACAAACTGACAAGACACATACGTAAAGTAGCAATGAAAGTCTCTAAGGATGGGTGGTCTATCTAGAGGTTTCTTGGGCAGGGTGTAGAAGAACTCACTAAGTGTACAGGGACCACCCAACTGACTGACAAAGATATTGACAGTGGTCGCGGAATCCGGATATGCCAAATATTTCCTAAACGATACGAATTCTCGGGAGATCTGCCAGGTGATTGCTGTAGATATTTGGCGTGAATGACATCACCCGAAGTAACGTCGTAGATGGTGATAGAATAGTGCAACACACGAGTGTGAAAGGTACCTCTCAAATGACAAAGCTTGTCAGGTGGCTCACCAGGGGGTGTATACCAAAAGTCATCACGTGTGAGATGATCACTAGTGCAGATACACGACCCCTCACCAAAGTGCAAACAGGGAAGCTCATCAAATAAGCATTCCAGTGACGTAACTCCGAGGAGATTGATAACGTTAGCATGATCCTCCAAGAGGAGGACACCAATAATAGTAGTGTCTGTGGGAGCAAGTAGAATACCAATAACAAAGTCAATACCAGGCTCATGAACCTCCCAAGGGAGTAGTGGCTTATCGAGAGGCTTATCTGGAGGTCCAACGATGAAGTCATTAATAATGGGATGATCGCCCATATGAGTATAGCTGAAAGAGGTCGTGTCCTCGTAAGTGGGTGAGGTGTCCACTATGAAGTCAACACTATATTCTAGACTCTCAGTATGGATGTGACTCGATATAGATACATGTGTAGAGTAGGAAGAGCCTCTACTCAAGTGTGGGTCACTCCGTATAGAGTCGATATACGGACCCCTAACCAAAGGAGACACTATGTCCAAGTGAGGTGTGAAAGATGGACATGTCATCACAGTGTCACTGGGTCGCTCACTAGTCATACGAGTATCACTCTCAACCTGTATAATGAGATCATGATCAGATTCAACAATAAGATCACATGGACAACGAGTCTCGTCAAAAGAGGGAGTGACAAAATAAAGTTTCGGGTCTCTCATATTAATCGGAGTACTACCAGACGTATCAGGGGCTTGACCTAAATCCATAAGCTCTCTTCCTAGCGTAGATCTTATGCGATCAAATTGAGCATCTATGAGATCAAAGCGGTTAAGAACTAATCGTTGAAATTCGGCCTCAGGTAACTCTATCTGCGGAACCCTAGGAGGGTCTAAACGATGGTGATCTCTATAGGGTTCCTGAGGATCATCTAGACGGTAGTTCCAAACATATTGAGGTTGTGTTTGTCGGGGCATGTGGGCCCTACGAACGTGCAGTGGTGATTGCACGTATCCAAACTCAGATTCCTCAATTACATGAGATGTGTAATGACGACGACCTGAACGATACTCCACTCTATCATCATAAAGTCGCGGAGCGGTGTAATGACGATAACGGGGGGACCTATCGTCGTGGAGATCATTTCTAGCATAATGAAATTGCGTCGAGGGGTCGACACGATCACTAGGATTGATGTGCGAGGAGCGATAATTATCATCGTGATAACATGAGGGTTTCTCTAAAGAGGCCCTATGCGGTCGGACACACGTAGCCTCAAGATCCCCAAATAGAGGAGACGAACGACGACGATAACTGGACATAACTGAACTTAAATACTCCTACCACTACACATATAAATGTGGCCCAAACCTAGCTCTGATACCAATTTGATGTAGTGGTAAGGCCGTCACAAGGTGGACGCACTAAATGTAGTCCTATATGCAATGACGTGAAATGAAGTGTTGTGCAAGAGTGGTCCGCTAAAATTGCAACATATAGTTAATTATTATAACAAAACGACATAGGCTTGTGCGGTTGCAAATAATTATTTAAAGGAAAATCAAATATTGATTCTAACTTGACTGTGGCGCAACAAATTTAAGCCCAAATAGAATGAGTCCCGCAAATTTTACGACAAATGGACTATTAACACATGAAAATAACATCCACCACAATATGAGTGCCGAAATAAACAACTGTAAAGAACAAGAACTTTTACCACAACACGTGTAGATGGCGGCGACGGCGGTTGTTGGAGGGCATTCGAAGTCGTTGCAACGCCGGGGTGCGGGAATAGAACATCAGGGCTGATATAGTTAGACTAGGGTTATGGGGACTGGGGTTGATTACTTTAGGGTGGAATCCACGACAGTTTTCAGGGAAGGGAAGATAGGTTGGGTCGGGTGGAGGTACTGGATGATGTGGAGGGGAGTAGAGGCTATTGGTGGTGGGAAAACAAACCAGGAAGGTGGTTGACGAAAAGGGGAAATAAGTTTTACTTGACTAAAAGGGTTAGAGGTGTAGGGTGGGTAGTTGTAGAGGGGGAGGAAGATGTTGGGGAGGGTGGAGTTGGAGCAGGGGGCTGGCGGGTTCAAGACTGAGAAAGCTATGTCAATGAATAGGACATTTTAATTTTGAACAGTAGGATTGAAACTAGAGAAAAGGCTGACGGGAGAAAATGGAAGCAGCGGCCTTGTGAGGATGCTGGCTGGACTGGGTGGAGGAAGAGGGTGGCGGGGGTACCGTCGGCAGGATGGAGCTGAGGGGAGGAGGCGGCCTGGAATCGCACCAGGGGCGGGAGTGGCTCCGACGTCGCACTAGAGAGAGTAGGACCGAGCGGCTCTACCTTTCCGTAAAACCTTCGATACCTCATCTCCCCAACCGTCGGGTTATATAACCCTAAGTGAAAAACTGCCCAGCACTGCACTGTACACTAGAAAGAAAATCACCCAGATCGGATGGCTAAGATTGTTGGGCCCGTCGGGGGTTAAATACATCTCAGACCAAAAGACATAAAATACAAAAAAGGCTCGAGACGATCATCCGGACGCGACTACGAGCTCCGATCGCCCGTCCGAGCAGCGGATCACCGCCTCCTGCGGGAATATACTCGTCGGTCGTGGCGTGCCGTCAAAACCTCTTGTCTTTCTTTTCATCAGAACTGTGATCAACCTTTCTGTACAAGGATTCCCAAATTTCCTTTGTAGGTTGGCAGTCAGGAACCTTTTGGAAAACTTCATCTGATATAGTGGACACAAGAATATTCATTGTTTTGGCATCCAAGTCTTTTATCTTTTTATCTCCTGTCCATTCATCTCTAGGAACTAGTTCTTGAGTTGTACTCCTACTGGCATCCTTCTTGTAAGACATTTGAGTTCCTGTTAAAATGCCCCCATCAATAAAATTCATATATAATTTTATTCTTGCCTTTCAGAGTGTATATTTTTCTAAGTTATACACTGGTGATCTTGTGAATGCAATTCCTTTGAAATTATTATTAGAACTGATTTTGAAAAGTAGATTTATATAATAAGTATAGCTTTGCAATTGTTCAAATCTTTATGATCAATGTGTTAATTTTTATTTGATTAATCCAGCTTTAAAACCAATTGAAAGGGTGAATAGTTGTGATTTTAACCTCTGAGAATTCTCTAGGGGAAGAGGAGAATAGAGATTTAAAAATATTTACTAACAAGCTATTTATCAATTTCAAACAATCTCAGATTAGTGTGAAAAAGTACTGAGTAAACCGACAAGAGGTAAATAAAGACAAATTTTATTGTTCTAAAAAGATAATTATTACATAGGTATGCCTCCTTATTTATAGAAATCGGGGAAGATGAGAGAATACAACAACCGATGTGGGACTAAATACAAGTCGGGCGGTCTACTCGGTTTGACATGGTCAAACCGCCCACTATACAACAAATAACAGAACACCAAGCGACAACAAGGAAAGTCGCCTAACTGCCAGGGAAGACCGCTGGTACAGGCTGCCAGACCGCAACTGCGGGTTGCCACCAGACCGCAGTTGCGGCTACCCATCTGATCGCAATTGCTACAAGCTACCAGACAGTAGCCACGGGTTGCCACTAGACCGCAGTTGCGGCTAACCATCTGTCCGCTGCTGCTGTTTCAACCAGAACGCTGCGGCTTCATCCAAATTGCTGCGACTCACCGACAGACCGTTACTGCGACTCTTTGACAGACCGCTGTAGCTTTATTCAGACCGCTGCGACAAACCGACAAACCGCTGCTGCGGCTTTCTGCCAGAACGCTGCGGCTTCCTTCAGACTGCTGCGACTAACCTCCAGACCGCTGCTGCGACTCACCTCCGGACCGTTACAACGGCTATTCCTCAGACCGCCACTGCTGCTGTCCACCTGATCGCAAGCTGAGATACACCACCAGACCGTTGGATCAAACCGCTAAGTCGCTGAGATAGATAGACCGCTGGGGTTAGACATAAGACCGTCCGGTCTCCTCAGGCTCCAACACTCCCCTCAAGCTGGAGCGTATATATCTATCATGCCCAGCTTGCTACAAACCTCCTTGAAAGGAGTAACTGGCTTGGTGAAGAAATCAACTAGTTCTCTCTCGGAGGTAACAAACGCAGTACAAATCTGAATCTTCAAAATCTTCTCTCTAATGAAGTGACAATCAACCTCGATATGCTTCGTCCTCTCATGAAAGACAGAATTCATCGAAATATATACGACTGCCTTGTTGTCACAGAACATAGGAAGAGGATGATTACAGACTTCTCCCAAGTCCGGCATAAGAGCTCGTAACCATTTCAACTCACAGGTAGTTGAAGCCATGCTCCTATAGTCTGCTTCAGCACTTGACCTTGAAACAACTGTCTGCTTCTTGCTTTTCCAGCTAACAAGGTCTTCTCTTACAAATGTGCAAAAACCTGATGTAGACTTTTTATCTTCTTTATTATCAGCATAGCTGGCTTCAGAGTATGCTTCAATTTTCAGATGATTATTCTTCTGAAACAACAAGCCTTTTCCTGGAGACCCTTTCACATTCTCCAGAATTTTCATGGCAGACCGAAGATGACACTCTCTAGGACTCTGCATAAACTGACTGAACTTTTTAACCGCATAACAGATATCTTGTCTAGTAACTGTCAGATATATGAGTTTGCCTACAAGACGTCTGTACACAGTGAAATCTAGAAGAAGAGGAGAATCTTCAGTCCACCCCTTATCATCTCCAACCGCCATCCGGCAACGAGCAGGTTTCGTTCTAAAAAGATCGGTCTCCTTTAAAAGATCTAGTGTATACTTTCGCTGTGAAAGAACCACCGAGTTCCTCTTTCATGAAATCTCAATGCCCAGAAAGTACTTCAGAGGTCTCATATCCTTAGTAACAAAATGTTGTCAAAGATGTCGTTTGGCTAGATCAATACCTTCTTTATCTTCACAAATCAGAAGAATATCATCAACATAGACAACAAGAATCACAAGACCTTTAGTAGTCTTGCGTATAAATAAGGAATGATCAGCAGAACTTCGACTGAACCCAATAAGAAAAACAACTCCACTAAACTTTTCAAACTAAGCTCGTGGACTCTACTTTAAACCTAGGAGGTTGCTCTATGTTAACCACTTCTTGTAAATCACCATAAAAGAAGACATTCTTCACATCTAACTGAGACATCTCCCAGTCTCGATTAATAGCCACAGAGAAGAGAACACAAATAGTGCTGATGCGAGCAACATGAGAAAAAATATTAAAGAAATCTACCTCATACGTCTGAGTAAAAGCTTTTTCCATAATCTTCGCCTTAGAGCGATCAACCGAACCATCTGGAAGATACTTAACAACAAAGACCCATCTACAGCAAACCACGTCAATGCCTAGAGGTGGGGGAACAAGTGTCTAAGTACCTCTCTCAGTTAATGTGTTCATTTCTTCATCCATAGCGGCTTTCCACTGAGAAATGACAAGAGCTTCTTGATACGTAGCCGGTATAATAGTAGAAGAGATAGCAAGAGCAAAATGCTTGCCATCCGGGGAAAGCTGAGCATAGGATACAACCGCATCAATGAGATGCTTAGTGCATTGTTGAATGCCTTTTCATAGGGCAATGAGAAGATCAAGCTCACTCTTGTCCGAAGGAGGCAATTCACTGTCAGAAGAAAAAAGAGGTCCGACAACAGGAACAGAAGGCTCCAAGGGCGAAGAACTTGTCTCGAGAGAAAAAGACGGCGCAACAGGAACAGTCGTGGAAAGAGCTGGTTCCGGGAGAGATGCCGAGATAATAAGCATTGAAGAAGTATCATAAGACAAGAGAGAAGAAGCAGGAGGAAAATACGGTTTATCTTCAAAGAAGTAACATCAGCAGACACATACTATTTGCGCAAAATGTAATCAAAACATCAATATCGCTTTTGAGTCGGACAATAACAAAAAAAATGCATTTAACAGAACGGGGAGAAAGTTTGTCATGACCAGGAGAAGGTATGTGAACAAACGCCATACATCCAAAAATTTTAAGAGATAAAGGAAATGGCTCAGCCCTGGGATACAAAATAAAAAATGAAGTCTTGCCCTGAAGAACAGATGAGGGTATCCGATTAATAAGATGGCAGGAGAGAAAAACAACATGATCCCAATAGGACCGAGAAACATTCATTTGACGAGCAACATCCAAGAGATGACGATTCTTGCGTTCAGAAATGTCATTCTGTTGAGAGGTATACGAGCAAGAATTTTGATGAAGCAAACCATGGTTCTCACAAAAATAAAAAAATTATCGGCTGATATATTTCTTTGCATTATTAGTATGAAGAACTTGAATAAGCACCTTAAACTATGTCAAGATCTCATTATAAAAGGTGGTAAACCCAGTATAAAGTTCAGAACGATCTTTCAGGAGATACATCCAAGTACACCGTGAGAAATCGTCTATGAAAGTTACAAAATATAAGCCACCTCTACCAACAGTAGCAGTAGGAGCAGGACCCCAGATGTCAGAGTGAACAAGTTCAAAAGGACGCGAAAAACTACGTCCCGTTCGTGCTGGGAATGAAGAGCGATGATTTTTGTCAAGCTGTCAGACTTCACATTTCAAAGGAAAATCCTCTGAAGGAAGGTCTGAGAAAACTTGATGAATGAGGTGAGAAGGAGGATGACCAAGACGACGATGCCATTGCTGGAGAGATGAAGAAGCAGAAAGAGCAACGTCGTGATCAAGAAAGAAGAGGCCACTACTGGCAGTTCCAGTAGCGATCGTAGCTTTGGAGACAGAATCAGAGAAAGAACAAGTGGTGTCCGTAAAAGTAACCATGCAATTTAACTGAGTGCAAAAAGTATGAACAGAGAGTAAATTGCACGAGAAAGTAGGACATAGAGAGTGTCCTCAAATAGCAAAGACGGAGAGAGACGCACAGTGCCAACACCATGCACAGGAACAGAAGTCCCATCTGCAATAATAGCAGGAGACAGTCTGTTTTGTTCAAGCAAAGAAGAGGACAAACGAGAGGTACCGGTCATGTGACAAGTGACACCAGAGTCAATAAGCCACTTATTAGAGGATGCCATAAGAGCACGAGCTGTAGAGGAGAGAAGAGAAACCATCTCAAAGAAAATAGAAACCAGAAGGAAGAAAAACTAACCGCACGATTAGAAACAAGCCGTCAAAAGGAGCCAAACCGAATAGGACGACAAACAAGTCGCAGAAAGGCAGCGACCAAAAGAAAGAGAGAGGCAGAGAATCAAACCGCACGGTTTGAAAAGAATTCGGAGAGAACCAGACACCAAGAGGAGCAAACCAAGAAGAGACTGCGCGAGTAGAGACAACAACCTGCTTGAGAAGAGGAAAAAAGAGACCGCACGGTCACGGTGACAACACACCAGCGGCAAGGAAGATGCCGCGACCAAAATGCGGAGCCTTCAGGAAGAAACAACCCGCGGGAAGAATTGAGAGAAGAAAGCGCGAACTGAATAAGTCATAAAGAAGAGCGACTAACAAAGAAGGCGGCTAGAACAAAACAAGTCGCACAGCAAACCACAAAGAATAGACGCGGCAAGAAATCCACAAAGGCCGCACAAACAAGCAGCCACAAGGAAGAAAGAGCAAGGCAGAACGGGTAGCAACAAAGGCCGTGCAAACAGAATGCGCACAAAGAAGAAATCGCAGGAGAGCGACAAGCAAGGGAGGGAGGGAAGGGCGGGAAGGGCGGGAAGCGGATAGGAAGAAGCCGGCTAGGGAAGCAAACTGGAAGAATCTGGCACGGTTAGACAAACAAACCGCAATCTGATTGGAGAAAATGATTGATTCGCTCCGATACCATGCGAAAAAGTACTGAGTAAACCGACAAGAGGTAAATAAAGACAAATTTTATTGCTCAAAAAAGATAATTATTACATAGGTATGCTCCCTTATTTATATAAATCGGTGGAAATGAGAGAATACAACAACCGATGTGGGACTAAATACAAGTCGAGCGGTCTACTCGGTTTGACATAGTCAAACCACCCACTATACAACAAATAACAGAACACCAAGCGGCATCAAGGAAAGTCGCCTAACTGTCAGGGAAGACCGCTGGTACAGGCCGCCAGACCGTAACTCCGGGTTGTCACCAGACCGCAGTTGCGGCTACCCATTAGACCGCAGCTGCTACAAGCTACCAGACAGCAATCGCGGGTTGCCACTAGACCGCAGTTGCGGCTAACCATCTGTCCGCTGCTGCGGCTTCAACCAGAATGCTGTGGTTTCATCCAGATTGCTGCGGCTCACCGACAGACCGCTACTGCGACTCTCTGACAGACCGCTGCGTCTTCATTCAGACCGCTGCAGCAAACCGACAGACCGCTGTTGTGCCTTTCTGCCAAAACACTGCGGCTTTCTGCCAAAACGCTACGGCTTCCTTCAGACTGCTATTGCTAACATCCAGACTGCTATTGCTAACCTCCAGACCGTTGCTGCTATTCCTCAGACCGCCACTACTGCTGTCCACCTGACCGCAAGTTGAGGTACACCACCAGACTGCTCTACCAAACCGCTAGGTCGCTGAGATAGATAGACCGCTGCGGTTAGACATAAGATCGCCCGGTCTCCTCAAGCTCCAATAATTAGCATCCACAATTACAACTACAATAAAAAAATGCAGAAATAAAAATACCGAAAAGTAAATAGGGACAACACAAAAAATTGGCAAGCACAGATGACACAGAGCTATAGTGGTTCCCCAAAACCTTGGTGCTTTTACTCTTATACCACCTTGGTAATAATACACTATCTCAGTACTTGAGTCATTTGATAAGGAGACTCTCAGAATCAACAATTGAGTCTTTTGATAAGCACACTCTCATAACAACAACTGATTATATTATTAAGGAGACTCTCAGAACTAAGTCTAGATCTTTTGATAAGGAGAACTTGAACAATGAACTGAGTCTTTTGATAAAGAGACTCTTAGAACCAAGACTGAATCATTTGAAGAGAGATTCTTAAAACTCTTTACTTAGTTACAGTATACGAAATAGTAAGAGAGAAGAAGAAGATGAAATGTCTTTTATGATTAGTCCTCCTTCAACAAATATCTAAGGACTGTTGGCACTAAATGCACTGGTTCTTTGTGATGAATGAATCATTGCTAGAAGAAGGTTTAGGGATTTGTTTTGCTTTTGATCCACTTGTATTTCAGTTTGTTCTCTTAGATCATCTGTAGTTACAGTAGAGAGGAGTAGGAGAAGAAGTCTCTGCCATTTTCAATCTGAATTCTCTGTGTATTCTTTTTTGTTTTTATGTTCTGTATTGTGTCTGTTCTCTTGTTGAAATCTGAGAATTTCAATCCTTATACAATTTTAAATTTTCTCAACGAGAATTTATTTTCAGAAGGAATGGAATAATATCATTCTATCTTTATCTTTATGAATCACGTCGACCATATCAAACTCTTCCATATATATCTTCAAAATTTATATGGAGAATTCTTTCTTTAATACTTCTTCTAACAGGTCTGAGGATTCAAATCCATAATAATCATCTTCAAATAATTCTGGATAGATCTCCTAAATTTTTCATTCTGGACTACGCCGCGTCCACTTCTAGTAGAAGGTGCTTCGAGATCTGCTTTTAAAATAAAGCACCGTCGACTTGACCAAATATTTGATGTTGCGTCGATATCTTATCAACGTATGCGTCGTCTTCTGCTTTGGAGGAGTGTCAACTTGACTTCTAAAGTAGTGCTGACATCCAATCGAAGTTACGTCGACTTTCAGTCGCCATGACGTTGACTTCTAGTCGACGCATAATTACTTTGGATGATTTTCTTCCTATATTCATATTGTCTTTCTCATGCCCTTGATTTGACTGACTTTCTAGGATATTTACGATCAAATTACCCTCTCTATACACACGGGTAATAATCTTAGAGAGTAAAATCACTTATAATTAATTTTGTAAGTTAAATAAATAACATTTTTCTTAACATAATGCATGGATGCGGGTGAAGCCCACTGGATGTGGGAAAAGCTCGCTTGGAGGCGAGCGAAGCTCTCTTGGATGCTTCCTGCCAAATGATTCTTCCTGCCGAATGTTGCTGCCCGCTGAATGTTATCTCCCGTGTGGGGGTCCCTCATGCACTGTCACTCGTATGTACACGAGTGACAGTACCTCCCCCCTAACCATGCAACCGCGATAGTACCCTGACCACGATGCGACTACACTCTCGTGGCTCGCAACCTCCCGCATGACACGCCAACTCTCCTCTCTCTTTTCTCCTTTTAAAGTTATGTTTATTTGTTTGATTTGATAGTTATGATTAGATAATATAGTAATTACGACAACTTGAAAACTTGCTTTTGACAACTTGATTTCGACAACTAAGTATTTTTGTTTTTTTGGATCCATAATTACGTAGATGAACATTATAATTTAAATTATTTTGAAATGGTTAAAAGAATTTGATGGGATAATTTTTAAAAAATATGAGTACTATTGACATTACGAATGTTTCACCGAAGGAGAATTTGATGGGATTATGACCTTGTGACCTTGAGATCACATGTTCGACTCCCGGAAGCAGACTCTTGAAAAAAGTGCAGTGTAAGGTTTGCCTACATTTCACACTTGAGACGGGACCCTTCACCCGTCTAACTTTAAAAATTACAATTACCTCCCTTTAATGTTTACATTTCATAACTTCCATGCACAAAAAGACCCCCCTGAAGATTTATTCGAAGGGGCTACTTTTGTGCAAGGATGTTATGAAGTGTAAACATTGAAGGGAGGTTTTTGTAATTTTGAAAGTTAGAGGGGTACAAGCTGTAACTATGCAAACTTTGAGGGGAGGTCCCGGTAAATAACCCTATTGTTGCTGTATAGACCGGGGCGGACAGGCGGCTAAGACTGGCGGTTTGGTAGCCGGGCGGTCAGCCCGGCTAATCTCTGTGTTGCTGTATAGACCTTGGCGGACAGGCGGCTAAGACTGGCGGTTTGGTAGCCGGGCGGTCTGCCGGCTAATCTCTGGGATCTCGGTGGTCGGCTGCGTGTTCTCTGATGGTGACCGGGCGGTTAGTGCCTACTAACCGCACGGTTAGGCGGTCTCCTGGGCGGATTGGCGGTTAGCTTTGTAGATGATGTTTTTGTGTATTTAGTCCCACATTGGGTATTTGTATTCTCTCCCATCTCCTCCATTCTATATAAGGGAGGCTATACCTTTGTAATACTCAGTTTTTTGGATAATAAAAATTGCATTACTCCACTTTCCGGTTTTTATATTTCTATTCGCACATGGTATCAGAGGACTCGATCTAGTCCTCCTGATTGCGTTTTCTTCTGTCCGTGCGACCTCTGCCTACTCGCCGCGGCCTGTCTTTCAGCTCGCGCGAGCTCTCTTCTCCCGTGGATTCTTCTATCCTCCTCTTCTGTTCGCGCGGTCTGTCTGCTAGCCGCCCGACTTCTCTCCCTCTGTTTGGTTCTGCGGCTTGGTCGTGGCTTCTCTGGCCGCTGGTGTCTGCCATCGTGACCGCTGCAGATCTTTTTCTTCCTATCCGCGCGATTTCTCTCTGTTCGCGCGAGTTCTGCCTTGTTTAGGCGGCCTCTCTGCCCTTCTTGCCGCTAGTGTGCTGACACCGTGACTGTTGCAGCTTCTTCTCTCTGCCCGCCGCGGTTTGCTTTTTTGTTCGCGCGGTCTTCTCGCTCTCTCTATCCGCGCGGCTTCTTCTTCTTCTTCCCGCCCGGTTTCCCTTGTTAACCGTGCGGCTTCTCTTCTTATGCTTCGCAGCTTGGTCGTGGCATTGCTTGCCGCTGGTCTAATTGTGACCGCTGCGAACTCTTCCTTCCTTTGCTCGCCCGGTCTCTCCTCTTAACCGCGCGACCTCTCTTCCAGGATGACCAATTCTGATGGCTCCACCTCGTCTACTGTCGTTGTCCCACCGCCTCCTCCTCCTCCTCCTGCTTCCGTGAATCTTGGCACCGTCTCTAAGCTTCTGGGGCCCAATTATCCCGACTGGAGTGTCTCATTCACTTTTCTTCTCCGCTCTCAGCGCAAGCGTCATCATCTTACCGATGACCCTCCGCCTGCGGACTCTGCCCAGTTTACTGACTGGGATGCGAATGATGCGCTGGTTCGTACTTGGCTGGCGAACAGCCTGTCCGATGAATGTCTTCCTGTCATCCGTCACGATGAGACGGTAAAACAAGCTTGGAATCACTTGGCCGCTCTCTACTCCAAGGGGGGACAAACATCTCGCATCTATACTCTCTATGCGGATCTCTTTGCTCGCCAGTCCATGTCCCCTCCTGCAGCTTACCAACAAGTCCAAGCCCTTGGAGCTGAGATTCTACAAAATCTTCCTCTCTCGGCAGATGTGGCCACTCAGCTGAAGCACTTCCAGGAACTCCTAGTGGTCTGTTACCTTCTGCGGCTTCCGGACTCATACGATATGATCCGACAGCAAATTCTTGGAGAGGCTGAGTCTCCTACCCTGGATGCTACTGCTGCCCGCATTGCCGCTGTTACCTCTCTGCTCCAACGCCCCTTGCTTGCCGCTCCTCCGGCTCCGGATGCCTATGCCCACCAGGCTCATCGTGGTGGATTTAGTGGTCGTGGTAACCACTCTGGCGGGCGTGGCCCTTCTCGCTACCTCTGTACTCATTGTGGCCGCCCAGGACACTTGGTTGACCGCTGCTGGACAAAGCATCCGCATCTTCGTCCCGCTGGTGATACTCCTACTTCTTCCAAGCCATCTGCCTCCGTGGCCACGACTTCAGGTAGTGCCCACGTGGTTACCCAAGGTAAATGACTAATCGACTCTGGCGCCACTAATCATATGACGGGCAATCCTCAGTGCTTTTCTCTCCTAGAAACACATGATCAGTTGCCCCCTGTTCTCGTTGCGGATGGTTCTCCCTCTCCGGTGCATGGAACGGGCATGGTTCAAGTTACTCCGTCCCTTCGCCTGACGGATACTCTTTATGTGCCCAAGTTTCCGTGCAATTTATTGTCGGTTACTTCTCTTTGCAAGCAACTTCAGTGTTCGGTAACATTTACTCCTTCTTCTTGTTCGTTTCAGGACCCGGACTCCAAGCGGACGATTGCTACTGGGACTGAGAGGGGCGGTCTCTACTTTCTTGATGATGTATCTGCTCTTACCGTTTTTTCTCCCGCTTCTACAGATCTTCTTCAGTGGCACCTTCGCCTGGGGCATCCTCCCTCGCGTCTCATCCACCAACTGTTTCCTCACCTACCTCAGCAGGACTCTCCTATCAACTGTGATGCCTGTCAACTGGGCAAGCATCACCGTTCCCCCTTTCCTCCTAAGAAAGGTCGTGGCTCTTCCAAGCCGTTCGACCTTATTCACTCTGATGTTTGGGGACCTTCCCCTACCCTCACCATCGGGCGTGGAAGTTCCTATTTTGTAACCTTTATTGATGATTATTCTCGCTGTACGTGGGTGTATCTATTAAAGGATCGCTCCGAACTTTTTTCTGTATGGACGTCATTTTATTATATGATTAGAAATCAATTTGATGCTTCTGTCAAAATTTTTCGCTCTGATAATGCAAAAGAGTATCTGAGTAGTGATTTCGCTTCTTTCTGTACGCAACATGGCATCATTCATCAAACTAGCTGCGTCTATACCTCCCAGCAAAATGGGGTGGCGGAACGTAAAAACCGTCACCTCCTCGATGTCGCTCGCACTCTCATGACGCAGATGCAGGTTCCTCGTAGCTATTGGGGCTACGCGGTCCTCATCTCCTGCTACCTCATCAATCGCATTCCCTCTACCGTCCTCAAAGGCAAAACCCCTTTTTCCATCCTCTATCCCTCCAAGGACCCCTTTCCCTTACCTCTCCGCATTTTTGGGTGCACTGCCTTTGTTCATAGCCCTGCCGCAACTCGCGACAAATTGTCCCCTCGTGCTACGAAGTGTATCTTTTTGGGTTACTCCACAACTCAAAAAGGTTACTGCTGCTTTGACCCTGTTCATCGCAAGCAGTTCGTCTCGGCGGATGTGACATTCTTTGAGAATGCCGCCTACTTCTCTTCTGATCTCCCACAGGTCGATGGATCGAACCTCCCTCTTTCTCCTACCGACTCGACCTCTCCACCCATTCTCTCCACCACATCCACTCCTCTTGAGCTTCCTCCATCACCACCTCCACCAGCCGCTCCTTCTCTTGATCATGATCCTTCTCCCCCGTCCCCTCGGCCGTCTCTCTCTTCTCCCGGGCCAGCTATCTCCGCCACGGATGCACCGGCGACTGAGGAACTCGCGGACCTGGAGCTGCCCATTGCCCTTCGCAAAGGGGTTCGGACGTGCACCCAGCACTCGCTGGCAGCTGTTATTTCTTATGATCGGCTAACACCTTCTCGCAGGGACTTCGCCCTAGCCATCTCCGCGACTACCACACCTCGCACCTACCAGGAAGCCCTTGATATTCCTCACTGGAAGGCTGCCATGGATGACGAGATTGCTACTCTCTCTGACCGGGGCACTTGGACCCTTGTGCCTCCTCCTTTTGGCACGGATGTGGTTGGTTGTCGCTGGGTGTTTGTCGTCAAGTTCCGTCCTGATGGCAGTGTGGACCGGTACAAAGCCCGTCTTGTTGCAAAAGGGTTTACTCAGACCTATGGTGTTGATTACTTTGACACGTTCTCGCCAGTTGCTCGCCTCAACACCATTCGGGTCCTTTTATCGGTGGCGGTCAACAAGGATTGGCCTATTTCGCAGTTGGACGTCAAGAATGCCTTCCTCTATGGTGACCTTCACGAGGACGTCTACATGGAGCAACCTCCTGGGTATGTTTCTCAGGGGGAGACTCAAGTATGCCGGTTGAAGAAGGCCATCTATGGCCTAAAGCAAAGTCCCAGGGCGTGGTTCGATAAGTTCAGTAGCATCGTTGGGGCTATCGGTTTCACCAGGAGTTCGGCTGATCACTCCTTGTTCATTCGCAAGACATCTTCGGGTCTGGTTGTGCTAGCTGTTTACGTGGACGATATTCTTCTTACTGGCGACGATCAAGCTGGTGTAGCCTTGACGAAGGTCCATCTCCGCCAACACCTAGTCACGAAGGATATGGGCTCTCCAAAATACTTCTTGGGAATTGAAATCTCTCGGAAACCGGGTTCCTTGGTTCTCTCCCAACGGAAGTATGCTCTTGATTTGTTGAAAGAGGCAGGATTGACGGGTGCTAAACCTGCCCGGTGTCCCATGGCTCCTGGAGAAGACAAGACATGGACAGACGAATCACCACCTCTATTGGATACTACGAGGTATCGGCGTCTTGTTGGCAAACTCATCTACCTTACGGTGACCAGACCAGACATCTCCTATGCAGTGGGAAAGGTCAGCCAGTTTATGCAGTCGCCTAGGGAATGTCATCTTCAATCCGCTCTAAGGATATTGGAGTATGTGAAGTCCGCACCTGGGAAAGGTCTTCTCTTTCAGAAAAACGGTCACCTAAGAGTCGAAGCGTACTCCGACGCTAGCTATGCGGACGACAAAGGGGATCGCAAGTCGACTTCCGGATTTTGCACGTTTGTTGGAGGAAACTTGGTTAGCTGGAAGAGCAAGAAGCAGTCAGTCGTCTCCAGGTCTAGTGCGGAAGCAGAATATCGTAGCATGACATCAACCACGTGTGAGTTAAAATGGTTGCGGGCTCTCATGCTGGATCTAGGAGAGGTCTACAACTATCCACTTCCCATGTTCTGCGACAACAAAGCTGCGATCTACATTTCTAAAAATCCGGTCTTCCATGAGCGAACAAAGCACATAGAGGTTGATTGTCACTTCATTCGAGAAGAAGTGTTGAAGAACCAGATTTGCACTCCGTTTGTTACCTCGGAGAAAGAGCTGGCAGATATATTCACAAAACCTGTGTCCGCCTCTTTCTTCCACATTTGCAGCAAGCTAGACATGATTGACATCTATGCTCCAGCTTGAGGGGGAGTGTTGCTGTATAGACCTGGGCGGACAGGCGGCTAAGACTGGCGGTTTGGTAGCCGGGCGGTCAGCCCGGCTAATCTCTGTGTTGCTGTATAGACCTTGGCGGACAGGCGGCTAAGACTGGCGGTTTGGTAGCCGGGCGGTTTGCCGGCTAATCTCTGGGATCTCGGTGGTCGGCTGCGTGTTCTCTGATGGTGACCGGGCGGTTAGTGCCTACTAACCGCACGGTTAGGCGGTCTCCTGGGCGGATTGGCGGTTAGCTTTGTAGATGTTTTTGTGTATTTAGTCCCACATTGGGTATTTGTATTCTCTCCCATCTCCTCCATTCTATATAAGGGAGGCTATACCTTTGTAATACTCAGTTTTTTGGATAATAAAAATTGCATTACTCCACTTTCCGGTTTTTATATTTCTATTCGCACACCTATATATATATATATATATATATATAGAATATATAATATACGGGCATACTTAAATGCGGTCATACGAGTGCAATTAAGAAGCCGCCCGATTAATCAATCGCGGCGGATGACGATTGATTAATCGGGCGACTGTTACCCAGTGGCGGCTGCGGGCTCGCCGGCCGCCACTGGGTAAAAAAATCTGCGCGCAGTATGATGCCAGTATGATTAATCATACTGTGCACGGTATGATTAATCGCCGGCGTGCACAATATGATTAATCATACTGTGCACACGAGTTATAAGACGATCGGATGGCTCCCGCTTGATGCCCGCACGCCTATTCCGCCCGCACCTGATATCTCCCTATATATATATATTTTACTAGCACTATGTATTATAAAAATACACTTTAAGTTAGATCACAGGGATTGAAATCGTAGAGCCCAAATTCATTTAATATTTGAGGACCATAACCTACCCAAGTTTACTTTTTAATATTGTATAGATTGATAAATTTGATAGTCCTTTTTTTGCTTCTTTCTGATAGCTTGAGGCATCGACCCATCAAGGGCTTGACCAGCAGATGCCATTGTTTGATCTTCCTTCAAAAATCCTTTGCAGGGTAGTCAATGTTGAACTTCGAGTAAGCTTCCCACTATTCTCTTTTTTGAAATATGAATCCTTATGCATGTTGTTTTTCAAATGAATCGTTAGAACCCATAACTAACTTGTATGCTTGATGTTATTAATGAAGTGTTCATTTGTTTCACTTTTGTATATAGGCTGAGCCTGATACTGATGAGGTTTATGCACAGATTACCTTACAACCTGAACATGATGTGAGTATTAATACTAGATTTTACGTTATTTGAAATTATGCAGTGCGTTCTATTCCCAACTTCTTGTAATTTTTTTCATCCCCCAGTCATTTTTCATTATATATACTCGATCATGTTTATTTTTTATTCCCATTGTCAGTTCCATTTGTTCTGTTTATTTGATTTGTTGTTGTTTTACTAGCAAAATGAAGTGACCAGCCCAGACCTACCACTGCCGGAACCTGAAAGCTGTATGGTATATTCCTTTTGTAAAACACTCACAGCTTCAGATACAAGCACCCATGGAGGATTCTCAGTGCTCAAGAGGCATGCAGATGAATGCTTGCCTCCCTTGGTGAGGTTTAATTCCTTGTGTTATGCTCTAAAAATGATCATTACATAATCTACAGGGCCATGAAGTTTGTTACCTTTCATCAACAACAGCAACACTCAAGCCTTTATCCCACTATAGTGTGGTTGGCTATATGGATCCTTTGTCGCCATTGTGCCCTATCTTTTGTCATAATCTCACTAATGCCTAAGTACATCATGTCAAAAATATAATCAGGTTTAGACATAGCAAATCCCCGCTAACCCGCCCGGTCAAGCCCACCGGCTTGACATATACCTGCCCGATCTAGCGCTGATTGCTGTGCATAGCCCCCCTGCTCTATCTCAAATTTCATTTGTTGCCTTTCATCATCGGAAAATTTTCTATTCCTGTTATTAAGTTTATTTCCTTTTCTTTTGTGAAGGACATGTCTCAGCATCCTCCATGGCAAGAGTTGGTTGCCAAAGATCTTCACGGAAATGAATGGCATTTTCGGCACATATTCCGAGGTTATTTTTTTACTTCTCTCATTTTGTATATTAATTCCATCTTTCTCATTTTGATTTTACATTTAAGTCCAGATAAGGTTGATCCTTCATAATTTTAAGGATAATGGTACATATTAAAAGCTTTAAAGATGAACATTTCGATGTAGCATGACATGCATAAATCATATATTTAATTTAATTGATATTTTGGTGATTACAGTGCCATCTTAACTATTACTTCATTCTTATAGGACAACCTAGGAGGCATCTTCTTACTACTGGATGGAGTGTTTTCGTTAGCTCCAAGAGATTGGTAGCTGGTGATGCATTTATTTTTTTGCGGTAAGAGTTCAGTTGTCTAAAACCATTGCCAAAGTTTGCATTTTATTTTTCAAATTTATCCGAGACTCCTTATGGAAATGTATTATGTTATGTTGAATATGGCAGAGGTGAGAATGGTGAGCTAAGAGTTGGTGTAAGACGGCTTATGAGGCAGCTGAGCAATATGCCATCATCCGTTATATCTAGTCACAGCATGCATCTTGGAGTCCTGGCAACTGCATCTCATGCCGTGTCTACTGGAACTCTTTTCTCTGTCTTCTACAAGCCAAGGTTGGTTCCATTGTTGTGTATTCATAGAGTATTTTTTCACCTATTTAATTAATTGGCAGTAGTGTATGGGGTCCCCCAGCGTGCAATATGCGACAATGACATTACTTTGTCATTGCTTAGTATTCCTCGTGAAAAGTTGCTTGTTGCATCTCACAACACACTGAGGGATACTGTTACGCACGCGCGGCGACAATTACTTGAAGCATCTTATTTTGTATTTTTGATCAGATGTATTTTTTGATTGTAAGAGTTATTGATGTAGGGGTAGACTAGTGGTGCACAAACCTACAACGCTAGGTGTGAGTGCACGGGTGACACGATAATCCAAACCTATATGCGATGCGATGATCAGTGCTTCGACGAATGAATATAAGAAATGAAAATTTAGCACCACACAGATATTAAAATGGAACAAGCAAATATTTATTTTAGGCAATATTTTAATGACTTTCTTCCGCTCGGAGGGCCAAAGCTAAGCGCGCGGCGAATGTTTCCTCCTGCAAATTATTAGAGTACCAAAACAAAATTCTACCAATAGGAATCGCAGCAAACTATAATAAATCACCAAGTGGAAATGCTGAATAAAAGAGTACAATACTACAAAAACTCACAAAGTAGAGGGCTGAATCGAGGCACTGAAGATTTGGAGGGTCGGATGTGTAGATCGGCGATCGGTGATGGAACCGGTGGCGAGGCGATGGTGGTGGTGGCTGTCCTCGGCGGAAAACGGGGAAAGTGGGCAATAAAGCGGTAGATCCGGCCACAAATAATTAGATCCGGACCTGGGATGGGTAGATCCACTATTTAGGGTTGGATTAGGGCAAAAATAGAAGGTATGAGCGATGGTAATAACAGATCGGGAGGCTAGAGTCCATGATCTGAATTGATCTTGTGGATTTGGGCTAGAGGAGGGTGGATCCACGTGAAGGGAATTTAAGGAGTGGCCGGCTAGGGTTTTGGATAGTTTTCGGGTGGTGGGGAGGACTATAGGCTGGTCGGCTGGATGAGGAGCTGCAAGGGGCTGGTCGGCTTGAGGGGGGGAAGGGGTGGCTGCGGGCTGGAGGTTGGGGGAAGGCCGGCGGAGGGGTTTTGGGAGCCGGCGGTTGCGGTGGCCTAGAAACAGCAGGCCGACTGTTTGAGAGTGGGGGTTTGGGGATGCCGGCGGCTGGTTTTGGGGAATGAGGGGTTGAAAATAAAGGTGGGGGTAGAGATTACCTTGGGGAGGAGTTTGTAGGCCTAGGAGTCGTCACCTAGGGTTCCACGACGTCAGCACCGGGGAGGGATCGCGGGATTCCGGGATTCAATGTCTCCAAAATCTTCAATGACTCATTTCAGCCCTCTAGACTCCTATATGTAAGAAAAGAAAAGCGAGGGTTTCCCCATCAACGTCTATGATTGGTCGGTGGGTTTGGCCGTTAAATACATCAATAATAAACTGAAAAAATAAACTAATACAGTTTTTTGACTCGCAGCGACGTCCCGGACGCAACCGCGGAGTCTGATCGGCCATCCGATCAAGTCTTCCCGCACGAATAAATGAACGTGGATCCCGCCTTGCGGCGAACCACTCCAGGTGCATATGTTGATGGATTCCCATCAATTATGTTAATGTGTAAGCGAGCCCTTACCCTATATAAAGAGAAGGCTTGGGAGTTTTAGGTTCTTTTTTTGTTATGCTTAGGGTTTTGGGTTCTCTCCTTGTGAGAGGGACTTCAAGGAGGAACCAACCTCCTGGGATTCAAAACAAGTATTCCTCATGAGTGTCTCCAATATTTTTGAGTTTTATTGCAAAATAATTTTGTGTTAGTAACATTTGGCCTGACCTGCCCATTTCCGCCCACATTTTGTCATCGTATTTGACATCACAAGAAGTTCTTCCGCTGCTTCGTTCCACAACTTCCACTTCGGGCTTTGGCATTGTAGCTCCCCATTCTCCAGCAGTCCACATAAGCGCCCCGCCGAGCGTCGGTCACTCAACCTTAAGCTTGCGTTCGTTAGCCCGCTACAAGGCGTGTCTCACGACGACTGCGACACATTCGAACGTCACTTCAAACCGATCTCTACGCCGTCGGGCTTCAACCGATCTCTCCCTGCGTCACTTCAAACCGATCTCTCCCTGCAAACACGTTGCAGCGTCACTTCATACTTCAACTAATCTCTCTGTCGGCAGACATCGACTGATCTTTTCCTACGTCACTTCAAACCAATTTCTCCCTCCAAATGCATCTCAGTTTCACTTCAGGCTACGACCGACCTCCCCATGACATGCTCGACTGATCTCTCCGTTCGATTCTGCCTGCATTGTCCGCACTCGGCGGCAACTCCAGCGGCCTCGCAAGTATTCTGATCGACGGATCCATTCTAACACTGATGTGGTTTTCTCACGTCCTCCATCCGACCATATACTACTTTCTGCACGCGTTTCTCCCCAACTTGCAACAACTCGTTGGCACGTTGTTTCTCTTCAGGGTCAAGTGGACCCCCACTGCCCTTTCACCATCTCTTTTTTTATGTCAAAGACCCGTTACCCGATGATGGAATCCCGTGTGGAGTCCCTCAAACACACCCCCACCACCATCAATTGTCGCCTTGAGCCTCAAGCCATGCAGTCCGCTTCGATTTTGGCCCTGCTCCACAACGTGCAACCCGACCAATACTTTAGGTCTAATGCCAACTCTACCTTGGGATCCCCCAGCACATTGTGCCCCGAAGAACCCGCTTTTGCGGGATTGCATCCTCCGCCTTTCCCTCGCATCGACATATCCACATTCAACGGGACTGACCTCTTTGGGCTGGATTGTCTGCGCAATGCAGTTTTCAGAGATTCACCAAACTCCTCGGGCGCAAAAGGTCTCCACGAGTCTTATCGACATGGAATAGTCTGTCCTCCACTGGGTCCGTTGACTCCGACGGTCCTTTCCCGGGCTCACCTGGGTAGCTCTCACTGAGGTACTCATTTAACGCATTGATCACTGCTACTCCGATAACTTGATCGAACGCCATTGCAGGGACCGTAAGACTAGATCCACTGACTTGCACGTGGATAAATTTATCAAGTTAGTTACCCGCGTCCCGTGTCTCCCACTTGACCAATATTTGGGCTATTTCATGTCTAACTCACAACCTTATATCCGCGCTCGCTTCCACACCCTCCATCCGTCTTCCGTAACCCAAGCCATGGACCTCTCTCTACTCGTGGAGGCTGTATTCCTTTCGACGTCTAGGGATCCTCATTCTACATCACCTCCTTCCAAACCCCTACCAACCGTAATTCTGTAGGTCCTGTTTGTGAAAGATGAAATACCAAAATAACAACAGTCTTGCTCTATCCATTGATAGTAATGATCTTGATCCAAAAACAGATCCTAAAAGAAAAGGAATGTCAAAGGATCCTGATTGGAAGTATGAACATTGACCCGATCTAAAAGATAAAAATATTGTTAAATGTAATTTGTGTGATAGATTGATAAAAGATAATATGAAATGAGGTTTAAGCAATACTTATGTGACTGGTATAGAGATGTATCAAAGTGTTTTAAGACTATTTCTGAAATAACAACTGAGATGTATTTAGCTTTAAATGATAAAAAAAGGACAATGTGCATTTGACTGCTGATGATGACAATGAGAGTGAACAAGAAAGAGAGCTAACATGATTATATAATGTATCCCGACATTATCTATAGTTAAATCGTCATTTGTCCCAAGGTCTGGGACAAGTGCCAAAAAGAGAAAAGTAATCCACTTGCCATAAAAAAGGGCCCTATTGATGCTCATGTGAGGCGTGCTCCTGAAGATGTTGTTGATGATAGACGTGCTAAAGGTTCTGCACAAAATACTATCGAGAGATGTTTTAGATCATCTGAAGAAAAAAAAAGAGTTGATAGTTATGTTGCTGATTGGTTCTATGTGTGTGGAATTTCATTCAATGCTGCAAAAGCATGAAGTTTTGAAGTCATGCTTGAAGCAGTTGAACAGTATGAGCCTACTTATAAAGACCCTAATTATCATGATTTGAGAGTCTCATTGTTATTGAATACAAACGATAAAGTTAAGGAGATGAAGACAAACTATCAAACGTACTAGAGGAGATATGACTGTACACTTATGTCGGGTGGTTGGACACATGAGAGGGAAACATTTGATCAATTTCCTGATCAACTGTCCAGAAGGATCCTATTTTATGGGTTTTGTAGATGCATCCAATCATATTCAAGATGTGACAATATTATCAGAGTTGCTTGATAGTAAGATTAGAGAGATATGGACAGAGTGCGTTATTCAGGTAATTTTTTTGGTTTCACTAATTTTCATATTTCAAGTTAATAGTCTACAACTTTCAATATATACAAAGTTATGTTGTATGCAGGTGGTGACTGACAATGCTTCCAATTACAAGGCAACAGGTAAAATTTTAATGGAGAGAAGACCAATATTATTTTGGACTCCTTGTGCAGCTCATTGTATTGATCTCATACTAGAGGATATAAGCAAGCTACAAAAGACAAAATTGTGATAAGAAAGGGAAGGATGATTACAAATTTTCTCTACAGACACTCGTTTACTTAATGCAATAAGGACTACTATAGCTGGCGATCTAGTGAGCCATTCAGTATTGACATCCCGCGTAAACATGACCATCGCCGAAGGATGCCAACCTAGACAAGCCTTTCACAAGGCTTCTTACCGCCATTGCTTTCAACTTGTCCATCCTGACGTGTCCCAGTCTTTTATGCCAGATAACTGCGCTATCATTGACCCTCTTCCGATCAACATAAAAACTTGTTAATAACACAACCAAGTCCTTATCCTTACTCACTATATGAGCAACGTTCACCGACTGAAGCTTAATCTTACAGTCCTTCTTTAAGTGGCCAGGTTAGTTGCATTTATAACACCTTGGCCCTTCCTTTTTCTTCCAATCACGCTTATGAGCACAACTCCCCTCTTGCTGATATGAAGTAGAAGGACCATCACCAGCAACAACATTCTTCTTGTCCTATCTCTTCTTCTTCTTCCCTAGAAGAGCGCCTCACCATCTCTTCTAGAGATGGTGACTCCAGCCATCTGACTTGCTAAGCTCTCATGTGAAGCCAGCAGGTTCTCCAGCTTCAGCAAAGATGGCTGAGTGACCCAGCCTTGAACAGAAGTAACAAAGACCACTTATTCCTTCCGCAAACCGCAGATTATGTGCATCTTCAACTTCGCTTCCGAAATAGGCTCGTCAGGGTCCAACGCTGAAATCTCAGCGCACAAGTTCTTCATCTTCAGGAAGAACGTTGAGATGGACAAATCTACTTGAGTGACTCTTGCCAACTCATTCTCCAGGAATTATAGCAGAGTTACATTGTTCCTATTGAACTACCCATCGAAGGAAATCCAAATCTCTGCAGCTGATCGACATCCGATGATGTGGTCGAAAAGTTCTGGAGAGATCGCCCGCTTGAGAGTAAACTCTGCTTTCACATTTGTCTTTGATGAATTTTGGTATAAACCCCCTGATGAGCCACCTGATGTGCTATCTCATTTGAGAGATACCCATCACACTAGAGCTCCGCACTATTTTGTCACCATTTACATCGTCCCCACGGGCGATGATGTCGGCCACCCCAGATTTTTCTATCGATCACCCGGTAAGCCTCCTGATAGGCCACCCCATATTAGTATTATCCAAGTCATTATCAGGCCTTCCCTTAGGAAGTGTGTCGAGTATGTTATGCTCTATGTGCATCGTTTGTTTCATTTGCATGAGTCAGTTGGGTCACTTGTTCATCATTTGCATGTATTACATGAGTCAGTTCACCGACGAGTAATAACGAGCAATGGAAACTATAAAACCCATGCAGATAAGTGAAGGCGAGAACAAGTATTTAATGAAGGCGAGGAAGTAATGGTGCGAGTTCGCCCAGAGAGGCTCCCCTCGGGACCTGCCAAAAAGTTAAGCGTTAGGCGAATGAGTCCGTACTCTATTATTAATCGTATTGGGACAAATGCCTACCAACTCGATATCCCAGCTAGTATGGGAATTCATCTGGTGTTTAATGTCGAGGATCTGACGCCGTACTATGAGCCTCACGAGTATGTGGACCCGAGCAGTGGAGATGCCCAGCCGCCCCAACCCCACTTTCGTTGCCTTACCACTCTCTTACCCCACCTACGTCTGATGGCCACCACAGTCCGCCCCGTGCTACCACCCACCCACCTGGGGACTCGTCTTCACTGGTTTCACTACCGACACCATTGATTGCACTGGGATCCACCACTCGAGAGATGAGCGATGAGAGCATCACAGAGTTCAGATTCCACCAACTTGTTTCTACTTTAGATGGGCTGCGCTGTCGCTACTTGGTACATTGGCGGGGCCTCCCCTACGCAGTTGGTGCTTGGATACTTGCAGCAGAGCTTAATCGATTTCCCCCTGTACTTCGACTTCAGCACGACCATCTCCATTCACCGGAGATGACAACTTTTCAGTCAGGGTGAGTTGATTGGCAAGGACACTCTTCCGCCGCCGACACTTTGACGACTTCCAGTGGACCTTTTTGAGTTGTACCTTACATTCATCGAGAGAATTCCGATCTCAATTCATCTGTAGATGAATTCTTTCAAGCCGGGGAGATTGATGCGGAACAGAGTCGAACACGAGTTTTGGGCTCATTCAGGGCTGATTTGGATGATTTACCATATATGACGTGCCCAGATCGACGATCAGACTCCGCAGATGTGTCCGGATCCGCGTCGCGAGTCGAAAACATATATTAGTTTATTATTTTTGGTTCATTAATCATGTATTTTAGTTGCCTCTACCATCGACCAATCATAGCCGTTGATTGGGATGCCTTAGTGTTCCTTTTTATTATAAATATTGGTTTAAGAGGCTGAACCAAGACATTGCAGAATTTGGAGAATTTCATTCCCGGATTCCAGCAATCCCTCCCCGGTGCCGACGCCGTGGAACCCTAGGTGACGACTCCTATGTGCTCGTTCTTCCCCCAAGGTAATCCCTACCCCCACCTTCATTTTCCACATCCCCTATCTCATTTCCAGCCACCGGAAATCACCCAAAACCCTCTCCCCAAACCGCCGACCTGCAGTCCAGCAAGCCGAACCGCCCCTCCCTGTTTCTGCCACCGTCAGTCTCAGGCAGCCCACCGCCGGCCTCCTTCAACCCCAGCCCGCAACCCCTCTTCCCCACCTCCAAACCCACCACTCCCCACAACTCCCTCCAGCCAGCTGACCACCCCTCTTCCCCCCAACCTCCCGGAACAATCTCCAACCCTAGCCGGTCTCTCCTTTAAAAATTCCTCCATGGATCCACCATCCCAATAGCCCTAAAATTCTAGATCAGCCCAGATCTAGGATTCTAGCCACCCGATCCATTATTCCCACCGCACAAACTTTCCATTTTTGTCCGGATCTGCCCCTAAATAGCGGATCTACCCATCCCTAGCCCGGATCTACTTATTCGTCGCCAGATCCGCCGTTTTACTACCCGTTACAACCGTTTTCCGCCGAGGGCAGCCACCGTCACCGTCGTCTCGCCACCGGTTCCACCTCCGATCGCCGATCTACACATCCGGCCCTCCAAATCTTCAGTGTCTCAGTTCAACCCTCTATTTTGTGAGCGTTTGTGGTATTGTAATATTTGATTCATATTTGCATTTGGTAATTTATCATATCTTGCCGTGATATTTGTTTGTGGGAATTTGTTTTGGTGCACTAATAACTTGCAGGAGGAGACATTCGCCGTGCGCTTTGCTTTGGCCATTCGAGCGGAGGAAAGTCATTCCACTCGCCCAAATAAATAATTGCTTTTCTATTCAAATATTTGCATGGTGCTAAAATTTACATTGCTTAAATTATTTGTCAAATACTGATCATTGTATTACATGTAGAGTTGGATTAGCGTGTTACCCTTGCACGATCACCTAGCGTTGTAGGTTTTGTGCACCACTAGCCTACCCCTATATCAGTCTTCCTCCAAGCTCTCACCGCTTCAACATTGCCAGCAGCAGCAACTTCTTGCCTGTCGTCTCCGCAGACGACCTCCCATAGGTCTTCGCCCAGAAGATAACTTTCCATATATGACTTCCATTTCTTAAAGTTAGTCGATGTAAGAAGCTCAATTGCAAGACCCCTTGCAAATCCTCCATCTATTGCACTATTCCTGGTTCACTTAGACTTCAAAAAGCAATAAAGCAAACTGACGATTAAACGCTGCTCAAGTCTCTGTTCCCTCTGATACCATGTAAAAATTTTTGAACCGCAAAAAACGAGAAACCAGACGCATGAACACTCAACTTATCCGAAGCCAAATAAACCAGATGCACTAGAAGAGTAAGAAAACCATGTACTATCAACAATCTTTACAAGACAAGGTATACATGGCGAGACATGATTCGCCGATGTACCCGATGAAAGAAAAACAAGAAATACAAAACTAGCCGCGCGGTCTCAATGAGAAACCGCCGACTCTGCGGAGCTGCCTACGGAGTCCGCTGAAGCCACAATGTTGCCACACCGCAACCTAGCCGCGCGAACAACCCCTTATTCCAATGATGAGTACTCTGTCAGCTGATGTGCAAACCGCCTAACCGCGCGGTCGCCTAACCGCTAGATCACTGCGAACAGCTGCTGCCGAACTGAACAAGCCGCCATAAGCGGGCAACTTATTCAACTGGGAAAAGGTTGCCGAAAAAAGAAGACCGCCTGCCCGCAAGCCACGACCTGCTGCTAACCGCCGATTGCTAACTGCAGAGTCCGCACTGATCCCTGACCGAAGTCAGAACCAAGTCTCTGGCTTCTCAGCGCTGTCCGCACAACCTGCACAGCAAACACCGGTTAACTCCTTCAAACCGCGCGAACACAAAAACCTGTCCGCAACAATCACTCGAGCTCACTTACTGTTCATTCAGATATAATGTTAATGTGACATGAAGTCCTATTTATATGCGCGAAGAGGAGTGTGATCACCGCTCTAACCGATAGGATCACAACCCTATATCGCTGTGAGCACTGAGTGTATCCGCCAAACCGCGGACACAATGCCAGTTCGCCTTGTCACTGCGACTAGCTAGACACCCAGTTCGCCAAGGTCGGACCACCAAGGCCGGATAGAAATCCTATCCGCCTGTCGCCATAAAGCCAAGCCAGGACTTGTCCGCCACACCAGCAGATCCTGCGGATACTCCACGAGTCCGCATTTCTAAGAATATAACTCCAGTCCGCACGCCCCTGCGGACACTACTCCAGTCCGCACACTCCGAGCCCGCAACCAAAGCACACAAGGCTGATAGCTGCCGAACTCGACGGATAAAGAAAGAAGTTCGCGCAGACCGCGCGATCTCCCGGGCCGAGCACCACTGGACTTGGTTTAAATCCAAACCAAGTCCACACATCTGGCCATCCCTGGTGCGAACACAACACCAGCGGATACAAGGGCCATTCTGAACAAACCTGCGGACTCCAGCACTAGTCCGCACTAACCGACGAACTCCGACACCAGTCCGCACTAACCGGCGAACTCCGCGGTTAGCACCATCCGCACCACTAGATTAAGACCAAGACACACACCATGCCAATCTCCCGAGTTCCAGTCTAGTTCGCAACCCGTACTCAGTGAACTCCATGCGAGTCCGCATCACGCCGGTCTTGGCAAACTCCGCGGATAGCCAACCTATCCGCCCGGTTACCTTCTGGGAACACACTGCCTGCATAACGCTTGACGAACTGGTTAGCCGCCATTCCTGTCCGCACAGACCGTGCGAACAGGCCCCCCAGGTCGCCACTTTCACTTCAAAACTTTCAACATTTCAGGCCCTCGATCTGTGGAAATCACCTCGGGGACCTCATCGCCCTTCGTAAAATGGGGCCCTAGAGGACTACATTGACCACTACTAGCATCTGCTCGCCCGAGCGACCACAGTCCGCCTGGATCAACAAGTTTCTATCTTCACGGTCGGCTTACACGAGCACCTACATCTCAACATTGTGTTCCATGACCCGTCCGACCTCACTACGACACTGAACCTCGCCCGGACATGCGAGCGCCGCATACTCTTGGACTGCCAATGTGTCCCTCCGGGACCACGGGCACTACCTGCGGGGGAGTCCTCCACCGGCTCATCAAACCGCCAAGTCCGGGGAGTCCCCCAAACCACCCTTCCGACGACGTCTTTCCCACGCAGAGATGACGAAACACCGTGCTATGGGACTGTGCTTTAATTGCAACGAACGCTTTGGTCCCGGCCACCGCTGCAAGCGACTGTTCTAGATTGAGGTGGACGACCCCTTCGATGACAGCGGGGAAGAACCCGAGTTGTAGGCGCCTGAAATTTCTGTTCATGCCATTGCCGGCCCACAGGGGGGCCATATGCTGTAGTTTCCGATCCAAGTGGCGGGCAACACCCTTGTCGTCTTGTTGGACTCGGGGAGTACGCACAATTTCATCCGCCGCAAAACCGCCACCACTCTCCTGCTGCCCATTACCTCCCACCACCAACTTCAAGTTTCCGTGGCCAACGACCGTAGCCTGACATGCCCCGACCTTTGTCTTCGTGTATCCTTAACGATCCACAACCGGCCTTTCAAAATCAATCTCTTGGTCGTTGATCTTGAAGGCTTTGACATTCTCTGTGGTGCGTTGGTTATGCACATTGGGCCCGGTGACATGAGACTTCAACAACCTTACCATGCAGTGGCGCTCGGGGTCGAAACAAGTGCAATGGCAATGCCTCGCCCCCCACCTTCAAACCGCGGGCGTTCCTCATGCAAGGCCCCAGGAGTGACGACGGGGCCTCGCCCTCCCGACCTCTACTAATTGTTGCAAGAGTTCGGGGTCGCCTTCACCATTCCTGAGACCTTGCCACCACATCGGTCGCAGGATCACCGCATCTGTCTTCAGCCGGGAGCCCCGCCATTGGTGGTACGTCCCTACAGTTACCCTTATCTTCAAAAGGATGTAATTGAGCATCAATGCTCCGCTATGTTACAAAGGGGGCTGATCCGCCAGAGTGTATCGCCATTCTCCCTGTCGGCCTTGCTAGTTCACAAGAAGGATAATACTTGGAAATTCTGCGTGGATTATCGTGAACTCAATGCCAAGACCGTCAAAGACAAATTTCTCATTCCGGTCGTCGAGGAACTCCTCGACGATTTGCACAGTGCACGCTTGTTGGGTCCATTGATCACAATGTCCTAGATTTGAAACAGGCTCATAAGATAATGGTATACACATGAATGTATTTGATGTTTGCTTTAAGTTCAATGTATGCAGGTTGTTATCTTTTACACTAATTTGATAGGTGGTCTGAGCCACTATGACAGTTGGACTCAAGACAGGATGCTGACAAAGCAGAAATCTGGCCAAGTCCAGAAGCGTTGAGTGAAGGCAGTTCACTCAACGCCAAGAGGCCAGAAGCGTTGACAAAAGCTCAAGCAATCAAAGCCTCATGATTGCTGTCTGGAAATTTGTCTAAGGACAGAAGCATTGAGTGAAAGCAGTTCACTCAACGCCTACTTATCTGAAAATCAGCTGAAGTACAGAAGTGTTGAGTGAAAACAAGCCACTAAACGCCTCAATCAAGAAATCTGTCCAAAGACAGAAGCGTTGATTGAAGACAGTTCACTCAACGCCTACTCAACAAAAATTATCTCTAAGAACAAAAGCGTTGAGTGAAGACAGTTCACTCAACGCCTCACCAAGAAGCCATGCCAAGGACAAAAACGTTGGGTGAAGAAGCTGCACTCAACGCCTTCATACATAGCAATTTAATTAAGTCAAGAAGTGTCGAGTGATGAAGCCTCACTCGACGCCTAAGCTGTTAGACTATAAAAGTCTATATACGCTGAGTGATGAAAGCTCACTCAACGTACTCAACGCCTGAAGATGCAGAATTCAGCTAAGTACTTTTGCGTTGAGTGAGAAGACTTCACTCAACATCTGTACAGTATGTCTGGAATTTGCTAAGTCCACAGGAGCTGAGTCATGCTGACATCAACAGAAATTCAAATAACGTGGGGTTTGTTTGATAGAAGACAAAAGGAGACGCTTGCCTTTAGTACTGCAGTTAATGCAAAAGTTGTGCTGCAGTTGCCCATTCCGGTGGTCCACACTGCGCATAGAGTCATTGAGCGGCGGAATACAAAAGGAGAGTTCGAAGAAAGAAGATTGCAGCTTCTGGAGATAGAGGTTTTCTGGCCATCTTCTTCCTTTCGACAAAGTTGAAGCTTTCCAAGAACTTGCTCTAAAGATAGTCTGTGAATCACAGACAGAGGTTGCTATTAAAGAAATTATTCATTGAAGATCAAATCAACTCTCAACAGTAAGGTCAGAAAGCTTTCTTTCTGTGTAAGAAGAAACAATACTCTGCAGTTACTTCTCAGCACTAGCAGAACAACCTTGAAGATTCATTCCTGGTGCTGTGAAGAAGATAGAGCTGAGTTTTCTTAGTTCAGCAAGCAGGCTCAGAGAACACATTCTCTGGTCCAAGTCAACAACAAAACTACTCACTTCACTCTGTAGGATCTTTTTAGATCTGAGTTGTAATCTTGAATTATAAATGCTGAGGTATAAGATCCTTCTGTGGATCTGAGGTAGGGTCTGTGTGCCCGAGGTAAGAGATTTACTCTGAGATAGAATCCAGTGGTTGATCTGAGAGTAGGGCTATCCTTCTAGCCTGAGTGTAGGACTTTGATTAAGTCTGAGGTAGGTGATCAGTGGATCGTTGAGCTGTATGACTATCATTTACTCTTAGTGGTAGGGCCTTGGGGCGTGAGGTAGGACTTGGAGGAGTCTGAGAGATCCTTAGTGATCTGTGTTGTAAGCTCTTTGAGCTGAGATTGGAGAAGTAAAATACTGTTAGAAAGGTGGGAGGGACAGTGAATGCACTCATACATTGGGGAACCACTATAAATACCTGTGTGATGTGTCTCTTTCTTGAAAGCTAACTGAACTAACTAAACACACAATATAGCTAATCAAAAAGATAGTCAAAAGACTAAGAAACCTATTCACCCCCTAGGTGTAAAGCTACTATTGAAACAAAGACTTTCAAGTGGTATTAGATGGAGGTTGTTCAAAAAAGACTTAATAGTCTGAAAAGATCTCCAAGAGTAGCTTAAGATTATTATCCTTATGGGTTCAGAAGAGAACCATAAGGAGTTGAGCTCCATGAAGCTCCCTTTCTGCAGAAAGGAAAATTTTGAGATTTGGAAAGAGAGTGTCAGGTTGTTTATGGAAGCCTCAGATCCAAGGATTTTCATTACCGTCCAAGAGGGACCCTTCATGTAACATTCGTTATCTGACACAAAAATTAATTTAAATTGTAAGGTCGAGTCGCGACGGATTTTGACCGAGTCAGCTCGTCGTCGAGGTATGATATAAGTTTGATCAAATGACCTCATTCATTAATATGAGATTTATGTTAGTCATATTGATAGTGTAACACATTTCATTTTAGTAGCATTGCTCGGCGAGTCGTTTAAGTTCTAAGGCGTTAGTATAGTGTGGAGTGAGTTGCGTATAGCAAAAATTAGTAGCGATGGGGTGCCAATAGCAGTTTTAACCCCTCTCTTATTATGGTAAATAAGAAGAACCGCACTCTCACGGTTTTATAACCCGATCACAACTTTTCCAAACCCGCATGCCTCTCACTACTCACGGGAGGAAAACCGCTAACCCGCGGCGCCGTTCGTCTTCCGCAAAGCCGACGCACGAGCCGACGCCCTTCCCGCAGCCTTTCCGCCGGCCGATCCTCCTCCAGAAGTCCACTCCGGCTTCTCCTCCTTCCTGTACGGATGCCGGTGGGTATTTCTTTTCCTTCCTTGGCCGTGGAAGAGCCAGATTCAACCCTAATCGGTGGAAATTGAAATCGTTCATTTCAGGTGAGTTTATTTCTCTTTTATCTCTATTCCTTCGTGGAAATCCTTCGATTTGGAAGTTTATCTAACCTAGGTTTTCATTTGATTGCCCTAAATTAGGTTTTGGAGTACGAAATCCTCCGCGAAATTGGAGTTGGGCGCACAGAGAGCCTCAATCACTCCCTCGTAAAGGTAAAACACTAAGTTAGCCGCTTGATTTTTGGTTACCCTAGTTATTAGAATTTTTCCAAAATGAAACCCTAAGGGGAAAATGGGTAATATAGAGTTATCTTGATTGCAGGATTTTGGTGGCCGCGGGGCAAGGTTCTGAAAGTCCTCAGTAGTCGGTCTTCCTTCGAAAAAGCGAATGTCGCTGCGTCGAGTGTACAAGCGTCGCAGCACCACGGTAAGGAAACCAAATTCTTGTTAGTTAGACATAGCAAAAATTGTATTTTGTATACGTATGTGTAGGTTTTGTATAAGTATCATGACCATGCATAGAAAGGTGTGGTGATAGAAAAACGGTCGCGGAAAACGTGTAGCATGACACCCTTCTCCATGACCAAAGGAGTCAGATCATGAACAGTAACGCTAGGTACGAAACTTTTACCCGTGTACGTAGGCTTGGAAGTTGTCCAACCAAGGGCGCGAATGTCCCTTTTAGTTGACCACGAGAAAGTCAAGAGTCGCTCAGTAGTACACCAAAGAGATGTCCCAAACAGAGTATCATCAGACCAAAAAGATCAATCAGCACACAGAAGTCTTTTCGTGCTAGGCAGAGGCGCACTACCTTTCTCATAAGGCATATGGTACCCTATGAGCAGTACAGTCTTGGGAGTTGACTTCCCTTTGAGACAGTTAGTAGATTCGAGACCGTGTCCGCGCGACACTAGAACAATTGAGTTCGTAAGATGATCTCGGGTCATCAGTTTCAGATGCGCGTTAAGAGCTACTCTGCCTAGAGCCTTCCAAGTAGATGTGCAGGTTAGAAGCCATCTAGAACTCAAGTATAGATCTGACGTGAGACAGTACACTAGTTAGTGAACGGGACTTGGGTTAGTGAACTAAAAGTCACGTACATATAACAAATAGATGTTTTGACTAGGAAGTAGTGCGAATGCATGCATAACATATAACATAAATGTTTTTAATGCACAAAACTATTTTCTAAAGGCATGCATTCATCATATGAGAAAATGATTTTAATGTCACTAGGAGGAGTTATTTTTCTTTACTCTGACCCATCGTGGGCAATGTTTTTCAGGTGACCCAGGTGGAAAACTACGCCTAGGATGAGCGTTGGTGGCGTCAGTTTGTAGTGTTTTCCCTTTCAGTTTTTCTTACTTTCAGCATACACTTGTATTTTGTTAATGTTTTAATATGCTTTGTATCAGACTTATTATGATATTACAGATTTTCAGTCATTTCAATTCTATTAATGTTTAGTGGTTCTGTGAATCCAGATTTGAGGTATGTGGTTACCCTTAGTTTACTTTCTTTGCTTCCGTTGTAAGTTGTTAAATTCTTAGTAGTTGTTTCTTTTTACCCGCTACATACTAGTTTTAATACTATTTTCTAGTTCTCTTAATATCGCTGACCCGGCCGGATGACTGATTATTGTAAAACTGGGAAGGGGTGTTACACTTAATTCCCATGTAGATCTCTGTCTTCGATGCCAATGTCCAAATGCCTAAGAAGTTCACTGGGATGACCAAAGATGAGGTCATCCTGACAACCATGTACAAGAAGGCACAACACATCATTGTGAGTGTCATAGATGACTCCACCTTTCAGAACCTTGTCCACTGTAAGAAAAACAAGGAAATATGGGACTCCCTTATAGTCTACATGGAAGTGATAGAGAAGGTGAGGGATGATAAGAAATCCCTCCTGAATCAACAGTATGAAGCCTTCAAGCAAGAGGCGAAGAACTCCATTGCTGAATGCTATGAAAGTTCTTCATGATTGTGAACAGTCTGATCACCTATGACAAACAATTTACTAATTATGAGCTGAATGACAAGTTCTTGGGATCCCTAAACAAGGAATGAGATATCAAGATTTGTGCCATCAGAGAAGTTGACAACCTGACCAACACTCTGCCTCAGAACTTGTTTGGGAAGCCGTTATCCCATTAGATGCAGCTGAACTCCAAGAAGGCTGAAGAGGATGTAGCCAAATCTCTCAGCAAAGAGAAGACAGTGACCTTCAAAGCCGAAGTCACAAGAAGCAGAGAAAAGACTCCTCCAAGAAGAATTGCTGAGTCAGAATGCTCAGAACCCAGCTCCTCTGGGAATGTATTGTCATATGGAGAACTAACAATGTTCTCTAGGTAGTTCAAGAAGTTGCTGAGCAGGAGAAGACGGTGGAAGAATAGGGGCTCTTCAAGCTCTTCATCAAGAAAACGGCTCCAGCCCCCATTCCAGCAAAGATAAGTGCAGAATTGACCCCTCTCGGGAAAGGTATGACTCCAAACATAACAAATATGTTAAGACTAATATTGTTTGTTACTGTTACAACAGGAGTGGACATGTCATTGCTGACTGTTCAGTTAATAAGAGGAAGGAGCAGATGAAGTCTGATGCAAAAACCATCACAAGGTCAAGAAGCCTGAAACGACTTGGCCAAGAAGACTATCAGCCTATCAGACAGTGATTCTGAATCTTCAGAATTAGAAGAAGAGGAGTCCTAAATTGGCCTCATGTCTATTGAAGAAGATGCTGAACTTCCTGCTGCCCCATCTAGCATCAGGGCCCCTCTGTCCTCAGTTGACAGTGATTGTGAAGAGAATGAGGAGTAATGTCTCATGGCTCATCAGAAGATAATCAGGACCTTTCTGTTCTTGATGAGGTACATTCCATCCCTAGCTCCCCTTCTATCTATGAGTCTGGTTCAGACTTTGATGCATCCACTTCCTCCAGCGGGGAAGATGGATCAGATTCTGAAGATGATGCCAATCAATTGATTGACAAATATGGTGCAATTCTGGATGATCTGAAGAGGAGCAAAAAACTTGTCAAGAGGCAAGCTAAGAAGATTGTCTCCCTACAGCAAGCGGCTTCTCTGCAGTCTGAATCAACACCATTGCTTGATCAGATGAGGAGTGAAGTTAGCCAACTCAAGACAATCTCAATCATCCAAATTGTGACCATCAACCATAAGAACAAGTTCATCTTGGATCTTGAAGAGAAGCTCCTTAATGAGAAAAAGATTGTGGCTGAATCAGTAAGCCCAAGACAATGTTTCCACTGATAGACTCCTTCACCTCTCATAAGGATAAAAGAGGTTTGGGGTTCAAGTGGAATTCTAGAGATGCCCATCCCAAAGGGAAAGACAAAGCTACTGTAGTTTCTCAAACAACCTTTTCACAAGGTAATACTCCCATCAAACACTTATGACCAAGATAACATTTATGGTCACTAGAAAAATGAGAACTTTGCTTGTAAGAATACACAAGTATCTTACAATGGAGGGAGAAAGGACATGGGTGTGAGTGCACTGAAGGCTTCCCATGAGGAAATCCAGATGGCCCATCATGGACCATTTGTATTTTGTACTCTAGCCCCCACACTCAAAGTTAAGGGAGTAGCCTATTCTCAGGCTCTTCCAACAAAAACCCAGACCAAGGGTAAGTCAGTCAGTAAGCCTGACTTGGCAGTCTCCGAGTCCATTAACAGTATGTCAACTGCAAAGAAGACGGCTGTTGGTGGAACTCAGAGTAAGCCAAGTATATCTACTGGCAGACTCACTTTCAGTCAGATTCTTGCTGAAAAAAACAAGAAAAAGGATGTTGCTCTCCCTTTTGAACAGATAGTTGTTGACTCTTTGCACTCCATAAGGGCTGTTCAGAAGAGGAGATTCAACATTCATGAATGTTGGTGCTGTGGTAAAGTGAGATACTTTGTCATAGATTGTTGGCATAACTCTAGTGTGACAAGGACAAGGGTAAGTATTCCTGTCAGGAGTGTTGCATGTAGAAATGTTCAGTTTCAAGCTAACAAGAACCAAGGACCCAATTCCTTTTGGGGTTCTAAGATAAACTAAACTGTATTTGCGGGATAGTCCAAGTACCCATGCACCAATATAGTATTTGGACAGTGGATGTTCCAGACATATGACTGGAATATGGAACAACCTGAAAGATTACACTCCTGTGAAGAATGGACCTAAGATGATCTTTGAAGGTTCAGACAGAGGAGTCACCAAAGGTTATGTTATGATCACAAATGACATAGTCTCCATCACAAAAGTAACTTATGTGGAAGGATTGCAACACAATCTGTTTAGTATAAGCCAATTATGTGACATTGATTATGTCATTGTCTTCCACAAAGATGAGTGTCTGTTCAAAATGTCAAGTGACCAAGAGGTCATTTTGACAGACATTAGGAGTGAAAATATATATTGTTTAAACTTCTTGTGTTTAAGTACAGACTCACAAGTATGTCTAGTAGCAAATAAGAAAGTCTCTTATTGTGTGCAATGACACAAGAGGCTTGCTCACTTGAATTACAAGACAATTAACATGCTCTTCATCGAAGGGCTAGTCAGAAATGGATCCAATATAAGATGCACCAAATAGGACATTTGCTCTGCATGTCAAAAGGGCAACCAGACCAAAGCATCCTTTAAGAGCATTGGGGCCAAGAACCTTGAGAGGTGTTTGTACCTCTTGCATATGAACTTGTTTGGTCCTATGTCAGTTCATAGTCTAAGTAGGAAAGTCTATACACTTGTGTTAGTTGATGACTATTCCAGATTTATTTTAGTTTTATTTATAAAGAAAAAGTCTGAAATCCTAAACATTTTTATGACCTTTGTTAGACAAATTCAGAATGAAAAGAGCAATTCTGTGATCAAAATCAGAAGTGACCATAGTATTGAATTTCAGCCTGATAGCATGTCAAAGTTCTGTGAAGAATAAGAGATTCATCAAGAATTTTCTTCTCCTAGAACACCCCATCAAAATGGGATAGCTGAGAGGAAAAACAGAACTCTCATAAAAGCTACAAAGACACCGCTTAGTGACACTTCTCTCCCACAATACTTCTGGACTGAGACAGTAAACACTGCTTGTCATGTGTTAAATATAGCTCATATCAACAAGTATCACAAGAAGATACCCTATGAGATTATGAAAGACAAAAAATCAAATCTTGTCTATCTCAGGATCTTTGGAAGTAAATGCTTTATGTTCAATAATGAGAAGTCCTACTTGACAAAGTTTGCTGTCAAGTCTTATGAAAGGATATTTGTTGGGTACACCAATAATAGCAAATCATATAGAGTCTACAATCTGAAAAATCAAGTTGTAAAAAAGTCTGTAAATGTTATGTTTGATGAATCATCCATTATTAACAGTGAGATGCCTAGCTCCTCTAAATCTGCAGGTGTAGAGTTGGAGATGGATAAACTAACCATCAAGGACACTTCTCCAACTGTCCATGAAGAAGATGACCGTGTTTGCATTCCTGAAGAAAGATAAAGTTCACTGGACATGGGTGAAGACCAGCAAGATCCAGCCATTGAAGAACATGATGCTGAAGAAAGAATGCCTCCTGCTGTCATGCATTTAAGGTATAATCCCAGAAATCAGATCATAGGAGATGCTAGCCAAGGGGTCACAATAAGGAGCAGAAACCTCAACATTGTTATGTACTCAAGTTTTTTGTCTCAAGTTGAACCTAAAAGGTTTGAAGATGCCAACATAGACCCATTAAAAAGGTATTGATTTTGATCAAATCTTTGCACTAGTAACTAGATTGGAAGCTATAAGACTGTTTCTTGCATATGCTGCACATAAAGGATTCAAGGTCTACCAAATGGATGTAAAGTCAGCTTTTCTAAATGGTGACCTAAAAGAAGAGGTCTTGTTGAATAACCTCTAGGTTTTGTTAATTCTAACTTTCCTGATTATATATTTAAACTTAAAAAAGCTTTATATGGGTTGAAGCAAACACATATGACATGACATGAAACCCTGTCTAGCCTTCTCATTAAGAATAAATTCTCAAGAGGAAAGATAGAAAAGACATTATTTCTAAGAGAAGTCAAGGGTAAGATCATTCTAGTCCAAATTTATGTAGATGACATAATATTTGAGTCTACTGATCATGACCTCTGCAAAAAGTTTGCTAAACTTATACAAACGCAGTTTGAGATGAGCAGTATGAGTTATTGGCGTGTTATTTTATTATTCTATATGTATCTATATATACTTTTCACCTTTGAGGATGACTAATAATTTTACTTTCCTCTCATCTGATTTGGTATCAGAGCAGGAAAACGATCCCGACCCCGATTCGCCGTAACCCAGATCCCGCTCGGCCCGTCATCTTCCCTGCGATTTCTTCCCGCATAGTGACGCTATTATCCGCGCGATGTGAGGGCTTCGTCCTCCCGCTGCTGTTGTCGTCCTCCTGCTGCTGCCGCCATCCTCCTGATCCCTCCCTCCGCCTTCTCCCGCGATTTAGTTCGGGTTCTCGGCTTCTTCCGCCGACCTCTTCCCGCCGTTCTCCGCTGCTACAACTGGCTTACTTCTTTTTTTCCCCCCTTCGATTGTTTCTTCCACCGCCGATTTGGTTGGTGTTTACCGTCCCTTCCCTCACTTCTTTTCTTCTCATAACCTAGATCTGTGATCTACGGTCTTCCTTCCTTTTTTTTGGGATGAGTTTTCCTCTTCTGTTTAAGGGTTTCTTTTCTTCCCATCCCATGGATTCCTCCCTATTTGGTTCGAATGATGGATTTGCTCAGCGCATTACTACCACCCTTCTCAATGAAAAAAACTTTATCGCTTGGTCTAGCTCCATGCGAGTCTATTTTGCCGGACATGACAAGCTTGATTGGCTTGAACCAAATGGTGTTCCCAAGCCTTCCGACGAAAAGGCTATCCGTCAATGGCGCACAAAAAATTTCAAGATTCTCGACAGTGTTGTAGATATCCTTCGACATGTCCGACATGTTGGCCGATATAAAGGTTTTATGGACAAAACGACACGTTTCCGATATTATTTGCAAAATATCCTTTTGAAATATATCCTCCGATATGTCTATTATTGACCGATATATTCGCCGATATATCGGCCGATATATCCCGATATTTTATCGATTGGTTTTTTTCAACTTATTTTAATTAGTATCTATGGTCTAATAGATAATAGACCAAAATTGTTTCATTGTTTAAGTTTTTTTTCCCTTTGGCTTTCTTCCTTGCCCAAGTGTATCATCGATGTCAATTATGCATGGTCTTTGAATTATGGACTAAAGATTTCTTATCTTTCATTGTTACGGACAACTTCCCGACATTTTACTTTCTCTTGTTTTATTTCATGCATTATACCGTTATTACTTGTATAATATAAAATGCTTATATTAGTTTAATAAATTTAGAAGTTCAATAAATATCAAATTATTAATATATATAAATGTAAAAATGATTAAATTTATAAATAATTACACATATAAATAATTAAATATTAAAACCCGATATATGAAATATCCCCGATATATCCCCCGACATAGTAAAACCGACATGAAAAACCTAAATCGACGTGTCCCCGATATCCGATATCTACAACATTGATTCTCGGGTAGTTTCAGTGCTCCATGGAGCTCCGCATTTATGATCAGTTTATATGATTTGATTCAGTGCCTTCTCTTTGGGCTGCCTTGGCGCGTATCTACGGTCACACACGCGTTGATACGCGGATTTATTCTGTCTTCCAGGAGATTTCTACTGCTCGTCAGGGGGACCGTTCTGTGCATGAGTACTTTACCTTTCTCTCAGGGAGATTCCAGGAGCTTTCTGACCTTGAGCCGCTCAGTGCTTTTCCACGTCCAGAGGATCTACTTGTTGCCAAACGGCGACAGGAGAAGCGGGAGCCCTATCAGTTCCTGATGAGCATGAGCGTCGTGCCCGCCCGACTGCTGTTTTGCCCGTTCCAGCTTCGGTTCCTATTCCAGACCAAATGGCCCTGGCTTCAGGTCATCCTTCTTCTGTGCGCGGGGGGCATACTTCTACCTCTAAGGGTCGGGGGGGTGGCCGCGGTAGCCCATTTGCCTCTGTTCAGTGTCAGCACTGCCTCCGGACTGGTCATGAGAAGGCCCGGTGCTGGCTGCTCTTTCCTCACCTACGCCAGCAGTCCCCCGCCACGCGTGCTACAACCGCTACTTCTTCTGACTTTGGGGGCCAACTTGATTCCAGTGCCTCTTCCGGGGGTCCTTCCGTCAACTGGAGTCAGCTTATGGCTCAAGTGCAGCAGCTCCAGTCTCAGCTTTAGCTGCACTCTCCGTTCCAGACTCCGCACCAGCCTCTTTCTGCTCAACCGCTACCTTTCTCCTCGTCGTTCTCGTCGACTTCAGTGTCTGCTTTAGGTACCCCAATGGCCTTTCATGTCACTCACGAGGGGTCCTCTTCTCCTTAGTTGATTGACTATGGGGCCACTGATCATATGATTGGTGAGACACGCTTGTTCTCTTCCCTTGAGTCTCCGAGCGTCTATCGGCAGGTTCGCCTTGCTGATGGCTCTGTTACCCCCATCTTTCACTGGGGCACAGTTCCTCTGACTCCCTCCTTCTCCTTGGGTTCAGTTCTTCATGTTCCCAAACTTGCTTTAAATCTTCTTTCTGTTAGTCAATTGACTCGTTCGTTGCACTGCTCTGTGACATTTTTTTCATTCTTGCTGTGTTTTTCAGGACCTGACCACGAGAAGGACTTTTGGCTGCGACCGTGAGCACGACGGGCTATACCAGCTTGATCTTTCACCTCGTTCTCCCTGTCTCTCACCCCCATCCATCGCTGGTGCTACTACTTCACCTGCTCTTTGGCATGCTAGACTGGGGCATGCGAGTCCTCAGATCGTGTCGTCGCTTTTTCCGAGTGTCTCGTTTGAGAACTCTTTTCAGTGTGACGTGTGTCAGCTTAGTAAACATACACGCACTACCTATCCTATTTCCGTTTCTCGTAGTTCTGCACCTTTTGATATTATTCATTTAGATGTTTGGGGACCTGCCCCGGTTGTTTCTTATGATGATATTTGGTGTTTTGTTACTTTTATAGATGATTTTACTTGTTGCTGTTGGGTCTATCTTATGCGTGCCAAATCTGATATTTTTTATTTATATATCCAGTTTACTAATATGGTTACGACTAAGTTTTCCTCTCGTATTCTGGTCCTTCACTCCGATAACGGGGGGGGGGGGGAGTATACTTCTTCCTCTTTCACTTCTTTCCTTGCTACCCCAGGAACCCTTCATCAGTTCTGTTGTCTTTATACACCCGAACGGCGTGGCGGAACGCAAGAGTCGTCATCTCTTGAATGTGACCCGGTCTCTTCTTCGTGGGTCTCATGTCCCCAAGTCGTTTTGGAGTGTCGCCCTCCTTACGGGGACATTCTTGGTCAACCGTCTGCCTTGTCAGCCTTTAGCGGGTCGGATACCCCTTAGTCTTTTATCTCCCCACCGCCCTCTTTTTCCTGTCCCTCTCCGGGTGTTTGGGTGTGTGTGTTTTGTCTAGGACCGTCGTCTGACTCGGATAAAGCTTGATGACAAAGCTATCCGGTGCTTATTTTTTGGGGTATTCCTCTTCTTCCTAGGGCTATAAGTGTTTTGACCCCTCTTCTCGCATAACTTTTCACTCCTTGGATGTTATTTTCTTTGAGGATGTCCCCTTCTATAGTACCTCTGTCCATGTTGCTCCTTCTGCTTCGCCACAGCCGGCTCCGGTTGCCCTTGCTCTGCTGCACGACTCTCTTCTGTTGCAGACATACACTCGTGGCCCACGTGGGCCCTCACATGTCCACCCCATTTTTCGGGATCCATTGGTTACGCCCAGCTCACAAGACCTTGTGTTACCTCCACTGGCAGGTGATATTCTTCCCTCCTCTGATTTACCCATTGCACTTCGCAAGGGTAGGCATTCTTGTGTTACTGACCATCATGTGGCAAGCTATATGTCCTACCAACGTCTTTCTCAGGGTTATCGGACTTTCCTGCTGCTACTGACCTGATCAGAGTTCCGAGTTTGATGACTGAGGCGTTCCAGAACCCTGAATGGGTGGCGGCCATGGAGGATGAGATGTCCGCACTACAGAAGGCGGACACGTGGCGTTGGGTCCCTCTTCCTGCATGTCGGAAAAATGTTGGTTGCCGTTGGATTTACACTGTCAAGTATAATGCCGATGGTTCTCTTGACCGGTACACGGCCCGTCTTGTCGCGAAGGGCTTCACTCAGACCCCTGGGGATTACGGCTTGACTTTTGCCCCGGTGGCCAAGCTATCTACTGTCCGTCTGCTTGTCTCTCTCGCTGCCTTCCATGGGTGGCCTCTTCATCAGATGGACGTGAAGGATGTCTTTCTCAATGGCGACCTTGCTGAGGAAGTTTATATGGATCCGCCCCCCCGGTTACAAGCTTCAGGGGGAGTATTTGGACCGTGTTTGCTTTTTACAGAAGTCCTTGTATGGACTGAAGCAGTCTCCTCGTGCGTGGTTTGAGCGGTTGGTACTGTTGTGCTTCAGAGTGGGATCACCAGATGTCATGCCGACCGCACATGCTTTGTTCAGACTGTTGTGGATGGACGTAGGGTCATTATTCTTGTCTATGCAGATAATATCATTCTTAACGTTGACGATAGCTCGGGGATACTTCAGATCAAGGGGGTTCTTCAGAAGGCATTTGAAGTGAAAGATTTGGGGCATCTGAAGTACTTTCTCGGGATTGAGGTTGCCAGATCTCAGTAGGGGATCTCTTTGTCTCAGCGCAAGCATACACTTGACCTCTTAAGTGATACTGGCCTTCTTGGGTGCTCTCCTGTGTCTACACCCATAGATCCAATTCACCGCCTTCATGTCGAGTCTGGCGATTCTCTCCCTGAACCGGGCAGATTTCAGCGTCTTGTTGGCAGCTTATCTACATGACCAATACTCTCCCTGACATTAGCTTTGCTGTGAGTGTGGTCAGTCAGTTCATGCATGCTCCCCAGACTTCTCACCTAGATGCAGCATTTCAGATCCTCTACTACTTGAAGGGTTCTCCTGGCTTAGGGTTCTTCTACCGTTCATCTCTGGCCCTTTATCTCACTTGTTACACAGATTCTTACTATGCTTGTTCCCTTACTGATCGACGTTCTACCGCCGGGATGTGCACTTTCTATGGTGACAACCTTATTTCCTTGAAGAGCAAGAAGCAGAATGTTGTTTCTCGCTCGTCTGCTGAGGCTGAGTACCGGGCTATGGCCCACAATGCTACTGAGCTCCTTTGGCTGCGTACTTTCTTGACCGAGCTTGGCTCTCCTCCCTTTGGTTCTTCGACTCTTGTGTGCGACAACCAGTCCGCTCTCATGCTTGCCTTTGACTCAGTTCTGCATGAGTGGACTAAGCATATTGAGATTGATATTCACTTTCTTAGGGAGCACATCCGTTCAGGGACACTTGAAGCGTCCTATGTTCCCTCCGCAGAGCAGATTGTCGATGCCTTCACCAAGTCGGTTAGGCCTTTCCAGACTTCTCTCTACATGTGGCAAGCTGAGCTTACTTGACCTTTTCGCGCCAGCTTGAGGGGGAGTATTGACGTGTTATTTTATTATTCTATATGTATCTATATATACCTTTCCCCTTTGAGGATGAATAATAATTTTACTTTCCTCTCATCTAATTTGGGTGAATTCAAGAATTTTCTTGGGCCTGCAAGTCAAACAATCAGAGGATGGACTATCCATCTCTCAGTCTAAGTTCACTAAGGAATTGATTAAAAAATTTTGAATGGAGAGTGCCTATATAATGAAAACTCTTATGGGGTGAAGTATGTCAATAGACAAGGATGAAACTGAGAAATCTGTTGATGAAACCTTGTATAGAGGCATAATTGACTCCCTCCTCTACCTTACTGTTTGTAGGACAGACATTATGTATGTTACATGTGTTTTTTTAGATACCAGGCTAGCCCTAAGGAATCTCAGTATTCAACAGGTAAAAGATTTTTGAGATATCTCAAGGGCACACCTGATTTTTTGTCTGTGGTACCCTAAGAATAATGACTTTGAACTAACTGGGTATTCAGATGCAGAATTTCCCGGTTGCAGAGAAGACAGGAAAAACACCTCTGACACCTGTCAGTTTTTAGGAGAAAGATTGGTCTCTTGGAGCAGCAAGAAGCAAACAAGTGTTGCTATCTCAACAGCTGAATTAGAGTACATCTCAAGTGTAGTTGCTGTGTACAACTACTGTGGATCCAGCATCAGTTGCATGACTACAATCTCAAGCTAAGTAGAACTCCAATGTTTTGTGATTCTACTAGTGCAATCTCTATTGCTAGGAATCCTGTTTCTCATAGCAGGACTAAACAAATTAAGATCAGATATCATTTCATTAGAGAGCATGTGGAATGTAAAGACATCAGACTTGAGTTTGTCTCTACAGACAAACAAGTGACTGATATTTTCACCAAGCCACTAGATGAAACCAAGTTCAATACCTTCAAATTTGAATTGGGTATGATGAACTTGGTCTAGCTTCAATAGCTCTTCATGCATTTTTGTTGCATGCAGTATTAATCCTTGTAGGATAACAAATGAGTTGTGGACTAAGTGTCCAAGCGTCGAATGGGCTGTGTCTAAGTACCCAGACGTCGAGTGTGCTGAGACAAATTCAGGCGTCGAGTGCGTCGAGTCCACTCAACGCATACTTCCGAGGACTTCAAATTGCGGCTTTTAATCTCAGTTGTTGATCTTTTCGTGATCACAACAACAGACACACGCCTCTCTACATTCTCTACTTAGAGGCAAGCATAAATAGAACTGAGTGTTCTTAGAGTAAAAAACACTATTCTTAGCCCTTGTGACCTACTGTCTCCCTGCGACATAAGCTCGTCAAACCTTCAAAAACAAAGTAAATTCATGACGCCGAAAGGAATGGATTTCCTGTTCGAGGGCTCTGAACTTGTGCGAAATGGTTTCAAGGATGCTCCCGAGGAGGTTATGCAAGTCCTACACTTACTCGAGGTTGCTGACCTAGATTTCGTTCTGTCCGAGGTAGTTTTGATTTGGAAGAGAGAAGTTCTTGAACTGTACTCAAATGGCACTGTGAACTCAGCTTCAAACAAAATCAAATCCTCAATCAGTGGGCATAAGATCAAGATTACTCCCAAGATATTATGCAAAGCACTGCATTTACCCAAGGTGAAGCAGTCTGATGACGATACAGACTTATTTCAAGATGATGTAAAGACGACCCTCAAGTGGTGTGGACTTTTTAAGCATACCACTGGTTCTGCGTTGAGGAAAAAGATGAATCTGAGAGGAAAGTTTCTAGCAGATATAATTGGAAAGGCTCTGCTTTGCAAGACTGTCTCACATGATAAGATACCAAGGAAGATGTTTGAACTCATGACCATGATTATTCTCTCTGAGAAAACTGACTGAGGTAAAGTGTTGTTTGATAAAGTAGTGGAATGTATCCCAGAACCAAACCTGATAAGAATTTTATCTTTTTATCTGCATAGTACTGTTCTAGGGATCCTCAACATGAGTCTAGGAACAAAGATTCACCACATGAGTAGAATGTACTCTAAAATGTTTGAAAGATGAGAAAGAGTTCTGCTGCCACAACAACAAAGTGCTGAGAAGAAGAAAAAGAAAATTGTACCAGTGACTAAGGATAGCACATAGAGCAGTTCTTCTGAGAAGAGTGAGGATGGGCCACATGATCCTCAGCTGATTGAAAGCAGTTCTTCTGGAGAACCAAGGAAAGACATGAGTGCCCAAGTTTCAATTTCCTCTAAACCTGCATCAAGGAATCAATTGAGTGGAACTCAGTCTGAAGAGATTCAAGCTAAAGCTCTGGAAATATTGACTGGACAAGTAATAGAAAATATTTGTGCAGTTATTGAGGGAGAGACATCACAGATGGTTGTTGAATTTGAGGGGGTGACTTCCCAGATACTTGTCCCTACTGAGGGGGAGATTATCCAATCAGTTCAAGAACAACTAGACTCCTTCATTGAGAATCTGCAGAAAAGGATTGCTCAAACTCCAGAGGGTCCTGAAGTTGTTCTATTCTGTCCTCAAGATGAGGGGGAGCAAATCCTTGAGAGGATAATAGAAGATGCTCCAGTCACAACCACTTCAGAGCAGCAAATTCCCATGGAGAATACAAAAGACCAAGATGTCCCTAAGGACAGTGATGAGGTTGAGGGGGAGATTCACTGTGAACTCCCTGCTCTAGAGACAATGTATAACATAGACTCCTCTGAGTCTGAAAAGGATACTGCTGCTGCAGATGCAAATGATGATGCACACTCTTCATAATACATGATGGATGACTCAGAAGGAAGAGATGTGGACAGAGAAAAAGATGAAGATATCCGTGAACATGGTACATCTCATCAAGCTGATCAGATGTCACCTACATTCCTTGCTCAACTGAAGGGTCTCTTTGATGATCAAAGAAGACAGTTGGAGCACTACATTAACAACTCAATCATGGAAGTAAGAAGGGATCTTTCCATTGAAATAAAGTTCATCAGGTTTGAGGTAAACTTGCTGAAAGCTAACAGAGTATCATTGTTCATGAGGGTTGCTCCTGCTGTAACTCTTACTGAAAGCAAGCTGGGAGAAATCAGAAAAATCTAGCATGATATTATGGTAAATCAGAACATAACCTCCAACAACATGGAAATGGTTCACAATTCTCAGAAAAATCTGATGGAAGCCCACAAGAAAATTTTGGAAAGGAGAATGAAAGCATGTACTCAAATTCAGGATGATCACATGTTAGAGGTCAAGAATCATGTCACTAAGGGTGTAAATTTTTTTGATGAAGGACTCTCCATAGCCAAGAACTCATTGGCTGCTGCTTTATCTGAAGAAGTCATAAAGGGGGAGAAAACAATGATCAAGGCTAACACTGAGAATGCTGTCTGGGTAACAAATGTAATCAGAGGTTCATTTGGCCTTGAACAACATACATATGAAAACATTCCTGCTGTTCCTGGAACTATTCAAGATGCACTATATGAACAGTATGGTGATCAGGAGGGAGATCAAGATGTTGATTAGGTTGGTGCTCAGTGGACTGAACCATCAACTGCTGTTGAAATTCCCACATTCAGTCCCACTGCTGACCAGATAGCCAGAGCAAGAGGCAAGTCTATTGCTGAAGAAGAAGAAGAAATCAGGCTAAGTAAGAAAATGTATTGAGAGGAGATGGAAACCAGGTTAGATTTTAAGAAGTTAAGTCCTCAGTTTAGGACTATTATCTTGTCTGCCTGGGATCAAATAAAAGATAAGAAAACTGACAGGGGAAAGCTGTATAGCTCCCTAGAATGGACCAAACTAGAGATAAATGAAGAGAACAAAGGGAAATTCAAAAGAGATACAAAGTCAGGTGCACTGCCACCAGATGCTGTGGAGCCCAACAAGTATTTTCCTAAGCCCTACAACTATTTTGAGAGACATACTTCCCCGTTTGCGTACCTATATTCACACTTCCAAACCTAAGTCGTTCACAATTTCTACGACATACTTTCCTAGGACGTCTAATATGTGAGGACTTTTGCCTATTTAACACTACACTCAAGTCCTCTTGGTGCACTGTTCTTTCCAAGACGCCGCTTTCGGACCATACAAGAAGAACTCTTGCAAATTTAACACTACACCCAAGTTCTTGAGATGCAGCGTTCCTTGCCAAGACGCCGCATTCGGACCATGCGACGCGTTCCTTAAGGGGAACAACCTAGCTTTTGCATAATTTCTCAAATGATCCATATTCATAAGGGTGACTATATTTTATGCTAGCCGTCTACCTAACACAACCATCACCATTTTTCATCCAGGCTTGGGACCGGTATAGGCTGGTTTTACTATCCGATGAATATTCTATAAAAATAAAGTCTATAGTTTTATGTCTTATTTTCTTTCGCTTAGGTTCAGGAATACCTTAGCTAAAAACTCCCAGACACAAAGAATATGGAGGTTTGACTTCATTAATTTGAATAATTCAAATGAAATTTTTTCACAATGTTTTGATGAAATCATATTAATGATAAAAGTAGAGATAAACAACACGTCTCCCCAAAGATTTTCTATAGCACTGGACTCGACTAGCATGTCATTGACCATGTTTATCAATGTTTGATTTTTTAAGTTCAACTAGACCATTGGATTGAAGTGAATATGAAACAGTTACTTAATGAATTATCGTATGTTTTTGGTAGATCTGAATTGGTTCATTCCAAATATATTTTTCACCTCGATCAATCTAAGGATTCTAATGTTGGAACCTAATTGATTTTCTACTTTAGTTTTGAAGATTTTAAAATATGAAAATATTTCGTCTTTTGTCTTCAAAAGATATATATACCAAAATTTGGTAAAGTCATTTATGAATTTTACAAAATATTTATTTCCATATCTAGTAGGTTGCATTTCGAGTCACACATTCGAGTGAATAACTTTAAAGACTTTGAAGTTCTTTTAATAAATTTAAAATGCTTTCTAGAAAATTTAGATTGCACACAAATGTCACATCTAGAACTTAGAGATTAATTTTCGAAATGAGATTTAAAGGCATCATTCTTTAATACAATCATTATTTACATCTTCTAATGTAGCATGCAAAAATTTAAAAAGAGGAACTAGGAATCATAGATGAAGATATTTGATTATTTTTAAATCAATAATATTTAATTTGAATAATCCGTCAAATACAAAACCTTTTCCAATAAAAATATCATTCAAAATGATTACAATTTTATTAGATTATAATACAATTTTTTTAAGCCTTCTTCACCGATAAAGATCTGTTCATTAGATTTCTTTTAACTCTCGACACATAAAACACATCATGCAAGACAAAAGTCTTCTCGAATATCAACCTAAGATCCACTCGCCCGCGTTTAAGAATTTGTGCACAAGAAGCATCTCCTATGATCACGCTTTCTCAACTGATGTCCTGAATGGTGGCTAAGCAAAAATAATCAAAATAAGTATGAACTTTTGCTCTGGAGTCGAGATACCAATTTGAAGAACCTGTGAGAAGAAGACAAGGAGTATAATCTAACCTAAAGATTGGTTGATCCTGTGCTTGGATCATGTTGCCATGGGGCTTAACCGCATGGGATTTGCGGATCACGGATTTTGTCTGCATGTAGAAGCAATTGTTAGACAGATAATTTGTGCTGCCGTAGATGAAACATCATTTCCTTTTTCCTAGGTTTTGGTTGAAAGGATTAGGTTTGGAATGATAGAGTATTTGATTGCGGGAACCTAGATGAAAAGGTTTCATATAGTTCTTACCCTTAGGTTTAATGTGATGGTGGGAGGGATGATTGCCATGAGATTTGGTGAGATTGACTTTAGGTGCAAGATCTTTGGGGGCTTTAGAATTCTTGTTCTTATTTTCTTCTTCTATGCGGATAACATTTTAAATTTGAATATAAGTGAGGTTGGATTGGTCATTCTTTTGTCCAGTACTAAAGGCAGGACATAAATCAGGAAAGGATTATATAAGACATGTCACTAGATAACTTTCAGATAGGATTGATCTATCGACTTTGATTTTAGATAACTTCTCATCAAGTTGATGGAGTTGAGAATTAATAAGCTTGGTCGCATCAATCTTGAATTTTTTGAGGTTGAAAACATTGTAGCATTTTATATCCATATTGTCAAGGTTATAGAGTGTTTTAAGAGCATACCACAAATCTTTTGCCCTATGATATTTGAGGAAAACATTGTAAAGGTTGTCAGATAAAACTCCTAAGAATTCAGTGACGATAATGATATTCTATATTTGTCGGATCTCTATAAGACGTAAATGTAACATAAGTTCTAGTGGGGTTTGCGCTAGAGGATGGATACGATGAAAGAGATAAGACAACTGTAGTTGCAACACTAATAGGGTTTTTAGTTTCTAAAGCAGGAGTATCAAATATTGCAGATAATTGACTTCAAGTATTATGCCAATATTCTTCTTGTGCTTGTTAACGATGAATACCATTTTCATTAAACTTTTCGGGTTTGTTCTCGGCAGAGTCATTATAACGAGATGTCATAATGAAATGTTGAAATTTAAAATACAAAAAATAAATTGCAGCACTAATGAAAATGAAAACAAAAATCATTTTGAGTAATTGATTTTATAATCTTTTTATTCTTGAACTTCCCAAAGAATAACCAATGACAGACTCTCACTGGTAATAGGTTGTTTATGGGATGATAGCCCAACATGACCCTTTTGTAAGAGATTATATGATGCGAATATACAACCTTTTTAGATTGTTGGAATATTTTAAATATTTTCTCAAAATAATATTTATTTTGTTATTTTGAAAAACTATTGAAATTGTAATATCATCTTGAAAAATAAGAATATAAAGCAAAAGTTGTATGCAAAAAGATTAAGGAAAAAAATCAAGAATAATATGTAGTTTAGAAATGAGTCTGGATAAGATGTGTGATCACTACCCTAAAGAAGTTGCACCACCCTCCGACAGAGCTTTCAACTTATGCTCACTCCTTAAAGGTACAACACCCGACTAGATCTCGAAAACTCTGATGTGCATGGACACTAGAGAACCACAGAGCACCCGAACTCTCATTTGATGAAGCAATCATCGAGAAAGTTGATATCACAATAAAAAATTGAAGAGCGTCTAAGAACGAGAGAATGAGAGCAAGTGCATAAAATGATTCAGAAAATCTCCTAAATAAGAGTCATAAAACGACAAGAAATTATTACTTAATTAATTTTAATGGTTATAATAAGTAAATGATTCACCCAACACTGCTTTCAAATGTACATGACGTCATCATGCATCGTGATTTTTTTTATTATTATGCGTTTATTATCTTGTATTTCTTTTCCCACGCATCTACGTTATTTGAAATTTTTTGGCTCATCGATTTAACCACCCGGTAAGACCCTGAATAAATGGTCCGGTAATCTAGGGCAGTTTGTGCGACAAAAGCAAGCTTAAATTATTTAAATATGCATAAATTTAAGTAGATTTAAATATGGCAAAATTTGAATAGCCGAGATTCTTCCCCAAAATGATACATTTAAAATTATATTATGAAGATCCAGATTAGGCAAGAAATAAAAAGGTGAGGAATAAAACAATAGTTGGAAAATAATTTTGGTATATAAAAATTGGAAAGGACTAATAGGTAAATGAAAAGACTTCTATTAATATTAGCTTGGAGAACGTGAACAAAATCCTGGTTAAAAATAAAGGAACGAAGTATCCTTGTCCCTCTGAGATACCAATGAAGCCTTCCGCCCGCACCTCCCAGTTCTCACCGCCGAAGATTCGTGTCACCTCCATCCCCGACAACGTCAGTGGATTCACAAACTCTTCCTGTCGGAGTTTTCGCTCGCAAACCTCCGCCAAAAGAGTCATCCTCCAGCCAATGTTGCAGATGTCGGATCTCGGGGACACGTTGGTTTGAGTTTTCATGTCGGTTTTTTATATATCAAGGATATTTCATATATCGGATTTTAATATTTAATTAATTACATATGTAATTACATGTTATTTTTTATACATGTCATAGTACTACTTATTCTACCATCTATTGAACTTTTAAATATTAAAAGTTATATGTAATAATTAACATACAACACTTTAAAGATGAAAATTTGTAAAACTAGTGATTTTAAGATCAAAATTTCAAAAATCAAATTTCAAGCATACCTTATTCTTCATCACTTAAAGACTCATCTATAGTTGACAGAGTAGATAGAATATGATCTTTATCTGATGAACCCTCTAGATCTCCCTCGTCCACCTCAGATACTTTTCTCATTCCCCTTTTTTGATAACTAATTGCCACTTTTTTGCTTGTAGTAAGGCAGTAGGGCAGCTGACCAATAAGACAGGAGGGCGCAAGACAACAAGATACCATAGCAGCATCTAACATAACAACCAACACAAAAAAATCAAAATGCAGAGCGATAGAATGAGAGAGGGAGGTAGGGAGAAGAATGCACCAGCCGAGAGAGTGTCGAGATTGAAAGCACCAACGAGCTTGAGAGGGAGAGCACTAGAGAACCAGAGAGCTAGAGAGCACCAAGGAGCAGAGAGAAGAAAGAACCAGAGAATCGGCGAGCTAGAGTGGGAGAGAACCAGAGAACCAGAGAAACAAAGAGTTAGAGAGCACCAGCAAGCATGGAGAAGAAAGAACCAGAGAGATAAAGTGCTGACAGCGCACGAGAGAGGGAGAGCACGAGCGAGCTAGAGAGCACCAGAGAACTAAAGAACCAGAGAGTATCAACGAGCAGAGAGAAGAAAGAACCTGAGAGATAGAGTGTCGACAACTTGCGAGGGAGAGCTAGGGCAGGAGCGTCGAGGAGAGCTAGGGAAGGAGCGGCAGAGTGAAATGAAATGAGCGGGGTCTGGGAGAGTTAAAACAACGGAGGAGTTAAAAACAGACGGGTTTAATGAAAAAAATCAATTAAAAAACGAGCGATATGCCTGTTTTTGTGGGGCCGGTATGTCTATCGGCACGTTTTTTTCAAAACGCCACGACCAGATTTTAAAACGGTTTCGTGACGTTTTATCTCCCAAACCTTCATGTCGGTCGACATGTCAGCCGATATCCACAACACTGCCTCCAACACCACTAAAGCGATTTTGCGCTAATTTCCCTGTTGGGTTACTGTCGACCCCGCAGTCAAATCCGGCGGCCCTCCCAATTGGCGTCGATGACGACTTGCTTTTCGTCAATCGATCGAAGTTATCATTCTCCCTGTGCCCACTAGATTTGGGTCGGACCACCTCCTTCGCAGTATTCTTGCCCTATCAATGCTCAATTTTTTAGTTTTAAATTTGTGCAATCAACTTAAATAATTTTGAGATTGCCTTTGAACGTTCTCCCTGTCTTTATTGCCATTATTTCTTAAATTATTATTGAGCTTTGTTCTCGTGGTTGTGCGAATCTCTCCATGGCTCAACTCGTTAGACACCTCAAAACTTTTTTTGAATAACGATTAACGGTCTTGCTAAAGTTCAACGCTAAGAGTAGTTTCACGCACGAGAGCTTCGATTTGGCCCCTTGGCCTATATTAAATTAAAATAGATCTTTTAAAATGATCTTATTTTCAAATAAACATAACCCTAGGTTACATCAGTAAATTATATTTCCAACGTGAAAGGTAAAATGAGCAGAACATCGTTAACCGCACAGAGAAGACGCATGCAGAAAATTAGACATGCGTGGCCTGCAAATAGCATAGAGACCGATGTATGGTATGGAAGTCGACACATAAGAAGTCATCGTTTGAAATTGAAGTTGACATATGACATGAAAGCTAACACATGAGAAGTCGACATATGACATGAAAGTTAACACATGAGAAGTCGACATATGATATGGAAGTCGGCATATGAGAAGTTGACAGTCATGGAAGTTGACACAAGACATAGAAGTCAATGTATGTCGAGTTCAACTCACGCTCAACGCGACGCAAAAAACGTTTAATTTAAAATTTAAAGTCTTTTAAAACGACAAAACTATTTTGTTTAAAAAAGACAATTCAAATCAATTATTTCCCAATACAAAATCTGAAATCCCAGTCCGGTCTGATGTGGTGCGCTCGCGCGCATACGGTTCATAGTTTCTCCTTATGTTCCTTTGAACAAATAAGGATGAATGATTTTGTTTATATACTTTTTTACATAAGTGGAGATTGACAATGTGCGACTAAAGGTCATCCTCTTTAATGAAAAGATTTTCTTCCAAAGATTTGGAGTTCCCTTCATTTTGGTTTTTAACTTTTCCCATTAATATGTGAAGTCTAAGCACCAAGCATCATTAAGCTCCATTATGAAATAAATGTTATAAAAAATTCTTATACAATCATATAATTTCAGTTCCTAATAGTGTGCACCTATCAAGCAGTAAACGAAAGGGGGAGATTTTTGGCCGAGCGGCCATGTGGCAGTGGGAAGGCCTTCCATAAGTAATAATATATACATATATACATATATATTTACGAGTGACAGTCCACGGGGGGACCCCCTGTGCCTCGCGTGATAGCACACGACCCTCCCCGACAGGCTTCTGTTACGGAACCTCCATCCACGTATCTTGTATTATTATTATTATTATTATTATTATTATTATTATGTTGAGTCGAGTCATGTTGTATCGAGTCGTGTTGGCTTGAGTCATATTAGTCGTAGCGTCTAAGTATTTTAATATTTGTTTAAAGTTCAGGTTATTTACAGTTATGCCATCGGATCCTATATTTATAGGGCCCTTGGGGTCATGTATCGGGTATGCAAGAAGAAATATCAAGTTGCTTTCTCATCCCAAGCTCTTCTCCTTCCTCATCTCCCTTCTAGGGTTTCGGCCCACTCTCTCATCCCCTCCACCACTTCTAAGGGTTAACCCCTTTGTATCCTTCACCCGCTGCCCCTCCGGCAACCACCGAACGAGGCACGTAACAAACTTGGTATCAGAGCCCCTGCAGCACCACCACTCGCGCACAATACGTCCAGCCACCTCTTCCGCAACATTGCATCCGATCGACTCCCTCGGCAGTCCCGTCGAAATCGGCACCAATCTTCACTGCCCGAGCCCTGCGCCACCTCCGTCGACCTCTGCAAAACCGCCGCCGGCCAGCGCTGTCCAGCAGCATCGTCTCCGACATCCTCGGGCATCGTCGCACTGCGCTCCTGCATCGTGAAGCTGAGCCTCTTCATCGTCGTGCATCAGCTTGCCTCGACGAACAGCCCTACCGCTGCTCTGCTCCATCCGCCTCGAGCCGCCCCGGCACCTGCGCCCTCTGCCCTCATCGCACTATCGCTCCCCCGACAGCACGCCTGAACCGCTGGTTTCTTTTACCCTTCCGTATCGAGCCACCCGCCCCTATCTTTTTATTATTATTATAAATTCTTTTCCTCTTTTTTTCTCATAACACTTCTCTTCTTCTTTACAATTCCTGCTCTCCTCGTATCCCCCACCCCTCCCCATCACCTGTCTTTTCCCATCCTTATTATTTTCCTGCTGGACCCCACCATCTATTACCTTTTTTTTCTTACATCTTCTTATCCCAATACCTATATCCTCCAGCACGATACCTCCCCTCCACATTTTTTTAATTTACTTTTTTCTGTCATTTCCCATCCTCTCAAGTCTCAAGTCTCAACCCCTTTTTTCCATTCGTGTTATTTTTTTATTTCGCGGGTCCACCACAACTCACCCCACTTCTTTTTAATTTAATTTTCTTCCTCTCGTTCAGCCACCCCCCCTCACTCATTTCATTTCCTCTAATTCCTTACTTCCTTCCTGCTAAGTACTTATTTAATTATTACAACAATTTCATCATGTTACTTACCGATGCCGACCGCATTGAGCTTCTCGCCGCCCTCGTCAAGATAAACCGCCGTATTGCTTCTCGGGAGGCTCGACTCGGCCACGCCGATGCTCGGCTCGACCTCAGGCTTGACGCCCTCTGCATGTCTCGCGATTCGTTGGTGGTTTTTCTATCACCACCACCACCGGAGCTGGACTCGCCGCCTTTCCCTCCAAGGATGGTGCCACCACCATCCCCCGTCCTTCATGACGCACCGCCGCCACCGCTGTCATCGCCGCCATCGCCGCCGCCACCAGCTCGCCTCATGCAGTCGCCGCCACTGCCGTCATCACCGCCATCGCCGTCGTCGCTGCCACCGTCGCCGCCACCACTCGTCGCCGATATACCATCTGTCTCCATGGTGGTCCTCCTTCCACCGCTTTCGCCTCCTCCACCCCCTCTCCTTCCTCCGGCTCCTGCATTGCCGCCTTCTCCGGCCATCTCACTGCCTCCTCTTCCGGCCCCTGCCCCGCCGGCCCCCGCCAAGCCACTACCACCGGCCACTCTACCGCCGGCCACCGCCTTGCCACTCCCACTGGCCACTCCACCGCCGACCCCCGCCAAGCCACTACCACCGGCCACTTTACCGCCGGCCCCTGCCTTGCCACTCCCACCGGCCACTCCACCGCCTCTCCTGCAGACCCGTGCTCCGTTGGCCCCGACGGATCCGTTTCTGCTGACGGTCGCCGCTCCTCCATCCGCCGTACTACTGCTGCTCACCACCGCTCCACCGACAGGGCGAAAGCCATTACCTCCGCCGCACGTCTTTCCGACGGCGCCGTCGCTGCTTCCCTACACCGCCGCTACCGCTAGAGCCCAGCAGGCGCTATTCTGGCGCGAGATCAAGCTGCCAGATGCTCCGCCATCCAGCTGGAGTTCGAGCTTGGGGACAAGCTCGATGTCAAGGACGGATGGGGTGTTACGGATCCTCCATCCACGTATCTTGTATTATTATTATTATTATTATGTTGAGTCGAGTCATGTTGTATCGAGTCGTGTTGGCTTGAGTCATATTAGTCGTAGCGTCTAAGTATTTTAATATTTGTTTAAAGTTCAGGTTATTTACAGTTATGCCATCGGCTCCTATATTTATAGGGCCCTTGGGGTCATGTATCGGGTATGCAAGAAGAAATATCAAGTTGCTTTCTCATCCCAAGCTCTTCTCCTTCCTCATCTCCCTTCTAGGGTTTCGGCCCACTCTCTCATCCCCTCCACCACTTCTAAGGGTTAATCCCTTTGTATCCTTCACCCGCTGCCCCTCCGGCAACCACCGAACGAGGCACGTAACAGCTTCACCCCCCCGACGGGTTTAGCACACCCCCGATTATTTTTAAATAAATATTTTATATCATCTAATTTTAAATTTTAAAATTATTATTTTTGTTCGATGATTTTTTTTTAAAAAAGAATAAATTAAAAAAAAACACAAATTTGACTCACATCATGCAATTTAGAATTTAAACATTATTATTTTTTTTAATGAAAACATTTTTAAAAACAAAATTAAAACATTTAAGTCAGCTATCGGTTACCCGATGACTTGATAGATTGACCTTTAGGTGCTTAAATAATAGGAGTAGGAGGCTAAGCTGGAAATTTGACAGAGCGTATGGGCTATGTAAAGGGCTGGTGGGCCAGGTCAGGCCGTTTTTGTTTAACGGGTGATGCTAGAATGTGCAAGATTTATGCAAAGTCGACTTGCTTCAAATCCACTTAATTCGATATTTTTTCAAAATATGAAGGGAAAACGGTAATTTTCCATTGTTGGGTAGTAGGCCTATTAAATTTACAGGTTTAGGACCTTCTACTATCCCTGTAGGAGCTCTATACAAAATTAGATGGATGGTCCAGATTGATCCGATTGTATGTCGGTGATCGAACGATTGAGATGTTATGATCTAACCAGATCGGATGGTCCAGATTGATTGGATGGTATGACAGGGTTACGCGATATGACATGAGTATTTTTTTGTATATAGTATATATATATATATATATAGATATAGATATATACATATATATATATACATATGAAAGTATCTAGTTGTCTTCCTAAATCACCTAGACGAGGGTGAATAGATGAGTTCTGCATTTTTTTGCCGAATAAAAAAAAAAATAAGAAACAACATGCAGAAGCACACAAAGATTTATAGTGGTTTCCCAGAATGAGTACGTCCACTATCCCGCCTCGCCTATCTAGCACTTCAGCTAGACTCGGCTACTTCACCAATACTCAGATTATACAAATCTTACACCTCAAAGCCTCAACTCCTACAACTCGGAGACAATACTCCTACAACTCGGAGACAAATCTCCTTCAACTCGATCTAAAAAACGGATCTACAAACTCAGAAGTAGAAACTTCCTACAATAAAAAAAATAGTTTTTACAACTCTCTAGATTGAAAACAATCTTCTTCTTCAGATCTGAATGAATTCAATCTTCTTCCTTCTCGGAGATTAGATTTTGAAATGAGGCTGAAGGAAAAGACTTGAAATCTGAAAAATCTAGATCTGAAATCTTGAAATTCGACTAGATCAAAACCACCGTTGTGGAATCTGAAAGCAATGATCTTGTCGAATCTAACTTTGAGAAGAATCGCTGATCGTGAACTCTTAGGTCGTCGAGAAGAACAATCCGAGAACAATAGATAGAGAAATAGAGTTCGGCCGTTCACGAGTTCGAAATTAGATCAAGAGAAATTTGCGATTCTTGTTTTTAATCCTTTGTCGAAACGAATCCTTGATATTTATATAGAATCCATCTCTAACGGCTAGAAATTTCCTTCCCAAAATAAGCTTTCACGTGCACTGTACATGACCATCGTTTGAAACAAAACCCGTCAGAAGAATCGATCCAAGAAAACGTTAAGTTCATTCGTCAAAATGACACGAGTAATAGCTAGAACACTCGACGAATTATTTAGATTACGCGAGAGCCTTCGACGAATTGCACGAGTTCATTCGACTAATTTGGCTTAAAATTTTTTCTGTTAACATTCATTAGATCACTCGAGTATACTCGACAACGAGTATTCACGTGATGTCTCGACGAATTACACGAGACTTCACGATATACTCGACAAATTTAACTTAGCCGTTTTTGTAACAGTTTTGAGAAACTATCAGAAATTTCCCGAGTAAACTCAACGAATTCCATGAGTATTCGCGTGACATCTCGACGAATGACACGAGACTTCACGTGTATACTCGGCGAAGTTTACCTAGGAAAATTTCTGATTCTTCCTGAACTCAGCAACCTTTTTTTCCCTTGATTCCTATGCACTTGAAAATGAAGTACACCCCAATAGAGAGATTACACATAAGTCAACATCATGTCCCACACAGTGAGGGATTACATTGCATAGTCTTTCGTTTGATGACCCATTGTATCCTGACATTGGTGTGTACTTGGGAATTAAGTTCTGCAATGACACAACTTGAAAGTAAAGTCAAATATAACTCAATACATCTTAGTTCAAGGAGGACTTCTTCAAATCAGGATTATTGTGCAAACAATACCCAACAATATATACATATATACACATATATATACATATATATACATATATACACATATACACATACACACACATATATACATATATATACACATATACACATATACACATATATGAGTAGTTAGAAAAAAAGAGAACCGGTTCTCTGAATCTTACACAGAGAAGCACAAAATTGACCCTTAAATGTTTCTTATTTTAAAAAGTGATCAACATGAAAGATGAGATCTACAACTTTCATGTTGATCACATTTTGATTTGAAGCCGTTTAGGCCCTTGATTTGAGCCCCAAAAAAAAGCCACGCCAAACATATGTATGAACGTTTGGGTACAGCGTGACTTTTTTCGGGCCCCAAATCGGGAGCCTAAACGGCTTCAAATCAAATAGTGATCAACATAAAAGTTGCAGATCTCGATGAAATCTACAACTTTCTTGTTGATCACGTTTTGAAATAAGATACATTTGAGAGTCAATTTTGTGGTTCTTTGTGTAAGGTTTCATAGAACCGGTTCTCTATATAAAATTTCTCATACACATATACACACATATACACATACATATACACACATATATACACATATATACACATACATACACACACATATATATATATATATATATATATATATATATATATATATATATATATATATATATATATATATATATATATATATACCACGCACACAAACACACACACATATATATATATATAGGGTTATTTACTGGGACCTCCCCTGGGAGTTTGCATAATTACAGGATGCACCCCTCAATCTTTTGAAATTACATTTACCTCCCCTTTAACTTTTCCCAGTTTTCAAAAATTTCTAATGGAAATGATAAAATCAGTCAAATTAGTTTATGATATTTCAATTTTATCTTTTTATAATGATTCTAGATTAATAAAAAAGGGTCAAATGTAACACACCCTTTTCAATATTGAGTTATTACAAAGGGTAAATTTGAAATATTATCAAATAATTTGACATATTTTATCACTTTCCATCTATATTTCCAGAGGAAAAGATCGCCCCTTTGAATGTAGAGTTATTACAAAGGGTAAAATTGAATATTATAACATGATTTAGCAGATTTTATCTTTTTCCATCCATATTTCTAACGGAAGGGACAATTTGTAAGCTCGAGGAACTTAGAGGGGAGGTAAATGTAATTTTAAAAAATAGAGGGGCACAACCTATAATTATGCAAACTCCCAGGGAAGTCCTGGTAATTAACCAAAAAATATATATATATATATATACATACATATATATATATCAAATAATTTGACATATTTTATCACTTTTCATCTATATTATGCACAACTAGTCAATTTTATGTTACAGACCTGCACCCCTAGGAGCCACATTGGCGGACATACACGCGGCGCAACCGCGTTACTGATGAGTCGACTTATCGCCGATGGCACCGTTATCTTATTTCTTTTATGTTTCGTATGTTTTGTTGTTATTTCAATTTTGGGCTACTCTTGTTATTGGCACCCATCAGGGGCGGACCCACATAGGGCCCAGTGTGGGCGGCCGCCCACACTGGTTTCTAAATATATCATTTATCAATAGTAGAATGCGCAATTTATTTATTTGGCAGACATAAATATATATATATATATATATATATATATATATATATATATCATGAATAAATTCAAGCATCTTAGGTAAGTTGGTGGAGTGTATGATATCTAACTATAAGGTCATTGGTTCAAGTCCTATGCATCTCATATTTTTTTATTACCTACATATTTATTTATCTTTTTATTTTCTAACATATTTATTTTTCATTATATTTCCTACACATTATTTATCATTATTTTCTTTGTATGTCACATTTATTTATCATTTTTAGATATAATTCAAAGTAGTAATTTTCATTTTTTAAATACATTTCATACACCGCCCACACAGAGAAAAATCTCTGCATCCGTCACTGGCACCCATGTAGTATAAATGGGTTAGTGTGCCTAGGGTTTTGGTATGCAAGATTGATTCTGAGTTTTCTCCTCCTCTCTCTTTTCTCCCTCCCTCTCTCTCTCTCTCTCTCCATTCCGGCCTCCTGCCCCTACCGGATCTCCCCTCTCTCCCCGGCTGCCCTAGTACTTGGTCCGACTGCCGCTCCGCCCGCGACAACGCCGCCGGAGAAACCTGAGATCGCTGACGTGCGCCGCTCCTCCATCGCCATCGTCGACCCGGATCGCCTGCATCGCCGCATCTCCCGCCTCGCACGCGTCGCCGTGGCATCACCCGCGACATCGCCCGCGACATCGCCAACCCTGTTCCTGCATCGCCCCGCGTCCTTCTTCCGCGACATCGCCGCGTCCTTCTTCCGCATCGACCTCGCCCTGTTCCGCATCGCCCTCGCTGTTGCCGGGCATCCATGACCCGCTCCACCCGGCTGCATCCCGACAACCCCGCCGACCCCATGGACAACGACGCCATCGCCCGTCGCTTCGATGCACATGACCAATCCATCGCCTCTTTCCACTCCTTTTCCGCCAGCCTAACTCGCTTGGACTCCCTGGTACAGCCGACCACCGCCTCTGCAGCGGAATCCTCCGCGGCGGCGTCTATCTTAGCGCGACCCCCGACGGTTGACCCCCCACCGGCTGCTCCACTACCACTGCCTTTAACACACCACCCCGCCCTCTCCCTCGACATTCCGTCCTTCACCGGTGGAGACCCGATGGGATGGATCTTCAAGGCCGAACAATATTTCGACCTGCACTCCACTCTTGAGCAGGACAAGGTCGCCCACGTCTTCGTCGGATTGGATGACTCGGCTCTTCATTGGGCTCGTTGGCTCCATCAGTCCAACCCCGACCTTACTTGGGCGGATTTGAAGCAAGGAATGATTGGCCGTTACGACTTCCGCTACACCGGCTCCGCTATCGAGCGTCTGTGCGGAGTGCGACAATCAGGCACCTTGGAGGAATACATTGATGAGTTTGTTACGTTGGTGACCCACGTTCCGGGCCTTCCGCCGGACCACTACCTTGCCTTCTTCATGCAGGGCCTCCTACCACGGATTCGCTCGCGCCTCCGCACCCACCACCCGAGGACAGTGTCAGAAGCCTTGGATATGGCTCGCCTCATGGTGGCGGATCTTGGCCCCCATTCCCAGGCGGCTCCTCTACCGGCCCCACCTGCTCGGCTGACCGCCGTTCCTCCGGCCCACCCGCCTCGACCACCATGGCGAGCGGCCAATACTGCACCAACCCGCGGTCCTCCAGAAGCAGGCTGGCAAGCTAGGGGCCCTCCTCTTCGTTTATCCAGCCAAGACTACAATGATCTCCGTGCGAAAGGATTGTGTTTTCGTTGCCGCCAACCCTACAGGCCCAATCATGACTGTCCAGTCAAGGAATTCCACGCCATTGTGGGCGACCTGGAGGCCGAGGTGACTTTGGCCGATTTTGAGGCTTTAGAGCTGGAGGAGAACGACGTTGGTCAAGACGACGCCACAACCGTCTCCGTGACCCTCTGCCTTTTGGAGCTCGCCTGCTTCACCGTGGGGTGGGGGGAGGGGATATCCGGCCCACAAACCATGAAGTTCGCATGGTGTATTCAGCAGCGCCCGATTGTGGTGATGATTGATAGCGTGGCCAGCCACAATTTCATTTCAGAACAATTAGCCATGCAGCTCCAGCTTCCGTTGGTGCCCTCCCCGGATTTCACAGTTTGTTTGGGGGACGGGCGACGCCGACTGACGATGGGCCGTTTCCCGCACGTGTTACTCTCGGTGGACCCTTGTACGGTGACAGTTGACTTCTATGCTTTTTGTTTGGGCGGAATTGACGTCATTCTAGGTGTCACTTGGCTCTGCACCCTCGGCGATGTCAACATCAATTGGGCCTCCATGACGATGAGTTTCCTACAGGAGGGCCGACCATGCCGCTTGGTGGGGGATGCTACTCTGCTCCGCTCTCCTATGTCCTTCCGAGCCCTACAACGCACGTCGGGGGTGGACTTCTCGGCCTGCCTTTGGCCGATTACCGCAGACACCTGCCCGACCTCGGACCAGCCGCCGGCCTTGCAGGAGCTCCTGACACACTTTCCGGACGTGTTCCAGGCACGCACTGGCTTACCTCCTTCTCTCCCCACCGACCACTCCATTCTCCTCCAAGACGGTACTTTCGCCGTTTCGGTTCGGCCATACCGCTACAGACATGTTCAGAAATATGAGATCGAACGACTGGTGCACGAGATGCTCCTGGCCTGCATCATTCGCCCCAATGCGAGTCCTTTCTCCAGCTCGATCCTCTTGGTTCGAAAGAAGGACGACAATTGGCGGTTCTGTGTGGACTACCGCGAACTGAGCAAGGCGACCATTCCAGACAAGTACCCCATTTCGGTCATCCAGGAGCTACTGTACGAGCTTCACGGCTTCATACTCTTCACCAAGCTGGACCTGCGCGCCGACTACCACCAGATTCGGGTTCGCCCCGAGGACATTCCCAAGACGGCCTTCCAGACTCATGACGGCCACTATGAGTTCCTCGTCATGCCATTTGGTCTCACCAACGCACCGACGACGTTTCAAGCGACCATGAACGACATCTTCCGAGCGGTACTTCGCAAGCATGTATTGGTTTTTTTTGATTACATCTTGGTGTACATTTCGACTTGGCAAACACAATTGGAGCACGTCTGGAGTACTCTGGCCACTGTACGGCGCCGCGGCTTGGTGCTGAATCAGAAAAAGTGCTCCTTCGGCGTCACGACAGTCAGCTACTTAGGCCACACCATCTCGGCGAGGGGGGTGGGGGTGGGGGTGGGGGGGGGGGGTGGGGGGGGGGGGGGGGGGGGGGCGATGGACGAGGACAAGGTGTCAGCTGTCCTCCATTGTCCGACCCCGACGTCTCTCCGCGAGGTCCGCGGTTTCCTGGGCTTTACCGGCTACTATCGGCGCTTCATTCAGCATTACGGGAGCTTAGCACACCCCTCACTCAGCTATTGTGGGCCTCAGAGGAGGGACCATTCCAGTGGACAGCCGCGGCGGTCGCCGCTTTTGCCGCCCTAAAGTCAGTCATGGTCCAGGGCCCGATATTGGCCATGCCTGATTTCGGACTTCCCTTTGAGGTGGAATGCGACGCTTCCGGCGTCGGCGCGATCTTCATGCAAAAGGGCCGCCTTGTGGCCTATTTTAGTCGGGTGTTCTCGAGCACACTTCGTAGACGTTCGGCCTACGCGTGCGAGTTGATGGGCTTGGTTTTTGCGGTACAACATTGGCGGCCGTACCTTCTTGGTCGACCCTTCGTGGTTCAGACCGATCACCACAGCTTACGGTACCTACTTCAGCAGAAGATTGCTACTCCGGCACAACAGCTCTGGACGGCCAAACATCTGGGCTATGACTTCACCATTGAGTTTCGGCCCGGGAGGGCGAACCGGGCGGCGGACGCTCTCTCCCGATAGTTACATTCACCGGAGATTTCATCCATTTCTCGCCCCGTTTGGGAGGAGTCCGCCGTGATTCAGCAGGAGGTCGAGGCGGACCCCACCCTTGCCGCTATTCGGACGGCCTTGATCGCCGCCGCCGATTAACGCCCCCTTTACTCTTTGATTGGCGGGCACCTTTTCTAAAAGGACCGCCTCGTGATTTCTTTGACGTCTCCAAGCATCCCCCGCCTGCTGGCCGAGTTTCACGCTTCCCCAACTGGGGGCCACGTCGGGGCTTTCTGGACCTAGCACCGCCTGGCCGCTTCGTTGTACTGGCCGCAGATGTTTCGCCAGGTGAAGGCCTATGTCTCCGCGTGCCTGACTTGCCAGAAGGCCAAGTATGAAACGATGTTTCCGGGGGGCTCCTCCAACCACTCCCCATTCCGGAACGCATCTGGGAGGATATTGGGATGGATTTCATCACGCGGCTTCCACCCTCTGGAGGGTTTGGATGCATTCTGGTTGTGGTGGACTGACTGTCAAGTATGGCCATTTCATCCCCCGCCGCTACCCGTACACTGCCTCCTCCGTCGCCGATAGCTTCATCACCGGCATCGTCCGCCTCCACGGTTTTCCCCGGTCCATTATCAGCGACCAGGACCCCCTATTCTTGAGTGCGTTCTGGACGACACTATTTCGCCTTCAGGGGACACGTCTCCGCATGAGCACCGCCTACCACCCTCAGACAGACGGACAGTCCGAGGTCCTCAACCGTTGTTTGGAGACATACCTTCGGTGTTTCGTTGGAGAGCATCCCCAGAAGTGGGCGAAATGGCTTTGTTGGGCGGAGTATTCATACAACACCGCCTACCATCAGGCGGCAGCCACCTTGCCGTTCGAGACAGTCTACGGCCGCCCGCCACCAACCCTTGCTCGTCACCTTCCTAGAGAGTGTGCAGTAGCCAGCCTCGTCGACCATCTGCAGGACCGTGATACCGTGTTGGAGCATCTGAAGCATTATCTTCGCCGGGCCCAGAACAAGATGTACTCCTTCGCCAACCGGAAGAGGCGGGACTTGAGCTTTGCGGTGGGCGAAAAGGTCTTCATCAAGCTCCACCCGTACCGCCAGCTCTCGGTGGCCCGTCGGCCGTGTCCCAAGCTCGCTCCCCGCTTCTTTGGCCTGTTCGAAGTCTTGGCGACGTATTGGTGCAGTGGCATACCACATCGCCCTCCCGCCCGGCAGCCGGGTGCACCCAGTGTTCCATGTTTCCCAGTTGCGTTGGGTCGTGGGCGATCACCCGGTCGTGGACCATATCCCCGCCGACGTCGAGCTGTCCGACGACCCTCCCCTCTACCCCGCCAGAGTTCTTGATCGCCATCACCACCTTCCGGGTGATGCGGACCTGGACGAGATCCTCATCGCATGGGTGGGTCAGGCAGACTCCGACGCCACATGGCGCCTTTGAGATGATTTTCGTCGCAAGTACCCTGACTTTTGCCTTGAGGACAAGGCAAATTTTCCAGACGGTGACATTGTTACAGACCTGCACCCCGAGGAGCCACCTTGGCGGACATACACGCGGCGCAACCGCGTTACTGATGAGTCGGCTTAGCGCCGATGGCGCCGTTATCTTATTTCATTTATGTTTCGTATGTTTTGTTGTTATTTCAATTTTGGGCTACTCTTGTTATTGGCACCCCATGTAGTATAAATGAGTTAGTGTGCCTAGGGTTTTGGTATGCAAGATTGATTCTGAGTTTTCTCCTCCTCTCTTTTCTCCTTCTCTCTCTCTCTCCCCATTTCGGCCTCCTGCCCTTACCGGATCTCCCCTCTCTCCCCAGCTACCCTAATATTTTATTTTTTTATAATGATTCTAGATTAATTAAAAAGGGTAAAATGTAACACACCTTTTTCAATGTTGAGTTATTACAAAGGATAAAATTGAAATATTATCAAATAATGTGACATATTTTATCATTTTTCATCTATATTTCCAGAGGAAAAGATCGCCCCTTTGAATGTAGAGTTATTACAAAGAGTAAAATTGAATATTATGACATGATTTAGCATATTTTATCTTTTACCATCCATATTTCTAGCGGAAGGGACAATTTGTAAGCTCGAGAAACTTAGAGGGGAGGTAAATGGAATTTCAAAAGATAGAGGGGCACAACCTGTAATTATGCAAACTCCCAGGGGAGGTCCTGGTGATTAACCCTAATATATATATATATATACATATATATATACATATATATGTCATATGTGTATGTATATATATCTCTATATATGTATATATATATTATATATATATATCTATATATCTATATATATCTATATTTCTGTATATATGTATATATATGTATATATGTTTATATATATCTATGTATATCTATATATCTATATATATATATATTTCTGTATATTTGTATATATATGTATATATGTATATATATGTATATATGTATATATATGTATATATATATGTAGATTATTTGTGCATAATGCATTCCCGCATCCAATTTCATTAATATTTATAACTACAACCTGTTGTTTCTAACATATGGAATATGTAATTGTAGAGAAAGTTCCAAACCTTGTATATACTTCTTGAATATCGAAAAACAAGTATGAGTACAAATATATAAGAGAGAAGAGAGTAAGATCTAGCTATACAAACAATGTGAGACTAAATACTAACTTCTACATGAGTCAATACATCATTTTTCTTAGTATTTTCTAACACTCCCCCGCAAGCTGGAGCGTACAAATCGTCGGCACCAAGCTTGGACAAGAACTGATAGTAGAGACGCCGTGGTAAGGCCTTGATGAGGATATCAACAACTTGCTGAGAAGCAGGAACATGTGTTAACTCTATCTTCTACAATTGAACCTTCTCTCGAATGAAGTGACAGTCAACTTCAATATGTTTTGTCCGTTCATGGAAGACCGGATTCTTGACAATGTGTTAAGCAGCTTGATTGTCGCACAATAAAGTTGCGGGTGAGGAGAGCTTGACTCCTAGATCATCAAGGAGACCCTCAAGCCACGTGAGCTCAGACACAATAGCTGTCATAGATCGATACTCAGTCTCAGCAGATGAGCGAGCAACCACAGACTGTTTCTTGCTGTGGCATATAATAAAATGTCCTCCAAAGTAAGTGCAATATCCACTTGTAGAACGACAATCATCCAAAGAGCCAGTATAATCAACATCAGAATATGCTATCAGAGATAAGGGAGACGAAGAGGGCTTGTATACAAGCCCTTGTACATGAGCAGTCTTCAAGTAACGAAAAATACGTTCGACAGCCTGAAGATGAGAGATACGTGGCTCATGCATGAATTGATTGAAAATTCCAACAATAAATGATATATCGGGTCTAGTAACAGTGAGGTATATCAGCTTTCCCACAAGGCCACAATAATACTCTGGATTCGGAAGGAGCAAATCAGAGTCCGAGGCACGAGCACAATGCTTGTGATTGTTATCCATGGGAGTGTCAGCAGGTTTGTATCCAGAATAGCCCGCATCATGAAGTAGGTCAAGACAGTACTTTCTCTGAGATAACACAAGCCCATCAGGTCTCCGAGCCACTTCGAGATCAAGAAAATATTGAAGGATTCCCAAGTCCTTTGTTTGAAACACAGTTGCTAGATGTTATTTGATCATCTGTATTCCTAAAAGATCATCTTCTGTAATCAGAATATCATCCACATAAATCAAAAGAATTACTGTGATCGTTGGACGATAACGAGTAAACAAAGAGAAGTCAGCTGAACTTCGAGTGAACCCAACAACACTAACGGTCTTGCTAAATTTGTCAAACCATGCCCGGGGAGACTGTTTGAGAGCATAAAGAGACTTCTTCAGACAAGAGACTCCCCCGTGGTCTCAAACCCGAGAGGTTGCTGCATATAAAGGATCTCCTGTAAATCGCTGTTAAGAAAAGCATTTTTGACATCCAGTTCATGCAAGGGCCAGTGGCGGTGAACAACGAGGGAGATCAACACAAGAACAATATTGAGTTTAGCGACTGGAGAAAAAGTCTCATCATAATCCAAGCCTTGTTGTTGAGTGAAGTCGCTTTTTACAAGACGAGCTTTCCAACGGTGAACCGTCCCATCTGGACCCTGTTTGACGGCAAACACCCACTTACATCCCACACAAGATTGTCCTGCAGGAAGTGGGACCAAATCCCAAATGTGGTTTGGCCAAAGAGCAGACATTTCCTCGTCCATAGCTGTCCGCCACCCGGGATGCTGGGGAGCCTCCTGTACAGAATTAGGGGTGGAGATAGAGGATAAAGAAAGAGCACTTTGTCGGAGTTTCGGAGAGAGGCGGTGAAAAGAGACATAGTTGGCCAGCAGGTGGGCAGTGGAAGCTATTGTCGGATCCGCAGGTTGCAAAACATCATTAGAGCAGGGCAGCTCCCGTAGGACAGTAGACGAAGAAGGAAGTCTAGTGTACACAAGAATGAGAGATGGTGTAGGTGGTTTAGGTGGGATTGGTGTGGGAAGAAGAGGAGGAAGATTTGAATGAACAGGGATAATAAGCCGCGGGAGAGGTGGTGGAAGAGGAGAATCAGCTGGTTGAGAGTGATATGACTGATCTTCGAGGAAGGTGACATCAGCAGAAGTAACCACCTTGCGATCCTTGGGTGAAAAACAAACGTAGCCCTTCTGAGTCCGAGAATAGCCCACAAACATATATTTAGTGGCACGGGGAGCAAGTTTGTCAGGGGACGGGCCAAGATTATAAACAAAACACACACAACCAAACACACGAGGGGTGATGGAAAAAGGAGGTTTGGAGGGAAAAAGAAGATTGAAGGGAACCGCAACATTGAGAATAGAAGGAGGCATGCGGTTAATAAGAGTGCAGGAGGTAGAGACCGCAAAATTCCAATACTGTTTGAGAACATTCATTTGAATCATAAGATAGTGGGTGACCTCAAACAGGTGTCGATTCTTGCGTTCAGCAACGCCATTTTGTTGGGGGGGTATAGATACATGAGGTTTGATGGATGATCCCAAACTCAACACAGAGGAGAGCGAAGACATGATTCGTGTATTCACGGGCATTATCGGTGCGAAGAGTTTTAATGGTAGTGGAAAACTGGTTGCGGGTTTCAATGAAAAAGGTATAGAATACACCGGGCAATTCAGAGCAGTCACGAATGAGATACAGCCAGGTCACCCGAGAGTAGTCATCTACAAATGTGACAAAGTAACGATATCCAAAAACACTCGTAATTTTGTAGAGTTCCCAAATATCGGAGTGTACTAGATCAAAGGGAGCAGGACTCCGAGTAGGATGTGGTGAGAACGTAGACCGATGATGTTTCCTGTAGATACAAGACTCACACGTGAACTCTTGGAGGGACACGTCGAGGAGAGATTTTCTGAGGATGTTTAGAGGTGCGTGACCCAGACGTCGATGCCAATCAACAGAGCTAATAAAGGACAAACACCGTTGGGGGAGAGGGGTCAAAGATATAAAGACCATTCGGCAGATGCCTTTTTCCAATGATAGTTTGCGTCTTGCGAATCTTTAACCTTGTCTCTGTTGGTCGACTCACTACTGACCTAGATCCTGCACAACACAAGTTATAAGAAAAAATAACATCACAATCGGGGTCAGTAGTGGGTCGACCAACAAAGCGAAGGTTGAAAAGAGAGCCCGGAACAATAGATCATCTTGCAAGGAACAGTCCGCAGCGGTCAAGGTGACAACGCACCAGCAAAAAGAAACGGCCCCGACCAGCGTGTTAAGAAAAAAAGTGCCCGCAGCGGATAAAAACACGCCGCGATGGTTAAAAACCCGAGAAGGCAGCGCGGTTAGGAGAAGACCGCACCACAAATAGCGGCGTAAATGAGAAGCCGCAGACAAATCACGCGAACAGCCAAGTCGAGTAGCAAGACACCTGGGCGGGCATCAACCAGGGAAAACAAGGCAGAGGTCGGCGAATAGGCACTAGACCGGAGAACATGTACTAGACCGCAACAGAAGCTCAATTCGGCGAATAGGTACTAGACCGGGTGGATAGAGGAAGACCGCAACCAACAAACCAAAGCGGTTAGAGAAGAGAGGCCACCTGGAGAGAGAAAAGGAGAAACCGCACGGTCTCGGTGTCAACACACCAACGACAAGAGGCCGCGACCAAAATGCGGAGCCCGCGGCGGGGGGAGAAGCTGCAACGACTAAGGAGGCCGCAATGGTTAAGCGAAGCCTGCACGAGAAGCACGCAACAACAGGGGAACTGCAACGGGAAGGGAAGTCGCGGCGTGCAAGGAAACCGCAGTGACAAAACAACGAAGACCGTACGGTCACAGTGATAGCACACCAGCGGCAAGGAGGATGCCGCGACCAATATGCGGAGCCCGCAGCAGAGTGGAGAAGCCGCCTTCGAGGAGAGAAGTCGCAGCGACTAAGTAGACAACAAGCCGGTCAAGAAGGCCACACGGTCACGGTGAGCACACCAGCGGCAAGGGAAGATGCCGTGACCTAGATGCGGAGCTCGCCGGGATGAGGGAAGCCGCAACGACTAAGAGAATAAATCACGGCGAGAAGAGAAGTCGCGGCGACTAAGAGAAGTCGCGGCGAGAAGAGAAGTCGCGGCGAGAAGAGAAGTCGCGGCGACTAAGACAAGTCGCGGCGACTAAGACAAGTCGCGGCGACTAAGACAAGTCGCGGCGACTAAGACAAGTCGCGGCGACTAAGAGAAGTCGCGGCGACTAAGAGAAGTCGCGGCGAGAAGAGAAGTCGCGGCGACTAAGAGAAGTCGCGGCGACTAAGAGAAGTCGCGGCGACTAAGAGAAGTCGCGGCGACTAAGAGAAGTCGCGGCGACTAAGACAAGTCGCGGCGACTAAGACAAGTCGCGGCGACTAAGACAAGTCGCGGCGACTAAGACAAGTCGCGGCGACTAAGACAAGTCGCGGCGACTAAGACAAGTCGCGGCGACTAAGACAAGTCGCGGCGACTAAGACAAGTCGCGGCGACTAAGACAAGTCGCGGCGACTAAGACAAGTCGCGGCGACTAAGACAAGTCGCGGCGACTAAGACAAGTCGCGGCGACTAAGACAAGTCGCGGCGACTAAGACAAGTCGCGGCGACTCTAAGACAAGTCGCGGCGACTCTAAGACAAGTCGCGGCGACTCTAAGACAAGTCGCGGCGACTCTAAGACAAGTCGCGGCGACTCTAAGACAAGTCGCGGCGACTCTAAGACAAGTCGCGGCGACTCTAAGACAAGTCGCGGCGACTCTAAGACAAGTCGCGGCGACTCTAAGACAAGTCGCGGCGACTCTAAGACAAGTCGCGGCGACTCTAAGACAAGTCGCGGCGACTCTAAGACAAGTCGCGGCGACTAAGACAAGTCGCGGCGACTAAGACAAGTCGCGGCGACTAAGACAAGTCGCGGCGACTAAGACAAGTCGCGGCGACTAAGACAAGTCGCGGCAAGCATGGAGCAGAGAAGTGAGAAGGCAAGAACTCGGCGGGTAGACAAGAAGACCGCAACGAGTAGCGACTAAGAGAAGTCGCGGTAAGAAGGGTGGAGAGCAGCGAGAAGGGAAGATCTCGGCGGGAAGACAGGGAGACCGTACCGAGTAGAGGGGAAGCGGTTAGCCGGGATGAAACCGCGCGGGCAGAGGAAACAAGGGAGGGAGGGTACCACCTGTTAGAAAGGTTATAAAAGGGAGGAGAAGGAGAAGAAGTGGTGGAAGCCACGAGAGAGAGAGAGAGATAGAGAGAAGAGGAAGCGGTTAGAATGACCTTAAACCGCGCGGGAAGCCGCGGTTAACAGAAATTCTAACCATCCGGAAGCGGTTAGAAAGGGAACATGCCGCAAGACATAACGGCTAAGCAGGAGAACAAGCCGCCCAATAAGCAGACGGAGCAGGCGGTTAGAAAAGAACAGGCCGGACTGTATCCCTCTGATACCATGTATACAAAGTTCCAAACCTTGTATATACTTCTTGAATACCGAAAAACAAGTATGAGTACAAATATATAGGAGAGAAGAGAGTAAGATCTAGCTATACAAACAATGTGGGATTAAACACTAACTCATACATGAGTCAATACTTCATTTTTCTTAGTATTTTCTAACAGTAATAGAAGTATACTTGCAGCTGTCTTTTAAGAAATGAATCATTATTTATCAAAATAAATTTTTTTATACCGCAGGGCAAGCAGTTCAGAATTTATTGTAAGTGTGAACAAGTATCTCAAAGCAAAAAGTCAAAATCTGGCGGTTGGCATGAGGTTTAAGATGAGATTTGAGGGCGATGAGGCTCCTGAAAGGAGGTATTTGATATAATTGATAGAAATAAAACAGTAGTCTTCTATGTTATTCCATGTGGATGTCTATTCACTTAGGTGCTTCTTATAATTATTCTCTCTTTTCTTGCTACAGGTTTAGCGGTACTATAATTGGCATAATAGAAAAAGCTTCATCCTGTTGGCCGCATTCAGTTTGGAGATCTTTAAAGGTGACTTTTTTCTAGAAACTCTACTCCACGGTTGAATGCCTTTCATTTGTGCAGATATTTGAGTTTTTGATCATATATTAAAATGATTTGGGTAATGTAGGTTTGGAAACATGGATATTTGCAACAACCGAACATAACGTTTGAGTCAAGGAATTCTTAAAAACTCTCGGAAACCTATCCTTAAAACTCTTAGATTTTTTTAAAAAAATTTAAAAAGTCCTGGGTACTCTCGGATATCATCTAGTTTGCTCATAAATGCTCAAAAATCATGCATATTGTGATCATGATATGGAGAAAGACGTGCTTGAATGATAAGTGGTGAGAGTCAATTGTGTACATATTTTTATTCAAAGGCCCTATATATAATATGATATAATTGTCATACATATACTGTCTTTAGTTAATATATGGCAGGTTAGATATAATCATTGTAGAAATGAAGATTGATGGGGTTCCCCAAAATGTGTTCTCTCAAATCGAAGATTTTTTGTCTCGACCTCGACCGGCTCGTCGGTGCAATTTCAATGGGTCAATCCCGCGCAATTCTAAGCCTGTTTGGTCTTTCAAATAAATGTCAGAATGCGCGTACGCACATAGACACTAACCGCACCCCTCGTCATGGGGGAGTGGGCAACCCCCACTCCCTTAGCGGGGAGAGTCCCGCTCCCATAGTGGAAGAAGTGGGAACCACCCGCAACCAAGACAACCGGGCCGCGCACCCCAACCGTGTCGCGCGTGAACCGCTCGGCGGAGCAAACCGCACGACCACTCCAGCTGCGCGGCTCCGGGAGCACAGCTCCGGACGCACGGTCCCGACCCTACAACTCCGGTCATGCGGCTTCCCAGGCCACACTGCCCCAGCTATGCGACTTCAGTCATGCGACCGCCTAGCTCCTGCCGTGCGGTCGCCAAACCCCGGCCGCACGATTGCCTGGCTCCGACCATGCGGCCGCCCAGCACCAGTCGTGTGGCTCCTGGCTCCGGCCGTGTAGTCGCCCAACCCCGGTTGTATGGATCCAGCCGTGCAGTTCCAAATGTGCAGCCGCTAGGCTCCGACCGTGCAACCGCCCAGACTGCACGAACCCCAGTCGTGCGGTCGCCTGGCTCAGGCTGTTTGGCCGTCCAAACCGGGTGACCCAGGTCGCACAACTACCAAACGTGCGGTCGTCCAGCTCTGGTCGCGCGGTCTTCTAGGCTGCGCGACCCTAGCTGTGCTCTTGCCCGATTCCAACTCAGTCGACGGCTCCGACATCGCTCGTCTCTCATCTTTGTACCTCAGGTATCACCCATCACACACCTTCGCACAACCAACATCGTCGCCACCACGCTCATCGTACTCTGCCGTGCTCAATGCCCGCCGCCACGCTCATCGCCCGTCTCTGCGCTCATTGCCCTCTAGCGCACTCATCGCTTGCCGCCGCGCTCATCTCCCGTCGTCGTGCTCATCGCCCGTCTCCGCACTAATCACTTTCCTCCGTGCTCATAGCCCGCTACCGCGCTCATTGCCCTCCCCACACTCATCCCCCTCCGCCGCGTTCATCACCCTCTGCCTCTTGAGCATGGGGGTGCAAATTTTAAAAACCCTCATCATTGTCATTGTTGAAACCGAGAAATCGGTCTCTGTGGAGTTCGACCCTTGGGGAAGGGGTGACCACGCACCTACTACCCTCAAGCGAATGATCTAGGCACAAGACTAGGAACACAAGGGACAGACCCAAGGTCTCAGCGTGGAGTTCCCGTCGCATACCCGGAAGACTAACAAACTCTTCCCCTCCCAAGCCAAGGGTGAGCTAAGGCACCTTCGGAGGGCTCTCTTGCCCGACCGGAACATCTAAGGAGGATCTCAAGATCCACTCCTTCTTAACTAGAGGTGTCACCTCGGGTCTATGTAAGATGTTCCCCATCTGCCCTACCAGTCGCGTAACCTCGCCGAGCAGTTCTACTTTACTCAGCCCCAATAAGGCCGCAACAACGTAACATAGGCCTTTTAGGGCCGTCACAGAGCATCACAGGCATATTAAATTTACAGGAATATGAATTTCATACATCGGCACGCAGACCGACAATATAAACAAACTAGGCCTTCGAGGGCCGACACGAGCTTGGGCTTAAGCCCGCTATTCCCCGCTTGGTACTGCAGCACTTGTACGCCAACGTCCTGCCAAGCGATGACAAAGTAAATACCGGCTCCACTTCTGCCTCGGGGCGGTGATGCTTATCTTTCAAGAGCAAATAATAAATAACTTCCACAGGGTTTTCCCCGGGAACCCCAGAACATCACCAATCCGGCTTACACATCCGGATGGGCTTCACACAGCATGCCTAAACCCGTACTCACGCTTCCGGGTGCTAATGCAATTAACTGCGGTGACGTACACATCAACCCGTCGGAGAGCATCCTTCCCCCACTCGTCGGTGGAGATGTGCTTCCATGCAAATATGAAAATTAAGGGCTTCACCTGCCCAAGTAGAAATTTCGTTACCCTTGGCGCGTGTTTGGCGGCGGTGCCGGTAGCTGCGGCGGTGGCCGATCTCCACTCCAGACCGAGCCCTTCCTCTCAATGGTTGAACCCTTGCTGAGTATTTTTGGGGGCCGAAACTCTTGCCGGCGGTGGGAGAGAAATACAAATTCCCTGCTCCATATTTTCTGGTGGTGGCCGAACCCCTTTGCTTGGAGGCTAAAGGAAATCTCCATTTCCGGTTTGATGGACGATTCAAGCTCCGGCCGGCACCGGGAGAGAAGCTCCCGGTCGACCTAGCTCCAGGAGGCCAAGCATGACCGCATGAGGTCGATCCCGCCTCCAGGTGGTCGGCTTTGACTGTATAAGGCCGACCCGTGCCTTGCTCCAGGCGGCCGGACTTGCCCTTGGTGGAGGCAACGGGAGGGAGAGGGAGGAGCCGGGCTGTGCTTCCAGGCGGCGGTCTGAACAGGAAGAACGAAGGGGGGCGGGCTGCACTTGCCGGCAGCCTGGACTGGAGAAATGGAGGCGGCTCGTGCTCCTCCTTGTGGTGGAGGCCTGGACTGGAGTAGGAAAAAGGGGGCTCGGGCCGTGAAGCCGGCGGCGGCCTGGATCGAGGGAAGCAAGGAGGAGGAAGGGGCGATCGTGCCCTTCCTTGCGGCGGCCCGGACAGGAAGAGGGAGGAGGCGGTCGGGCTCTTCCTTGCGGTGGCCTGGAGAGAGAATGGAGGGGTCGGCGGGTTGCTGCTCCAGGCTGAGAGAGAGAGAGAGAGAGAGAGAGAGGGAGGAGGGTGCTGCTCCAGACAGATGAGAGAGAGAGAGAGGCGGGGGAGCTCGGGATCGGCCTGCTCCAGGCCGAGAGAGAGAGAGGGAGGCGGGGGGTTGCTCCAGGCGGCGGATCGGGGGAGGGGGGGGGGGGAAGGCGGCCGTGCCCTAGCCCTGGGAAGAAATCCCGATCTCCTGCTCCTCTTCTTTTTTCTTTTTTCTTTTTTTTGCTGCTGCCCTTCTTCTCTATGCCTCTCCTCTTCTCAATTTCTCTCCCCCTATATATATAAACATATATACATATATATGTTGACACATATATAATAAATGCATATCTTGTAAATATATATATATATAATAAATATATATTATAAATAAATATATATTATAGATATATATATTATAATACGAAACGTAAAATCTCCACACGCGCGCACGAGTGCCCGCACGCCCTCAAACGGAGTTGCGCCAACTCGTCGCCCATAGCACGCCTCTAGGATGACATTTGGGGAGGGTCCCACTCGCCCGGGTACGGGGTTGTACAAACATCCTACCCCGGAAGAGGAAGGGCTCGGTCTGGAGTGCGACCTTCAGGAGACCTCTCAGGACGCAGTGCGGAAGCTCCAGATGGGAATGTGCGTGGACGATTCAGCCAAGACCGCACGGTCTCCTCCTCTTCGAATTCACCTCAGGCATCCCTGTACAACTTAGTGCGGCCTCTCCTTTGGTGTTCGCCGCCCGACTCTTTATATTTCTCGGGCGGTTGCGCATTTAATACCATAATTTATATGGCATTGAATACCCGTCGGTTCGTGAATCGTCCATGCCGCCTACCCTCTCGTATAAAAGGTGGACTAGGGGGCTTGGAGGGACACGCCGGACTTATCCCAGAACCTGGCCCATTGTAGGTGCGGACGCTAAGCTCCAGTCTTTTCTCTCAGTCTTTGTACGCACGTGCACTCCACGGGTGGCCGCACCACATTATAATCCTTTCTTAAGATAAATAAAGAGGCACGTCGCAAGAGAGGCATTCGCCGCGGTGGGTGCGATCTGCTGTATGTTGCTTAAAGCAGCCTCCTCCCTCCCCGTTCCTTGTGCGGTCTGCAGTAGCCAGTCACTTGCGAACCACTTTCTTTCCTCTGCCAAACATCCTACCCCGGAATAGCGCACAGAGAGCTGATGACCATTTTTGGTTCAACTAGAATTTGGTACGGTGAGCGTGGACCAAGTGATTGGTGAAATCGATCCTACTGTCAAGAGCCAACAGGAGCGTTCGGATGTTCGGACAAGCCCCTGCGACCTTCAGATTTGTTAGTCGGCCAAATCAACCCATGGTAGGAGGACAGACCCCGAATCCCGACCAGCCCGTCAGCCGGGCCGAGTTTGACCGGCTTTTCAATCTGGTAAACGAGTTGGTGACACACCGAGGGGGAGCGCAGGATTCTAATCTCCAAGGAGAACCCGCGACCCCTGCGAATCCGCCTCAGGACCAGTGGACGCCCAGCTTGTTCGCCAACAGCTATTCCAGGAGGCCGCCCGACTCGGAAGGGTGCTCGACTTTGATAAGCAAGCACCCGTCGAAGGAGTAGAAGTGTTCTCCCCGTTCTCACCCTGCATCCCCGGGGAAACTGCTTCAAACGGTTTCCGAGAGCCCCGCCTTCCTCGCTTCATGGGGAAGGAGGACTCACCCTCTCACAATCTCACTTACAGGCCTTCGACGTCATTGTTTCTGCAGCCCCTCTCCGAAGCCTTGTGCTGCAAACTCCTTTCCACCACTTTCGACATAAAGGCGAGGGAGTGGTTTCACAGCCTTCTTTTAGGCTCAGTCACCTCCTTCAGAGAGCTGAGAGCAGATTTCCTGCAAAGGTTCGCCACCTCAAAGCGACAAAGGGCGGATGTTTACACGTTTTTCCAAATCCAGCAGCAAGGAAGGGATACAATGGGGAAATATATAGATCTCATTCAGAGCTTAATCATGGAGGTCCCAGATGTGGACCCTCAAGTTTACCGAGTCGCGTTCACCAACGGACTCCGCCCAGGTCTCTTCAAGTTTATGATCAGTGAAAGGAAGCCCGAAACCTACACAGAACTTATTAAAAGGACAAATCAGTTCATTGAAGGAGAATACAACAACGGGGACTTCGTTGCAAGTCTTTCAGAGTTAGGGGGAAGCGCCCCCATAGTTCTTCAAGTCGCCCCTCGGGGCCACCACAAAATAATAATTTCATCCGCCAAGAGTCTCGCTCCTCACATCCAATAGGGCGCAATCCTCGTCACCAGGGGCCCCGAGTCTTTTGACAGATGAAGGCGGGGTATCCTCAACAGCAACAAAAAGAGAATGTCGGGCATCATTATTGCTAGGAGTCCCCTAGAGCAATGGGAAGATGATGCGCTAGAGTACATCGACATCGGGATGCCAATGGAAGAGGTTCTAGAAGTTCTTCTACAACAACCCGACTTCCGGCCTCCGAGGCCTATGAAGGGAGGAGTCAGGAATAGAAATCCCAACCTCTACTGCAAGTTCCACCGTGACATGAGACACAACACAGAGGATTGTCGGGTCCTAGCAAGAAGAGCTGGAGAATCTCCCCCGTCGTGGAAGGGGAAAGAAAAAGTTTGGGAGGGGCCGAGTGCCCCAGATGTAATCTGGTCGGACAAGAAAACGAAGAAGAATGCGTAGAAGTGGAAGGGGTCGGCACGCTAGGAAGTATTAACTACGTCCACGGTGGCGCCGAAATCGAATCCTCTCACAAGGGGAGTCTGAGGCGATTGAGAGGAAGAGAAGTAGCCTCCACATCCCTGGCTCCGCCGCCCGCGGAGCGGTAAAGTTTAAGGAAGAGGATCTTCCACAGTTCATCAGTCCTTTCCACGACGCGGTCGTCATTGAAGCGGTCTTGGGGGACTATGCGGTGGCCAAAATTCTGGTGGACACGGACAGTTCTGTTAACGTCCTTTTAAAACCCGCTTATGAAGTACTGAAAAAGGACAAGTCGTTGAAGGCCTGTGACGGTCCCCCTTTACGGCTTTTTAGGGGAGAAGAAGGAAGTTGAAGGAAGTGTGCACCTGACCGTCATCTTATGCGACATAGCCAGACAGGAATCTTTCCTTGTTATCGATGCTCTCGGCAGCTACAACCCAATTTTCGGGAGGCCTCTCTTGGACGACTTCCAAGCCATTGCTTCAATTTATCATCGGGTTTTGAAATTCTTGCCGGAAGGGAAGCAGTTTCGGGTCAGGGGTGACCCAAAGACGACCAGAGAGTTACATACTTACATCCGGTCTATAAATTCAACAGAGGAGTTTGTACCACCTCGAGTTGGGGAAACTCGATTTCCAGGCATGGTGGAAGAATGTTTCCCGTTTTCCCCTGGAGACGCGCAAACCACAAGTCCAATGGAGAAATATGTTTCAATACCAGTCAAGGAGGATTTGCTTGCTAGCATGACAGAGTACACCCCGTCTCCGGTCACAAGCCATGGTCGGGGCCACTCGCCTGCCTAACAACCGAAAAATAGCTCGACATATATGGTTCTACATTCTCTCTCCATTATATATCATTATTACCTTTCCAGCTAAGAATTTCACATGATTTTCTTTAATGAAAGATATGACGCTCTACTCTTAAGAAAAGTTTCAGGTCATGCGGGATACACTCTCTCGGAGTGCTTAGCATTCGAGGCAAAATAGATTCAGGATTAACACTCATACCTGGTTACTGGTGCCTGTTGAGACCCCTTCGGACGTATCCGGACGTCGTAGAACCTGGGTCCTCAGGCCTCCGACCCTCCTGCCGGTGAGAGTCACTTCCCCCTCTCGAGAGTCATATGTGGTGGGTCCGGATGTGTGTACCAGCCGCGCATTGACTGAGGCATTGCCAGTATTATCGCCTTTCTTCTAAGATCAAGCTCCGAGGAAACAGGTGCTTATTCCCCACTGTCGTTCTTCAACGCTAGCGCGGACGAGTGCCCTGCGGATGCCTTTGACCCAGATAAAATCTTTAACCTCTGGCAAGCGGACCACATGGAGTAGCGGATAACTCATTCAAAGGAGCATAGTCCTGCGTTTCTTGAGGCGAGTGCCCGACCAACGAGTCTCCGCGCTTGGCCAAGATCTGTCCGGCAAGTGTCCGCTTGATAGGTTGCGACACTTCGCTAAGAACTATTTGATCGGCGATACGCAACAGATCAATATTATAGGCGGACATTCATCACAGGGTCGTCTGGTCTTCCCTCATACAGATAGGAGGACACTCATCGCGAGGTCGCCTGATCCTCGCCTATTTAAATAAGTGGACGCTCGGAACGAAGTCGCCTGGTGTCACGTCTAAATGAATCAATATGCAACTTAGGGCATTCTAAGTGACTCCAGTCCGAACGAGCGAACTATCAAATAGTGATCGCCTAATACATTCGTTCACAGAAGAGTATAATGCACGACAAAAGAAATCAACAGTTTTGGCAAGTATGTACCTTATACAAATAAAAAAGTTTTGTTTTTAATCAAGACAGATTTGTAGAAAAACACTGGGATCTAAGACACCCCCTCCTCCGAGCTTTGAGAATCCGTTTTTGTCTGGTTCGCGAAGAGAGTCTGATAGTCGACATCAGCAAATGCGGCCTTCAACGCATCGGATTCCCTCAACAGGTGATTCGCCTCCTTGGCCCCTCGCCAGATTGCGCGGGCCCGCGCCAGACTTCGTTCGGCCTCGCCCACTAATCTCTTCTTCTGCGAAGGCCGCAGAAGAGTTACTTCTCCATAGGTATGGGGTAAGGTCATAAGCGTATTTTGAACCTTACCTTCATTCTCACCCGCAAGCGGGTGTTTGCGGCTAATGCGTCATCAAGGAGGCTACAGGCTGCGCTATTGTATGATAGAGCCCTAGCAGGCAAGTCCGCCGCAAAGGTCGTTCCAATCTCCTCAAGATCGGCTGCTCCGCAAATTGCCTGGCAACTGTCACAGCGTGGTCTCTCTCCAGGTAGGCAGCTTGGTGGGTATCGTCGCGGTGTCCGACCCCCTGACAATCAGTGGCATAGTTGAATCCAAATACGGGCACTACTCTAAGAGGGGGACAGAGGATGTGCCGACTTCCCCTTGGGGTTGAGCGGGCGGTTCTACAGTGGCCGACGGCTGGCCGGAAGACGGAGGTCGCAGCTTGGAGCCCAGAACAATCAGGATGATTACAAACCATGAACGGTCTTAGGGCAGGTACGCGCAAAATAATTACAAGGATACTCATAAAACTTACAGTCGCTGACAGAAGCGTTCCCGACTTCTTGCACCCGGCGGACATAGTATCGGGTGCCCAAATATGACCTTTCCAAGAATCAGACAATCCTCCTGCTTGCTTTCGATAGGACAGGGGGGATAAAAGGTTTCTTCCGAGCGAAGGACGGGAGGATGTTGATTCCTCCCAGGTTTTCTTTGAAGAATGTGAACCGAGCCCGCCAGCCCGTGGGGGAGGCCACCACATTTACAATTTTCATCTTGTCGGGTCGAAACTGCACCAACCTGCATTTGAGAACCCGCGTTTGGAATAAGAAGCGAAACACTTCCAAGGAGAAGGCTATCCTCTCCAACCTCAGATATGTCACAAAGGACGTGATGATCTCCACGGAGTTTGGCGATAGTTGGGTGGGAAGGATCCCGAAATATCTCAGGATCTTTGCGACCTCCCGAAAAATAGCGAGGGTCAGGCCTGACACGAAGTGGTCGGAAAGAATGGCAAGATCGCCCTCATAAACCGAGTTCACCCGCTCCTCTCGGGTTGGTGCGCACACAGACAATGTTCTTCCGAACGGATTCCTCGAGAGAAAGACCGACACATCTATCCGATCTACGGTTGGGCACGACGGCTTGTCACTAAGGAAAGCCGCAATGCATCGAGATTTAAGCAGGGGTGGAGTTCACGTCATTTCTAAGGAAGGTCGGGGAAGATTTTTCGGAATAAAGAATCATGGTGGGGTCCTCTATTTATAGCCTCGAAGAAAAAATGGAAACGACGTGGGACGCGTCTGTTCACAAGTGGACGCGCACTCAACCTCTTGACAAGAGTACGGTCGCGCGACCAAGAGTCGTTCGTCGCGAACAACAATAATAATTAGGAAAACGCTGGGAATTCAGTATGATTAAAAAACTGTATTAATAACGAGTTACATTTCATGCAGCAGAAATGGGCACGGGACGCGTGGTTCCATCTATCCGCCTGGGCGGCCAAGCTCAGCCTTCAGTTCAGCGAACTCTGCTTCCAGGTTGGCAATGCGTGCCATGGTCTGGTCCAAGGCGTCCTGCATAAAACACAGGAAAGGTGCTAATTCTTTCTCACGAAAAGGCGCTGCAGGTAAAAAGAAAGTTAGTGTCCTTTTTGCAGATAACATCGGCATGTCTTGCAGGGTACCTTCTGGCAGGGGCGATTGACCTTCGGTCCCCACTTCCTCTTCTCCGAAGACGTCGGTCAGAGTGATCGCTAGCGGCGGCGGTCTTGTCGAGGGGCGACACCTCCTTTGTGGATCAAAGGCCTGAAAGTCAATCCGGGGCGGAATCGCTGACCGCACGGGGTTGAATGGAGAGCATTTGGCCATCTCGTGGTCTGTACGCTTCAAGTATGCCTGCTTCGCCAGTTCCCCGCTCCTGCAAGCAGCCCGAAGTTGTGCGTGGGATTGCGACTGCTCGACAGGATCTGCGCCCACTACAGGAGGAATGACGACCGACCCCAGGGTGTACCGCGGAGGTCCAAGAGTATCGACAAGCTTGGTTCGTTTAGATGATGACGCGCCCCCAGGTGAGTGCTTTGGAACATCTTTGTCCCGTACATGTACCTGTGCGGCCTCTGCTCCCAACTGCGCCATCCAGAGTCGGGCTCTCGTCGCAACCTCTTCTCTCCTCTTCTCGGCCTCCTCAAAGGTCCTGGGAGAAGTGGTCCCTTCAGAAGCATCGAACCCCGGTGCTTCTGTAAAGTCACCAACATCCAATCCGCTCTTAGAGGAGGACGCGCTGACGAACGACGACTTCTTGGTCGGAACTTCCCCCACCACGCTAAAAACTATAGGCCCTCTCACCGGGTCGATCCTCACATGAAGGTTTTCCTCGGGAGCAGAAGTCTTCAAAGGAACGCCACCGGTGGACGTCGTCTTTCTGACGAGGCGAGCTCTCTTGATCGCTACCTTTTGTAGAGATTTTGGCGGACTCATGCTAAGTGGCGGGGTCCCAGAAGGAGGACCCAAAGACGGGGCTTTAGCCAGCTCACTGGCCCGCAACAATAGTTTTTTCCAGAAGGACCTGATTCATGCCGGCCATCTTCGCTGGGGACAGTTTGTGAGGATCCAAGGCTACAAAAAGAATGAAGTTGTGGGCCAACCTGCTCTATTTATAGATCTGCGTCACCAGCCCTTGGTCGTAGTCTTTGGGGCCAACAGTTTACTTTTCCGAAGCCCGCTTTGTGGGCCAACCTGCTCTATTTATAGATCTGCGTCACCAGCCCTTGGTCGTAGTCTTTGGGGCCAACAGTTTACTTTTCCGAAGCCCGCTTGGTCTGTTGAAAAGGTTTGGGGATCACGTTGACCCAAATCCCGCGACGGCAGAGAAGAGCATCCGTCGAGCGCGAACAGAGTCAACAAGCAATTATTTTCAAAGTTTGTCGACCTCTCAGGCAAACATCACAGAGGTCTCGCGGGCATTCCCGAGAGCGTGACAATGTTTGCCAAGTATAGGCAGCTAGCGACCTTGAGGCAGACTCTTAGGGCGCGGTGCAGAAGCTCCAAATGGGAGTGCGCGCAGACGATTCAACCAAGACTGCGCGGACTCCTTCAGATTCACCTAAGGCATCCCCGCACGGATTAGTGCGACCTCTCCTTTGGTGTTTGCCGCCCGACTCTTCATGTTCCTCGGTCGGCTGCGCAATTAATGCCGTAATTTATAAGACATTGAATGCCCGTCGATTCGTGAATCGTCCACGCCGCCTACCCTCTCGTATAAAAGGGGAACTAGGGGTTTGGAAGGACACGCCGGAATTAGCGCAAAACATGCCCCATTGTAGGTGAGGACGCTAAGCTCCAGTCTTTTCTCTCAGTCTCTGTATGCGCGGACACCCCACAGATCCCCGCACCACATTGTAATCATTTCTTAAGATAAATAAAGAGAGGCCCGTCGCAAGAGAGGCATTCGCCGCGGGTCCAATCTGGTGTACGTTGTTGAAAGCAGCCTCCTCCTTCCCCGTTCCTTATGCGGTCTGCAGTAGCCAGTCACTTGTGAACCACTTTCTTTCCTCTGCCGAACATCTTACCCCGAAATAGCATGCAGAGAGTTGGTGGCCGTTTTTTGTTCCAACAGACTGGACAGATTCGACTAGGTAAGTTCAACTAGAAGATTTCGACTAGATAGATTCTGTTCGACTGGACAGATTCGACTAGATAAGTTCAAAGTCGACTGAACAGATTCGATTAGAAGAATTTGAATAGATAAGTTCAGTTCGACTGGACAGATTTGACTAGAAAAATTCGACTAGGTAAGTTCAGTTCAACTTGACAGATTCGACTAGACTTCAAGTAGATTCGACTAGATGGTCTAGCCTAATCAACTTGAAGTTGTATTGACAATTTATTCTCCTGCTTAAACCTTGAACCCGATTTGTCTTTTCTTTGGGTGATTCCTCCTAAAGCTGAACCCGGTTCACTGGATATTATATATTGATACAATATTTAGATCTAGGGCAGAAGGTTTTCAATCTCTCATTCCCCTGAGCCTGGTTTTGAAGAGTTCAGAGCGGCGAACCCGTCGGCGGTCTTTTTGCGAATCGGAGCCCTAATGCCGACGATCTTCTCCTGGAAACGAACATAGCAGTTCGTGGAGACGAAGGCCGCGATCATCCCTCCAACCTGGCTTCGTGCGACGACGGCGAGGCATTTCTCCCGTTAGTGTGGATACCCTGTGATGGTGCAGATCTATTTTTGTGCTATTGTGAACTCAGCAACAAGGGACATCTGAAGCATCTTGATCGAGTAGAAACTCGATTTCGAACAGGTATATGTCATTTATTTTTTTCTTGATTCATGAATTTTGCAATATCCGTTTCTGTTTAGAGTTTTTTTGAATAATTTTCCATTGCGCACATATGATGTGTAACCACTTAAGAAAATCTAACAGTACCTTAGATCTTTTAACGGCGAATCTCTTTCCATATCATGTCTGGTAGCCTTCTCTGACCCAATTAACATAAAATATTGGTGTTTGGAATGTAGGAATTCATAGTATTTATTCTTCTATTACAATATTATGAGATTGAGTTTACAAAGAATGTCCTTAGGTTCATTTTTATAATGTTTTTTCACACTTTGATAGAATTCTAATTATATAACTACTGATTTCCTTCTCCAAACTCATCTCTCTTTATATTGTGCAGATTCAATGGGATGAGCCTTCTTCTATTCCACGACCAGAATTCGTGTCTCCATGGGAATTAGAGCCTCTGGCAGTCGCTCCTCCCACTTCTGAGCCATCGGCCAGAAGTAAACGCGCAAGACCGCCACTTTCATCTTCTGGCGCACTCGAGTTTCCTTCTGTTCTTGGTATTGAATTCTCTTTAATAACAAAACATTTCTAGAAACGATATGGAAGTCATCAATGGCCACTGTGTTTTCTTTTTGTTTATGCTTGTCTGAATTGATTTCTGCAATGATTAAAGCAACTAAATGTCAAATATATTTTTTAGGGAATAGCGCATTAGTCTTCTAGATAACATGTTGAAGTTGACATTTGGGCACATCACCTTGGTCATTTACTACTAGGTGTCCCCCATTAGGATAAATATCTAGTTTATCTCCAAGGAGTCTGTCGTTATTAATTTCTACTTGTTTTGAGCTGTTAATTGTATATAATCACATCAACTTCTTACCCCACCTTTCTTCTCACATAGGTCCATGGAAATCCCAGCCCGACACTAACGTGAGCATCCCCTTCCCAGGGTTACTACAAGGGCACGAGCCATTTTTACCGCCCCATCCCTCGCCCATCTTCCACCCGCCACCAAAGTTAGGTTTTGCTACTCTCAACAGCGGACAACCAGCAAACAACAACTCCACTGTACACTGGCCGATTTTGCACGAAACTCAATCGGAATCTGTATCCGCTGCCACTGTCAACACCGAGAAACCAGTTGAAAATAAACAGGAGCCCAGCAGTGGCTTCATGCTATTTGGGTTCCAGCTTATCAAACACTCTGCCGGTGCTGAAGATACCTCATCGTTTCCTGCAATCACCGATGCTATCAGATACGGCCTTCCCGACATCGACTCGGATTGCCATTCCAATCCCTCCAACATCAACCACTCTGATGCCCCTGCTCTAAGCAGCGAGCCCGAACAGTCCTGCCTCAGATCACACCATGAGTCTCAGACGCGGCAAACTCGTAGCTGCACCAAGGTTTCTTATTTTATTCGTTCTCTTATCTGTGATATTTGATCACATTTATTGATGCATGCCTATGCATAATAGGTGCACATGGTAGGGATTGCGGTCGGGAGGGCGGTCGACCTGACAAGGCTGGAGGGGTACACGGATCTCCTCGGGAAGCTGGAGGAGATGTTCGGCATCCGTGGAGAGCTGCTCGGGGATGCGAAGAAATGGAAGGTAGTCTACACCGACGATGAGGACGACATGATGATGGTCGGCGACGACCCTTGGCAGTAAGTGGTGCTGACTATTGCTCTGAATGGATAATTCAAACTTGTACTAAACATAATTCCGCGGATGCAGTGAGTTCTGCCGCATGGCGAAGAAGATATACATCTCGACCTTCGAGGAGGCGAAGCGAATTTCCCCTAAGGTGATGCCGAAGAACCTGCCCTTACCCGAGGCTGAGATTCCGCTGCAAGAGCCTGCGGATAATGGTTGCTGACCCATGGCTCAATTCATGCAGGTAAAACGCATACTGGACTCTTTTATCTGTCTTCAGTCCTGTATTTGGCTTCCTTCTCGTCATTTGGCTTGATGTTTACATGATTCAAGTGGGCATTGGCTTTGTTTATTAGCCTTCCAGGTAAATATGATTCATCGTCCATCTCATGATGATGATGATCATCCTCATTATTATTATTATTCTTATTATTCTTATTATGTAAATTCGGCAAAATTGAATTAGAGTTAGTCTTCTGAGAGTGGTTTATGTTGGTTGTTATATATGGTAGAAGGATTGGATTTAGAAGTCTATTTTTCTAATGTGAAGCTAAGCTGTTACTGCATGGTCTAGATTTATTTATTGTTATATCTCTTTGTTGCATCCTATGCTTATCTTTTCATACTTTGTCAACTTATTAATTTATTTTCAAAATCTGGGATGAATATTGATTTTTTTAGAAAATCTGTGGATAACAAGGAGTGATCTTATATCTATACTATATTAAAGCACCTGCCTAGTGGTGACAATATTCAGCCATCTTGTGTATTTCATGGAGTCTTAGGGGATAACAATGATTCTAGATATCGTGCATTTCTTTTGGTGCGAAAGTTGTTGTGGCTCGCTTAGCGCTCTCCTGGTTAGGATAATGGAATCGCCTTAGCTTGAGAGTGAGACAAGTGCATAACCAGTTAAAAGAGAACACATAACAGTGCGCGTAAAACTTTTAATGTGAAAAATTGGAAAATGAAAAAACCACGGAGTACTTTTAAGGTAAAAAACCAGTATCACTAGTTTGCTTGAGATTACAAGAGTTGGAATGTTCGAGAGATTGATGGGCCACCGCTCCGACTACAAGTACTTGAAGGTAAAAAAACGCAAAGGTTCTCTTCGCGCTTGTAGGAGTGGCTCTTGAGTAGGTACTTGAGAGACACTTGAGAAGGTACTTGAGAAAGCACTTGAGCAGGCACTTGAATAGGCTCTACTGTGAGCAATGACCTCCCATGAGCAAGAGAGTGAGGAAGTGCACAGAGTGGACAATTGAGCAAAGTAAGCGCTTGAGCTAGAGAACAAGATAATTGCAACTCTTCTTCGAAAAACCTTCAGAGTTTCTAGTTTTTGCTGGAAAATCTTCAGAGCTTCTTTCTCTTCTTGGTTGCTTGTCTTCAAATGAAGGTTTAAATGTCTTATTAGAATTTTTTTGAGGGGTGTATTGGTAATTGTGTCGTCCTGGAGGTTGGATCAACGAATGAGATTGCATGATCCTTGTTATCTGCACCACCATTTTTTCGAAAATGACGGGCATGCCCCCCTCCCCGAGCGGTACGGGAAGGTTTGCCGATGCTTTGAGCGGATTTCTTGGCAAGAGGGCGACAGAATTCGCTGGAGGGCGTCGACGTGCATGTGGGCACTTGCGTGCGCTTGATGTGCACTTGCTGGCTGCGCACGCGCTGACCGTGAATGCATGGTTGCTGCTCACACTGGCCACTTGTGCGCATGCGCGTATGGGTTGATCGTACATAGGTGTTGCGCTAGTGCACATGGGATGCCTTGATTGTGTGCGGCTTGCTTGGTTGACTTGGCCTATTTTGGCAGCTCAGTTAAAAGTCCAAACTAGCTCAACTCAGACTAATTTAGGAAAACCATATCAAATGACCCATGGTTCTCGTGATTTGCGAATTGCAAAGACTCGAGCCCGAATTATTTTGCTACGAATACACAGATCTTGATTCGGAGATTAATGCACTCGCAAGGCGAGAATTTGAAATATCCTTTCTTAAAATTCGTAGATTTACTGCAGGTTTAGTAAATATTTTCTGCCACTTTTGCAAGATATCTGTTTTCATTGAGATCAGAAATATTTATGCTTTGGTGATGGAGATATTTAGCAGTATATTCTGCCACTTTGGCTGGATTTTTTTTTTGCTGCCCTTGAGCAGGATTTATAAATTTAGGATGCACCCCTTCCTCTCATTGTCTCCTATCAAATTTTTGAGAGGGGTTCTCTTTGCGTGAAGAGGGTTTCAGACACCGTCTCTGACGGGCAAGGTAAAAAATTAAGTTGCTTTGCTCAAGAGAAGAGGGCGAAGTAGGCGGGGCTTGAATTTGAATGAACTTAGAGGGATTAGCGTGCGTTTGGCGTTGAAGGCTGTGCAGGTGGCGCGGTTGCGCGTGGTTAGGGTTGTGCAAGTGGGTCGTGTGGCATTGACACACGTGGGAGGTACGTTGTTGTGTGCGGGTGGCCCTTGCGTACATGGTGCGCATAGGCGGCCCTTAGCGCGTGGTATGCACGGGCAGTGCAACGCTGCCATGCGTGGGTCGCCTTGCACTTACGGGGCGCATAAGCGTTATCTCGTGTGCGTGCGGTACGCATGCCACCGCGCACGGGCAACCCGCATGTGATACGCGTGGGTTGTTTCACTTGCGCGAAATGAGCTGTTATGCGCAGGTCACTGGTTGCCTTGGGCACACGCGACTTACACGGTTGCGCGCGGGGCACATGTTTGCATCCATCTTTTTTGGTTTTTTACTATCTTGTTTTTTTTCCTTGTGCTGTCTTTGGTCTCTTGTTTTAGTCCGCAAAGTGAGCCGTCCCAGTGAGGTCTTTGTGCCTTGCCCCGCCTTTGATTGAGGATCAAATCAGAGCTTGGTGGAAGCGTTTAGGCGTCATGGCTTGTTTGGAGGTGAGGATTTCCCGTCCTATAGAACGTGCTCAATCCCCTTGATTGTTATGTCACAATCTCGGAGGGATGCCTGAAGATGGGGTTTCAAATCCCTTCTACTACGGAGGTAGTGGAGATATTCAGGTTTTGTGGCGTGCCGATCACACAGTTCTTTTCCGTGCTAATGACAAGGATCATAGGCCTCATCTGCTTCTTTCGATAACATGGCTTAGCTTTTTGTCGAACTTTTTCGGGATTGGTGCGAGTTCTACCCTGGCCCGGGGGACCCGATTGAGGTCATTCGAAACAAAATGTGTCTTGTATTTGAGAAGAGTGATTACCGACACAGGGGTTGTTAGGTCCAGTGTTCCTTCACTTGACCTGTGGTGCTTTGCTACTTCTTTAAGGAAAGTAACGCCCTTTCCATCAGCCTGGGCTTTTGGAACAGTTGGGTAAGTGTTTGATCCTACAAGTGGTATCAGAGGGGGAACGCAGGTTCAAGCCGGGGGGGGGGGGTGCGCTATTTTTCCTGATTTAATTCTCTCTACCTGTGTAGGTCCGGCGGGTCAGGAGGCCCTGACCATGTGGTAACCCCACCTCTAAGCCATGTGGTGTGCCTCCTCTGAGCCATGTGGTGACCCCACCTCTGTGCCTGATGGGTCGTGTTGGATACTGGGGCGGGGGGATTGTTGGGTACAACGTTCCTTCACTTGACCTTTGGCGCTTTGCTAATTTCTTAAGTGAAAAAAGTAGCACCCTTTCCGTCAATTCAGGCTTTTGGAACAGTTCAATAAGCGTTTGATCCTACAGCGGCCCCTTACCGGATGCTGCCATCGACTGATGGGACAGGAAGGAGACTATTCCCCTTTGCTAGGTTTTGAAGATGCGTGGGATGTGGCGAGAGCACTCAACCGTATCGACACGTTTGTTTATGAGAATAGGTTGGTCTTGGCTGGTCTCTTTATTGATGTTGAGCATATGTGAGTTGTGCCCCTAGAGCGTGGTAGGAAGCAGAAGTTGGTTTTTACCATGAGTCGTGGTGGAGCAGGGTCTTCGCCCTTGCTTCTAGAGTTTGTCTTTGAGATATAGGACAATGATTTTAGTGACATAACGGGGGGGGGGGGCTTCGCTCCCAGACTCCGACGTGGAGGAGATTCTTGAGGCGCCAACTGTCAAGCTGCTTCCCTACGGGTGGCAGGGGCTAGTGTTGGCGATTGCGATAAGCAAGAAGTGTGTCTCCACCTCCCTTCGGTCCATCACATTGAGAGTAAGCAAATTGTAACTTTCTTGTAGTTATGTTATTTCTTGGCGGCAATTGTAATCTCGTGCTAGCACTAGTCTAGTTAAGTGAGATATGTTCTATCACTTATATGTGGACCAATTGTTATGTGGGCATTAAGGACGAGTTCGAGTCCCTACAAGGGCTCAATCAGGCAGAAGTGTCCTTGGCGTCCTGTAGGAAGAGGAGTGAGAAGGCCTTATCTTGCTTTGACAGATCAGAGTTCGATTTTGCTGCTTCCAGAGTCGAGAACGAGACACTGCGAGGGGAGGTCAAGAAAGCTGAGGCGTATCACTAGGAGGCCTGTACTCTGCTTGCGGCAACTCAGGCGGAGATGCCCTCCCTGGAGACTGAAGTATCACCTTTGAAGGATGCGATGGCTTGATTGCTTTCCGTGCAATCGAACATCAAGGCGATTAGAGCGGCCATGATTGCCATGTATAAGGAGTTCGTGGACTTTATGGTGGAGTGCACCCAGATTTTGGAGAAGGCTCGGGCAGAGATGATGGCTACTGAGGTTGATCAGCTCCTGGTAGGCAAGTGCGAGGCTACATTCCATCGAGGTTTTGACAAGGGACTCCGCTTGGCACAGAGAATGTAGGAGCACGATGTGACAGATCTAGCAATGGATGATGCTTCATAGGATGACTACCTTGACGTGGACATCGAAGGGTGATCCTCTAACCTGAGTGCATCTGTACTATCTTTGAGACTCATATTTTTTACTTGTTTTGCTGTTGCAACTGTTACTGTGATATAACACCGTTGTGTGCTTTTATTAATCATGTATCCTTGATGATATTTTGGATTATAGAGATGTTCTCTTATTTGGGTTGTAACACTCTGATTTTTCCACCATTGAAAAACAACATTTTTGGCTTTTTGGAGCTATCCCTTGCAATAGTGATATTTTCAGACGATAGTGTGCCACGTGGAAGACAACCACATGTAAGTTGGTCGTGCGGTGGTTGATGAGTGACTCTGACTTAGTCAAGCGACCACCGCTGGAAATATCGCCCGACAATAACGATATCGCATGGCGATAGCGCTTAATCAGATTTCTCAGGTTAATTTTGGCCATCCATTTCTGTTGGCTTGGAGATCGTCTGGCTGGCTGGGATGAATCCCAAGGTTGTTAAGGGGAGAAGAATGATTTCTCTTTTTATCATTTATTTCTCATCTCTCATCAACTCAAGTTAAGGAAGAAAGGAAAGGAGAGGAAGAGGGCTGGGTTTTAGTCGGTAGAGGAGTGCATGATGATGGCTACTGAGTTGGATCAGCTCCTGGCGGACGAGTGCGAGACTGCATTCCATCGAGGTTTTGGCAAGGGTCTCCGCTTGGCACGGAGAATGCAGGAGCGCGGTGTGACAGATCTAGCAATGGACGATTCTTCAGAGGATGACGACCCTGACGCGGACATCAAAGGGTGATCCCCTAATCTGAGTGCGTCCGTACTATCTTTGAGACTCATATTTTTTACTTGTTTTGCTTTTACAATTGTTGATGCGGTGTTGCACCGTTTTATGCTTTTATTAATCATGTAGCCTTGATGATAGTTTTGGATTATAGAGACACTCTCTTGTTTGAGTTGTAACACTCCGATTTTCCCACCATTGAAAAACAACACTTTTGGCTTTTTGGAGCTATCCCTTGCGATAGTGATATCGCCAGACGATAGTGTGCCACTTGGCAAATAACCACGTGTAAGTTGATCGTGCGATGTTTGATGAGCGACACTGACTTGCTCAGGCGGCCACCACTGGAGGTATCGCCCGACGATAGCGATATCGCATGACGATAACGTTTAATCAGATTTCTCAGCTTAAATCTGGCCATCCATTTTTTTTGGCTTGGAGATCGTCTGGCTGTGATGAATCCCGAGGTGGTTAAGGGGAGAAGTGTGATTTCTCTTTTTATCATTTCTTTCTCATCTCTCTCTTCAACTCAAGTTAAGGAAGAAAGGAAAGGAGAGGAAGAGGGACGGGTTTCAGCCAGTGGAGGAGTTTTGGAGCTTGGATTCGTGAGCTAAAGGAAGATCCACGAAGAGGAAAGCGCTGCGAGTGTTCCATCCAGATCAACTGCAAATTCATAGCTCTGAAACAATCTACGAGAGTAACGACTCTTCTTGTGAACACTAGGATATTCTAGTCCTTTTAATTGGCATAGTTGCATGAAAGCATCTCCACTAATTAGTGGGAGGTAAAGCTTTCAACGGGTCGATATGGAGTATCCCCGGTAGAAATTGCATATAGAATTCGGATCGTTGTACGAACATAGGTATGTTGTGTGAAGCTCATCTGTGACAAGTTGGTATGGATTGATGATGTTTGATTTACGTACCGGAGAAAACTCCGTGGAAAAACTAAGTAGTTTCGTGGTTTTGGTGTGTTGCAGGTTTCTGCAATGAGTACTGGACGTTCACTCTAGGAAACACATGAAGTTGCAACAAAAATGAAGTTATGTTGTTATCACCCGGTGATTGTGATATTTCTGGCGATAGCTCTTTTGGCTGTAAACAACGAGCATTTGTTTGTGTTGGGTGTGAAATGCCCAAGGTTGTGATAGATTTGTGGTTCTGTCGATATCACCCGGCGATAGTGTTATCGCTAGCGATAGCTCTCAGTGAGCTTTGTTGTGATGGATGTGAAGTCCAAGTCCTGGGGTTTGGATGTGTAGCATCAGAAGTTGAAAGTCCTGTTGTGCTTAGCTTGGTGGCCTTGTGTGTCGACCATAAGGAATGTGAACGGTGGAGGGGAAGCTACCTTACCTTGTGTTTGTTTAGACATGGTGATTTGAGCAACGAGTACTAGCTGAAACGAACCTGCACCATGTTGTTCAACTTGAGAGTCTAAAGTAACTGGTTGTCGTTGTTGGCATGGGAGAGAGTCATGTTTGTTAGACTTGACTAGTGAATGCTCAAAGAGAGTCTTAGTTGGCAATACTTGGATCTGATTGGTGGAGCTGCTCGTGCAAGAGAGTTACCAGCAAAAGTGTGTCATGAGAGCACGAAGCGTGTGGTCGTGCCTGCCAACGTTTGTGATGATTGTGTAATTATATATACTGTCATACTGCTTGCTTACAGAGGAGTGCCACCGCCCGGACAATGGGGTGTGGTCGTTATAATTATGGTCAGCTAAATCTGACCGGTGTTTTTTTTTTGCCACGTCTTGGTGGAATGTACTTGTGCAGGTGCTGGCAAGTCGATCAAGAAATAACGGGCTGAAGCCCTGATGTTGTGCTGGTCCTCGAAGGCCCAAGTACTTTGTTTACTACTTTCATGTGTTGCCGGCTTGCGTGCTGATGTATGTAAATCACTTTTATGTGTAAACATTTAAGAAGTATGTAAGATTTTAAGACCAAACTTTTGTGTACAATTATTCTTGTATATGTATATATAGTGGACATTCCCAGTGGTGAGTTATTGTTATTTAATTTTCTTCCGCTTGAATGTAACTCTGTGTTAGGTTATGTGAGGTGTTTGCTTTTATTTCGTAACCTAGTTGTTTGTTCGTTTAATATGGCATGAGACTCTGACCAGACCTTCTGTTATATTTTTCGTGATGGGCGTGATGCTACATGAGTCTTATAAGTTGCTCTCAATTTATTGTAAGAATAATCGCATGATTTCAATGCTTGCATATGGTACAGAGGGACTACTGTCCACCCTTACCGGAGGGTATATGGGTATCTTGATCTGCTTTTACCCAAGGGGGTGGAGGAATAAGAACCCATTCTTACCAGAGGGCGTAGAGGTGTCAGAATTCGCTCTTACTAGGAGGCGTAGAGGGATCAAAATCCATTCTTACTAGAGGGCGTAGAGAGATCAGAATTTGCTCTTTCCAGGTGGTGTAGATGGATCAAAATCCGTTCTAAGCAGATGGTGTAGAGGGATTAGAATTCACTCTTACCATGGGGCGTAGAGGGATCATAATTTGCTCTTACCAAAGGGCGTAGAGGAACCAAAGTTCGCTCTTACCAAAGGGTATACAGAGACTGGAGTTTGCACTTACCAGATGGAATAAAGGGACTGGAGTCCACACTTACCTGAGGGCATAGATGAAACTTTGTTCGCTCTTACCGGTTGTGAGCTTTCCACTTGGTGTCGTCTCTAGAGGGTCATTGCCTGATTGAGCTTCTTGCTCGACGTGAGGGGAGTTAGAGACCATCATCTAGTTAGGGCATAGAAGAACATTTTTTCGCTCTTATCAATTATGAGATTTCCACTTGGTGTCAGCACTAGAGGGTCGTGGTTTGGGTAAGCTTCCTGCTCGACGCGAGGGGGCGTCAGAGATCGACACTTAGTTAGGGCGTAGAGGAACTTGTGTATCCTCTTACCAGTTGTGACCTTCCACTTGGTATCAACACCAGAGGGTCGTGACTCGGGTGAGCTTCCTGCTTGACGCAAGGGCTCATCGGAGATTGTCACTCCGTTAAGGTGTAGAGGAACCTTTGTTCATTTTTACAAGTTATGAGCTTTTCACTTGGTGTCGGTACCAAAGGATATTGACTCGAGTGAGCATCCTGCTTGATACGAGGGGGCGTCAGAGATCGTCGCTCTGTTAGGCGTAGATGAACCTTTGTTCACTCTTCCTAATGGTCGTAGAGGGAATGAAGTCTGGTCTTCTCAGTGGCCATAGAGGGAATGAAGTCCGCTCTTACTAGAGGGCGCATAGAGACTGCAGTCCGTTCTTACCAAAAGGCGTAGAGTGACCGGAGTTTGCTCTTATCAGAAGGCGTAGAGTTACCAGAGTCTATTCTTACCAGGGGCGTAGAGGGTCTAGAGTCTTCTCTTACCTGAGGGCGTAGAGAGACCGTAGTCTGCTCTTACCTAAGGGTGTAGACGAAGTCCGCTCTTACCCGGAGGTGTAGAGGGACTGGAGCCTACTCTTACCAGAGGGCGTAGATGTAACGCCCCAACTTTCCCAAAGCAGAAAAAGGGTTTCTGGGAGATACCGCACGACGATAGGGTTACCGCGCGACGGTAGCGCCGTGAATTTAATGACAGGAATCTCGGGAAGATACCGCCCAGCGGTAGAGATACTGCCCAACGGTAGAGATACTGCCCAACGGTAGAGATACCGCTGGCGACAACATGGTCAATTTAATTGGCAAAGCTCTCGGGTTGCTATCGCACAGCAGTAGCAGCTGTCGCGCGGCGGTAGCAGTCGTGTCGTAACCGACGCTAGTTACCGCGTGGCGGTAGTATCCTATCGCACGGCGATAGCAATTCTGTAATGACGTAGCCACGTGTCGGCCTGTGATTGGAGGGCCTGGGAGGTGACACACGAATCGAGCCATTTCACTAGTTACCGCACGACGATAGCTCGGTTTATAGTGTTGGAAGGGCCGTTTTTTCTTCATTTCTTCTGAAAACTTTGGCTGGACGTTTGGAGGAGCAGCAGTGCTGGATAGAGGAGATTCCTCTGTCGTTAGAGTTTCGGGGCTCGGATTAACGAGGCGAGTTCAGATCTACGGAGGCAAAGCCGTAGCGTTCATTTCTATATGACTAAAATCTCTCCTATGCCGCCGAAACGGACTTTTAGGTTAACAATTCTCTTTCTTGGACATGTAAATCCCTTCTTCTGGCATTTGACGGTAGACGTTCCACGAACACATGGAAGTGGTTCTCCCGACGGGTTGATCTGTGTATCCCCGTTAGTGCTGCACTTAGATCCGGAATCGTAGTACGGAATAAGTATGTTGTGTGAAGCCCACCCGGACAAGTTGGTCTGGATTGGTTATGTTTGTATGTTTTGTATAACGGAGATTTCAGAGTCATGGGGTGTGCAGATTGCTGGATTGAGAGTACTGGAGGTTGTCTCTAGGAAAACACTCGAAAGGGGGAAAATCGATAATCTGTCCCCTACCGCGCAACGGTAGCACTACCGCCAGTGGTAGCTCCAAGTGAGCACTGTGTTGATTGTATGGCCGGTCTCGTGGAGACCTGGAGGTCATTGCTTTGAGAGGCCTGTCTCTTGTAGAACTGGAGGCCAGATTGTGGAGCTGAGAGCCTGGGTGGCCCAGTTTAGGCGGTCGTGAGTGCTGGTCTAGGATTATAACGGGGTTATTATATGTACGGATGGGAAAGAGGATGCTGACCCGCGTTATAGCTTGTTGCGCCTGACGATTTGAGCACCGGGAAAGAGCTTAACTGTACCCAACCCTATGCTGATCGACCTTGGCTGAGTTGAAGTGTAAATCACCATGACTTGGTCGTATCCATATGGGCGTTGTCTTTGGCTTCGGCCTTGAAAGACTAGAATGCTCAAATGTTGCTGACCTTCATAGAGAACGAAGGTGCGACCCGTTGGGCGAAGGTGCACCGTGATTATGCCCTGTGAGCACGGGGCGTTTGTCGGTTGTGCCAACGTTTTGTGGCAAATGGTGCTTGTTTGCACGTTCCTGTTGCCAATATTTGATTATGCTAATGCCTGTAGGAAAGGAGCACCGTCACCCCGAGTGAGGGGTGGGGTCGTTATAATTTGGTCAGCTAATGCTGACCGTTGTTATTATTTGTCACCGTTGTGGTGGAATGTTTATTGCATGTGCAGCCGAGCCAAGCGGGAAATAGCGGGCTAGAGCCTAGGATTGCTAAGCTGGCCCTTGAAGGCCAAAGCGAATTACCAGTTTATGTTATCATTCATGTGTGGTCGTCCTGCGTACCGATGTATGCAAGACAATTTATTTTACAAGTTGAATATTGTAAGGCCCTAAGGCTGTAACATTTGTGTTGTACTTTCATTCCTATTTAGTTATGTGGACATTCACTTGGTTGGGTTTTAAACCGTTTAAATTCTTCCGCTAGAATGCAATCTGAGTTAAGATCCGTTATGGATTATGGTCTCATAAGTAACTCCACTAACTGTCTGTAGTATAAGACGTCGCCCCATCCAGACCTTCTGTTATATGTTATGTGACGGATGAGGATTGTTACAGTAGGAAGACCGGAGTTTGCTCATACTAGATGGTGTAGAGGGACCGTAGACTGGAGTCTACTCTTACCAGGGGCATAAAGAGACTGTAGTTTGCTATTACTAGAGGGTGTAGAGAGATCGGAGTCGACTCTTACCAGAGGCGTAGAGGGACATGTAACACCCCAGATTTCCTGGAATGAAAACAACAAAAAGTTGTTCTTTGGAGCTATCACTGGCGTTAGCTTGCTATCGCCAGGCGATAGCGTGCCACGTGGCAGTCGTCCACGTGTTGGCAGGAGACAAAGCGGTCATTGAACGACGCTGACTGGGTCAAGCAGCCAGCTCCAGCGGTAGTGGTTATTGCCCGACGACAACATTATTTTAAGTTTTGTGGCTGAAATCTTGGCCCTTCGTTCCTTCTGAGGAAATGATCTTGTGGCTGGGTTTAATCATGTGTCTACTTAGTCAAAGTAGTGGGGGAAAGAAACTCATTTCTCTTTCTCTCACACACTCTCTCTTCAAACCTCTCCTCAACCTTGGAAGAAAAGATGAAAGGAGGAAGAGGGCTGGAGGAAGATCTTTGGAGAGCTGTTGAAGGAGTTCTTCAGTTGGATTTGCGATCTGAGGCTATATCCGCGAAGAAAAAGGCAAGACGATCCTTTCCATCAGGACAAAATCCGTATTCATGGCTCCTAAGCGATCTACAAGGGTAACAACCTTCCTTCTTGGACAAGTGAAATCCTTATTTGGCATGTACATGGAAATCCTCACCAATTGGTGAAGAACGAGAGATTTTCAACGGGTTGATCGTTGATATCCCCAGTATGAAACTTACATATAGAATCTGGAATCGAAGTACGAAATACGCATATTGTGTGAAGCCCATCCGGACAGGTTAGTCTGGATTGGTGATGATTGATTTGTGTGCCAGAGAAGACTCTGTGGATAAATATGTAGATTACGGAGTCAGGGTTGTTGCAGGTTGCTGTAGAAAGTACTGGAGGTGTGCTCCAAGAAAACACCCTTGATTGCAGCAGAATCGAAGTTCTGTTAGTACCACGCCGCAGTATTGTTACCACCGGTGGTAGCTCCTAGGTGTATCCAGTGAGCCGATTGTGATGGATGTGAAGCCCAGGTCCTGGGGACGGAGTGCGTAGCATCATACAACGTGAAGGCCTGTTGTGCCTAGATGAAAGACATATGTTGTGTCTGTCAGTATTGCGTCGCGGTAGTGCTACCGCTGGCGATAGCTCCCATTGAGCAGATTTGATATTGCGGGCCCAAGTCCTGGGGACAAAATGGGTGGCAAAATAAGCTATTGTGCCTGTAGTGTCTAGCTCGGTGGCCATGAGAGCTGACCATTGATGGATAACGTTGGTTATCAGATATAGGCCGAGGAAAAGTTGTACCCGCGTCGTGCCTGTGTGATGCCGACGATATGAGCACAAGCAAAGCTTATCCGAACCCGTCCCTTACTGTTTGGTGATGAGGTCTCCCCTCGGTGCACCATCTGATTTTGGGATAGTCTGTAAGGCATGGTGACCTTGACGGTGAAAGCTCATTGATGTGCCATCTGTATGGGAGTTATGATGGTTGTGGGACTGGGAATCCAGTATACAGAGATAATGTGCCTTGAGTGCACGAGACATGTGGCCTTACGAGTCAACGTCTGTGGTGAATGATGCTTGAATTTCATGTTTTGATGTCATGAGATATACATAATGTTTACCTGCAGGGAAGTAGCACCGCCACCCCAAGCGAGGGGTGGGGTCGTTATAATTTGGTCAGCTAAAGCTGACAATTGTCTTGTTTTGCCACCTCTTGGTGAATTGTCCCTATACATGTGATGAGGAGCCGAGAAGGAGGTAGATGGCTGAAACCCCTTTTAACTATGCCAACCATCGAAGGCCAAGCGAAGCGTGTTTTTCTGTTTTCATGTGTGATCGGCTTATGTGTCGATGTATGTAATATACTCTTGTGAAGAGAAAAGTTTGTAAGGCCTTAAGGCCAAGACACTGTGTATTTTATTATGATTCCTTTGATAATATTAATGAACATTCCAGGTGATTGGGTTCTTCTTAACTTAAAATCTTCCGCTAAAATGCAACTCTGAGTTAGGATGCGTTAATGTTTCAGTTTCAATATGTAACTTCATTGACTGTCTGTGGAATATGGCGTGAGGTCCCTGTCACAACCCATATTTTCTCTGCATTTAAGCAATCTATCAGAGTAAGAGAAAACATGTGTTGTGATGTCACGTCGTGTAGGGGATAACTGCAGACGCTTAGGCAAGAACCTACTCCTGACACTTATCATGAAATTCTCAAGTTTATATTGAAGAAAAAATATTTTTAGTTAAGTTTGACGGTCGTATCCCTCGGCTCGGTGGATCAACTAGTCCACAGATGAATATATAAATATACGCTGCGAAAAATACTATTTACATCGATTAATATCCTACATGAGCATGAACATCCGCATAGGATACTCATGATATGCATACCTCTAGATCTAATATAAGTAGGAAAAGAGCATTTAGGTTCGTTAAAATTTAATGGCATTTGATTTAAAATATGACATGAATATGAGATAAGCATAAAGATACCTTTTTATCTTGAAAATAACTAATCATGCAAATCTAACATAAAACCTTCCCAGAGAATAAGTAAAATCAATATAAACTAGAAAGTGACTTAGCAGTTAACAAGTAACTCAACATTCATCAAAATCTCCAGTGGGCGTCAACGATCTGACACAAACCCACCAAAAAGCATGTATGTCTGAACTAAAAATAAAACAACAAAACTAACTCACAACAGTGAGGAAAGAACAACTGCAACAGCTGCAAAACACCAACAACTACCAACCCTAGCCGCTCGATCGGCTACTGCTCCGAGCCTGAGACATTCAAAAGAAAAGAATACCTCAGCAAGAAAGTACAAGTGGCGATCAAAGATCAATAGTAGCAATAATCAAAAGAGACAAAAAGAGTTACCAACTCATAAATAAGAAAAGTTGTCCGATTACAACAAATAAGTCATAACATAATAAGTAAGAAAGAGTTCTCAAAGGTATAAGTATGAGAAATTGCAAGTGTAAGCATAAATATACATGTTTATATGATAAGAAAGGAAGAGACTAAACATCTCTAAACACGTGAATCATTAACACTTGGCAAAATTGGTACTGAGTTGGTGTCCACATTGTCCAACACGAACCATCAGCCCAAACATCATAAAAAGGCACTGGGGCGGTGACCACATTGTCCAACACAACACAACCCAACAGTCCAAGCATCTCAAAAAAAGGCATTGTAGTGGTGGTCACATTGTCCAACACAACCCAACAGTTCAAACAAAAATCACCAACCACCATGTGTAATTATTCACGAACTGGCATCATGTTGGTGGTCCTATCCACCGCCAACTTAGCCACGAACATACGCTCTGAACACAAATAAAAATCCAAGTATAACCCCAAGATTCCTCAACGACAAAGAGGAAGAAAAATCCTGAAAAATTTACCCTAAGGTAAATACTCGACGGATTTACCTCATTCGGCGAGAAAAATTCTAAGTCCACAACCATTTGTTTAGTATACCCAATGAATCGGCTTACCTTTCCTCGATACTCGATGAATCAGCACAATCTTCTAAGTCGACAAGGAATTCATCGATAATACTCGACGAATCTCCCTTACCTTAAGGTGAAACTCGGCGAAAGAGACTTAACTCAACAGATTTACTTCACTCAATGCCTAGTTGAGTTCACTCAACGTACTCTACGCCAAACAGATATACTCAAATAACTCGACGCCAAACAGATATGCTCAAAGCACTCGACGCCAAAATAGCTATACTCAAAGCACTCGACGCCAAATAGCTATACTCAAAGCACTCGACGCCAAACAGATATACTCAAAGCACTCGGCGCCAAAGGCATTACTCGACTAAAAATACTTAGCTTTTCACAAATACTCGACGCCAAGAGCCCAACACTCGACGCACTCGACGCCAAAGGCCAACCACTCGACGTTCTCGACGCCAATGTTTAATCACTCGACGAATTTTACGTCAAACCTGTTTCACTCAACGAACTCGAATCCAAGGCCTAATCACTTGACGCGCTCGACGCCTAAGGATATCCACTCGACGTATTTGACTTAACACATAGATACTCGACGAAAAGGACTTAACCTCTCAGAATTATTCGACGAATTTTAGTCAGATTCAGTAATTTGAGATACTCGACGGAAAGGACTTAACCTTAAACGGATACTCGACGGAAAGAACTTAACCTTAAACTGATACTCGATGGAATGGACTTAACCTCACAGGAATATTCGACGAAATTTTTGTCAGCCTCCTACACTACCTGGCGGATTCTGACCTAGCCAAATCCTACACTACTCCTACCTTCTAAGGAGTAAGAAAGAAAGAGGAAAGGAAAGTAAATCGAACAAGAACATAGCAAGGGGAAGAAATCACCACTTGCCTCAAGATCTTCAGAAATTCGGCCTCACGAGCGCTCCGCTCCAAGGATCGGCCGCAAGAACTCCTAGGCAACGATTCCTGAAACTTTTCGGGGCAAACAAAAGTCAAGGATAAAAATACTAACGCCAAAAATCCACGAAACGGGAAAAACTTACCGTGCACGAGTAGATCTCTGCGAGAGCTTTCCGAATCTACCCTCCGATGACGATTTCGCGCACCGGAACTCCTACAGGTGGCGACCGAAGATCTCGCAATGTCCGTCGCCTAGTTTCTCCCGCAAAACAGCCCATCAACTTGGGAGAGACGATGAATAGGGTTTTGCTAAAACGTACAAGCTTATATATGTATATACTTAATATTATATTATTATTATTAATATTAACTTAAACGTCCAAATGACAAGAAGACCCAAATCACCTTGGATTTCCACGAAATTCGCAGCAAGGCTAAATATTGATGCTACAAAACCAACGTCGAAGTCGAAATTAAGATTCGACAAACCAAACTCGGGTCAAAATTTTCTGAAGTCAAAACAAACATCAACCTACTAAAATCCACCGAGTCAAAATCTCGGATTCCGATGAGCAAACTCACGCTCCAACAACGGCATCAGCTAACTACGCGTTAACGTAACTCCCTAACATCATTAAAGAAATTTAAAATAAACATCGAAAAATCAGGGGCGTTACAACCACTCCCACTAAAAGAAAGCTTTGTCCCGAAACTTGACACAAAATCGAATCCACTACCGAAAGAAAATAACCAAAGGTTATCGAATAGAAACACTTACCAAAGAAACTAGGAGAACAGATGAGGATGAGCCTCTCTCATAACTGACTCCAACTTCCAAGTCGCGCTCTCAACATCTTGGTTTCTCCATATAACCTTGACCATGAGTATTGTTTTCCTTCGCAATACCCGGTTCTAAGTATCTAGGGTATGAACAAGCACTTCAACAAAAGAAAAATTAGGTTGCAACTGGGGCACCGAATCGATAACATGCCGGTCACTAAGCACACACTTCTACAAATGGCTCACATGGAACACATTGTGCACACCAGGAAAATTAGCGGGAAAATATAGCCAGTAAGCCGACCCTCTGATGCTTTCAACAACCTGAAAGGTCCCACATACCTGGGATCCAACTTGTGTTTCCTTCCAAACCTCTTAACGCCTGCCATCGGAGATACCTTGAGGAAAACCATGTCTCCAACTGCGAACTCCAGATCAATCCTTCGTCGATTAGCGTTCTTCTCATAACGCTCCTGAGCTATATGAAGCTTCTCTCGAATATGCGTCACAGAAGTGTTCAACTCTTCCAAAACTTCCGGACCTATCAATGGTCTTTCACCAACTTCAGCCCAAAACAAGGGGTTCGACAACACCTCCCATACAAAGCCTCAAAGGGGGTCATCTGCAAACTCTCCTGATAACTATTATTATATGCAAATTCCATCAATCTAAGCCGCTCGTCTCACGCTCCTCCGTGGTTCAAGATGTAACATCTGATTATATCTTCCAAAATCTGATTAACTCTCTTCGTCTGACCATTGGTCTACGGATGATAAGCAACTGAATATCTGAGGTCTGTACCCAACCCTTCCTGTAAACTCTTCCAAAAACGAGACGTAAACCTGGAATCTCGATCTGACACGATACTTACAGGTACTCCATGTAATCTAATGACCTCTTCCAAATACAACTCTGTTATCTTCTTCATGCAGTAATCAATCTTGAACAACACGAATTGAGCACACTTCGTCAATCTATCAACTATGATCCACACTGAATCATGTCCTCGGGGAGATCTCGACAAACCGGTAATAAAGTCCATAGAGATACTCTCCCACTTCCAACTTGGAATATCCAGAGGCGTCAGCTTGCCACCCGACCATTCATGATCTGCCTTAACTCGCTTGTAAGTAAATCACTCAGACACAAACTTGGCTATATCATTCTTCATCTCATACCACCAAACAATCTGTTTCAAATCTCTATACATTTTTGTAAAACTAGGGTGGTAGGCAACACAAGAACTATGCGCCTCACTACACAACTTTGCTCAAATATCCTCAACAGCAGGAATACAATACTTGTCGCGGTACCTCAAAGTACCTGCATCATCGATTGAAAATTCCGGTAATTCCTCTTTTTCAGTTCTACTACGAATATGCTGCAAATCAGGGTCGCCCTTTTGATGTAGCCTTGTAAGCGTAATCCAAGAAGGCTCTGCCACTTCCAGGCTGCTTGGCAAATCGTTATTCCCAACAAAAATACCCATCAATAAAAATTCTTCCACCAAAGATTCCACAGAAAGGTTAAAGATTTGCCCGATCTTTCTACTCAAGGCGTCAGCTACCACATTAACTTTGCCCAGATGATATAGAATATGAACATCATAATCTGCGACATACTCCAACCATCTACGCTGATGCAAATTCAGCTCCTTCTGAGTGAAGACATACTTCAAGCTCTTATGATCTGTGTAAATCTTACACAAGACGTCATACAACAAATGTCCCCACAACTTCAGGGCATAAATCACTGCCGCATAGTCCAAGTTATGAGTAGGGTAGTTTCTTTCATGAATTTTCAATTGTCTTGATCCATACACAATCACTTTTCCTTCTTGCATCAGAACACATCCAAGCCCGACGTGTGATGTATCCACATAAATAACGTACTCCACTCCTTCGGTAGGCAAAGACAACACTGGAGCAGTGCACAATCTCTTTTTTAACTCCTGAAAGGCTTCTTTGCACTTATCGCTCCACACACAAGCTACATTCTTCTGCGTAAGTTTAGTCAAAGGCGCAGACAACTCAGAGAATCCTTCCATAAACCTTCTATAATAGCCTGCCAACCCTAGGAAACTTCTTATCTCTTTAGGTGTGGTAGGTCTTTTCCAATCCATAACAGCGATAAAATTTTTTGGGTCAACATAAATTCCATCCTTATTCACAACATGTGTAAGACCCCATTTTTTTTTCTTTTCAAAAACCGGGGTCTTATGCCCAGAACCGCCGCTTTGCGGTGACGCCTTCGCTCTCGGGAAGTTGTCACTACAAACCGCCGATTCTGCCGGCCTTTTTCGATCACATTTATAGTAGCAAGTATTAAAGATATGCAGTCCACAGAAGTAGTAAAAGGGGCAAATCACATATAATATAAATAAAGCTCCACGAAAGGAGTGTCCACAGAAACATCAGAGTGCAGCATAATGTAAAACTAGAAATAAGGGCATAAGCCCTGTACATCAGAGTCCTCACTACAAGTCACTCAGCAGATGCAAAACTAAAAGAAGCTACTCTAAGGGTCGGGACTCACGGTCCCTACAGTCTAGACTCCAGTGCTAGACTGCCCCATCTCCAGTCGTACCGGCCTCCTGGGCTGTTCCCCCATGCTGGGCTCCGCGATCCCCTAAAATAATGTGGTTCGAAAACCATTAGTCATAAAGACTAAGCCCTATCATCCCCTACCCCTTCCCCCATGACCCTTAGGCACCGAGCGAAGAGGAAGAAAGGGGAGGACATATTTGTGGAGAATAAAAGTAAACATGTGACAGTGGACTTAATCTAGCAAGTTGTATTCGGTGAGCAGTTAATATGAATGTTATAATAAGTCTAGCAGTAAGAAAAGCAAATATATGAATTTAAACCTTCACTTATGCGAGAACACATAAGCAAAAGGGATCTTTTGCAAGGCTCCCATCGTATAAGTGTCCCATACCACTTATACCTTGGGGTGTCGGTTATCAAACAGCAATGGTTGTTATTATATATATCAAATAAACCTTAATTTATAAACTTGCCCACACAAGCTTATAGACTAAGGGGTCGTTTTGCAGGTCCCAAACTATAAGCGTCCCATACCACTTAGTTTTTGGGATGTCCAAAGTTGTAATGAATGATTATGATGGCAATACATATGGTGGGTTATTATGTCATGCAGTGCAACACACACACCCAACTTTGTGCACAAACCTTATAGTTCCCTCTTTCGAAGCCGTTACCTCTCAGGATACCTCCGTAGTGGCAGACGGAAGCGGTGGGTCGGGCCTACCCCACCTCAAAACCAGTTATGCACACCGGTCTAACCTATCGTACGCCCTCAATGCCTGGTGCACGAGGCGGAACACCGCGTACTCTTGCCGGTATGGACCGCCGGACTTAACCTTGGCAATGTGCTAACCACCTTGCCGAGACAACGATATTGGTGCTGGTGCAACGAACTCCCCAATATCGTTGACCCACCACCTTAGTTATCCTAACTTTATGCACATGCAACAATTATAGAGTGAGTAACCAAACAACACAAACAGTCAAAAGAACTCCCGGTCAAGCCGTCCGTAACAACCTAAAATCCCGAGCATAAGCTCCCCGGACAAACCCGTCCGTGTCAACTATCAACCGAGCCAAAGCTCCCTGGACTAAAAACCCGTCCAGCTCGATTCCCAATCCCATCCCTTTGAACACCTCGGGATGACTCATCATTTCAATCTCCTAGCCTTCTAGTGCGTGCCGTGTAAGTCCCTACTTAACTAATTTCTCTTTCTTTTAGTTTGCAGTTTACGTTAGCCCAGGACTGCCTCCGGATTATGCCCCGTGAAGGGTTCTCAATAGGCACTAGGAACTACGATGGTATGACAAGACCAAAGTTCCCTTTCGCAAGGCACTTACTTTAATTGGTTTCTCACCTTACCTTTTTCCCTTTAAGAGTTACATTAAACTAAACCTAGGGTAGCTTGACTCTTCACCCTCTCCACACGGAAAGACGGTCTTCCGCCATACCCGCGTAACACCTAATCTTCCAACTACCATCAGTGCTAAACCAAACCTCCTAGGGACTCACCTAGGCTACACGATAATCAAGATTACACGTAATTTACTTTTTCATCCAAATGCTACCATTTATTTATCGGGGGTCTATCCTAACAAGATTTGCCTAAATCCAAAATATTGGAATTTTCCTAATAAATCCGATAACTTATTTATTTATTCTTAAGGGTCTAATATCATCATTTTGAACATTAGGTATAACATTCTAGTTGATTCCAGCTATCACAAAATTAAGGTAAATAATAGTAGGCCTAAATATCAAGTTTCCAAAGTTTGATAGTTTTACAATGATTTTCAAGGGCCTAAACTTATTTAATCATTATTTCAGTTATTTCAAGTTTAATGAATAAACTACCTTAATTTGTTCTCCAAATAATTCAAATAAAATACAGGGTGCTGGTTTTATCATGAAAATAACTTTGACAGAATCCCATAATTTTCTTGCTGGTAATTAAATCATAATAAATCAAATACTAAATTACAATCTAACATGCTTTGTGAATGAAGTGCTATAACAGTAACTCTAAAAATTCCCAAATAATTCCCAGTGATATAAAAGGGCCTAAAAACCTTAAGTTCCAATTATCATAATTTTCCAGCAATTGTACAAGCCCTAATTTATTTTTATGCTCAAAAGCCCATATTAAAATATTGTGAATGAACCTCTAAAATTTCTCAACATAAAATTCTATAAAAAATTCAGGGATCAATGTTCTACTAGTCAAGATCTAAATCTAGAATTTTAACTGATTATAATTAATTTAAAACTTCCAAATAATTGAAACAACAAATCGGGATAATAATCATTTAACACATGAAGTATAATATTTATTAATCATAAAATTCCAGGAAAATTACCATAAGTCTAAAACATCCTAAAACTCCCTCCTCCCGAGTTTCATAATTTTTGGATTAGATATAGTGCTTAAAATAACTAAATTACATTTTTATCCTAATCCAAAATCTCAACTTTCGAGGTACCTAATTACCTCCAATTCCTTCACTATTTCAACCAGAGGGTTTTCATCATATCATCCCACTCTCCTCCAAATTTCAAGGGCATACAAGAGCTTTTGCTCCTATGTCCTTCACAAACCTCAAACTCCCACCCACTGGATTTGAGTCAATCTCTTAGTGTAAAATCCACCCTAATCCACACCATGTTACCCAAGAGGGTAGACATAGACTCAACAAATCAGTGACCACAACATCAGCCTCTTTTGAGGAAATTTGTCCACTCCATTTCCAATCGTACTTTTCCCCAAAGTATCCCTCACCAAGACCTATCTAGGACTTGATACTTCCCTATTCAAAACTCGGCCAATTGAGTTGAAATTTTGTACAGATCTTAACATTGATGCCAGGGACCACCACCCAAAATTTGGGGGAGTTTGGACTTAATTTCATCTCCTAATTAATTTTATAATGTTTATTAAAATTTTACAAAAAAACTTTAGGCAAAAGTTCTCCAAAAATTCTCATTTTTGGACAGCCTCTCGATATACATATTATAGATCTCCAGTCCAAATTTCAAGTCATTTGGACATGTTATGAACCGTGGGCAACCATTTCAATTTCTGGTTAGCCTAGGTCTTGATCCCACCAAAATGAGTGTTGTGGTCAAACCACTCACCCAAATTGAATAAAATCAAATTTAAATTAAAGTAGACCCAGAGGGCTACAACCTTTGTGACTGGTCATTTTTCCTAATTCGGCCTCTAAGGTCCTCAATTTTTAACTTTAAAATAGGTGAGTTTTCATGTTCATTAATTATAAAATTCCTAAATAAATTATTTAATATTTTAACATCACTATTCGTGTTCTTCTCAAAACCGAACCAGTGAACAGAAAGTTTATTTTCCTGTAGTTTTCCGAATTCAATTTCCCGGCCATCCGGTCACCTCCCTGGCCAGCCACCACCACCACCACCTCCGTTGAGGCGACGGCTATCGATCGGCGGTGATTTGGCCGCCGGAGATGGCGGTTTCCGGCGAACTCGCCGTCATTAATTTACGGAAATACGATGAAACTCCCATCCGATCTAATCCTTTTGGACTCGATATCTCTCCTAAAGAATTTCTAAGATCTATCCATGAAAGAAGAAGTAGAGGAGGACCTTATTCGCGGTTTGGAGACGAGTTGATCGGCGGTTCGTCATGGCGCGGCATTGGCGTCGTTCGATTTCTCCTATGGCAACTCCAACTCCAAAGTATGAGATAAAATGGGTAAACTTTTGCTCTCTTACAGCAGGGAGGCTTTTATAGATTTCAAGGGGAGGAAGATGAAGAGGAGAAAGAGAAATGGCAAGAGATCAATGGCCATTTAATTGGTATTTAAAACCGATTTTCGGTTACAGGAAGTCAAGAGGTGGAAATGAATAGGCAAATCCTAGGTGGCAGCCTCATATAGGACCTCTTTATTATTTTTACTCCATCTTTATGATAAAATTCGGCCATTAAGAGGGGGGTTTCTTCTTCTTCATGCCATTAATCTTCACTTCAATATTTTCTCTCTCCTCCCACCATTAATTCTCTAAATTTCTCTCTCCTCCTAACAAAATGAAACTCCTAAAAAATGTCACACCTACACTCTATTGGCAGCCCTCTACGGTTTATAACTCCTCATGAGAATCATGAAGTGGGTGGTTCACCTTCCACCTTAAGTGGCTCTCTTTCTCACTTTCTCTCTCCTCCATTATTCTTCAAAATAAAGCTTTTGATTCCTCTCTCCTAGTCACCCATTTGACTAGTCAACCCTAGGTTATTGGCAGCCCTAATACATCCTATTAATCATGCAAATAGGGTTAGCCTAGAGGAGTGAGTGGTTTGAGCATGGGTTAGCCCAAATAGGCTAGGTTGACTTGACTTAGGTCAAAGGTTGACTTGGTCATTTTGGCCACTAGGGTTGACCCAAGTGGGTCCTTAGTGACTCATTGGGCCCACATGATGTTTAAGGGGGGGGGGGGGGCTTAGAGCCATATTAATCCTACTAAGCCACCCAAATCCAGGGTTTTAGGAAATTACTAAATGCAGACCAAAATGGCTCACACTAATTTCTTGGATCATTTTGGTCCTTTTGGCTCTCTAAGGACTTGCCATGACCTCAGGCATGCTCAAAGTCACTCCTAGGGGGGTCAAATTTGAAAATGGGATGTTACAACATGACCCAAAAAGGACACCTGAGGTAGTCAAAACTCGCACTTACTCAACTTTGCATAAAGCTTATGCTCTCTTAAGGTAGACAGAACTTGGCGCAAGTACTGAGCATGCTCCTTAGCACTCCGAGAATATACCAGAACATCGTAAATAAAAACAACCACAAACTGATCTAAGAAATCTTTAAACACTTTGTTCATCATGTCTATGAAGGCAGATGGTGCATTTGTTAATCCAAATGACATCACCAAGAACTCAAAATTCCCATGCCGAGAAAAGAAAGCAGTCCGCGGAACATCCGACTCGCAGATTCTTAACTGATGGTAGCCCGAACAAAGGTCAATCTTCGAAAACACCGTATTAGCATGCAACTGATCAAACAAATCATCTATCTGTTGTAAGGGATACTTGTTCTTGATAGTTACCTTATTCAATTCCCTATAATCAATGCACAACCTCATAGATCCATCTTTCTTCTTAAAAAATAAGACGGGAGCACCCCAAGGAGAAGAACTTGGCCTAATGAAGCCACGCTGCAACAACTCATGTAGCTGGGTACGCAACTCTTCCAGCTCGCGCGGGGCCATATGGTACGGTGCCTTAGCAATAGGGCGAGTACCCGACTCCAGATCTATAACAAATTCCACATCTCTCTCAGGCGGAAGACCAGGAAGACTATCTGGGAAAACATCAGGAAACTCTCACATCACAGGAACATTCTCGACATGCGACAAAATACCAATGGCTCCCAAAACAGAAACCAAATAAGCACAACAACCGGAATCTAAAAGCTTCCGAGCACATACCGCAAAAATAATCAGGGAATTCTGGCGCAGAAAGCCATACAGACTCCCGGGGTGGCCGTTGTCTATCTTGAAGTCCAAACTCTTAACTTTGCATTGGATAACCGCATCATATCTGGACAATCAGTCCATGCCCAGAATCACATCAAAGTCCTTCAGGTCTAACACCTTTAGATCGGCAAAAGCTAGAAAATCGCCTAAAAGAATAGGACAACTCTGGATACCCTGGTCCGACATCTCCGAGTCACCAGAGGGAAACTTAACGCGAAACGAATAGCCAACTTGATCAAGAGACAGACGATGACGTTCTACGAAAGTCCTAGCCACGAACTAGTGGGTAGCGCCAGAATCAAACAAAACGTGCGCCCAACGATTCTTTACCTTAAACCTCTCGATAAAATCACATACGTAACTAATCGACCATTATCGAAACTAAAGCTACGAGCCAAGAACTAGAGTAGAATCTAACCTGAGATCACACTTGGGTGGACATCTGCGCTTCTTCCAAAGTCATCACATTCAGGTTGCCCTTCCCTTTATCCAAAAGCTGTGGCGGCGGCAAGGCTTGAAGTAGAACTGGCTGCAGCAGTGCTGAGATCGTGGGCACCTCGACTTAAAATACCCTTTCTTTCCGCACTGGAAACAGACCATATCCTTACTCCAACAATGTGCAACATCATGCCCCTTTATCTTACACAAAGAAAAAACCAAATCTCCTTTGGGAGTGCTCCGAATTGCATGCACTTGTTGCTGCTTCTGAGCTCTCAACCTCTTGAAACACTTTTCGAACGTATGACCTAAACGGCCACAGAAACTACACACCTCCTTGCTTCCTTTCTTCGAAGCAGGGCGAAATTCCCGAGAGCTTCTACCATCATCAGACTTTCTCTTGTCCTTTCTCATTTGCATGTCTCGATTCTTGGCATTATCAATAGCTTCGACCTTTAGGGCAACTTCTACTGCCTCCGCATAATTCTCGGATCCATACACACTAGCCAACTGCTGGATATCACTCCTAAGACCACATAGAAAACATTTTACTCTGCTAGCTTCAGAGGCTACCAAATCCGGGGCAAATCAGCTCAACTTGCCGAAATCTATCTCATACTCACTGACTGTGAGTTGTCTCTGCTTCAGATGCAGAAAGTTGTTCATCAAACGGTCTTGCTTGACCGAAGACAGATATCTCCTCAGCAACAACTCCTTGAAAGAGTCCCACAAACATCCCTCTCTAAGGTTCTCTTTTTTCCCTTAACCACAAGCTCTTTGCAAGACCCTTTAGCTGGTACGCGGCGACCATCACTCTTTGGTCAGCAGAAATCCCTGAATACGAGAAAATTTCCTCGATCACAATGATCTAGTCATCCAAATCCATAAAGTCGGCTCTACCGTCATAGGTAGGAGGTCTGATGCAATCTCGGCAAGTGCACCGATCGTCATCAAATAATAAACTGGGGGAGTTATCCTCCGAGTATCGAATCTCTCGAGGAGTGTAGATTAAGAATGTGATCTTTCTCGTTGGAAAGTGATTGCAAATGCAGCAAAGGTTTGGGGGTTGAGTTTTTGTTTTGTAACAACTAAAACTAATTATGCGGGTCGCCTTCACTGTTTCGCAATGGTGGATACTCCGATGATTATTATGGCGTGCGGTCGTAAACGTTGAGGATCAAAAGTACCTCTTCGCCAAGCCATCCCCTAACACTCGTTAGTGCGGCGCATCACCAAGCAACTACCCAAAGCAATCAAAGGAAGTAAATCCAAACTAAGAACTACCACAACATTTGCAATAATAAACAAACATGAACATTGTTAAGAGTTCCTAGCAAGTTTAGCAAACATCCAAAACAAAGAAACAACATCCAAATGAGGGTAAAAAGGAGATTTACAACCCAACGCGTGAAGGCTAGCCACGATTCTCGGCCGGAGTCAAAGGTTGTCGGTCTTCGTCCGGGCTCGGTCGGTGGTTGACATCCGAGGAAGCTTGAAGCGCTGTCACCTACTTCAAAGGTGTTTTCCCCGTCTTCTTCACGAACCGTGAAGGCTGGTAGTCGCCGGAAAACTCTCCAATGGCAGCGAGAAGGAGCTCCAAATGCTCCTCTTGAGAAGGAGATGAAGGAATCTGCGAAAGATCTTCGCTTGCGGTGAAGTTTAGAGGAGGAACAGTGGCTGGACGATCTCTCCAAGGAGGAGAAAGGAAAAAGCGGCTGTTGTAGGATTTTCCTGCTCAGAGGAGCGGAAATGGCGGGATGTCCCTCGCTCCAGTCAACTCCTGAACTTAAATACGAGCAGGTCAGAAAATGGTCATGCACGGTTTGGCGCACAACCGTGCGATATTAACTTCCAAGACAAAGCTTGCGGATGAAGATGCGTTGACCCGTACGTTTTACTCATGCACGGACGATGCCGCCCATGCATGAAGGAAATCACATGGGTAACCACAGAGCGCTGAGATTCCCGGCAAGCAGGTGGAACCGTGCATTTTACTCGCGCACGGGCACTTCTGCCCGTGCGTGAACAAATTGCACGATTAACCACAGAGCGCTAAGAAACTAGACTGCTACAAGAAAACTGTGTGTCTCCTTTGCGCACGGTTCGGAAGAAACCGTGCGGGAGGAATTCACATGGGTTGGTCAATCCTCCAGAGAAACCTGCAAAAAACACACGCTTTCTACCAAATCGTGCGCTAAGGAATCACACGGCCGTGCGTTTTCCACAAGTCAGAATTTCGGATTTAGGGGAAAACTTACCACCTGCACAGCAAAAACCAAAGCTGGAGCACAAGCCCCTAGCACCAATATACAACGTAAAATTACCAAATCCGCACGGAGAGTACCCCAGTACTTACCCCCGACATCCCGGTGCAATTTGCAAACCAAAATGGGCCAAAACAGTGCAAAAATGGCTAAGTGAAGCTCTAATCAAATATATGACTTTTTCTATTGAAATAGTAGTGCACATGCAAGATAATAAGCCTAGATGAGTCTCGAAAAATCCTATATAAATCGGACTCATCAAGGTCCTAATCGCTGAAAGTGCGAAATAAAATTCATCTCTGGTGGCAACAAAACTGGAGGCACCAACGGAGCAAGAGGAAAGGAACGGCTTGACCCGCAGAAGGGTCCTGCACTCTCGGCTGCTGTCCTGAAACGACAGTCAATAACGCCTGAATTTGTGATTGCATCTCAACTATCTGCCTAGACAGATCCTTATTGCTCTGTTGCAACCCTTCAATCACAGCCTCACTTTGCGCACCTGACGACTCGCCCTCAGACTAGGTAGTCGAACTCGTCGCAACACGCTTAGGCGGCATCCTAATAATACAAATGAATGACTAATCAAAACTAGCTTAACGCTTGAACTACTCAACTTAGTTCAGACCATACATGTATAGATACTTGCTATTGCTGCTAACTTACTCTGTGATTTTATAAATGATATTATGCTTAAACTTAGGATGATATACCGTCATCTTATTGACTCATGTGCATAAACTATGAATGTATGAATTCTTATTCTTTTTTGTTTAAATCCATGTATGTACGTATGTCATCATGTAGATCTTGGTTTGTCACGCATGATAATGCTATGTTATGTCATGATTGTTGTGTTATGCATTATAATAAAGGCCTTAATGCATGTTATGAGCGGCGTACATATGAAATATTATGCGTCTCATACTGCATAATATCGCATGTAACGAAACGGTAAAATCTAATAGGCATTCATGTGATAATTGTTATGCATCTCATATTATATAACAGTCACATGTTGCTTCCTACGAGGATCCATATACAAACACATATTATGCATCGCATACTACATAATATCTCCCGTATACTTCTTATCTTGCTTATGAGTGTAGTGTTCATGTTTCGGCCAAGACGTACTGATGACACATCGGTGTGTGTATGAAATGGAACAAGACAACTAAAACTACACCTCTGATACCAACTGTCACAACCCACATTTTCTCCGCATTTAAGCAATATATCAGAGTAAGAGAAAACATGTATCGTGATGCCACGCCGTGCAGTGGATAACTGCAGATGTTAAGGCAAGAACCTACTCCTGACACTTGTCATGAAATTCTCAAGTTTATATTGAAGAAAACATATTTTTAGTTAATTTTGACGGTCGTATCCCTCGACATGGTGGATCAACTAGTCCACGGATGAATATATAAATATACGCTGCAGAAAATACTTTATTTACATCGATTAATGTCCTACATGAGCATGAACATCCACATAGGACACTCATGAAATGCATACCTCTAGATTTAATATAAGTAGGAAAAAAGCTTTTATGTTCGTTAAAATTTAATGACATTTGATTTAAATGATGTCATGAGTATGAGATAAGCATAATGATACCTTTATATCTTGAAATTAACTAATCATGCAAACCTAACATAAAACCTTCCCAGAAAGCAAGTAAAACCAACAAATCAACTAGAAAGCAACTTAGCAGCTAGCAAGTAACTTAACATTCAAAAAAAATCTCCAGTGGACGTCAACAACCTGACACGAACCCACCAAAAAGCATGTATGTCTGAACTAAAAACAAAACTACAAAACTACCTCACAATTGTGAGGAATGGACAACTGCAATAGCTGCAGAACACCAGCAACTACCAACCCTAACCACTCGATCAACTACTGCTCCGAGCCTGAGGCATTCAAAAGAAAAGAATATCTCAGCAAGAAAGTACAAGTGGCGATCAAAGATCAATAATAGCAATAATCAAAAGAGACAAAAAAGGGTTACCAACCCATAAATAAGAAAAGCTGTCTGATCACAGCAAATAATTCATAACATAATAAGTAAGAAAGAGTTCTCAAAGGTATAAGTATGAGAAATTGCACCAAGTGCGAAATAAAGTCATGTTTCAATACGATCTGCAAGAGTAAGCATAAATATACATATTTATATGATAAGAAAGGAAGAGACTAAACAACTCTAAACACGTGAATCATTAACACTTGACAAAATTGGTATTGAGTCGGTGGCCACATTATCAAACACAAACCATCAGCCCAAACATCATAAAAAGGCACTGGGCAGTGACCATATTGTCCAACACAACCCAATAGTCCAAATATCTCAAAAAAGTCACTGTGGTGGTGGTCACATTGTCCAACACAACCCAACATTCCAAACAAAAATCATCAACGACCATATGTAATGATTCACGAACTGACATCATGTTGGTGGTCTTTTATCCACTGACAACTTAGCCACAAACATACTCCCTGAACACCAATAAAAACCCAAGTCTAACCCCAAGATTCCTCAACGACAAAGTGGTAGAAAAATCTCTTAAAATTTACCATAAGGTCAATACTCGACGAATTTACCTCATTCGGCGAGAAAAATTCTAAGTCCACAACCATTCGTTGAGTATATATACCTGAAAAATCGGCTTACCTTACCTCGATACTCGATGAATCGACACAATCTTCCAAGTCAATAAAGAATTTGTCGATAATACTCGACGAATCTCCCTTACCTTAAGGCAAAACTCGGCGAAAGAGACTTAACTCAACAAAATTACTTCACTCAACGCCTAGATGAGTTCACTTAACGCACTCGACGCCAAAGAGATATACTCAAAGCACTCGACGTCAAACAGATATGCTCAAAGCACTCGATGCCAAACATCTATACTCAAAGCACTTGACGCCAAACAGATATACTCAAAGCACTCGACGCTAAAGGCATTACCCGACGAAAAAGACTTAGCTTCTCACAAATACTCGACGCACTCGACGCCAAAAGCCCAACACTCGACGCACTCGACGCCAAAGGCCAAACAATCGACGCTCTTGACGCCAAAGTATAATCACTCGACGAATTTGACTTCAAACCAGTTTCACTCAACGAACTCGACGCCAAGGCATAATCACCCGACGCACTCGACGCCTAAGGCTATTGACTCGACGAATTTGACTTGACTCATAGATACTCGACAAAAAAGACTTAACCTCTCAGGATTGTTCGACGAATTTTAGTCAGACTCAGTAATTTGAGATACTCGACGGAAAAGTCTTAACCTTAAACTGATACTCGACGGAAAGGACTTAACCTTAAACTGATACTCGACGGAAAGAACTTAACCTCACAGGAATATTCGACGAAATTTTTGTCAGTCTCCTACACTACCGAGCGGATTCTAACCTAGCCAAATCTGACACTACTCCTACCTTCTAAGGAGGGAGGAAGAAAGAGGAAAGGAAAGCAAATCGAACGAGAACATAGCAAGGGGAAGAAATCACCACTTGTCTCAAGTTCTTCAGAAATTTGGCCTCACAAGCGCTCCGCTCCAAGGATTAGCCGCAAGAACTCCTAGGAAACGATTCCTGAAATTTTTCAGGGCAAACAAGAGTCAAGGCCAAAAATCCTAACGCCAAAAATCCACGAAACGGGAAAAACATACCGTGCACGCGTAGATCTCCGCGAGAGCTTTCCGAATCTACCCTCCGATGACGATTTCGCGCACCGGAACTCCTACAGGTGGCGACCGAAGATCTCGCAATGTCCGTCGCCTAGTTCCTCCCGCAAAACAGCCCGTCAGCTTGGGAGAGATGATGAATAGGTTTTTGCTAAAACGTACAAGCTTATATTTGTATATATTTAATATTATATTTTTTTTTATTATTATTAACTTAAACGTCCAAATGACAAGAAGACCCAAATCACCTTAGATTTCCACAAAATTCGCACCAAGGCTAAATACCTATGCTACAAAACCAACGGCGAAGTCGAAATTAAGATTCGACAAACCAAACTCGGGTCAAAATTCTCCGAAGTCAAAACAAACATCAACCTACTAAAATCCACCTAATTAAAATCTCGGATTCCGGTGAGCACAATCACGTTCTTACAATGGCGTCTGCTAACTACGCGTCAACGTAATGTCCTAACATAATTATTACCTCACTAAAGAAATTTAAAATAAACATCGAAAAATCAGGGGCGTTACAGGTGCACCATCTGATTTTAGGATAGTCCGTAAGGCATGGTGGCCTTGACGGTAAAAGCTCATTGATGTACCATCTGTCAGGGAGTGACGATGGTTGTGGGACTGGGAATCCAGTATACAGAGATAATGTGTCTTGAGTGCACGGGACATGTGGCCTTACGAGTCAACGTCTGTGGTGAATGATGCTTGAATTTCACGTTTTGATGCCATGAGATATACATGATGTTTACCTGCAGGGAAGGAGCACCGCCGTCTCGAGTGAGGGGTGGGGTCGTTATAATTTGGTCAGCTAAAGCTGACTATTGCCTTGTTTTTCCACCTCTTGGTGGATTGTCCCTATACAGGTGTCGGGGAGCCAAGCAGGAGGCAGATGGCTAAAACCCCTTTTAACTATGCCAACCCTCAAAGGCCAAGCGAAGCGTGTTTTACTATTTTCATGTGCGGTCGTCTTATGTGTCGATGTATGTAATATACTCTTGTGAAGAGAAAATTTGTAAGGCCTTAAGGCCAAGACACTTTGTGTATTTTATTATGATTCCTTTGGTAATATTAATGAACATTCCTGGTGATTGGATTCTTCTTAACTTAAAATCTTCCGCTGGAATGCAACTCAAAGTTAGGATGCGTTAATGTTTCATTTTCAATGCATAACTCCACTATCTGTCTGTGAAATATGGCGTGGGGTCCCGGCCGGACCTTTTGTTAATTCTACGTGACAGATGAGGGTGTTACAAGACAGAAGTTCACTCTTGACAATTTTCTATCCTCGGGGACTAGGGACACACATTGAACTAGAAAATAGTTACAATATAAAAGCAAAGGATACAAATGCGCACAGAGTCAGTCTTGCGACTTATTCTTTACCCAAATGACTTGGAAAAAAACAAAATAAGATGGTAGATACACGAGAAGGCCTCTCTGCACTGCTTTAAGACCCCCCCTTCCCCAAACCTTTGACCTGGGTCAGGCCAGAGGGGATCTTACTGCCCAAGGCGTCCACCTAGTGCTCCTTAAAGGGTAACGACCCACTCCACTAAGCACTAGTTGGCCGTCTTGCTCGCCTTGAATCACATCATTCATATCTCATCACAGAGTTTAGCGGAAACATTAACAGGAAGTCATATCAAATATATATAATAATATATATTTAACAGAAAATGCAAAAGGCCGTAACTACTATTTATATATGAAGCTCGTAGGCTATAATAGTACTACAACTAACAACTCCTCTCTCTCTCTCAACTCTTCTCGCTAGTACTCACGTCTCGAAACTCTGTAGACGACAGGGGTTCCTTTGCACGGATAGTCCAATCAGCTGGTGTACTACAACAGCTGGTCACTACTGTGCTCCATCTCCTGTGAATGGTTATTAAAATAACTGTTAGTCACAGGGCTAAGCGGAAACAAATCTCCTCCCCGGATCCATATCCTGGTGACGAGCTCACGTACCCAACAAAAGTAGATAGCCGAAGCATGAGAGGGTTAGTAAAGCATTTCATGAATAAGTTAGGAGTAACCCAAAATAGGCGCAACATCGTATAACTGGAATAGCAGCAGTAATATACATCAGTTATAATTTAGGCTCCACTAGCACAGCATCATAGCAGGTATTCAAAACATCGCAGGCATTCACAGCTGCGTACACATCACAGACATTCACAGCCGCATACACATTGCAGACATTCACAGTCGCGTACACTTTGCAGGCATTCACATTCACGCATACATCGCAGGCATTCATAGCCGCGTACACATCGCATGCATTCACAGCCGCGCATAAAACCCTATGTCGACATAGTATGGACCGCTTCTATTCCAGCAGGGTAGCGAGTCGCGCGGACCTCACCGATGTGGCTGTTGGTGATAGTGGCCAGTCCTGCCACTTCTGGGGGAGGTCATACTGCACGACCCCAAGCCCCAATGTACAACCTCGTGTACTATTGGATGTGAGCGACATCCGACGATACAACATTTTGACTGACCAGTGGAGGAATACTCAATGGGGAAAGATAACGATCGGTCACCTGTGGTACCCATCTCCCCTGTCGCCTTGAGTTGTCGACCTTCCCGCACCTGTACAAACGGTCTGCGAAAGGGACTGACCCGCCACAATTCACCGCAAGCAATTTATAAGCAATCAAACAGTCAATTTTTCTAGCACGTACTGGGTCTGTGGCGGCCTGCCCTACTATGCTTCGAACTTCGGGTGGCGGCGCTCAACTCAACTTTCGACAAGGAGCGTAGGAGCACTTTATTTGGGGCTAAACCTGGAGAATACCTCAACTCCGGTTATCCCCATCTAAGACTCGACCTTAATAGTCAACTGCTCGTCAGAGCAGGACCCGAACTTATAATAGTAAATTGCAGAAATGAAAGGTGGTAATTAAAGCTGCTGATAATAAAAGCTGCATAATTTAAGTGCTGGAATGAAATGTGACCAGTACGAAACTGGAGTAGTACTGAATTGAAAGTACCGAATTGAACTCTATCAGTACGAGACTAGAGTATAACTTAATTGAACTTGATCAGTACGAGACTGGAGTTTAATTGAAAGTACTGAATTGATCTTGACCAATACGAGACTAGAGTTGAATTGAAAGTACTGAATTGAACTTGACCAGTACGAGACTGGAGTAGAACTGAATTGAAAGTAATGAATTGAACTTGACCAGTATGAGACTGAAGTAGAACCGAATTGAAAGTATTGAATTGAATTTGACTAGTACGAGACTGGAGTTGAATTGAAAGTACTGAATTGAACTTTAATAAATGAACTAGACCAGTACGAGAATAAAATAAAACATAAAGAAAATGGTTAGTAGTCCAATCACTCCATTCATGAGGCTTAAGTTCTATCTCTGTTCTCAAGAGACATGTTCAGTTTCATCTTCGTTCTCAGGAGGTTTAGTTCAATTTCATCTCTGTTCTCAGGTGATTTAGCTCAGTTTCATCTCCATTCTCAGGAGGTTTAGTTCATTTTATCTCCGTTCTCAGGAGGTTTCTTTGAGTTTCATCCATTATTAAGATCCGGTAACAATTTAGTTGCGCCCTTTTTAATCACGATTTAATCGGATCAGTGGAAATTTATTATGAGTTACATCTTTATTATTCATCCAAGAATAAATATCAATTCGATTGCTTGCGTCGGATCGAATTCGAGAATCTCGTTAGAGGCACATTTTTCCTTGAATTTCAACCTCAAAAATCTTTTTTAACACATGAGGGAAATTCTTTACCCGAAACGAGGTTGTGAATTATGTTTTTCGAAACTCGTACTTTCATCTTCCGAGTCTACTCAGAATGCTCGAGAATTATTTGAAAAAGAGACGCTTAACGGTTTTACAGAAACCCAGAAATACTCAACGCTTGAAATCTTGCTTCGATAATTCTCATCGATTACTCAATTGAATTTAATATTCAATATATAAAGTGGTCGCACACTTCAATTTTCTTTTTCGAAGAATTGGAGTACGTAAATTTTCAAGCGCGACCCTAGGCTTCAAGAAATTGGAAAATCTTCAATTTTCACACCAAGGTTCCCAAATTTTAATACTTCCTTTAAGAGGGCATAAAAAGAGCCTAACAATTTTTTCAAAAAATTCCGAGCAATTTTGGGCCTCTAAATTGACCAAATAATTCTTATTTAGGCTTTTTAAAGTACTAAATCGATTATGAAAATTCACAAAATATTTGTGGAGATTGCCTTCATCAAAGGGAACAAATTTCATGTTAAAAATATTTTCACTAGGCGCCCATAGTACTCTCCAGAAAATAAAATACATATCTTAGCTATATTATTAAAATATTCATACAAATTATAAATTTTATAATTTTTATTAACATCTTCCCCACCGCCTGTACACGGCCCTGTACAAAACCGCCCCTTCCAGGCCTTCCCCGCCGCCGATCGGCCGGCCATGACTCCGCCACCGACCAACTCTCCGGTGGTGGGCGCTCCCTCCGGCGGTGGTCCAGCGGCCTTCCGCAGCCGGCCATCGTCGGAGCTATTTTTTATTTTTTAACGGTGGAGTGGGGGGGGGGGGGTGACGGCGGTGGAGCTCCGGCCACCAGAGCTTGCATGCAACGTGTAGGAAAGATAGGGAGGAAGGAGAGGAGGTTTCCACCTTTACTGGTGTCTTCGGGAGCTCTTGGCGAGTTCCTCCATTAATGGCGGTGGAGGGTGGTGGAGCTCGTGTGGGCGGTTTCTGACGAGGCAGAGCTCCGACAAGGTGGTGGTTGGGGTCGTTTTGAGGCTGGGGAGAGGATTCAAATCCTCTGGTATGAGGGGATGAATATATAGAGGGAGGGGGTGAGCCCCTCCTTCTTCCCTCTTGGCCAAGACAAGGAGAACCATGGTTGGGTTGCACCAACCATGTTTAACAGCTGACACTCATCTATTGGAGGGGTGTACTTGCTAGCCAATCAAAGTGAAAGTATCTAGCGTCTACCTAAATCACCTAGAGGAGGTGAATAAGTGATGTTTGTGTCTTTTTGCGGAATAAAAATATCTATAAACTCAAGCACACAAACACCGAGATTTATAGTGGTTCCCCGTATTGGGTACGTCCACTGTCCCGCCTCGCCTATCTACCACGAAGGGTAAGATTCAGCTACTTCACCTTTCTCAGATTATAACAATCTTACACCTCGGAGCAACGCTCCTACACCTCGGAGAACAACCTTTCCTACACCTCGATCCACAACCGGATCTACAAACTCGATCCACAACCGGATCTACAAACTCGATACACAAACCGGATCTACAAACTCGATCCACCAACGGATCTACACTCAGAAGAATAAACTTCCTACAATCTCAGAGACAGCTCCTATAAGAGTGAAATTTTTTTTACAAGTACAATAAAAACTTTATACTACTAGATCTGAAAACTTCAAGGGTCTTCCTTCTTGAAACTTGAAAAACTTGATGAAGAAGGTTGAGGAAGAAAACCGAGAAGGCTGATCTGAAAACTAGGATCCGACCCGATTAAATAGATGTTGAAGAATCTTGAATCTTGGATCTGTCCAATCATTTCTCTTTTTGAATCTGGGTTATTGTAGATACAATACCAAACAATCTCCTCCTATTTGTAAAAGTCAGAACCCTCTACACTAAGGTGAATTATATCAAGACAATTAAAGAATTATCAAACAAGCAAAACAAAGTATGTAATGACAGAAGAGAATTAATAGGATCATCAAAATTCAAAATTTCGTATATGTATAGAATTTGTCCATATATACATCCAGATCCACAAGATTCTACACTATAGCTAATCTCCACTCATTTGAATTGCTGCTGATGTTGTCTTTCCTTCTTTTCTTGCTGTCTTTTCTGATAGCTGTAAGGTTTGGGGTAGTACTTAGGAGGTTGAGGAGGAGCAGCAAGATTATTTCTGTCATATTCTCTATTATAGATCCTCCTCTTAGTCAAAATTTTTTCATACAACTCCCACTCTTTATGACTATAGTGATCATCTTTATTTTCATTGAAATCTACTACCAGCTCCAAGGTATATAGAATGAGAGATTTTGAAGTTGGACTCCACACTTCAGTAAATTCTTTTTCTTTTCTTTTGGAAGCACCTTAGCTGGGAATAGATCTGCTAGCTGAAGCACCCTCACCATATTTCCTTTTCTTATGTGCTTGTACTTCAAGAAGTGGTTCTTGAGGGAACTCTGGTTTTTCAGCAGCCCATACTTGATAATAACTTTCAGGAGGAAGTTCAAACTGTTCAGGTCCAGGAGAGAAAGTAGGCTTAAAGGCACTTTGGTCAAGATGTGGAGGTGGAGCTTCATTAGGATCAATCTGAAAATCTGGGAAGATTTTTTTGTGCATCCACACAGCTGACTCAAAAGTATATAAGTTTACACCTTTAATCTGGTTTTCCACACTTGTATTTATCTCTTTCAACTGATCACCCCACTGACTTTTCATCTCTTGCACCTTCTTTTCTAGAACTTCTTTAACTTTATCCTCCCCCTATCTAACTTCTATAGAGAGGGTGTCTATGACAGTTTCTTTGAACTTTCCAACTTCCTCACAAGTTTTGAAGTTTTGTTCTTCAGTCTTCTTCAGCAATAAAATCTGATTGTTTGTAACAGTAACTACTTGTTTCATGACTCGACCAACACTAGTGATAGTGTGGTCTATAGCCTTTCCACCAATGTTCATTAATCTTTTAAATTCATCTGTATTATGCTGAATTTCAGCAAACCCTCTGCTCATCTCTTTCTCTAGAGCAGATACTTTATTAGTAACTTCTTTTAGAGACTTATCAAAGTACTCTCTTTGCTTTGTAAGCATAGATTCTATTTTACCCAAAAGGGTATCATCATGAATAATATCAGCTGAAGGAGGTTGAGGAGGTAGAGCTGGGGGTGCCCATACTGGGATTTATTCAATAACAACTGTACTTCTCCCTCTTTGGGTAGAAGTCATAAAGTCTCCTTCCTCTCCAAGAATAGTAGGTATAGATAAATCTAAATTTCTTAATGGAGGTTCTGCAGGTTCTGTAATGACTTCTTCCTCAGAGAGAAAATCAACATTCTCCCCCTCAATATGTGCCTGGGGATGAGAATTATCTAGAGTTTCTGCAGGAGACTCTTCATTAATTTCTTCAGGAACCTGTTCAAGAGACTTTTCAGTAATCTCTTCAGGGGGGATGAACAGGGGGTCATCTGATGTTAGACTTTCAATCATCCTGTTAATGTCCTCTGTAGTAGTATCCAGTAGAGTAGCTTGATCAGAGGGGGAATCAACATTAATACCTGAGCCACCACCATGTATGGAGGTGCTCTGCTCATCATCAGACTGGGCTACACTGTCTTTTTCTACTGTCTCAACATCATCAACAACTTTCTATGGAATCTAGTCTGTAAGAGCATCTGTCTAAACCTCTGTCTCTAGTACTTCAGTTTGTTGTACCTCTTCATGTACTGAAGGAGCAGGCTCCCCCTCAGCAGTTGCACCAGATGTGCCAACTATATCAGCAAGAGGAGGAGATGGGGTCCTATCCTCATCATCTACTATAATTCTTGGAGATGGAGGAGCTTGGTCTGGCCTTGGGATTATGATATCCAATCTCTGGATAGAGGAAATAGATATTTTCTTCAGGTGGTGAATTGTCATACCTTTGGAAATGTCAAAGATTTCTGGGTGAGCTTGATTCAAGTATAGAGAAATAATTCTTCCAAAATTTGGTGCTTTCAAGCTTTCTTTAATCTTCTCAATTAATAGGTATCCCCATTGGAATCTCTTTCTACATCCTACATCAGTCATCATATCGAAGAAAACTTAAGAAATATATCTAATAGACCCTGTTTTGCATAGAAGAACCTTGCCTAGAATGTCGGCCAAAAGTTTACTTTCATCTAACATGTTCTGTCTTTTAACTGAGGTGGTGGACTGAGGAAGACCACAAAAGGAAAATGTTCTAGAGTAATCATCTTCTTCCAAATATTCTTCCTCATCAACTGATGGAAGTTTAAGGAACTCTGTCAATGAAGATGGCTTGACTTTGATCTTGATGTCTCTGACTGAGCTCTTCAGCAATTTCCCAGACCTCTTGACCTTGGCATTTCTGAAAAACTCCTCAACTTAAGGTAAAAATACCTTATAGGGATGTTCCAGGATGAAGGTGAGGCCGGTGGCTTCCAGAAGTAGCAGAACATTCTTGAAGTCGTCTGAAATTTCCCCTATGCCTGCGCGAACGAATTCACTGCCCATACTGATCTTGGAAGATGGAGCCATCGATTGCAGAGAATGATAAATTTCTTATTTGCCGGAGAAGAGGCGGTGGATTTTGCGAGAGAGACGGTTGAACGCTCTGGCGAAACTTAAGAGTTTTCTCGGGAGAGGCTATTCGAATTTGTAGATTTGGATTTTCTATGGACTTAGCTATTTATATAAAATTGAGAATTTTGAAGAAATTAGAGAAGCGTACCTGGAACGGTGGTTCAAATTCTTCAGAAATTTGTCCTATCGAATTAGGCCATTTCTCGAGAAAATTGATGCCTCTCGAGAAATCCATAAGTCATTTCTCGAGAAATAGAAGTATTTTCCGAGAAGTCCAGAAAATTTTTCTCGAGAAATATATAGGCTTTCGAGAAATCCAGTCTGTTTCCCGAGAAACCAGTTCGTTCTCGAGAAATATAAGTCCTTTTCTCGAGAAATTCAACTTGTTTTCTAGAGATCCACACAAGTTTTCGAGAAACACAAGATCTTCTTTGAATTTGTCCTTGACTTCAAATATGATCACTTCAGGATCCTATGTTGAGCATGCCAAGTTCTGTCTTGAAAAAGGAGAACTTGGTCTCGTACAACGACTTCATGAAAATATCTGCCACCTACTTGTCCGTCGGGACATAGCTGAGGGTTATGTCCTTATTCTCCACCTGCTCCCGGATGAAATGATAACGTACTTCGATGTGCTTGGTCCGGCTATGGGAGACTGGATTGTTAACGATAGCTATTGCGCTGGAAGAGTCGCAATACATGAGAATTTCTCTGAACTTCAAATTATAGTCTTCAGGTTTATTTCTTATCCAAAGAAGTTGTGCGCAACAACTACCTGCAGAGATATACTCTGACTCGGTAGTAGATGTTGCCACATAATTTTGTTTCTTACTGCTCCAAGAGATAAGCTGTCTTCCGAGGAATTGGCACGTCCCGGAAGTGCTTTCCCTATCGTCCCTGCTTCCTGCAAAGTTAGCAACTGAAAGACCAATTAGCTCGACATCATTACTTCTTGGGTACCATAAGCCAAGATTGGGTGTACCCATATGGTATCTTAAGATACGCTATGGAGCAACGTAATGAGATTCCTTAGAGTTTACCTGATATCTAGCGCAGACACATGTTGAAAACATTATATCTGGTTTACTGGCAGTTAGGTAGAGCAAGGATCCAATTATCCTTCTGTATTTTATTTCATCAAAAGGTTTCCCTTTCTCATCCTTGACCAGAGAACATTTGAACTCATTGGAGTCCTCATAGAGGTTGCGCTCTCCATTCCTAATTTCTTAAGAAGCTCCTTGGTGAACTTCGTCTGAGAGATGAAAATTCCATCTTCAGATTGCTTCACCTGAAGTCCTAAGAAATACTTCAGCTTACCCATACTGCTTATTTCAAACTTCCCTTGCATAAGTTTGGAGAACTTTTTGCAAAGGTTGTCTTCTGTAGAGCCAAATATGATGTCGTCGACATAGATTTGCACTAGCAGAATCTTACCTTTAACTTCCCTAAGAAATAATGTCTTGTCTATCTTTCCCCTTGTGATCTTATTCTCAAGAAGAAAGCTAGACAACGTCTCATACCAAGCTCGGGGAGCTTGCTTTAAACCATATAGGGCTTTATTTAAGAAATAAACATAGTCAGCAAATTTAGAATTGACAAAATCTGGGGGTTGTGCTACGTATACTTCCTCTTTCAGATTCTCGTTGAGGAATGCTGACTTCACGTCCATTTGCTACGTATACTTCCTCTTTCAGATCATCAAAATTCAAAATTTCATATATGTATAGAATTTGTCCATTGATATATCCATATCCACAAGATTCTACACTATAGCTAATCTCCACTCATTTGAATTGCTACTGATGTTGTCTTTCCTTTTTTTCTTGCTGTCTTTTCTGATAGCTGTAGGTTTGGGGTAGTACTTAGGAGGTCGAGGAGGAGGTGCAAGATTATTTCTATCATATTCTCTATCATAGATCCTCCTCTTAGTCAAAGATTTTTCATTCAACTCGCACTCTTTATGACTGTAGTAATCATCTTTATTTTCATTGAAATCCACTACCATCTTCAAGGTATCTAGAATGAGAGATTTTGAAGTTGGAATCCACACTTCAGCAAATTATTTTTCTTTTCTTTTCGCAGCACCTTGGCTGGGAATAGATCTGCTAGCTGAAGCACCATCACCATATTTCCTTTTCTTCTGTGCTTGTACTTCAAGAAGTGGTTCTTGAGGGAACTCTGGTTGTTCACCGGCCCATACTTGAGAATAACTTTCAGGAGGAAGTTCAAATTGTTCAGGTCCAGGAGAGAAAGTCGGCTTGAAGGCACTTGGGTCAAGATGTGGAGGTCGTGCTTCATTAGGATCAATCTGAAAATCTTGGAAGATTTTGTTGTGTATCAACACAACTGGCTCAAAAGTATATAAGTTTACACCTTTAATCTTGTTTTCCACACTTGTATTTATCTCTTTCAACTGATCACCCCACTGACTTTTCATCTCTTGCACCTTCTTTTCCAGAACTTCTTTAACTTTATCCTCCCCCTTTCTGACTTCTACAGAGAGGGTGTCTATGGCAGTTTCTTTGAACTTTCCAACTTCCTCACAAGTTTTGAAGTTTTGTTCTTCAGTCTTCTTCAGCAATAGAATCTGATTGTTTGCAATAGTAACTGCTTGTTCCATGACCAACACTAGTGATAGTGTGGTCTATAACCTTTCCACCAATGTTCAGTAATCTTTTAAATTTATCTGTATTATGCTGAATTTCAGCAAACCCTCTGTTCATCTCTTTCTCTGGAGCAGATACTTTATTAGTAACTTCTTTGAGAGGCTTATCAAAGTACTCTCTTTGCTTTGTAAGCATAGATTCTATTTTACCCAAAAGGGTATCATCATGAATAATATCAGTCGGAGGAGGTAGATCTAGGGGTGTCCATACTAGGATTTCTTCAATATCAACTGTACTTTTCCCTCTTTGGGAAGAAGTCATAAAGTCTCCTTCCTCTCCAAGAATAGTAGGTATAGATAAATCTAAATTTCTGAATAGAGGTTCTGCAGGTTATGGAATGACTTCTTCCTCAGAGAGCAAATCAACATTCTCTCCCTCAATATGTGCCTGGGGCTGAGAATTCTATGGAGTTTCTGCAGGAGACTTTTCATGAATCTCTTTAGGAACCTGTTCAGGGATGAACAGGGGGTCATCTGATGTTAGACTTTCAATCATCCTGTTTATGTCCTCTGTAGTAGTATCTAGTAGATTATCTTGATCAGAGGGGGAATCAACATTCATACCTGATGGAGGTGCTCTCTGCTCATCATCAGACTGAGCTACACCGTCTTTTTCTACTGTCTCAACATCATCAACAACTTTCTCTGGAATCTGGTATGTAAGAGCATCTGTCTGAACCTCTGTATCTGGTACTTCAGTTTGTTGTACCTCTTCATGCACTGAAGGAGCAGGCTCCCCCTCAGCAACTGCACCAGATGTGCCAACTGCATCAGTAAGAGGGGGAGATGGGGTCTTGTCCTCATCATCTACTAGAATTCTTGGAGCTGGAGGAGCTTGGTCTGGCCTTGGGATTCTGATCTCCCATCTCTGGATAGAGGAAATATATATTTTCTTCAGGTGGTGAATTCTCATACCTTTGGAAATGTCAAAGATTTATGGGTGAGCTTGATTCAAGTACAGAGAAATAATTCTTCCAAAATTTTGTGCTTTCAAGCTTTCTTTAATCTTCTCAAATAATAGGTATCCCCATTGGAATCTCTTTCTACATACCACAGTAGTCATCATATCGAAGAAATATGAAGAAATATATCCAATAGACCCTATTTTGCATAGAAGAACCTTGCCTAGAATGTCGGCCAAAAGTTTTCTTACATCTAACATGTTCTGTTTTTTAACTGTGGTGGTGGACTGAGGAAGACCACAAAAGGAAAATGTTCTAGAGTAATCATTTTCTTCCAAATATTCTTCCTCCTCAACTGATGGAAGTCTAAGGAACTCTGTCAATGAAGATGGCTTGACTTTGATCTTGATGTCTCTGACTGAGCTCTTCAGCAATTTCTCAAACCTCTTGACCTTGACATTTCTGAAAAACTCCTCAACTTCAGGTAACAACACCTTATAGGGATGTTCCAGGATGAAGGTGAGGCCGACAGCTTCCAGAAGTAGCAGAACATTCTTGAAGTCGTCTGAAATTTCCTCTATGCTTGCGCGAACGAATTCACTTCCCAGACCGATCTTGGAAGATGGAGTCATCGATTGCAGAGAATGAGAAATTTCTGATTTGCCGGAGAAGAGGCGGTGGATTTTGCGAGAGAGACGGCTGAACGCTCTAGCGGAACTGAAGAGTTTTCTCGGGAGAGGCTATTCGAATTTGTGGATTTGGATTTTTCTATGGACTTAGCTATTAATATAAAATTGAGAATTTCGAAGAAATAGGAGAAGCGTACCTGGAACGGCGGTTCAAATTCTTCATAAATTTGTCCTGACGAATTGGGCATTTCTTGAGAAAATTGATGCCTCTCGAGAAATCCATAAGTCATTTCTCGAGAAATAGAAGTAATTTTCCGAGAAGTCCAGAAATTTTTCTCGAGAAATATAGAGGCTTTCGAGAAATCCAGAAAATATTTCTCGATAAATATAGAGGCTTTCGAGAAATCCAGCCTGTTTCTCGAGAATTCAATTAGTTCTCGAGAAATGTAAGTACTTTTCTCGAGAAATTAAACTTGTTTTCGATAAATCCACACAAGTTTCTGAGAAACACAAGATCTTTGAATTTGTCCTGACTTCAGATATGATCACTTCAGGATCCCATGTTGAGCATGTCAAGTTCTTTCTTGAAAAAGGAGAACTTGGCCTCGTGCAGCGGCGTCATGAAAATATTTGTCACCTGCTTGTCTGTCAGGACATAGCTGAAGGCTATGCCCTTATTCTCCATATGCTCCCGAATGAATTGGTAGTGTACTTCGATGTGGTTGGTCCGGCTGTGGGAGACTGGATTGTTGGCGATAGCTATTGCGTTGGAAGAGTCGCAATACATCGGAATTTCTCTGAACTTCAAATTATTGTCTTCAAGTTGATTCCTTATCCAAATAAGTTGTGCGCAACAACTACCCGCAGAGATATACTCTGACTCGGTAGTAGATGTTGCCACACAATTTTGCTTCTTACTGCTCCAAGAGATAAGCCGTCTTCCGAGGAATTGACACGTCCCGGAAGTGCCTTTTCTATCGTCCCTGCTTCCTGCAAAGTTAGCATCTGAAAATCCAATTAGCTCGACATCATTACTTCTTGGGTACCATAAGCCAAGATTGGGTGTACCCTTAAGGTATCTTAAGATCCATTTTGCAGCGACGTAATGAGATTCCTTAGAGTTCACCTGATATCTAGCACAGACACATGTTGAAAACATTATATCTAGTCTACTGGCAGTTAGGTAGAGCAAGGATCCAATTATGTTTTTGTATTTGATTTTATCAAAAGGTTTCCCTTTCTCATCCTTGTCCAGAGACACATTTGAATCCATTGGAGTCCTCATAGAGGTTGCGCTGTCCATTCTGAATTTCTTAAGAAGCTCCTTGGTGAACTTCGTCTGAGAGATGAAAATTTCATCTTCAGATTGCTTTACCTAAAGTCCTAATAAATACTTCAGCTCACTCATACTGCTCATTTCAAACTTCCCTTGCATAAGTTTAGAGAACATTTTACAATTGTTGTCTTCTGTAGAGCCAAATATGATGTATTTGACATAGATTTGCACTAGCAGAAACTTGCCATTAACTTTCCTAAGAAATAATATCATTTCTATCTTTCCCCTTGTGAACTTGTTCTCAAGAAGAAAGCTATACATCGTCTCATACCAAGCTCGGGGAGCTTGCTTTAAACCATATAGGGCTTTATTTATGAAATAAACATAGTCAGGGAATTTAAAATTGACAAAATCTGGGGGTTGTGCTACGTATACTTTCTCTTTCAGATTCCCGTTGAGGAATGTTGACTTCACGTCCATTTGGTAGACAGTGAATCCTTTGAGGGCAGCATGCACAAGAAACAACCTGATCGCCTTGAGCTGAGCCACTGGAGCAAAGGTCTGGTCGAAATCGATCCCCTCTTCTTATCTATAACCTTGAGCTACAAGCCTGGCTTTGTTCTACTCCGTTTTCGTCCAGCTTGTTTCTGAATATCCACTTGGTGTCGATCACATTCTGTCTCTTTGGCCTGGGCACTAACTCCCAGACTTTGCATTGTTCAAACTAGTTGAGCTCCTCTTGCATTGCCATTATCCAAGAGTTATCTTTGTTCGCTTTCTCGAACTTCTTCGGTTCAACCTAAGACAGAAAGCTTAGATGCAAAATCTCGTTAGTTGTACCTCTTCTGGTTCTCACACTGTCATCGGGCTCTCCCATGATTAGATCAGCTAGGTGATCTCTCAGGTGTCAGAGCCCTAGATTCCTTTCCCTTCCTTCAGCAAGACCTGCACCATCTTGTACAACCTCTATAAGTTGAGGCAATTCTTCCTCTAGCGGTTCATCATCCACCAAGCCTGGATCGACGATCTTGACTGAGCTTGGAATGTCTTATTTGACAGGTTCATCCAAGCTAAGCTCTTTGAATCTGATACCTGCATCTGCACCAATAACACTAGACGAGCTGCTATGAAGCATGCTAGTCTCATCAAATACAATATTTATAGACTCTTCTACCACTAGTGTTTTCTTATTAAAAATTTTATATGCCTTACTATAGCTACTATATCCTACAAAAATACCCTCAAAACACTTTTCACCAAACTTTGTGCGGTAATACTTCTCATTGTTAAGTACGAAGCATTTGCTTCCAAAGATTCCAAAATAGGACACAACCGATTTTCTGCCCTTCAATAGCTCATAGGGGGTCTTAAGATAGTTTTTGTTGATGAGTGCTCTGTTATGCATGTGACAAGTAGTGTTGACCGCTTCAGCCCAGAAGTACTCCGAAAGTGAAGCGTCATTCAACATGGTTGTGCATGCTTCAATCAAGGTTCTATTACTTCTCTCAGCAACTCCATTTTGCTGTGGAGTGTGCGGGGAGGAAAACTCATGAAAGATACATTGGCTTTCACAGAATTTTTTCATGGCACCAGACTCGAACTCTGTTACGTGGTCACTTCTGATTTTGACCACTGAGCAGTCCAATTCGTTCTGAATTTGTCGGATGAAATTAGTGAAAGAATCGAAGGTGGTTGACTTATGTTTCAGAAAGAACACCCAAGTGAAACACGAGTAGTCATCAACAATCACTAACGTATAGACCTTACCTCTTAAGCTGTAAATAGGCATATGAACGAATAAGTCCATATGAAGCAAGTATAAGCTTCGTGAAGAATCCTTTTCAGCAATACCCTTGAAGGTAGCCCATGTCTGCTTACCCATTTGACAGGAGTGACATGGACTCTCTTTAAGGCACTTAATGTTGGGGGCATCACGTTCTAAGTTGTGAGAAAATAACATGTTTAAGGTTTTGAAATTAATATGTGCTAATCTCTTGTGTCATTGGTCACAAAGAGACGCACTATCTTTTTCAATAAAACAAACTGGGATAGAATTGTCTAGGCAAAGGAAATTCAATCAGAAAATATTTCTGCTCCGAGTGTCTGTTAAGACCGTCTCCAAATTTGCAGACGACTTTATCAAACACTTGTCCTTGCAGAACTCAACGATGTAGCCTTTGTCACATAGTTGACTTATGTTTATGAGATTATGGTGTAATCCTTCAACATAAGCCACGTCTGTGAAGAGACTGCGCCGTTGAAAATCATACCATAACCTTGTATTGTTCCCCTATCTGAGCTTCCAAAGATGATTTTTGGTCCATCTTTGATTGGGGTATAATCACGCAAAAGGCTTCTTGTCCCGATCATGTGCTGAGAGCATCCACTGTCCAAATACCATATTGGAGTTCTATTGGCCTTTGAACATACCTGCAAAAATAGATCATTTTACCTTAGGAACCCAAACGTATTTGGGTCCTTAGTTCCTGATAAGCTGAACATCACTAGGAACATTAACTTTACGAGTGGTCTGTCTTGTATAGCTAACTCGTGGAGTTACAAAATTTGCAGGGTTGTACCAGCAATCTACGCCAAAGTGACCAACTTTGCTGCAACACCAACTGTCAAACCTATTGTACCTTCTTGGGTACTCCTGATTTACCTTTTGAAACTTAGGTCTAGCATCGGCACCGTACTTTGAGGTGGAGGCCTCATGATTGCAACATACACAAGGTTTCTGCATCTTCTTTTCCTTTTGTACAACGGGCTTGGCTTTAGGTGCCTTCTTAATGTTATGACCATGAACATATGAACCATAATTTTTTCAACTGAATTTCTTCGTAAGGTGCTTTGAACATGCTGGCACCAAAGTCACAGGGACGGATCCATCTCTGGTATTTGTTCCTAGGCTCTACATGTGTAGGCCTGGCATGATGTCCATAGGACGACTCAAGGTCAAACTTGTTCGTCGGGAAGATTATTTTCCTGAACGAATGTTGATTCATGGGTGTCTTCCCCTTTTCTTTGGCATTAGCCTTCTTTGCAGCCTTACCCTTTCCACCGACGTGACCAAGTCCACTACCCTTCTTCTGAGAAGAAAACTCATCAATGAGAGGGAGGATAGTCTTTGGCATGAAGTAGCTCTCAACGAGTTTCCTCTCTACCAAGAGCTTTTCCTCAAGCTCATCAAGATAATTCTCTTTAATACTTAACGTCTCAGCAGAGCCCTTGAGTTCCTCTTTCAGGGAGTGGACTTCATCTCTGAGAGGAAGTAATTTTGCAATTTCCTCCTTCAGATTTGTTTCCACTACCTTGAGAGATGCAATCTCTTTTAACTATTTTTTGACTACCTTACGACATTTGTCAAAAGTATTTAAGAGGTTCTCGTGGTGAGCCATCAACTCAGAATCACCTTCCTCTTCAGAAGATTAGCCATCATGACCATTCGAGGACGTTTCAGATTCAGAGAGTATCATGTGCGAGTTTACCTTCCCGCGGTACTCAGAGTCGCCAACTTCCTCATCTTTATGAGCTATGAGTCTGAAGTAGGCTTCTTAGTTCTCAGAGCAAGACTCACTCGAGTCACTGTCACTGAGAGTATTCGACTTCTTGGCGACGAAGCTCTTTTCTTCTTTCTTCTTCCCTTTGAAAGATCTCTTCTCGTCCTTCCTGGAGCTGTCCTTCTTCTTATATGGATACTCCGCAATCATGTGACCTGACTTATTGCAATAATAGCAAACAATGTCAGAGGAAGAAAATTTATTAGGTTTTGATTTATGTTTGTCCTCCTTGTTGTAGTTTTTCTTCGTACGATCACTGTCATTATGTAATCTCCTGGAATCTAAAGAGAAAGACATATTCTTCATTTGTCTTCTCTTGCTCAACAGCTTCTTGAACTGCTTGTAGATTAGGGAGAACTCTCCCTCCGTTAGCTCAGAGCCTGATGTGTTGGGCTCAGAGTCTTCAGGAGTGTCAGGAGCTCGTGTCCTTATGGGTGACACAGCTTTAGATTTCCTTGAACCTTAAGCCTTTAGGGATGTAGACTTCTCTTTGCTTGAAGATCGGTTGGCTTGCTCCTCCTTTCTGGTGTTCATTTGGAGTTCGTAGGAGAGCGATTTGCCGAAAAGATTCTGAGGGTCGATCTCTGGCAACTTGCCGAATTCTCTGATGGCAACAACTTTTGTATCCCAGTCCTTTGTTAACGATCTGAGGAATTTGTCATTCAGTTCACCATGAGTGAATTCACGACCATAGTTTCTGAGGTCGTTGACTATCTTGAAGAACTTCTCAAAACTGTCAGTTATGGAGTCATTGGCACCTTGCTTGAAGGCTTCATACTCCTGGTTCAGCAACGATCTGCGATCATCTCTCACTTCTTCAGTACCTTCCATTAGGACAACAAGACAATCTCACATCTCTTTGGCAGACTTGTAGTGGAATAAGTTCTGGAGCATTGAATCGTCCACTGCACTCGCTATGATATTCTTCGCCTTCTTGTTAAGGGAGACTATGACAATCTCATCCTTAGTAAGATCCATCATCTTCTTTGGAATCACGATCGTTGGATTTATCATTGAAGGTTGTGTAGGTATGTGTGGTCCTTCCACTATTTGAAAAATCCTTGGATCAGCAGCTTCCATGTAGAATCATACTCGTTCTTTCCACATGGGAAAGTTTTTCTTGGTGCAAACCGGTATCTTCTTGAAGGACATGTCTTTGCTTCGATCCATGGTCAATATGCGGAATCTCTGAACGCTAGATCAGGGATCTTGTTCAAGGTTTTAGCCTTTTCGAACAAAACGTCCCTCTGATGCCAACTGAAAGTATCTAGCGTCTACCTAAATCACTTAGAGAGGGTGAATATGTGATGTTTTGTGTCTTTTTGTGGAATAAAAATACCTAAAAATTCAAGCACACAAACACAGAGATTTATAGTGGTTCCCCGTATTGGGTACGTCCACTGTCCCGCCTCGCCTATCTACCACAAAGGGTAAGATTTGGCTACTTCACCTTTCTCAGATTATAACAATCTTACACCTCATAGCAACCCTCCTACACCTCAGAGAACAACCTCTCCTACACCTCGATCCACAACCGGATCTACAAACTCGATCAACAAACCGGATCTACAAACTCGATCCACCAACAGATCTACACTCGGAAGAATAAACTTCCTACAATCTCAGAGACAAAGCTCCTACAAGAGTTTAAATAAATTTTACAAGTACAATAAAAACTTTATACTACCAAATCTTAAAACATCAAGGGTCTTCCTTCTTGAAACTTGAAAAACTTGATGAATAAGGTTGAGGAAGAAAATCGAGAAGGTTGATCTGAAAACTAGGATCTGACCCGATCAAATAGATGTTGAAGAATCTTGAAACTTGGATCTGTCGAATCGTTTCTCTTTTTGAATCGCTGGATCAAGAGATTAGCAACAGAGAAGAACGGCGATGGCGACATGCGACTTCTCCCGAATTTAGAAAGAGGAATTCTGATTACTGAATAATTCTTCTTGTAATTAGGGTTAGAGAATCCGATTGAAAAGAATATATATATATATAGAGCATCTTCAATAGTTATGAGTCATTAAGGAAAGATCCACTAATGGATCAATCATCATTAACTTAGAATAATTTTAAATCCCGTCAGAATATATAGAAGGAAAATCTGCAAGTCCATTTCTCGAGAAGTAGATTTCTCGTGAAATGAAAGTCTTTCTCGAGAAATGACTTGGCTTCTCGAGAAAAGACTTGAAGAAATTTCTGTGAAGAAAATTACTGATTTCTCGAGAATAATATTATTTCTCGAGAAAGTGACTTAGCGCATTTTTAGAGCTGGAGCCAGATTTCTCGAGAAGAAAATGATTTCTCGAGAAATGAATTGCTTTCTCGAGAAATAATATGGCTTCTCGAGAAATTGACTTAGCGCAAAATTCTGTGAACTGAAGATTTGATTTCTCGAGAAAGAATCGATTTCTCGAGAAAAAGACTTAGCTTCTCGAGAAATGATTTCGACTTCTCGAGAACTGCTTTGCATTTCTCGAGAACTAACTTGGCTTCTCGAGAAATCTTCAAGGCATTTCTCGAGAAAAAAACTTAAGAGTATTTTCAGACAATTTCCCGAGAAGTCTTATGGTTTCTCGAGAATAGCTATGCTTTCTCGAGAAATAGACTTAGACTTCTCGAGAAACAGTCTTCAATTTCTTGAGAAATGGACTTAGGACTTTTTTGGAAAAAAAATTATTTTCTTTTTTATTAGAAATCAGCAACCCTTCTTCCATTTCTTTAGTACTTGAAAATGAAGTGCATCCCATTAGAGAGGTTGTACATGAGTCAACACGATGGATCACACAATGAGGGATTACATTGTATGATCCTGTGTTTAGTTACTCATTGTAAACTGACATTGGTCTACACTTAGCAATATTGACCTGCAAGCACTCAACTAAAAGATAGCATCAAATACAAACTTAATTCATCTTAGTTCAAGGGTGACTTCACACAAATCTGGATTATTGTGGATATAATACACAACAATTTTCCACTATTTGTAGAAGTCAGAACCCTGTACATTAAGGTGAATTATATCAAGATAAATAAAGAATTATCAAACAAGCAAAACAAAGTATGTAATGACATAAGAGAATTAATAAGATCATCCAAATTCAAAATTTCATATATGTATAGAATTTGTCCATTGATATATCCATATCCACAAGATTCTACACTATAGCTAATCTCCACTCATTTGAATTGCTGATGATGTTGTCTTTCCTTCTTTTCTTGTTGTCTTTTCTGATAGCTGTAAGGTTTGGGGTAGTACTTAGGAGGTCGAGGAGGAGCAGCAAGATTATTTCTGTCATATTCTCTATTATAGATCCTCCTCTTAGTCAAAAAATTTTCATACAACTCCCACTCTTTATGACTATAGTGATCATCTTTATTTTCATTGAAATCCACTACCAGCTTCAAGGTATATAGAATGAGAGATTTTGAAGTTGGACTCCACACTTCAGTAAATTCTTTTTCTTTTCTTTTGGAAGAACCTTAGCTGGGAATAGATCTGCTAGCTGAAGCACCCTCACCATATTTCCTTTTCTTCTGTGCTTGTACTTCAAGAAGTGGTTCTTGAGGGAACTCTGGTTTTTCAGCAGCCCATACTTGAGAATAACTTTCAGGAGGAAGTTCAAACTGTTCAGATCCAGGAGAGAAAGTAGGCTTAAAGGCACTTGGGTTAAGATGTGGAGGTGGAGCTTCATTAGGATCAATCTGAAAATCTGGGAAGATTTTTTTGTGCATCCACACAGCTGACTCAAAAGTATATAAGTTTACACCTTTAATCTGGTTTTCCACACTTGTATTTATCTCTTTCAACTAATCACCCCACTGACTTTTCATCTCTTGCACCTTCTTTTCTAGAACTTCTTTAACTTTATCCTCCCCCTATCTGACTTCTACAGAGAGGGTGTCTATGACAGTTTCTTTGAACTTTCCAACTTCCTCACAAGTTTTGAAGTTTTGTTCTTCAGTCTTCTTCAGCAATAAAATCTGATTGTTTGTAACAGTAACTACTTGTTTCATGACTCGACCAACACTAGTGATAGTGTGGTCTATAGCCTTTCCACCAATATTCATTAATCTTTTAAATTCATCTGTATTATGCTGAATTTCAGCAAACCCTCTGCTCATCTCTTTCTCTAGAGCAGATACTTTATTAGTAACTTCTTTGAGAGACTTATCAAAGTACTCTTTTTGCTTTGTAAGCATAGATTCTATTTTACCCAAAAGGGTATCATCATGAATAATATCAGCTGAAGGAGATGGAGGAGGTAGAGCTGGGGGTGTCCATACTAGGATTTCTTCAATAACAACTGTACTTCTCCCTCTTTGGGTAGAAGTCATAAAGTCTCCTTCCTGTCCAAGAATAGTAGGTATAGATAAATCTAAATTTCTTAATGGAGGTTCTGCAGGTTCTGTAATGACTTCTTCCTCAAAGAGAAAATCAACATTCTCCCCCTCAATATGTGCCTGGGGCTGAGAATTATCTAGAGTTTCTGTAGGAGACTCTTCATTAATTTCTTCAGGAACCTGTTCAAGAGACTTTTCGGTAGTCTCTTCAGGGGGGATGAACAGGGGGTCATCTGATGTTAGACTTTCAATCATCTTGTTAATGTCCTCTGTAGTAGTATCCAGTAGAGTATCTTGATCAGAGGGGGAATCAACATTAATACCTGAGCCACCACCATGTATGGAGGTGTTCTGCTCATCATCAGACTGAGCTACACTGTCTTTTTCTACTGTCTCAACATCATCAACAACTTTCTATGGAATCTTGTCTGTAAGAGCATCTATCTGAACCTCTGTCTCTAGTACTTCAGTTTGTTGTACCTCTTCATGTACTGAAGGAGCAGGCTCCCACTCAGCAGTTGCACCAAATGTGCCAACTGCTTCAGCAAGAGGAGGAGATGGGGTCCTATCCTCATCATCTACTATAATTCTTGGAGATGGAGGAGCTTGGTCTGGCCTTGGGATTCTGATATCCAATCTCTGGATAGAGGAAATAGATATTTTCTTCAGGTGGTGAATTGTCATACCTTTGGAAATGTCAAAGATTTCTGGGTGAGCTTGATTCAAGTACAGAGAAATAATTCTTCCAAAATTTGGTGCTTTTAAGCTTTCTTTAATCTTCTCAAATAATAGGTATCCCCATTGGAATCTCTTTCTACATCCTACATCAGTCATCATATCGAAGAAATCTGAAGAAATATATCCAATAGACCCTGTTTTGCATAGAAGAACCTTGCCTAAAATGTCTGCCAAAAGTTTACTTTCATCTAACATGTTCTGTCTTTTAACTGAGGTGGTGGACTGAGGAAGACCACAAAAGGAAAATGTTCTAGAGTAATCATCTTCTTCCAAATATTCTTCCTCATCAACTGATGGAAGTCTAAGGAACTCTGTCAATGAAGATGGCTTGACTTTGATCTTGATGTCTCTGACTGAGCTCTTCAGCAATTTCCAAGACCTCTTGACCTTGGCATTTCTGAAAAACTCCTCAACTTAAGGTAAAAATACCTTATAGGGATGTTCCAGGATGAAGGTGAGGCCGGCGGCTTCCAGAAGTAGCAGAACATTCTTGAAGTCGTCTTAAATTTCACCTATGCCTGCGCGAACGAATTCACTGCCCATACCGATCTTGGAAGATGGATCCATCGATTGCAGAGAATGATAAATTTCTTATTTGTCGGAGAAGAGGCGGTGGATTTTGCGAGAGAGACGGTTGAACGCTCTGGCGAAACTTAAGAGTTTTCTCGGGAGAGGCTATTCGAATTTGTGGATTTGGATTTTCTATGGACTTGGCTATTTATATAAAATTGAGAATTTTGAAGAAATTAGAGAAGCGTACCTGGAACGGCGGTTCAAATTTTTCAGAAATTTGTCCTATCGAATTAGGCCATTTCTCGAGAAAATTGATGCCTCTCGAGAAATCCATAAGTCATTTCTCGAGAAATAGAAGTAATTTCCGAGAAGTCCAGAAAACTTTTCTCGAGAAATATATAGTCTTTCGAGAAATCCAGTCTGTTTCCCGAGAAATCAGTTCGTTCTTGAGAAATATAAGTCCTTTTCTCGAGAAATTAAACTTGTTTTCTAGAGATCCACACAAGTTTCCGAGAAACAAAAGATCTTCTTTGAATTTGTCCTTGACTTCAAATATGTTCACTTCAGGATCCCATGTTGAGCATGCCAAGTTCTGTCTTGAAAAAGGAGAACTTGGTCTCGTACAGCGACTTCATGAAAATATCTGCCACCTGCTTGTCCGTCGGGACATAGCTGAGGGTTATGTCTTTATTCTCCACCTGCTCCCGGATGAAATGATAACGTACTTCGATGTGCTTGGTCCAGCTATGGGAGACTGGATTGTTAGCGATAGCTATTGCGCTGGAAGAGTCGCAATACATGAGAATTTCTCTGAACTTCAAATTATAGTCTTCAGGTTGATTTCTTATCCAAAGAAGTGCGCAACAACTACCTGCAGAGATATACTCTTACTCGGCAGTAGATGTTGCCACATAATTTTGTTTCTTACTGCTCCAAGAGATAAGCCGTCTTCCGAGGAATTGGCACATCCCGGAAGTGCTTTTCCTATCGTCCCTGCTTCCTGTAAAGTTAGCATCTGAAAGACCAATTAGCTCGACATCATTACTTCTTGGGTACCATAAGCCAATATTGGGTGTACCCATATGGTATCTTAAGATACGCTATGGAGCAACGTAATGAGATTCCTTAGAGTTTACCTGATATCTAGCGCAGACATATGTTGAAAACATTATATCTGGTTTACTGGCAGTTAGGTAGAGCAAGGATCCAATTATCCTTCTGTATTTTGTTTTATCAAAAGGTTTCCCTTTCTCATCCTTGTCCAGAGAACATTTGAACTCATTGGAGTCCTCATAGAGGTCCATTCCTAATTTCTTAAGAAGCTCCTTGGTGAACTTCGTCTGAGAGATGAAAATTCCATCTTCAGATTGCTTCACCTGAAGTCCTAAGAAATACTTCAGCTTACCCATACTGCTCATTTCAAACTTCCCTTGCATAAGTTTGGAGAACTTTTTGCAAAGGTTGTCTTCTGTAGAGCCAAATATGATGTCGTCGACATAGATTTGCACTAGCAGAATCTTATCTTTAACTTCTCTAAGAAATAATGTCTTGTCTATCTTTCCCCTTGTGATCTTGTTCTCAAGAAGAAAGCTAGACAACGTCTCATACCAAGCTCGGGGAGCTTTCTTTAAACCATATAGGGCTTTATTTAAGAAATAAACATAGTCAGCAAATTTAGAATTGACAAAATCTGGGGGTTGTGCTACGTATACTTCCTCTTTCAGATTCTCGTTGAGGAATGCTGACTTCACGTCCATTTGGTATACAGTGAAGCCTTTTAGGGCAACATATGCTAGAAACAACCTGATCGCCTTGAGCCGAGCCACTGGAGCAAAGGTCTGGTCGAAGTCGATCCCCTCTTCTTGTATATAACCTTGAGCTACAAGCCTAGCTTTGTTCTTGACAATTACTCTGTTTTCGTCCATCTTGTTTCTGAATATCCACTTGGTGTCAATCACATTCTGTCCCTTTGTCCTGGGCACTAGCTCCCAGACTTTGCATTGTTCAAACTAGTTGATCTCCTCTTGCATTATCCAAGAGTCATCTTTGTTCGCTTAGTCGAACTTCTTTGGTTCAACCTGAGAAACAAAGCTTAGATGCAAAATCTCGTTAGATGTACCTCTTCTGGTTCTAACACCGTCGCCGTGCTCTCCAATGATTAGATTAGCCGGGTGATCTCTTAGGTGTCAGAACCCTAGATTCCTTTCCCTTCCTTTGGCAGGACCTGCACCATCTTGTAAAGCCTCTATAGGTTGAGGCAATTCTTCCTCTAGCAGTTCTTCATCCACCAAGCCTGGATCGACGATCTTGACTGAGCTTGTAATGTCTTCTTTGACTGGTTCATCCAAGCTAAGCTCTTTGAACCTGATACCTGCATCTGCACCAATAACACTAGACAAGCTGCTATGAAGCATGCTAGTCTCATCAAATACAACATTTTTAGACTCTTCTACCACTAGTGTTTTCTTATTAAAAATTCTATATGTCTTACTATAGCTACTATATCTTACAAAAATATTCTAAAAACACTTTTCACCAAACTTTGTGTGGTAATGCTTCCCATTGTTAAGTACGAAGCATTTGCTTCCAAAGATTCTAAAATATGACACATTCGGTTTTCTACCCTTCAATAGCTCATATGGGGTCTTACAATAGTTTTTGTTGATGAGTGCTCTGTTTTGCACGTGACAAGTCGTGTTGACCACTTCAACCCAGAAGTACTCCGGAAGTGAAGCGTCATTCAACATGGTTGTGCATGCTTCAATCAAGGTTCTATTACTTCTCTCAGCAACTCCATTTTGCTGTGGAGTGTGCGGGGAGGAAAACTCATGAAAGATACATTGGCTTTCACAGAATTTTGTCATGGCACCAGACTCGAACTCTGTTACGTGGTCACTTCTGATTTTGACCACTGAGCAGTCCAATTCGTTCTGAATTTGTCGGACGAAATTAGTGAAAGAATCGTAGGTGGTTGACTTATGTTTCAGAAAGAACACCCAAGTGAAACACGAGTAGTCATCAACAATCACTAACGTATAGACCTTACCTCCTAAGCTGTGAATAGGCATATGACCGAATAAGTCCATATGAAACAAGTATAAGCTTCGTGAAGAATCCTTTTCAGCAATACCCTTGAAGGTAGCCCATGTCTGCTTACCCATTTGATAAGAGTGACATGGACTCTCTTTAAGACACTTAATGTTGGGGGCATCGCACACTAATTTGTGAGAAAATCGCATGTTTAAGGTTTTGAAATTAATATTTGCTAATCTCTTGTGTTATTGGTCACAAAGACACGCGCTATCTTTTGCAATAAAACAAACTAGGGTAGAATTGTCTAAGAAAAGGAAATTCAAACAGAAAATATTTCTGCTCCGAGTGTCTGTTAAGACCGTCTCAAAATTTGCAGACGACTTAATCAAATACTTTTCCTTGCAGAACTCAACGATGTAGACTTTGTCATATAGTTGACTTATGCTTATGAGATTATGGTGTAATCCTTCAATAGTCACGTCTGTAAAAGAGACTACGCCGTTGGAAATCATACCATAACCTTTTGTTGTTCCTCTATCTGAATCTCCAAAGATGGCTTTTGGTCCGTCTTTGACTGGGGTATAATCACGCAAAAGGCTTCTTGTGCCGGTCATATGCTGAGAGCATCCACTGTCCAAATACAATATTGGAGTTCTATTGGCATTTGGACATATCTGCAAAAACAGATCATTTTACCTTAGGAACCCAAACGTATTTGGGTCTGTGGTTCCTGGTCAGCTGAACACCACTAGGATTATTAACTTTTCGAGTGGTCTGTCTCGCATAGCTAACTCATGGAGTTACAAATTTGCGGGGTTGTACCGACAATCTACGTCAAAGTGACCAACTTTGCCGCAATACCAACAGTCAAACATGTTGTACATTCTTGGGTACTCCTGCTTTACCTTTTGAAACTTAGGTCTAGCAGAGGCACCGTACTTTGAGGTGGAGGCCTCATGATTGCAGCATACACAAGGTTTCTGCATCTCCTTTTTCTTTTGTACAACGGGCTTGGCTTTAGGTGCCTTTTTAATGCTATGACCATGAACATATGGACCATAATTTTTCAACTGAATTTCTTCGTAAGGTGCTTTGAACACGCTGGCACCAAAGTCACGGGGACGAGTCCATCCCTGGTATCTGTTCCTGGGCTCTACATGAGTGGGCCTGGCATGATGTCCATAGGATGACTCAAGGTCAAACTTGTTCGTTCGGAAGATTACTTTCCTAAACGAATATTGACTCATGGGTGCCTTCCCATTTTCTTTTGCGCTAGCCTTCTTGGCAGCCTTACCCTTTCCACCGACGTGGCCAAGACCACTACCCTTCTTCTGAGAAGAAAACTCATCAATGAGAGAGAGGATAGTCTTTGGTATGGAGTAGCTCTCAACGAGTTTCCTCTCTACCAAGAGTTTTTCCTCCAGCTCATCAAGATATTTCTCTTTAAGACTTAACGTCTCAACAGATCCCTTGAGTTCCTCTTTCAAGGAGTGGACTTCATCTCTGAGAGAAAGTAATTTTGAAATTTCCTTCTTCAGTTTTGTTTCCACTGCCATGAGAGAGGCAATCTCCTTTAACTGTTTTTTACTACCTTACAACATTTGTCAAAAGCCTTTAAGAGGTTCTCGTGGTGAGCCATCAACTCAGAATCACCTTCTTCTTCAGAAGATTAGCCATCATGACCATTCAAGGACGTTTCAGATTCAGAGAGTATCATGTGTGAGTTTACCTTCCTTCCGTACTCAGAGTCGCCAACTTTCTCGTCTGTATGAGCCATGAGCCCGAAATAGGCTTCTTCATTCTCAAGGCTAGACTCACTCGAGTCGCTGTCACTGAGAGTCTTCGACTTCTTGGCGACAAAGCTCTTTACTTCTTTCTTCTTCCCTTTGAAAGATCTCTTCTCGTCCTTCCTGGAGTTGTCCTTCTTCTTATATGGACACTCCGCAATCATGTTACTTGACTTATTACAATAGTGGCAAATAATGTCAGAGGAAGAAAATTTATTAGGTTTTGATTTATTCTTGTCCTCCTTGTTGTAACTTTTCTTCGTACGATCACCATCATGATGTGATCTCCTGAAATCTGAAGAGAAAGACTTATTCTTCATTTGTCTCCTTTTGCTCAACAGCTTCTTGAACTGGTTGGATATTAAGGAGAACTCTCCGTCTGATAGCTCGGAGCCTTATGTGCTGGGCTTAGAGTCTTCAGGAGTGTCAGGAGCTCATGTCCTTATGGGTGACACAGCTTTAGACTTCCTTGAACCTTCAACCTTTAGGGTTGTAGACTTCTTTTTGTTTGAAGATCAGTTGGCTTGCTCTTCCTTCTTTTTGGTGTTCATTTGGAGTTCGTAGGAGAGCAATTTGCCGAAAAGATTCTGAGGGTCTGTAACGCCCCAACACTCAAAAGAGGAACGCATAGCGTTCCAAGGCTAATTTGGTACCTGACTAGGTTCACACGGCCTATGACACGGGTGTGTCCAGGTCCGTGTCGTGCTTGGGGACGACGAAATGCATTCGACAATCCTCGGAGTCATGCCAGGTCGGGCACACGGCCTGTGACACGGGCGTGTCAAGGGCCGTGTCCTGCTCGGGATGTTAGCCGGGCTGTGTCGGGTGAGGAACACGGTCTGGATTATAGGCGTGTTCTGGTCGACACGGTCGTGTAAAAAATCGGCATGGGCGTGTCGAGAAACCGTGTCCTGTTCGGGATGTTTTGGTTCCTATGTCGATTGAGGACACGCCCCGCAACACGGGCGTGTGCTGGTTGACACGGGCATGTAAAATGTTGACACGGGCGTGTTTAAGCCCGTGTCCTGGTCGGGATGCTACGGTTTCTTAAGTTGCTTGAGGCACACGGCCTTGGACACGGGCGTGTCACAAGCCGTGTTTGGCCCAGGAAAGTTATTTTCAGGGCAAATTGTGGCTGTTCATTTCCTTCAAATAGGATCCGACGGCTCAGCTTTTCCCCTACTGGTATAAGGCCGGGAATAGGGGTGAAACCCTCATTTCTCTTTAGGTTTTCTCTTTCTAAAGTGGTAGAGAGAGGGGAGAGAAAGGAAGAAGGTGAAGGAGGAATCCGGCCGCCGGTGGAGCTTCGGAGCCCCAAATCGTGAGACGAGTGCAGATCCGTGGAGGCGAGGTCGTTGCGGTACTTTTCATCCGTCTAGATCTCCATGGTTAAGTAAACTCTTGTAAGGCCCTAATGCCAAGTACTTTGTGTATTTGTATGCTCATTCCTACTTTGGGTTTTTAGTGGACATTCATGTTGTGGCCTTGGTTCTTTTCTTTGCAACATTTAAAAATCTTTCGCTAGAATGTTCTCTGTGTAAGACGTTGATTTTGGAAGGATGGTTTCATTTAGTAACCCTTCGGTCTGTCTGTGGTATATGGCGTCGAGCACCGGCCGGACCTACTGCTATATATTATGTGACTGATAGGTGTGTTACAGTTTGGTATCAGACTACCGGTTTCGGTCATGCTTTAATGAATTCGCAGACGGATTCTTTTAAGGGTTGGTGAGCACATGTATGTGTGTCATCGTTATAACATAAAAAAGAACCCATGAATGTCCACTTAAGAATGAAAATACACATGTTTGAGGAACCTGCGTGTTCCTATATTTGCTTTTTGCAATTTTGTTTGGTCTCTTAATGGTGTATTGTATGACTATAGGTGACTAGGAGTGGTGCAGGGCAGTCAGAATGCCCACTTTCTGAGAAATGTAGTGCACCCAGCGACGTGCCTGATACCCCTCCTTCTGTTGAAACCATAAGAAGGGTAGTTGAAGCGTTGTTCACTATGACTAATGCACATCATGGAAGGAATGTGCAACCCTTTTTCCCTGAGGTGGCCTCAATGACGGGTGGTGTGATGGAGTAAATGTCATTTAGAAGACTAGCGGGTTAGCAGTTGAACATGCTTTTAGTGCATGGTATACACTCAATTGAGGAATATTTGCAGGCGTTTCTTATGATAAGTGATACGGCCAAAATGGATCTACGTAATCACGCAAGTGCACATGTCGAATCAAGTAATAAAATGATGAGTTGAGTTATCGTTCCTAGAGGAAGTGCAACGTTAATGCTCGTAATTACTAGCCTTACCCGTTCCTTGAATTCAAGTGGAATACTTTTTTAGTGGATTTATTTGATAATAAAAAAAACTTACACAAATAATGATAAAACTAAACACGATTCTTGGAAAATACTTTTATCAAAGTTGGAGAAATGATCTTTCATGTTGTTTTCCCTTTCCTATTGTGACGAGATTTTTAGTGATCTTTAATGGTTCTCTTCATTACTATCTTGCATCGATTTTTGAGTAGATTTCATCATCTCTCGATATCAGAATTTTGGTTTCCCAATTTCCCCAAGTTATCTCTAACTTAGGTGGAAAGTAAATAACATGACGAAAAAAATAAATGATGCTAACTCAAGAGGAAATCTCTTTCTCTCTTGACACTATATTGGAGTTTATGTCACACTTACGCAACTCCTCACTCGAATCTTGCAGCGCAGTAAAAAGATGGAATTTTGATTTAGAAAACTACGCGACTCCTCTCTCGAATCTCGTCGCGTAGAATAACGGATTCAACCAAAGATTAGCATAACTCCTCTCTCGAATCTTGTCATGCTAATTAGAAGATGAACACTTGCTCAGAAATTTCCACAAATAAAGAACATAAATCTAATAAAGATAGCGATTCAAACAACCATGAAATAAAAATTAAAGTAACATCATCACAACAAGACAAAGTACTCATAACAAACAAGATCCATAAGATTAGTTCATGATATAGGAATGAAATCACACAACAAAGAAGATCTTACTAGACATGCTTAAGGAGTTTTAAATGCTGCAGGAATATGCGTGTAGATCTCGCTTTAGAACCTTCTTCCTTCTCGTCAGTGCGTCCAAACCCTAGTCGTTCCTCTCCTTCTCCTTCTCCAAGATGATGGTTCTAAGATCTTTCTCCTCTCTCCAATTTCGTGTGCTTTAGGTATGAAAATCCTCTGTTAAAAATGAGCAGCCCTTTCCCAATAGATGCCTCCTTTCATATTTGGTTTTTGCGCAAAATTCGAAATTCGAATTTTAAATCCGCCCAGAACTTGTTATAACAACTAAAAACAGATTTCTGTAACAACTGCACAGCCAAAATAAAATTCCAGCAAAGTGCTCGCCCCTCCCATTATTTGTAGAGATCAATATCAAAAGATTATCATGGAAGTAAACAAAAATTTTGTGCATAAAAACAAAAATGCTTAATTGAGCTCTATCACAAAATTTTTTTACTAATTTTAAATTCACTAATTGAACTCTTTGGATTATTCAGCCATACCAATTAACTATCATTGAATATATCTAGAATAGCATATTGATTAAATGAAACAAAAATTAAGATCATTCAAATCATGGTTTAAAGAATTATTCTTCATTCAAATGGTAGGGGTCATAACACCCCCACCTCCACACTTAAATCATTTGCTAGTCCCTAGCAAAGATACATTTCTACCATGAAAATATTTGAAACAGATTTTACTAATAAGCATAAAGACATACAAAAGAAAAGAATTGAACTGTAAATAACTTCCCAGAAATTGGAGTGCTAGCAACTCTGTCCATTTGTTCTTAAAGTGACCTTGGTTTCATAGTGTTTCATTCTCCTTTCCTTACCAAGTGTCATCATTAAAATTACTGTAAAACCTGTGAACAAATAATACTAGACAATTTTCCAAATTAAGCCGCTCAATTGATAAGTAAAACAAAAGTGCAGTGACAAAATCATGTGATATGTTAGTATACGAGTGCAGTCAATATCAAAATAAAACAGACGCACAAAGGTACATATCATAATACTCATTTTTGAATTAGTGGCGAATAAAATACAATATGAAAGTAGTGTAGTAATCATCATGAAACATCAAAACACATATAACTGAAGCACAACATGCATCATTCAATATATCACATCACAAAATAGATCACCACAATATAGTCCAGAGCAAAACATAAAAAAATATAGCGCAGAGCAAAATATAACAAAATATAGCACAAAGCAAAATGTAAACATAACTATGCAAAAGTAAAGTTGGATATGAGATAATCATGCTCGTCCTCCTCTTCACCTTCGTCTTCGTCTTCCTCTTCATTTTTTTATCTTTCTTTTAAATGATATAGCCTCAGAAATTTTCAATTCCTAGATTGCAGGAGCTCTCACTATCCTTGTTTGATACAACTCGTTAGCGCTCGACGTTACCACCGCTCGTTGTCCACCTATTTTGCTGCAAATCTCCAGAAATCCAGTCGCCATCACCTCCACAATTGAAATTTCTTTCGTTGAATGTCTCCAGAAATCGCGAGTTTGCCTTTTTGTTACTCACAGTTGGCCACAATTCGTCGGCACCGACTGATGCGAAATCGCTGCACTCGACGATGCTTTCCAAAGATTCAACCACCGCTTTCGCCGTTCGACACTCACTGCCAGTCACGATTTGCCGACGCCGCCCAATATGAAATCTCTGATGTTTGTTGTCTCCAGTTTCCTCTCTGCACTTCTAACGTGAAATTGCCCTTCTCTAGTAAACCCTAGATAGGAGATTGTGATTTGGGGAAAGGGAAAAGAAATAGGAATTTTATTTGAAACAATTTAATTAAGAGGATTAATGTAATTAATTAAATCTTAATCGGCTTTGGAGAGAAATAATCGCGGATTTAAAAATTGAAAACAAAATTAGTTTAAATTAAACAAAATCCAGACCGCCGTAGCGCTGAATCGCGTGCGCCGGTTCAGTTCAGCGCTAGGAGGCTGCAGCGCCTTTCCATGAAGGAGCAACCAGAAATTTAATTCTCATTACATATGTTTTTGGGTTGTTGTAACAACTGGATTTTGCTTTATAAATCGATTTTCCTTTTATTTTATAACAACCAGAAATTTAATTCCTGTTACATATGTTTTCGGAGTGTTGTAACAACTGCCTTCTGTTTTTGCCAGACTCGGTTTTCCTTCAAATATCAACCCTCCTGAGTGCACCAGTTCAGCCGAACCGACGCTAGACCGCACCCGTGCCTTTTCCATGCGCACAGACAGAAAAATAAAACCTGCTACATATGTTTTTAGGCTATTGCAACAACTGGCTACGGTTTTAACAAATTCCAATTCCTTTAAAATTGTGGCCGAATTTTCTTCTCTTCCAGCTTTTCCACTTCTCCTGATAGATGATCATTGTCTACTAGTGTCATGCGGTTCCGCTTCCTCCAACATTTTTACTTTAGTAACAAAAGCCAACGAAATTTATTTATGTAAATTAAAAAAAGCACACACATATATATATAAAAATTATAAGATACGATGGGTTGCCTCCCACCAAGCGTCTCATTTAAAACGTCTCGGCAAGACGTTTCTATTCGTCACCCGTCATTGCAAATTCATGACCGTCGACTCCCGACGATCAATATCTATATGATATTCCTTCAGCCTTTGGCCATTCACCTTGAATTCGGAGCCATCCTTCTCATTGCAAATCGTGATTACCCCATACGAGTGCACCTTCTTCACTATAAATGGTCCCTACCATCTCGATTTTAGTTTTCCTGGTAATTAATACCAATTGCCCGGTCTTGAACTCTTTCACCGTTAATCTTGCGTCGTGCCATTTTTTTGTTCGCTCTTTATAAAGTTTGGCGCTCTCGTATGCGTTTGACCGAATTTCTTCCAATTCATTTATTTGTAGTAGCCTTTTATTGCCTGCCTCTTAGAAGTCAAAATTTAATTTCTTTATTGCCCAATATGCCTTATGTTCCCACTCCACCGGAAGGTGACACGCTTTCCAATAGATCATTTTATATGATGTTAATCTTATCGGGGTTTTAAACGCCGTTCTATCAGCCCATAATGCATCACTTAGCTTTTGTGACTGATCCTTGCGTGTTGCATTCACTATTTTCTCTAAGATGGTCTTGATCTCACGATTTGACACCTCGGCTAAGCCATTGGTTTGTGGATGGTAGGCAATGACTACTTTATGTGTTACACCATATTTCTTTAGTAGAGTTCTAAATTGTAAATTACAAAAGTGCGCCCCTCCATCACTAATTATTGCCCTAGGTGTACCAAATCTAGTGAAGATGTTAGACCTTTGAAATTTTAACACCACTTTGGCATTATTTCTCTGGGTGGCTATCGCCTCTACCCACTTCGACACATAGTCTACGGCTAGAAAAATATAAAACTTTCCATCGGAGTTGACAAAAGGGCCCATGAAATCAATCCCCCATACATCAAAGACTTCTACTTCAAGGATGTCATTCATGGGCATGCTTGCTGCCCGCTGAAGATTTCCAACACGTTGACAACGGTCGCACTGTCCTACAAAGTGATGAGAATCCTTGAATAAGGTTGGCCAATAGAATCCTGACTCTAAAACCTTCATCGATGTCCGGTCTCCCTTATAGTGTCCTCCATAAGGTGATGCATGGCACCTTTCTAGAATACTATGAACTTTAATCTCGGGCACACACCTACGAATAATTTGATCAACGCAAATTTTAAATAGATACGGTTCATCCCATAGGTAAAACTTCACCTGATGAAGGAATCGCTTCCTTTGTTGGTAGCTAAAATCCGGTGGAAAAACCTTGCTAACTATATAGTTAACAAAATCAGCATACCATGGGATGCTCCCTTTTGTGACTACAAGTAAACTCTCATCTGGGAAGCTTTCCTTAATCTCAATGTGTACGTCTTTCTCACACCAATTCTCTAATCTCGATAAGTGGTCGGCAATCGGGTTTTCTGCTCCCTTACGATCATTTATCTCAAAATCAAACTCTTGGAGGAGTAGAACTCATCTAATAAGCCTAGGTTTAGCATCCTTTTTCTCCACTAGATATCGGATTGTCGCGTGGTCCATGTAAACTATGACTGTAGAACTAATCAGATAAGTCGAAAGCAAAAACCACTGTTAGGAGTTCCTTTTCTATAGTTGTATAGTTCACTTGGGCGTTGATAAGAGTCTTACTAGCATAATGAATGGTGTGGAAGACTTTGTTGTGCATTTGCCCCAACACGGCCCCCACCGCATAGTTGCTCGCATCGCATATGAGAACGAAGGGTAGTGAGAAATCGGGTGCCTTGACAATGGGTGTCGAGATTAATTTTTCCTTTAACGTTTGAAACGCTTCTAAGCACTCATCGTTGAAAATTAAAGGTGTATCTTTATCGAGTAAATTGCATAAGGGCTTTGTGATTTTTGAAAAATCTCTAATGAACCGCCTATAGAATCCGGCATGGCCTAGGAAACTACGAATGACCTTGACATTCGTTGACGTAGAAAGTTTCAATCACTTCAATCTTTGCTCGATCCACTTCTAGCCCTTGACATGATACCTTATGTCCTAATGCAATGCCCTCACGTACCATAAAATGGCACTTTTCCCAGTTTAGTACTAAGTTAGTCTCAACACAACGGACCAATACCCTCCCCAGACATGCCAAACATGCATCGAACGATTTACTGAAGATGGAAAAATCGTCCATGAATACCTCGATTCCATACTCTGCTGGATCAATGCCTCGAGCGATGAGATCGGCAAGTATTCCCAAAATACAACGCTGAAATGTGGCGGAACCGTTGCATAATCCAAATGGTAGTCTCCTAAACGCAAATGTACCAAAGGAGCATGTAAATGTTGTTTTCTCTTGATCTTCTAGTGCAACCATAAGTTGGTTGTATCCCGAATATACGTCCAAGAAACAAAAATACTGGCCACCTACTAATCTATCTAAGACTTAGTCAAGGAATGGTAATGGAAAATGATCTTTTCTAGTCACCTTGTTCAATTTTCGATAATCAATACATATTCTCCATCCCGTGACAGTCCTAGTAGGTATAAGTTCATTATTTTCATTCTTAACCAGCGTTACCCCTCCCTTCTTTGGTACGCAATGCACCGGGCTTACCCACTTGCTATCTGAAATAGGATAAATAATGTTTGCGTCCAGCCACTTAATGATTTCCTTCATCACCACCTCCTTCATTGGAGGACTAAGCCTTCGTTGATGTTTGATGGATCCTTTCTCTCCATCTTCTAATAGAATTTTTTGCATACAGATGGATGGGCTAATCCCCTTGATGTCGACAAGAGTCCAACCAATCGCTTCCTTAAACTCCCTTAGTAACTCAATTAATTTTAACTCTTCTTCCATTCTTAATGATGCATTGATTATGACCGGAAGAGTGTTATCTTCCTCTAGAAATACATACTTAAGGTGTTCAGGTAGTGTTTTTAGTTCCAATTTAGGTGGTTCAATGATAGAAGGTTTCATAATTCTTGGTTCGCTTGACCTAGTTATCACTTCAAAACTCTTATATGGTGGCAACCTTTCACATGAATTGAGCATGTGAATAACTTCTTCCATTACTTATCTTCTTCACCCTCGTCGTTAACTAAGATTTCTAACAATCTATGTTCAAAATCTTCTTCCTCATGTGTCAACCTAGAGGACACCTCAACTTCTTTAATTGAATAGCATTCTTCTTTATCTTCGGGGAATTTCATGTACTTAAGGATATTGAAGGTTACCTCCTCTTCGTTAACTCTTATTATTAGCTCACCCTTTTGTATATCTATAAGGGTACGTCCTGTGGCTAAAAATGGTCTTCCTAGAATAATAGGAACTTCCTTATCCTCATCCATATCTAGCACCACAAAATCGGCTTTTAAGATGAATTTATCCACCTTAACCAATACATCCTTAACAATTCCCTTAGGAAAAGCTAAAGACATATCGGCCAACTGTAGAGTAAGAGATATTGATGTAATCTCTCCCAAGCCTAATTTTGTGTAAATAGATAATGACATCAGATTGATGCTAGCTCCCAAGTCACACAATGCTCTCCCTGAAAACATCATTCCTATCAAACATGGTATTGTAAAACTACCTGGATCTTTTAATTTTTGAGATAGTTTCTTTTGTAATATTGCACTACATTCTTCATTTAGGGCGACTATCTCCCTCTCAACGAATTTCCTCTTCTTGGATAAGATGACTTTCATAAACTTGACATAACTAGGCATCTGTTCAAGAGCCTCGGCAAACGAAATATTTATAGTTAATTTCTTAAAGATTTTCATAAACTTTTGGAATTTTTTATCGAGCTTTGTCTTCTCTAGTTTAGATGGGAAAGGAGGTGGAGGATAGATGATTTCTTTCTTTTTATTATTTAGTGGTTGGACTTCAACTACCTCCGGTTCCTTAACTTCTACGGGCTCTTCTTCTTGCGACCCCCTTGGTCCATTTTCTTGTTCCTTCCTCTCGTCATCTCTAGATTTTTCTAACAGCCCATCTCCACTTAGAATCTCTACCCCACTCCTTAGAGCGATTGCATTATAATGATTATGAGGTTCCTCTCTTGTTGGATTAGACATAATATCTGATGGTAATGATCCAATCGGCCTTTTGCTTAACGTGGTTGCTAGTTTCCCCAATGTGGTCTCTAAAGATCTTAAAGATGACTCAATCCCTCCAATTCTAGATTCATTCTTTTGGAACATCCCCACAATTACTTCGTCAGTTAACTTCCTAGGATTGTTTTGATGGTTTTGAGGATTCCCTTGGGTTGGATTCCGATTTTGATGAAATCCCAGCGATTGGTTCACTCCTTGATTATTTCTCCAAGAAAAATTAGGTTGATGTCACCACTTGGGGTGATAATGATTAGCAAATACCGGTGGAATTTGCCTTTGTTGTCCTCTTATAAAGTTTGCTTCCTCCGTTAATAGATTTAATTGTTCAACCGTTAGTGATGTATTAGGCGCAGGGTTAGATAATGAGTCTAGCCTCTTGTTAATCAAGTTGAATTGTGATACCATTTCGGCGGCTAAGGATGTGATTTGATCTACATGGTGCACCCCTACTGGATTACTTGTTGCTTGTCTTTCATATGCTTGGTAATTATTAGACGTTAAATCTTCTAAAATGACGTACGCATTTTCCGGATATTTTTTCATTAGGGAACCTCCCGCGGCTCCATCTACTATAATCATGGTTGCGGTTTGCAACCCGTTGTAAAACGTGGATACTTGCTGGTATTGTGCCAACCCATGGTGTGGACATTTTCTTAACAGCTCCTTAAAATGCTCACATGCGTCATAAAGAGTTTCCCCACAATGTTGCATAAATGTAGAGATATCCCTGATCAACTTAGCAGTCTTAGAAGGTGGAAAATACTTATTTAAAAATTTATCTTCTAATTGGGCCCATGTGGTGATAGCATCATCGGGTAAAGAGTCCAACCAATCCTTCGCTCGACCTTCTAAGGAAAAAGGAAATGCTCTTAATTGAATTGCGTCTGCGGACACACCAATTGCCTTAAACATGTCGCATATTGTTAAGAAGGTTTTTAAATGAGAGTTTGCATCTTGATGGCTAAGACCACCAAATTTGTTTAGTTGAACTTGTTGCATAATGAAAGGGTCCATCTTGAAATTATTGGCTTATATAGACGGTCGGGCTATACTCGTGTGCAAACCTCCCCTAAAAGGTGTGTTGTAATCCCTACATGTCATTCGGGGTGGCACGTGTTGATTATTTGGATTAGCTTGCCCGTTATGGTTCACGTGAACCTCTATGTCATCGATAACTTATTCGTTATTATCCATCTCAAGATGAATAATGTTTTTCGTTCTAAGGTTTCTTCGATTTTGTCTACAGATGCGCTCTATTTCTAAGTTTAGTGGCAATAATTCCTTGTTTCTATACCTTGACATACACCACAAAGCTTCGAAATAAGTGTTAAAACAATAAAACAATTAAAAACAAAATACTTGATCTCCAACTACTAAAGTTTAACTAATATTATGAGAAATAAAACACTAAACCAGTTGCGCTTCCCCGGCCACGGCGCCAAAAACTTGATACGGCCAAAATGGATCTACGTAATCACGCAAGTGCACGTGTCAAATCAAGTAATAAAATAATGAGTTGAGTTATCGTTCCTAGAGAAAGTGCAATGTTAGTGCTCGTAATTACTAGCCTTACACGTTCCTTGAATCCAAGTGGGATACTTTTTTTAGTGGATTTATTTGATAATAAAAAAACTTAAACAAATAATGATAAAACTAAACACGATTTTTGGAAAATACTTTTATCAAAGTTGGAGAAATGATCTTGCATTTTGTTTTCCCTTGACTATTGTGACGAGATTTCTAATGATCTTTAATGGTTCTCTTTATTACTATCTTGCATCGATTTTAGAGTAGATTTCATCATCTCTCGATCTCAGAATTTCGTTTACCCAATTTCCCCTAGTTATCTCTAACTTAGGTGGAAAGTAAATAACGCAAAAATCAATGATGCTAACTCAAGAGGAAATCTCTTTCTCTCTTGACGCTATATTGGAGTTTATGCCACACTTACATCACTCCTCTCTCGAATCTTGCAGCGCAGTAAAAAGATGGAATTTTGATTTAGAAAACTACGCGACTCCTCTCTCGAATCTCGCCGCATAGAATAACGGATTCAACCCTAGATTAACATAACTCCTCTCTCGAATCTCTCCATGCTAATTAGAAGATGAAAGCTTGCTCAAAAATTTTCACAAATAAAGAACATAAACCCAATAAAGATAGCGATTCAAACAACCATAAAATAAAAATTAAAGTAACATCATCACAACAAGGCAAAGTACTCACATCATACAAGATCCATAAGATTAGTTCATGATAGAGGAATGAAACCACACAACAAAAAAGATCTTATTAGACATGCTTAAGGAGTTTTAAATGCTGCAGGAATATGCGTGTAGATCTCGCTTTAGACCCTTCTTCCTTCTCGCCGGTGCGTCCAAACTCTAGTCGTTCCTCTCCTTCTCCTTCTCCAAGATGATGGTTCTAAGATCTCTCTCCTCTCTCCAATTTCGTGTCCTTTAGGTATGAAAATCCCATGTTAAAAACGAGCAGCCCTTTCCCAATAGATGTCTCCTTCCATATTTGGTTTTGGCGCAAAATTCGAAATTCAAATTTTAAATTTGCCCAGAACTTGTTATAACAACTGAAAACAGGTTTCTGTAACAACTGCACAGCCAAAATATAATTCCAGCACTTGCTTCTCCTGTTCGATTTCCACGCCATTTCTAATAAGAAAAACATAGGCAAAATAGGTTAATCAAGCATGAATAAAATAAATATTAATTTATGAACATTTATACTAATTTAATTCAATTCTTCTCATTTATCATAACTATTATGTAAAAATAGGGGACTAGATAACTTCATTTGAGTAGTTGTCACACCTCCACACTTGAACTTTAGCTAGCCCCTAGCAAAGATAATTCATATCAATGGATTGTATGAAGAACTACTATCAAGATGCAAATTCAAATGATCCTTCTTGTAAAATAACTTTATCAAGACTTACTCAAAAAATTTCATTTTACTTAACTGATAGGCTTAGAAATCAATAAGAGCTCAAAATTCACAAATTCATTAGTTAGATAGAAGATAAAGCTCAAATAAGTATCTTAGTGTGGTGCGTGCTTTTCTTTAAAAGTAATTTACTCTCATGCAATTTCCTCATCGATCCTCCGCAATTATTGAAAAGGATAAGAATAAGCTAAGTCCATGATTTAACCTCCACAAGAGTTAGTAGTTCAATTGAAAATAGGCTAGACTTTAGCTTGATTAGGAATTATGGATAAATTTTGATAGCGGAAATTCATTCCCTAGTTAGTAATCTTCGTAATTCACCATATTATGGGGTTTATCAACATATACCTTTTTATTTAATATATTGAATTCATAGTAGGGATCATTCCATGTACAAGCGCACATACCCGGGCCTTTTGTGTGTTAGCTTAGGACTGGTGGTGTTAGACTTTGTATCGATCTTTGATTTTTCCGGCGAGAGCACTGTTCGATATGGGAGCTTCACATCCCTTTTGTCCGAAGAGTTTGTATCGCGCATCGGAGTACCTTCTTCGATGGCAAGGGACAAATTGGATGTGCTGCGGCCTACAGGTGCTCTATGCGCGCGGATAGAGTTTTTTGCGTAAAGGTAAGGTTTAGGAGTCACGTTATGACTTGCGAGCGTCGCTACTGCCGATAGTAGTGTTCGATGTGATTTTTGGAATGGACTGGCTATCGGAGCAGCGTGCGTACATCGATTGCAACCGTAAGGTGGTCAGATTGGGAATGGATACAGATCGTGAGACGACATTCTCAGGCATGAAGGGGTCGATCAAGACGTTAATGTCTGCTCTCTATGTGGTTAAGGCGGTTCGGTGTGGTGCCAAACCTTTGTCACGCTCTCCGTATCGGTTAGCGCCTAAGGAGAGGACGAAATGAAAGTACAGCTTCAAGAGCTGTTGGAGCAAGGTTATGCGTGTCCAAGTTCGTCGCCTTGGAGCGTGCCGGTCCTCTTGGTTAAGAAGAAGGACGGAAGCGTACACCTATGCACTTATTACCGGGAGTTGTATAAGCTAACGGAGAAGCATAAGTATCCGACCCCAAGGATTGATGATATATTCGACCAGGTGGTAGGGGTTGACTGTGTACTCAAGTTGGATCTAAAATCCGGATACTATCAACTGCGGTTAAGGGAAAGTGTCATCCCCAAGACGGCTTTCAGCACACGGTATGGGCATTATGAGTTCACTGTCATGCAGTTTGGGTTGACGAATGTGCCATCTGTATTTATGGGTTTGATGAACAGAACGTTTAGAGAACTTTTGGGCCAGTTCGTGATAGTATTTATCGACGATATACTGGTGTACTCGCAGTGCGAGGAGAATCATTTCAAGCATCTGCATATGGTGTTGGAGACATTGAGGAAGAACCAACTGTACGCCAAGTTCTCCAAACGTAAGTTTTGGTTGCCCTCGGTAGCGTTCCTTAGTCTTATAGTTAGTGGAGAAGGGATTGCGGTAGCTCTGGCAAAGGTAGTTGCTACATGGGAGTGGCCTGTATTGTCTGCGATGGCGGAAGTCCAGAGTTTTCTGGGGCTTGCCGGCTATTATAGGCGCTTCGTGGAGAACTTCTCACGGATAGCATCACCCCCTCACTACTTTGACAAGGAAGGATCAGAAGTTTGTTTGGACGCCTGAGTGTGCACAAGCTTTCGATGAACTAAAGTGTGGTTTACTACGACACCTGTCTTAAGTTTGCCTTGTGGTTCTACAGGCTTTGAGTTTTACAGTGATGCTTCAGGCAGCGACTTAGGTTGTGTGCTGCTAAAGCATGGGAGTGTCATAGCCTATGGCTTGCGCCAGCTGAAGCTTTACGAGATAAATTATCCGGCTCATCACTTAGAGTTAGCGGCTCTGATATTTGCTCTGAAATTTTGGAGGCAGTACGTGTACGGTGTGAAGGTCGACATTTATACCGATCGTACGAGTCTGAAGTATATTTTGGAGAAAAAGGATTTAATCATGCGACAACGGAGGTGGTTGAAGTTCCTGGGAGACTACACCTTCAAGATACATTAAGTGCCTGGGAAAGGCAATGCGGTTGGAGATCTCCCGCGCAGGCCAACTGGTTGTCGATACATGATAAGCGTGTGATTCATGATTTTAAGGCATTGGAGATCTCTTGTGTTGACAAGCAGACTAGTGCTGAAGCACAACTGAACTGGACAGAGGTGCAATATGACCTTGCTGATAGGATTCGGCAAGCTCTGGATGGGGATAACAGCATGAAGCAGTTTATGGATGAGGCTCTGGATAGGTCAAATTCCCAATTTAATGTTAAGGATGGACTGTTATGGAAGGACAGTCATCTGTGCGTCCCAGGTGTGGGTAAACTACGGGAGGAATTGATGTACGAGGCTCATCATACTAATTACTCGATTCATCCGTGGAGCACAAAGATGTATAGAGATATGAAAAAGTTGTTCTGGTGGCCAGGACTTAAAAAGTACATAGCACTTTATGTGGCGAGTGTCAAACATGCGCCTTGGTGAGGGCGGAGTGCCAGAAGCCCGGAGGTTTCTTGAAGTCCTTACCTATCCCGGAGTGGAAGTTCGACGATATTTAAATGGATTTTGTGCATGGGTTGCCATGGTCGCAAAAGGGAAACGACGTCATCTGGGTGATCATAGATAGATTGACAAAAGTGTCGCACTTCATTCCGAATAGGAAGGATGATTTGGTAAATAAGATAGCAAAACTTTATGTAGATAACATTGTTCGACTGCACGGTATGCCCTGCAGCATCGTGAGTGATCGAGATAGGTGCTTCACGTCCAATGACTGGAGGTTAGTGCATCAAATGTAGGGAACCAAGCTGAGTTTCAGCACGGCCTTTCATCCGCAGACGGATGGTCAGACCGATAGGGTCAACAGGACGATGGAGGACATGCTTTGCATGTGCTTCTTGGATTTCGAAAAGTGGTGAGAAGATCACCTGTACTTGGTGGAGTTTGCTTATAACAATAGCTACCAAACAAGTATTCTAATGGCGCCCTTCGAGGCCCTATATGATAGAAAATGTCGCACATCGTTATCATGGTTGGAAACGGGTGAGTCGAAGCTGTACAAATGACAAGAGGTGGAAGACGCCACTTTGTTGGTACGATCTATACGAGAACGGTTGATGATCGCTCAGGACAGGAATACTATAATGCAAAGCATCGGAACGTTGAGTTTGCTATTGGCGACTGGGTATATTTGAAGATTAAGCCGTTCAAGGGTGTTTCGCGGGTACGACGCTTGAAGAAGCTAAGCCCGAGGTACCTTGGACCGTTTGAGATTCTAGAGCGAATTGGTGAAGCAGCTTATCGACTGAAGCTATCGGTGGAATTGAGTGGTCTACACAACGTATTCCATATATCAGTGTTGCGGAAGGCGGTGCAAGAGTCGTCACAAGTTGTTGCGATCGATCAAGTACCTGTGGATAATGGGTTGACGACGAAGGTCAAGCCCATTCGCAGTGAGGATTTTGAAGTCAAGAGACTTCGTAACAAGGACATCAGGATGGTCAAAGTCTGAAAGGACAACTGCGGTCGTGAGGAGCTTTCGTGGGAGCGAGAGCAGACCATGCTTGAGGAGTTTCCCGAGTTATTTCACTCAGGTACCATTTAATTTTGTGTATCTCTTCCATTCTATAATTTCAGGACGAAATTCTTTTAAGAGGGAGAGAATCTTAACGCCCCAAAACTCAAAAGAGGAACGGATAGCGTTCTATGGTCAATTTGGTGCCTGATTAGGTTCGCATGTCCTGTGACACGGGCGTGTCCAGGGCCGTGTCGTGCTTGAGGTCGACGAAATGCAGTCGACGATCCTCGGAGTCATACCAGGTCGGGAGAACGGCATGTGACACGGGTGTGTCAAGGTCTGTGTACTGCTCGGGATGTTAGTCGGGCTGTGTCGGGTGAGGAACACGGTCTGGATTATAGGCGTGTTCTGGTCGACACGAGCGTGCCAAAAATCGGCACGGGCGTGTCGAGAAACCGTGTCCTGTTCAGGATGTTTCGGTTCCTGTTTCGATTGAGGAACACGCCCCGCAACACGGGCGTGTGCTGGTTGACACGGGCGTGTCAAATGTTGACACGGGCGTGTCAAATGTTGACACGGGCGTGTCTAAGCCCGTGTCCTGGTCGGGACGTGATGGTTTCTTAAGGTTCTTGAGGCACACGGCCTTGGACACGAGCATATCACAAGCCGTGTTCGGCCCAGGAAAGTTATTTTCAGGGCGAATCGTGGCCGTTCATTTCCTTAAAATAGGATCTGACGGCTAAGCTTTTCCCCTGCTGGTATAAGGCCGGGAATAGGGGTGAAACCCTCATTTCTCTTTAGGTTTTCTCTTTCTAAAGTGGTAGAGAGGGGAGAGCAAGGAAGAAGGTGAAGGAGGAATCCGGCCGCCAGTGGAGCTTCGGAGCCCCAAATCGCGAGCCGAGTCCACATCCGTGGAGGCGAGGTCATTGCGGTGCTCTTCATCCGTCTAGATCTCCATGGCGCCAAAGCGACCGCTAGGGTAACAATTCTCTTCTTGGACATGTGAAGTCATCTTCCTTTTTGCATAGGAAACTCCCTCCCGCGAGTGAGCGGTGAGTGCGAGGAATTCCTTTGGGTGGACATGAATAGTCTCCGTTGTTTTGCATATAGAGTCCGGAATCAAAGTACGGATATAGGCATGGTGTATGAAGCCTACCCTGACAAGTTGGTCTGGATCGATGATGTTTTAATTATGCTTGTAGTGCCGGAGAAGACTCCGTGTCGTTTGCTTTTCGGGTTTTCTACGTGGTAGATTGCAATAGGGAGCCTTGGGGACTAACCCCAATGTGCACCCGGAAAACTGGGCAGAAGCGCATTGCTATCATCTTGGTAGCCTGGGAGCCAACCGTGTACATAACCAGGTTATGTAATATTGTTTGATCAATTTGGGACTCGGGGAAGCTTGACCCGCGCCTATAGCTTAAATTGACGTGGCGGTGTGAGCAACGGGTTAGGTGGAATCGTACCCGCTCTATGTGGTTCGGTTAAAGAGACCTAAGGTACGTGACACTTACCGATGGCATAGATGGAGAGTCTTAGGCTTCAGCCTAAAGAGACCTTTATCTCACAATGTTGGCGTCCTAGGGGCGGTGGTGGACCAAGTTCACCAAGAATGTGTCATGAGAGCATGGGGTGTGTGGTCGTGTGTGCCTACGCCTGTGGAGAAGTATGCATAAATTGTACTTTCGCTATCTTGCTTGGTTATACTAATAAAATGCAGGGAAAGAGCACCGCCGCCTCGAGTAAGGGGTGGGGTCGTTATAATTCGGTCAGCTTTAGCTGACCGTTGCTTTTGTTTGCCACTATTGCGGTGGAATGTTGTTTGCAGGTGCTGCGGAGCCTAGTGGCATGTAGCGGGCTAAAGCCCTTGTTGCTGAGCCGGCCCTTGAAGGCCAAAGCGAATGTTTACTGTATTACTGTTCATGTGTGGCCGGTCTGCGTGTCGAAGTTTGTAAATCATGTAATGGTTAAGTAAACTCTTGTAAGGCCCTAAGACCAAGTACTTTGTGTATTTGTACGTTCATTCCTACTTTTAGTTTTTAGTGGACATTCATGTTGTGGCTTTGGTTTTTTTCTTTGCTAAATTTAAAAAGCTTCCACTAGAATGTTCTCTGTGTATGACGTTGTTTTTCGAAGTATGGTTTCATTTAGTAACTCTTCGGTCTGTCTATGGTATATGGCGTCGGGCCCCGGCCGGACCTACTGTTATATGCTATGTGACTGATGGGGGTGTTACAGGGTCGATCTCTGTCAACTTCCCGAATTCTCTGATGGCAGCAACTTTTGTATCCTAGTCCTTTGTTAAGGATCTGAGGAATTTGTCGTTCAGTTCACCATGAGTGAATTCACGGCCATAGTTCCTGAGGACGTTGACTATCATGAAGAACTTCTCAAAACTGTTAGTTATGCAACCATTGGCACCTTGCTTGAAGGATTCATACTCCTGGTTCAACAACGATCTGTGATCGTCTCTCACTTCTTTGGTACCTTCCATTAGGACAACAAGACAATCCCACATCTCTTTGTCAGACTTGTAGTGGAATAAGTTCTGGAGCATTGAATCGTCTACTCCACTCGCTATGAAATTCTTCTCCTTCTTTTCAAGGGAGACTATGGCAATCCCATCCTTAGTAAGATCCATCATCTTCTTTGGAATCACGATCGCTGGATTTATCGTTGAAGGTTGTGTAGGTATGTGTGGTACTTCTTGATGTAGGCCCACACTTTCGAACGTTTTGGTGGTCGACGAAACAAACGCGACACTCTCGAATAACTCTCACGTCATCCTCAAGCATTTAACGTAGCAGCGGTTTAATTAATATTATTACTAAACTACAATAATGGGGGGTCGCAAAGCCCCTTAAGATAATACCAAGTCGATAGGTCAAGGTCCTCTCAAGCGAAAAGAACTCACACGGTTCGGTCGAGCGAGTTGAACCAAAAGAGAAACCACCAAAAAACAAAAGATTCGGGCAAGGGTGGTTCTCTCCCAACAAAATACGAACAGAGGGTTGCCACGCCTCACAAACTTAAACGAAAACAAAGTAAACAAGACAATAACTAAAATAAATTTAACCACGAAAAATCAAGCGTTTCACAGCCGCGCTATTTGCCAATGCCACAGGAATTATCTAAAGAAGAGAAACTCATAAAGGTGGAAATTTTCGTTACCCCAACCAGATTTCTGGTTCTCTCGACTAGAATCGTTCCTTAACGGAACCCCCAGAGATATGCCGGAGGGAGAGAAATTCGTCACCTTCTTCTTGTCACGCTGTATTTGGAAAGTCCCGGCGAAATCTTCTAAATATGGAAACAAATATCTCCAAATAAGGCAGGAGAGAGAAAAGGTGGTGGATTGAGAAATAATTAAGGAAAAAAATATTTCTATTATGGTAGGCTAAGGACTTTTATGGTACGGGGATATTTGGTTTTAGGAAAGAGATTATGGTGCTTAGTAAAAAGGGTTTGATGAGGAGGAGGATGGTGGAGGTCGGCTTGGGAGGGTGGTGGAGAGTGGACCGAGGGGAGGAGAGGAGGAGGGTGGTGGCTCGGGTTAGGAGGGAGGGGTTGCTCGACTTTAGAGGGAGATAGAGGGGAAGAGGAAGAAGAAATGGTCGGCGGCCAACACAAGAAGAAGAGGGGAGGAGGAGAGGAGAATTCGGCCAAGAGAGAGAGGAGAGAAGGAGGAAGCTTCAAGAGAGGCTTGGTTTTCAATTTTCATTCATTCACTAATCAAAACAAAGAAGATACATGCCTATTTATAGGCTACACGACTCCATCTCCACCATACAAATTGAAAACACTCATGTGGCTAATTGCACTCATCATGACATGAAATAAAACTATAGTTTGCACATGAAATAAAATAACGAGGATGGTTATAGGTCTCCATCTTACATGAAATTAAGACATGAAGTAAAATGATAATTTCGAAAAACAAATAATAAAATATATTATTACTCAATAATAATTTATTAATATATATTATTAATAAATTATAATTGGGTTTGCGCTCCGAACGGCTATTGTGGCGACGCTTCCAAGGGTTGTCCGTAAGCATGCTGTCGCCGTCTCCAAAGTGTTGTGGGTCGTCGTCTCCATTCATATCTACTGGGTCACCATCATCGTCAGAGGGAGGACGCTCCAAAACAACAAGTTGAGGGAAGTCGGCTCCATCAATCCTCCCCCTCTTAAAAATACTCATCACTGATGAGTATGCCAGTGTGTACTCGCCTGGAAGTTCTTCGGCGGGGAAGAAGGACCTGCATGGCAAAATGTGGCCTTGGGGAGACCTCAAAAACGCGTTAGCCAAAGAAAGAAAAATAATTTCAACAACATCCAACAACATATCTCCGATGGAGACCGAGAAGGAGAACGATCCTAGGAAACTGTCACCACCCAACCCAATAGAAAGCATAGTGGAAGATATATACGGAGAGGTAGACATTTCAAGTGGCATAAAAGCATAAAGCGTAAAATGTGAAACTATGAAAATAGGAGCTATGCCCCAATCAGTGGAAAATTTTAACAGAAATGTCATGTTACCAAACTTCCGTAAAATTCGTAAAAATTGGACTAGCCGAGTCATTAATATTTTTAAAGTGCCCGGGAGCATCCGTTCAGGGGTGAGATAATCCAAAACCAAATCTTTCACATAACGGTGGTAGACTTTTCGACACAACCTAGCAAGTAATTTAATGGACGCATTTAGATGGATTAAGAAATTAAAAATGTGTCTAATTTAATTAAAACCATGAGGGGTGAACCCATGTGCCACATGATTTGAATTAATAGTACAAAATAACGGAATTATGTCTGGTGGCACGGGTGTTTTAAGTTCAAAGATTAATTCAGTGGAGTTCAACGTCATAGTTTTTAATTTGGATTTAAATTTTGATTTAAAAGTATCATAATAAAAGGTTTTCAGAAAATGCTCGTCACCAACTATAGAGTTGGTCGCTCCCGAATTAAAAAGGAAATGCATGCGACACCACTCAACATACCCAACTATGTCTACCCACATCCATCTAAGAACGCCGAATAGGGAGGCGGGAATAATAAGCTTCTCTAGATGTACCGGGCTAGAAATGACTAGTTCGTTCCCTAAAAGTTCATCTACACGAGTTAAGTGAACCGGAGGGAGAGTCAACATGTTTGATTCCATTGGGGGAGATAAGTCACACTCAATGTCAAAACATGGATTAAGCGTCCAAGAAAACGCCTCCGGTTGCAAGCCATTAAAATCAAAGGAAAACTCGAATAGTGGATTCGTCCTCACGAAAAACTCATCCTCAGTTAAATATTTACCACAGAATGGATCCACCAAATCAGTCGACATGTCTTCAAACGAATTAGATATTTTATTTAATTCAGATCCAGTGATCGTCTCTAAGGTAGGCAAATTTATATCCGATAAAACTTCTAAACTAACTTGGGCCTCAGGCGAAGGAGCTATCATCAAAGAAAAGTCTATCGGGCCCTCAGTGCTACCGTCATCCAAAGATAAATTTTCCTCGTAGGGTAAATCTACTACAGCATCACATCCTATATCGACCAATTCTTCCCATGAGGTAGGGACATTGTCAAAGTCAGAATATGGGGATGGACAAATCGAATCCTGGGGAGTATCAAAGTCAACTTGACCTTTAAGCGACGTTGATAACGTAAACGAACTAACTCCCAGATGTATCACATTAAGATTATCCCAAATTGACCAACAATCCCAAGGTGACTCTTCCAATACCGTAGAAATATTTAACAAGCCTGGGTCAACCATAATAATGTCGGGTCCTAGCGAGTCATCACCTAAATCAGTAACAGGTACGCTCTCAGCTTCGGATTACTCTACCGACTCTGCCGGAACGTCTTCTGACTCAGGGTCATCAGAAGACTCTCTAACTAAAATATTGTCGAAGGGGGTGGAGATGATTCCTCAAGGGAGAAATTCTCATCCAAATCACTAGGATAACCAATCTCCTTAATGTCACTAAAAGCGTCAGTGAAACTTGCCTCATCCTCAGTAACGGGCTCGGTCCTAATCACATCCTCAAGTTCAACAGGAGAGTCAGGTGCTATCGTAAGTGAAGGAAGACTCTCACCTAGCTGATTAACTTCATCATCCAGAGATTTTATATCCAAATAAGCATCCTCAGAGGTATCAGTCACTATACCAGAGGGCTTAGATGTCGAGGCTAAAGAAGCAAGCACCCTAATAGTAACCTCTTTCGAGTTCAAATTTTGGGGTCTAAATGGCTTATGTTCCCTATAGGTGGGACTAGGCACACTTTGGGTATTACTACCTCTCTGGGGATAGGATCTATCCGGAGGCATAGGGTCACTCCTAATAGCAGATACGGTTCTAGTGTCGTAACTATTCTTACTAACGGGTGTGGTGCAATTAGTGTGCAGGTAGGCGGGATCAATTTGATCCGAGAGGAGGCTACGCATGTGCGGCCAAGCATAACGATAGCTACCAACACGACGCTCTTCGTTTAACCAAAATAATCGGGCTCTACCTACTAATCGCTCTCGGGCAAAGCTAACCTTTTCGTAGTCATCCCATAAGTGACAATTAAAATATTGTTCTAATCCCTTAAGTCAGTCTCTAAAAGTTTGAGGATACTCTAAACCGTCATAAGTAGGATAAATGTGATGTGCCCTAGGGGTGTGTTTAGTCATATCCTTAGCATAGGAATAGTCTAACTGGGTAGCATATATGTCATATGTCATCCTAGAGAGAACCGAAGAGGACACTCGATCTCAATTTAGTGCACGTGCACAGAAAAGGGGTACCAGATCCACTAAACTCTAACGAAGATGGAATTGTTCCCGCCGAATAGCTAAGGTTATAATTATATAAAATAGATTTTCTTGCTGGAAAAAATATGAGGATTATTAAAAAAAATTATTTCTGAATTTTGCTGAAAAATAAAAATATAGACCGATATTTGCAGACCAACTATTAAATTTTAAAATAACTTAATAAATATAATGACTTAATGAAAAATAAATTTTTTTTGGATTTCTTATTAAAAATAAGATCGAGAATTTCCAGAATTTTATTTTTTTAGATTTTGAGAAAAATTAAAAATTTTAGTCCGCTATTTGCAGACCACAAATTTAAAAATTGATTTTTTTTATGAAATACCATGCAACGAGTGAGTGAGTGTTAACGTGCCAAATAAGAGGGGGAGGGTGCCTATTAGGAAATTTACGTGAACCTCCCTCTGATACAAAATTGATGTAGGCCCACACTTTCGAACGTTTTGGTGGCTGACGAAACAAACGCGACACTCTCGAATAACTCTCACGTCATCCTCAAGCATTTAATGTAGCAGCAGTTTAATTAATATTATTACTAAACAACAATTACTGGGGGGGGTCGCAAAGCCCCTTAAGATAATACCAAGGCGATAGGTCAAGGTCCTCTCAAGCGAAAAGAACTCACGCGGTTCGGTCGAGCGAGTTGAACCAAAAGAGAAACCACCAAAAAACAAAAGATTCAGGCAAGGGTGGTTCTCTCCCAACAAAATACGAACGAGGGCCGCCACGCCTCACGAACTTAAACGAAAATAAAGTAAACAAGACAATAACTAAAATAAATGTAACCACGAAAAATCAAGCGTTTCACTTTCACAGCTGCGTTATTTGCCAATGCCACAGGAATTATCTAAAGAAGAGAAACTCATAAAGGTGGAAATTTTCGTTACCCCAACCGGATTTGATGAATCTGGTTCTCTCGATTAGAATCGTTCCTTAACAGAACCCCCAGAGATGCGCCGGAGGGAGAGAAATTCGTCGCCTTCTTCGTGTCACGCTGTATTTGGAAAGTCCCGGCGAAATCTTCTAAATATGGAAACAAATATCTCCAAATAAGGCAAGAGAGAGAAAAGGTGGTGGATTGAGAAATAATTAAGGAAATAAATATTTCTATTATGGTAGGCTAAGGACTTTTATGGTATGGGGATATTTGGTTTTAGGAAGGAGATTATGGTGCTTAGTAAAAAAGGGTTTGATGAGGAGGAGGATGGTGGAGGTCGGCTTGGGAGGGTGGAGGAGAGTGGGCCGAGGGGAGGAGAGGAGGAGGGTGGTGGCTCGGGTTAGGAGGGAGGGGTTGCTCGGATTTAGAGGGAGATAGAGGGGAAGAGGAAGAAGAAATGGCCAGCGGCCAACACAAGAAGAAGAGGGGAGGAGGAGAGGAGAATTCGGCCAAGAGAGAGAGGAGAGAAGGAGGAAGCTTCAAGAGAGGCTTGGTTTTCAATTTTCATTCATTCACTAATCAAAACAAAGAAGATACATGCTTATTTATAGGCTACACGACTCCATCTCCACCATACAAATTGAAAACACTCATGATGGCTAATTGCACCCATCATGACATGAAATTAAACTATAGTTCGCATATGAAATAAAATAACGAGGATGGTTATAGATCTCCATCTTACATGAAATTAAGACATGAAGTAAAATGATAATTTCGAAAAACAAATAATAAAATATATTATTACTCAATAATAATTTATTAATATATATTATTAATAAATTATAATTGGGTTTGCGCTCCGGACGGCTATTGTGGCGACGCTTCCAAGGGTCGTCCATAAGCATGCTGTCGTCATCTCCAAAGTATTGCGGGTCGTCATCTCCATTCATATCTATTGGGTCACCATCATCATCAGAGGGAGGACGCTCCAAAACAACAAGTCGAGGGAAGTCGGCTCCATCACTTCTTCCACTATTTGAAAAATCCTTAGATCAGTAGCTTCCATGTAGAACCGTACTCATTCTTTCCACATGGAAAAGTTTTCCTTGGTGCAAACCGATAGCTTCATAAAGGACATGTCTTTGCTTCGATCCATGGTGAATATGCGGAATCTCCGAACGCTAGATCAGTGATCTTGTTCAAGGTGTTAGCCTTTTCGAACAAAACGTCCCTCTGATACCAATTGAAAGTATCTAGCGTCTACCTAAATCACCTAGAGGGGGGTGAATAGGTGATGTTTGTGTCTCTTTGCGGAATAAAAATATCTAAAAACTCAAGCACATAAACACAGAGATTTATAGTGGTTCCCCGTATTGGGTACGTCCACTGTCCCGCCTCGCCTATCTATCACGAAGGGTAAGATTCAGCTACTTCACCTTTCTCAGATTATAACAATCTTACACCTCGGAGAAACGCTCCTACACCTCGGAGAACAACCTCTCCTACACCTCGATCCACAACCGGATCTACAAACTCGATCCACAAACCGGATCTACAAACTCGATCCACCAACGGATCTACACTCGGAAGAATAAAATTCCTACAATCTCGGAGACAAAGCTCCTACAAGAGTTAAAATAAATTTTACAAGTACAATAAAAACTTTATACTTCCAGATCTGAAAACCTCAAGGGTCTTCCTTCTTGAAACTTGAAAAACTTGATGAAGAAGGTTGAGGAAGAAAACTGAGAAGGTTGATCTGAAAACTAGGATCCGAACCGATCAAATAGATGTTGAAGAATCTTGAATCTTGGATCTGTCGAATCGTTTCTCTTTTCAAATCGATGGATCAAGAGATTAGCGATAGAGAAGAATGGCGATGGCGACGTGCGGCTTCTCCTGAATTTAGAAAGAGCGATTCTGATTACTAAATAATTCTTCTTGTAATTAGGGTTAGAGAATCCGATTGAAAAGAATATATATATATAGAGAGAGCTTCTTCAACAGTCATGAGTCAGTAAGGAAAGATCCACTAATGGATCAATCATCATTAACTTAGAATAATTTTAAATCTCGTCAGAATATATAGAAAGAAAAATCTACAAGTCCATTTCTCGAGAAGTAGATTTCTCGAGAAATGAAAGGCTTTCTCGAGAAATGACTTGGCTTCTCAAGAAAAGACTTGAAGAAATTTTTGTGAAGAAAATTACTGATTTCTCGTGAATAATATTATTTCTCGAGAAAGTGACTTAGCGCATTTTTAGAGCTGGAGCCATATTTCTCGAGAAGAAAATGATTTCTCGAGAAATGAATTGCTTTCTCGAGAAATAATATGGCTTCTCGAGAAATTGACTTAGCACAAAATTCTATTAACTGAATATTTGATTTCTCGAGAAAGAATCGATTTTTCGAGAAAAAGACTTAGCTTCTTGAGAAATGATTTCGACTTCTCGAGAACTGTTTTGCATTTCTCGAGAACTAACTTGGTTTCTCGAGAAATCTTCAGGGCATTTTTTGAGAAAAGGACTTAGAGTATTTTCAGACAATTTCCCGAAAAGTGTTATGGTTTCTCGAGAACAGCTATGCTCTTTCGAGAAATAGACTTAGACTTCTCGAGAAACAGTCTTCAATTTCTCGAGAAATAGACTTAGGATATTTTTGGAAAAAATTTCTTTTCTTCTTTAATGGAAACCAGCAACCCTTCCTTTCTTCCATTTCTTTAGTACTTGAAAATGAAGTGCATCCCAATAGAGAGGTTACACAGGAGTCAATATCATGGATCACACAATGAGGGATTACATTGTATTGTCCTGTGTTTAGTGACTCATTATAAACTGACATTGGTCTACACTTAGCAATATTGACCTGCAAGCACTCAACTAAAAGATAGTATCAAATACAAACCTAATTCAACTTAGTTCAAGGGTGACTTCACCCAAATCTGGGTTATTGTGGATACAATACCCAACACAAAGGCCATCACATGGATTGTGTTTCTTTGGGGAAAGATGAGTGGCCTAGGATTGGACAAGTGGATGGAGGGAGGGAGAAGGCTTTGGACTTTGATGCTTTTATTGGCCAACAAGGCAGCCATCATGGCCCATTTATGGAAAAATAATGAGCCCATGGTGAGCCTGTTAAGGAGAGAGGGATGGAGGGAGAGAAAAGAGCTTTTTAGGGGGTTTTGACCAAAGTCAACCCTAGGGTTGGCCCCTCATGTTGGTCAAAGTCAAAATAGGTCCAAGTCATCGGAGTTTGGGTCAAAATTGGGGTGTCATGTCACAATTGGTGTCCGCACGCTTTTTGATGCACAAATGTGTTGGATTTGACCACGGATTGACCACGCATTATCGAAACTGATCGGGACCAACTTCGTTGACTATATATTGACCATACGAATCCAATGCCACTGACCGGGGTCGAATCGGAGTTCGTTTGTTAAATATTCATAATCTGCGCATCGCGGCACGCTAAAATGGTCAAAACGCTTATAATCATCGTTAGGCTTCGAATTGCGACGCAATGAGTTTCGATGCGTTCGTATCGACTATACAAAGTCATAGAATCTGACAGAACTCAAATCGAAGTTTTCTAGGTCAATATTCAAAAATCTTGTTTCCCCGACGTTCTACGAGGAACGACCATATCCACCATACGACCTCAAAATTAAACGGAACGAGTTCCAATGCACTCGTATTGACTATACGAGGCCACAGGAACTGGCAGAACTCAAATCGGAGTTCTCTAGCTCTATATTCAAAAATCTCGTTTTCGCGACGTTTTACGGGGAATGGCCATATCCACCATATGATCTCGGAATTCAACGGAATGAGTTCCGACACACTCGTATTGACTATACCAGGCCACATGAACTGACAGAACTCAAATCAGAATTCTCTAGCTCGATATTCAAAAATCTCATATTCGCGACGTTCTACGAAGAACGGTCATATCCACCATATGACCTCAGAGTTCAACGGAATGAGTTCTGATGCACTCGTATTTAATATACGAGGCCACAGGAACTGACAGAACTCAAATCGGAGTTCTCTAGCTCGATATTCAAAAATCTCGTATTCGCGACGTTCTACGAGGAACAGTCATATCCACCATATGACCTCAGAGTTCAACGGAATGAGTTCTGACACGCTCGTTTTTACTATATGAGGTCACGGGAACTGACAGAACTCAAATCAGAATTCCCTAGCTCTATACCCTGCCTAGGGTGGCCTCCTATCGGGTCACGAGTAGAGGTTCGGGTCACTTTTATTTGGCTCATTAGGGTTCTGGGGGCCTAATAAAAGTCGGGATGTTACAATCCAATAAAAATAAAAGGATTTTCGTCCCCGAAAATTTGCTTAAAGTAGGGGGAAAAGTAAAATACTTGGAGAAAAAGCTCTGGGTGCTTTTCTCGGACGAGTGTTTCGGGTTTTCCCATGTACATTCGTCTCGTACGCAATTCGACCACAAAATCTTGACCATCAGAATGATCTTGTTGCCCAGATCTCTTTACTTTATAATCTACTATGCTTCAAGTTGGACGGATCTATCTGACTGCAGTTGTATTGATGGTATAGGGAGATGATGTTTTGGTTATCGGAGGAATCGCCTCAAGAATAAGACATGGAATAAATCATTAAGATTTCCCAACTCCGGGGGCAGGGCTAATCGATAGGCAACATGGCCAACACGCTCTATCACCGGATAGGGGCCCAAATAGCGGGGAAAAAGTTTCTTTTACTTCCTCAACCGGGAGACACCATGCATGGGTTTAATTTTCAAAAACTCTATTTCTCCCACGCTAAACTCCACCGATCGGTGTCATGTATCATAATATTTGTCCTGTCAGTTCTGTGTTTCCCACATTCGCTCCTGGATTAGTCGTATCGTTGTCGTAGTATCCTCAATATAAGCCACTCCTAAGGCTTCCAGGTCCTCATCTTGAGCCAAAAACAGCGGAGTTCGGCAATGCCTTCCATACAATACCTCGTACGGTGTCATCTTAATGTTGGCCTGATAGCTATTATTATAAGAAAACTCGACTAAAGGTAGCAAAAGTTCCCGTGGCTCGTTGTGTTCTACTATGCAAAGTCGGAGTAGATCCTCCATCGTCCAGTTCATCCCTTCTGTCTTCCCATCTGTCTATGGGTGGAAGGCGGTGTTAAAGACCAACTTAGTCCCCAAGTATGCTCGCACCCGCCTCTATTCCTTAGCTGTGAAATGCCCATCACGATCCAACATAATGGACTTTGGCACTCCATGGAACCGAACCACTTGTTCTATGAATAATCTGACAAGAACGTCAACTTCATTAATAAGTCAGTTTGGAATGAACCGCACTACCTTGGTAAGTCGATTCACGATAACCCATATAGAGTCGTTTCTAACACAGGATCGAGGTAAGTCGTGGACAAAGTCCATGGAAATATCCTCAAATTTCCATTCTTGTATCGGCAGGGGCTGCAGCAGGCCTCCTGTATTACGACATTCAACTTTAACCCTTTGACAGGTCTGGTACTGGGCCACGAAGTTGGTTACGTCTTTTTTCATTCCGGGCCAGAAAATGGTCATGCGCAGATAAACATACATCTTAACCACACCAGGGTAAATAGAATACCTCGACTAGTGCGCTTCACGAAGAATCTTATCTCGGATTCCTTCGGTAGAGGGAATATATATGCGGTGTCTGAACTGCAAGATTCCATCGTGCAGGTCGAACTCCTCTTGTGCTCTATCCTATAGGGACTAGATGATTAGGACCACTTCCGGATCCACCTTCTGGGCTTATCGTATTCGATCCCGGATGTCGCACTGAATTTTCATCCAATATAGCTGGGACTGGTACTCTTCTAGGTCCCTACGTGAGACACGAGTAATCTCCAAGTCTAACAAGGACTGAGACAATTATTTTGGAATCTGCTCCATCCAGTTCCCGGCTATCAAGGGTCGGCGACTCATCACGTCAGCAACTTTATTAGCCTTCTGGGGTGGTACTGGAGAGCAAAACCATAATCACACCGAAATTCCAATTATCGGTGTTGTCGAAGGTTCAACTCTATTTGAGTCAAGATGTATTTGAGTCTATTATGATCGAAGAAGATCTCATATCTTACTCAGTACAAGTAGTGTCTCAAAATCTAGAGGGCGAAAACAACGACGCCCAACTCTAGATCGTGGATTGCGTAATTCAGCTCGTGCGGCTTTAGCTGGCAAGGTGCGTAAGCCACCACTTACCATGCTGCATCCGAACAGCTCCCAATCCTTTCAAGGAGGCATTAGTATAGATTTGGAATCCTTTAATTCCCGAGGGGATCGTAAGGATTGGAGCAAAAGTTAGCCGCTTCTTTAATTCAACGAAAGCAGTCACACATTTCGGCGTCTATTGAAACATAACATCTTTTCTCGTAAGAGCTGAGAGGGGTAACGTAATCTTAGAAAAGAAATCCACGAATTTCCTGTAATACTCGGCAAGAAAAAGGAAACTTCTTATATCTGCTGCCGTCTTAAGCGGCGACCAGCCTTGAACTGCCTGGATTTTGGCCTAATCCATTGCTACCTCACTATTGTTGATGGTGTGGCCCAAGGATCTGACCTCCTCTTGCCAGAATTCACACTTGCTGAACTTGGCGAGGAGAGAGTGTTCTCAAAATTTAAGTGACACCATATGCAGGTGTCTATAATGGTTTTCCCTGGTCTTTGAGTAGATCAAGATATCGTCGATGAAAACGATCACTAAATGATCTAGGAAGGGTCCGAATACCTTAACCATCAGAGACATAAAGGCAGAGGGGGCATTAGTGAGCCAAAAAGGCATTACCATGAACACATATAGACCATAGCGGTAGCTAAAGGCAGTTTTGGGGATGTCTTCCTCCTGGATCCGAAGCTGATAGTAGTCTGATCTTAGGTCCATCTTGAAGAATATAAATGTACCTTGCAATCGATCGAACAACTCGTCAATCCTTGGAAATGGATATGTATTTTGTATTGTAAGCTAGTTTAGTTCCTTGTAATCTATACACAAGCACAGTGTCTTGTCTTTCCTTTTTACAATCAGTATATGGCTCCCTTGAGAGAGAAACTTGGGTGGACGAATCCATCATCTATCAGTTCCTGAAGTTGAATCTTCAATTCGGCCAACACCTTAGGGTCCAATCGATGGGGTGCTAGGGAAACTGGTCGAGCTCTGGACACAAGCTCAATCTGAAGGTCAACCTCTCGCTGTGATGACAAACCTGGGATGGACTCCGGAAACACATCCTAAAAATCACATACCACTGGTACCTCGGCGAGTACTTGAACTTTATTCTTCATTTTTAAGTAGATGATGTGTATATATGTATCATACAACAACACATACATCCGATGTAGGCATATATATGCATATAGTATATAACATAGGTATCAATATCTTACGTCACTCTAGTGTCTAAGATATATACCTATCACTACATTGGGGGTCAGTTCATGTTGACCTCTCCTGCCAACTCTACCCCTTCGGCCTCTCTAGCCATGTCCACGCGGCGCATGTCCTCCCTGAACTGCTCCTAATCCTGGCCTTCCTGCCGTCTGCGGGCAGAAATCTCTCATGTGTCCCGATTACTGGCACAGAAGTAGTTCCCTGCAAAGGAAGCGTCTCGTCGAGCTACTGGCGCGGGTTGTGGTACTAGTGCTTGCCTGGGCTCCTGCTGCGGTGCTGAGGGTGTTGGTGGGCGCCTATATGGCTGCATGCACTATTTCTGTATGCGCTCTCTCTCCTATCGGCAGGGAGCAACTCCTCTATCTCGTTCCTGACCTCTGGGGACCTCGAGCTGTCCTCGGCGCTGCTGGGCCACCATCCTCTAGTCTAACTCTATTTCCATGACGTGAGTTGCTATGGTGTGGAAGGTAGACTGAGAGATCATGTTCAAGGCCTGTCTCAAGTTAGTGGCTGCAAGGTTCCCAACAAAACGGGCTAGGCGGATGAACTCTCTCTCTCTCGTAGTCTATCACCGTCCGGTCACCCAGACGCAAGTGCAGGAACCTCTCCTGTAGTGCAGCTCGGTCGACGTCCGAGATGAAGTGCTCCAGGAATGCTTCTGAGAACTCCCCCCACAGGATAGTGCTCGACGGTCGTCCTTTGAATGTCAAGAAGCTGTCCACTCTCCACCAGTCTCTAGCATATCCCTCTAACAAGGTCACAACTAGCAACACTGTAGCTACCGTTGGGCACATCATGCCTAATAACAGCTCTTCTACGCGCTCAACCCACTCTTCCGCCTGTATGAAAGTCTCTGTGCCTCTGAAGGTAGGAGGCCTCAACCCCCGAAAAGTTGTCAATAGGTCAGTGGGTACCACCAACTGCTGTGGTGGCTATGCCATAGCTATCTGAAACGTCTCCAGAATAGCTGTCAACGTTTGCCCCAAGTCTATCTCGGCGAACGGTACAGCTGCATGGGAAACTGGGTCTGGAGGTGGGGTGGCGGGGAAATATCCTCTGGAGGAGGATCTCTCGTTACTAGACTCCGATATCTGGAGAAGTAAAAGGGAACAAGTGTCAGTATTTTGCAAAAGTAGGGGAAATTTGCAAAATACTGAGAAAGCGAAAACAAAGGTGTGCGGGCGTGTTATCGTACAGTTTAGAATCCCTAAGCCTTTACACTAGGGTCTACCAGGCTTCTACTGCATGGTTCATCCCGAACCAAAGAACGAAGCGAGGGACGGAGGGATCCTGAGACTGCTCCACAAGGACGGATCGTGATCGCTCTGATCCATTTGTAAGACCCCCCCCCCCCCAAAAAAAAAACCTTTGACCTGGGTCGGACCGAAGGGGATCTTACTGCCCAAGGCGTCCACCCAGTGCTCCTTAAGGGGTAACGACCCACTCCACTAAGCACTAGTTGGCCGCCTTGCTCGTCTTGAATCAAAACATTTACATCTCATCACAGAGTTTAGGGGAAGAATTAACAGGAAGCCACATCAAATATATATAACAATATATATTTAATAGAAAACGCAAAATGCTGTAGCCACTGTTTATACATGAAGTCTGTATGCTATAATAGTACTACAACTAGCAACTCCTCTCTCTCTCAACTCTGCTCGCTAGTACTCACGTCTCGAAACTCTGGAGACGATGGGGGTGCCTCTGCACGGGTAGTCCAATCAGCTGGCGTATCGTTCTACAACAGCTGGTCACTACGGTGCTCCATCTTCTGTGAATGGTTATTAAAATAACTATTTGTCACAGGGCTAAGTTGAAACAAATCTCCTCCCCGGATCCATATCCTAGGGACGAGCTCACGTACCCAACAAAAGTAGATAGCCGAAGCATGAGAGGGTTAGTACAATATTTCATGAATAAGCTAGGAGCAACTCAAAAGAGGCGCGGCATGGTATAACTGGACTAGCAGCAGTAAAATACATCAGTTATAATTTAGGATCCGCTAGCACAGCAGCATAGCAGGTATTTAAAACATCGCAGGAATTCACAATTGCGTACATATTACATGCATTCACAGCCGCGTACACATCGCAGGCATTCACAGTCGCGTACACATTGCAGGCATTCACAGCCGCGTACACATCGCAGGCATTCACAGCCGCGCATACATCGCAGGCATTCACAGCTGCGTACACATCGCAGACATTCACAGCCGCTCATAACACCCTATGTCGACATAGTATGGACCGCTTCTGTTCCAATAGGATAGCAAGCCATGCAGGCCTCATCGATGTGGTCGTCGGTGATAGTGACCAGTCCTACCACTTCTGGGGGTGGTCGTACTGCACATCCCTAAGCCCCATTGTACAACCTCGTGTACTATTGGATGTGAGCGATATCCGGTGATACGAAATTTTGGTTGAGAAGTGGAGGAAAACCTAACGGGGAAAGATAATGGTCGGTCAACCGTTGTACCCATCTCCCCTATCTCCTTGAGTCGTCGACCTTCTCACACCAGTACGAAAGGTCTGTGAAAAGTACTGACCCGCCACAATTCACCGCAAGCAATTTACAAGCAATCAAACAGTCAATTTTGTTAGCACGTACTAGGTTTGTGGCGGCCTGCCCTACTATGCTTAAAACTTCGGGCGGTGGCGCTCAGCTCAACTTTCGACAAGGAGCGTGAGAGCACTTTATTTAGGGCTAAACTTGGAGGAATACCTCAACTCCGGTTATCCCCATCTAAGGCTCGACTTTAATAGTCAACCGCTCGTCAGAGCAGGACCCGGGCTTATAATAGTAAATTGTAGAAATGAAAGGAGGTAATTAAAGCTGTTGATAATAAAAGCTACATAATTTAAGTTCTGGTATGAAATGTGACCAGTACGAAACTGGAGTAGTACTGAATTGAAAGTACTGAATTGAACTTGACCAGTATGAGACTGAAGTATAACTAAATTGAAAGTACTGAATTGAACTTGATCAGTACGAGACTGGAGTTTAATTGAAAGTACTGAATTGAACTTGACCAGTATGAAACTGGAGTTTAATTGAAAGTACTGAATTGAATTTGACCAGTACGAGACTAGAGTAGAACTGAATTGAAAGTACTGAATTGAACTTGACCAGTACAAGACTGGAGTAGAACTGAATTAAAAGTACTGAATTGAACTTGACCAATATGAGAATGGAGTTGAATTGAAAGTACTGAATTGAACTTGAATAAATGAACTGGACTAGTACGAGACTGGAATAAAACATAATGAAAATGGTTAGTATTCCAATCACTCCATTCAGGAGACTTCAGTTTTATCTCCGTTCTAAGGAGACATGTTCAGTTCCATCTCCATTCTCGGGAGGCATGGTTCAGTTCCATCTCTGTTCTAAGGAGATTTATTTCAGTTTCATCTCCATTCCCAGGAGATTTAGTTCAGTTTCATCTCCGTTTTTAGGAGGTTTAGTTCATTTCATCTCCGTTCTCAGGAAGTTTCTTTGGGTTTCACCCATTATTAAGATCTGATAACAATTTCGTTGCGCCCTTTTTAATCGTGACTTAATCGGATCAGGGAAAGTTTATTATGAGTTACATCTTTATTATTCATTCAAGAATAAATATCAATTCGATTGCTTGCGTCAGATCGAATCCGAGAATCTCGTTAGATGGCACATTCTTCTTCGAATTTCAACCTCAAAAATCATTTTTAACACATGAGGGAAATTCTTTACCTAGAACGAGATTGAGGATTATGTTTTTCGAAGCTCGTACTTTCATCTTCCGAGTTTACCCAAAATGCTCGAGAGTTGTTTGAATAAGAGATGCTTAATGGTTTTATAGAAACCCTGAAATACTCAACGCTTGAAATCTTGCCTCGATAACTCTCATCGATTACTCAATTGAACTTAATATTCAATATATAAAGTGGTCACGTGCTTCGATTTTCTTTTTCAAAGAATTTGAGTGCGTAAATTTCCAAGCGCGACCCTAGGCTCGATGAAATTGAAAAATCTTCAATTTTCACACCAAGGTTTTCAAATTTTAATACATCCTTTAAAAGGGCCTAAAAAGAACCTAGCAATTTTTCCAAAAAATTTCGAGCAATTTTGGGCATCTAAATTGGCCAAATAATTCCTATTTAAGCTTTTAAAATACCAAATCAATTACAAAAATTCCCAAAATATTTGTGGAGATTGCCCTCATCTAGGGAAACAAATTCATGTTAAAAACTTTTTCACTAGGTGCCCATAGTACCCTCCTGAAAATAAAATACATATCTTAGCTATATTATTAAAATATTCATAAAAATTATAAATTTTATAATTTTTATTAACATCTTCCCCACCGCCTGTACAAAGCCCTGTACAAAACTGCCCCTTACGGGCCTTCCCCACCACCGGTCGTCCGGCTATGACTCCGCCACCGGCCAACTCTCCGGTGGTGGGCGCTCCCTCCGGCGGTGGTCTGGCGGGCTTCCGCCGCCGGCCATCGCCAGAGGTATTTTTTATTTTTGAACGGTGGAGAGGGGGGTGATGGAGGCGGCGCTCCGACCGCCGGAGCTTGCATGCAACATGTCGGAAAGATAGGGAGGAAGGTGAGGAGAAGGTTTCCACCTTTAATGGGTTCTCCGGAAGCTCTTGCCGAGTTCTTCCATTAATGACGGTGGAGGGTGGTGGAGCTCGGGTGGGCGGTTTTCGGCGAGGCAGAGCTCCGGCAAGGTGGTGGTTGGGGTCGTTTTTAGGCTGGGGAGATGATTCAAGTCCTCTTGTATGAGGGGATGAATATATAGAGGGAGGGGGTGAGCCCCTCCTTCCCTCTTGGCCAAGACAAGGAGAACCATGGTTGGGTTGCACCAACCATGGTTAGCAGCTATCACTCATCTATTGAAGGGGTGTACTTGTTAGCCAATCAAAGGCAATCACATAGATTGTGTTTCTTGGGGGAAAGATGAGTGGCTTAGGATTGGACAAGTGGATGGAGGGAGGGAGAAGGCTTTGGACTTTGATGCTCTTATTGGCCAACAAGGCATCCATCATGACACATTTATGGCAAAACAATGAGTCCATGGGGAGCTTGTTAAGGAGAGAGGGATGGAGAGAGAGAAAAGGGCTTTTTAGGGGGGTTTGACCAAAGTCAACCCTAGGGTGGGTGCCTTATGTTGTTCAAAGTCAAAATAGGTCCAAGTGATCGGGGTTCGGGTCAAAGTTGGGGTGTCATATCACAATTGGTGTGCACACGCTTTTCAATGCACGAATGTGCTTGATTTGACCACGGATTGACCAACCATCATCGAAACTGACCGGGACTAACTTCGTTGACTATGTATTGACCATACGAATCCAATGTCACTGACCAGGGTCGAATCAGAGTTCGTTTGTTAAATATTCAAATCTGCGCGTCGAGACACGCTAAAACGGTCAAAACGCTTATAATTATCGTTAGACTTCGAATTGCAACGCAATGAGTTTCGATGCGTTCGTATCGACTATACAAAATCGTAGAATCTGACAAAACTCAAATCGAAGTTCTCTAGGTCCATATTCAAAAATCTCATTTTACGAGGAATGGCCATATCCACCATACGACCTCGAAATTCAACGAAACGAGTTCCAATGCACTCGTATTGACTATACGAGGCCACAAGAACTGACAGAATTTAAATCGGAGTTCTTTAGCTCTATATTCAAAAATCTCGTTTTTGCGACGTTTTACGAGGAATGGCCATATCCACCATATGACCTCGGAATTCAACGGAATGAGTTCTGACGCACTTGCATTGACTATACGAGGCTACAAGAACTGACAGAACTCAAATCGGAGTTCTCTAGCTCGATATTCAAAAATCTCGTATTCGCGACGTTCTACGAGGAACAGTCATATCCATCATATGACCTCAGAGTTCAACGGAATGAGTTCTGACGCACTTGTATTTACTATATGAGGCCACATGAACTGACAAAACTCAAATCGGAGTTCTCTAGCTCGATATTCAAAAATCATGTATTCGCGACGTTCTACGAGGAACAGTCATATCCACCATATGACATCAGAGTTCAACGGAACGAGTTCTGATGCGCTCGTATTTACTATACGAGGCCACAAGAATTGACAAAACAAAATCAGAGTTCTCTAGCTCTATACCCTGCCTAGGGTTGCCTCCTACCGGATCACGGGTAGAGGTTCGGGTCACTTTTATTGGGCCCATTAGGGTTCTGGTGGTCCAATAAAAGTCGGGATATTACAACTGCTCCTCTTGATCTTCCTTCAGCAAACTTTTGGCAAACCCATGAGGGATGCACCTTGCCTTGGGTGCGATTGTTATAGGTAGCAGAGTTGGGCTGCCTTTTTATCTCCCCACACAATGCCTACCCTTCAGGGAGTGATAAATTGCATTGCTTGATGTAGGATGAACAGGATTGCCTTAAACAGGGTCTGGAGCGGGAGGCTAAAGATTGTGTTGTACGCTTAGTTGGAGTCAACTACGAATTGGAAATTGCACGTTACTTTCTTCGACAACTCACCCAGAGTGACTGGCAAAATGATTGTTCCTTGCATCGAAACAAGGTATTGTCATAGTCATACAAAGACCCTGTAGTCGTCTTAAGGCATTCCTTTATGATCTTCACTCTATGGAGGGTGGATGTGAACATGATGCCCACCAAGCTCCCACTGTCGATTAGTATTCCTTTAACCCTAAAGTGGGGGTCATCGATTCTTGCGCTGATGATGAGGGGGTCCTTGTGTGGTAGGTGCACTCCCTCTAGATCTTCATCCCTGAAGCTAATAACAGCACTTTGTTGCACTTTTGTGTTGTCAGGACCCTCCTTTAGCTAGATGATGGAGAAGACTTGGGTGGAGGAGAAGGGCAATCTAGCTATAGTTTTCAATTCCCCTATTATCTCTCTGCCCCTTGCGCCCCTTGGTGCGTGGGAGGTTGATCTATTCCAGTCTATGGTGGTGCGGGCTGGTTTGGCACTCGGTTTTGCAGGAACCTCCCAAAGTGCTTTTGCCTGATGAGGCGCTTGATATCTTCCTTTAGCTGGGCACATTCCTCAGTAATATGCACGTGCTCGCAATGGTAGTCACAATATTGTGTTTGATATCCCCAATTTAGAATGAGATGCTTGGGGCCTGCAATGTATGTCAGAGTCCTGGATTGCCAAGATTACGTTCGTATGGGGTGGTGTTTAGGGGAGTGTTGTTCGGGTGCTGGGAGGTCCTTGGTCTTTGCGAGCATTTTTGGGACGCTCGTTGTTCCTCTAGGGAGCTGACAACAGTGGCTCCTGCTCCCTCTTTCTTTTCGAGCTCCCTTAAACTGTTGGTGGTGCGCCTCGATCACCTCATCTATCGCGATCTATGCCCAGAACCTAGTGTACAAGGTCATCATAGCTTGGTATATTTTCCCACGTTAGTGTGGAGTAGAACCCCCTGGGGAGGTGCCCTCCAAGAAAGACTCCTCATAGAAGCTCAGGGTCAACTCTTGGAATTTACCACGCTTTAGTGGTAAAGTAGTGAAATAAGTCCTTGAGTGTCTCGCCCTCGCTTTAGCAAATCCCAGAGAGATGAGATGGTTCTATTATGATTTAGTGGTTATCTATGAATTGGTCGGTGAACTGTCGTGTTAGCTCCACAAAGTTGTTGATTTCCCCTTCCTTCATAGAGTGGAACCATGTACGTGTCTGTCCCTTTAGAGATGTAGGGATCGCTTGACACAAGAGTTGATCAGGAGCATTGTAGATGTGCATGATCGTGGCGAAGTGATTGACATTCTCCAGAGGGTCATCTACATCGTCTAAAGTCTCGAAGTTAGATAACTTAAATCTATTTGAAACGAGGTGCGCTAGAATCTGAGGAGCCAGCGGAGAATCATGATGAAAAGGGTGTCACTAGTTAGCGGCAGCGTGTAACACTTCAGTTTTCCCTCATTGAAAAATAACAAGTATTGGTTGTTGGAGATACCGCTTGTGATAGCTCGATATTGCTGGCGATAGTATACAAAATGATGCAGCCGACAAAATGATACAGTCGACAAAATGATGAAATCAATTTGCTATCGCTGGCGATAGTGATATCGTTAAGCGATAGTGTGCCACGTGTTGAACACAGTTTAGGCGGCTATTAAGCCGCAAAGTGGTGCTGGATAAGACCACCACCTAAGCTATCGCTAGGCAATAGAAATACCACCCGACAATAGCGATTTTTGGTAGAATTGTCAATTTAAATCGTTGCCTTTCATTTTATCTGATCTTGGGATCCAGTGGTTGGGTTTTATCCCAAACCAGATATAGGGGCTGAAGGTGAGAAAGTATTCTTATTCTTTATTTCCCATTCTCTCTCTCCAAGTATAAGGAAGAAGAGGTTGATTCAGCTATTGGAGGAGCTTCTAAGGTCGGAATCGCAAGCTTAAGCTGGATTCGCGGATATGAAAGCGATGCGAGTGTTTCCATCTGGATCAAATGCAACTTCATGGCTCCGAAATGATCTACGACGGTAACGACTTTTCTTCTGAATACTAAGATATATCATTTTAATTGGCATGTTTTCATGAAAGCATCTCCACTAATTAGTGGGAGTTGAAGCTTTCAACGGGTTCATATGGTTTATCCCCGGTAGAATTTGCATATAGAGTTTGGATCGTTGTACGTACATAGGCATGTTGTGTAAAGCTCATCTGTGGCAAGTTGGTCTGGATTGGTGATTTTTTATTTGCATGCTAGAGAAGATTTTGTGAAAAAATATGTAGTTTATGGGGTTTGGGTTATTGCACGCTGCTGCAGGAAGTACTGGAGGGGTACTACAAGAAACACCCAAAGTGCAATGGAATTGAAGTTCTGTTGATACCACCTGTGATAGAGATATTGTTGGTGATAGCTCCCAGTGAGCATTGTTGTGATTGCGAAGCCCGTTTCTTAGTGACTAGGTGTGTAACATATTTAGCTAAGGGCCTGATGTGCCTAGCTTGGCGGCCTTGTGTGCTGATCATAAGTGATAATGTTGGTTATCATTATATCTTTGGCTCGCATCGTGCTATGTGGTCTCGATATGGTTATAACAGGACGAGGTGAAGTCGAGCCCGCATCGTGTTGTGTGATCGCGATGATTTTGAGCACAGGCAAAGCTGATCTGAACCCGTCCCATATTAATCAGTGAAGAGGTAGCTCCTCGGTGCACCGTTTGATTGTGGTAAAGTCCGTAAGGTAAGTTGGCATTGATGGTAAAAGCTCAATAACCGTCCAAGTGGATGAGACTTGGGATGATGGTGGTACTTGAACTTCAGTACACCAAAAGTGTGTCATGAAAGCACGAAGCTCAATAACCACTGCCCCGAGAATTGAGTGGGGTCGTTATAATTGTGGTCAGTTAAAGCTAACTGGTGTTTTGTTTGCCATGTTTTCATGGATTATATTTGTGCAGGTGCTAGCGAGCTGAGCGGGAAGTTGTAGGTTAAGGCGCCTTTTGTTGTGCTGGCCCTCGAAGGCCCAAGTGCTATGTTTTACTGCTTCTATGTATTGTCGGTCTGCGTGCCTATGTAGGGAAATCACTTTATTGTATTATCATATAAGAAGTTTGTAAGGTCTTAAGGTCAAACCTTTTGTGTACATTCATTCCTGTGGATTTTCAAGGACATTATTTTGGTGGGTTATCTTTATTAAATGTTTTCGTTAGTTGTGAACTGTGTTAGATTGCTTAGATGTTTGGTTTCATTTTGTAACCCGGTCGTTTGTTCGTTAAATATGGCCGGCCAAACCTTCTGTTATATTCTCTGTGACAAGCGTGGTGTTACAATTTGGCATCAACTTCTGATCTCGATCCCTTCTCTTCGGAATTTGTGGTTGAATTCTTTTAAGGGGTGGTGAGCACGTGTGTGCGTTGCCGTTACAACGTGAAATAACTCATGAATTTTCACTTAGGAATGAAAAATACACATGTTTGAGGAATTTGGATATTCCTATGATTGTTATTTGCAATGTGAATAGTCGCTTAATTGTGTGTTTCACGATTATAGGCGACAAAAAGTGGTGTGAGGCAGTCTAAACCCTAACGATCCACGGAGAGTAGTGCATCGGCTAATGTGTCCACACCTCCTCCTTCTGCAGAAATAATCTAATTAGTTGTTGAAGTTGTGTTCACTATGATCAACGTGTAACCAGGTGGGCTTGTACAACCTCCTACCCTTGCGGTGGCCCCGGTACCGGTTGATGTAGTTGAGCAAGTTGTTATGAAGTAAGTGGTTGAAGATGTAACACCCCGAAACTCAAAAGAGGGACGAAAAGTGTTTGAAGCCAAGTTTGGGGCCTAGTGTGGGTCACACAGCCTGGGATACGGGCGTGTCCAGGGCGGTGTCCTGCTCGGGCTGTTAGTCGAGCTATGTCGGGTGAGGAACACGGCCTGGATCACAGGCGTGTTCTGGTTGACACGAGCATGTCAAATTCACACGGGCGTGTCGATAACCCGTGTCCTATTCGGGATGTTTTGGTCCTGTGTTGAGTGAGGAACACGTCTCGCAACACGGGCGTGTACCGATTGACACGGGCATGTCAAAGGTTGACACGGGCATTTCTAAGTACGTGTCCTATTTGGGATGCGACGGTTTTAGTGTCGATTGGGGCACATGGCACATGACACGGACGTGCCCATGGTTGATACGGGCGTGTCCCAAGCCGTGTCACAGGCTATGTCCTGTTCTGTATTTCCTGGTTTACGGCGAGTGTGGAACACGGCCTTGAACATGGGCGTGTCACAAGCCGTGTTCGGCCCAGAAAATTGATTTTAAGTGCGAATCGTGGTCGTTTGTTTCCTTCTATTGGGATCCAAGGGCCCAGGCTGGTCCTTGCTGAGTTAAGGCCGGGAATAGGGTTTGAAACCCTCATTCCACTTTGAGTTTTCTCTTTCTAAAAGCTTTAGAGAGAGGGGAGAGCAAGGAAGAAGGAGAAGGAGAGATTCGGTCGCCGGAGGAGCTTCGGAGCCCCGATTCTCGATCTGAGTCCATATCTATGGAGGCGATACCGCTATAGTGCTTTTCATCCGTCTAGATCTCCATGGCACCAAAGAGAACCTCAAGGGTAACGATTCTCTTTTTGGATATGTGAAGTCCTCTTCCTTTTTTCATAGAAAACTCCCTCCCGCGAGTGAGCAGTGAGTGCGAGGTATTCCTTCGGGTAGACATGTATAGTCCCCGTTGTTTTGCATGTAGAGTCCGGAATCGAAGTATGGACATAGTCATGGTGTGTGAAGCCTACCCGGACAAGTTGGTCAGGATCGGTGATGTTTCATTATGCATGAATAGCCGAAGAAGACTCCGTGCCGATGGTTTTTTTGGGGTTTTCTACGCGGTAGATTACAATAGGGAGCCTTTGGGACTAACTCCAAGGTGCACACGGAAAACTGGGCAGAAGCGTGTTTCTGCCATCTTGGTGGCCTGGGAGCCAACTTGCGCATAACTAGGTTATGTAAAATTTGTGTGATCGATTTGGGACTCGGGGAAACTTGACCCGCGCCTATGGCTTAAATTGACGTGGCGGTGTGAGCAACGGGTTAGGCGGAACCGTACCCGCTCTATGTGGTTCGGTTAAAGCGACCTAAGGTACGTGGTACTTACCGTTGGCATAGATGGAGGGTCTTAGGCTTAGGCCGGAAAGACTATAATGCTCACGAGGTTTGTCGTCCTGGTGGTAGTGGTGAGACCACAGATTTTACCGGGTTCACCGAGAATGTGCCCTGAGAGCATGGGGTGTGTGCCCGTCCGTGCCTACACCTGTGGTGTATTGTGCTAATGATGTACTTACACTTTAATCATTGGATTATACTAATGCAATGCAGGGAAGGAGCACCGCCACCCCAAAAAAAGGGGTGGGGTCATTATAATTTGGTCAGCTTTAGCTGACCGTTGCTTTTGTTTGCCACCGTTGCGAAGGATTGTTGCTTGCAGGTGTTGCGGAGCCTAGTGGCAAATAGTGGGTTGAAGCCCTTGTTGATGAGCCGGCCCTCGAAGGCCAATGCGAATGTTTACTTTTATTCTCATGTGTGACCGGCCTGCGTGCCGATGTTTGGAAGACACTGTTTATTTAAGTAAACTCTTGTAAGGCCATAAGGCCAAGTACTTTGTGTATTTGTGCACTCATTCCTATTTTGGGTATTTAGTGGACATTCATACTGTGGCTTGGGTTCTTTCATTTGCAACATTTAAAATGCTTTCGCTAGAATGTGCTCTGTGTAGGACGTGTGTTATTGGAAGGATGGTTTCATTTAGTAACCCTTCGGTCTGTCTGTGGTATATGGCATCGGGCCCCGGCCGGACCTACTGTTATATGTGATTGGATGGATAGGGGTTTTACAATTTGGTATCAGACTACCAGTTTCGGTCATGCTTATTGGAATTCATGGACAATCTCTTTTAAGGGGTGGTGAGCACATGTATGTGCGTCATCGTTATAACATAAAAACAACCCATGAATGTCCACTTAGGAATGAAAATACACATATTTGAGGAACTTGCGTGTTCCTATAATTGCTTTTTGCAATATTGTCCGGTCACTTAACGGTGTTTTGTACGTCTATAGGTGACTAGGAGTGGTGCAGGGCCTTTAGAAAACCCGCATTCTGAAGCAAGTAGCGCACTGAATGATGTGCCTACAACCCCTCTTTCGGCAGAAACCATAAGATTGGTGGGTGAAGCAGTGTTCGCTATGATAAATGCCCAGCCTACAAGACAAATACAGCAGCCTGTCCCTGCAGTGGAGCAGGTACCGCTTCAAGCGGCAGAACTGAGAAGTGTTGAACAAGTGGTAGTGGAGCCGTTGATACCTAGAAGAGCGACCGAAAAGCAGCTCAAACATGTTATGGGCTTTAATCCTCCGGTGTTCTCGGGACTAGAACCCCATCTCAAGCTGAGAATTGGCTCTCCCGAGTAAAGAGTGTCTTGACGACTACGGAAACGGAGGAGTGGCAAAAGACCACCATAGCCACTTTCTTGTTGGATGGTGATGCAAGGTTGTGGTGGGAAGGTTTAGAACTACACCACTTGGGGGGAAGGAAACTCACGGACATCTCGATGGAGGAATTTTCGAGACTACTCTTGGCAAGGTACCTTCCCTCGGCTCAGAGGATCGCAATGGAGAATGAGTTCCAGAAGTTGACGCAAGGAGATAGTAGCGTGGATGAGTACCTCCACGAATTTATACGGTTGGGTCGGTACGCTAGCTCTACGTTTGCTAATGAGGAGCGTAAGACAAACCGGTTCTATGAAGGTCTGCGGGATGACCTAAGGCTACTACTCTCGGGGCCTATCACGCAGGGTTTTCTAACCTTGGTCAATATGGCCTGGTCGTTGGAGAAAGATTTGAGGAATGTACAAGCGAAGAAAGACTCTAGTGTAAAGAAGACAGAATTCACGGTGTCGACTACCTCAAAGTCTGGGTATCGTAAGTTTTATAAGAAGGCAAGGACTTCGGGTCTAGCCCCTTCTTCTGGTGCTTTGGGGGAAACTACAGGCCGAACCCCGGGCGCATGCTATAATTGTGGGAAGCCAGGACATTTTGCCCGTGATTGCTGGAGCGGACTCCCAAAGTCCGAGAGGAAGCCGAGAGCAACGTATGAGGTGAAGGGCAAAGCAGTGGAGTCAACCGCATCACACTATGCTCCAACCAAGCCTAGGGTTTATAATCTTGGTCAGCAGGAGGCCATAAAGCAAGCCGACGTGGTGACAGGTACGGTTTAAATTTATAGCAGTTTAGCTTTAAATACTTGTTACCTTGCGCATGTTAGCTTATTACTGCTTGTACTAGGCTTTGTTTTGATTTTCGATAATCCGGCGAGAGCACTCTTCGATACGGGAGCTTCGCACTCCTTTTTATCTGAAGGATTTATATTGCACATCGGAGTACCTTCTTCGATGGCAAAGGACAAACTGGATGTGTTGTTGCCTAATGGGTCTTCAATGCACGTGAATAGAGTCTGTTGCGTAAAGATATGGATTGGGAGTCAAGAGTTCGACTTGCAAGAGTCTCTACTGCCGTTAGTGGAGTTCGACGTGATATTTGGTATGGACTGGCTCTCGGAGCAGCATACATACATTGATTGCAACCGCAAGGAGGTCAAGTTAAGAACTGGTCGAGAGACGACATTTGTGGGCTTGAAAGGGGCGAGCACGACTTTGATGTCTGCTCTTCAGGTGGTTAAGGCAGTTTGTGCTGGTGCATAGCTATTTTTCACACTAGTGGAGACTTCGAAGCCTAAGCCTAGTTTGGACAGTATCTCGGTTGTATCTGAGTACCCTGACGTGTTACCTGGCGATCTCCCTGGAGCCCCACCTCAGCGAGAGATTGACTTCACAATTGAGCTAGTGCTAGGTGTCAAACCTGTGTCACTCTCTCCGTATCGGTTAGCGCCTAAGGAGATGGCGGAACTGAAGGTTCAACTTGAAGAACTGTTGGAACAGGGTTATGTGCGTCCAAGTTCGTCTCCTTGGAGCACACCGGTCCTCTTTGTTAAGAAGAAGTACGGAAGCTTGCGACTTTGTATTGATTATCGAGAGCTGAACAAGGTAATGGAAAAGAATAAGTATCTAATCCCAAGGATTGATGATCTATTCGATCAGTTAGTTGGGTCGTCGGTGTACTCGAAATTGGATCTTAAATCCGGATATTTTCATCTGAGGATAAGAGAAAGTGATATCCCCAAGACAGCTTTCAGCACGAGGTATGGGCATTATGAGTTTACCGTCATGTCGTTTGGGCTGACTAATGCGTCATCCGTGTTTATTGATCTGATGAACATAACGTTCAGAGAGTACCTGGACCACTTCGTGATAGTCTTTATCGACGATATATTGGTGTACTTGCAATGTGAGGAGGATCACTTTAAGCATCTGCATTTGGTGTTGGAGACGCTGTGGAGGAACCAACTATATGTCAAGTTCTCTAAATGCAAGTTTTGGTTGTCCTCGGTAGCTTTCCTTGGTCACATAGTTAGTGGTGAGGGAAATGCGGTGGATCCGGCAAAGATAGTTATTATACAGGAGTGGCCTGTGTTGTCTATGGTAATGGAAGTCCGGAGTTTTCTAGGACTTGCCGGCTACTACAGGCGCTTCGTAGAGAACTTCTCACGAATATCATTATCCCTCATGACTTTGACGAGGAAAGATCAGAAGTTTGTGTGGTAGTCAAAGTGCGCACAAGCTTTCGAAGAACTGAAGAGTCGATTGACCACGACGCCTATTCTATGTTCGTCGGTTAGGACCGAAGGATTCGAGATTTACAGTGATGCTTCAGGCAGTGGTTTGGGTTGCGTTCTACTGCAGCATGGGAGTGTGATAGCTTATGGCTCGCGTCAGCTAAAGGTACATGAGAGGAATTATCCGGTCCATGACTTGGAGTTAGCGGCCGTAATATTTGCCCAGAATCTGTGGAGGCATTACCTGTACGGTGTGGAGGCCGATATCTACACCGATCACAAGAGCCTGAAGTACTTATTGGATCAAAATGATTTAAACATGCGGCAGCGGAGATGGATGATGTTCCTGGGGGAATACACATTTAAGATACATTATGTGACTGGTTAAGGCAATGCGGTGACGGATGCGTTGAGTCGCAGGGCTTCCGCGCAGGTCAATTTGTTTTCGGTTCATGATGAGCGTTTGATTCGTGATTTGGAGGTATTGGAGATCTCTTGTGTTGACAAGCAGACGAGTGCCAAAGCCCAATTGAACTGGACAGAGGTGCAGTATGACCTTGCTGATAGGATTCGACAGGCTCTTGTTTTGGATAGCAACATGAAGCAGATTATGGATGAGGCTTTGGATGGGTCATATTCCCAATTTGGTGTTATTGATGGACTGTTATGGAAAGACAGTCATCTGTGCGTCCCAAACATGGGTAAACTGCAGGAGGAATTGATGTACGAGACTCATCATACCAAGTACTATATTCACCCAGGGAGCACGAAAATGTACTGTGATATGAAGAAGTTGTTTTGGTGGCCAGGACTTAAGAAGGACGTGGCACTTTATGTAGCGAAGTGTCAAATGTGCTCCTTGGTTAAGGCGGAATGCCAGAAGCCTGGAGGTTTCTTGAAGTCCTTACCGATCCCGGAGTGGAAGTTCGACGATATTTCAATGGATTTTGTGCATGGGTTGCCAAGGTCGTAGAAGGGAAACGACGTCATTTGGGTGATCGTAGATCGACTGACGAAAGTGTCGCACTTCATTCCGAATAGGAAGGATGATTCGGTGGATAAACTGACAAAACTCTATATGGATAATATTGTTCGACTGCACGGTGTGCCCCGCAGCATCGTGAGTGGCCGAGATGGCCAATTCACGTCCAATGACTGGAGGTTGGTGCAACAAATGTTAGTAACCAAGCTGAGTTTCAGCACGATCTTTCACCCGCAGACGGATGGTCAGACCGAGAGGGTTAACAGGATGATGGAGGACATGCTTCACATGTGCGTCCTGGATTTCGGGAAGCAGTGGGAAGATCACCTGTACTTGGTGGAGTTCGCTTATAATAATAGCTACCAAACAAGTATTAAAATGGCGCCCTTCGAGGCCCTATACGGTAGAAAATGTTGCACGTCGTTGTCGTGGTTGGAAACGTGTGAGTCGAAGCTGTACGAACGACAAGAGGTGGAAGACGTCACTTCGTTGGTACGAACTATATGAGAATGACTGCTGATCGCTCAGGATAGGCAGGCTAAATACTATAATGTCAAACATCGGAACGTTGAGTTCGCTGTTGGCGACTGGGTATACTTGAAGATTAAGCCATTAAAGTGTGTTTCACGGGTACGACGCTTGAAGAAGCTAAGCCTGAGGTACCTTGGACCGTTTGAGGTTCTGGAGCGCATTGGTGAAGCAGATTATCGACTGAAGCTATCAGTGGAATTGAGTGGTATACACGACGTATTCCATATATCAGTGTTTCGGAAGGCAGTGCAAGAGTCGTCACAAGTTGTTGCGGCCAATCAAGTACCCGTCGATAATGGGTTGACGACGAAGATCAAACCCGTTTGCATTAAGGACTTTGAAGTCAAGCGACTTCGTAACAAGGACATCAGGATGGTCAAATTTCGATGGGACAACTGCGGTCGGGAGGAGATCTCGTGTGAGCGAGAGCAGACCATGCTAGAGGAGTACCCCGAGTTATTCCACTCAGGTACCATTTTGTTTTGTGTATCTTTTCCTTTCTATAATTTTGAGACGAAAATTTTTTAAGAGGGAGAGAATTATAACGCCCCGAAACTCAAAAGAGGGATGGACAGCGTTTGAAGCCAAGTTTGGGGCCTTGTAAGGGTCACACGGCCTGGGACACAGGCGTGTCCAGGGCCATGTCCTGCTCGGGCTATTAGCCGGGCTGTGTCGGGTGAGGAACACGGCCTGGATCACATGAGTGTTCTGGTTGACACGGGCATGTCAAATTGACACGGGCGTGTCGATAACCTGTGTCCTATTCGGGATGTTTTTGTCCTGTGTCGAGTGAGGAACACGCCTCGCAACACGGGCGTGTACCGATTGACATGGGCGTGTCAAAGGTTGACACGGGCGTGTCTAAGCCCGTGTCCTGTTCGGGATGCGACGGTTTCAGCGTCGATTGGGGCACACGGCCCATGACACGGGCGTGTCCATAGTTAACATGGTCGTATCCCAAGCCGTGTCACAGGCCGTGTCCTGTTCTGTATTTCTTGGTTTACGACGAGTGTGGAACACGACCTTGGATACGGGCGTGTCGCAAGCCGTGTTCGGCCCAGGAAATTGATTTTAAGTGCGAATCATGGTCGTTCGTTTCCTTCTATTGGAATCCAAGGGCCCAGGCTGGTCCTTGCTGAGTTAATGCCGGGAATAGGGTTTGAAACCCTCATTCCACTTTGAGTTTTCTCTTTCTAAAAGCTTTAGAGAGAGGGGAGAGCAAGGAAGAGGAGAAGGAGAGATCCATCCACCGGAGGAGCTTCAAAGCCCCGATTCTCGATCCGAGTCCAGATCTACGGAGGCGAGGCCGTTGCGGTGCTTTTCATCCGTCTAGATCTCCATGGAGCCAAAGAGAACCTCAAGGGTAACGATTCTCTTCTTGGACATGTGAAGTCTTCTTCCTTTTTGCATAGGAAACTCCCTCCCGTGAGTGAGCGGTGAGTGCGAGGTATTCCTTCGGGTAGACATGTATAGTCCACGTTGTTTTGCATGTAGAGTCCGGAATCGAAGTACGGACATAGGCATGGTGTGTGAAGCCTACCCGGACAAGTTGGTCTGGATCGGTAATGTTTCATTATGCATGAATAGCCGGAGAAGACTCCGTGCCGATGGTTGTTTTCGGGTTTTCTACGCGGAAGATTGCAGCAGGGAGCCTTGGGGACTAACTCCAAGGTGTACCCGGAAAACTGGGCAGAAGCGTGTTTCTGCCATCTTGGTGGCATGGGAGCCAACTTGCGCATAATTGGGTTATGTAAAATTTGTGTAATCGATTTGGGACTCGGGGAAGCTTGACCTGCGCCTATGGCTTAAATTGACGTGGCGGTGTAAGCAATGGGTTAGACGGAACTGTACCCGCTCTATGTGGTTCGGTTAAAGCAACCTAAGGTACGTGGTACTTACCGTTGGCATAGATGGAGGGTCTTAGGATTAGGCCGGAAAGACTATAATGCTCACAAGGTTTGCCGTCCTGGTGGCAGTGGTGAGACCACAGATTTTACCGGGTTCACCGAGAATGTGCCCTGAGAGCACGGGGTGTGTGGCCGTCCGTGCCTACACCTGTGGTGTATTGTGCTAATGATGTACTTACACTTTAATCGTTGGATTATACTAATGCAATGCAGGGAAGGAGCACCGCCACCCCAAAAAAAGAGGTGGGGTCGTTATAATTTGGTCAGCTTTAGCTGACCGTTGCTTTTATTTGCCACCGTTGTAGTGGATTGTTGCTTGCAGGTGCTGCGGAGCCTAGTGGCAAATAGCGGGCTGAAGCCCTTGTTGCTGAGCCGGCCCTCGAAGGCAAATGCGAAAGTTTACTTTTATTCTCATGTGTGACTGGTCTGCGTGCCGATGTTTGGAAGACACTGTTTTTTTAAGTAAACTCTTGTAATGCTATAAAGCTAAGTACTTTGTGTATTTGTACGCTCATTCCTATTTTGGGTATTTAGTGGACATTCATGTTGTGGCTTGGGTTCTTTCCTTTGCAACATTTAAAATTCTTCCGCTAGAATGTGCTCTGTGTAGGACGTGTGTTATTGGAAGGATGGTTTCATTTAGTAACCCTTCGGTCTGTCTGTGCTATATGGCGTCGGGCCCCGGACAGACCTACTGTTATATGCGATTGGACGGATATGGGTGTTACATGCAGTAGATCTTATAGTGGTAAAGCGAGCAATAGATAAGTAACTAAAGCACTTTTTGAGCTTCAATCCTCCTACGTTTACGGGTAAAGGATCCCCAACTCAAGTTGATGATTAGATCTCTCGGATAAAGAAAACCTTGACGGGAACGGAGACGGAGGAAGGGCAGAAGGTTGCCTTAGCTACTTTCCTATTAGATGGAGTTTGTGGGACGAGTTAGAGTTGGCAGGTAGACAACAGACTGAGGTCTAAATGGAGGAGTTCTCGAGGTTATTTTTGTTAAGGTATCTCCCTTCTACGCAACAGATAGGGATGGAGAACCAGTTCCAGAGGATTGATGCGCGAAATGCGACACCGCCCAGTTAACGAGTTGTTCGATCTCACAAGCTAGGTGAATAAGTGGGTTGCGGGGATAGTGGCGAGGTTTGAAGCAAGGGGGAAGCTTGCTTGAGCAGAGTAGAAGCTTGCTCGAGCAGAGAAGAAGCTTTCTCGGTCAAAGGAGAAGCTTGCTTGAGCAGAGAAGAAGCTTGCTCGCGCAGAGAAGAAGCTTGCTCGGGCAGAGAAGAAGCTCGCTCGAGCAGAGAAGAAGCTTGCTCGGGCAGAGAAGAAGCTTGCTCGAGCAAGGAAGGATCTTGCTTGGGCATAGAAGAAGCGTTCTCGAGCAAGGAAGGAGCTTCATCAGGAGCTATCGAGCATACGTTACTTTAGCGGTTGAGCGAGTACGAATGTTGAGTCCGTGGAGTCTGCACCAGGCCGCGCGATTAGGGACTTGGAGCTGGAGATGGCTGCTGCTGTTGGCGGACTGGGACGAGTCCGCCTCTGCTGCTGAGCGAGCTCGTGCTGGGCTGTGCGAGCTGAGGAGGAGTTCGCCCGCTGCTAGGTAGAAGCGGACACCGAGAAACTGGAGGGCTAGCTGGTGGACTGCAGAACGAGTCCGCCCAGCCAGCTGTAGAGAGGAGGAAGATCGCCGGCTGCCGAGCTGGGGGCTTATCTGGCGGACTGCGCAACGAGTCCGCCCAACTTGTGGTGGACGGGTTGGGCAGTCCGCCTCCTGCTGGAGGCTTGTCACCATTGCTTGGCGACAAGGACTGCCGACCTGGCAGACTAAAGAGTCCAGGTCGCGCCAATTGGCGAGAGCCGTTGTTGACTAGTGGCATCCTTTGCTTGAGGACAAGGGTTGGCGACCTGGCGGACTGACTAGTCAAGGTCGCACGGACTGCTGACTGGAGGCTTGTCGCTGCATGAGGTAGGCGACCTGTCGGACTGAGATAGAATCTGCCTACAGCTGGCGGACAGGAGAGCTGGTTGTCTGTCTGGATGTACGGGCTGGAGAGCTGATGGGAGGAGTGAGTCTGCCTCCCTTAGATGGACTGAAGACTGAGTCTGCCACCTTCTGCCAAATAGAAGGAGCAGGTCGCGCGGACTGGCTGACCGCCCAGGTCGCAGCCTGTCACCCTTGGAAGGAAAGGCTGACAAGTTGCGACCTCCTGGTGTAGGCCGTGACTTGCGAGCTGGCTATCTTGGGAAGGATCGCCAATTTCGGGGTTAACACAAAGATTGACACAGGGTGATAGTTTGGTAGATGATTATCTACACGAGTTTACCATACTTGGGTGTTATGCAGGCTCCACATTTTCTAATGAGGAGCGAAAGACCAACAAGTTTTATAAAGGTCTGCGGGATGATATTAGGCTACTTATATCAGGTCTGATGGCGCAAAGCTTTCTGACCTTGGTGAACACCACCTGATCCCTAGAGCAGGATATGAAGTGGGTTCAACATAAGAAAGAATTGATAGTGAAAAATACAGAGTTCAAAGTACCAAACTCTGCGAAGTCTAGCCATAATAGGTGGAGGAAGAAGTCTAGGTTTTCGAGCTAGCTCCTTCTATTATTTCTTGAGCGACGACTGGGCGAAGTCCCTGCACCTGCTATACTTGGGGTCAGGTGAGACATTATACTCGAGAGTGTCGCAAGGTCCTCTGAGGATAGAGAAAAAGGCGGGTGTGTCATATGCGGAGAAAGGGAAGGCAGTGGAGTCAACTGCATCCCATTATACTCTAGCATAGCCCTGAGTTTACAATCTTGGCTAGCAGGAGGCCATCAAACAAAATGATGTGGTGATAGGTACAATTTAGTATACAGCTTTTACTGTTTTATATTTTCTACCTAGTGCATTTCTTGTTTAGCATGTTAGTGTTAGGTTTTGTCTTAATTCTGGACTATCCAGTGAGTGCATTGTTTGATACAAGAGCTTCTCGCTCCTTTTTGTCTGAGGACTTCGTATTGCGTATCGGATTGTCTTCGTTCATATCGACAGATAGATTGGATGTCTTACTGCCAAATGGGTGCTTGATGCACACAGACATGGTTTGTTGTGTTAAGGTGCGGATAAGAAGTCATGAGTTTGACCTGGAAGCATCAATGATGCCGATGTTAGAGTTTGATGTGATCATTTTCATGGGCTGGCCTTTGGAGCTGTGTGCATGCATTGATTGCAACTCGAACGAAATCACACTGAGGCAAAAAACTAAACACGAGAAAAAGTTTGCTGGTATGCGAGGATCGAGCAAGATTTTGATGTCTGCTCTTCATATAGTCAAGGCGGTTCGGAAAGGCACAGAGTTATTTTTCACGATGTCGGAGGTTTCAGAGCCCAAGCCCAGTTTGAATGATGTTCCTATAGTATCAGAGTATGCAAATGTATTTCTTAAAGATCTCTCTGGAGTTCTACCTCAGCGAGAGATCGACTTTACTATTGATTTGGTGTCGAGTGTGAAACCTGTATCACGCTCACTGTACCGTATAACACCAAAAGGGATGGCGGAATCGAAATCCCAGTTACAGGAATTACTAGAGCAAGACTATATACGTTCGAGTATGTCTCCTTGGAGTGCACCGATCCTTTTTGTGAAGAAGAAGGACAGAAGCTTGCATCTATGTATTGATTACGGTGAACTGAATAAGCTGACAGAGTAGAACAAGTATATGATTCCGAGAATCGATGATTTGTTTGATCAGCTGGTTGGATCAACTGTGTACTCAAAGTTGGATTTTAAGTCTGGTTATTACCAGTTGAGGATTAGAGAAAGTGATATTCCCAAGATAACGTTAAGTGCGCGTTATGAGCATTATGAGTTCACCATAATGTCGTTTGGCTAACAAATGCATCATTGGTATTCATGGATCTGATGCACAGAACCTTTTGAAAGTACTTGGACCAGGTTGTGATAGTTTTTATAGATGATATACTGGTGTACTCTCAGTCATAAGATGGTCATGCAAATCATTTTCCTGTTATTTTGCATACCCTGAGGAGGAGTCAGCTCTATGCCAAGTTATCTAAGTGTGAGTTTTTGTTAGCCTCCGTGACATTCCTTGGTAATGTGTTTAGTGGTGAGGGTATTGCCGTAGATCCGACGAAGATTATTGTGATACGGGAGCGACCTGTTTTGAATACTGTGGCAGAAGTCAAGAGTTTCCATGGACTTATCGGCTATTATAGGCGATTCGTAGAGAACTTTTCATGGATAGCTCTATCTCTCACTACCTTGACAAGGAAGGATCATAAGTTCATTTGAATGTAAGAGTGTGCACGAGCTTTTTAAGAGGTTAAGAGTCATCTGACCACGACGTCAATCTTGTGTTTGTCATGTGGTGCAGAAGGCTATGAGATATACAGTGATGTCTCAGGGAGTGGCTTAGACTGTATTCTTCTTCAATTCGGGAATTTTATTGCATATGACTCTCGCCAGCTAAAGATGCATGAGAGGAATTATTCGTTTCACGACTTGGAATTGGCGGCCGTGATATTCTTCCTTAAGCTGTGGCAGCATTATTTATATGGCGTGAAGATTGATATCTTTACCAACCACAAGTGCCTGAAATATTTGTTAAATTAGAAAGATCTGAATATGCGACGGAGGAGGTGGTTGGAGTTCCTTGGGTACTACACATTCGAAATACATTACATTCCCAGGAAGGGAAATGTAGTTTTTGATGCGTTAAGTCGCAGGGCTCCAACACAGGCAAATTGGATCCAGATGCATGATAAGCGGCTAATTTGTGATTTGGAGATCTTAGAGATCCCTTGTGTGAATAAGAGAGCAAGCGTGAATGCATGCTTGAATGAGACGGAGGTACAATATGACCTTGCAGACAGAGTTCGACAAACAATGGAGCTTGATGAAAGCATGAAGTGCTACATGGCAGAGACTGTGGATGGGTCACATTCCCAGTTTTTCATTGACGATGGTCTTTTGTGGAATGACGGTCGTTTGTGCATCCCAAATATTGGCAAACTATGAGAGTAGTTGATGTACAAGGCACATTTCACGAAGTACTCAATCCACCAGGGGAACACAAAAATATTTAAAGACATGAAGAAGCTTTTTTGGTGGCCAGGTTTGAAGAAAAACAAAGCCCTCAACGTGTCAAAGTGTCACACTTGTGTGTTTGTGAAGGCAGAATGTTTGAAGCCTGGTGAATTTCTGAAGTCGTTATTGATTCCAGAATGGATGTTTGGTGACATTTCTATGAATTTTGTGTATGGTTTATCGAGATCGCCGCATGAGGACAATGTCATTTGGGTGATTGTGGACCGCTTTATGGGTATCACACTTCATTCTGAACCGGAAGGATGATTTAGTGGAAAAATTGGCCGAACTTTTTGTTGATAATATAGTACGATTTGCATTGTGTGCCCCATAACATTGTTAGTGATCGAGATGGGGTGCTTTGCATCAAATGATTGGAGGCAAATCCACCAACTGTTGAGTGTCAAGCTAAAGTCCAGCACTACCTTTCATCCGCAAATAGATGGTCAAACCGAGAGGACTGACAAAACAATGGAGGATATGCTTTGTAAGTGCATCCTGGATTTCAGCAAGATGTGGGAGGATCATCTCTATATGATCGAATTTGCCTACAATAATATCTACCAAGCGAGTATACAAATGACGCATTTTGAGGCTTTATATGGTAGGAAATGTCGTACTTCATTAGCTTGGGCAAAAACAGACAAAACGGAGTTGTTAAAGCAGAAAGACGTCGATGATGCAAATTTGATGATACGAATGATCCGAGGGTGGTTGTTGATTGCTCAGGATAGATAGACTAAGTACTCCAACACAAAGCACATGGATATCAAGTTCGTTGTTGGCGACTGAGTGTATCTTAAAATAAAATCTTTTAAGGATGTGTCAAAGATTCGACGCTTGAAAAATCTAAGTTTGAGATACCTGTGACCGTTTGAGATAGTGGAATGTCTTGTTGAAACTGCTTATAGACTTGCTCTTTTAGCAAAGTTGAGCGGTTTGCACGATGTATTTCACATATCAGTGCTGAGGAAGGATGTGCAAAATCCTACACAAGTAGATGATGTTGATCAGGTGACGACCGATAGTGGGTTAAAGACGAAAGTCAAGCCCATTTGTATCAAAGACATAGAGGTCAAGCAGTAGCGGAACAAAGTGATCAGGATGGTCAATGTCCGTTGGGACAGTTGCGGTCGCGCGGAATTGTCAAGGGAGCGAGAGCAGACCATGCTTGAGGAGTTCCAGAGTTGTTCCGTTGAGTTACAATTTGAATATTATATATTTTGTGTTGTTTTTCTTTCTTGTATATTTTCAGGACGAAATTTCTTAAAGAATGAGAGATTTGTAACACTCCAGTTTCCCTCATTGAAAAACAACAAGTGCTGGTTGTTGGAGATACCATCGGTGATAGCTCGATATCATTGGTGATAGTGAACAAAATAATGCAGCCAACAAAACGATACAGTTGGCAAAATGATGAAGTTAATTTGCTATCGCTAGCGATAGTGATATCGTCAGGCGATTGTGTGCCGCGTGTCGAACACAGTTTATGTTGTCGTTAAGCGACAAATCGATGCTTGATGAGACCACTGCCACCGCCTAAGCTATCGCCAGGAGATAGCGATACCACCCGACGATAGCGATTTTTGGTAGAATTGTCAATTTGAATCGAGACCATTCATTCAATCTGATCTTGAGATCCAATGGTTGGAATTTATCGCGAACCAGATATGGGGGCTTAAGGTGAGAAAGTATTCTCATTCTTTCTTTTTCATTCTCTCTCTCTAAGTGGAAGGAAGAAGAGGGTTAAGGAGGAAGAGAGGTTGATTCAGTCATTGGAGGAGCTTCTAAGGTTGGAATCGCGAGCCAAAGCTAGACCCGCAGAGAGGAAAGCGCTACGAGTGTTTCCATCTTGATCAATTGCAACGACATGGCTCCGAAACGATCTACAATGGTAACAACTCTCCTTCAGAATACTAGGACATGTTAATGCTTTTAATTGACATGTTTGCATGAAAGCATCTCCACTAATTAGTGGGAGGTGAAGCTTTCAACGAGTTGATACAGTTTATCCCTTATAAAATTTGCATGTAAAGTCAAGATCATTGTACGAACATAGACATGTTGTGTGAAGCTTATCTGTGACAAGTTGGTCTGGATTGGTGATGTTTGATTTGCGTGCCGGAGAAGACTCCATGGAAAACTTGTAGTTTTACGGGGTTTGGGGTGTTGCAGGCTACCACGGGAAGTACTGAAGGTGTACTCCAGGAAACACCCAAAATGAAACAGAATCGAAGTTCTGTTGATACTCCCCGCGATAGCGATATCGCTGGTGATATCTCCCAGTGAGCATTGTTGTGATTGCGAAGCCCGTTTCTTGGTGATTAGGTGTGTAGCATGTTAAACCGAGGGCTTGTTGTGCCTAGCTTGGTGGCCTTGTGTGTTGATCTCGATGTGGTTGTAACGGGACGAGGTGAAGTCAAGCCTGCGTCGTTCCATGTGATCGTGATGATTTTGAGCACAGGAAAAGCTGATCTAAACCCGTCCCATACTAGTCGGTGAAGATGTAGCTCCTCGGTCCACTGTTTGATTGTGGGAAAGTCCGTAAGGCAAGTTGGCCTTGATGGTAAAAGCTTAATAGCCATCCAAGTGGATGGGATATAGGATGGCGGTGCGACTTGAACTTCAGCATACCGAGAGTGTGCCATAAGAGCACAAATTGTGTGGTCGTGCGTGCCAATGTTTGTGGTGAATGTGCAATTATATATACTGTCATATTGCTTGCTTGCTTACTGGGAAGGAGTACCACCACCCCGGGAATAGAGTGAGGTCATTATAATTGTGGTCAGCTAAACCTGACCGGTGTTTTATTTGCCACGTTTTCGTGGATTGTACTAGTGCAAGTGTTGGCGATCCGAGCGGGAAGTAGCCGGCTGAAGCCCCTTTTGTTGTGCTGACCAGGCCCAAGTGTTATGTTTTACTGCTTTCATGTATTATCGGTCTACGTGTCAATGTATGAAATTAAATTTATTGTGTAATCATGTAAACAACATGTAAGGCCTTAAGGCCAAACCTTTTGTGTACATTCATTCATGTGGATTTTAGTGCACATTCCTTTGGTGGGTTATCTTTACTAAAATGTTTATGTTAGTTGTGAACTCTGTGTTAGAGTGTTTGGTTTCATTTTGTAACCTCTTCGTCTGTTCGTTGAATATGATGGGGGGCACTGACCAGACTATCTGTTATATTTTTCGTGACGAGCGTAGTGTTACATGACGCCCATTGTGCTTGTATTCTTCCTCGGTAATATTTCTCACTTCCTCGCGAGTGAGCCTTCGATCGGCCTGACTGACATCTACTTTCATCGGGTGAAGATTGAGTTGCACACGCCTCAGCAGCTCTACTGTGTGTGTGGCCACAGAGTTGGATGCATTAGACAGTTCATCTACAGAGGAATTGTCAAGATGGACAACATCTTCTGGCAAGTCGCGGACTAGGGTGAGCGGCAGTCATCAACCTTGGGCAAGAGCGGTATTAGAAGGATTAGTGGCTCCCAAATCTCGCAGTAGGGTGAGTATCTCTATTGTGCATGCAGTGTTATGCGTGTGCCGCGCGAGCGCCCATGGGGGCCTCAGTCGGGTGCAACTAGCACACGCGGCTTGCTTTGCCTGACTTGTTTTGGCGGCTCGGTGAAAGTCCAAACCAACTCAACTCAGACTAATTTAGAGGAACTCCATCAAAATTATTTCTTTTACTTAATTTTTCTACTTTTATATAGTATTGTATTTTATTTTATTATTGAATCTATATTTTATTTATTTATATTTTATGTAATTGGACTGTTAAAATTAATTAGATGATGTAATGATAAAACATTATTTTAGTAGTTATTTTTATGATGATTTATATGCTATTATTTAAATTTAGATCAATTCAGTATGCAATGTTTTAAGATTTGGGGATTAGGGTTTAGAGATGTTTTGTTCGAAAAAGACATTTCTCTTGTGAATTTATTTATTTTATTTTGAAGAGGTTTTCGGTAGTGTGTTAGTGAAACGTCTATGCTTAGGACTTGGGCGTGTCTTACATCTAAGAGGAATTAAGGCTCTGTTTGGTTGGGCTGTTGCTGATGGAAAGCTGCTGATGAACTGTTGATGATAGAAAAAGTGTTGATTCTGAAAAATAGAGTTTTGCTAAAAAACTGTTTGGCTGAAACAGAGTTTACAAAACAGAGTTTTTAAAAAGTTGTTTGGATACAAAATGGAGTTTTGAATAAAAAAAAAAATTCAAATATAACACAAAATAAAATTGCATTCATATATTTTTTCCAAATAAAATTTTTTCCAATCATAACATATATTTTTCAAGCATTAACATCTTCTACATATCGAACACACAACACAGAAAATCTTTTTTTTCATCCAGACAATTTGTAGGCCTATGCTCTAGCTTCAAACACCTCATCTGCTATAATATCACGCAGTGCGATCATCTTTTCTACATCAGTCGTAGTGTCAGGGCAATCTTCTTGCCTCCTTTGAGAGGTCATCCCAAGATATGGATCTCTTTGCTCAGACTCAATGAAATCTATATCTACGCACGAAGGGTGGCGACGAATGAAATTATGCAATGTCATCGTGGTGATCACTATACGTGCTTGTTTGTTGAAGCTATAGCTAGGCATGTCCCGCAGTATGTCCCATTTCTTCTTCCAAACACCGAATGAGCGCTCTATCACACTTCTAAGGGATGAGTGTGCATGATTGAACATCTCCCGACGTCCTTCTGCTCGACAATCACCACGAGCAAAGTCTGGTAGATGATATCGTGTGTCCTGATAAGGTTTTAAGTAACCCTTTTGCAGTGGATAGTCAGAGTCAACCAAGTAATACTTTCCTGCACATTAATAATAATTATTTAGTGGCCAAATTTTATTATAAATAAATAGACAAAATAAATTTAAGAGTTACCTAGAGGTGGATGAGGGAAATTATAACGTGGATCACTCAGGTCAAAATTGAATATACGGCTATTGTGTGTTGATCCTTTCCAATCAGTCATAACAAAAGTAAAACACATATTAAAATCACAAGCTGCCATGACATTTTGAGTTTCCGCGTTTCAACTCCATCAGGATTTTCCATTCCTTCTTCAGATGATCCCATTTATTTTTGAATTGGACCTTATCGTATTTTTTTTCAGTTGACTCTTCAAATTTCTTCATAATATTACTCCACCCCTCCTTATTAAAATGCGTCGTTGGTCGATTCCCGAGTTCGATCTCCTTAATGCAAATATCGCAAAAGAGCAAGACATCGACATTATCTCACATTGCGGCAACACCTCCATCTTTTGTTTTGCCCATCTTTATAAGTCAAACACAGGCATATACACACAACATTCAAAAACATTATAAATGTAAATCTAAACAACATCTGGATCTAAATCTAAAATCTAAACACATATATATACATCATCTTACATAAACACACACACACATACAACTCACGCACACATATAACACACACACACACATACACAAGCATATAACTCACACACAAACATATAAACTCACACACACACAATCACATACACATATACACACAAACATACAAATCAGACACACACAATAACATACACATATACACACACAGACAACTCACACACACACAATCACATACACATATACACACACATACAACTCACACACACATAACCACACACACATATATATACACCATCTTACACAAACACACACATAATCACACACACATATATACACACACATACAAACACACAAACATACAACTCACAACCAAACAATCACACACACATATAACTCACACGCACACACATACACAAGCATATAACTCACACACAAAAACATAACTCACACACATACACAAGCATATAACTCACACACAAACACATAACTCACACACACACACACATACAACTCACACACACATAACCACACACACATATATATACATCATCTTACACAAACACACACATACAACTAAAAAACAAACAATCACACACACATATACACACACACACATATACACACAAACATACAACTCACACACACACAATCACGCACACATATTCACACACACATAATCACACACACACACACACAACTCACACATAAACAATCACACACACATATACACACAAACATATAACTCACACACACACATACACAAACACACACACATATATACACACATTCGGTCAAAAAATTCTGAAATTAACACATCAATCTTTTGTTAAGAGAAATAACAAAAATTTCTGGAATCGAAAGAGAGGAAACAGAGCATAACAAAAATTCCCAAAATTTTCTGAAATCAAAGAAGAAGAGGAAGAAGAATGCACCGGAAAAACAAGGGACAGGAAAACAGAGGAGATCGGGAGCAGCATCGCAGGGAGGAGAACGGGAGCTCAACCACACCGGAGAAACAGGAAAAATACGGAAGCTGCGTGGGCTGCAGTGGAAAGACGGAAGCGCCGGAAAGAAGAAAAAATGAGGGTTTTCATACCTGCGTGGGCTGCAGTGGTCGCCGAGGGGGAAGACGGAAGCGTCGGAAGGGTTGATGTCGTGGTCGACGGCAGCTGCCGCCAAAGACGCTAGGGCTTCAACTTCTTCTACCCGTCGGGAGGAAGATCGGGACGACTGCTGTGCGGATGGGCTGGAAAAACAAATCGCGGATGGATTATAGCACAAAGGGGCGGAATCAAATAAACGGTGTTTCGTACAAAAGCTAACCCAAACTCAGCTTATACGAAAAACAGAGTTTTTTTGAAACCGCACCGCAGGGCATAAGCCCAACCAAACGCCACCTAAGTGAGTGGGACAAATAATTCTTGCGGTTTTACCAACTACGTGTACAAAGGTTTTTGATGAAAATACAAATAATTGTGCTGGCTCTCTAAGGGCCTGTTGGGATCGTAAAAATTGAAATTGTAGAATTAGAATTCATCCAATACTAAATCCTGTGAAAATTAGAATTGGGCTGAATTCTAATATCTTTACTTAGTGATGGCTAATGTGAACTCGGTGGTTATAAACCGACCTCGGTGTGCGGTATTTTTTGCTCCAATGAGTTTGAAAAAAAATGTCATCGTGAAATGTGTTTGATATGGTAACTATTATGACGGCTGCCTAGAAAAAAAATACTTTTGACCTTTAAAATGAATGAAGTTTATTAGGCAAGGCCCGACGTTCATGAAGGATGGTTCTTAACCATGTTCACTTCTACCATCACCATGTCAAACGGATTTCAAATCTAGTGTTGCGCACATTATTCGAAACTTGAAAGTCACCTGAAAATCGCTCAAATATTGCGCTAATTGGAATCGATCCCAATTTGATTTGAGTCAATTCAAATTGACTTCAATCACATTTTGAGTTCATTTTATGTCTGCTCTAAAACACTCGAAATATTATTTGAATCGGTTTAAATTGATTAAAAATATTATGTATTTATTAATACATAATTATTAAAAATTAAAAAAATATTAAATTTTAATTTAAATAAAAAGAAAATTTTCAAGTCTTTCATTTACTAAATTTAAAGTTTGTCTAATTTAATTTAGAGCTAATTATAAATGAAGAGAAATTGCTTACTTTTGAGTTGGTTCAATTAAATTTTGAGCCGTTTCGACGCTAAATCGATTTTAATTTTTATTTTGAGTCAGAAAATATTGATTTCAAGTTGAATCTGAATCGTTTGAACTCGACTCGAAATTAGTTCGAATATAATATATATGTATTATGGTTTATAAAAATACCAGGATATATAATTTAAAATAAAAGGCTGCACTAATAATAATTTAGTAAAAAAATGTGTGCTAGGCGAAGGGCCTATTTGGGCATAATTTTTTCGTCCAGAGTCCGGATTCCTGGTGATCTCCACGAGAACAAATATGATCTTCTGATGATCAAAATATGATCTCTAAAGTTCAAATATATCTGAGATCAAAAAAAGATCTTCAGGAATCTAAATATGATCTCCGGGTTTCTCCTTATCTTGCCGCGTGGAGGAATGAATGGGTGAAGATTATATTTGGACTTCTTAAGATCATATTTTGATCTCAGGTCTCCAGGAGATCATGTTTGATCCGCCTCCTTCCAGTATCCTGTGGAGGAGGGCTCACAAAAGAACTGATGTTATTACTTATTATTGTTATAAATAAGTTGCATCATCTTTTGTCAGAGTTTTTAACTAATGTTCACTTTTTAAGATATAATAATATTACCTCGCTTGATCTTAATACTCTGATATTTGTCACAGCGTGGAAACACGAAGGATCCAAAATTTCACTTGATGAATCCAACGTAACAGAGCGGAGCAAATTCTCAAGTGAAGACCTAAAACATGTACTGTCAAAAAGTGCTTTCAATATAAAGAATCTCGTAAAATCTCAAGCATTAGACTCTGTTTGGGATAACTTATGATGATGAATAAGCCGCTAATTGAAAATTGATGTTTGTATAGAGATTTTATAAAATCAATGATGAATAAGCAGTCGACTGTTTGGATAGTTTGGTCATAAGTGCTTATCTAAATTTCTCATTTATTCATAAGGGTCTGTTTATTTGGACGTGTTTTTTTTCGTTCGTGCACGATTTTTTTGCCTGAAGGCGGTTTTTCGCTCGGGCGTGTTTTCTCGTAAAATCTCAAGTATTAATCTCTTAATACCTAAGAGGTGTAATAAATATAAATCATTTCGTTAAGAAATACATTTTTGTGTTAAATATTAATTAAAAATAGTTAACAACACTCCTCATTTAGCTATTTGGATCCAAGTTTTTTTAAAAAACAATTACTTCTTAAAATTTAATCGCAACCCTAAAAACTAAGGCGAATTCCTCTCTTCCTCCTCCCTGCAGCCGCTCCTCCCGTCTCTTCATCCTCGCTCTGAAGCCGCTAAGGGAGAAGCGGAGCTTGCCATCGACGACGGAGGTGGAGCTGGCGAGTTGTATTGTGCGGGAGGCGTTGGCAGTGAGATTTAACCGGAAAGAACGCCACTAGTTGAGGGACCGGGCCTAGGTGGTGGGCGCAGGGGGGAGGTCACCTGCCGTGGGTCTCTTATTGGAAAAGGTTTAAGTGGCTTCTGAAGCTGCTCCAGCAATGGCCTTACATGTGTTCTATAGATGTATCTCCAATGACATGAATAAAATGTTCGGAGTGCTCAAAGCATCCGCGTGACCGTTTAGTTTGGAATGGCCTACTCGTTGTTCCTAGTATGGGTATTTATAGGCTAACACTAAATACCCGACTACGGGTTGTTGGACTCCTATCGGATCCTAACCGCAACCCGTTAAGCACATGTCAACCATATTTCAATATACCTCAACAATCTACTCCTATATTGTAAATAGGTGTTAGCACAGTACAAGTTACTTAAACAATAATTAATAACGACCAAAAATGAGTTTTTCAGAAAAAACATAAATATGAGTTTTAGATAACAAAATACTAAACTCAAACACAGTCTCAAACATAGCAATAGGAAATCTGAAAGAAAACTCAAAAACTGAAAATTGATCTATGCAAACAATAGATCATCTTCATCTGGGTCGAAATCGACTTTCTCTCCTCCAATTTCCATGTGATCTGCAAACAAACACAATAAGAATTTCATGAGACAAATCTCTATGAATTCTAACATTTGCCAATCAAAAGTAAAGTGATTAGTTCTAGCAGTAAAAGAACGTAATACTCTAACAAGGAAGAAAGAATCTCATATCAGCATCTCTATCTAATTTACATAACAATTAGAAAATTGATTTCAAAAAATCAAACTATGTTCCATCGATTATTAAGATTATTATTATCATTTCACAATTGTGTTATATCATCAAGTTTGGAATGATACAACAAGTTGTGACCATCATATCATCAAGTTTGGAATGATATAATTAATAATCATAATATCAGGACTCATATCAGCAACTTCAGTATTCATTTTTGGAATGATACCCAATTCAGCCTTCGAATGAAATAATTGCGTAAGTCATAGAGTTTGGAATGACTGGCAACTATTCACCTCTGGCTTTCATCAGATAGCATCTGAAATACTTCAGTGTACTCAACTCTAGATGCTTGAATGTAGGCAGACAACGGTTCTAAACATTAAAACATAAGCAAAGGTATTAAGTCATCCTAAATGGACTTTAATCTCATCTCCCCCGATGTTTTAGTTGTTAGAACCTTACATAAGCCCTTGGTAAGGACATCTGCTACATTATCTTTTGATCTCACGTCCAAAAGGGAGATTATCCCCTGACTAGTGAGATAGGTCAACCAGGCTTGTTTCATCCTTAGTTGTCTTCGCTTTCCATTTAACAACGTATTTGTAGCAATGGTTTTTGTGGCTTGATTGTCACAATATAACGAAATAGAGTGCATTTTCAGACTCATCATTGGAATGTCCATTATCAGGTCTTTTATCCACCCTGCCTCTTCTCCAGCTGAGGCGAGAGCATAGAGTTCTGATTCCATAGAGGATAGTGTTATACACGTCTGCCTCTTAGACTTCCAAGCTACTGCTGCTTCTTCTAGGGTAAACACATAACCACTAGTGGATCTACTATCAGCAATTTCTGAGCACCAGGAGGCGTCAGAATAACCCTCAAGCACTGGAGGATATTCACTGTAACATAAAGCATACTTTTCAGTGTACTTTAAGTATCACATTAGCCTTTCCAAGGCATCCCAATGGTCCTTCCTAGGGTTGTTAGTGAATCTACTCAACATGCCGACCGTAAAGGCTATGTCAGGTCTAGTGCAGGTTGTAGCATACATGAGACTACCTATGAGTTTGGAGTAATCCAACTGCCTAATAGGTGAACATTCATTCGGTTTCAGTCTATTATTATAGTCGTATGGAGTCTCAGCCTTTTTGCTACTAACGTAACCTCACTTTTCCAATAAATTCCTAATGTAGTGACTCTGACTTAGGGTTATACCCTTTTCAGTGAAGTTCATGTCCATACCTAGGATGGTCTTCACCACTGCCAAGTCTGTCATGCTAAATTTAGCCGTCAAGACAACTTTCACGTCTTCCACCTATGACTGATCAGTGCCCAGAATTAGCATGTCGTCAACGTACAAGCATATAATTACGACTTTATTTGAACTCGTTCTTACGTACAGACATTTATCTGATAGACTAGACTTAAAGCTCATGTATTTTACACAAGTGTCAAATTTCTCGTGCCACAATTTCGGTGTTTGCTTCAATCCGTAGAGTGACTTAATCAACTTACATACCTTATTTTCTAGACCTTCTACGACAAACCCTTCAGGTTGGTGCATATAGATCTCCTCAGCCAGATCTCCATTTAAAAATGCAGTCTTAATATCCATCTGATGAACAACGAAATGTTCAATATATGCTAATGCGAGAAGTATCCTAATTGTCGCAATGTGATAAACAGATGAGTATATATCAAAGTAGTCTATACCACCCACTTAAGTGTAGCCCTTGGCAACTAGACGTGCTTTGTATTTGGCGATACTCCCATCAGGATTAAGCTTCTTCTTCAGAACCCACTTACTTCCTATGGTTCTAGCCCTTTTGGGCAAATCGAGCAAAGTCCAAGTGTGATTTTGTAGGAGAGAGTTCATCTCATCATCTATGGCTTCTTTCCATAACAGAGAATCCCGAGATCGCATCGCCTCTTTGTTGGTCGATGGATCAGCTTCAACTTGGTAAGTCACAAAGTCTGTACCGAAGCTTTTAGGAACTCATTCTCTATTAGATAACCTTTTAGATGCTAACTCACTAGTGTCTATGCGCTCAGTGTCAGGGTTTCTTAATTCTGGCTCAATAATGGGCTCAGTATTAGTGACTGGCAGAGCTGGAATCGTCAGGTTTTTATCCTTAAGAAAATTATCCTCAAAGAATACTGCATCTCTAGATTCTATTACAGTGTTAGTTAAGAGATCTAGAAACCTGTCTGCAGCACTATCCTCTACACATCCTAGATAGACACAAGTGTTCGTCCTAGGTCCAATCTTAGCTCTTCTAGAGTCTGGTATCCTAACGTAAGCGATACAGCCTCAGGTCTTAAGATTATCAAATCTAGGAGATCTCTTAAACCAAAGCTCATAAGGTGTTTTAGTCAACTTTGCACGAGATACTTTATTAAGAATGTGATTTGACGTGAGGATGACTTCACCCCAATAAGCTGCAGGCATGCCGCAGTCAACAACATGGAATTTAACATTTCTATTAAAGTCCTATTTTCCGCTCAGCGATACCGTTGGATTGTGGTGAATACGGGGCAGTCGTTTCAGGAATTATGTCATTGCTGGCAAGAAAATCTCTGAACTCCCCCGAGACGTATTCGCCTCCTCTATCACTCCTTAGCCTTTTAATTTTCATGTCTAGTTGATTTTTCAACCTTATTTTTGAAAATACGGAATTTTTCAAAAGCTTCATCTTTGGATTTAAGAAGGTAAATGTGACTAAATCTAGAGTAATCGTCGATAAAAGTTATCAGATACTTCCGACCTCCTCGGGTGACAAAACTTTTGTAGTCACAAATATCGGAATGTATTAACTCTAGTAATTGTGTACTCCTAGAAACCTGACCAAAAGGTGTTCTAGTGATATTTGTCTGAGCACAAATTTCACATTTATCAAACTTAATAGTTGTGTTTAAGGGAATGTTGTGAGTTCTAGCTATGAGAAGTAGTTTCATATAGTTCACGTGTCCTAGTCTTGAATGTAATATCTTAGGATCTATCAAATTAGAACTAACCTGATTGACTACCTCATTTGTTAGACTCAGCCTATACATTCCATTAACTACATACGCACAAACAAAGTAATGCGAGTGAACCATAAGAGTTACTCGACCACCACTAATGTTAAATGACATACCAGCATTGCATAAAAAATTAATTGAAACTAAATTAACAGCTAATGTAGGTATAAATTTAACATTCTTCAAAATTAAACGTGTACCTTAAGATAGAGTCAGAGTAGCATTTTCAACCTTCAAAACATCAGCAATAACACCATTTGCAACAGTGACGGTTTCTTGAACAACTTTAGCATCCTCCAAAAGCGCAGAATTGTTGCATACGTGGCAGATAGCACCTGAATCGAGCCACCACTCTAAACTGGTCTTCCCCTTTCCGACCATGGCAACAAAGTAGGTAGGCGCAGTCTGATAAATCATATTGGCTTTGTTATCAGTCCTGGGTGTGCTAGATTCGCCCCTTTTGGGCTGCTTGTATTCAGAAGCGCAGTGACCTCACTTGTTGCAGTTGTAGCACTTGTCTTTGAACTTTTTAATTTTCTTGCTGGTGGCAGCAACTGCGGGTGCACAGGTCGGTGGTTTGGTCTTGCTAGGCTTAGGCTCGCGCTTAGGATAAGTGAGCATGTTAGCAGCAGAGGTCTGCTTGCTAATCGTCTCTAAGGCATGCCTAGTCCGGTTCTCATCCTCAATGCATATGAAGCGCTTGAGGTCTTTCAAGCTCACCTGCATCTTTATCTGATACATCTCAGTCTTGAAGGAGTTCCATGCCGTGGGAGCTTGAAAATTATAGCTCCTGCAACGAAACCATCTGGCAGAGGAATGTTCTCGTTGTTCAGCTTGTCTACCAGATTTTCAAAGTCAGCTACCTGTGGAAGGATTTCCCTTTCCTCAGTGAAGGTGAAAGCCATTAATTTGTCCACCAGGTGCGTCTTGGACATGTTCTCCTCTTCCTTGAACTGCTCCTCCAAGGCTTTCCAGATCTCCTTTGCAGTTTTCAGCTTGCTGTACGTTTCTGCCAGCCTGTTGGAGAGACAATTCAGGATGTAATCACGGCAGAAGTCTTCGTCGTTGATCCACTGATCCTCGTCTTCTCCTCCTTTGAAGGATTCGAAGTCGGTCTGCACGGTGTAGAAGATGTTCAGGTACTTCATGCCGAACTGCGTGTTCCTCTTCCAGGCACTGTACTCAGCGTTGGAGAATTTCTCCAGCTTGATCATCGGCACAGGAGACGACTGATTGCTTGCTTTTGACATTGTGGGTTCCTTACACGAAAACTAGAGCTCCACTAGCAATCTAACAAGAGCAATAAAAACAGGAAAGAAATCACCTTAGCGAGGCGACGACATTCTTCGGATCCAATCCAAGAAAGTTTGCTCCTTCAAATCACAGCGACAAGTAGCAAACAAAACCCAAATTGCACAGTCTCCACATAGGCACACCTCAGTCCACCAATTTGGATCCAAAGAATAGAAATCAACTATGTGTACCCAGACAGCACTGAAGAGTGAAGACCTCCTTCACTAAAGGAAAACTTTCCACTTATTTACTGTGAGAACTAGCAATGAAAATTCTTTCTCAAATCTAGATGTTAGATCTGATCTACTCTTCACAATCTCCTGCGGCAAGCAATATAACCCAGGGAAAAGCGATGATCCCACAGTGGGCCAAGAGAAAACCAGTGGTGTAGGCCTTCTCCCTCACAACCTATAGACGAATTTAGTGAAGACTGGCTCTGATGCTACAGGAGTGCGGCCCACTTGATCGGCAAAGAAGGAGCAGCGATCTCCCGATTTCTTCCTTTCACGGGAACAAGAGCAGCGACTTCCTTCGCGATCGGCTAGGGCAGAGGGAAAAAACAAAACGAACTCACTTTAGGTCGTCTTCCTCTTGATCAGCATAGGAAGACGCGATAGAAGAATCGCTAGAGCGGCGACGGGAGCGGGCTTTTCCTTTCTGGAAATAACGCTGACATTAGCATGAGACGGGATTCCTTGCTTGGCGAGAACGATCTAGTACCCAACCTGAAGCGGCGACGAACGAATGACGTAATCTACACAATCGGCGGCAGGGCTTCTCGAGAGCAGCGACGATCGGCGTCGAGGACGATGCAGAGAAACGCGAACGGCATCCTTCTCCTCTACCCCGATCGGCCACAGCAACACCTTCGTGAACGTCGGCAAAAATCCTTACACACGGCGGAGTTGATTTTCCCAATCCTGGAACCGGCGATGCCTACGAACTAGCGAGAGAAGGAGCGGCGGGATTGTGAAAATCGGAAGAGCGACGCTCGTTTCGTGCGTGAGGCAGAGCGGGGCCTAGGGAAAACGAAACTTCGAGAATGTTAGGAGTGCTCGAAGCATCCGCGTGACCGTCTAGTTTGGAACGGCCTACTCGTTGCCCCCTAGCATGGGTATTTATAGGCAAACCCTAAATACCCGACTACGGGTTGTTGGACTCCTATCGGATCCTAACCGCAACCCGTTAAACACCTGTCAACCCTATTTCAATATACCTCAACATAAAATCCCCAGGAACGAGATCTGTTCATTTTAGGCTATATTTGGTTCGGCGGTGGCGGGCGCATCCGGTGGATCGAAACGCCACTTTAGAACCGGAGGAGGATAGGTGGGGGTCGAAACGGAGCGGACCGGGGCCGTTTCCTCCTGCTGCGGGTGCAAACAGAGCAAACGCCACCAGTGGCCATTTGTTTACCCGCCGTATGGCGGCGTTTGCTCCAAACGGAGGCGGCGAAAGCGAACCGCAATACGCCGAACCAAACGAAGCCTTAATCAAGTGGGGGGTTTATATGGATCATTAAAACTCTGAAAATGCAGTCTCTAGACGCTATTTGGGATGTGTTATCTATAATTATATGTAAGCTAGTTTTCTAGGGAGGTTTTCACTTCGTCGATCAGAAGTCCACGGGGGCGGGCGGATTCAAGGAAGCAATGGGGGAGGCGCAAGGTGCAGAGCTTGGCTAGGGCGTCCTCTTCCTCCTCTGCCACTTCTCCCTCTTTCGGGCAATGGGGCGCGGTTTTAATTTTTTGGGGTTGGAGTAAATTTTTGAGTTGCGGTTAACAGTGAAGTGCGGATAGCTAATTTCGGGTTACGGTTAATAATCCTCTAAAAATAATTATAAATAACAAAAAAATGGACAGGTAAATGTGCTTATGAAGTCACGCATGATTGTTCATACGATTCTGATAGTTTGTATTTTTTTTAGTCCTGCTTATTTTATTTTATTTTATTTTCTGTATTTCTTGATTTAGATAGATATCTGTAGCTCATTTGTGTTCTTTTTGATTTTTAGGCTTTATATAAGAGTCCATGTATATAGCATAAACTAATTGATATGAAATTCGAATTCATTCTAGTTTTTGTTGGCGCCTTTCTTGATATGGTATCTAATTGATACGGATTACGCCAATCATCAAGACAATAGTTCAATAAATTCTTTGACATTACTCATAACCGGCTTTACTCAGTCAAAAAACGATTACTCTATGTTTACTCTTGGATCACGTTGTTCCCTAGTTATGCTACCGGTATATATAGATGACATATTCCTAACAGGACTTGGGCTCTGTTTGACGCGACTGCAGCGACTGGAGAAGCAGTTGTGGAAAGCAGTGGTGGAATAATCGTCTGTTTTGCAGAGTAATTGCAGAATCTGCGAATCTGTTTGGTAGAACAGCGTTTGCAGTGTTGTTTAGTATTTATATTTTATAAATATTATTTAAATAATACTATATTTATTAATTATATATTATTTTATAAATATTATATAAATAAAACATTATAATAACTTAATTATATAATGTAGTAACTTATTATATAAAGTAATAATTATAATAATTATAATTTGATTATAATAATTATTAACTTATAATAACAATTTAATTATAATAATTATAAACTTAATTATATAATATTAATTTAATATATAACTTATTATTATATAATTAATTTAATATATAACTTATTATATATAATTATTTATTATATATAATAATAAATAAAAAGTACAGCAGCGCTGCAGCCAAAATGCTGCAGCGCTGCTGCTATTTCCGAGTCCCGGAAAAATTCCGCGACTCGGAAATAGCGGGCCACCGCTATTAATAGCGGTGGCGGATGCCACTGTCCCTCTTTAAAATTTTATTTGGCGGAGCTTTTGGAAAAACCGCGACTCCCTGCACCTAAAACGCCGTGCCAAACAGAGCCTTGATCCAATGGTTGTTTAGCAAGGCCAAAACCTCCTGCAGAGCATGTTCAAATTAAAGGTTTTGGCGATCTGAAATATTTTCTAGAGTTAGAAATTGCTAAATCCAAAACTGTCATTTCTTTCTCCCAGCAAAAATATACTCTTACCATATTAGAGGACATAGGCTTTATCAACTCTGAACCACTTTCTCTTCCCATGGACCCCAACACAAACTCAATGTTTTGGATGGTGAACTTCTACCAGATGCTTCCACTCGATCAAAGATTAATCGGCAAACTTGTGTATTTGACTGTCTCGTTCGGATATCTGCTACACTGCGAACAAGCTCAGTCAATTCATGGCAGCGCCCCGATCTTCCATGCCCGCAGAAATCAAATGTTTTTTCAGATGGAAATTTTTTTGTTAAAACCAGGATCAAGTCAAACTAATTTATTGAATTTACAAGAGCTCAGTCCAAGTGGTAAAAACATCATGTTGATATTAACTTGGAGGATTTACCTTTGAATCCGGCAATCTATAAGCTCTTGTCATGTTAATCATCAAGACTTAATTAGAAGATATTACTTGTATAATGACCTTTGTCATCCTCATCTAAATAACTTTCCTCAAAGTGTCATTGGAGACAAAACATGACGATTCAATAAGAAATGGTATAATGAATTTAAAGGATGGTTAGAGTGCAGTGCAACAAAAGATGCAACATGTTATCTTCATTGCTATATTTTTTCTCAAAGAGGATATGATCCTACTATTGTTAGTCGTGGGTTTAGGTATTGGAAGGATAAAACGATACTTCAAAAATATGTTGGAAATCACATGGTTGCACATAATGTTTCGAGAAAGATGTGTGAAGATTTGATGAACCAAAAAATAAAGTATTCAGGTTGTATTTGTTAGACAAGAAGAAATACAATCTATAGAATATCGTGGTCATTTATGCACATCAATTGATTGCATTCGATATCTTTTATGTCAAGGATTATCATTTAGAGGACATGATGAGACCAAAGTGTCAAAGAATATAGAAAACTTTCTCGAACTTCTAGAATTTCTGGAATTACACAACAATAATATAAATTCGGTTGTGTTACAAAATGCTCACAATAATTGTCAGTTGATCTCTCCAAAAATTTAAAGGGAAATTATTTCAGCAATTACAAGTGAGACTATAGAAGCAATTATTAATAATATTGGTGATGAAAGCTTTGCTATGTTTTGCTATATTAGTTGATGAATCTTATGATATTTCGTCCAAAGAACAAATGACTATTGTTTTAAGATACGTGGACATGAGAGGAAGGATCATGGAACGTCTGCTTGGTTTTGTTTATGTGTCTGACACTACTGTTTTCTCTTAAAACTGTTATTGATAATATGTTTATGAAATACAAACTTAGTATTTCTAAAATACGTTGATAAGGATATGATGGTGCTAGCAATATGTAAGATGAGTTTAAAGGTTAAAAAAACTTTGATATTGTGAGAAAATAGTTGTGTTTTTTATGTTCACTGTTTTGCGCATCAACTTCAACTGGTATTAACAACTGTTGCAGAGGGGCACTTTGAAATTGTTGATTTATTCTCACTTATTAACCTTATTTTGAATGTGGTTGGAGACTCTTATAAACGACGTGATTCACTTAGAGCATTGGAAGTCGAGCAAGTTACTCGCGAGCTTGGTTGCAGTGAGTAAGAAAGTGGCTGAGGATTGAACCAAACCTTTGGAACTTAAAAGAGTAGGAGATACAAGATGGAATTAATTCACATTATGACACAATGCTGAATTTTATTCGTATGTTCTCATCTATTGTTGATGTTCTAGAGATTATTACAATTGACAGAGCTGATGGAAGCCAAAGAGGCATGACCAACAGTTTTCTTATTCGTATCTTGACATTTAATTTTATATTTTTGATTCATTGGATGAAAAATATTCTTAAAAAAATACATGTATTGTCTCAAGCTTTACAAAAGAAAAATTAAGATATTGTTAATGCAATGAATCTTGTGAATGTATAAAAACATTTATTATTCACAATGAAAAATGATGATATCAAATGACAATCTTTTATGAATGAAGTATCTTCTTTTTGTATTAAACATGGTATAGAAGTTTCAAATATGGATGAGAAGTTTGTGTAGCCAAGAAGATCAAGACGTAGATCTCATTAGATTACAACCTACCATTATTTTAGAGTTGAAATTTTTAATATAGTGTTGGATTTGATGTTAAATGAGCTAAACAATCGTTTTGATCAAGCCAACATTGAGTTGTTAATTGTTTCTTGTCTTGACCCCAATGATAATTTTGGTTCATGACATGCTAAAATTACTTCGACTAGCTGAATTTTATCCATATGATTTCACTCCAATAGAACTGCAGCTACTTAAGGGTCAGCTTGATACATATATTTGTGACATGCGCATTATCTCAGTTGACACATTATCTCAAGTTAGAGGAATAAATGGTCTTCTTCAGATGCTAGTGGACTCGAAAAAAGACACATTTTCAGCTAGTTTTTAAATTGTTGAAGTTGACATTCTTGTTACCAGTTGCAATAACTAGTGTTGAGAGGATGTTCTTTGCAATAAAGATAATAAAGAGTCGTTTGTGAAATTGAATGAGTGATGACTGGATGAATGATTGTCTAATTGCTTATATTAAAAAAGATGTTGCTAAAACAATAGCAAATGATAAAACTATCTCCCACTTTTAGAATATGTGTACACGTGAAATGATTTGTTGATCAAGTAAGTTCCTATATGTTGTTTTTTGCTCTACAATATATGCGTACACAAAAATGTTGAAACCGAAGAATCCGTCTCTGTGGAGTTCGACCCTTGGGAAAGGTGTGATTGCACACTTACTTCTCTCTCACAAGCCAAACAACCAAAGACTTAGCACAAGGAACATAACCAAGGCTCCAGCACGGAGGTCCCACCACACACTTGGAAGATCTTAGAGCGCTTCTGTGACAGCCCAAAAATCGCAAAACAACATAATTATTTTTCTCCTGCTTAGTTTGTTATAATTTCCCCGATGATGAGAAAAAGGCATTTGAAAAGTTTCCGAATTTTTGTTTTCGACGAATTTGTTTTATTTTTTCTATTTCTTTGGGTGCCAATAGTAATTTCAAGTGGGCTGTCATTTAGATGCGGGCTTATGTATATGGGCTGGCCTTGTATTAGGCTAAGTAAAATGATGGTTTGGCTGGATTTAAGGTTGTTTGTGTGATGTGATGGCTGAATTTGTGTGAGCTAGCTGGAATTGTTGTTGACTGGACATGTGTGGGCTAGCTGGAATTGTGTGTTGACTGATTTAATAGGGGGGCTGGCTGGATATGATTGCTGGCTGTTTTGTGGTGAGTGCTGGCTGAGTTGGGCTTGTGATGGATGGGTTGTTAACACTTGGTTATTGAGGCTTGACACTTGGCTTGTGTTTGGACACTTGGTTGTTGGTTTGATTTGGAGAAATGACACCTATTTGAGTTAGCCACTCCATTTTGGCTTCTTCTTGTCTCTTCACCGCCTATTTCTTCTATTTAAAACCTTTGCCTCCCTCCTCTTCTTCACCAACATCAACTCCTGCTCCCTCTTTTCTCCATTCTGTTACTGCATCACTGCTCCTAAGCTGATGCTGCCTCTACTGGTGCCCCCTAGTTGCTTCTTTGTCGCTTCTTTACTGGTCTTTGCTGTCCCGAGCTGCTGCTGTCTTGCTGTTCTGCTGCTGGTTTACACCTATTGCTGCTTCTCTTCCTTACCTTCTCTTCCCCAGCTTCTTCCTTGGAGTTCTTGGAAGAACCTTGCCGCACTCTTGCACCTCAGAAGTTCGATTGTGCAGTAATTTGCTTCCTCCTTCTCCTTCTGAGAGAATGATGTCTTTATGCTGATTTTCAGGTTGTTTTCTTACTGTTTTTGGGCTGCATTTTCGCTGGTTTTTCGACGCCTTTTTGTTGGGCTGTTGGGCTGTTTTGGTAGCTATTTTTGTGTTGTTTTATTGCTATTTAGAGGCCTTTTTGGCTCTGTTTTCCTATATTTTACCGGACAACATTTTATAGGGACGGTTAGTCCATTTGGGGCTGGTTTTAGCCCATTTCGAGACATATTTATGGTTGTCTGACAAGATATAAATCAGATTTTGGTCTTTTTGAGATTTCCGGTTTATCGTTTCAGTTTTCCGATGATTTAGCGAATCTTTATAAATCTTTTGCGCTTTTCGCTACGCATTCCAAGTGACGCAACCCAATAAATGTGCGTACAATTGCAGTAGATATCGAATCTCAGGATTAAGAGGATGACGTCGCAAGGAAGCCGTGACGGAAATGCGAATGCATGCAAAGCTGTAGTGAGTATTTTATTTCTTGAAATTATGGGTATCTAATTATTTTGCAGTATCAGATTTATTGTCTCTTAAAGCCTTGCATGTGCATATGAGTTTCGCCTTAATGAAACATCGCTAAAGAATAAATGTGGGTGAGGGAAAAATTATAAAAGCGATACATATATTTCTGAGAGGATCAATTTTATTCAAAACTCCTATTTACACGTCAAGACAAAAGTCATTTAAAACTCTGCATGGGGAAATGTGATGGTTTCGAATCCAATAATGTGAAGGAATCCACAAACGGATTCACCAGTAGGGGTGAGCCTACAATTACGTCATTTGGGGGTAGGGCCCAATTCAAGTTGCATTACCGGAGCATTTCCCATCTTATGTAACTAAAATAAAGGGGTAATTTAAGGCTAAGGATTAGTGTTGAGAATAATCAAGTGATTATATTCTTGTACTGTAAGCATATTGTTATCATCACTTGTTTGCATGTACAACGTTTCAAGAAATACTTTTCTCACTTAGTCATAATTTTATGACTAACCCTTTGTGGACCCATTTTTTTTAGACAGCGAAACCAACCTCAAGTGGAATACACAGGAACCTAGCAATTGAACTGGCAAAAGAAATAATCGAAATGCGGGATTGGCACAGAGCTCGCTGTACTGGATCTACGTGTATTTATTGTACAAAGTCCATATAGTATGTGTTGGTTTGCCTGTAATATAGTAACAAATACAATAAAAGATTTGGTGAATGTTCTTTGTACTTGGTACTGTGACCATTTTATTCAAAACTGTTGTCCGATCCTTAATTTTGAAGAGCCCAGGATTTGGGTCTCTACAAATTGGTATCAGAGGGAGGTTTCGATCCTCCGACCTGTGGGTTTTCAATAAATGGTGTCACGGATAGTACAAAGACATTGCTCGACTAAACCGCTAAACCTAAACCTTTCCCTATATCCAACCTATTCGTGACGTTAAGAAGTTAGTTTTCGGGGACGAAAACTCTTGTAGTGGGGATGATTTGTGACAACCCAAAAATCGCAAAACAACATAATTATTTTTCTCCCGCTTAGTTTGTTATAATTTCGCAGATGATTAGAAAAAGGCATTTGAAAAGTTTCCGATTTTTTGTTTTCGACGAATTTGTTTTATTTTTTCTATTTCTTTCGGTGCCAATAATAATTTCAAGTGGGCTGTCATTTAGATGCGGGCTTATGTATATGGGCTGGCCTTGTATTGGGCTAAGTAAAATGATGGTTTGGCTGGATTTATGGTTGTTTGTGTGATGTGCTGGCTGGATTTGTGTGAGCTAGCTGGAATTGTTGTTGGCTGGACATGTGTGGGCTAGCTGGAATTGTGTGTTGACTGATTTAATAGAGGGGCTGGCTGGATATGATTGCTGGCTATTTTGTGGTGAGTGCTGGCTGAGCTGGGCTTGTGATGGATGGGTTGTTAACACTTGGTTATTGAGGCTTGACACTTGGCTTGTGTTTGGACACTTGGCTGTTGGTTTGATTGAAAGAAATGACACCTATTTGAGTTAGCCACTCCATTTTGGCTTCTTCTTGCCTCTTCACCACCTATTTCTTCTATTTAAAACCTTTGTCTCCCTCCTCTTCTTCACCGACATCAACTCTTGCTCCCTCTTCTCCATTCTATTACTGCATCACTGCTCCTAAGCTATTGTTGCCTCTGCTGGTGCCCCCTTAGTTACTTCTTTATCGCTTCTTTACTGGTCTTTGCTGTCCCGAGCTGCTGCTGCCTTGTTGTTCTGTTGCTGGTTTTCACCTATTGCTGCTTCTCTTCCTTACCTTCTCTTCCCCAGCTTCTTCCTTGGAGTTCTTGGAAGAACCTTGTCGCACTCTTGCACCTCAGAAGTTCGATTGTGCAACAATTTGCTTCCTCCTTCTCCTTCTGAGAGAATGCTGTTTTAATGCTGATTTTCAGGTTGTTTTCTTACTGTTTTTGGGCTGCATTTTCGCTTGTTTTTCGACGACTTTTTGCTGCGATGTTGGGTTGTTTTGGTAGCTATTTTTGTGCTGTTTTATTCCTATTTAGAGGCCTTTTTGGCACTGTTTTCCTATATTTTACCGAACAGCATTTTATAGGGACGGTTAGTCTATTTGGGGGCTGGTTTTAGCCCATTTCGAGGCATATTTATGGCTGTCCGGCAAGATATAAAATCAGATTTTGGTCTTTTTGAGATTTCCGGTTTATCGTTTCAGTTTTCCGATGATTTAGCGAATCTTTATAAATCTTTTGTGCTTTTCGCTACGCATTCCAAGTGACGCAACCCAATAAATGTGCGTACAATTGTAGTAGATATCGAAGCTCAGGATTAAGAGGATGATGTCGCAAGGAAGCCGTGACGGAAATGCGAATGCATGCAAAGCTGTAGTGAGTATTTTATTTCTTGAAATTATGGGTATCTAATTATTTTGCAGTATTAGATTTATTGTCTCTTAAAACCTTGCATGTGCATATGAGTTTCGCCTTAATGAAATATCGCTAAAGAATAAATGTGGGTGAGGGAAAAATTATAAAAGCGTTATATATATTTCTGAGGGGATCAATTTTATTCAAAACTCTTATTTACACGTCAAGACAAAAGTCATTTAAAATTCTGCATGGGAAAATGTGATGGTTTCGAATCCAATGATGTGGAGGCATCCACTAATGGATTCACCAGTAGGGGTGTGCCTACAATTACGTCCTTTAGGGGCGGGGCCCAATTCAAGTTGCATTACCGGAGCATTTCCCATCTTATGTAACTAAAATAAATGAGTAATTTAAGGCTAAGGATTAGTGTTGAGAATAATCAAGTGATTATATTCTTGTACTGTAAGCATATTGTTATCATCTCTTGTTGGCATGTACAACGTTTCAAGAAATATTTTTCTCACTTAGTCATAATTTTATGACTAACCCTTTGTGGACCCATTTTTTTTAGACAGCGGAACCAACCTCAAGTGGAACACACAGGAACCTAGCAATTGAACTGGCAAAAGCAATAATCGAAGCGCGGGATTGGCACAGAGCTCGTTGTACTGGATCTACGTGTATTTATTGTACAAAGTCCATATAGTATGTGTTGGTTTGCCTGTAATATAGTAACAAATGCAATAAAAGCTTTGGTGAATGTTCTTTGTACTTGGTACTGTGACCCTTTTATTCAAAACTGTTGTCCGATCCTTAATTTTGAAGAGCCCGGGATTTGGGTCTCTACAGCTTCCCCTCCTTAGCCAAGTGTTGAGCTAAGGATACCTCAGAAAGCGCAAGAAGACCAGGGCACCAATAAGCATGCCTTCTGAGGTACCACATTGAGTCTATTTATAGTTTTCTGAAAATGGTCTGCAAATAGCGCATCTCCGCTGTTCCAAACAGCTATATATATGCAGTCCAAATTGGTCTGCCAACAGCGTAACTCCGCTGTTCTGAAAGGCTACGGGCAGGTCAACGAGAGTAGAATGGTAAGAATACATCACTGGGCGAGTGCCTGATGAAATTCCACTCGCATCGGGTGGCGAGTGCTTGATGAGGCTACCACTCGCCACCTCCTCGAGGGCCAGTGCGAGTGCAGGCACGACCTGCCCCACTCACCGGCTACCTGCCGAATGCCAGGGGAGAGTGCGAGCCCATCTGCTGCACTCGCCCCTTCTATACTACCCCCAACCCAGGCGAGTCAGGCAGCCCCAAAGGTACTCGACCCCCTTATGACTTGCCGGGAACTTGGACTGCGCCAAAATGTTGAACCGACCCTTGCTAACACTACTCGCCAGATACGGGATTGTACAAGAAAATGATATGTTTTTTCTGAATGTGTACACGCATAATCAATTTTGATATATAAATTTTGCAATATTTTGGCTAATATCTTGATTTGTTTAGAAGTTTAGAAGCTATTAATTTGATATGTTTAGGTTAGTTTTTTTTTTCATTTTTGCAGTTTGTGATCTGAAAATCTGTCAGGTTTTTTTCACTGTTAGTTGATAATATCAATGCTCATTTTTCTTTAGTAACTTGCAATAAAATTTTTGCACTTAAAAAAAATTTATCATAAATATTTTTTTATATGATGCTCAGGTCAAATTAAAATCTTAATTCTGCCACTGAACACACTCTGGGATATGTGTAATCAAGGTGTATACTACCTATTTTCTACCAAAATGCATTCCAACTCTCAGGTAGGCTTCCTTTATCCTTTCCAAGTTACACGCCAATGTTTCACGGTATGAACCTAGTGCGTGTAAAAAAAAAATCTTCATTTTTGACATTTAGACAGTGCTAGAAGCCCCCAAACACAACCCTCACACCATGAATCAGTACTCAATTCATTTCTGACCATAAAAGTGTCTTAAACATTCAAAATTGCCTCAAACACTCCTCTTTTGAGGTATCAATCAAATCAAGATAAACTAATTCTCACATTCTCCTCATTATGGTGTCATTTAGGCACAATTCTTAGGTCCGAAGCCTGAACCGTCGAGAACCAATAAAAAGCCTCCAATCAAGCTAGCCCGGTCCCACACACAAAAAGTGCATGTCAAACTTTTTCGTTATTTGCAGAGCTGAGATGTTCCTTTGTGGTCTTCTTTTACTACAAAAGATATCCTGGGGAGGCCCCGGACCTAGAAAAATCTGGGTCGGGAACCTAGACCCAAAATTTCCTTGTCATTTAGACACACCTCCACCAAGAGAACGAATGAAGGGAAAGGAATATCAAGGCATTACCCAAGCGTTCAATAGGTGCGACCGGCCTAGTTCAACGACTTCCAATGCTCATTTGAGGTGTCAGATAAGCAAGAAATTGTGTAACATTATGTTCATTTTAAAAGTGTCACAACGCAGGTTGCATTCGTGATCTCTCTCCTTGGTCGGATCTAATTGTTTTGAATTTTTAGAAATATCCAACACCCATAATAAAGCTCATTTTCTCTCAAATTACACCCCAACACACATGAAATATACTTGGTGGCAAAGAAGAGAAAATCACGTCCAAATCCAAAACATCCAAGAACCAACATTTATGCAAAGTGAAATAAGCATCCACATAGACTCGTAGTAGAGGTACAAATCTTGCCCGAATACCCAGCTCAAGATTGAGCCAAGTTAGGCCTAGGCCAAACCTAAGGAGGCTTAACAGGCCCCCTTATTTGATCAGAGCCCAATCTAGTGTTTGACCTGAGCCTGCTTGGTGCCAGATTAATGCCTACCCCATTTAGAGGCAGGCGGGGAGCTCTATAAATGCAGGCAGCTTGCACAACTATAAAGCTAGGTGGGTGCCTTCCTACCCAGCAAAATGAACTGGGGAAAAGTGCAAGCCCAACATTAAATAGTAGGGTGCACCGCCCCGCAACATGAAAGCAGCAGGAGTAGCCAAACGGTAGCTACTGCTGCCCGACATAGCTGGTACTGATCTAGCAGGCTCACGTAGGCCCCCTTCTTATACAGGGGGTTCGGCCTGGATCCGACACATAAAGCTTGAGCCTGGCAGGCCCAGGCCGAGCCCAAGCCGGCCCGCCAAGCCTCATTGCTCAACAGAGATCATCAAAGACATCATCTCAAAATTTTCCTTTCAAAAATAAAATTCATATATTTTTCGAGTAATTTGTTAAATTATTATTATTTTGTAACAAGAGCTATATTATTTTATTTTTTAAATCATAATATCATTAAGGCTGACCATCAACAGAACTCTCCACTCTTGAGACCTAAACCATATAAGATTGGAATGATACATGTAGCCAAATCACCAATCCTAAGATTCCTAACATAAAATAGAAATACATTAAAAGGAGAACAAATTTTTTTTTTTTTGAAGTCTCTATATGAAAGGAACCAATTGAAGGGCGAAGGTGAATTCAACATATAGGAATCAACCTTAGAAATTACTTACAGCTAAGATGACAGCTTCCCTGTAACACTAGCGCTGAAGAAGAATAAAAAATTGTAGACTGTGGGGTAGAGGAGAGAAGAATCAGAGAATATGTGACTACACAGAGACGCAATACATTTTTCATCTTACGCAGCTAACATTTCAATTGCTCTTGCGTTTCCAAGGCTTTCAGGAGCCTGAACAAGCCAGCGGCTTCCCTTATACGCGAAAACTCAATGCAGAAGGCCTGGACTTCTATAAATAGATCCTGAACTGCAGCGCGCCAACAGAGTATAATCATATATACGCAGAGTATACACACAAAAAAGGATGTATAGTTGCTGCACGAACACGGAGAAAGAATGGACTCACCATTGATGATCTTATTCCTGATGAGGCTTTGCAGGAAGACACAAACGAGTCGTACTAGTCTGTTTTGCATGTACTTATCCTGAAGAAGAAATACCCTTAGAGTTACTATTGTAAGATAAGTTGTGACATGTTGGGATTGTGGAGATTTATGAAATACTCTATAAAAGGCAATATTTTATAATTGTGTAATATAGAGCAATAAGAAATCCTAATTTAGCTGTTGTCGAAAGAAAATTCGGAACCGCTGCTTGAACACTGTCCATTACTTTCTGTAACTTTTTCATTATCTCAAAAAATCATAGAAGTGTTCGATCTCTCACAGTTCATTACTTCAGTAACTCAACAAGAGGTCATAATTGGTAAAACTTCTTTAAATTGTTGAGACTCAAAATAAAGGAAGAAAAAACAGGGCCAATATATAATTTTATCAATAAATGTTTAAATAAAACCATTCAAAAAAGTGATACCTTGATGCCTTCGCAGGAAGATATGCAGTTTGTTATGTACATGTGCACGAACTCTGTCGGCAGCTCAACTGCAGTTGTAAGCCTGTTAACAACTTCCATGGAATGAAGGCTCATCTCCATATTCACAAGGACTGTGAAATACCTGCATCATGAAGGTTTCTGGTATGAACTACTTGGAATAGCAAAAATCTAATAAGCACTGGATATTGGATAAAAGGTAAGCCCTCACTCTGGGATTTCAGGAGAGTTCATCAATTTTATAAGACATTCTACTGCGATGAGGGGATTGTGCTCCACAAGTTCCTATGAACAAGTTGGCAGCACTTTTATTAGTGACCTGATATTTATTGAAGTTTATAACATATGACTGGTTAGAAAAGAATACCGGCAGCTTCCGAGGAGTGAGCCCACAGTGATAGACTAGTTTAGGGTCATTGTTAAGTTCCACAAGTACTTGCTGCACAAAGGTGACAAGATTAGAAACTGTTACATGAACTATAATAAGGTTAGCTCAAACAAGTTGAAAAGGATAATGAATAGTCTTCTACCATCCAATCAAAAAATATACAGACAGGAAAAAAAATTCAAAGCATGACTTATTATACTAACAAAGTAATCAACATAAATGAGAAATGTTTGCATCGACCAAAATGAGAATGACACAAAAATCAGAATATTAAAATAGATGTGTAGCAAACCAAAAAGAATAAATTGAAGAATTTTAAAATTGAAGGGGTGGGGGGAGTAATATCATTAGAAGATTAGGTAATTGAAATTAGACTTGGATGGTTTGGACATAAACAATGAGGGTAAGAAAATACACCAAATAAATTATTAGATAGATAAAATGTCAAAAGATTATAATGGGAGGATACAACTAATATAACTTCAAAAAAAATACCCAATTGATTTGCATAGATAAGATTTAGGCCTCAACCAATACTCAAACTGAACTAAAGAAAAATAAAGATTCATAAAACTGACAGCAGCAAATTCAAGGCACGGCATATCCTAACAACACAAGTTCATGGAAAACAACCAAAATCCATGAGAGAAAACAACCTCTTGCTGAGCAGGTGCGAGTGGAGCTTTTGAAGCCTTAGCAATTAAATCTCTAACAGCAGCTCCACGGCTAGTATCAGCACACATTCCATAATCCCATAGCAACTCATGGCTATTGTCAGGATTGAGCCACACAAGCTGTTAAAAACAATTATAGAAGAGTCAATTTTAGAGTTAGAGGTGTGCATAGAAAATCAAAACTGACCGAATCGCCTAAACTAAACTGATTTTAAAAATATTACTAAGAATAAATTTTCAACTATTGTTATTAACTAAAGAACACATGTACGTTATATCATCAGAATGAGTAGAAGAAATAAACATTGTATTGAGTAGAATTTTTTTATCTTTGTGTATTCATTACTCGATTTCGCAATGAAAAATATTAAACCATATATTTTTCATGCAATATGAGTTATTAACGGCAATATATCATTTCCAAAAGAAGCTTAATAATATTTACTTTTTATTAGCAGAATAATTTGAAATTCTCTTGAAATTTTAAAACCTAAAAACCGAACCGAGTAAACTGACCAGAAAAGTAGAAAACTGAACCACAACGATACACATCGTTTTGGTTTCGGTTTGGGTCCAAACCCGACCCAAACCGAAATGCGTGCACCCCAGTCAGAACAACTAGAAATAGGGCTAAAGGAAGTGCCTTGCCTCTCCATCCAGCACTGGGAGCCTTGGTGGTCCCGGTCTAATCCACTGGGGATCCAACCCTTCCAGGGATAAATTCTTCAGCAAACCAGCAATAGCACTGTCTTTGTCTCCACAACCTACTCTTGGTTTACCTCCAGAAATTGGAGAGTTAAGCCTGAAATATAAGTTTGAAAAATATCTCTAAACAAGCAAAAGTAGATCCATAATGTGTTTATTTTGTTATGGATAAGCCATACTCTAATAAACTTGAGTCGCAGCTGCTGGGTATATCTGGGTCTGGGATGACATTTTCTACAGCTGCAGCCTTAAAAATACTGGTGTAGGGCTCTGGTTGAAGTCCAGAGCTATGCTGAAGCTTCAGTTCTTCTTTCTGTAATAGAGTCTGAAGCGCCAGACAGGAATGGGTTGGTAGACATGATGAAAGTTAAGAATATATGAGGCTGAAGGAAAACTACTGAATTACACGATGGAATGAAATCATGAAAATAACTCACACATGATGAGGAATCAAATCCTTTGATGTAATCTGAAACTGATTGCTCTAAAATCTGCTTGGATGAGGGAATACAAAATAAGTTGAACATGTCAAGCTAGTAAAGATGAGATTTATTTATTTTATTAAAATGAATAAGGGTAACTGAGGATGGTGGAGTAGATATAATCAGTTACAACCTCTCCAATGACAAAAATATCGAAAAATATTTTATCAGTGCAATAGCATCTACTACAAAAATTTAACGAGCATACAACGAACAAAATAATTAAAAATAATATTTTAACATCTCCATCACGAAGTACTTTCACTAATAAGAGAATCAACAAGGTACTGCAGTTCAAAATCTGAACCAAAAAATACAAAGTGTTTGCTGCCCAAAGGTCTGCCCAAAAAAGCAGAGGTAAAAAGGCTACTTATGTAAACAATCCGTCCGTGATTCAGCAAACAAGTTTATGCACAGTCAGTTTCATTCACAGTGAAATGGATTTATCCAGCAAAATTTGTTTTCAAGTCAAATAATTCTATGGCTATCAAATAAAGCTAGCCCATTTATTTCGCTATGAAAAAGTGGCTCAACTTCAAGACAATCGGAGACAATTATAAAATTAACAAAAACTTATATATGATGAACCATCCATCAAGAGATTTCTTATCATTATTGACATGGGACGTGTTAACCAAACTCTGCGACATGGGACAACATTAGACGGCACTGGAAGCAAAGCAGTTCATGGTCACTATGGTCACTCGCAGACACTCTCCACATAAAAGCAGGCGTGCGACTGTGTTCGGTGCGAGGTCAGGCAATCTCTCAGGAGGCAGTTCGGCAGTCTACCCAATAAATCGCGGAGGGTATTGCTCCAAGGCCCGCGCGGACTCGTCTTTTCGGCATCAGCATAGGCGGCACCGCGCGGTTACACGCGGTCTCTTCTCTCAACCCCTGCTGCCCGATTCTTCGTGTACCTCGGGTGGCGGCGCATTTAATAATGCATTTAATAGGGCATTAATGCCCGTCTCTTTGTGTAACCATCCAAGCAGCCTACCCTCAAGTATAAATAGGGACTAGGGGTGCTCGAGCGGGGACAGGGGACTTAACCCAGAACCAACTCTGTTGTAGGTGCGGACACTAAGTCTTTGAGTCTTCTTCTCTTTTTCCACTTATGTATTCGCGTATACCCCTCAGGTACCCACACTTCTCCCTTGTAATCCCATTCGATATAATCAAAAAGCCCGCCGCAAGAGAGGCATTCTCCGCGGAGGGTCAGTCTATTGTTCGCCATTGCCAGCAACACCCTATTTTCTGTGCTCATTTTCCTGCTCACCGAACCCGAAGGGCAGAGTAACCGGTAGGTTGCAGTCTCTAATCTATCCGTCGAACTCCCCAGTTGGTGGCTGAGTGCGGAAGAACTAGCTGACAAATTTTGCACCAACAGTTCGAACACGCGACCTTCAGATTCAAGCAACTGGTGAAGTTGTCCGGTGCGCGGATAGCACAAGTAGACCCCCCGCCAGAGACCTTTAAGTAGGATGCATCCCAACACTCTCCAAGGCGGGTGGACACTCGTCGAAGATCGAGAGATGGGGGTTGATGCTCAGAAGCGGTTGGCGGCTAGGACGAGTGGGGTGCACCTTGAGCCCACTCAGGAAGTGCAGGAAGTGTCCGTCTCAGGGGGACATGGAAGCAGGACCGTCTCCGTTAACGCTAAGTTGGAAGGGAAGAGTAAGGCGTTACTCATCCAGTGTCTGTTAGACAATCTCGTTGCTTTCGCATGGTCGGCCTCTGACATGTCAGGGATCAGCTCAAACGTCTCCTATCACCGCCTCAATATCAGCCCCGATTTCGAGCCAGTTAAGCAAAAGAAGCGAGCAGTAGCGACCACCCTCACGGATCCCATCCGAGAAGAAGTATCCAAGTTGTTAGAAGTCAGATTCATCCGAGAAGTTTAGTACCCGGATTGGATCTCCAATGTGATTATGGTGTGAAAGGCCAATGAGAAGTGGAGGATGTGTGTCGACTTCACCCGCCTCAACAAGGCATGTACCAAGATTGTTATTCTTTGCCTCAGATAAATTCCTTGCTCGACCTTGCAATAGGATTCTCGGTGATGAGCTCCGTGGACGCTTTTTTGGGGTATCATCAGATATGGATGCATGAGTCTGACGTGCCTCATACTTCGTTCATCACGGACGTAGGTTGCTATTGCTATCAGGTCATGTCGTTTGAATTAAATAACGCCGATGCCACATATCAAAGGATGATGGACCATATTTTCAAGCATTAGAAGGGATGCAATTTGGAGGTCTACGTCGGCGATCTTCTCATTAAGAGTCGTGGGGTGGAGGAACACCTTAAAAATTTGACAGAAACGTTTGCCACTCTTTGCAAGTTTAATATGAGCCTTAACCAAGTATAGTGTGTCTTCGGAGTCAGCAAAGGGAAATTCCTTGGTCACCTGCTCACCCCTCAAGGTATGGAGCCCAATCCTGACAAAGTGAAGGTCATTTTGGAGATGCAGCCCCCAAGAAGTCCTAAGAAGGTCCAGCAATTGGCAGAAAGGGTGGTGGGGCTTAGCCGCTTTGTCTCGCGTTCTGGAGACCAGTGCTCCCATTTCTTTAAAACCATTTGAGGGAAAATGCTTGAGTGGACTGAGGAATGCAACCAAGCGTTCGAGGAATTGAAGCGTCAGTTGACTTCAATTCCGCTCCTCCAAAGTCCTCGCCAGTCAGAAGACCTGCTCTTGTATTTGGGGGTCGGTAAAGACGCCATCAGTTCGGTCCTAATCTGAAAAGAGGGCAAGAAGCAGTTTCTCATTCACTACATCAGCCATGTGTTAAAAAGTGTCGAGATGCGCTACCCAATTCTGGAGAAGCTGACCCTAGCCTTGATTATTTCAGCGCGAAGGCTCCGACCTTATTTCCAAGCTCATTCTATCAAGGTAGTGACTGACCATCCTTTAAGAGCAGTTCTAGAAAAGTCGGACCATTCAAGACGACTGCAAAGTGGGTCATAAAGCTTAGCGAGTTCGATGTAACATACATTCCACGAACCGCCATCAAGGCTTAAGTCCTGACGGACTTCATCATTGATTTTGCAGACGATGACAGCACCAGACAAGACGGCTTCGTTGTGTTGGAAAATGTTTATGGATGGAGCTTTCGAGTTAAACTTGGTTAGGGCAGGGATCGTCCTAGTCAGCCCATGTGACACCAGGATCGACCAAGCAGTTAAGTTCAATTTTCCTGTCACAAACAAACAAGCTGAATATGAAGCATTGCTAGCAGGGTTAAGACTAGCCTGCGAAATTGGATCGACGACATAGAAGTGAAGACAGACTCGCTAGTTGTGGCATTGCAGGTTAATGATACTTTTGAAGCACGAAAGCCACTCCTTTCGGTGGTGGTCAGGACCTCACCAGGGGGCTCGTGGGGCTTCTCCACTGGAACCTGCAGAGCGACTGCAAGTATGAAAGGTTAGTACCCACAGGTATGGAAACATTTTAAAGAAAGAGGGAAAATTTTACTCAAAATTTGTGGTGTCCATGCCCCCACCTCCACCAGGCGAGGGACATAGTGCTCGATGTCCAGGGGGCCCTGTTGAAGAATTTCACAATCTTATTCTCAACTCCTTCGACCAGCGGCTTTTAGAAGTCTGCCTCAGCCCGCGGACGGGGGTTGTTCGCAATCCCTCGAAATTTGCCCTGCACACGACGAACCTTGTTCTCCACCCGCGAACTTTGTTCGGAAGGTTCTGAACCCGCAACGCGTTGGTCCTATGTAAACTTGCCCATGTGCACTCGCACGCACGAAGAATAGCTGGTCCTATGTAAACTTGCCCATGTGCACTCGCACGCACGAAGAACGGCTTTTGGAACACCGTGAGGCTGAAGCAAACTCTTTGGAGCCGCAGAAAGGTAAAGAACACGGTCACCACCGCAATCGAGTTCGGGGTGACCTGCGCGGGAATAAGCCCGAAGTAATACTTCCACCATCTCGGGAAAGATGGGGACGGTCCAACCCGCATCAAAATGATCAAACGGGAGGACGGGCTTTTGGTCGAACACGGTATGGAGGTGTTCGCCAGGGTCTGGGAGCCGCGCGAAGTCGCGAGAGGTTAGCAGTGAATTCTTCATCAGTAATTCGGATCACGCGTGGTTCGTGGCGTACAAAGGCAACCGCGCAGTCTACACGCGTTGTACCTTCTTGAGGAGCCTGCTCGTTCTCTGAATCGCTCGTGGTTGTTTACGGGAAAAATTGGTTTCCTTAGGCCTATTCATAGGTGGCATAATCCTTTTGCCTCGAAACGCAAAGTGTCGCGGGCAGTTACTGTCCGCAAAGGATGTCTGCAGTAACCGCCATGCAAATTTTCTCTTGCGAAAGGACACAACGCATACTTGTCCACCGACAATTGAGTCATTCACAAGAAGCAAGTATAAGCCGAAAACACGAAAGACATCTAAACATAAATAGTCTGGCGAGCACATATAGTGACCAACCTCCAGTGTCCGCTGTAACGCCCCCGATTTTTTCTGCGATTATTTTAATCCTCGTTTGGCGTTACGTCGACGCGTTTTCTTGGCTTGTGCCATCTGTGGAGTGTGGTCTTAACTCCTTAGAACTGGGTGCCCTATTTTGTAGCCTGTTGGCAAGATCTCCCTAGCAAGCCGAGTCGTTTTGGGTGACCCGGTGTGGCCTCTCGGGGGATGCTTGTGTTTTGGCTTCGGGAGGGTATAACCCGAGTTCTGTTCGTCGAAAGTTAATTTCGACTTCGCCGTTGTGTTCGTAGCGTGGATATTTAACTACGGTGCGAATTTCGTCGAATTCCGAGGTAGTTTGGTTTTCGCGTCGCTTTGGGTGTGCCATTAGTAAAGACTAGAAGAAATACTTTTTTTTTTATGTAAGGAGCAGGCGGTTGGGTTCGGTTTTGCTGAACCGATGCCTTAAAGCTTATATAAAAGCCTTATTAAGGAGTGGCGGGCCCACTACTCCTTCCTCCTTCTTTCGGAGACCAGAAGAAACCGCTGCTCCTGTTCGCGGAAAATAGAGGAGAACCGCCGGACCTGCTTCCCCTTCGGACGGCGATTCCGGGAGTGTTCGTGGACGGATTTCGATTCCGAAAGCGGCGTTGTCTTGCTCTCGCTCAGATCTTCATTTCGACGGTAAGAGGTTTGATTTTCGTGGAGTTTTAGGAGACTTGGATTTCGGGTTCTTGTGCTTTTCCGCCATTAAAGTGCGGGTTTGCTTGTTAGGTGCTGCTCCTTCTAGTGCAGAACGAAGAGGAGGGAAGGCCGACCAAGCTTCGCCGGAAATCGAGGCAAGTGGTATTCTTGCCCTTGCCATTGTTGTTCTTTTGATATTCTAGAATGTTTCCCGGTTAGCCCTAGGGTAGAAACCAAGCATTTTCTCTTTTACCTTGCTGAATTTAGGGCTTAGATTCGCCTATGAACCCCCCTTCTTGTGCTGTTTTGCTCAACCCGATGGTTGTTTTAACCATTTAGACTCCAGATTTGTAGTTTTAGTTGGGTGCTTTTGCAGGTGGAGCCGAGAGAGAGAGTGAGGGAGGTTGTTGTGGTAGGGCTCTGGTTAGAACCAGTCTTGGTAGACTCTCTGGTTTTGGTGTCGAGTGTGGTGCACACACTCAAAGCCAAAAGCCGCTCAGACTTGGCGTTGAGTGTGGTGGACACACTCAAAGCCATAGTACGGTTTGTTCTTTGCGGCTGAGTGGTGGGTTGATTGAGTGAAAATTTTTGTCTACGTCAAAATCAACGAGAATCATCCTTCTTGATTCCCGCCGATTTCGACGTGATTCCCACCGATCGGCGAGAATCATCCTTGATTCCCGCCGATTCGGCAAGAATCATCCTTGATTCCCGCCGATTCGGCGAGAATCATCCTTGATTCCCGCCGATTCGGCGAGAATCATCCTTGATTCCCGCTGATCGTCGAGAATCCTTCTGGATTCTCGCCGATTCGGCGAGAATCATCCTGCATTCCCGCCGATTCGGAGAGAATCAGTCGGCATTCCCGCCGACCTCTTCTTGTTGGCGTTGGCTTAGGGTTTTCCTGCGGAAATGAACTTTGGCGTAGAGTGAGTTGACCTCACTCAACGCCAAAGCTGCTTTGGCGTTGAGGGAGGTAGACTCACTCAACGCCACTGTTGGGATTTGTGGTTTTGGCTGAAGGCGTTGAGGGAGTGGACCTCACTCAACGCCATAGTTGTTTTGGCGTTGAGTGAGGATAGCTCACTCAACGCCAGAGCTGTTATTGCGAAGGGCGTTGAGTGAGTGACTCTCACTCAACGCCTTGGCTGTTCTGGCGCTGAGTGAGGCTAACTCACTCAACGCCAAGGTCTGGTTAGGCACTGAATGGGTCCCACTCAACGCCGAGCCGTGTTGAGTAACTTCAACACTATTTCTTTTTCCTCGATTTACGTTCCCGAGTGAATTCCTTGTTTATTTTTGTAGTTTCCTTGTCGGCCATGTTTTTCTTTCCTAATGGCCGAATCGTGGGTCGTGGTTAGTAGTGGTGGTTTGAAGCTCTTCATGGGGGAGGTGTTGTGTAATTTAGCCAAGACCACCCTTATTCTTCTATCTTGCTCCAGGTACGGGCTGGGCAAGGGGGTGGAAGGTCCCTTGTGCTTAAATATGTAGACCCTTGAGCTTGTTGGCTTGGAAATGGTGGTTGGGGGACTGAGTTTGCCTCCAACCCGGATCCATGCTGTTTTTTTTAGCTACTACCATCTCCTACAGCTTAGGGTGTTAGAAGTTTCTTCCTTGGTAGATTGCAGCACTTTGGGCTCTTGGTAGCCTAGTAGACCCTGCAGGATGTAGTTTCTGGGTAGGGTTGATGCTGTTTCCTCGCACGTAGTGCATTCCTTGTTGTCTTGTCTTGGGCAGTTGTGACTTTTTCTACTGTGTGTTTTCCTCTTTTATTCATTCCCTGGTTGACACTTCCATGCAGTTTTTCCTTATTTTGCTTGCTGAGGTATTCTTTCTTCTTTTGAATGCCTCAGGTTCTGAGCAGTAGCCAGTTTGGTGGCTAGGTTGCGGTGGTGTTGCTGGTGGTCTCTTAGACTTTGGAGATCTTGTTGCTTTGTTAGTGAGGTAGTTTTTCAGTACTTTTCTTACAGACAAACATATTTGCCCGTGGGTTCGTGTCAGGTTGGCGCCCACTGGTAGTTTTTACCTTTGTACTAGATATATTACTTTTGCTGCTACCATTTTTCTGGAGATAGTCTACTTGCTCTGAGGAGGATTTATGCTAGGTTGCTAGTTATTTTAAAACTACAACTATTATTATTATAAGATTATTGCATGATCAACATGTTTTATAAAGGTAAATCACTATTTTCCAAACAACGTATAAATATCGTTTTCTTATATATAATATAAATTAAATGTAGAGTCTTGCATGACATAAGTGGTCCTCTTAGGGCTCTTATGCACTTCTTAGGATGTCAAACCTGAATAAAGTATTTTCCGCAGCGCTTAAGTATAATTTTTAACTGTGGACTAGGTGATTCACTGAGCCGAGGGATACGGCCTCTTTTATATAACTGATTTTCTAATCATTGAACTCATAAATTTCTTTTATTAAGTGTAATAGATGGTTTTGCCTGAGCGTCAGCAGTTATCCCCTGCTTGACGTGGCATCATGACGCGCGTTTTCTCATACTCTGATAATTCTTTAATTCGGAGAAAATACGGGTTGTGACAGTTGGTATCAGAGGGAGGTTGCTTGACAAATTAGTCGGGCAACCTTCCTTTGATTGCTTTAGTAATTCAGCATCATGTCATTCACACACCAATATGTCATCAGCACGTCTTGGCAAAAGCACGAACACTACACTCATAGCATAACATAAAGTATACGGGGCATATTATGTAGTATGGGATGCATAATATGTGTTCGTATATGGATCCACCATAGGGGCAACATGTGAGGGTTATGTAGTATGGGATGCATAACCTCACCACATGGCTGCGACTAACACGTTTTCTTTTCTTCGTTGCATGCGAATGTTATGTAGTATGGGATGCATAACATTTTCATGCGTACGCCGCTCATAACATGTATTAGGGCCTTTTTAGAATGCATAGCACAAACATGCATATCATAACATTGCATAAGCACAACGTGCCAAGCTAAAGACTGGCAGGATGACATATGTACACACATAAGTTTTCGAGTCAAAAATAATATAAAATCATGCATTCCCGATCTAGGCACAAGAATTTGTATGGTGGTGGTTAACCATCCTAGGTTAGGGCATAACATCAATTTTTGTAAAAAGATAAACTCCCAGAGCAAGTTTAGCAGCTTTAAGTTCATATCTATATATGTATTGTCTGTACTAGTAGTTGGGTCTAGCTGTTGTACTAGGATCTAACTAGTGTTGCTATGACTTTAGAATGACAAGACGTCCTTCAACTAGATCAACTCCCCTGTCTGGGGGTGAGTTATCTGGAGCTCAGAATGATGCGGTAATCGAAAGCTTGCGGCAGAGTAGCGATTCCTTGAGCAGGCAGTTTGTGGAGGTGCGAGCCCAGATTCAGTCTTTGGTAGCAGTTGTGGCAGGTCAGACTCAGGGAGTGCAAGGCCCTGCAGGGGGGATTGATGTTCCTCCCCCTCCTGCACCCTTAAGACCTCCAGTGGTGGTGCCAGCGGAGATGGCCTTCATCTCGCAGTTTCAGCGGCTGAGCCCTCCCACTTATGACGGGAAGGCAGATTTCATGGTGTTAGACGACTGGCTAATCTCCATGGAGGATATGTTCTCGTACTCAGGGATTGCAAACGATCAAAGGGTGATGATAGCCGCCTATCAGCTTAAAGGATTGGCTGAGAGTTGGTGGCTGAGAGAGAAGGAGAGCTTGGTAGCTGGATGCTCTTGGGAGGTGTTCAAGGAGATGCTATTGAGGAAGTTCTTACCCTCGGTCGAGCGTGACCGCCTCATGAATGACTTCCTCCATCTGAAGCAAAGGCAGCTCACGGTGGGTGAGTATGAGATAGAGTTCAGCAAGTTGAGCCGTTTTGCCCCAGGATTGATCAGCATTGAGGCTGATCGAGTTAAGCGATTTCTCGGTGGTTTGAGGAGTGAGGTGCAGCAGCTGACCAGTGCTTATTGGTCAGAGACTTATGTAGGAGTAGTGGAGGCTGCTCTGAAGGTGGAGGCTATTGAGACCGCGAAGAGCAGAGGACAGCAAAGTAGGAAGGATAAGAGGAAGTCTGTGGAGGAAAAGAAACCCCAGGTACCCGGTACGGTTCCTGGGAAGAAGAGCAAAGTGGTGTGCAGTTTCTGTGGCCGGTCAGGCCATCCTGTCGAGAGATGTTTCAAGAGGGCAGCAACTCAGAGGAAGGAGCAGGTTCATGCGATTCAAGGTGCTCCTAGGAGAGATGTCTCCTGTTCTGTTTGCAAGCGACCCGGGCATGATGCTGCCCAGTGCTGGTCCAAGGATAAGGTCTGTTTTCAGTGTGGGCAGAAGGGACACATCAAGTCTAGGTGTCCTCAGGTCCAGCCTGCTCTTCATGCAGTTCCTCTTCAGGCATAACCTCCGCCCCAGCGTGTGGACAAGGGAAAGGGAAAGCTGAACGTGATCTCTTCCGAGGAGGCTGAAGCTTCGACTCAGGTCATCTCAGGTTAGTTGTCTTCCAGCCTGAATGTTTTGTTCTTGTCTTACTAGAATTGTTTGTAGTATTGTTGTGGTAGTTCCTTAGTTATATATGTTCCTATAGAGAAGTTTAAGGTGGAGAACCGCTGGGCGCGGGTTCTGTTTGACTCCGGCGCTACCCACTCGTTCGTGGTTAGAGCCTTTGTAGAGCGACATCGGTTGACTTTAGATCGAGTTCGGGATACCTTTCGTGTCAAGTTCCCCTCTGGTGAATCTGTGTTGTCAGATTTGGGCATGTTAGATTGCCCTGTTTTGTTGGGGGACTTCCTTGCGAAGACCTGAAGATGATTGATCTGGAGGACTTCGATGTTATTTTGGGCAAGGACTGGCTGTCTAGGTATGATGCAGTCATTCAGTGCAAAGGGAAGCGCTTGGACTTCATCAGGGACGACGGTCAGCCCGGAAGCGTGCATGCAGATCTGAGCCAGGATTCTTCTGTCATCTCTGCGGTATGTGCTCAGAAGCTTTTTCTTTCGGACTGTTTTGCTTGTTTGGTCTCGGTGGTTGGGACCGCTGTTAGTGTACCGCGCTTAGAGGAGATTCCAGTTGTTCGTGATTTCGCCGATGTTTTTCCTGATGACCTTCCTGGTCTTCCTCCCGAGCGGGATGCTGAGTTTGTGATCGATTTGGAGCCGGGTACGTGTCCTATTGCTAAGGCGCCGTACCGGATGGCCCCTCGAGAGCTAGAGGAGTTGCGAGTCCAGTTAGATGAGTTGTTGGCGAAAGGGTTTATCAGGCAGAGTTCGTCGCCTTGGGGTGCTCCTGTTCTATTTGTGAAGAAGAAAGATGGGTCAATGCGACTTTGCATCGACTATAGGGAGTTGAACAAAGTCATAATTAAGAACAGGTACCCTCTGCCGAGGATCGATGATTTATTTGACCAGTTGCGCGGTAGCACGGTCTTCTCCAAGATTGACCTTCGTTCAGGCTATCATCAGCTTAGGATCAGTGAGACAGATATTCCACGGACTGCGTTTAGATCGAGGCACGGACATTTTGAGCTCTTAGTGATGTCGTTTGGATTGACCAACGCTCCATCAGCGTTCATGGATATGATAAACCGGGTGTTCAAGGATTTCCTAGATAAGTTCGTGGTGGTCTTCATCGATGACGTGTTGGTTTATTCTCGCAGTGTTGAGGAGCATGAGCAGCATCTGCGCTTGGTTTTATCAGAGTTGAGGAACCATAAGTTATTCACCAAGTTAAGCAAGTGCGAATTTTGGTTGCCTCAGGTCTCGTTTCTGGGCCACGTGGTGAATGAGGATGGGATCTCGGTTGACCCGGAAAAGATCGCAGCAGTGATTGATTGGAGTAGGTCGGGCACGCCCAAGGAGATCAGGAGCTTTCTAGGATTGGTCGGCTACTACAGGAGGTTTGTGGAGAGTTTCTCTACCCTAGCTGCACCTTTGACTAAGCTGACTCAGAAGAACGTGGCTTTTGTTTCGAGCGAGAAGTGCGAAGAAGCCTTCCTGGAGTTAAAGAGGAGATTGTGCACTGCTCTCGTTCTGACCCTGCCTACCGAGGGCGTGGATTATGATGTATACGTGGATGCTTCGCATGTGGGTCTGGGATGCGTATTAATGCAGGTGGGCAAGGTGATTGCCTATGGGTCAAGGCAACTGAAGACTCATGAGAAGAATTATCCTACACATGACCTCGAGTTCGCAGCGGTTATTTATGCGTTGAAGCTGTGGAGACACCTACTTTATGGGGCTCAGTGCAAGATCTTCACCGACCATAAGAGCCTAAAGTACGTGTTCACGCAGAAGGAGTTAAATCTGCGCCAGCGTCGGTGGCTAGAGTATGTGGCCGATTATGATGTAGAGATCCAGTATCATCCAGGCAAGGCCAATGTGGTGGCCGACGCCTTGAGCCGAAAGACGGGAAAGATCTTTAATCTCACCGCCGATCGTTTAGTGGAGGAGTTCCTCCTTATGGATATATCAGTGAGATGTTGTGGCTTGCAGAGTAGTTTGTCAGTGGCAGAGCCGTCTTGGATTTCTTTGACCAGACTTCACCAGAAGGACGACCCGGATCTTCTACACTTGTACTCCAGGACTGAGAGAGGAGAGTTGTCGGATTATTCCATCGATGATGCGGGAACTTTGAAGTACCGCGACAGATTTTGCGTCCCCGCGGTTGGGGACATTCGGGGTATGGTTTGCAAAGAGGCTCATGGATCCAGCGTTGCCTACCATCCAGGATCTACAAAGATGTATCGGGACTTAAAGCAAATTTCCTGGTGGTATGGCATGAAAGGAGATATAGCCCGATTTGTTGCGGAGTGCAACACTTGCAAGCGGGTGAAGGCCGATCATGGAAGGCCTGGTGGCAAGTTGACTCCGTTAGAGATCCCGACTTGGAAGTGGGAAAGTATATCTATGGATTTCATCACGGGTTTACCGCGATCCCCGAGGGGATTTGATTCTGTTTGGGTCATAGTGGATAGACTGACGAAGTGTGCTCACTTCGTGCCATATAAGATTGATTACCCGATGAAGAAGATAACGGAGTTGTACTTGAATGAAGTCATCCGACTGCACGGTGTGCCGGTTAGCATCATTTCTGATCGAGACTCCCGATTTACTTCTCGTTTTTGGCAGAGTCTGCAGGAGGGTTTGGGTACGGATCTGAGGTATTCTACTGCGTACCACCCACAGACTAATGGGCAGACGGAGCGGGTGAATCAGATAGTTGAGGATATGATCCGATGCTACGTTTTAGACCACGGTGGAGCGTAGGACGAGCGGCTGCGACTTATGGAATTTGCATACAACAATAGCTATCAGAAGAGCTTGCAGATGGCTCCGTTCGAAGCCTTGTATGGGAGGCGCTGCAGAACTCTGTTGTTTTGGGCTGAGGCTGGTGAGAGGCCATTGTTGGGTCCTGATGCGCTCGAGAAAATGGAAGTCGCAGTGAAGCTTGTTCGAGAGAAGCTTCGTATAGCTCAGGAGAGGTACGAGAAGAACGTCAATCGGCGTAGGTCTGCCTTGGAGTTTTCTGTAGGGGACCTTGTATTTCTTAAAGTTTCCCCGATGGTTGGTGTAAAGAGGTTTGGTAAGAATCGGAAATTGGACCCGAGGTATGTGGGCCCGTTTAAGATTTTGGAGCGGATTGGCGTGTCAGCTTACAGGTTGGATTTGCCAGCAAACTTCCCAGGTGTTCATAATGTTTTCCATGTTAGCCAATTGCGGAAGTGCGTGCGCAGCAGTGGGCAAGTCTTGGACATTGTGCCCCAGTTGGAACCCAACCTCTCTTTTGTTGAAGTGCCGGTCCGTATTTTGGATACTCAGGAACGGGTGCTGCGAAAGAAGTCTATTCCGATGGTGAAAGTTCTTTGGAGGAATCAGGATTTGCAGAGCGCGACTTGGGAGTTAGAGTCGGCTGTGAGGGAGGCTTACCCTCAGCTGTTTCCCTGATTAGTTTGGTTTATTTTTTCATCTTGTGATGTTTGGATTATTACTTTCCTTCTATAGTAGAAGTGTGGTGCGTAAAGTTTCGGGACGAAACTTTCTTTTAGGGGGAGTGACTGTAACGCCCCCGATTTTTTCTGCGATTATTTTAATCCTCGTTTGGCGTTACGTCGACGCGTTTTCTTGGCTTGTGCCATCTATGGAGTGTGGTCTTAACTCCTTAGAACTGGGTGCCCTATTTTGTAGCCTGTTGGCAAGATCTCCCTAGCAAGCCGAGTCGTTTTGGGTGACCCGGTGTGGCCTCTCGGGGGATGCTTGTGTTTTGGCTTCGGGAGGGTATAACCCGAGTTCTGTTCGTCGAAAGTTAATTTCGACTTCGTCGTTGTGTTCGTAGCGTGGATATTAAACTACGGTGCGAATTTCGTCGAATTCCGAGGTAGTTTGGTTTTCGCTAGGCCTGTAAGCAAAAACCAACCGAACCGCAAAACCGAACCGAATCAAACCAAACCGCACGGTTTGGTTCGGTTTCAGTAGGCCGCGGTTCGGTTACGGTTTTGATTTTAGAAAAACCATATGGTTCGGTTCGGTTCATGGTTTTACATGACAAACCGAACCGAGTCGAACCGAACCGAACCGCTATGTATAAAAACATATAATTTATTACTAATTGTATCATTTTGTGAAAGGTATGCATGCTTGCTACTTGTGGTACAATGCTGATAAATATTTCATTTTTCATTCATTTGATTTTTGAGTTCTGAAATGATTAAGTGATAGGAATTGCGTTCATGCATCACGTTCATGCTAGGTGGTTGAGTCTCATACACCGCACCATCTCGGATCTCTCTGTATAAATATTTAGGCTTCATCACATCATTTAAACCAACAAAACCGAACCGAACCAAACCAAACTATTCGGTTTGGTTCGGTTTGGTTTCAATGTTTGGACGGTTCGGTTCGGTTCCAAATTTTTGAAACCACATAGGGGTGGTTCGGTTTGCGGTTTTGCTCACAAACCGAACCAAACCGAACCGTTACAGGCCTAGTTTTCGCGTCGCTTTAGGTGTGCCATTAGTAAAGACTAGAAGAAATTCTTTTTTTTTATGTAAGGAGCAGGCGGTTGGATTCGATTTTGCTGAACCGATGCCTTAAAGCTTATATAAAAGCCTTATTAAGGAGTGGCGGGCCCACTACTCCTTCCTCCTTCTTTCAGAGACCAGAAGAAACCGCTGCTCCTGTTCGCGGAAAATAGAGGAGAACCGCCGGACCTGCTTCCCCTTCAGACGGCGATTCCGGGAGTGTTCGTGGACGGATTTCGATTCTGAAAGCGGCATTGTCTTGCTCTCGCTCAGATCTTCATTTCGACGGTAAGAGGTTTGATTTTCGTGGAGTTTTAGCAGACTTGGATTTCCGGTTCTTGTGCTTTTCCGCAATTAAAGTGCGGGTTTGCTTGTTAGGTGCTGCTCCTTCTAGTGCAGAACGAAGAGGAGGGAAGGCCGACCAAGTTTCGCCGGAAATCGAGGCAAGTGGTATTCTTGCCCTTGTCATTGTTGTTCTTTTGATATTCTAGAATGTTTTCCGGTTAGCCCTAGGGTAGAAACCAAGCATTTTCTCTTTTACCTTGCTGAATTTAGGGCTTAGATTCGCCTATGAACCCCCCTCCTTGTGTTGTTTTGCTCAACCCGATGGTTATTTTAACCATTTAGACTCCAGATTTGTAGTTCTAGTTGGGTGCTTTTGCGGGTGGAGCCGAGAGAGAGAGTGAGGGAGGTTGTTGTGGTAGGGCTCTGGTTAGAACCAGTCTTGGTAGACTCTCGGGTTTTGGTATCGAGTGTGGTGCACACACTCAAAGCCAAAAGCCGTCCGGACTTGGCGTTGAGTGTGGTGGACACACTCAAAGCCATAGTACGGTTTGTTCTTTGCGGCTGAGTGGTGGGGTGATTGAGTGAAAATTTTCGTCTAAGTCAAAATCGACGAGAATCATCCTTGATTCCCGCCGATTTCGACGTGATTCCCACCGATCGGCGGGTTTGCTTTTCGTGGAGTTTTAGCAGACTTGGATTTCCGGTTCTTGTGCTTTTCCGCAATTAAAGTGCGGGTTTGCTTGTTAGGTGCTGCTCCTTCTAGTGCAGAACGAAGAGGAGGGAAGGCCGACCAAGTTTCGCCGGAAATCGAGGCAAGTGGTATTCTTGCCCTTGCCATTGTTGTTCTTTTGATATTCTAGAATGTTTCCCGGTTAGCCCTAGGGTAGAAACCAAGCATTTTCTCTTTTACCTTGCTGAATTTAGGGCTTAGATTCGCCTATGAACCCCCCTCCTTGTGTTGTTTTGCTCAACCCGATGGTTGTTTTAACCATTTAGACTCCAGATTTGTAGTTCTAGTTGGGTGCTTTTGCGGGTGGAGCCGAGAGAGAGAGTGAGGGAGGTTGTTGTGGTAGGGCTCTGGTTAGAACCAGTCTTGGTAGACTCTCGGGTTTTGGTGTCGAGTGTGGTGCACACACTCAAAGCCAAAAGCCGTCCGGACTTGGCGTTGAGTGTGGTGGACACACTCAAAGCCATAGTACGGTTTGTTCTTTGCGGCTGAGTGGTGGGGTGATTGAGTGAAAATTTTCGTCTAAGTCAAAATCGACGAGAATCATCCTTGATTCCCGCCGATTCGGCGAGAATCATCCTTGATTCCCGCCGATTCGGCGAGAATCATCCTGGATTCCCGCTGATCGGCGAGAATCATTCTGGATTCTCGCCGATTCGGCGAGAATCATCCTGCATTCCCGCCGATTCGAAGAGAATCAGTCGGCATTCCCGCCAACCTCCTCTTGTTGGTGTTGGCTTAGGGTTTTCCTGTGGAAATGAACTTTGGCGTAGAGTGAGTTGACCTCACTCAACGCCAAAGCTGCTTTGGCGTTGAGGGAGGTAGACTCACTCAACGCCACTGTTGAGATTTGTGGTTTTGGCTGAAGGCGTTGAGGGAGTGGACCTCACTCAACGCCATAGCTGTTTTGGCGTTGAGTGAGGATAGCTCACTCAACGCCAGAGCTGTTATTGCGGAGGGCGTTGAGTGAGTGACTCTCACTCAACGCCATGGCTGTTCTGGCGCTGAGTGAGGCTAACTCACTCAACGCCAAGGTCTGGTTAGGCACTGAATGGGTCCCACTCAACGCCGAGCCGTGGTGAGTAACTTCAACACTATTTCTTTTTCCTCGATTTACGTTCCCGAGTGAATTCCTTATTTATTTTTGTAGTTTCCTTGTCAGTCATGTTTTTCTTTCCTAATGGCCGAATCGTGGGTCGTGGTTAGTAGTGGTGGTTTGAAGCTTTTCATGGGGGAGGTGTTGTGTAATTTAGCCAAGGCCACCCTTATTCTTCTATCTTGCTCCAGGTACGGGTTGGGCAAGGGGGTGGAAGGTCCCTTGTGCTTAAACATGTAGACCCTTGAGCTTGTTGGCTTGGAAATGGTGGTTGGGGGACTGAGTTTGCCTCCAACCCGGATCCATGCTGTTTGTTTTAGCTACTACCATCTCCCACAGCTTAGGGTGTTAGAAGTTTCTTCCTTGGTAGATTGCAGCACTTTGGGCTCTTGATAGCCTAGTAGACCCTGCAGGATGTAGTTTCTGGGTAGGGTTGGTGCTGTTTCCTCGCACGTAGTGCATTCCTTGTTGTCTTGCCTTGGGCAGTTGTGACTTTTTCTACTGTGTGTTTTCCTCTTTTATTCATTCCCTGGTTGACACTTACATGCAGTTTTTCCTTGTTTTGCTTGCTGAGGTATTCTTTCTTCTTTTGAATGCCTCAGGTTCTGAGCGGTAGCCAGTTTGGTGGCTAGGTTGCGGTGGTGTTGCTGGTGGTCTCTTGGACTTTGGAGATCTTGTTGCTTTGTTAGTGAGGTAGTTTTTCAATACTTTTCTTACAGACAAACATATTTGCATGTGGGTTCGTGTCAGGTTGTTGGCGCCCACTGGTAGTTTTTACCTTTGTACTAGATATATTACTTTTGCTGCTACCATTTTTCTGGAGATAGTCTACTTGCTCTGAGGAGGATTTATGCTAGATTGCTAGTTATTTTAAAACTACAACTATTATTATTATAAGATTATTGCATGATCAGCATGTTTTATAAAGGTAAATCACTATTTTCCAAACAACGTATAAAGATCGTTTTCTTATATATAATATAAATTAAATGTAGAGTCTTGCATGACATAAGTGGTCCTCTTAGGGCTTTTATGCACTTCTTAGGATGTCAAACCTGAATAAAGTATTTTTCCGCAGCGCTTAAGTATAATTTTTAACTGTGAACTAGGTGATACACTAAGTTGAGGGATACGGCCTCTTTTATATAACTGATTTTCTAATCATTAAACTCATAAATTTCTTTCATTAATTGTAATAGATGGTTTTGTCTGAGCGTCAGCAGTTATCCCGTGCTTGACGTGGCATCATGACGCGCGTTTTCTCATACTCTGATAATTCTTTAATTCGGAGAAAATGCGGGTTGTGACATCCGCACCATTAGTTATTATTACAAGCCAAATAAAATGTTTTCAGCTTTCTAAGCTTCCTCACCATATATCCGCTCCACACCCACAAATGCCAAGCTATCTGATATCTCCGTGAGTACACTCGTCGCGCCCACGTGATGTTTGTTCAGCTTGGCGACTAGTGTTTGTATGGCGCGGATATCCTCTCTCAGTCTCCGCGCATATTTTTGGGAAGTATCCTCCAGCAGGACCGAACTCTGCAACGCTGGCGGTGCACCAATACGCAGTGCGGGTGCGCGGCCAATCTTAGTGTCGCGCACAACATTTTGCTTTAATGTTGCCACCTCCTCATCCAGTCGGTCGATGCGGGCACAAGTGCCCTGGAGCTCTTCCCCAAGGCGGCTATCGCCAAGGAGTTCTCCGGCAGCAAAGGTACGTATCTTTAGATTTTCATGATTAGAATATTGCAGGAAATCTCTTTCCAGTATGTATACCTGTGGCGAGATCTTCCGGAGACCGCGAAGTGTTCCCTCCACCGTGCTCGTTGTCTCTCTTCCTCTTCTTTTCACGACGTGAAGCGGGCTTTGAGGGGGTTTGGGCGATCATCAGTGGTGGTGTGGAAAATTCGGCAGCTTTTCCTTTGATGTTTCTAGGAGAGGAGTCTGCTTTCCGGTCTCCGAACTCCTCAAAGTCGTCGTCATCGACCCCTTTGCTATCGTCCAAATCTTCAACTTCTTCTAATTGCTCTTCTTTCGCGGGTTCCTTGGACAAGACCTTCGACGATCAGCTTTATCCGCTGTGATATGCTGTCGGAATGGGTCCTGGTCCATCTGGTCGGGCCGCTTCTCTGAGGTGTCTGGCGCGGTCTTCTCCAAGTCCTCGACACTCTTTGCAGGGGTCGTAACATTCAAGGAAATTTGTGACTTTTGGAGCTTGAGCTTTTGCGATTCTTTTGGCTTCTGGGAAGTACTGGATGGGGGGCCAGAGGAACTTTAACGTCCGTAGGAAGGCCATTTCGCAAATCTTTGCTCAGGTTGCTCGTCCCTAAATTGGGGCAAGTCTCCATGTGCTCCTCGAGATCGGAAAGGGTGGGAAGCGCACCTCCAACCTTGGTCGCGGGATTCCTCGTGGACAATGACGATGCGTACAGTTTCCTAGAGGAACCGCTAGGTGGTTTCGACAGTTTCCTTGGCTTGTTGGGAACGGGCTTCTTCACAATCTCTTTCTTGAGGCTCATCTCTGCGAGAACGCCGAGAAGAGTAGCGTTCAGACTCATATCGAGGAAAGGTCGCGGGTAACAGCTGGCAGTTTTTGAAGGGTGTCTCATCAGAGTAATGGCTTGGACTATTTATAGATTTAAAGCGACGCAAAGTTCGGGTCGCAGTCTTTGCGATTACCAACATACTTTTTTGGAGCCTATATGGGTGCAGGGCTTATGTTAACCCAAATCCTATGACAGGGGGCAACATTAGACGACACCAAAAGCAAAGCAGTTCGTGGTCACTATGGTCGCTCACGAGCACTCTCCACTGAAGCGGGTGCGTGGTAGTGTTCGACACAAGGTCAGGAAATCTCTCAGGAGCCAGTTCGGCAGTCCACCCAAGAAGTTGCGGCGGGTATTGCTCCTAGGCCCGCGCGGATTCTTCTTTTCGACATCAGCATGGGCGGCGGTCTCTTCTTTCAACCCCCCGCCGCCCGACTCTTTGTGTACCTTGGACGGCGGCGCATTTAATGTTGCATTTAGTAGGGCATTAATGCTTGTATTTTCATGTAACCGTCCGAGCAGCCTACCCTCAAGTATAAGTAAGGACCAGGGGTGCTCGAATGGGGACAAGGGGACTTAGCCCAAAACCTACCCTGTTGTAGGTGAGGATACTAAGTCTCATAGTCCTCTTCTTCTACCTTTGTATTCGTGTATACCGTTCGAGTAGCCACACTTTTCCCATGTAATCCATTTCGGTATAATCAAAAAGCCCGACACACAAAGTGGCATTCGCCGCGGTGGTCCAGTCTGTTGTTCGCCGCTGCCAGCGGACCCTCCTTTTTGTGCTCATTCTCCAGCTCGCTGAACCCGCAGGGCAGAGTAACCGGTAGGTTGCAGTCTCCGATCTCTTCGCCGAACTCCCCAGTTGGTGGTTGAGTGTGATAGAACTAAATTACAAATTTTGCACCAACAGGATGGCTGTAGTGAGTGTTATCATGCCCTAAGAAATACTAATGAGTGAGATGTTCATGTAAGGTCGTAAAAATTTAGAATGATGTGACACACAATATTATCATATAATTGTCCAAGCAACTATCATAGTAATTTTTGAAAGTATTAATGAGTCCACAAACATACGCCAAAGATTAGACATTAGAGAAACATGCAAGATCTAGTTGATTTTAAATGAAAATGCTTCACTCAAATGGCAGGCGAATAAAACTTTCAAGTGGAATAAGAATTGAGCGAATATTTGCAAACTAAGATCCCAAATAATATGTTCAGCAAGTAATCAACAATAAGCAATCTAAACCTCAAACAAGAACTTACACAAGTAATAGAAGTTCGGGGGAGAAACATGTGGCAATTTCAGAGGTTGGACGGAGAACTGGCTATGATTCTGCACGAGTTCAAATTGCTCATTGGAATTCTGCTGCAAGCAAGGACTTAGTTCGGGTGTACAGGACAGGTGGGGTGAGGGAGGGTTTAAAAAGGTTGGGGGGGGAGGATTTAAGGCCCGTTTGAATATGCGTTTAAATGCTAGCCCGTTTAGCTGATAAAGCAGTGCTGGGCTCGAGCCTTTTGGTTTCTCGTTTCTATTTAAAATGTTGTGGACATGGCCCATTTTTTATTTGCCGTTAGCGAGCCCAGACCCCTACCTCCAGTCCAGCTGCGCATTTCCTCCTGCCTTGTTCTACAACAAAGGCAACTTCTGAGAACTCGATCTCGACAATAACTCCTCTCTCAAGCTCATCGAAAACACATCTTCCGACCGATCTTCAACAGCCCTCCATTTCCAGTAACATGATCCATCCGTGCAACCATTCCGACAAGTTTCCACCAATATCCACCAACTTCATAGAGAAATAGTTGCAGATCAGTTGCTCCCTGTGTTTACCCTTTCATGGTAAAAACCACTTCCAAGATCTACCCACATTAAAAGCTCACGGGATCAGAGAAAATGCGAATTGCATAGATCACAATTTTTGCATAAATTGGCAGGTCCACTGCAAATCGAGCTCGTCAGTGGTAGGTTTTAGCAAATGTACTACCGATGTCTGGTATGAAGCTGACCGACTACTTGCCAATGTTTTTTTCTACCATTTGTATTTTCCGTCATCTGTGATTTTTTCCTGCCGATTACCTGAACTAGCTAAAAATCATTCAACAAATATTTTTGAAGTTGTTTTTGAAATCTAAATTTCTTCCAGATTGTTGAGAATACCATAATACAGAGAAATAAATTGAAATTTTTATTAATTTCTCTATTTTCCTTCATGAATACAAGTATTTGTACATTAATATAGGAAGAGAAAGGAGGAAAGTAATGTAACACACCAGAATTTGACGACGCGTTAAACTAAATTTCAGGGTCTGGACGTGGGCATAACTAATCGTGTCGGCAAAGTGTGAAGGTATCGTTTTTTTATTGATGTTTCCTAGTTGCAAATTAGTTATAAAAAATATAACAATATAATATTAATAATAACATCAAAACCTCCTCTCTCGGTTCGGTTTTTCCCCACGTTTATGATAACTGTCTGGTACCCTCTCGCGAAATCGCTCCAGATAAAATCCCGCACACCTCTTCATTCTGGGCCGCTCGGATTGAAAATCGCATAAACTTCTTCTTTCGCTCCCGCACGCGAATCAGCGACATCTCTCAAAACCGCCAGTGAGATTAGAAGCCGGAGCCTAGGTCGGCGCTTTCTCCTTCGCCTGAAACTGACGCCGGCTTCTCCTCCCTTTGCAGCCACAACTACTTCCTCTCCCTCTTCCCAAGTGTCGTAGGAATTTTGGTTTCAACCCTAGCCGTCAGGAAATGGTTTTTGAAACGTCGTTTCTAGTTCTGGTGAGTGTGTTTTGCCATTTCTCGTTCTAATCTAGGGTTTCTTCACTCTTTCTTCACGATTTTACCCTAGTGCCTTTGCGATTTTAGAAATTGTAGGGGTTGACATTTCCGAGTGTGAAGGCTTGTTCGATCTTAGTGTAAACACTAGCCGTGAGATCAAGGTAACGGACTTTTGTTTGGTTATCTTTCCAATTCAGTTTTGTCTCGTTCACTTTGGCAAGTTTTAATGTAATCCTAATTTTTGTGGGATCTAATTTCATAGGGATTTCCAATTAGTCACAGATTAGTTGAGGTGTTGGTGCCGAGAATCGGAGAAGTTTCGCAATTTAGCACCGATTCGTGGTGAGATCCTTATCTCCAATTACCTTTGCATTCAGTGAGATTCTTATTAGTGGGCTCAAACTCACTTAGGAATCGATTCAAACCCTAAGAATTATATGGATTTTATTTTAGGATTTTCTAGCATTCGGAAAGGGGATATTTTGTTTCTAATTGGAGAAGTTCATCGTGGTCAGACCTCTTGAAAGAAGAACCATGTCACCTCGTCGCGTGTACGAGCGTCGAAACGCCGCTGCAAGAAACTCGACTCCTTTTAGTCTAACAATTAAGATTATTTTTTTAAAATTCATGTATTAGCTATGTTGGTATACGCACTTGAAATTACAAGTTCCTATAGTCAGAACCCAATCAAAGGGGTAGGGATACACTTAGGCTTAATTAGTAGATCCAGTGTCATGAAAATCCTAAGCCCAGTGTATTTAACTATTGCGCTACTCTGTGTTTGTCTCACTGAATAATAGTCTAGGTTAATTCAGAAATGGTGGCGAGGAAGGTTTACCCTCATGATTCTGGTTGAGGCCCACCACCGTATTCTTAGGTCCAGTAGGCCACCATTCGAACTTCAAGCTTAGGGTCGATGACCTATGATACAGATATGAAACTCCTCAGAAAGGAGTCTGTGTTCCACTTGAGGGACACCCAGTTCAGGGTACAATCAGGTTTGCCACTCAGACTGCAATTTCTAGTTGTGCACAGTCGTCCTTAATGACATGAGTTGATAAGAAATTAATGAAACCGGTTGAATCGTACAACGGATATAGCTCCAAAACTTCAGAAATCAATGATTTTTTTACGAGTAAGAAAACATTTTGTCAGATCATACGATATGTCGATGCTATGCCAGACCATGATCTCAAATGCCACATATAACGTTAGAAAAACTATGCAAAATTTTTTATTCAAATAATATCCACATACAATATTTATTTTAAGTGTTGCTGGATGAAGTAGTTAAATCTTACTCTCCAGTAGGTCTGACCCATTTGAAACTTATTTTACAGGGGGCTCAGGTCAGGGGATCCGCTTAGGATAGGCGGCGCAATCTTCACAGTCATCAGTTTTGTTCAGTTGGACAACACAGTTGTTGTACTTTGCTTTTAATTGCAAACATTATGTATTTGTTGTACTTCATTCATATTTTATTGTATCTGTTTACTTCAGACTGGTAGTATATCGGTTTCATAATATTGTTTTTTGTTCTACTTGGCTCTGTGAATTCAGCATTGTGAGTTACACTTTTACCTATAGTTAATATTTCTTACTCTACTTCCGCTATAAGTTTCCTTTTAACACTTTTAAATTACCTCCTTTATACCAGTTTATATACCATTACTTAGTTTACTTTTTATCGCGAACTCGACCGGACTGTGTTAAACTAGGTTTGGGTGCTACAAATTGGTATGATGGTATCAGAGCTAGGTTTAAGACCCCTGGACCCAGAAAATTCACAGTCATAGAGTTGTGTCAGAATCAAACTCTCGTCAATAGATTCATCGAGTTGTCTAACTCTTAGTTTTCGCGAGTGTATGAAAATACTTTCAGTAACAAAAATTGCTGATATATTTGTTGGAAAAGCCCATATAACAAAGGCCCAATGGCCCATTCTTTTGTCTGAAACATGGTGCTAAGGTGTTGTTTGACCACTTGAATCCCCTTGAGCATGGTTTGATAAGTTCAGTAAGGTTATTCGGGACATGGGTTTCACTCGGAGCTCAGCAGACTTCTCCTTATTCACTTGATACTGGGAAACAGAAACTGTTCTTCTATTAGTTTATGTTGATGACATCCTACTTACTGGGGATGACTCGAAGGGGATTCAAGCGGTCAAACAACACCTTAGCACCGTGTTTCAGACAAAAGACCTGGGGCATCTTCGCTACTTCCTCAGTCTTGAGGTCGCAAGACGTCCGGATGGACTTGTCCTCTCCCAACGGAAGTATTGTCTTGACCTCCTCAAAGACGCTGGCCAGTCCGGATGCAAGCCAGCAATTACTCCGATGGATGCAAATCACAAGCTATGTGCTCATGCCTCTGATGCTGATCTGCTTCTCCAAAACCCAGAATACTATCGATGCCTTTGTGGGAAAATTAATCTACCTAACGGTCACAAGGCCGGATATATCGTTCGTTGTTGGGGTTGTCAGTCGGTTCATGCAGGCTCCCCGAGTCTCTCATCTTCAAGCTGTTGAACGTATTCTTCGATACCTTTAAGCAGCTTCGGGTCAAGGACTGATTTACAAAACCTCCACCTCTATTTCAACATTGGTTGCATATTCAGATGCCGATTATGCTGGCTCCTTGGACGATCGGCGGTCAACCAGTAGTTTTTGTACATATTTTAGAGGTCATCTCATTACATGGAAAAGTAAAAAACAAGCAGTGGTTGTTCGATCTTCAGCGGAAGCAGAATACCGATCAATGGCATCAGTTGTCTCAGAACTCACTTGGCTTGAAAGCCTCCTTGCTGATCTGGGGTGAAACTTCCCTCTTCTGCTGCTCTATTTTGTGACAGTCAAGCGGCCACACACATAGCAAAGAATCCGGTCTTCCACGAACGCACGAAACATATTGAAGTAGACTGTCATTTTATTCGGGAGAAAGTTCAAATGAAGAAACTAGACTTAAAGCATGTTTCGGGCACTGATCAAGTTGCTGATATTCTCACAAAAGCTTTATCGAGTACCTTATTTTATCAGTGTTTGTACAAGCTGGGTGCATATGACTTGTACACTCCAGCTTGCGGGGGAGTGTTGGAAAAGCCCATATAACAAAGGCTCAATGGCCCATTCCTTTGTATTTTATTATTATTTTCTCTCCTCTCTTTAGTCCCACATCTTGTATAGGACTTTCCTCTTTCTTTCTCCCTCCTATAAATATGTACTCATACTTTGTATTTGATACTTGACGAATTACATACAAGGTTCATGTTTTACCACAATATTATTAGTAATAATAATTCCTTTTTTATGTCCTTTAGGTAGCTCGAGCCAGTCAAGCGGGGGAACCCTCACGTCAGACACGGTTCCTGATACCGCCATGAGTGATGCTAATGCGCCACCCGTACCAGCAACATCAAAACCGACTGATTTGGCAACCAGAATTGCCAAGGCAGTAGTTGTCGCATTATTGGAATTTCAGAGAGGTCAGCCTGCATGGATCTCAGCTCAAGTTCCTGCACCAGTCCCTGCACCGGTAATCATGGAGGTCGATATGGATCGTTACTTAAGGGATTTTAGAGACCTCCACCCTTCCAATTATAGTGGAGATGGAACCCCAATGGATACAGATGATTGGATTGCAAATACCAGATATTTGCTGAATGTTATGGAGTGTTCAGAGAATAAGAAGGTTCCACTGACAACTTTCCTCCTTCGGGGTGAGACGAAAATTTGGTGGACTAAGTATCAAGCAGATGATCCCGCCGGTAAGATGTCTTGTGAAAATTCTCTTCTATTAGAAAGTTTTATCTTCTTAGTATGGGGTAACATGACCTTTATCCTTGCGAAGTGGTACAACCGATATGTTTACTTGGGGCGACTTTTCTAGGGCTCTTGCGAATTAGTTCGTGCCCCCTTCCGCTCGTCGAGGTCTCCAAAAGAAGTATCTTAGGCACTTCCAAGGGGATAAGACTGTTACCGAGTACGAGCGAGAACTTCCTCACCTATCTCGCTATACGGACACGATGCAAGGAGATGAAGCTGAGAAGTGTAACCGTTTTGTGGATGTCCTACGAGCCTCTTTGAGACAGTCATTGATGACCATGGTCAACGCAGATTACAGAAATCTGTTGGATACGACAAGGAGATTAGAGGCTGCCCAGCAGCGAGTGCAAAGACGCGATAGTTTCCGCCCCAAACGGTCTCATGGTGGGCCACCGTTTCAGCAGAACAAGAATCGGTCAAAGGACCGCTGGAGTAAGAAGCGGAAGATGGATCTAAAGCAGGGCAATCAGTCTGGGGACAAGCCCAAAGACTACCCCTTTTGTACTAAATGCACTCGTCATCACTATGGAGAATGTTTGGTTGCATCAAGTGTCTGTTACAAGTGTCAGAGGGAAGGACACATTGCGCGGAATTGCCCAGAGTCTGCGGGTAATCAGGTAATTTGACTTTATGCTTGATGTTTTTCTTCTAAATAGGATCTTCCCTTATCAATATAACACCCATACCGTATCATGATTTTCAGTCGAGATTCGAGCATGGCGGTTCTAGTGGGATCGACAAAGGGAAGGCAGTGGTGGTCGCAGACCCGAAGACAGCTTCAGGACGTGGTCTGGTTCAGCCTCGAGCTTATGGTCTTTGCCAGCAGGAGGCCAAGGAGCAGGAGGATGTGGTGACAGGTTTGGAATCTTTAGTATTTAAAAAGTTTATTTCTCCCCCTCCCAGTAACACTTAAATAAATAACATGAGTTTGCACGTAGGTATCCTCATAGTTCATGACATACTGTCTAAGGTCCTCTTTGATACGGGTGCATCATACTCGTTCATAGAAAAATCTTATGCGCGTAAGCTTGGCCTAGACGTCGTCACCAACACGACTCTGTTAAATGTCATGATGTCTAACGGTTCAGTGATGCAGACCAGTAGTAAGTGTAGGGCGCTAGTATTATTTGGAGAAGCAGAAATTGTATTTGAGGCGTCCCTTTTACCTATTGCGGAGTTTGATCTGATATTGGACATGGATTAGTTGACTGACGTGAATGCCAAGATAGATTGTAGAAGTAAGGAAATTCAGTTAGAAAGAACTGATCAATATCTCTTTACCTTTCGAGGCTTGAAAGGAATTTCCAAGTTGATCATCTCTTCGGTAAAATCTATGAGGCATGTCGGTAAAGGGTGTCCCACCTTCTTGGTATTGTTGCTTGCGGAAGTGTAAGCCATATTGCAGGAGGTACCAGTGGTCTGCGAGTTTCCCGATGTCTTTCCTGAGGAGCTACCTGGTGCCCCTCCCTCTAGAGAGATTTACTTTCAAATTGGCCTTATTCCTGGATCTACTCCAGTGGTCAAGGCTCCTTATCACATAGCTCCCAGAGAGTTGACTGAGTTAAAGATCCAGTTGCAGGAGTTGCTTTATTTGTGATTCATCAGACCTATTACGTTGTCGTGGAGAGCTACAGTCCTTTTGTGAAGAAACAGGACAGCAGTTTGAGGTTGTGTATTGACTATCTAGAGTTGAATAAACTTACCATTAAGAACAAGTTCCATCTTCCAAGGATAAATGATTTGTTCGATCAACTTGAGTGGTCTTGTACATTCTAAGTTGGATCTGATGTCGGGATATCATCAGTTGAAGATTCGAGATGAGGATATTCAGAAGACAACGTTTAGTACCAGATACAGACACTTCGAGTTTGTGGTCATGTCATTTGGTTTGACCAATGCCCCGTCTGCATTTATGGATCTGATGAACAAGATGTTCAGAGAGTTTTTGGACTGATTCATGATTGTTTTTATTGATGATATCCTAGTGTATTCTAAAAGCAAGGAGGAGCATGTCACGCATCTCAAGACAGTTTTGTGCACTCTTAGGAATAATCAGTTATATGCTAAGTTTTCTAAGTGTGAGTTCTGGCTCTCGAACTCTAGAATTTTAGAAATAAATAAGTATGATTTCCTAATTTATCTACATTTATGAATTTTTTTATTGCCTAGCACGATCAATAATAGATTTTAGAGTTTTGATGTGTTTATATTATTTTTTACTTAAGTTAAATTGAAATGAGTTCAAAGGAATTGTTTTGTTTTTACTGACAAATGAAGAATTTTCAAAATAATTTTTGTTAGATATACACTTTAAAGCAATTTTAAGCTTTCAAAGAAAAGAAGATTTGATTAAGTGGGCTTGAAATATGTTACACCCCCAAACATGGCACAGTTCTTTGGGCGCACTTACACGTGTAGGCGGAAGAAGACGGTGAGCGGCAACGGGGCTGAACCATCCGGTTCAACCCCCTCAATCTAAAAGGCGGCGGTGGGGGTTGAACCGATCCGGTTCAGCCCCATTGGGGGGTCGGTCGGCCCCCTTTTGGGCCCGGGTATATTTATACCCGAGGGTCCCTCTCTTGGGGTTATGCACATCATTACCAAGGTATTTCTCTTTCTCCTCCTCTCTAACCCTAATTTCTCCTTAGTCTTCTCTTAGTTTTCTCTCCTCCCTCTTCTTCCTATCATTTGGTATCAGAGGATTCGTCCTCCCATCATGGTGAACACACGCTCGCAAGAAGAAATCAATCGTTTGGAAACCCTAGAGGAAAACTACATCGGATTGACGGATTCGGTGGCCGCCATCGAAGAAGAGATGAGGGCGTCCACGCAACGGTTGGAAGAGCAGATCGATGTCCGTATGGAAGAACTCAAAACCCTACTCAAAGGGAAATCACCAGCGTATAAAGAGGCCGCGGAAATGGCTGTATCGGCCGATTCGTTCCGCGCGGGGACTGGCGCGGGTCACGCGGGCTCCGGATCCGTCGGATCGGAGGGCAGCGGGGTGGCGGCGGCCTGGGGGGTGCGGGGCTCCTCTAGCGGGGGGATCCTCCCCTTACGGGGCACCGGGGCACCACCGCCGTGGTGGCGGATCAGCGGCAAGCAAGGGGGGCGGAACAGCCGCCGGCGCGGGGGCTGGAGGTGCGAGGGGGATTTTACCCCCGCCCAATGGCGTCGGCCGTCCCGGGGATTGGGAACCGGGGCTCCTTGGGGCGGCCAGCCTCATCAGGGGTATCCGGGGCCACCACACCATGGCTACCCGAGTGCTTACATTGGCCCTATGGAGCAAAGGTGACCGGCATGGAACGGGCAAGGGCAAGTCGCTCCGCGGGCTTACATGCCTCCGAAGCTCACGCGCATGAATTTTCCAAAGTTCAAAGGAGGGGACGCCTTGGAGTGGGTGCAGAAGACCGAGCTTTTTTCAGTTACCAAGAAGTTCCGGAGGCCCAATGGGTGCAGCTGGCTTCTTTCCACTTGGAGGAAGATGTCTTTCAATGGACGCAGTGGTTTCTGAGGGGCAGAGACTATGTGCCTTGGACTGACTTTGTGGACGGTTTCACCGCACGGTTCGGTCCACCGGAGTATGAGGACTTTGAAGCTCTTTTGCACAAGTTACATCAGACAGGAACAGTGACCGAGTACCGGACCGAGTTCGAGAAATTAGCCAATTGGGTGCACTGGGAAGAGAAAACGTTGCTCAGCTGTTTTGTCTCCGGGCTGAAGGAGCATCAACGGGATGAGGTCCGAGCACACATGCCCCGCAGTCTGAATCATGTCATCAGTCTAGCCCGTATTCAGGAAGAGCGATTCAACCGGCAACGTTTCCGCACCACGGGGAGGACGGGTACTGTACCTACGGCCGCTCGCAGGGAGCCACAGGCGGTCGGCAAGCCGACCGTGACGTGTCTATCGTGGGCCGAACTGCAAGCACGAAAAGAGAAGGGCCTATGTTTCAACTGTGATGAAAAGTTTGCGCCAGGGCACAAATGTCAGGAGATACAGGTGTTCATGCTCCATGAGGATGTGTCCGCCGAGATAGCCTCCGAGACTGAGTTGGAGGAGGATTTGGACTTGACCGAGCTTGGGGTGTCCATACACGCCAAGGGGGGATGCAATCCCCCCTCACGATGAGGATTGCGGGAAAGATTAGCAAGGAGAAGGTGATGATTCTGGTGGATAGCGGGAGCACCCACAACTTCGTGCATCCCAAGGTGGCAGAAAAGGTGGGACACGCGATTGATAAGGGGGCCTCCTTCCACGTCGTGGTGGCCAATGGAAGCAAGCTACAGTGTGAAGGCATCATGAGAGGGGTGGAGTTGCGGTTACAGGGGTACACAGGGCGTATGGATGTCTATCGTCTACCCATTCGGGGGTCTGACATGGTGCTTGGGGTTCAGTGGTTGCAGCAGCTATGGCGTGTTACTTTTGATTGGGACCAGATGACGATGGAGTTCTTACAGCACGGACGGCAGTTTTGTCTGGAAGGCCTTAAATCATCTCCGATGAAGGAAATATCCCTTCGAAGCTTGGAACAACTGGAGGGTCAAGGAAGCCTGATGGTAGTAGTTATGGGAGTCGTGTCGGAACTCCCCGTTGCACCCGCTCAGATACAAGCATTGTTGGATCAGTACTCTGATATCTTTCAAGAACTCCGCTCACTTCCCCCTCCGCGATTCCGAGATCACCAGATCGAGCTTAAGCCAGACGCCGAGCCTACCGACATCCGACCATACCGCTATTCGTACGTCCAGAAGGCTGAGATTGAGCGCAGTGTTCGGAAAATGCTTACCGCAGGGATTATCCGCCCCAGCACCAGCTCCTACTCCTCCCCTATCATTTTAGTGAGAAAGAAGGACGGCACATGGCGCTTTTGCGTGGATTATCACGGTCTGAATGCATCCACTATCAAAGACAAGTTCCCTATTCCGCTGATCGAATAATTATTAGACGAGCTACACGGCGCTCGCCTCATCACCAAGCTCGACCTTAGGTCGGGCTACCACCAGATTCGGATGCGCGAGGAGGACATTCACAAGACGACCTTCTGTGCACACGATGGCCACTACGAGTTCTTGGTGATGCCCTTCGGGCTCACCAACGCCCCGTCTACGTTCCAAGCAGTCATGAACGAGATCTTTCAGCCTCTTCTCCGCAAGTCAGTGTTGATCTTTTTTGATGACATCCTCATCTACAGCACCAGTTAGGAGGAGCACCTGGCCCATGTTGAGCACATTTTCTCCCTCCTCCGCCAACACCAGCTATATGCTAAGCAGTCCAAATGTTCGTTCGGGCAAGGAGAGGTGGAGTACCCTTAAATTAAGCATAAACTAAAACTAAACGTCAAAAGAGTAACGAGAGACATATATACCATAGGTTAAGCGCAGCTTCGGTTCTTACCTCTACCATACAAGAGGTAGAATGGGGTGAGGGTGAAGCTTTCGGAAAGGGCCGGAGCTGGCCGAAAATGGAGGCGAAGGTGCATAGGAGGCCGGTCGGAGGAAAAAGGTGGAGCAGGACTCTGGAGGAGAAACGACCAATCAGAAGTGGATCTCGAGCGGACCAGACAGTGGCCGACAAAAGCTAGATCGTCGGAGAGAGGAATCATAGAGGACGGGTCGCTGGAACTCAAGGGGATGGTGGTTGGGCGGTGGCAACCTCTGGCGGGGGACAATCGTCGGCTAGGATATGAGAGCGGGGAGGGAACAACGATTTCACACTTACAAGAAGTGCCGGGCTGGACTTGCGAAAAGTAAAGAAGGCTTCCTTGTTTCCCGATTTTTCCAAGCTAGTCAACCAAATAGGAGACGATTCCTTTTAATAGGGAAAGGAGTGGTTGGTTTTGAAAAGATTTTCTCAAAAGAAATAGAAATAGTTGAGATTACTTAAAGATTTAATTAGGAACATTCCATAATCTCATCATTTGAACTTTTCTAAAATAAAGGAAAAAATATTTCTTTCTTGATTTTCAAAATTGATAAGAAATAAATAATTTAACAATCTAATTTATCCGCTTGCTGTAAATCATATTTCCTAATTTGACTGATCATTTAATTTAGAAACTTATTGAATGATCATCACAAAAAGCTGCCACAATAAGTGTGAATGATGTGTGTGAAACAAAGTAAATAGTACATTGGCAAATTAATAAATAAACGCGAGGGAAGATATGCACTACACAAAGAAAATGCCGAAAATAAATGTAAAATAAAGATGTGCAATACATGTGTGAGTAAAAATAAATAAACATTGTGAAGAGCAACGCAGGTTGCATCAATGTCCATATTTGTGATGGAGTTGGAGGGCTCAACTCATGATAGTCGTATTTTTCAGCATGTCCTTATGGACTGAAGTTATAATTTCTTGTATCCACCGCTTGGTAAAATATTAATATTTTTATTTGCATCACATTATTCTTCTCCTAACATTATATACTCAATGGTAGTATATTTTGCAAAAAAATATTATTTGGTTGGTGTTGCATATCCACTGCAGCGTGGATTTTTAATGTTGTTACAATATGTTAAAATTGGCTTATGTTATTTTTCTTTCTAGTATTGAATTATCTGCCTTCATATATAGAGGGGATAAAATCTTGTAATGATTGAATGGTTAATTTTTTTTCTCACCCAACATGGTATCAGAGGCGGTACTCCTCGTGCCCTATCCGACTCTCGTGTTTCAATCATTTCCACATTCGCTCAACCTTCTCCGCCGCATATCTGGCACCTGTCACCCACACATTCGCTTACTCCGTCTCCCGTGTGTCTGCCTCCTCTTCACGCGTATTCGCAACCAGCGGTTCGCAGCCCACGCGCGTCCGCCTTCCCCGTCATCTACGCGTCTCGGTCCGCCCCCTCCTCTTCCGCAGACAGTAGCTCGCCGCCAGCGGGGGCTCTTCCGCACCCTCATTTTCCTTCTTCAATGATTGTCCAACATCGTTTCCTCCATACAGTGAGGCTCCTGCTCCTTTCCAACGTCGTTTGCTCTTCCAGCCGTTGCATGGAGTGGATTTCTCTTCCGCTCTCCCAGATTCGTGTGTGCTCAGCGTAATCTGCCGTTCTTGGATGCCCTAAGTCTTGGGTGGTCTTCAAATTTCTATTCTTGAGCCACTATGTCAAGCAGTGTTGATTCTCCTGCTCCCTCATTCGTGATTGTTTCTCTAATAGGCTCTCTTTGCGGGAGACATGATCAAAATACTCTTCATATTATAACCAATCGCTTAAATGATTCCAATTACTTTTCATGGCCTCATTCTATCACCTTGGTGCTCAAGAGTCGTCGCCTCTTTGATTATGTCAATGGTCAAACTCGGGAACCGGAAAAGGCCTCGCAAAATTGGATACAGTTGGATTCGGAGAACACCTTTGTAATTTATGGGCTCACAAGTTCAATGAAGGAGCCCATAGATCACAACTATTTATTTCTCGGCATTGCTGCTGAGATTTGGCGGAGAGCGGAGTCTACTTACTCTTGAAGGGGTAATGTCACTTACATATTCCAGTTGAGATGGAAGATATCCTTACTCTAAAAAGGTGATCCCCCCATCTGTGTATTATTTGAAGTTTATACAGTTGTATGAGGAATACGATCACTTTGAACCGCTCACATTTGTTAGCTTTGTTGATGAGGCGATGGTTCGGCCCGGGAAGAACGCAATCAGATCTTTGAGTATCTTCATGGCCTCCATTGGGAATTTAATCAGATTCGTGTTCAAATTTTGGGGAGTCTTCTTCTACCATCACTACATAAGGGTCTATAATATTGTGCAGCAGAAATTCGATTGTCGACAGACCTTGCTTCCCGACTCTGCTTCTGAGAGTTCTGTTATTGTTGCTACCTCTTATATTACAGGTGCCCTCAAAACCTGTGATACTAAGATAAAGGGATCGAATAAAGACCATATGCTTTGTGATTATTGTGAGAAGTGTTGTCACACCATGGATACTTGCTTCAGACTCCATGGGTTTCCTCCACCGAGAAGGGGTGTTACACCTCAAAGTGGTCATGCATTTGGGAGACCTTTGGGTCGTCATGACTATCCTCGTTCTGCTCATCTCACTGATGTCGTTGTGGATATCCCCCACAACCATACTAGAATTAATTCCTCTGCCTTTCCTAGTGCATTATAGGCCAACGAAGTGTTTGCTCTTCACTATATGATGCAGGATCTTTCTACGAAGTATGTTGCCTTATCATCTTCCACTTATGCTCACATTAGGAATTCAGGTGTTCATTCTGCACATCCTATTTTTTTCATCCGGTGGATCATTGACTTTGGGGCCACCGAACATATGACTGGCTCCGCCTTAGGTTTCATATCATATACCTCTCTATCAGGCCTTAATAAAGTGAACGATGTTGTTGGCTCTGTTTCCTCTATCCCTGGAAAGAAATCCATTTCCTACTCTTTTGTCAGCTTATCATTGGTTCTTCATGTCTCCAACTTCACTCGTAATTTATTTCTATTTGCCACTTAAATTAATTCCACGAACTGCTTTGTAACTTCTCTTCCTTAATCCTTCATTATGAATTTTTTAGGACCTGACGATGGGGAAGATAATTGGCTCTGGTAGTATGGTAAATAGTCATTATGTGCTCGAGTCCAGCCCAATGCCAACTTCACAAGCTCTTCATTTCAGCACTTCTCATCCTTTGTATTCCTAGAAATGTCGACTGGGCCATCCGTCTACTCCAATTATGAAATTGTTGTTTCTATTTACGTCTACTATTATTTTAGATTCCTTTGTGTGATGTGTGTACTCTTAACAAACATTGGCATAGTATTTTTAATCGTGTTTCATTGCCTAGTTTTATCCCATTTGTTGCAACTCATACAGATGTCTAGGGATCTTGCCCTATACTTTCTATTTTTGGTTGTGCTTTATTTATTACATTTATTAATTGTATTTCATGTACTACTTGTTATATTTGCTGAGACAAAAAAGTGATGTGTTCCCCATTTTTCAACAATTTCATATCAATATTAAAATACTACGCATTAATAATGGCAATGAATACAGGGATTCCCGACTTGAATGTAATCTTATTGATCATGACATTATTCACCAAACCACGTATGCATATTCTCCTACTCAGAATGGTATCGTTGAGGGTAAAAACCGTCACTTTTTGGAAGTTGCTAAATGTATGTCAGCTATGCACCTTCCCAAATATGACTATGGTGATGCTGTTCTCACTGCGACATATTTAATCAATCGCATGCCGTCGCATGCCTTTGAGAATGACACTTCAATTGGCACTCTCCATGTGTCTCCCTCTCAACTTTCCCCTAAAGTATTTGGATGTGTCTGCTTTGCTCATATCCCCCACCATCGCCCTATTAAGCTTAATCCTTGAACACTCTAAGTGTGTCTTTATTGATTACTCTCCAACTCAGAAGGGATACAAATACTTCCATCCTCCTACAAAGAAAGTTTGTCACTATAGATGACACCTTTCGTGAATCTGAGGCATACTATGCCCACTCGAGTGACTCTACTTCTATGGCCTCTCCTATTGTTCCTCTACCATTTCCTTCACGGTATCCCTCAATTCAGGGGGAGTTTATACCATTGGAAGTGTGTCCCTCAATTGTTTCTCTACCTATTACTTTTATTGTTCCTAACTTGCAGGTGTATACTCAGCGCACTAAGGGGCCAGCACATAAGGTCCTTTTATGCAACCAAAACAATCATTGGAAACTGATTCAGGGCCTTCTGATCCACCCATTGCTCTCAAGAATGGTATTCGATCTTGTAGCCAACATCCCCTATCGAATTATGTGTCATACGACCCTTTTTCTACTTCCCATAAGACCTTTGTGTCCACTCTTGCTTCAATTTCCATACTCTCATCTTGGCAGGATGCTCTTGAAATTTCTGTGATAAGAGGTGATGCTTAAGGAAATAGTTGCTCTTGAGAAGAACCACAAATGAGATTTGGTGCACCTTCCTCATGGAAAGAAAACGATTGGGTGCAAATGGGTATTCTCCATCAAACAAAACTCTCAACGAGTTGTTGAAAGGTGTAAATAAAGACTGGTGGCAAGAGGTTATACACAAATACTTGGAATCAACTATCAAGAAAATATTTACCCCGGAGGCAAAGATGAACATTATTAAGGTTTTATTATCATGTGTTGTCTGCAAGGGATGGGACCTTTGTCAACTTGGCGTGATGAATGCATTTATCCATGGGAACCTAGATGAGGAAGTTTATATGACTATCCCACCAGACCTTACTCTTAAATGTTTTGAGGCAAAGATTTGTAAGCTAAAGAAGACCCTATATATGCTGAAACAGTCTCCTAAAACTAGGTTTGGGAGATTTCACAAAGTAATGGTATCAGTTGGATATCACTAGAGCAATATTTATCATAAATTGTTCATCAAACATAAGACAAGTAAAATTACTATCCTCATTATCTATGTTGATGACATTGCTATAACATGTGATGATGTGGAAGAAATCAAGATTCTAAAACAAAAATTGGCTAGTGAGTTTGAGTTAAGGATCTGGGAAAACTCTGATATTTCTTGGGTATTGAAGTTGCAAGGTCCAAGCGTGGGATCTTCATTTCCAAGAGGAAGTACACAATGGACCATCTTGAGAAGACAGGGGCGAGTGGATGTAGATCGGTTGATACCCCAATTGAAGTAACCCGCGGATTGGGGAGAGATGACGGAGAGGTGATTGAAGAAATCTCTGAATTCCAGAGGATGGTAGGGAGGTTGATCTACATGAATCATACACGACCTGACATCTCTTATACAGTGTGTTATCAGCAAGTTCATGCATATACCTAAGACTCGCCAAGTGGATACTGCCCACAGAATTCTTAGGTATCTCAAATCCTCATCGGGGAGTGGGATCTTATTTTCTCTAAATTCACACCTGAAAATTGAAGTTTACACTGATGTTGATTGGGTCGGGTCAATTAAAGATAAACGATCTACTTCAGGATATTGTTCTTCAATAGGTGAAAATCTTGTTACTTGGAAAAGCAAAAACAACAATTAGTGGTAAGATCAAGTGCAAAAGTCAAGTTTAGGGTCATGACTCATAGGGTTTGTGAAGGCTTATGATTACACTCCTTGATGGGTGATCTGGCCTTACTAAAGCCAAACCAATTCGGCTGTATTGCGACAAAAGGGTTGCTATTAGCATCACCCACAACCATGTCCAGCATGACAGCACTAAACACAATGAAGTAGATCAACATTTCTTTAAAGAGAACATTAAAAAAGAATTGTGTGAACCCTTTGTTCCCTCTGATAGACAACTTGCTGACATACTCACAAAAGGATTAGGTGGAAATATCCTTGAAAGGATTGTTGACAAATTGGACATGATTAACATCTTACGTCCAACTTGAAGAGTGTTACAATATGTCTTGCGGCAATATGTTATAATTGACTTGTGTTATATTTCCTTCTAGTAATTGTATTATCCGCTATAATATATAGAGGGGATGAAGTCTTGTAATGAATTGAATAGCTCAATTTCTCTCTCGTCCAACAAAAGTCATATCTAGATACACGGTGCCAATTACAAAATTTTGTGAGGGGAAGTCTCTCTATACGGAGATGGCGTGAAGTATTTAATCAGGCCCATTTTTCACTGAGTAACGTCATAGAATGAGTATTTATTGTTTGGGTAATGTCATAGAATGAGTATTGAGTGTTTGGAAAAAAATTTGGGGTATACTTCGGGATATGCCACAATATAGTGTAGCAAAGCAACGTGATATTCTGATAGCAAAAATGACTTTGAATAACAAGATTCGCGGCTTGATTTCAGGGTTTATAGTGATGATAAAAAATTGATTTACTCTAAGGCACAAGAAAGAAGAGCAGGCCAAAGTCAAACCATTATGAATGTAAGATCAAATGCAGATCATGTTAGAAGTGTGAGAGTGGATGTTGATGAAATTACTGCAACTGCCAAACTATACAAAGCTAATATGTAGTATGCATGTTTTCAAATGGTTTGACCTGATGTATATATGTTTTTCAAACATCGAAGCAATGAGAAAAAATTTAAAAAATATTTGTGAAATTTATACTTTGAAATGTCTTATCATTCCATAGTTGATGTATACCGAAATCTGAAATTGATTTTAAAAAGATAATTTTTGTGTGCAAATAAAATTGGCGGTGAAATCATGACAACTCGAGATTTGACATGTAAAAATTAAATCAAAGTTTTGCAAACCAACATAAAATGACTAACATTTGCGCGCATTTTACAATATAACTATTTCATCCACAAGTTTTTCAAAATGATAGAGCGGCGATAATGACAATAAATTAACGACAAAAAGAACTAAAGTTATTTTAAGGCAAGCAAGCACTGAAAAGTATTAAACAGTTGTTTGCATTCATGAAAGACAGAGTACGAGTAATCGGAATGTGGAAATGAGGGAGATTATTACCAATGGATGTGAGTAACAGGGGCAAGGAACTCTTGGACTGGTTCTGGAAGGACGATCGGTGCTGGTTGGTAGGTCAAAATCCTTGCTGATTTCAGCTGGGTCAACAAGTCGAGGAGAGAAGTTTGGATCTAGCGACTAGAGGAAGTTTCACGGCCGAAGAGCTCTTGGAAAGAGGACCGGCGACATTTGCACACAGGAGAAAAACTTCCTGCTACTGAAAGATTCAGGATACAGTAAGTGGGGCGGAACTGGACTCACTGGCGAGTTAAGCGGCGGTACTTGGAGTGGTCGCCAATATCGTACGGAGCCTCTAGTGGCGTCAAGGGAGTCGTGGAGAGCTGTCGTCGGGCGTGGGAGGTGGAAACGACAAACTTTTGCGGGCAATACCAAGAAACAGAGCTATTTCCTCTGTTTCCAAATTCAATCCCGTCACCTTTTTGGGCAGGCAGTACGCAGCCATAAATAAGAACTCTAGGAGGTTACAACAATTAACCATTTAATTAGAGCATTGAAGCCGACAATTATAATAAGGAAAAAAATGAGTTACGTTTCTCTCAATTGATTTTCAATGGCCGGTTGTTAAATGATTTTCAATGGCCAAGGGTGTTTCATAAGGCTACAGTAAAGGACAAAGAGGCAATTAATGGAGTTTAATGCAGAGGGCCGGCTTTTTAAAGAGGAAAATAAAGTGGACGGACTGTTTGAATTGACTGCCAGCTATTCAAAGAGGAAAATAAAGTGTACCGGCTGTTGAAAGGAAAGGGGAATTAAAGGAGAATGTCATGGGAGAATGCCACGAGATTTAATATTTAAATCTGAAATTAAACAAATGAGTACCTCAAGGAATTAATTTCAGATTTAATTATTATTTAATAATTTCATTTCTTGCTTGCCCAAAGTAACCATAGCCCTAATTTGACGGACCAATTTATTTAAGATCGTATTGGTCAAACACATCAATAAGTCGCACAAATGATTTCGCAAGCGCGGCACAAAACACTCAAATACATGAGAAATAAAAGACAAACTTGCGCAACGACATGCGCTACAAAATATTTAAACAAGATGCGATAAAATAAAATAACGATGCAATTAAGGTTGCATCAATTCTCCCGGGGATGAAAGAGTTCGACCCCGACGAGACTGTGATGGAACCCTCCACTGAAAACATTAAACAACGAACCGAGTCATGCACTGCCTCCGCCTTGCCATGGTAGATAGTCAAACACAAGGATTCATCATTGCAACACAAGAACTGTAGGCCAATGCTCTTCCTTGAAAAACACAGGAAACTCATCTCCATTGGAAAAATATAACTCCAGTCGATGAAATCAACCGCAAATTTGGAGTTTTCTAAAATTTCTCGAAAACTGTTAGTCAAAAATTCATGCAAGTTGTCTAATAAAAATCAGAGCTGCAAGGAGGGGAGTTTGATAAAGAGAGAAAGAGAGTGGGTCAATAAAGCAAAGAAAGAGGCAAAGTCAAAAGTAAGCATGATCAATTTGTGCATTCATTAGAACATATTGCATTATACGGACTTGTGCAAGACACCTATGAAATTTACGAAACCAAGATCAACTATCGACATATCGTCACCCACTGCTATCTGACTAACAACACAAATTTTTAAACCAAGCACAAATTTTTCATTTAAAATCAACCACAAAAATCCCTTAAATCGCGTGTCCCTATTAGGAGTAAATATTCTATGAAATGTCTCAATTTCCCTGGTAAAGCTATGCTAAAATAATTCTAAATTGAGACAATGTAACCCAAAGTATTCACTCATACTCACGGGAAAATGATGCGAAATAAACTAATGATCGTTGAATATAAAATCTACGTGAGGTGGTGCTAGCTGAACATCTAAAATCGATGATTCGTCATAGTCAAGTGCGTCTTCCTGGAGTAGTGGTCCAAGCAGAAGTGGAGCACTGAATAAGAGTAGTGTAGCAGTAACTAAGGAAGGAGAAGGAGATGATGACGAGGTGCCTCCAGGTGCCCTAGGAACAAGACTATTCTTCTGGGAAAGAAGAACAATCTTGCACCCATGGTGATCGAAGGAATGAGAATTCCTCACACCATGCACGACACGCCTATCGTACTGTCATGTTCTACCTAACAGGATATGAAAGACATCAATGGATGCAACATCACACAAAACAGAATCTTGATAAGCATCCCCTATGGAGAACTCCACAAGATATCGATGAGTAACGGGCATAGACAGGTGACTACTAACCCCAGATAAGTGGTAGGGACGCTCCAAGGGGTGTGTCTCGAGTCCTAGCTTCTCAACTATACGTTGGGAAATGACTATTTCCATGCTACCACTGTCAACGATGACGGAACAAAAGTGTCCCTAAATTTGCGCAGTAATGCGGAAAATCTCATGTCTCTGAAAAATCACGCTCAGTGGGCTCACTAGGGAAAATCAAGCTATAATGAAGGACACAAACTAAGTGCTTAGTTTGCTCTCCCTTGACCTCGATAATGCTATTAGACTCGGGCTCAAGCTCGGGCTTGGAGTCACTAAGGAAGACTCCATGGTTCATGCCCATTAGTAGAATCAGTAATTGCGACGAAGTGACATCGCAGACACTCAGAAGATTTGTACATAGGCTCCATACACTTGAAGCATCAGAATACTCCAGTGTTTGGCTTGGATCCCATGGGCTCCTTATCCCGGGAGCAGCCAATGGGATGAGTCAAAGTCCCAGTAGTGACAGGAGGAGAGGGATCAGGATTCCTAGAGGTGGGTGCAGTGGTGGTGGTGCTCGAGGAAGGCCCTCAGTAGACCTATGCTCAGATGTTCTCTTTTGAAGTGTGACCTCTACTCTACGTGCTCTACTAGACACTTCACTCAAATCTCTAAAGTCGTACAACTATAGCTCATCGCTACTAGCGTAGCGGAGCCCGTACGGATAACGAGACACTGTCATATCGTCCTCCTCATGTAGGTCTAGCCTAGACTGCAACACTAAGAACTCGTGGGTATACTCGTCCGTGGAATGTTTGTCCTGACGAAGGTTGTGGAACCTTTGATAAAGAGTTTGCAGATAGTCCAGGGAGACATAGCGTTTTCGCAGTTGCAACTTAAACTCTACTCATGTAGTGATAGGGGCAAGGCCTATGGTGAATCAAGTGCGCTCTAGTTGAACCCACCAGACTAGTGTCGGTCTCTTAAGCCTAAGGATGACATACTCAACCTGGCGATTCATAGGCATTTGTTTCCATGCCATGAACATTTCCACGTGCTCACACTAATCGAGGCATTTCTCGGGCTCCACATGACCCTCAAAATCACCTACATCAAGCTTTACTCCATCCCAATGGGGTTGGCGACGAAGTTCGAGTTCAGGCTGATACCAAACTGATGCATACCAAAATCTGAAATTGATTTTAAAAAGATAATTTTTGTGCGCAAATTAAAGTTGGCGGTGAAATCACGACAACTCGAGCTTCGACATGTGAAAATTAAATCAAAGTTTTGCAAACCTGCATAAAATGACATATCTGCGTGCATTCTACAATATAACTATTTCATCCACAAGCTTTTCAAAACGGAAGAGCGGCGACAATGACAATAAATTAATGAAAAAAAAAGAACTAAAGTTATTTTAAGGCAAGCAAGCTCTGAAAATGTGTTAAACAGTTGTTTGCATTCATGAAAGAAAGACAAGGAGTAATCGGAATTCAAAAATGAGGGAGAGTCATTCAAATGGATGTGCAAACAAGGAATCCCAGCTGAAAGGTGTGAGTAACAAGGCTAGGGGACACTTGGACTAGTTCTGGAAGGACGATCGGTGTTGATTTGGAGGTCAAAATCCTTGTTAATTTCAGCTGGGTCAATAAGTAGCCTGGATCCAGCGACCAGGGGAAGTTTCGCGGCCGAAGAGCTCTTGGAAAGAGGATCGGCGGCAGTTGAAATCAGGAGAAAAACTTCCCGCTGCTGAGAGCATCAGAAAACAGTAAGGGGCCGAAACTAGACTCGTTGGTGAATCTAGCGGCAGTACTTGGAGTGGTCACCGGGATCGTACGAAGCCTCTGGTGGCGACGAGGGAGTCGTGGAGAGCCGTCGTCGGGCGTGGGAGGTGGAAACAACAAACTTTTGCGGGCAATACCAAGAAACAGAACTATTTCCTCTGTTTCCCGATTCAATCCCGTCTCCTTTCTAGACAAGCAGCAGACAACCTGAAATAGAACTAAAGCAACAATTAACCATTTAATTAGAGCATTGAAGTCAGGTGTTATACAACAACACTCAAGCCTTTATTCCACTACAGTGGGGTCGGCTATATGGATCCTTTGTCGCCATTGAGCCCTATCTTTTGTCATAATCTCACTAATGCCTAAGTACATCATGTCTTTCCTTATAGTTTCATTCCAAGTCTTTATTCGTCTACCCCTCCCTTGTCTAACATGCCTAGTGACTAGACTCTCACAACCCCTAACAGGTGCCTCTAATGGTCTCTTTTGTACGTGTCCAAACCATCTTAGTCGAGCTTCTCGCATCTTCTCCACAATTATTGTTACTCTTGTCTTATCCCTGATACATTCAATCCTAATTTTATCCAGCCTCGTGTGTCCACACATCCACCTAAGCATTCTCATCTCCGCAACTCCCGTTTTTTGCTCATGTACACAATTCACTGCCCAACACTCAGAACCATAGAGCATCGCGGGTCTAATTACAGTACGATCACATAAGATCCCTGGCGCGCCTCTCCACTTCAACCAACCCGCTTGGATTATATGTGTCACATCTTTATCAATACCTCCGTCTTTTTGAACTATCGATACAAGATATTTAAAACACTCACTACGAAAAATATCTTGATCACCCAACTTAATAATGAAGTCATCCGCCCTTCTTGTACTGCTAAATTTAAGCTCCATATACTTCGTCTTTGCCCTGCTCAACCTAAAACCCTTCTTTACTAAAGTATCTCGCCAAGATTCAAGTTTTGCGTTTACACCCTCGCGCGTCTCATCGATATCATCCGCAAACAATAAACACCAAGGTATTGCTTGTTAGAAATGTCTGGTGAGCTCATCTAAGATAAGGGTAAAGAGATAAGAGCTTAAAGCTTAACCTTGTTGTAAGCCAACAGTGATAGGGAATTCCTTTGTTAATCCTCCAGATATCCTCAGTCCTCACCCTTGTCACTGAATTTGTATACATATCTTTGATTATGTCAATATATGATACATTTACACCTTTCTTTTCTAAGACTCTCCATAAGATCTCTCTTGGAACTCTATCATAAGCCTCTCCATAAGACTCTCCATATTGAAGTCGGCTGTTATAATAAGGAAAAAAGGAGTTACGTTTATCTCAATTGATTTTCAATGGCCGGCTGCTAAATGATTTTCAATGGCTAATAAGGCTACAGTAAATTACAAAGAGGCATTTTATGGAGTTTAATGCAAAGGGCCTGCTATTCAAAGAGGATAATAAAGTGGACCGGCTGTTTGAATTAACTGCCAGGTATTCAAAAAGGAAAAAAAAGTAGACCGGCTGCTGAAAGGAAAGGGGAATTGAAGGAGAATGCGAAGAGATTTAATATTTAAATATGAAATTAAATAAATGAGTACCTTAAGGAATTAATTTCATATTTAATTATTATTTAATAATTTCATTTCTTGCTTGCCCAAAGTAACCCTAGCCCTAATTTGACGTACCAACTAATATAAGATCGTGTTGGTCGGTCACCACAATAAGTCGCACAAATGATTCCACAAACGCGGCACAAAACACTCAAATACAAGAGAAATAAAAGATAAACTTGAGTAACGACATGCGCTACAGAATATTTAAACAAAATGCGATAAAATAAAATAATGATGCAATTCAGGTTGTATCAATAATTATTTAGTATAATCCTACAGATAAATACATTTCAACAATTTATATTAAAATAACCACCAGGCCATTATTATGTAAAACAATTCAAAAAAAATCTCTAGTCTAAGCTGATCTGCAAACAAAGAACATCCAAACAGATCTTCATTTGCAACAGACAGTGTCCTGCAGCTCCATTTGCAACTCCCCATTTACCAATACTCCTTTCCCCACCACTAATGCTCTCCTAAATAGACACCTAGAGTTGGGGAAAGGTGTCGGTTGGTTGTTGGTGAGTATTCAATGGTGTATATGACAGATTACTGGTCGGACAACCAGTAGGAGATTTGGTCAAAACTAATACTGGAAGGATACAGTAGCTGGAAAGGAAGTTTCACCCAAATGAGTGATTGGGATTTACAGGACAACAATGATAGCAGGAAATTTGACCTATTTAGAATTTAAGCAATTCAGAAGAAGAATGGGGTCAGGGACTCAAGGAACTGTCGACGGTATTAGGAGAAGGGGGTCTGGGAGTAATAAAGGTGGGATATGGGAATTAATTACGCGTAATGAAAGATGATGGGAGGCGTTAGGCCCGATGTGCTGGTCATCTTGAATGTTATAGACCAGGGCTATAATCGAAGCGAATTGCTTACCTTGAGACTTGAGGTTAGAATTGAAGGTGGTGAGAATGTGTTCGAGGGCCTTCACATGGGATTCTATCGAGTGACGGGCTTTTAGAATAAGGAGAAGGCACGGGCGACAGCGGAGAAGAAGGGCGCGGACGAGACGCTATTGGTGGGAGGAATGACCAACAAAAGTAGGAGATGCTCAGAGAGAAACGCGGGCAGAAGGGCACAATAGTGGGAGAAGCCAACCGCTGGAAGGACGCACGCAGAAGCTGGAGGTACACTAGGGCGCAGGAGTTGGAGCCAGGATAGGCAGAATCATTGCCAAGCTGGGTCGAGAGCGGAAGAGGAAAAAAAAGCAGATGGAGGGCGGGTCAAGAGGCCGATTGAGCGGCCTGGAATACTGGCATAGCCCACGCGATCTGTTGGAGAGTGGAATGGTCGTCGTCGTGCTGTGAGGGAGAGCTGGGGCCTGCAATGTCGGAATCGTCCACATCGATGGAGGGTGGATCTTGCCAAGCAAGTCGTGTGCGTACCTGATCGACTGATTGTTGGTAGGCATGGCTTGACGTCGGCGGAAGGGTGCACGATTGGGCACACATGAGAGGATGTGGCTGGGCGCGTGGGTATGCGAGTGGGGCAGGGGAGAGAAGCCTAGCGTGAGCGGGCAGAGAAGATCGTCATGTGTGAACGTCGGGGAAGAGATATCCGTGCACTGGATGCGAGTGAGGGTCGCAGAAGCAGTCCCGACGGTTAAGGAAGTAGCTGAAAAGGTCGGCAGGTCGGAACAATGTTACTAAGATAGAAATTACCTTGCAATAATACTCAAGAAATCTGATACACTCACGAGGAATACTCGTCCCTAACCTCGGAAGGCTAGTACCTCCTTGAAGTTCCTCTCATAAGGAGAGATCTCAAACCCTAAGCATAAAAGATAACTAAAACTCTCAAGCCTCCTCCTTATATAGGTAGGGGGATGCCCACATACATATTACCATAGTGCCCCTACAAATTAAAGATACAAAATACAAAATGAAATGTTGCGCGCACGTGCGTAACAAATGAACAACTCAAGTATTTGATGATTCTCCTCCCTCAATCTATTCATTCATGTCTCCTTGTTTAATCTATTTGTCTCTCCTTGTTTAATCTATTCGCCTCTCCCTCTCGAAGTCATCTCATTTAAAAGATTATTGAAACACTATAAAGAAAAAAGATTTGTGGCATTTTCCCTTTCTCTGGTTGAAGATCAAGACAAATTGATTCAAAGCAGTATCCACATCAAACATAATTTAAGATCCATTCAGAACAAGTTGAAAATTGGATTACATTGTGGAAAAGTTCACCATATCTCCAACATAATTCTAGAAGAATTTTGGAATCCCTATTCAAAGGATTTGGTGGTTTGTATCTAAGAACTCCTTACCAAAGACTCAGTGATTCTTAGAATCTCCTTATCAAAAGATTCAGGGAGTGGTTCTTCAAGTCTCCTTATCAAAAGATTATAGCCTCTGAAAAGGGAACAGTGGATAGTGGATTCCTACCTAGGGTAGAAGAGAGGGCGTACTCAATTAAAGGGGAATCTCTATAATTTTTTGTCACCTAGATTGCTTTTCTTTTTATATCATCTTGATTTTAGGTGCTTCTATTACTGATTGTGGTAATTTGCGAATTGAGTTTGAATTTGTGATTATTATAGTGAAAAAATAAAATACTCGATTAACCCTCATCTCAAGTAATTAGACTACTATTCTCTGAACTCATTCGGCACTTTCAAGAGAACATTTAAAACAATGATCTTAACTTTCTACATGTCATTTTTTGTCCTTCCTTGTCGGTTACTTTAATATAAAATTATCAAACTCTCTAATTAAGCTTTGTCCATTACCCTCTTCATATGTCAAACCGACTATGGCTCTGTTTGGGAGATCTATTGCAGATTGGAAATCTACTGATTGTGTAGAACTCATTGTACAAAGCTCTTTGAAAAGCTATTTTGAAAAGTTGTAGCCTGTTTGGAAGATTAACTTCAGCAGAGCTGTGGAGTGACCATTGTCGGCTTCCACCCCTGTCGGAACAAGAACTCCTCGCACTCGATCTCCAATTCCCAGATCCTCCATTTCGCATTCTTCAATCGACGTTGTTGTTCTGAAGGGCCGCCGCCGGGAGAACGAGATGGCCCCAACAAATGTCTAGAGGGCTGGCGCTCGAGCGACGGGACATGCGCTCGATGGAAGTAGTGTAACATCAAAAATTTATTACCGGAATTAAATTTGATTGCAGGGCCCGATCGCGAGCGAAATTGATTGAGCCATTTTTTGTGTTGAGGTATGACGCATGATTATTTTTGTTGCACATTATTAAATATATTAATTGTCGTTACTATTATGGTTTGGCGCATTCTGGCGCAAGGGGGTAACTCAAATTTCAAGTGTGGGAGAAGTGGAGTGGCAATTTGGTAATAGATTGGAAATATCAAATTCTTCCTAAATGTTGAGAAGGGGCATGGTTCTAATCCCGCCCGAGCAGTTACCAAAAACTGCAATCCGACGCTTAGATTTAAGTCGTAGCCCTATTTCCAGGATGGAAATCACCCACTCTTCTTCCTCCTACAAACGACAATCAACGCACGTTTTCTGTGAGTTCCGTCTCTCCCTCGCCTTCAGCCACGAGTCGAGACCTCCGCCACTTACTTCTCTTGCATCCGCCTCCCTCTCCAAAAACACCAGCCGGTTCCATCTTCCCCTTCCCTGTGTTTGAAGTTGTTGACTCTACCCGTATTGTAGGCCTCGATCGACCACCGTCACTTTTCCAGAAGCCTTCGACGAGGCTTGTCAAAGGAGTTCAGTAGTCGTCCATCCTAGAAGTGTTGTTCTTCACAGGTAAGATAACCCTTTAGCAAAAATCTCCAGAATTTTGTTGTCGATGGAACTCTTTTCCTCCACCATAATTCAGAAACATGTCCCTTGCAGTAAAATTTTACTTCTGCAGTAATCCTTGGCCAAAGTCATCTTTCACCGAGTTTTTCAATCACTTAAGGCTTGGCTATATCTATAATTACAGCCAAATATTTGGGTTCCCTTCTCTGTTCTACAAACTCTTTCTCCCTCATAACAAATCTTTCTTGGATATTAATAGTACCATTGTCCTTACAGTAGTCACGGATTTTGTTCAAATTATTATATCAAAATTATAGGTCTCTTATGTTGGGAGACGGTTCTAGCCCTTTTATTTTTTCCCAAGGATTATTCTATCCACTCTTATGTTAACACTTGGGACGTTGTAGTGTTATTATCTTAACCCTAGAAGGTTATTACTAAATTAATAAGGACTTATGTCATATAACATATTCTAAGTGCGGGCGGGGGTGAGTTCTTATCAGTACCTTATATTGGACCTCACTTAAAGGAAGCTATGTCGTCGTATCTAGTGTACGAACGCCAAAATGCACTGTAAGAAATCTTTATTCTTTCTGGCTACACATATCAGATAACTTGTATAGTAGTGTTCATGATAATTCAGAAAAATTTATATGGTTGTATGAAACTACTTCTATCGTTAGAGATTTATATTTTAATTATCACTTAGCCAGTATATGCAATATGTAATTAATTTCTAAATATCCCAAACAGTTGGACCATATGAATCATATATATACTTGTATAGATTAACGAACAAGAAATACTAATTTCAGGAATATGATTTCTAGTTGATTAAATCAATATGATGAAGTGTCTATATCACGCATATATGTTTGCAAAGAGAGTAACATTAGATAGAAGATGTTTAGTGTGCACGGTTGAGACCTCCTCCCGTATTAGATAGAGGCGCACTATCTTTCTCATGGGTCGTAGTGTACCTTATGAGTATCAGTGTTTGGGAGATGTTACCCAGTTTTAGAAGATTAGTAGATTCGAGTTTATGTCCGTGAGGTACTAGAACACCTGAGTTTGTTAGTAGGACTCGGATCGTTAAACAAGAATTGCGTTGCTCTGCTTACAACTGAAAATAAGGACAAATATGAGCCACCTAGAACTCAAGTATAGACCGAACGTTAAAGAATATTTTAGACAACCAACTTTCGGAACTTGATTAAGTATGTTAGATATGTGAAAATTTAGAACAGACATGTTATATTACCAGTAATACTTTACCAGAGCATGTTTAACACACTAGCATAAAGTTTTTTTGTAGTATAAAACTTATTTTAAAAGCATGCATACATTTATTTTCAAATCAATTTAGTGTCACTAGGAGGAATAATTTTTCTTACTCTCTCTTTGGGTTGGCCCATGTTTGGGCATGTTTTTACATGGGACTCAGGAGGGAAGTTGCGTCTAGGATGAACATGTTTATGGAGTTGCTCCTATAGTTTGTGTTCCTTTTTGCTGTTCTTCATTTTAATACAGTACTGTTTAGTTCATGAACACTTGTAATATTAATGTTTAAGAGTTTTCTTTATAACAGACAGTTTATAGTATTTCAGATATTCATTTGTTGGTTCATTATATTTTCTAGCGGCTCTATGAATTAAGCTTATTGAGGTACATTTTTACCCTTAGTTGCACTTTAAACTTCCGTTATAAGTTAAATTTCAGTTCTTTTCATTCATGTTTGCTATGTAATAGTTTTAATATTATTTCTTAATTTATTGCTTATAGCTGGACCCGGTCGGACTACTGATTTGTAGTTAAACTAGGATGGGGTATTACAAGTGGAGGCAATTAAATTCGCCGACGAGAGAGGGAGGCGGGATCGAGCGACGGCGGCCCTGGAAGAGAAGAATCAGAGTAACATGTTATGTAATAGTTTTAATATTGTTTCTTAATTTACTGTTTTTGATCGATCATCCTAGTATGCGACAGAGAAGCATCAACGAACTCGCAGAAGCATCAGCGAACTCGCATAAGCATCAGCGAACCCGCAGAAGCTAGGTCGATAGCAAAGAAGAGGAACCGCAAGAGAAGCCGACAGCAAGAAGCCTCTTCGACGGCAGGCAGGCGACATTAGAAGATGACGGCAGGCGGCATCATCACGGATGCACGCCCCCGTCCCGGATGTGAGATGCGCCCGGGGCGCGCGCCGGAGATGTCGACGGCAAGCGGGTCGGAGCGAAAGTGGGACGACGCAGGGCCGAGCGGGACGACGCAGGGCCGAGCAGGACGAAGCAGAAACGGCGATTGCGGCGAGATGCGAGACCGAGCTAGGATGCCCTAAACCGGCTTTGATACCATGTTACTCGGTATTGGAATGATTTGGTACCTCCAATAGAGGTATAAGGGATATATATATATATTAAGTAGATAACAACGTACAATCAGAATACATGATATGGGACTAATGAGTCTAACAGTCTCAAACAAATAAAAAACAGCTTTGGCGGCTGGAAAAGAACTTTTCCAGTCGCCAGAGTTGCGCCAAGCAAAGCCTATATTTTTCTTATAATTATTCATGTTTTAATTTACAAGCAGCATCTGTTTTTATAGCATTTTGTAGAACTTGCTAATAAGAACATACACAAATAATAAAACACCAAAATTGCATGATTAGTACATAAAGTATAATAATTAAATATAAAGGGATTTATTGGCGAATATTGTTAAAAATAATTAACTATTTTCATATGTAATGTTTTATTTTATTTGCTTGTAATACCCTCTACTATATGTAGAGGCGCTCCTATTATTCAGATATCGAAATACGATTGTGAAGTTTGACACAGTATCAGAGGCGCCGTAGCCACTCGCTCGTCGCTCGTTCCGTCAACCGCCAACCGCCAACCGCCAACTTCATCCACCTCTCTTTTCTCTCCACTCTCCTCTCTACCACGAATCCTTCCCTCCCCTCTATTTTTCTCCCCAATCGACAGTGCTTGATCAACCTATAGTGTGCTGATCGACAAATGGGGCAATCGGCTAGGCTGGATGCCTCCTCCGGTAACCTCCTAATTTGCCATATTTTTAGAAAAAATTTTCTTTTCCCTCATCGATCACCTACTACGATGATCGATCGAAAACTCCGCTAGATCTTATATCATCGATCTAATGTCCTTACCCTTCATATGCTTCCTCGCATGAAAAGGTTTCTACCTCCTTCTATAGGCATTGTTTGGCGTCGACCCTCGAGGATTTAATGTTTTAGAATATCGGGCGGTGCTATTAGTGGTGGCCAGCAATTTTTCCAGCAACGGCATTTTTGGCGATCTTCCGGTGGCTGTTCTTGACCTAATTCGAAATACTTCGACTATATTTGTTCTTTGATCTCATAATGTCGGATGCAGTTGATTCTCATGACAGCTCACAACCCGTTGGATTTGCCCGGGTTGGGAACGATCATACGACTTTTCAAATTACCACGATTCGTTTTGATACTACAAATTATTTATCAGGCTCTCCATCTATTTTCTTGGCACTTAAGAGTCGTCGGTTTTTTGGCTAAGTTAACGGTGTTATTAAGGAGCCAGTGAAGACTGCATCCAGTTGGGGATAATGAGAATCAGAGAACTCTTTGGTTATGTCATGGTTAATTAATTCTCTGCAAGAGTTTATTGCATGGAATTATTTATTTTTGGATACCACTGCAGACATTTGGAGTTGTGTTGAATTTACATATTCCCAGAAAGTAAACACCGCTCAGATATTTCAGCTACGAAGGAAGATCTTTATCCTTCGACGGGGTGATCACTCACTGTCCACCTATTGTTTTTAATTCACTCAGTTGTATCAGGAGTAAGACAATTTTGTCTCCTTGACCTTGTCTGCTCTGCTGATGCAGTCATTGTTCGTGCTCATGAAGATCAAAACAGGGGGTTTGGGTTTCTACATGATTTACTGTAACACCCCTTCCCAGTATTTCAGAAATCAGCCGTCCGGCCGGGTCAGCGATATAAAGAAAACTAGAAAACAGTATTAAAACTAGTAGCAGCAGGTAATAAAATCTATATTAAGCAATTTAAGACTTACAGCGGAAGTTTGAATAAAGTAAACTAAGGGTAACCACATACCTGATATCTGGATTCACAGAGCCACTAAACAGGAAGTAAAACTGAATTAACTGAAAATCTGATTAACCATAAATAGTCTGAAATAAATTAGAGAAAACATTAATCTGATACAATGTTCTCATCTACAGGTACATGCTGAAATAGAGTAAACTGAAAAAGATAAATAGTACAAACTGACGCCACTATAAAGCTCATCCTAGACGTAGCTTCCCACCTGGGTCACCTGAAAAACAGTGCCCACGAAGGGTCAGAGTAAGGAAAAATAACCCCTCCTAGTGACACTAAAAGCCAGTTTTACATATGAATGCATGTATGTCTTTGAAAATAATTTTATGCATTTAAAACTTTTATGCTATGTGCTATGCATGCCTTCGCACTATTCTCCGGTCACACATCTACTCGTACTAAGCACGTGACTGTTATTTTACTTACTCAAGTCCTGGCGTTCACTAACTAGCGTATTGTCTCATGACAAGTCTATACTTGAGTTCTAGGCGGCTTCTAACCTGCTCATCTACTAGGAAGGCTCTAGGCAGAGTAGCTCCTAACGCGCAACTGAAACTGACGACTCGAGACCATCTTACGAACCCAATTGTTCTAGTGTCACGCGGACACGGTCTCGAATCCACTAGCTGGCTCAAGGGAAGACACTTCCCAAGTCTGTACTACTCATAAGGTTCCATGTGCCTTATGAGAAAGGTAGTGCGCCTCTACCTAGCACGGAGGAAACTCTGTGTGCTGGCTGACCTTTGTGGTCTGACGCTACTCTGCAAAGGATATCTTTTCTGGTGTACTACTAAGCGACCCTTGACTTTCTTGTGGTCGACTTGAAGGGACATTCACGCCCTTGGTTGGACAAATTCCAAGCTTACGTACGCGGGTAAAGTTTCGTACTTACGATAATTATTCATAACTTGACTAACTGGGTCATGGAAAAGGGCGTCATCCTACACGTTTTCCGCGACCATTTTCCTACCGCCACACTTTTCTATGCATGGTTATGTTGCTTGTACGAAACCTATATATGCGTATACAAAATATAACATTTGTTATGTCTAACTAACAGGTATTAAATTTCCTTACAGCGGTGGTGCGGCGCTCGTAGACTCGGCGCGGCGACATCTTCTATTTCGAAGGTAAATCCACTGCTGGGGACCTTCAAAGTGCTGCCCCGACCCCACCGAAGTCCTGTAAGACAGGGCAACCCTAATTTCATCATTTTCCCTTAAGGGTTTCCAATGGAAAAAAATTCCAAAACAACTAGGGCTACAAAATTAGAAACTAAACTTCGGATATTACCTTAACGGAGAGTAATTTAGGCTCACGAAAAGCCCTACACTAACTCCGCGGTGGAATTAAACTCCAAAACCTAAAATAGGACAAAAGGAACAAAATATTGTTTAGTCTAATCCTCTAAAACGAGGGATCTTCAAGGGGAAAACAAGATTAAGGAGGATACGACTCACCGGAACCAAAACGGAACTTAACTTTTCCGATTAGGGTTTGATCCAACCCCTCCCACGGCCTAGGAATGAAGAGGAACACTCACCGGCACCTTCAGAGGAGGGAGGAGTGGTCGGATTTGGCTTCCGGAGGAGGATCGGCCGCCGGTTAGGGCATTCGGAAGTCGTCGGCTGCGGGAAACGGGAGCGTCGGGCTCGCCTTATGCGGGAGACGGAACAGGACGGGAGGGTTCGTGCGGTTTTTCTCCCGATAGAAAGAGGTGTGCGGGCTTATAATAAAACGGGCTGCGGTTTTTATCGTGCCTTGCGGTTTTCTTATGAACCGCAACAAGGAAAAAGAAAGGGGAATTACTATTGGCACCCCAAAATCACTCTACTAATGCTTTAAAAATCTTAAACGGTTCTTGTCGTGCATTTTGTATTCATAGAACAACATACCTCGATGACGAGGTGTCTCGGTCAAACTCCGTCGCGACTTGACCCTACATTAACGTAAATTTCGCGTCAGATTTTCGGATGTTACATTTACACTGGGACTTTGATCAGATCCTTAGACACAGTCTGATCCCTTCGTTGTCAGCCTTATAACATTGTCCAATAGGAATATGACCGTCGTCAGTCTTGGAGTTTTTAGGTCCTCACTAGTTGTTCTACTTTTGCTGCTTCTCATTCTGGAGGTACCAATGCTCGAAACTTAAAGCTCGAGATCACGGACAAAGACCACTTGATGTGTGACAACTGTGGAAAGAGTTGGCATACTCGCGATAATAGCTTCAAATTGCATGGGCTCCATCCACCGAGAGGTGGAATGCTGAAGGACGTAGAGGGCGTGGTCATGGCCTCTCTAGTTTTATCTCTCCTCGTTGTGCTCATCTAACTGAGTTCATTGATGACAATATCTTTGGTGGCCAGATCTCTGAGCCTTCTTATCACTTGGGTCCTTTTCTACTGATGAGATGATGATCCTCCACACCATGATGCAGGGGTTATCCTCTGAGCCCAGTCCTGATCCATACTCTTCATTGGTCGTTCAAGTACTCCAAGTGTCACTATGTTATTGTACCACCTACCACTCATTAGATCATTGACTCTGGGGTCACTAACCATATGAGTAGATCATCGTCAAGTTTTGTTTCCTATTCACCATTGTTTGACAGTGACAGGAAAGCATTGCGGATGGAACTCTTTCCTCTATTGCAGGAAAGGGATTAATAAATTGCTCTATGTAATGTTGGCTTCATCTTTATGCGTCCCTTCTTTTACTTGCAACCTCGTATCATTTAGCCATATTACAAACTCCATGAAATGCTCCGTCATTTTCTCTCCATCTTACTATGTCTTTTAGGACCTATAGACGAAGAAGGTGATTCACTCTGGTAGAATGCGAGATGGATTGTAAATGTTTGACATTATTATTCCTCAGGCTCTTCATACTCACCGGCTTCCTCTGTTGGCCCTAGCATAGTCAATTGGGTCATCCCTCAGCTACTACTATGCAGTCTTTATTTCCTAGTTTTTCATTTTTTGTGTTTCAAACCTTTGTGTGATGTTTGTGAACTCGCTAAACATGAGCGTCTCTTTTAATCATGTGTATGCCATGTACTGTACCTTTTGATAATATTCATAGTGATGTATTAGGCCCTTGCCCAAGTTACTTCCATCTTCAATTATCATTAGTTTGTTACATTCATTGATTGTTTTTCTCGCACTGCTTGGGTTCATTTGATGCGTAGTAAAAATGATGTGTTCCCTCTTTTTCAAAAATTTCATAAAATGATTTCTACTCAATTTGGTGCAACTATTAAACTCTTTGCTATAATAATGGTCGTGAATATATGAATTCTAATTTTAAAAGTTATTTGAGTAATCTTGGCATCGTTCATCAAACCACTTGTGTCCATCTTCCTGCACAAAATGGTGTTGTTGAGGGTAAAAAACTTCATCTTCTTGAAGTAACAAAATGCTTATTATTTTTCATGTCTCGTCTTTGGGATGATGCCTTTCTTACTGATGCTTGCCTCATCAATCGTATGTTTTTTCATCATCTGGGCAATCGCACTCCTCGATATACCTTAGGTATCCCTCCTCCTACTCCTTTATTTTGCATGTTTGGATGTTTATGTTTAGATCACATTCATAACATTACTTGAACAGAACTTGATCCTCACGACCTTCGATGTATGTTTATTCGTTACTCTCATACACAGAAAGGGTACAAATGTTATCGTCCTAACAGAAAATGTGTTGTCTCTATTAATGAGACTTTTCATGAAACTACCTCTTATTATGAGTCTTCACTTCATGGGGAGTCTTCACACTTGGAAATGAGTACTACTCTTACTTTACTTGGTCCTCCTCTAGACAACACCACTCGGGGGGGGGGGGGGGGAGTGGATATTCCCAAAGAATAGGAATGCGAGTGTACACTCGGAGAAGCAAAGTATCAAACATTCAGTCTCATTCGAAAATACTAGAGCCACTACAAGTTTCGTCTTCACCACCCCTTGATTACCTATTGCTCTCCAAAAAGGCATTCACTCATCCACTCAGCATATTTTATCTAACTATATTTCATATGCCTCTTTAACCTCTTGCTAGAAAGCCTTTGTCGCTTCTATATCCTCTGTGTATGTTCCTGGTACATGGCAGGAGGCATTTGGCCACCCAAAATGGATAAAAGCAGTCGTGGAAGAAATGTAGGCTCTAGAAAAGAACCATACATGGGACCGGTCGATCTCCCACCTAACAAGAAGATAGTTGGTTGGCGATCGCTTTTTACAGTAAAGTAGAACTCTGAAGGTATTGTGGAGAGGTTCAATACATGGTTGGAAGCAAGAGGCTACACCCAAACTCAGGGTATTGACTACCAAGAGACATTTGCTCCAGTGAAAAAAATGAATTCAATACGGGTCTTGTTATCCCGTGCCAATTGTAAAGGGAGGGATCTTCAACAGTTGGATGTAAAAAATGTTTTCCTTCAATGTGAGTTGGAAAAGGAAGTTTATATGTCAATGCCCCTTAGTCTTGTCCATATCGGCTCAGAAGGGAAGATTTGTAAATTGAAGAAAGCTCTTTATGGGTTAAAACAATCTCCGAGAGCTCGGTTTGAAAGACTTCACAAGGACATTATCACATTAGGTTTTACCCAAAGTCATGTCAATCACACCCTATTTATCGAACTGAAAAAGATGAAGGTGACTCTCCTGATTGAGTATGTTGATAATATGATAATTACATGCGATGAAATGGATGAGATTTGTGCTCTGGAACAAAAACTCGCTAATGAATTTGAAGTGAAAGATTTGGGAAAGTTAAGATATTTTCAAGGAGTTGAGGTATAGCAAAATCAAACTATGGGAATCATATTTCACAGCGGATAGTATGTCCTTGATTTATTAGAACAGATAGGAATGAGTGGTTGCAATCCTGCCGATAACCCTATTGAATTAAACCACAAACTTGGACGTGATAATGGCAAACAATAGAAGATATCTTGAGCTATTAGAAGCTGGTAGGAAAACATATCTACCTATCTCATACTCATCCTAACATTTTATATGCAGTGGGAGTGGTAAGTCAATACATGCATTCTCCTAAGGTCAGACATCTTGATGTCGTGCACAAAATTCTGAGGAATTTAAAGACCTCACCTGGTAGAAATAATTAACTATTTTCTTATTTAATGTTTTATTTTATTTACTTGTAATAACCTCTACTATATGTAGAGGGACTCTTATTATTCAAATATCAAAATACGTTTGTGAAGTTTGACAAATATATTTGTAAATGCAAGATAAATCATCAACATCAATAGACAGTATAACAAAGGTTTCACTCCCTTATTTGCATACGAATTTCCTTACAATTACCAACAATTTTTATGGAACAAAGTAATAATAGGTAAATGGTATATGTATATGCAGGTTGCAACAGTAGGCTAATAACTTCTAAGACTTCAACCACGTGCATGATATGAACTATTTATCACTTGCATGGCTCATACAATAATAGCTGCATGCTCACAAAGTGAATGGTAGTTGACTTCGGCCAATCATTCGTAAGAAAATAAAGGTTAATCTTATCAGGGAAATGGAGATGCTTCCAAATTCATTCTTTGGTCAGATCTTGATGCGGAGAAGAGACGAGCACGAGCTTTGGGTCAGTTTGGGGATGATTTGGCGACTTAGCATATATGGCGTGCTCGGATCGACGATCGGACTCCGCAGATGTGTCCGGATCCGCGCCGCGAGTCGAGATCATATATTAGTTTATTTTTATTGGTTTATTTTCATGTATTTAGTGGTCTCCCCACCAGTCAATCATAGTTGTTGATAGGAATGCCTTAATGTCCTGTTTTATTATAAATAATGGTCTAAGAGGCTGAACCAAGACATTGCAGGTTTTGGAGAGATTATTCCCGGAACTCCGTGATCACCCCTCAGTGCCGACGTCGTGTAACCCTAGGTGATAACTCCTAGGCGCTCAAACTTCCCCCCAAGGTACTACCCATCCATAGCCTTCTTCTTCCCCCTCTGAAACCCTCATCCGCAGCCCCTACAACCCCCATTCCAACCCACCACTGATGTTTAGGGAACCCGGTTACTGTTCACCGATTACTGTTGAACGGTTACTGTTCACGGGTTAGTGTTCACGGGTTGTTGTTCACGCTGGCACTGTTCACGATGTCACTGTTCACGCCGACCCTCCACTTCTTCCCTCCCGTGGATCCACTCCCCGTTAGCCCTAATTTCTTGGATCAATTCAGATCTAGAAATTTCAGCCCCGATCCATTATTTCCACCTTCCGTTCATCACCACTCCACCCGGATTCGATCCCAAAATATCGAATCTAGTCTCAACCACACGGATCTCCCTCCTAGTGGCCGGATCTTTCCATTTTCGGCCCGATCTCCCCCACTCGCCGCCGAGGACAGCCACCACCACCATTTCCGCACCGCCAGGTCCATCTTCGATCGCCGATCCACACGTTCAGATCCATAATCTTCAGTGCTTCGGTTCAGCCCTATACTTTGTGAGTTCTCTTGTGGTATTGGTTTATGTGATTTGACATTTTTCATTAGTGAATTAATATACATCGCTTTGATTCTTGCTAGTGGAGAATTGTTTTGATACACTACTAACTTGCAGGAGGAGTTATTCGCCGCGCGCTTAGCCTTGGCCCTCCGAGCGAAGGAAAGCAATTATTAAATTGTTAAAACTGAATGTTTGTTTTTGTCTTTTAATTAAATGTGTGGTGTTAACATTTTCATTGCGCAAAATTAGTCGTCGTCGTCTCTGACGGTTGTGTTGCATTTAGATTCGTATTAGCGTGTCACACTCGCATTCCCGCCTAGAGTCCTAGGTTTTGTGCACCCCGTATCCTACCCTACATCAGATCTTCACCCCATGTCCATTAGTAGTACTTTTTGGTGATATTCCTTAAGAATTTTGTTGAGGATGCTCCTTGATTTGATGCACCAAATTATTATTAAAAGTGATCTAGGTCAAGCCATATTCATGTATAGAAAGACAGTTTTTTTTTTCTTTGCTTTGTAGGCCAAAGGACTGGGTCATATTCAGAAGAAGATGCATAATCGTCAATTTCAGATAAGCTTAAGTCAAATTGTTTTTGACATACAGCTCAGTTTTTGTTGTATTCCTCTCTGAAAAGGAAGTAGTCCCAAAGTTCAAGTATAAGAAGGCTTTCGTCAATTCTTTTTGAGAGCACATAGCGCTTATTATATTGAAGTATTATAGCCGCACTTCAACTTCTACTCAACGTTTAAATAAGAAGAAGACGGAAGTTAAATTGAAGTTGCTTACAAGATCTGTAGTCAGCGTTTGCCGATCGGATGTCTATTCGCCAACCGGTGAGCCGATCACTGACCGAGCCATTCCTCCATTAGCGCACACAGAAGAAAGTGATGCAGGTTAGGTTGTGTAACGTGGTTGTGTCAACGCTAGCGTGCACCGCTGTGTGTGGTGTGCACTGGACTCAACATACATAATCTATATGATGTGAATGCGTTTAAAATTTTGAATTCGAAATTAACTTTAGCAATAAATTTATATAAGGCTAGCAAATCAACACATGTTCACAATAATCTTCACGCGCGTAAGCAAATAATCATGTTCTTTTCGCACATAGCACTTAAGCCACACTTGCACAAAATGAGGGGTTTTATAGCAAAATAAGAAAATATAACTATTTTGCAAACAAGTCAATATTCCCTACAATTATATGATGATCATCCAAATATTTAATACAGAATAAAATAAACACAATACTGTGCTACTCACCGTCACGAGATCCAGAGGACGCAATAGAAGGAAATCAACGGTTGGTTGCGAGCCAGAAGCGGGCCAAAGATGCAAGAACTAGAGATGGAGATGGTGGCTGGAAACTGAACCAAGAGGGATGGGATATGGGGGATCGAATCGGTAAGGGATTGCTGAAAATGGCTGTTCTGGAACAGGACAACAACCTTGACTGTATTGGACTGCTGTTTGGTGGCTGGCAATAATTTTTGGAAGGTATATGGCAGTAGGGGGAGTGGTAGAGGCTTGGCTGTGAGGTAAAAGGTGGGATGATGAAATGAGGGAGTAAGGGGGGTTCGGTTTAAAAAGGGGATTGGAGTGGGGAGGTGGAACCATGTGAGGCTGGAAGGATGAAGGAGGTATTCATGCGGGAGGAAGGAGATGATGAGGGCTTCCTAGAGCGGGAATGGTGGTCTGCAACATCGAGTTGAGGGTAACTCCAATCTGGTGTAGGACAAGGTCGAGTAGCCAACGCCGGATCGTGTTTCTCGTGCGGGTAAGGAGGCTTGAACTGTAGCGGAATCAAAGGAGGAGGAATTTGGCATGAGGGATTGGGGAGTAGGGAGATGGAGGGTACGTGTTATGGATTTGGAGGCCGGCTGCGGGTTTTTTGGCGGCGGGAGGAGGAATAGGGGGCGTTTTTTTGGGAATCGAGGGGCATGGGAGAAGGAAGATGCCTGGAAACCGAATGATGAAGGGCTGAAATTGTGAGATCGTGGAATGTGTAGAGGGTTCACTGGAAATTGAAGAAAGAAAAAAAAAACGTGAAAACTGAGAGTAAACCGGGACGTCGCACACTGGGTTCTCGCGGCGTGACACCATGAAAGATTGCCGACTCTGGATTCACCCACAAAATAAACAATGCCTATAAATGAAAGTCACCTCCCTTATTTATAACGAGAGGGGTGGTTGGGTACCCTATGTGAACTGCTATGATTGGTCAGTACCAATGTTTTAAATATTGGAAGTCGATTTCATATCAGATTGAGTTTTTAAATGTCGGATGCCAGAAGTCAGAGACGTGTCAGAGATATTTTAAAATATAGGATTTTCATATCTTATAAATAATTTTATTATTTTTATGTATATTAACTATAATTATATGTTATAAAAACAGAAAAAATATAACAAATACAAAAAAATGAGTATTTTATATTATGAAATTAAATTGATTAGTATCTAAGATAAAATATTATTAACAAATACAAAATGATACATTATAAAATATATTTAATAATATACAATAATTTTATTTTGATAATAATAAGTTTATTACAAATAAAGAAGATTTACAAGTTAAATTAATTGACAATAAGTCTTTTCAAACTTATAAATTTATATTAAAAACATGCAAACAATCAGTTAATAAATATATTAAATGTTTTCAAAATTTTTGTAATATGAATTTTAAAAACTATGAAACTATTATACAAAATTGATTGTAAGAATAAAACGTTAAAAAAATCGAAACAATAAGTGTAATTAATTTAAACATACATAATATAATATATATGCGATTTAAACATATGTTATTATTCTGCTAATATAACATAAAATAAAATAGCGGACAATATATTTAAAAGTCGTGTCGGCCAATATATCGGAAAAAATCAAACATGTCGGCCTATATTTTGCAAAAGGACATAATTTATTTTTTAAATAAAAACATATCATTTTGCCCTAAAAAATGACATGTCGGAAGACATGTCGGACATGTCAGAGGACATTTAAAACAATGATCGCTACACGGTGTCCAAAAACGCTATATACAAGTTCAAATAAAAAACAAAATAGATATAAATAATAAAACAACCAAACGCGCTCGCGGCCTCAGATCGCCAATCCGATCAACGTTTCCTGCGCGAATACACGAATGCGTCCCACGCTGAATGGTGACCCATAGTTCAGCGTCGATCCCCATCAGAAAGATTCTAACAAACAAGATAGAGATCTACGATCATCAATCGTCAACCGAGATTGGAGTTTTACCAAGATTCATATTCGAGCCGTTAGGCATTCCTTTTCAGTTCGATATCAAATAAAGTTGTACAAGGAAGAAGATCTCACGATTAAGGAAGAAGATCTCACGATTAAGGAAGAAGATTTCTAGGTTGAAGGACTTACCATTTCAAGGAGATGCAGAAATTGAAGATCCACACAACCTTGATTTGAAGGAATCGTATGAATACAAATATAAAAGTATCAGGACGAAGGCAGAAAACCCTAATGCAATGAATGCTACTAATTATAATCTTCCCTCAAGATTTTTGCATTTCTTCCTACTTTATCAAGAAAAAGTCTCACTTGTTCTTGTCTTTTCTCTCCGAAGAACGAGAACAAATGACAGAGTCCACAGATATCAATTCCAGAAGCAGTCTGAACTTGTTGAAGACTGTCACACATTGTGGAAAAGCTTATTGATTGATTTCATAACCAATTGTACAAGAGTTTTGGCAATCCCTCTCCAAAGGATTCAGCATGTACATGTGAATCTCTTATCAAAAGATTCGGTGTTTGATTTTGAGAATCTCCTTATAAAAAGAGTAAGAACTGGTTAGGAGAGTTTCCTTATAAAAGAACCCAAACCTGTTGCAGGCAGTGGATACCTACCTGATGGTAGAAGAGTAATTTAAGGGAACCTCTATAAAAAATTTTGTCATCTGGATTGCTACTTTAAAGCTTAGATTTTTATTTATGCATTTCTTCATTTATTTTGCAATAACTTGTGATTGAGTTTTGTGTACATGATTAAATATGCACAGTATTTTAAATACTCTATTTACCCCACCCCCTAGAGTAACCTGAGTATATATTCACATTTTCTTCCGCACTTTCAAATATAAGGGTGAGTATCTAAGTGAATGAAGGAACAAAAACATAGAAACATGAGCAACCAAATTTCCAGTTTAAGGGGAAAAGGTAAAAATAAAAAATCAGGCAAAAATGCAGGACCCAGCAATCCTGCATGAAATTATGAAAAAAAATACAATATAAGTAGAGCTAAGGCCTTGTTCATCAATCCATTAAAAATAATATAATAGAAAATATAGTTGGAATTATAGAGCAGGGAATTTTAATATAAGTACAAAAGATCTCAATGATAATTGGGTGTACTAACTCAGGAGTCAGGGCACTTTCTAGCTACTTCTTACAAATAAAATTTATATCTTGTCTCATGCCAAAGTATAAACAGAGTAGGACTTATATTTAATATAAGTACAAAAGAAGACAAATGGAAAAAATGAAATAGATGGTCATTATACATATTTGGAAGAAATGTTTATTATTAGAATAATTTATTTGCATTTGACAGCACTGTTAGTACTCCGGAAGGAGTTAGCTAAAGTGCTCTTATTAAATAATAAAGTTTAGAAGAGATTCAAACGTTCTGGCATACAAGTAAAATGAAGGGCTTTTTCACTAAATCATATGCTTTTGAATTATCTTGATAAGGGAATTTAGTTGACCAATATGAAGGTAACTTTTGAGATAGTAGACAAACCATTCTACGTTGTAGAACAAGTTCAGGTGGTTCTCAAGGACAAATAAATAAGAATAACAGCAAGAATAATTTTTTGAAGAAAGACGGTCTGGAGCTCAAGGACAAATAAGTAAGAATAACAGCAAGAATATTGTTTTGAAGAAAGATGATCAAGGATAATATTTCCATAAGAACAAAGATTAAGTACATTAAAACAGATATAATATATGATATATCACATGGCATCAATTACAGTAATTATAATAACTAATACTGTAAAAGAAGGAGACAGAAGTAAGAAATAAAACAAACTAGTCAATGAAAATAAAATAAACCAGTCAATCAAAATAAAAGAAGGATGCTTTGTTGTAGGTAAAAATAAGAAAGCAAAAGGTAGGAATGGCATCTACCTCTTTCCTATTACTTGGTATGACAGATCGCAATATATGCTGAATAAATGCCATTTCAACTTTTTCAGATGAATCATCACAAGCAGCCTGTCATGGTCGTTAGCAGAATTATGCAATCAAATTATCAGAGCATGCATACATAATGTGCATCAAGCTAGAGGGATCATGGAAATTGCAGAAAAAAACAAGAATATATTGAATTTACACCCCGACAAAAGAGTTTCATTCAAACTATGAAAAATAAAAAAAAACCTTCATCTACGATGATTTTCCCATTGGGAGATTCCGCCTAGGTTTTTTACCATACTTAGGTTTTCACAGGTCCTTTAAGAAGAATGCCTTCAAAATTTTTGCGCTTAAATATAGTGCATACAAATGAAAGAGAATTGGATTAAGCTTCTCTTTTTTCCTTTGTTGAATAGTTCAAGATTAAATCCACACTTGAGAGAACAATTTTGCAAGTTAAAAAAATGAAGATAAAAGTTATGGAATTAAATCCAGACAACTCTAAAACCATATAAATTGGTAGAGCCGTTCAAAAGAAAGGGCTAGCTGATCACTGACTCCTATCCAACTTAATTAAAAATTAAATCTAAAAGAGTGAATACGCATCCGTAGTTATCAATAAGATTTGCACCGGATAATTGAGTGCAAAGGAACACAGAGACATAACCAATCACTTGGAAGACTGAGATAATTGATGCAATGGCTGCACAAATGACCAAGAAAACTAGTACCTTGTTGCGTACACGTGTATTAAAGCATGGGTGCCGTGCAGAGTGTGCACAACCAAGCTATGTATAACAAGTGTTGGGGCCCAGGGGCTCAAGATGTATCTAATGCAGGGTGCTTTTGATGCAATATCATGTGAACGTGCAGTAACCAACATAAAGATACTTATACTACTCTATGTCCAAGGTTAATCATGATAGATATTGCTGAAATTAGCTTCTGACGGTATCTGAGAATGTAGAATATAGCATTGAAGCTCCTGCATACTAGGAGGGCAATCACTAAGCCTTGTATGATTGCCTACTTCGATGACCCAGTGGAAAATAAAGGAAGAGAGGGGGAAGATGCCCACACAATGGAGATATGGGGCATTCAGATATGTACAAGATGATAGCCGTATTCCCTGTAACAAGGAGGGAAAGAAAGGCCTTGGTACCAGAACAAGAGATGATCAAAGGTGGGATTCATTGGAGCACAAATAAGAGGTATGCAAAGCAAAAGAATCCTTGTTTCCCCCACCACCTAAGAGTATTCTGTTGGAATATATTAGAATATTTTGTTTTTTGTATTTTTGGCATTAGTGTTTGTTGTAATACCGTGTGTGACACACACATATGGGAGCCTCAAGATAATTAAATTCATTCAATTCTCCTTTCTTCAACATGGTATCAGAGCCGCCCTAGGGTTTGCACGCACCTTTCGCAGCCAAACCCTGTCGCGATTCTAGACCCGCGTCGTTCGCCGATCCAGCGTTCCGCTCGACCTCCGACTCCCGCACACTTCCCGCTCCGCGCAGTTCGCCACTCCAGCGTTCCGCTAGCCCTCCAACTCCAGCACGCTGCCCAGTCCTCGCGACTCCGTTTGCTCACTGCTCCAGGCCGCTCGCCGTTTGTCTCCAACGGTCTCCCGCGCCGCCGCTCTTCCTCATCCGCCGCTCTTCCTCATCCGCCGCTCTTCCTCATCCGCCGCTCTCTCTCTCTCTCTCTCTCTCTCTCTCTCTCTCTCTCTCTCTCTCTCTCTCTCTCTCTCTCTCTCTCTCTCTCTCTCTCTCTCTCTCTCTCTCTCTCTCTCTCTCTCTCTCTAGGGACGCTGATCACATGGGGTAGTGATCTCCTTGTCTCCGGCGGTCCCTTTCTCCTCTTTTTTGCCATTCCTTGTCCCTCAATTGGCCATTGGGTTCTTCCCCTCTTTCAATGAGGGCGACTCCCCTTCTTCGACATCCATTATGATTTTTAATGTGTACTCGATTTCTATTCGGGGTTTCCTTATGGCTAGAAGTGATTCCTCTACAACTATGTCTTCCGGTGGAGCGGTTTCTCCTACTCCGGCCTTCGTTGGATCTTGTTGTGTCCCCTCAGACAATGATACTCCTCAGATCACCACTATGACATTGGATGGTTCCAACTACTTCTTGTGGGGTCGCTCTATCATTCTTTCCCTCAAAAGTCATCGGTTATTTGGTTACTTAGTGGCACGATGAAGGCTCCACCTTCTGTCACTTCTCCTGAGTGGCTTCAGTGGGAGTCTGAGAACTCCCTGGTGATGTCTTGCTTGTTTAACTCTATGATGGAACCCATCGCTCGGAATTATCTCTTCTTGGATACTGCAACGAATATTTGGAAACACGCGGAGGCTATGGAAATGCAGCTCAAATCTACCAACTGCGTCGTCAGTTGTTTCGCCTGCGACAAGGTAATCGACTTCCCCAGGCTTACTACTTGGAGTTCCCCCGGCTTACTACTTGGGTGCTAGTCCGAGCAAGGGAAGAACGCAGTCGCATCTTCGAGTTCCTTCACGGCTTACATCGGGATTTCGATTCGATCAGTATTAAGATCTATTAACGCTCCCCTCTTACTTCTCTGCCCGAGGTGTACGGCCTTATCTAGCATGAATTCGACCGCCGCCTGACTCTCCTTCCCTAAGTTATCAAAGGCGCAAGGCGCACCAAGGCGCAAAGGGCCCCTGGAACCTAGGCGCAAGGCGCAGGCGCGCGCCTGAGGCACATGAGGCGCAAAAATTGGGGAAAAAGGAAATTGAGCGAATTGGGCGCCCAATTCGCTGATTTCAGCGAATTGGGCGCCCAATTCGCTCAATTTCAGCGAATTGGGCGCCCAATTCGCTCAATTTCAGCGAATTGGGCGCCCAATTCGCTCAATTTCAGCGAATTGGGCGCCCAATTCGCTCAATTTCAGCGAATTAGGCGCCCAAGTGCGCCTAGGGGTGCCTCAGGTGCGTCTAAGATCATGTTTTTGCCCATATCAAAAAAAATTTAAAAAAAATACCTTGAAAAGCCAGGGCGCGCCTGTCAGGCGAGCGTCGGGGCGCGCCTGGGGCACATCGCCCGCCTCAGCTATGCTGAGGCGCGGCGGGCTGCGCCTGGTGCGCCCGGCGCCTCAGGCGCGCGCCTTGACAACTATGCTCCTTCCATACTCGACCACCGAGGGATCTGCTCTTGTCACTCTTTCTCAGCATGGGGCTTGTCCTCTCACGACACTAGATTGAGGTCCGCGGAGAAAGATCACCTAGTCTGTGATTATTGCGGGAAGGCCCGCAATATTAGAGATACCTGCTCGAAGCTCCATGGTTTTCCTCCTCCCCGAGGTGGTCTTCCATCTCGTGGTGGTCGTGGTCACTCCCAGCACCGTTCCTCTCTATCTAGATCGGCTCACTTATCATACGTTGTGGAGGATACCTCTGATCATCATTCTTTGGATTCCAACGCCCCCCCCCCCCCCCCCCCGCACTTTCGACTGAAGAAATTTTGGCTTTTCGCCGGATGATGCACGGACCTCCTGCTAAGCTGTCCAGTTTTGCCTCCTCTTCTGATGCTAACCAAAGCCTGACAAGTTCTCACTCTGCTTCCTCCCACCTATCCTCTCAGTGAATCATTGATTCCAGATCCACAGATCACATGACAGGATCTGCCACAGGTTTTGTGTCCGACAACCCTCTGTCTGACAGAGACAAAGTGAGCATTGTTGATGGATCGCTATCTCTCATTGCTGGGAAAGGATCCATTCCAAGCTCCTCCCTTATTCTCTCCTCTGTTCTTCATGTTGCTGATTTCACTCACAATCTTCTGTCTATTAGTCATCTGACTAACTCTATGAATTGCTCAGTGACATTCTTACGAGCCTACCTCTTGTGTTTTTCAGGACATGAAGACGGGGATGGTGATTGGCTCTGGTAGACTGTGCAACGGGCTCTATGTGTTCGATCCCTCTGCCTCCACTTCATCCAGCTTCGGTCAACCCCCCAAAGCTCTGCATGCTGCTCTTCCCTCTGAGTTGGATTCCTGGCATTGTCGGCTAGGACATCTCCCTAACGCTATTATGATGCTTTTGCTTCCTGCTATATCTTCTACTTTGTTTAATGCATTTCATCGTGATATATATAAAGTTGGTAAACATCATCGTAGTACCCTTCCTCTTTTTTCTCCTTGTAACTCAGTTACTTTTGTTGTTATTCATACTATTGTTTGGGGCCCCAGCCCTACTGCTTCTATTTCTGGTTGCTTTTGGTTTGTCTCCTTTATTGATTGTTACTCTCGTTGAAACTGGATTTACTTAATGAAACATAAAAGTGATGTGTTCTCTATTTTCAACGCTTTCATAAGATGGTTACTACCCAATATGGCGCTACAATTAAAATCTTGCACAGTGACAATGACTGTGAGTATATTGACGCCCGCCTTGAGAAATATCTGAGTGACCTTGGCATTATACATCAAACCTCATGTGTTTGCACCCCTGCTCAGAATGGGGTGGTTGAGCGCAAGAATAGGCACCTCCTTGAGGTGGCTAGATGTCTCCTCCGGATGCATCTCCCGAAATATTATTGGGGTGATGTTATTCTCACCGTTGCCTACCTCATCAATCATCTTCCTATGTGGGTTCTTGGGTTCCATACTCCTCTCACCACTCTAGGGGTTTGTCCCACTTCCCTCTCTCCCCGTATCTTTGGATGTGTATATTTTGTCCACACTCATCCTAAGACCAAACTAGATCCCTGCGCTCTGAAGTGTGTCTTTGTTGGTTACTTACCTACACAGAAAGGATATAAGTGTTTCCATACTGTTACCAAGCGGATATTTGTTACTATGGATGTCACCTTCCGGGAATCAGAAGTCTAGACCTCTCTTCAGGGGGGAGCTATTATTACGGAAGTGAGTTCCCCTTCTTCTGTTCTTCTGTCTATCCCTCCTCCATCTATGTTGCCTCCTCCGATCCCTACTCCTTCAATGCCCCCACTTACTTCTGGAAACCCGGTGATTCCTCCTCTATTGCAGGTCTACACGCGACGTAGGAGGGGCACGAACACTATGGCTCTTGCTACTCAACCTCTTCCATCATCTGATTCATCATCAAATACTGACAGAGGTAGCTCTACTTCTACCCAGCATTCTCTTTCTCACTTTGTGACTTATGACTCCTTGTCTCCTACACATAGAGCATTTGTCACATCTTTGTCCTCCATTTCTATTCCTCGGTCTTAGCAGGAAGCTCTTGAGTACAGCGAGTGGAAGGCAGCAATGCTGGAGGAAATGAGAGCCCTTGACAAGAATCATACTTGAGATCTTGTTCATCTCCCTAAGGGGAAAACGGTTGTGGGATGCAAGTGGGTTTTCTCTGTGAAGCAACACTCTCATGGCCTTGTTGAACGATACAAAGCTAGGTTGGTGGCTAGAGGATAAACGCAAACAGCTGATATCGACTATCAAGAGACATTTGCTCTGGTTGCTAAAATGAACTCTATCAGGATTTTGCTTTCATGTGTTGTATGTAACATATGGAATCTCCTTCAGTTTGATGTGAAGAACGCATTTCTCTACAGTGATCTTGAGGAGAAAGTCTACATGTCTCTGCCTCCTGGCGAGAAGGGTCGCCAAGAAAAGTTTGCAGGCTGAAAAAAGCTCTATATGACATGAAGCTGTCTCCAAGTGCTTGATTCGGGATATTTCACCAAGCTATGATTTCTTTTTGATATAAACAGAGCAATGTAAATCACACCTTATTTGTGAAACACGGGGAGGGTAAGTTGGCTGCTCTTATTTTCTATGTGGATGATATAGTGATAACCGACGATGGTACAGAAGAGGCTGAACTTCTAAAGTTTAGATTGACTAAGGAAATTGAAGTGAAGGATCTTGGACCCATCAAGTATTTTCTTGTCATTGAGGTAGCCAGATCCAAACATGGGATCTTTATATCTCAAAGAAAGTATGTTCTTGACTTGCCTGAGACAACTGAAATGTTCGGTGCAGGCCAGCAGACACCCCAATTGAGGTCAATCACAAATTAGAAGGGATAGAGGAGAAGTTGTGGATGACATACTGGACTTTCAACAACTGATGGGGAAACTTATCTACCTCTCTCACACTCGTCTGGACATATCTTATGTTGTGGGGGTCCTTAGTCAGTACATGCATTCACCTAGATCACATCACTTGGATGTTGCGTACAGAGTCCTGCGGTATCTCAAATCCTGTCCCGGCAAGTGAATACTATTCTCACCCAATGAGGCATTGACCGTATAAGTCTATACTGATGCGGATTGGGCGGATTCAATTGACGAACGGAGGTTAACATCAAGGTATTGCTCTCTTGTTGGGAGAAATTTGACGACGTGAAGAAACAAGAAACAACATGTTGTATCCAGATCCAGCACAAAGGCAGAGTTTCGTGCCATGGCACAGGGGATATGTGAAGGGTTGTGTATTCAGTCGGTCATGAAGAACCTTGTCGTGGAGTGTGATGATCCAATCAGGATCTATTGTGATAATAAAATTGCTATCAATATTGCCCAAAATCCGGTCCAACATGATCGCATCAAACACGTGGAGATCGGCAGACACTTCATTAAGGAAAACATAGTTAGGGGGATTATGAGTACCCCTTTTGTTCCATCAAACCAACAACTTGCACATGTGTTTACCAAAGGGATGAGTTTGAACTCGATTCACAAAATGCTGGGCAAGTTGGTCATGACAGACATTACACGCCCAAATTGAGGGGGAGTGTTTGAATATGTAAGAATATTTTGTTTTATGTATTTTCGGTATTAGTGTGTTGTAATCCCATATAGATACATATGGGAGCCTCAAGAAAATTCAATTCATACAGTTCTCCTTTCTTCAACATATCCATATGTTCATCTTCCGGAAAAAAATTGATGAAAAGGAAAGGCAAGTTCCTCAGATGCACAAATCGCTCAGTGCTTAGTGAGTCTGGGTAGGTTTAGTAACCATATTGGCAAGTTGAAATGGTTATGATGGAAGGAAATATAGCAATAATTTCAACTTGCCATGTGCCTTGAGTCCAAGCTGAAGTAATACTTTGTTGGGGAACAAAGACACGATTACTTCAAGGAATTGATTGCAATCAAATGGAAATAAACCTTATACATCAAGGACTTGATTGCAATTTACTCAAAATGTTGCACATACAAACATTAAATAAGTACTTCAAGAATAACCATTTTCTGATAAAGCATTGTGTTCAAGATAGAGGAGAAGAACAACGTGGGCAAGAGTGCGATACAAACTGGAGCACGAGTACTTGATTCTATTTCCTTGTGTAAACATGGCATAAAGATTTTTCAAGGTATGCCCCACTTCATAATTATATAGAGAAGTTTTAAAAAACAGTACAATGAAGACTATTACTAAGAAATAAAAGGACTGGGAAATAAAAGGAGACTCTTGCATCCCTTGAATGATGCTCTGTGTGATTCTTTAGTCAAAATATCAAGCGTTCACACATCCATACCATACTTGCATCGCAAATTTGTGGGCATAGTCCATGAAGGAAGTAGCCAAAGCAGAGTGCGGTAGTAAGTTCGATACATGAGTGACGATCTCAATGAAATCGTCAATGTAAGCATTTAACACTTCGGATTAGTGCGCTCCACGGAAGCACTTTTTATTGGAGGGTACCGTAGCGGTGGACTAGCTTTTCCTTCAAAAGTGTTCATGATAAGTATGAGTGAGTTTGGTGTGTCCAATGAAACAAAGGAGAGTGGAGCCTTCTATGTACATTGTGGACAACGACATCTTATGAGTGTCCTGCGTGCATTGCAATTCAAAGAAATGAGTAATCCATCCTAAGGAGTAACTGTTGTTAAACACAGGGATATTGAGACAATGTGTGTGGCTTGGATGAGAGCCGAAGGTGGACTGAAGTAAGGTAACAGCTTTGTGGTACTGTCGTATGGGTGTATGTAGTTGAATATACGCATTATTATTTTTTACGTTTCTTTTTCCGCCATCGCACTTATGTATTCCACGTGATATGTCACGTGTTGTGGTCCTATATATATGTATGTTATTGCTCGTTTCTAGGGCATCCGAATACTAAAAACAACTTTCCACTTGGTATCAGAGGCGTAGCCCGATCCCGCTCCGTCGCTCCCTCCATTCGCTTCCGCCCGATCCCGCTCGCACACCATCTGCTCCTGCCCGATCCGTCGCTCGAGCACCTGTCGCTGGCGTCATAGCCCGCTCCGCTCGCTGGCTCTGTCGCACCAGCCGCCACCGCGTCTCTCTTCTTCCGACCTTGCATCTCCGGCCGGCAGTTTTGTCCTCCATGAGGACTGCTGGAGACATCGTGCTCACATCCTCCGGTGTTCATTCCAGCGTCGAGATCTAAGGGACACCCGTAGCATGTGCTTTCGTTTGATGTGAGATTTGCATTCTCTCCGATGGAGGATCAATCTGACATCTCCCCTAATACTCAATCTGGTACTCTTACCGGTCCCTCTGGCGATCCTCCACGGAGTCATGGACACTCTGGCTCGTTGAAGATTACTACTGTTGCCTTGGATGGAACAAATTATCTGGAATGATCCAGGGCGGCCCAACACGCTCTTCGCAGTCACCAGCTATATGGACTCATTGATGGTACCACCGTTGAGCCACCTCGTGCCGATCCCTCATGGAGAAAATGGAATTCGGACAATTCGTTGGTTGTCTCGTGGTTACCGCATTCGATGTCCCCTCAGGTGTACCGCAGTTATATATTGTTGGACTCTGCTTATGATATTTGGACAAGAGCCCGTGATACTTACTCTCAGGCCGGCAGTTCGATGCAAGTGTATGAGCTCACTCGCCGTGTCCTGGAGCTGAAGCAAGGAAATATGACTGTTGCCTCCTATTATTCTGAGTTTGAGCGCGCCTCTATCAGGAGTTGGATTTCTTCAACACATTTACTGCGGCTTGCAATGCTGATACGGTGACCCTTCAGAAGGATAAAGATCAATTCTGGGTACATGTCTTCCTTATGGGGCTCAACATGGAGTTTGAAGTTGTTCGCCTGCATGTCCTCCATCGTGAGCCACTTCCCTCTCTTCGGGAGGCCTTCGGCATGCTCCTCAGTGATGAGAATAGTCGTCGCACTCTTGTCCCCCCTACCGATCACTCTGCGCTCGCTGGGCTGCCTCGCGGACCACCTCATGTTTGTAGTCATTGTGAGAAGAAGGGTCATGTCAAATACTCTTGCTTTCGTCTGCACCCGCACCTTGCCCCTGGTGGTCGGGGCTCTGGTTCTCGTGGTCGAGGTGGATACCGTGGTGGTGGTCGTCACTCTGGCGATCACTCTCAGTCTTCTGCGCACTCTACTGAGGTTCTGGAGGACATCTCCCAGGGCCTGTCTGTTGTTGAATTAGAGGCTTTTCGCCCTCTGTTGCGCTCCCACACAGAATCTACCCATGCTGGTTCTCATGTTGTTGTTGCTACTTCAGGTCTATCCAGTGCTCATGTTGTGTCCTCTTCTCTTTCCGAGTGTGTTATCGACTCGGGTGCGACAGACCAAATGACTGGCTCTGCCTCAGGTTTTACCTCCTATACTCCTCTTTCTGGGCGTGATAAGGTTATTGTTGTTAATGGCTCCCTCTCAGCCATTGTTGGTAAAGGGACCGTCACTTGTTCTCCTGACCTATCACTATCCTCTGTTTTGTAAGTCCCGTCCTTTCCTCGCAATCTGCTTTTTGTTAGTCACTTGACTACCTCTTTAAACTGCTCTGTAACCTTTTACCCTGATGTTTGTGTGTTTCAGGATCTGGATACGAGGCGGACGCTTGGCAGTGGTAAGAGCGTTGGCGGACTGTACTTGCTAGACCAGACCTCTACCAGTGCTCTTTCATCCACCAGATCTCCGACCCTCCATGACATCCGGCGCTGGCATCAACGTCTTGGCCACCCATCTGCTTTATATCTTACTAAACTGTTTCATGTTTTTCATCATTTAATTCAGTTGTTTTCTTGTGACACATGTGCACAGTCTAAGCATGTTCGTCAAAGTATTAGTCCTCTGTTTGCTCCTAGTTTATGTCCATTTGATGTTATTCATTCTGATGTTTGGAGTTCATCCCCGGTGTTATCTTTATCTGGCTATAAATGGTTTGTTACGTTTATTGATTGTCACTCCCGCACTACGTGGTTTTATCTGCTTAAAAAGAAAAGTTACGTGCACTCCTGTTTTCAGTCCTTTCATAAGATGGTGGCCCAACAATTTGGTGGCACAATTCTGGTGTTTTGTGGTGATAATGGTGGGGAATATGATAACCGGGGAGCGTTTGGGGCCTATCTTGTCAATCATGGCATCATTCATCAAACCACATGTGTCCACACTTCCACTCAAAATGGGGTCGCTGAACTGAAGAATAGGCAATTACTGGAGGTGGCTCGGTGTTTACTTCTTGCTATACACCTTCTCAAATCTTACTGGGGTGATGCAGTTCTCACGGCTGCGCATCTCATCAACCGCCTTTCGTCCCGTTCCATCTCCTATGATACGCCCATCTCCCGTCTCGCCAAAAACCACATCATCCACATCTCTCATATTGCTCCGCGTATCTTTGGTTCTGTATGCTTTGTCCACGTTCATACCCTGCACCGTGATAAACTGGATGCGCGTTCCATTCGATGTGTTTTTGTTGGGTACTCTCCTACCACCAAAGGATATCGGTGTTATCATCCTCCGACTCGCCGCTACTATTGCACTGTTGATGTTACATTTTGTGAGAGGGAGTCGTACTTTGGTCCTCAGGGGGAGACAAGTAGTAACAGTGACGAGACATTCGACTCTCCTCTTCTGATTGTCGACTCCCCTCTTCCGATTGTCGTCTCTCCTCTTCCACTTGTTATCACTCCTTATATTTCCCCTTCCAATGGTCCGACTACTGCCCCTGCTTCTTCCGCTCCACCTATATACACATACTCCCGTCGTCCTAAGGCTATTGAGCAAGTACAGAATGTTGATGTTCCACCAGTGCCGGTGACTGTCTCCGCTCCAGATTCTGATGATGGCCTTCATGTTCCTCTTGCTCTTCTTATAGGAAAAAGGGGTGGCACCAAACACCCCATTGCCAACTACATTTGGTATACTCACCTCTCTCAGGCCCACAAAGCCTTTATCTCATCTCTTTCATCTATTATGATTCCTAAGACATGGCAGGAGGCTGTTCAGATACCTGAGTGGAAATAGGCAATGGAGGAGGAATTGCGTGCCCTGAAACAAAATGAAACATGACAGCTTACTAGCCTTCCTCCTAGGAAGCGAACGGTCGGGTCCCGATGGGTCTTCACAATGAAACAGAATCAAGATGGGGTGGTGGAGCGGTACAAAGCTCGCTTAGTGGCTCAGGGGTATACCCAGGCTCAATGCATTGACTACCAAGAGACATTTGCTCCTATTGCTAAGATGAACTCAATTCGAGTGCTTCTCTCCTGTGCTGCGAGTTGTGAATGGGAGCTACAGCAACTCGATGTCAAGAATGTGTTCTTGCATGGTAATCTGGAAGAGGAGGTCTACATGAATATTCCCCCGGGTTTTGTTACCGAAGGATCCATATGGGAAGGTCTGTCGTCTGCAGAAATCTCTGTATGGCCTGAAATAGTCTCCGAGAGCGTGGTTTGGACGGTTTAACAAGATCATGATTCAGCTAAGATACACCCACGGTAAAGCTGATCACACTCTCTTCATCAAAAGAAAAGGTGCACAGGTTTCTTTTCTTATTGTGTACGTGGATGACATCATCATTACCTGAGATGACTTGGAGGAGATTAGTCACCTGAAAAAACAACTGGGCAAGGAATTTGAAGTCAAAGATCTGGGGAAGCTGAAATACTTCTTGGGAATTGAAGTTGTGAGATCTCGACGGGGAATTTTCATCTCTCAAAGGAAGTATACACTTGACCTTCTGGAGGAGACTGGGATGCTTCGATGTGCCCCCGTGGACACTCCAATTGAGGTTAATCATAAAATTGATGTGGATACTAGTGGGGAGAAAGTGGATGCATCAAAATACCAACGATTGGTTGGGAGGCTCATATATTTGTCTCATACTCGCCCTGATATTACGTACGTTGTGGGCATCCTAAGTAGATTTATGCACTCTCCTTCTATACGTCATCAGCAAGCTGCCTTTAGGGTGTTGTGATACCTTAGGAAGGCACCAGGGTGTGGGATTCTGTTCAAAGCTAATCAACCTTTGGAGGTTGAAGTGTTTACAGATGTTGATTGGGTTGGTAGTCAAGATGAAAAAAAATCTACCACTGGGTATTGTTCATTTGTGGGAGCAACCTTGTATCATGGAAGAGCAAGAAGCAAAATGTTATAGCACGCTCAAGTGCTAAAGCAGAATATAGGGCTATGGCGCAAGGAGTTTGTGAGGGATTGTGGTTGAAGACTATTCTTCAAGATATGGATTTCCAGGTGAACAAATCTGTTACTATCTACTGTGACAACAAGGCAACCATCAGTATTGCTCACAATCCAGTACAACATGACAGAACCAAACATGTGAAAGTTGACAGACATTTCATGCAGTGACAACTTCAAGGACAACACTGACAAGTTGGGAATGATCAATATATATTCCCAACTTGAGGGAGAGAGTTGAATATACGCATTATTATTTTTTACGTTTCTTTTTCCTCCATCGCACTTATGTAATCCACGTGATATGTCACGTGTTGTGGTCCTATATATATGTATGTTATTGCTCGTTTCTAGGTCATCCGAATACTAAAAACATCTTTCCACTTATGTATGGCGTGAATCACTCGCACAATGATCTAGAGATCAAACATGGATGCTTAGGTGTGAATCATGTAGCCGGAGAGGGAGGAGACCATGACACCTAGTTATTCTTCGCAAACGGTGATTGAGCGGGTGATGGTAATGAACCAAAGGTATCAGCAACAAGAGGAGCAGAGGGATTCTACTAAGGTATGGTGGGATAGGCCTAGTGGCGGGTAGAGATGAGTGATCAAAGTCATGCTTGTTGGAGGCATGCGGAATCCTGGAGCATCGAGGTTTACCTGCCAAACCAGGGCGTATTGTTGTCAATCGGTGTGGGTTGGACTTACGACGCGTAGAAAACATACATTGGAGCATGCGAGAGCGGTGTGGCATGAAGCAGTCGTAGGAGAGTCAGTAAAATATGAGTAGGATGAGCGAGGATAGAGTAAGCGTCGAGATGTAGAGGCCATGGGAGTCATTTGACAAGGACAGTAAGATAGTTGTCGAAGTCCATAGATGAGGATCGTGTTGTGTGCTAGTAGCAAGGGGTTGCTGAGATTGTAGGTAAAGGAAGGTGAGATCAATTGATAGAGAAAATAATGGTGGAAGAGAACGCAATACAAACTCGAGAGGAAAGCATCTCTATCAAAAACAAATTCTTGATTCTTTTTCCTTAGGTGAACTTGGCATGATAACATCTCTTTTTATAGAGGTTTATAAAATAGGGGCAATAAATTAATTACTTAAGAAAACAAAAATAGGCTCTTGCATCCAATGAGTCATTTTTTATGTGCTTCCTTTGTTGGCGTGCTTGGACGTACCAGTATATGATCCTTTTTTTTATTCCTACAACTCTAAAGACAGTATATTTAATAGCATATTCTTTGTGAATTAGTTCAAATACAATAGCCTAAGAAGAATATAATACTTGCTGAATTACAGGCTTACAACACTATTTTTGGTCACAATCAAATTTACACGTATGGAAGGCATACTCGCCAAAGCATGAAAATGTAGCCTACAGTCAAAATTTAAAGTTGAAGACCATTCATATGTAGCCTCCACTTTCATTTAATTGATTGAGTGCATCTTATAGAAGAGGGTATTTTTAACAACATAAACTAATGTGTTTAAGGTTTGAGAAAGAATTGAAGATGTACCGAATAGAGGTCATTTATATGATTAGAAATTGTGAAGTTCAACTCACAAATGATGCAACTAATCCTCATATCATTAGGCTACCACAACCAGTACACAATATCATATGATTTAGAGCTTCACTGGAAAAAATAGTGGGATATCATGCAGCCAATAAGATTTTCAAGCACGTGTTAATTTCTTCGCAAAACTAAGAAGAAGTTTGTTTTTGTAGCTAGAATCATTATTAATGTCGACCTTAAAACAATCTTAGAATCCTAACATGAATCCATTTTAAACTGAAACTCCCCAAGAATGTTCTCGAATCATACTACAATCAACACTTCCTTCTCGTCACGAATATTAGGTTGTTCAAGTTACCTGGTAAGCATTAAAATATCCCAAGTTTATCATCATGAGAAATCAAAACATAATCAACGTGTTCAAGATTCATCACATTTCCATGGTTAGTCAAAGCACTTGCTCCTCCTTATCATGAGCATATGTTGCCATCATCATAATTAGTGGTCTTAAAAAATCCGGAAGTTAATGATCACTCTAATCAAATGATAATCAATACATGTCTAAGGACCACATCTCCTTACTACGTATATCCGGGAACAAATCGTGTAGCTTCATTTTCCCTCATCACATTTGTCCAGAAACACGATTTTTAGTATGAACCATTTCTGGAAATAAATGAAATTGTGCAAACTTTTTGGATAACTTACACCAAAGATATCCATTTGAGGTGAAAGAATGCTGTTTTTTCTTTAGAATACGGTTGTTGAAGCCAAAAATGACCGAAGCCAAAATTGACTTCCGTGGAGTTCGACCCTTGGGGAAAGGGGTGACCTCACACCTACTACACTCGGAAGAATGTCACGGACTTAAGACCTAGGAAGCTATGAACCGACCCTTAGCTCTAGCGCGGAGGTCCCACCTCACACCCAGAAGACCTTTGAGGTCTCCCCCTCCCTAGCCAATGCTTGAGCTAGGCGCCTTGGAGGAAAGCCAAAGAGAAAATAGTGGCTAAGGAAAGAATGACAAGTCCTCTTCAAGGCACCCCTAAGGGTCTATTTATAGTTTTTCCAAGTCTTAGGGGTAAAATGACCAAAACGCCCCTGGGGCCAAAATGCCTCCAGCCAATAGGAAACCTCCACACCGGGGGGCAAAGAGGGAAAAACCACCTCGGGGGTAAAATGGTCCAAGGACGAGACCACGCCAAACCACACCCCCCCCCCCCGGCGGTCTCGCCCGGAGCTGGTCGCGCGGGCGAGACCTCGCCTGGCCAGCGGTCTCGCCCGGAGCAGGCCGCGCGGGCGAGACCTCGCCTGGCCGGCGGTCTCGCCCGGAGCAGGCCGTGCGGGCGAGACCTCGCCTGGCCGGCGGTCTCGCCCGGAGCAGGCCGCGCGGGCGAGACCTCGCCTGGCCGGCGGTCTCGCCCGGAGCAGGCCGCGCGGGCGAGACCTCGCCTGGCCGGCGGTCTCGCCCGGAGCAGGACGCGCGGGCGAGACCTCGCCTGGCCGGCGGTCTCGCCCGGAGCAGGACGCGCGGGCGAGACCTCGCCTGGCCGGCGGTCTCGCCCGGAGCAGGCCGCGCTGGCGAGACCTCGCCTGGCCGGCGGTCTCGCCCGGAGCAGGCCGCGCTGGCGAGACCTCGCCTGGCCGGCGGTCTCGCCCGGAGCAGGCCGCGCGGGCGAGACCTCGCCTGGCCGGCGGTCTCGCCCGGAGCAGGCCGCGCGGGCGAGACCTCGCCTGGCCGGCGGTCTCGCCCCTGCTTGGGGCTAAGGGGCAGGGGGGACGAGACCGTGGTCTCCAGTCGACCCCGCTGCCCCCCACCTCGCCCTTCATCTCGTCTGGGGGTGTCGGCCAACTTGCCGTACCCGACCCTCAAAGAAGGGGGCAAGGGGGGAGGCCAAATTTTCCTCCCCCTACTAGTATATTTCCATGCTAGAGCCAAAATTGGCCACCAAGAGTCCAAAATATCCAAAAAGCTTAAAAGCTTAAAACTGGCTCTGCGCCTGCCGAAGGGACCCTACTCCGCGAATACGGGGTTGTACACAATCCCCGCTCTTTTCGAGGTTGGCACAAGCTCGGAAAGAAATGTCCAACCCAACGTATTCGCTGAGTGTAGCTTGCTCTTGCGATGTCGAAAGATTATGAGGCCTCTTCCGAGGGGCCAACCTGCCATGCCAGCTGATGAGAGCCTGGGTGGCGAGACCTCCTCAGGGTAAAAGGATCTAGCCTCCTGGGGGGGGTCAACCTGCCATGCCAGCTGATGAGAGCCTGGGTGGCGAGACTCCCTCAGGGTAAAAGGATCTAGCCTCCTGGGGGGGTCAACCTGCCATGCCAGCTGATGAGAGCCTGGGTGGCGAGACCCCCTCAGGGTAAAAGGATCTAACCTCCTTGGGGGGTCAACCTGCCATGCCAGCTGATGAGAGCCTGGGTGGCGAGACCCCCTCAGGGTAAAAGGATCTAGCCTTCTGGGGGGGTCAACCTGTCATGCCAGCTAATGAGAGCCTGGGTGGCGAGACCCCCTCAGGGTAAAAGGATCTAACCTCCTGGGGGGGTCAACCTACCATGCCAGCTGATGAGAGCCTGGGTGGCGAGACCCCCTCAGGGTAAAAGGATCTAACCTCCTTGGGGGGTCAACCTGCCATGCCAGCTGATGAGAGCCTGGGTGGCGAGACCCCCTCAGGGTAAAAGGATCTAGCCTTCTGGGGGGGTCAACCTGCCATGCCAGCTAATGAGAGCCTGGGTGGCGAGACCCCCTCAGGGTAAAAGGATCTAACCTCCTTGGGGGGGTCAACCTGCCATGCCAGCTGATGAGAGCCTGGGTGGCGAGACCCCCTCAGGGTAAAAGGATCTAACCTCCTGGGGGGGTCAACCTACCATGCCAGCTGATGAGAGCCTGGGTGGCGAGACCCCCTCAGGGTAAAAGGATCTAGCCTCCTTGGGGGGGTCAACCTGCCATGCCAGCTGATGAGAGCCTGGGTGGCGAGACCCCCTCAGGGTAAAAGGATCTAACCTCCTGGGGGGGTCAACCTACCATGCCAGCTGATGAGAGCCTGGGTGGCGAGACCCCCTCAGGGTAAAAGGATCTAGCCTCCTGGGGGGGTCAACCTGCCATGCCAGCTGATGAGAGCCTGGGTGGCGAGACCCCCTCAGGGTAAAAGGATCTAACCTCCTTGGGGGGGTCAACCTGCCATGCCAGCTGATGAGAGCCTGGGTGGCGAGACCCCCTCAGGGTAAAAGGATCTAACCTCCTTGGGGGGGTCAACCTGCCATGCCAGCTGATGAGAGCCTGGGTGGCGAGACCCCCTCAGGGTAAAAGGATCTAACCTCCTGGGGGGGTCAACCTACCATGCCAGCTGATGAGAGCCTGGGTGGCGAGACCCCCTCAGGGTAAAAGGATCTAACCTCCTGGGGGGGTCAACCTACCATGCCAGCTGATGAGAGCCTGGGTGGCGAGACCCCCTCAGGGTAAAAGGATCTAGCCTCCTTGGGGGGGTCAACCTGCCATGCCAGCTGATGAGAGCCTGGGTGGCGAGACCCCCTCAGGGTAAAAGGATCTAACCTCCTGGGGGGGTCAACCTACCATGCCAGCTGATGAGAGCCTGGGTGGCGAGACCCCCTCAGGGTAAAAGAATCTAGCCTCCTGGGGGGGTCAACCTGCCATGCCAGCTGATGAGAGCCTGGGTGGCGAGACCCCCTCAGGGTAAAAGGATCTAACCTCCTTGGGGGGTCAACCTGCCATGCCAGCTGATGAGAGCCTGGGTGGCGAGACCCCCTCAGGGTAAAAGGATCTAGCCTTCTGGGGGGGTCAACCTGCCATGCCAGCTAATGAGAGCCTGGGTGGCGAGACCCCCTCAGGGTAAAAGGATCTAACCTCCTTGGGGGGGTCAACCTGCCATGCCAGCTGATGAGAGCCTGGGTGGCGAGACCCCCTCAGGGTAAAAGGATCTAACCTCCTGGGGGGGTCAACCTACCATGCCAGCTGATGAGAGCCTGGGTGGCGAGACCCCCTCAGGGTAAAAGGATCAACCTGAACCCACCAGCTAGTGAGAGCCTGGCAGCGGAATCATCTCGGAGCTAAGGGACTTGGCTCCCACGAGAGATCAACCTGAACCCACCAGCTAGTGAGAGCCTGGCAGCGGAATCATCTCGGAGCTAAGGGACTTGGCTCCCACGAGAGATCAACCTGAACCCACCAGCTAGTGAGAGCCTGGCAGCGGAATCATCTCGGGGCTAAGGGACTTGGCTCCCACGAGAGATCAACCTGAACCCACCAGCTAGTGAGAGCCTGGCAGCGGAATCATCTCGGAGCTAAGGGACTTGGCTCCCACGAGAGATCAACCTGAACCCACCAGCTAGTGAGAGCCTGGCAGCGGAATCATCTCGGAGCTAAGGGACTTGGCTCCCACGAGAGATCAACCTGAACCCACCAGCTAGTGAGAGCCTGGCAGCGGAATCATCTCGGAGCTAAGGGACTTGGCTCCCACGAGAGATCAACCTGAACCCACCAGCTAGTGAGAGCCTGGCAGCGGAATCATCTCGGAGCTAAGGGACTTGGCTCCCACGAGAGATCAACCTGAACCCACCAGCTAGTGAGAGCCTGGCAGCGGAATCATCTCGGAGCTAAGGGACTTGGCTCCCACGAGAGATCAACCTGAACCCACCAGCTAGTGAGAGCCTGGCAGCGGAATCATCTCGGAGCTAAGGGACTTGGCTCCCACGAGAGATCAACCTGAACCCACCAGCTAGTGAGAGCCTGGCAGCGGAATCATCTCGGGGCTAAGGGACTTGGCTCCCACGAGAGATCAACCTGAACCCACCAGCTAGTGAGAGCCTGGCAGCGGAATCATCTCGGAGCTAAGGGACTTGGCTCCCACGAGAGATCAACCTGAACCCACCAGCTAGTGAGAGCCTGGCAGCGGAATCATCTCGGAGCTAAGGGACTTGGCTCCCACGAGAGATCAACCTGAACCCACCAGCTAGTGAGAGCCTGGCAGCGGAATCATCTCGGGGCTAAGGGACTTGGCTCCCACGAGAGATCAACCTGAACCCACCAGCTAGTGAGAGCCTGGCAGCGGAATCATCTCGGAGCTAAGGGACTTGGCTCCCACGAGAGATCAACCTGAACCCACCAGCTAGTGAGAGCCTGGCAGCGGAATCATCTCGGGGCTAAGGGACTTGGCTCCCACGAGAGATCAACCTGAACCCACCAACTAGTGAGAGCCTGGCAGCGGAATCATCTCGGAGCTAAGGGACTTGGCTCCCACGAGAGATCAACCTGAACCCACCAGCTAGTGAGAGCCTGGCAGCGGAATCATCTCGGAGCTAAGGGACTTGGCTCCCACGAGAGATCAACCTGAACCCACCAGCTAGTGAGAGCCTGGCAGCGGAATCATCTCGGAGCTAAGGGACTTGGCTCCCACGAGAGATCAACCTGAACCCACCAGCTAGTGAGAGCCTGGCAGCGGAATCATCTCGGAGCTAAGGGACTTGGCTCCCACGAGAGATCAACCTGAACCCACCAGCTAGTGAGAGCCTGGCAGCGGAATCATCTCGGAGCTAAGGGACTTGGCTCCCACGAGAGATCAACCTGAACCCACCAGCTAGTGAGAGCCTGGCAGCGGAATCATCTCGGGGCTAAGGGACTTGGCTCCCACGAGAGATCAACCTGAACCCACCAGCTAGTGAGAGCCTGGCAGCGGAATCATCTCGGAGCTAAGGGACTTGGCTCCCACGAGAGATCAACCTGAACCCACCAGCTAGTGAGAGCCTGGCAGCGGAATCATCTCGGAGCTAAGGGACTTGGCTCCCACGAGAGATCAACCTGAACCCACCAGCTAGTGAGAGCCTGGCAGCGGAATCATCTCGGAGCTAAGGAAAAATGAGCCACCCCCCGAAACACTCTCGACCCTGCCAGCTAGTGTGAGCCTGGTATGAGGAGATCCTCTCGGGGGTTGGGAGCTGGGCATGTCACCTAAGCTTTTTCAATTCCAACATCCTCTAACGGGGGAAAGAAGATGAGTTACATGACCCCCTCGACTCTACTGGTCGGGGGCTAGACTCCTTACAATAACTTAAACATAAAAAAAAGATACATGACTCTGCCGAGGCGAGGCTTCTTCAGGGGACCTGGGCCTAGTGGTTGTCATCAGGTTCCATCCCACTGGCCACCTCAACCCTGCTCAGGCTCTCCATGATCTTCTCCATCTCCTCTGCCTTAGCCAACCAAGAGATGGTGTTGACTGCCGTGACGTAGCACTGCCTCGCCATCCTGGAGTCTCCCTTGATCCTGACCTGAATCCCATCTGAGTTGAACTTGAGACATTGGTGGAAGGATGAGGGCACGCACCGGAAGGCGCTGATGAGGGGCCTTCCGAAGATGGCATTGTAGCTGCTTGGAGCGTCAACAATGACGAACCTGCAGTTCCTTGAGGTCCCTCCCAACTTCACCTGGAGTCCGACTCCACCTTCTACCTCCTTTCTCTCCCCTGAGAATCCGAACAGAGGTCCATCCGACGCCACTATCCTCCTTGGCTCCACCTTCATCCCCTCGAACGCCTTCTTGAAAATGACGTTGACCGAGCTTCCGTTATCAATCAAAATCCGGGAGACGGTGAAGCCTTCGACGGCTGCTTGGATGACCAGGGCGTCGCAGAAGGGATCCTCATGCTCTGGCATATCCTTTGGTGAGAAGGTGACCCTTTCCTCCGGGGGAGGGGTCTGGGATGTCGAGGCAACGCTCCGCCGATACATCACATGAAGACTTGCCTTCCGAGCGGCTTCGATCCCCACCCCCCCGTGGATCACAGCTATACCACCTCGGGGTCCTACATCGACCCGGTCCTCACACACATCATCACCCCCTCCTTGGGGTAGAGCTTCAATCCGCTCCGGCTGCTGCTGGGCTGGAGCTCTCGCCCCCCTCACCTCCAGGAACTCGGGGCAGGTAGCTGTTGCGTGCCCCTCCACCTGGTGGAAGTCACAGTACGGCAACTCTACCCTACCTCCCCCTCTCCCCTTGCGATTCCTCCTATCCCTTCGGCCAATCACCATCGCTTGCTGGGGTGGGGGCAGGAGTTGTCTTGGGGCTTGCCTCTGGAAGTTGAACCTCCCTTGGCCCCCATGATGGTTCCCTCCATCCTGAACGAGAGCCCTTCCTGGACCATGGGCAGGTCCTCCCTGCTGCCTCCAGCCTGGCTCCGGACCCTCCTGTCTCTGGAACCCTTGAGCTCTATGCTCCTCTCTCCTTCTCCCTTCATGATGCCTTGAGCCACCCTGCTCCTTCGACTCCACCTCTGTCAACTTTGCCAACTTCTTTACAAAGGCCGGGTTGGCTGCCTCCATGGCTATCTCCTCTGCCGCCCTTTCCATCAGCTCCTCGAAGGAAAGGGGGGCCTTCCGAGTCAAGCTCATCTTGAAGAACCCCTCGCGCAATCCTACCGTGAACGCCATCTGGAGGGCATACCCTGGCACCTCTTGGATGTCAAGGACCTCCTCCTGGAACCTGTCAACGTAGTGGGCTAGCGACTCCTCGGCCCTTTGCTTTAACAGGAAGAGGGACTCAGGACCCTTCTTCCTCTTCTTGGAGGTGGAGAAGCGAAGCTGAAAGCTCCGGCTCAAGTCTTCGAACCCGAAGATGGACCTCGGAGGGAGTTGATGGAACCAGTCCCTCGCCTTCTCCTTCAACGTGATCGCAAAGAGGCGACACTTGAAGGCATCCGTCATCGGCCTGATAGAGACGGCATCCTCAAACCATTGCAGATGCTGGACGGGGTCATCCTTCCCGGTATAGTAAACCATGTCTGGCTCTCTGAACCCCTCGGGAACGGGAGCTGAGATGATCAACTCACTGAAGGGTGACCCCCTAAGGGGAGCTCTTGCCACCTCCACTCGCGCGACCTGCTCGCCTGGGGGGTTAGCTCTCGCCGGGCTTGGGAACAGCTCCCGGCCTGAGAGGTCTCGCTCAACCCCTTCTACCATCCTCTCCTTCCCAGGCCTCCTATCCGGCACACTTGCTTCTCCCCCTGCTGGGGTGATCTCGCCTTGCCCCCTGGGAGCCATCTCGCCGAGACCACTCTGGGTTAGCTCGCCGAGACCCCTGGGAGCTAGTCCCTGGGGGGTGGGGGTTGAGCTGTCAGCCCGAGGGGCAATGCTTCTAAGCATCCCCATGATGCCTTCGATGGAAGCCATGAACTCCTCCCTTCCTACAAAGGGTCCTGGGTTGGGGGAACCACCGAGGTCATCACTACCTCCCTGATCTCCAGCCATGACACTCTCCCAAGATCTTCTGTGCTGGTCACTCTCCACGCTCACCGCACCAAAACTGTTGAAGCCAAAAATGACCGAAGCCAAAATTGACTTCCGTGGAGTTCGACCCTTGGGGAAAGGGGTGACCTCACACCTACTACACTCGGAAGAATGTCACGGACTTAAGACCTAGGAAGCTATGAACCGACCCTTAGCTCTAGCGCGGAGGTCCCACCTCACACCCAGAAGACCTTTGAGGTCTCCCCCTCCCTAGCCAATGCTTGAGCTAGGCGCCTTGGAGGAAAGCCAAAGAGAAAATAGTGGCTAAGGAAAGAATGACAAGTCCTCTTCAAGGCACCCCTAAGGGTCTATTTATAGTTTTTCCAAGTCTTAGGGGTAAAATGACCAAAACGCCCCTGGGGCCAAAATGCCTCCAGCCAATAGGAAACCTCCACACCGGGGGGCAAAGAGGGAAAAACCACCTCGGGGGTAAAATGGTCCAAGGACGAGACCACGCCAAACCACACCCCCCCCCCCCCGGCGGTCTCGCCCGGAGCTGGTCGCGCGGGCGAGACCTCGCCTGGCCAGCGGTCTCGCCCGGAGCAGGCCGCGCGGGCGAGACCTCGCCTGGCCGGCGGTCTCGCCCGGAGCAGGCCGTGCGGGCGAGACCTCGCCTGGCCGGCGGTCTCGCCCGGAGCAGGCCGCGCGGGCGAGACCTCGCCTGGCCGGCGGTCTCGCCCGGAGCAGGCCGCGCGGGCGAGACCTCGCCTGGCCGGCGGTCTCGCCCGGAGCAGGACGCGCGGGCGAGACCTCGCCTGGCCGGCGGTCTCGCCCGGAGCAGGACGCGCGGGCGAGACCTCGCCTGGCCGGCGGTCTCGCCCGGAGCAGGCCGCGCTGGCGAGACCTCGCCTGGCCGGCGGTCTCGCCCGGAGCAGGCCGCGCTGGCGAGACCTCGCCTGGCCGGCGGTCTCGCCCGGAGCAGGCCGCGCGGGCGAGACCTCGCCTGGCCGGCGGTCTCGCCCGGAGCAGGCCGCGCGGGCGAGACCTCGCCTGGCCGGCGGTCTCGCCCCTGCTTGGGGCTAAGGGGCAGGGGGGACGAGACCGTGGTCTCCAGTCGACCCCGCTGCCCCCCACCTCGCCCTTCATCTCGTCTGGGGGTGTCGGCCAACTTGCCGTACCCGACCCTCAAAGAAGGGGGCAAGGGGGGAGGCCAAATTTTCCTCCCCCTACTAGTATATTTCCATGCTAGAGCCAAAATTGGCCACCAAGAGTCCAAAATATCCAAAAAGCTTAAAAGCTTAAAACTGGCTCTGCGCCTGCCGAAGGGACCCTACTCCGCGAATACGGGGTTGTACAACGGTGATACATTGGTGTCAAGGTTACAAAAAATATTCAAAACAAGGAAACTTGATATATGCTCCATGCATAAAGGTAGTTGAGCAGTTCTAATCGGGAAAACATCTACCGAGTTGGGTGAAAATTTAAAACAATGAAGATATTGTTAAAGAGATTGAAAGCATCGAATTAGTAGAACCCTGACAACATTATATATAATTTTAGTGGGTGGTATTATTAGCAATTATTAATTGCTTATTACAAGAAGAAGAAATGTGCATGTGTGATAGGGTCAGTGTTGTAGATATCGGCTGATATATAGGCTTGGCACCCAAGACGACACGTTACTGGGTTTTTTAAGCCCATATAGTTTTGAAAAAATGATCGATATATCAGCCTGTACTAGATATATCGGCATGTACCAGATATATCGCCATGTACCAGATATATCGGCATAGGAACCAGCCGATATATCGACATTTCATTCTTTAGTATATGGTTTTTGATGATATTTTAAGCCCAGCAATTATTTTCGCCATTTCGAGCGCCCGATTAATTAAACCATACGTCGCTCTCATTCTTCTCGTGCCTTATTCCTCAACTCTAGCGTGTGGATGTTCTCACTGTTTCTCTGCTTCTTCTCTCTAGTTCGACGACTCTCTCACTGGTATATAATTTATAACTTCGGTTTCTTCTCCCTCACTCCCCGAATCTCCCGTTTCATCGAAGACACGGTAAGTTTAGTTGCAAACATCTTAAAATTGTTAATTGCAATGTTTGTATCATTAACATATTGTATGTTCAATATTTTACCCAGCGTATTAGCCCGTTCTTTTTTTGTAATATAAATGTTTCATAGAGTTTTCAAAGATTTAGAAGTTGAATATGTGTCAAATAGTTGATATGGTAATAAATAGAACTAAATATGAAATATCTCTGATATATAAAAATCGACATGAAATACTCAAACTGTGTCCCTAACATCCGAAATCTGCAACCTAGGATATGGTTAAGCACATTGAATATATTACTCAAAAGAATTAAGATATTGATGTAGATATAACATCTAGAGTTAAAGATAGGTGATAAAAATGAAGTGCTCGGAGTACTAAGTGATAAGAGGATATCATGGAATCTTAAAAGTAAGTTTTCAAAACACGATCAGGTAAACAATGTTGTATGAACCTAAAAGTTGAGCAGTAAAAAGGAACATTCATATTTAAGTTGAGTGTGACAAAAATAATAATGCTAAGATGGATGGAAAAGATAAATTAAGGAATATTTATAATATAGCAACAATTAAAAATAAAAATAAAAATAAGATGGTAAAAAATTAAAAATAAGATGGTCTAGACATGTACAACGAAGCTCAAAAAATGCACCAGTTAAACAAGTAGAGTTTGTGTCAAAATATTGTAGGAGAAAAGATTGACCGAAGGTAACATGGATGATAATTGTTCAGGATGATTTCCATTGTTTGGGTTTAAATACCTCAGGTCACGCTCGACATGAACGAATGAAATTGAAGATTCGACAAGTTGACCTCCAATAGTCGAGATATGGCTATTGATGATAACGATTAATGGTACAATTGTACTAAGCTCGATTGTCGATGTCATGATAAATGTAAAAAACAGAAATGTCAAGATATCTCCTTGCTTAGCCTGCCAAATCATACATTATCTTTTTTATTAATATAAACCTAGAAATCACAAAGCTTTTTTTATAACACTAACTACACAAGATTTCTAAGAGCTTGGTGTTCAATTTGTCCTAACCTAAAACTCAATACACTTTCATAATTAAAACAACTGAGAAAAAAACTACTAATACAATCATTTTCCATCAAAATTAAACAAATATTTTATCCTTGTTAACTAATGGTTAACCAAGAGGGGAGCAACAGATAAGATTATAATATTGTTAATTTGTTATATTGAAGATTAATAGGGTTCAGAAGTATCTGTATTACTTACATCTATGAGCAAAGAAATAAAAGGGTTGGAAGAAGGTGGTTGAGAGGAATATGTCTGCTGTAGGATACTAAAGGAAATCAACCGCTGACTGGTATCAAGTAAATTCTTGTCCTGAAACATGAAAAAAATGAAGGAAATATGAAGAAACAATAAAATAGATGGATAAGCATTAAAGTTCTGCGCAAATATAAAATATTTACTCATATCCAATATTGAATCAGAAGGTAAAGCATGTGAATAGAAAAAAAAATTAATGTGATTTCACTAACAACAAACAACAACAACAACAATCAAGCCTTTATCCCACTATAGTGGGGTCTGCAATATGGATCCTTTGTCGCCAATGTCCCCTATCTTTTGTCATAATCTCACAAATGTCTAAGTGCATCATGTCTTTCCTTATAGTTTCATTCCAAGTCTTTATTGGTCTACCCCTCCCTCGTTTAACAAGCCTAGTGACAAAACTCTCACAACGCCTAACAGGTGCCTCTAATGGTCTCTTTTGTACGTGTCCAAACCATCTTAGTCGAGCTTCTCGTATCTTTTCTACAATTGGTGCTACTCCTGTCTTATCCCCGATACATCCATTCCGAATTTATCCACTCTTGTGTGTCCACACATCCGCCTAAGCATTCTCATATTCGCAACTCCCATTTTTTTGCTCATGTACATAATTCACTGCCCAACAGTCAGAACCATAGAGCATTGTTGGTCTAACTGCAGTATGGTAAAACGTGTCCTTAAGTTTTAATGGAACTTTACGATCACATAAGATCCCTGACGCGCCTCTCCACTTCAACTAACCCGCTTGGATTCTATGTGTCACATCTTTATCAAAAGCTACGTCATTTTGAACTATCAATCGAAGATATTTAAAACACTCACTACGGTAAATATCTTGATCACTCAACTTAATAACGAAGTCATCCGTCCTTCTTGCACTCCTACATTTAAGCTCCATATACTTTGTTTTTGCCCTGCTGATGCAACCCGCGTCGCCTCGTCTTTATTAGTTTTATTGTGCATGCCTTTTTGTTATAGCGCACGTGTTTGCGCAACTCTTCTTAATTATTCTGTAGCGTAGAGTTGTATCGCGCACGTATTAGTGTTTTTGTGTATTTTTGTATCACGCGTGTTGTTCGCGCAATTTTGGTTTGGCGCGTTGGTGTGACCGGCCAACGTGACCCTAAATGCATAGGTCCGTTAATTAGGAGAAGGGTTAGCGTAGGGCAAGCAATTTTTAATTATTTATTTTATTTGATCGCGTCACCTTTGCCTATAGCCGGCCCGCCTTTGAAATTCCCCTTCATTGTGTCTTTTAATAGCTGCCAATAGCCAAACCCCTCAAACCCTAACCCCCACCTATTATAAAAACAAACCCTTCCCCATAGTAATGGCCGGCTGGATGAAGAATTGAACCGAGGGTTTCTCGGTTTGTTTCATCCAGCGCCGCAAAGCCCGAAGCCGCCGATCTGACTGCTCGACGAAGCCCGACGCCGCCATTCTCGCCTTCCCCTCCTGCAACCGCTGACGGCGCCGCCTCTGGTGTTCTTTCCCGAGGCCGACAAAACCTCCTGCAGCTTTCCCTGTCCCCGACGGCCACCTCCGACAATTCCTGCACCTTTCAGCGCCCCTCTAAATCGACGACACCGGCCCGAGAACCCTCTCCAGTCGCCGGCGAGTACTCCAGAACCTCCCTAGGTCCCCGACGACCTTCTGTGCACGCTCCTCCGGCGGATTCAGTGAGTTTCTGGCGTCGTCCGATCCATTCTTCGCTCGGCCGATCCCCAGCAAGCTTCCACCGCCATTTCTGAATCCTACAGCCTCTTCCTCACCTTCCAGAAAACCTGAAGCAATCGCCACTCCTTCGATCCCTGCCGGTATACCTCACCCTTCCCATTCTCTCAATCCAGTCTTTATTTTGTGCTTGAATATTTAAATGAATAGTAATCAATTGAGCTTGCCCTAGTAGCTTCATCGCCTAATTATCGTTTATTTTCCATTGTCATGTTGTCCGCTTTCATAATCTGTGTCCGTGGAATCGTGATTTCTTGACGTTAATACGCACGTGCGGTAGTCCTACGTTCGCGAGCGACGCATCGACCGTTTTATTCGTTAGAGAATAGCCCTCCAAATTCTCCCACGCCACTTTAATTTTAAATAGGTCGCTATATTATATTTCAAAACTACAACCCCTAGATTTTAAATCACATCACCTGCTCAACCTAAAACTCTTCTTTTCTAAAGTGTCTCGCCAAGATTCAAGTTTTGCGCTTACACCTTTGCGCATCTCATCGACCAAAACGATATCATCCGCAAACAATAAACACTAAGGTATTGCTTGTTGGATATGTCTGGTGAGCTCATCTAAGATAAGGGTAAAGAGATAAGGGCTTAAAGCTGAACCTTGATGTAAGCCAACGGTGATAGGGAATTCCTGTATTAATCCTCCAGATGTCCTCACCCTTGTCACTGAATTTGTATACATATCTTTGATTATGTCAATGTATGATACATTTACACCATTCTCTTTTAAGACTCTCCATAAGATCTCTCTTAGAACTCTATCATAAGTCTTCTTAAGATCGATGAACAGCATATGCAAATCTTGTTTTCTTTCTCGGTAGTTGTCAATAGTCTCCTCAAGAGATGTATAGCTTCCATGGTCGACTGCCCTGGGATGAATCCAAATTGATTTTTCAAGATGTTAGTCTCTTGTCTTACTCTTCTTTCTATTACTCGTTCTCATAGTTTCGTGGTATGACCCATCAATTTAATTCCTCTATAATTAACACAGTTTTGTATATCTCCTTTGTTCGTATACAAAGGTACTAAGATGCTTTCTCTTTATTGGTCTGACATCCTCTTTGACTTCAGTATCTTATTGAAAAAACAAAATAAGTCACAAAATTCATTCATTCCCTAGACTTTTTCATACGTCGATGGGTATATCGTTTGACCCTGTAACACCCCTTCCCAGTATTTCAGAAATCAGCCGTCCGGCCGGGTCAGCGATATAAAGAAAACTAGGAAACAGTATTAAAACTAGTAGCAGCAGGTAATAAAATCTATACTAAGCAATTTAAGACTTACAGCGGAAGTTTGAATAAAGTAAACTAAGGGTAACCACATACCTGATATCTGGATTCACAGAGCCACTAAACAGGAAATAGAACTGAATTTAACTGAAAATCTGGTTAGCCATAAATAGCCTGATACAAATTAGATAAAACATTAATCTGTTACAATGTTCTCATCTACAGGTACATGCTGAAATAGAGTAAACTGAATAAGACAAATAATACAAACTGACGCCACCACATGCTCATCCTAGACGTAGTTTCCCACCTGGGTCACCTGAAAAACAGTGCCCACGAAGGGTCAGAGTAAGGAAAAATAACCCCTCCTAGTGACACTAAAACCCAGTTTTACATATGAATGCATGTATGTCTTTGAAAAATAATTTTATGCATTTAAAACTTTTATGCTATGTGCTATGCATGGCTTCGCACTATTCTCTGGTCACACATCTACTCGTACTAAGCACGTGACTTTTATTTTATTAACTCAAGTCCTGGCGTTCACTAACTAGCGTACTGTCTCATGTCAAGTCTATACTTGAGTTTTAGGTGGCTTCTAACCTGCTCATCTACTAGGAAGGCTCTAGGCAGAGTAGCTCCTAACGCGCAACTGAAACTGACGACCCGAGACCATCTTACGAACCCAAATGTTCTAGTGTCACGCGGACACGGTCTCGAATCTACTAGCTGGCTCAAGGGAAGACACTTCCCAAGTCTGTACTACTCATAAGGTTCCATGTGCCTTATGAGAACGGTAGTGCGCCTCTACCTAGCACGGAAGAACTCTGTGTGCTGGCTGACCTTTTTGGTCTGTCGCTACTCTGCAAGGGATATCTTTTCTGGTATACTACTAAGCGACCCTTGACTTTCTTGTGGTCGACTTGAAGGGACATTCACGCCCTTGTTCGGAACAAATTCCAAACCTACGAACACGGTTACCGCTTTCGTACCCTACGTTTCTGTTCATGATCTGACAACTTGGGTCTTAGGGAAATCGTGTCACCCTACACATTTTTTCGTAACCGTTTTCCTATCACCACACCTTTCTATGCATGGTCATGATACTTGAAATAAATCTATTAATGTGTATAAAAATACAATACTTGATATATCTAACTAACAGGAATTTAAATTTCCTTACAGCGGTGGTGCGGCGCTCGTACACTCGGCGCGGCGGCATCTTCTATTTCAAAGGCAAAACCTACTACTGGGGACCTTCAGAACACTGCCTCGAACCTACCAAAGTCCTGAAATTCAAGGCGAACCTAAACTCATAATTTTTTCCCTTTAGGGTTTCCGGTGGAAAAACCCAAAACAACTAGGGCTACAAAATTAGAAACTAAAATTTCGGATATTACCTTTGCTTGGGAGTGTTCAAGGCTTCCGAAGTGCCCAACTCCAACTTCGTGGAGGATCACGCGCGCCAAAACCTAAAATAGGGCAAATAAATCGAAAACCTAGATTATTTTAGTTTCCAAAACGAAGGATTTCCACAAAGGAATAGAGAGAAAGAGAAAATGGACTTACCGAAACCAAAACGAAACTCAACACCTCCGGCTAGGGTTGAAATCGGCTCTTCCACGGCCAAGGAAGGAAAAGGAATACTCCCCGGCGCCTGCAGAGGAGGGAGGAGAAGTCGGAAATGATTTTCGGAGGGAGATCAGGCGGCGGTAAGCCTTGCAGAAGGCGTCGGCTACGGAAATCGGGAGCGTCGGGCTCGCCTTATGCGGGAGACGGAACAGGACGGGAGGGTTTGCTGCAGTTCGGCCTATTCCCGAGAGAAATAAGAGGCGTGCGGTTTTAAATCGTGCCTTGCGGTTTTCTTAAGAAGCATAAAAAAAGAGAAAAGGGAAATTACTATTGGCACCTCATTTCCACACAAAATCACTTATTACACGGCTATCGACACATCCAACTCTCAAATAAACGGTCGCGACTCGCCCCTATAATTTAAATAAAATTTTGCGTCAAAATTTACGGATGTTACAAATCTCCCCTCCTAACAAAAATTTTCGTCCTCGAAAATTGAAACCATACCTGAATCGAAGAGAAAAGAATAGTCTGCACTGTTTTTAAGCTCATCCTCTCGCTCCCAAGTATACTCTGGACGACCACAGTTCATCCAAAGGACTTTGACCATGCGAATCTCTCTATTTCTGAGCTTCTGAATCCTTGAGTCCACTATCTTGACTGGTCTAACTCCAATACTAAGATCTGTCTCGATTGGTGCTTCTTCGGTACTGATGATCTGACTGGAATCTCTGACTGCTCTCCTAAGATAGGAGACGTGGAATACATCATGTACACCACTCATTTCTTCAGGTAAGGCCAATTTGTATGCAACCTCACCAACTCTTACCAGTACCTCAAAAGGACCAACGAATCTGGGGCTCAACTTCTTCATCCGCTTTATTCTAGAGACTCCTCTTACTGGTCTGACCTTCAGATAAACGTAGTCTCCAACACTGAACTCTACTGATCTGTGCTTTTGATCATGATACTTGGCCTGGCGATCCTGAGCTGTCTTCATACGATCTTGAATGAGCTTAATCCTATCCGTGGTCTTATCAATCCATGACTCCCTGATAGAAGATCTTTCCTCACTCTCTGCCCAACATAACGGTGTCCGACAACGTCTACCATAGAGGGCCTCGAACGGTGCCATCCCAATACTCGCCTGAAAACTGTTGTTGTAGGAGAACTCCACAAGAGTAACATACTTCTCCCACTTTCCTCCAAAATCTAGTATGCACATCCGCAGCAGATCCTCCAAAGTCCTATTTGTGCGCTCAGTCTGTCCATCGGTCTGAGGATGGAAAGCGGTGCTGAAATGTAACCTGGTACCCAACCGCTCCTGAACGTATCGCCACTCCCTGGAGGTAAATCTGTCATCTCGGTCTGAAACTATAGTCTTGGGCACACCGTGAAGTCGAACTATCTCATCTAAATATAACTGGGCTAGCTTCGGACCTTGATCCGTCTTCCTAAGAGGAATGAAATGGGCAACCTTAGAAAGTCTATCTACTATAACCCACAAGGAATCATTCCCACTCTGCGATCTCGGCAAACCATGAATGAAGTCCATGGATATATCCTCAAAAGTCCACTCGGGAATGGGAAGTGGCTGCAACTTGCCTCCAGGCCTCTGACACTCGGCCTTAACCAACTTGCATGTCTCGCACTTCCCTACATAATCTGCAACATCGCCCTTCAAACCTGGCCACCAGACTGTCTTCTTAAGATCTGCATACATCTTCGTGCTACCAGGATGTATAGAATACCTGGAATTGTGTGCCTCGAAAAGAATGTCCTCACGAAGGTGACTAACATCTGGGATGCACACTCTGCCATCATGCAATAATAACTCATCCTGAATAGAGAACCTCTCTTTCTGACCTGACTGCACTGAGATCCAAATCTCTGCCATCTTTGGATCCAACGGTATAGCTGTCCTGATCCTATCTCTAATATCGCACGAAATCTCCATCCAACTCAACCAAGCTGAACCAAAACTGCAACGTGGCACAACGACGATGTCTAGTCTCTCCAGCTCTCGTACTAACTCCTCCTGCTGAGTGAGAAGATAGGAACACGAGCCTCTCCTGCTAAGGGCATCAGCTACCACGTTCGCCTTTCCTGGGTGGTACTGAATGTCTACATCGTAGTCTGCTAGAAACTCCAACCATCTGCGTTGTCTCAAATTGAGCTCTCGCTGATCAAAGATATACTTGAGGCTCTTATGATCAGTGAAGATCTCACAACGCACTCCATAGAGGTAATGTCTCCAAATCTTTAGAGCATGAATGACTGCTGCAAGCTCCAAGTCATGTACGGGATAGTTCCTCTCATGAACCTTTAACTGTCTCGAGGCATATGCTACGACCTTTCCATGCTGCATGAGAACACAACCCAAACCCTGACCTGAAGCATCACTATAAATCTGAAATCCGACTGGCCCTGAAGGCAAACTCAAAATCGGTGCGGTCATCAATCTGTCCTTCAAGTCCTCAAAAGCCAACTCGCACTCAACTGTCCAATCCAAGCCTTTTCCCTTCCTAGTGAGGGAAGTCAGTGGTAAGGCTATCTTTGAGAAATCTCTAATGAATCTCCTGTAATACCCAGCAAGACCCAAAAAACTGCGAACCTCTGAAACTGTCGACGGCCTTGGCCAACTCTTTATGGCCTCTATCTTCTTCGGATCAACGCTAACCCCTTTCTGACTGATGATGTGGCCTAAGAATGCAATCTCTGAAAGCCAAAATTCGCACTTTGAAAACTTAGCAAACAACTGGTTCTTCCTGAGTGTGCTCAAAACAATCCTGAGGTGTGCTGCATGATCTTCTGCACTCTTAGAAAACACCCAAAATATCATCTATGAAGACGATGACAAAACGATCCAAGTACTCCCGAAAAACCCTATTCATCAGGTCCATAAATACTGAAGGGGCATTGGTCAGCCCGAACGGCATGACCACGAACTCAAAGTGTCCATATCTGGTACTGAATGCAGTCTTCTGAATATCCACGTCACGAATCCTCAGCTGATGATAGCCCGACCTCAGATCTAACTTGGAGAAAGTGTTCGATCCCACCAATTGGTCGAACAAATCATCAATCCTGGGAATCGGGTACTTGTTCTTTACGGTCAGCTTATTCAATTCGCGGTAGTCTATGCACAATCTCAGACTACCATCCTTCTTCTTCACAAAAAGCACTGGAGCACTCCAAGGCGAAGTACTAGGGCGTATAAAACCCAAATCAAGCAGCTCCTGCAACTGGCTCTTCAATTCTGCTAGTTCCCTTGGAGCCATCCGATAGGGAGATTTGGCTACCGGTGTAGCCCCAGAATGCAAATCTATCGGGAACTCAACCTCTCTATCTGGAGGGGCACCAGGGAGCTCTTCCGGGAAAACATCTGGAAACTCCCGCATCACTGGTACCTCTGACAAATCAGCCTTAGGCTCCGCGCTCATCAGTACTACGAAGGTTTCACAACCCTGACTAATGCACTTTCTCGCTTGGACTGCAGATATGATCATCTTCACTACTCCCTTCAATCCCTGAAAAGAGAAAGAGGTCTGGTTGGGGCCATCGAACTGAATCTGCTTCGCCCTACAGTCAATCCTGGCGTTGACTGCTGAAAGCCAGTCCATTCCAAAGATCAAGTCAAACCCTGCTATAGGTAGCAACAAAGCTTCCACGATAATCTCAGCATCACTAAACTGCACTGGTACCCTGCACTTGTCTCTGGTCTGCAGAAGGGATCCATTCGGCATCATGACTTCCAACGGTACTGACTCTGGGAAGACTTCTAAATCCAACTTACGCACTAGAGATTCCGCGATAAACGAGTGCGAGGCACCCGTATCAAACAGAATCTTAGAGGGTAAGTTACGAATCATAAGGATGCCTACATGAATGATTTATGAAGGATGAAAAATTTAATGTGTCACTACGGAGGAATTAAAACCAACTTGTTAAGCAAACAACACTTACCTGTCACAACATCCTCCTGATCCTTCGCCTCCTGCTAACCCAGCCCATAAGCTCTGGGCTGCACCAAGTCTCGACCCTGTTGTGGTCTCCCATCAGTGAGCATCAACGCTTTGCCCTTATCTACCCTGCTAGAGCCACCAACCTCGAACTTCGACTGCAGGAATAAATTACATTAAAAATCTATCGTAATTACATAAACGTAATCAATACAAAAGGACCTTGATTACCTGATTTGTCCCAGCTTCCTGACAGAAGCGAGCTATGTGTCCAGGTTGTCGGCACTTATAGCATACGCCTGCACTGGCCAAACACTCTCCTGAATGGCGACGTTGACACTTGGGACACGTGGGATAGTCCTTGCTTCGGTCACCAGATTGATCATTCTTCTTAGCATCAGGCTTCGGCTTCTTGTTCCAGTTCTTACCTTGGTCATTCTTGTTCTGCTGCGGCTGATGCGAATCCTGAGATCGCTTCGCACGGAAACTACTTCGCTTCTGAACCTTCTGCTGGTCAGCCTCCAGTCTGCGAGTTGTATCCACTAAGCTCCTGTAATCAGCGTTGACCATAGTCATCAGCGGCTGTCTCAACGAGTCACGCAAACCATCCACAAAGCGACTGCACTTCTCAGTCTGATCTCCCTGCATCACGCCCGCATATCGAGCCAGATGAGTCAGCTCTCGCTCATACTCAGTAACTGTCCTGTCCCCCTGGAAAAGCCTCAGATACTTCTCCTGGAGACCTCGTCGTGCGGAAGGAGGCACGAACCAACTAGCAAGGGCTCTAGAGAACTCGCCCCAAGTGAACATGTCTGGGGTACGGCCTGGCCAAACTAAAATACGATCATACCATATTAAAATTAACACATTACTTCCTAAAATAAAGGAATTGATCATAACACTTTACCTGCAGGATCATCTGCCCGGTACTTATCCCACCAGACTTTTGCCTCTCCTCGGAGGAGGAAAGCTGCCAGAGGAACTTTCTTATTCTCAGGGCACTCTAAAACATTCAGCAGGTCTCTGGTGTTAGCTATCCAATCATCTGTATCCATCGGGGTCTCATCCCCACTGTAGTTCGAAGGCTGAAGTTCTCTAAAATTTCTCAAATAGCGCTCCAGGGTCATCTCCACAGGTGCTGCTGCAGGAGCTGGTGCAGGGACTGGTACTTGTACTGAAGCTGGAAACCCTGCAGCCAGTCCTCTCTGAAACTCCATCAAGGCAACAGTAACCGCCTTGGCAATCTGAGACGCTATGTCAGTGCCCTCTGGAGCTGCTGGAACTGGCGGTACCTGTGGCATGGCAGCGTCTCCCATGGTTGCATTAGCAACCGGGTTCTGGCGTGAAGATTCACCTGGTTCACTAACTCGTGGTGCCTGATAGAAAATATAAAGGAAAACTGGTTATTTATCAAACATCTAAGAAATCTGGTCTAGCAACTTATTTGTACTTTAGCGAACACTAAGGCTTAATCGCAACTTAAAGTACTTTACTAACAAGAGTTTACTCTTATACGCTCCTATGGCTCTGTGAATTCTTTCTAGGGTCCAGGGATCCTAAACCTGGCTCTGATACCAATTTGTAACACCCCTTCCCAGTATTTCAGAAATCAGCCGTCCGGCCGGGTCAGCGATATAAAGAAAACTAGGAAACAGTATTAAAACTAGTAGCAGCAGGTAATAAAATCTATACTAAGCAATTTAAGACTTACAGCGGAAGTTTGAATAAAGTAAACTAAGGGTAACCACATACCTGATATCTGGATTCACAGAGCCACTAAACAGGAAATAGAACTGAATTTAACTGAAAATCTGGTTAGCCATAAATAGTCTGATACAAATTAGATAAAACATTAATCTGTTACAATGTTCTCATCTACAGGTACATGCTGAAATAGAGTAAACTGAATAAGACAAATAATACAAACTGACGCCACCACATGCTCATCCTAGACGTAGTTTCCCACCTGGGTCACCTGAAAAACAGTGCCCACGAAGGGTCAGAGTAAGGAAAAATAACCACTCCTAGTGACACTAAAACCCAGTTTTACATATGAATGCATGTATGTCTTTGAAAAATAATTTTATGCATTTAAAACTTTTATGTTATGTGCTATGCATGACTTCGCAATATTCTCTGGTCACACATCTACTCGTACTAAGCACGTGACTTTTATTTTATTAACTCAAGTTCTGGCGTTCACTAACTAGCGTACTGTCTCATGTCAGGTCTATACTTGAGTTCTAGGTGGCTTCTAACCTGCTCATCTACTAGGAAGGCTCTAGGCAGAGTAGCTCCTAACGCGCAACTGAAACTGACGACCCGAGACCATCTTACGAACCCAAATGTTCTAGTGTCACGCGGACACGGTCTCGAATCTACTAGCTGGCTCAAGGGAAGACACTTCCCAAGTCTGTACTACTCATAAGGTTCCATGTGCCTTATGAGAACGGTAGTGCGCCTCTACCTAGCACGGAAGAACTCTGTGTGCTGGCTGACCTTTTTGGTCTGTCGCTACTCTGCAAGGGATATCTTTTCTGGTGTACTACTAAGCGACCCTTGACTTTCTTGTGGTCGACTTGAAGGGACATTCACGCCCTTGTTCGGAACAAATTCCAAACCTACGAACACGGTTACCGCTTTCGTACCCTACGTTTCTGTTCATGATCTGACAACTTGGGTCTTAGGGAAATCGTGTCACCCTACACATTTTTTCGTAACCGTTTTCCTATCACCACACCTTTCTATGCATGGTCATGATACTTGAAATAAATCTATTAATGTGTATAAAAATACAATACTTGATATATCTAACTAACAGGAATTTAAATTTCCTTACAGCGGTGGTGCGGCGCTCGTACACTCGGCGCGGCGGCATCTTCTATTTCAAAGGCAAAACCTACTACTGGGGACCTTCAGAACACTGCCTCGAACCTACCAAAGTCCTGAAATTCAAGGCGAACCTAAACTCATAATTTTTTCCCTTCAGGGTTTCCGGTGGAAAAACCCAAAACAACTAGGGCTACAAAATTAGAAACTAAAATTTCGGATATTACCTTTGCTTGGGAGTGTTCAAGGCTTCCGAAGTGCCCAACTCCAACTTCGTGGAGGATCACGCGCGCCAAAACCTAAAATAGGGCAAATAAATCGAAAACCTAGATTATTTTAGTTTCCAAAACGAAGGATTTCCACAAAGGAATAGAGAGAAAGAGAAAATGGACTTACCGAAACCAAAACGAAACTCAACACCTCCGGCTAGGGTTGAAATCGGCTCTTCCACGGCCAAGGAAGGAAAAGGAATACTCCCCGGCGCCTGCAGAGGAGGGAGGAGAAGTCGGAAATGATTTTCGGAGGGAGATCAGGCGGCGGTAAGCCTTGCGGAAGGCGTCGGCTACGGAAATCGGGAGCGTCGGGCTCGCCTTATGCGGGAGACGGAACAGGACGGGAGGGTTTGCTGCAGTTCGGCCTATTCCCGAGAGAAATAAGAGGCGTGCGGTTTTAAATCGTGCCTTGCGGTTTTCTTAAGAAGCATAAAAAAAGAGAAAAGGGAAATTACTATTGGCACCTCATTTCCACACAAAATCACTTATTACACGGCTATCGACACATCCAACTCTCAAATAAACGGTCGCGACTCGCCCCTATAATTTAAATAAAATTTTGCGTCAAAATTTACGGATGTTACAGACCCAACCGTCTTTCCATTTTTCATCTTCTTTAGAGCATCATTTACCTCTGATACTTGAATTTTTGATATAACATTATGTTTCTATACTGCTCTGATTTACTTAACTCTTCGAAGTTCAATTTATTATTTTTTGTTTCATTATAGAGTTCATAAAAGTATCTTTTTCAACGTTCTTTAATATTCACGTCATCTGTCAAAACTGTATCTATTTCACATTTTATGCATTTTACTTGGCTTAACTCTCTTGTTTTTCTTTCTCTAGCTCGAGCAATTTTACATATGTCACGCTCTCCATCTTTGGTATCTAATAGCTTATAAAAATTTTCATTAACTTGACTTCTTGTTTTACTTACTGCATGTTTAGCTTCTTTTTTGACGATTTTATTCATAGCTAAGTTTTCATCATTACTATAAGCGTAAAGTGATTTATAGCTGACCCTCTTTGCCCTCACTTTTTCGTGCACTTACTCTTTCCACCACAAAAATTCTTTATTTGGGGATGCACGACCTTTTGATACTTCAAGTACGTTCTTTTCACTTATCCTTAAATGTGAAGATATAACTTCTCATGAGACATTGAGGTCAACATATGGATCATCAACTAGTTGTTCTATAAATATTGTCTTGAAAACAACTCATTTTCCATCTTCAAGTTCCACCACAGAATTTTTGGCAACATTTTTTCTTGTCTTAAATTTATTATATTTAATTTGTACGTCTAACACCACTAATATATGTTGTGTTGTCAAACATCGTCTGATATGACTTTGCAATCCTTACAAATCATTTTATCCATTTTGCAAGTCATAAAATAATCAATTTGTGACTTATTTGGTCCGCTTTTAAACGTACTTAAACCATGAACCCCAATGAAACACGAGCTCACTGAAGGAAAGAAATGACATTTTGTGCCTTCTCGATCTTTTGACACATAACCTAACTTTTACTTACAATGAGCTCAAAGCTCATTAGCAAGATGTCGATTCATAATGTTAGTACGGACGAAAAATTAGTATCCCTTTTAATCTAAAGATGGGTAATTGGGTGAGATAGTACCAGAGGAAAAAAAACTCCGGAACATTAGAGTTCATTGGGTTTCATGGTTTTTTCTACTACCATGCCAGAAGCATACAAATATGGGAATATACGAGCAAGGCCATAAAAACAAAGCAACTATGAAGATGTACTTATATATGAACTAGCGGCAGTGCACATGTTCTCATTGTGGGCAAAGTGCAATGGCGATAGTACCTGACCGTCATTTAGCAATGGTCGAGTATCATTACAGTCGCATAGTACACACAGTGAGACCATGTGAGACCATGCGCACAGTGGCTAGTATCTATAAACAAAACATTTTATTTTTATGTAAGTGCCATGTATTAAGATATCACATGTTTCAATACATCATGGAGATTAAAACAAAATAACTCATTCATTTGATGGTCCTATTTCGGGATCATGATCATCCCAAGTATTTCTCATCAATATAGTATAGATATTGAAATGGAAAAAGGGATTAATTTGGCATTAGTTTCAGTAAACGTGGACAAGAAAATTTACGAAATTGTGAATGAATTAATATATATTTATGCATTTATTTATATTTATGTATTTATATATATATATATATGATTGAAGGGAATATTCTGAAGATTGTGAATGGGCATTATAAATAGAATGGAGATCATAATGTAATGAACCTGAATTTTAATGCACGGGGAAGATTACTAATGTGATCAGTATAACAAACATTTATTGAGAAAGATATGAATCCCTGCAAAAGGACAAGATATAACTCCCAATTTCTCTATAATTCATGACAGGTTTTCATATTTCAAGCTAGACAATGTGAATGGCCAGTATCATACTAGTTGAAGAAGAAAAAGGTACCAAGAACTGCATGGAAACAATACTACTGAAGACATTTTTTTATTTAATTTAACAGTCCATTGTTTTTGTTAAAGAAAATTATGTAAAAAGACCATAATTAAGACCCAAATGAAGCCCTCTTGTAATCTTGTTTAGTCCCACATCTTAGGATTGGAAATCCTCTCCTCATTCTCTTCCTACATAAATATACAAATACATGTATTATGTTATGAGACAATTGAGAATTTAATAAAATAATCATCATTTTCTCTCTTTTGTTGTTTTCTGCATGATATCAGAGCCAATCCGGTCCTGATTTTTTTCCCTCACTACAAGTCCTTGGCCGTTTTTGGGCAGCTGCGCCTTCTCTAACCGCAACTCCATTGGCGTTTTACTGTGGGCGGCTAGATTTTCTCTAACCGCAATTGTATTTGCGGTTTCCGTGGGATTCAATTCTCCCGCTCCCTGCCTTCTTCCCCTCTCCTTTTATAGGATTTTCCGCAGCTCTATTTGGGTTTACTCCTTCTTGCTTCTCTACGACCTACTAAGGCTAGTTGCCGCTTCCTCTTTGCCGTCTAGCTCTCCTGAGTCACATAACTTCCGCGACCTCCTTGCCACTAACCGCAGCTTCCTCTATCCGCCATTCTTCTCTAATCCGCAAGATCATCTCTTGTCTCCATCCTTTCTCCTCAAACCACGGCTCCCTTGCTTCATAACAGCTTGCTTCAAGTGGCTGCAACTCCTAATCGCCGCACCTTGCCGTAGATCTTAGTCGCCGCTAGCTGCATCCTTGCCAATTCTAGCCGTTGTTCTTCCTTGACTTTGTCGCGCGAGGTCGTTGTTGCTCGTGCTCTCCTAGCCGCGCGGCTTGCTAGCTGCCAGTCATCTTGCCGCAGTTGTTTGGTTGCCTAGCCGCCTTCTTTGTCTGCTAAAGTTCTCTTCGCAGACGTCCCCCCGTGTCCGGGCTTGCCACTACTACTCACCTAGCCGCCTCTCTGCATCTCTACTTGCCGAAATTGCAGACCGTTGATTGCCTAGCTGCAAAACTCGATTGCTTGCCGCTTTCTCGGCTGCATCTCAAAGGCCTTTTGTCTACCCGCACCTTGCCGCTGCTCCTGTTCTATGGATTCGATAGTTGTTTCCTCTCTTCCTGCCCGTGTTATTGCTCTTCTTCCCGAAATTCGTGATGAGCATCGGATCACCACCATCTCTCTCAATGGGAAGCAAAACTTTGTTGAGTGGGTACACTCGGTTCGCCGCGTTCTGCAGACCAAAGGCCCTCTTCATCATCTGACAAGGTCCACTCTTACCACATCCACTGAGGAGTGGATCCGTGAAGACGCCTATGTCCAATCGTGGATCCTCAATTCCATGGACACCGAGCCATATCGGATGATCATGTATCATGTGACAGCCAAAGCTATATGGGAGGAAATTCACTCCCTCGATACTGTCAAGGAAAGCCTTCAGCACCTGTTCGACAACATCTCCGATCTTCAAACACTTGATCACGGGGCAACTGGTGATTTGACCTTTTTGTTGCAAGAGTCAATACTCTTATTGAGGCATGGACACAACATCAGCCTCCCACGATGGATCTGGTTGCACAACAGGCACAGAAAGAAGCAGTTGGGATTGTCATGATGATGGCCCGCATTCCACACCACCTACACAGTGTTCGGGCTCAGATTCTTTTAACATTTACAACTCCCTCTCTGTCGGATGTTTGTTCTATGTTCTTGAAGGTTACACCACCTTCGGATGTTCCTGGGAATCTATCTCTGGCTCTCCTCCAGCAGCCTCTCTCAGCACTTCCTGCTCCTTCGGCTCGTGGTCCGTCGGCTCATGGAGGTCGCACCACTTCTCGGGGGCGGGGACGTACTGGAAGACCTCCTTTTAAATGTTCTCATTGCGGTCAGGATGACCACCTTGAGGCCACCTGATATCGCAAGCATGGTCAACCTCCACATCTCAATGCTTTCACTGTCACTGATCCTCACTCCATTCGTAACGACATTGATGCTTTGTGCACTCAGCTCCAACATCTCCAAGGGGTGATTAGTCGCTCATCTGGCTCGGTTGCGTCGATCTCCAATAAAGGTATATCTCGTCTCTCTCATAACTCTCACTGGGTTGTAAACTCGGGTGGCACACACCATATTACTCCGCAAAACCCGCCCCAGTACTTGCAATCTGCATATCCCAAGTTCGTCACCGTGGCCAATGGTGACACCACCCCGGTTTCTGGTGTTGCTGATTTACCCCTCTCTCCAAGCCTTTCTCTATCCTCGGTCCTTCATGTTCCGGGATCACCTTTTAACCTGCTTTTTGTTAGTCATCTTACTCATGAACTTGATTGTTGTGTAACCTTCTCACATTCCTCCTTTGCCGTGCAGGATTGACAAACGCAGAATATCATTAGTAAGAGGCGAGTGTCTAATGGATTCTATCTTTTGGATGTTCCACCTACTGTACTCTCCACGGTCTCTTTTGTTGACTGGCATCGACGTCTTGGGCATGCTCCTCTCCAAATTCTCAAGAAAGCCCTTCCTGATGTTTCCCTCCATGAATGTACTTGTGAATCATGTATTTTTGGCAAACAACATCATACATCTTTTAGTCCTACTTGTACTCAGAGTGATGCTCATTTTTCTTTAGTGCATTCTGATATTAGGGGACCATATAAAATCCTTAGTGTTTATGATTTTTACATTTATTGATGATTACTCACGCATGACCTGATTGTATTTACTTTGTGAGCGTGCTGAAATTACCTCCATCTTTCGTGTATTTATTACTGTGACTCGTACTCAGTTTTCTATAACCTTAAAAGTACTTACACAGATATTTTGCGTGAATATACCAGTCGTACCATCTCAAATCTGTGCAAGGACTTTGGTATCATCCATCAAACTTCGTGCGCTCATACTCCACAACAAAATGGGTGTAGCTGAGCGGAAAAATCGTCACCTTCTGGATGTCGCCCAGTCACTCATGGTTCAAATGCAGGTGCCCACACTGTACTGGAGCTTTGTTGTTTTTGTTATTTGTCATCTCATAAATCGCATGCCCGCTTCCATGCTCAACTTTGCGACTCCGTTTAGTCTTCTTTTTCCTTCAAAGCCTTTTTTCTCCATCACACCTCGTGTTTTTGGGTGTACATGTTATGTCCATAATCTTGGTCCATCTACTGACAAGTTTGCTCCCCGTGCTACCAAATTTATGTTCGTTGGGCACTCTCGCACTCAGAAAGAGTATGTGTGTTACTCTCCCACCGATTGCAAAATAATTGTTTCGGCAAATGTAACTTTCTCGAGGACCAACCGTTTCACTTCTCTCCTCCAGCTCATCTTCTACCTCCCCCTCTACCTCGCCCTACAGTCCCGGTCATGTCTCCTCTTCCACCACTTATTCCCGCACCAACCCCGACACTAGTGCAACCCAAACCACCTCGTCATGTATACACTCGTCGTCCTCACAAATCTGATGTCCTATAGCAGTTACCCTCTATCAGCGCTATCTTGCGGCTTGTCGATCTGGCATTGACCTCTACAGCTCATCTCTTGGCAAATTATGTATCCTTACATCGCCTCTCCCCACCTCTCCTCAAATTCACGCTTTCTCTATCCTCCATTTATATACATAACTCTTTGCAAGAGGCTCTCCAACATCCGGGGTGGCGTACGGGTATGGATATGCAAATGACTGCTCTTTGGGCTAACCAGACTTGGGACTTTGTCCCTCTTCCTTAAGGACAGACTTGTGTCGGTTGTAAGTGGGTCTTTGCCATCAAGCATGCTCCAGACAGGACAGTTGAACGTCTAAAAGCTCGGCTACTGGCTCGGGGGTTCACTCAACAATAAGGCCTCAACTATGATGAAACTTTCTCTTCAGTTGCCAAGTTAAATACTGTCCGGGGCCTGATCTTCTTAGTTGTTCATCGACAATGACCCTTAAACCAATTGGATATCAAAAATGCATTTCCCAATGACGACCTTCTTGAAACTGTCTACATGCACCAACCTCCCGGGTTTGAGACCACGGGATAGTCTCGTGTTTGTCGTCTAAAAAAATCTATTTATGATCTCAAACAGTCTCCTCGAACTTAGTTTGACAAGTTTAATAAGGTTGTTCGTGAAGTTGGATTTACTCGAAGCTCGGATGACTTTTCTCTTTTTACTCGTCATAAACCAACTGGCAGTCATTCTCCTAGTTTACGTTGATGATATTCTGATTACTGACAATGACTCCACATGGATACAACTAATTAAGTAACACTTAAACTCTGCTTTTCAAATTAAAGATCTGGGAAATCTTCGGTATTTCCTTGGACTTGAGGTTAGCAAGATGACATGATGGTCTTGTCCTATCACAACGGAAGTATTGTCTTGACCTTCTTCGGGATAATGGCTATTCGGGATGCAAACTTGTTGAAACTCCTATGGATGTCAACCACAAGCTCTGTGCTCATGAATCTGACTCTGATCCACTACTTACGAATCCAAAGTACTATCGACGTCTTATAGGAAAGCTGATATATCTTACTGTTACAATACCTGATATCTCGTTTGTTGTTTTAGTTGCCAGTCGATTTATGCATGCTCCACGGACCTCTTATCTCCAGGTCGTCGAGCGCATCCTCATATACTTGAATACTGCTCCTGGAGAAGGGCTTAAATACAAACCATCCCCTCTCTATCTTTGATTGCATATTCTGATGTTGATTATGCTGACTCTCTTGATAATCAACATTCCACAACTGGTTTTTGTACTTACTTTGGAGGAAACCTTATTACTTGGTGTAGAAAGAAGCAATATGTTGTTGCTCGCTCATCTGTTGAAGCCGAGTATCGTGCAATGGCTATTTTTGTGTCTAAGATCACCTGGCTAAAAGATCTCCTTGATGATTTGGGAGTCAAAATTTCCTCACCAAGAACTCTATTTTGTGACAGTCAAGCTGCTATACACATTGCCAAGAATCTTGTATTCCATGAGCGAACCAAATTCATTGAAGTTGATTGTCACTTCATTCGAGAGAAGGCTCGATTAAAGAAGTTGGAATTAAAACATGTTCTTGCTACCAGGCAAGCTGCTGACATTCTCACCAAGGTCTTACCTCGACCGTTGTATTATTAGTTTTTGTCCAAGCTTGGTGCACATGATTTATATACTCCAGCTTGCGAGAGTGTTAAAAAAAATATGTAAAAGACCCATAATTAAGGCCCAAACTAAAGCCCTTCTGTAATCTTGTTTAGTCTCACATCTTAGGATTGGAAATCCTCTCCTCTCTCTTCTTATATAAATATACAAATACATGTATTACGTTATGAGACAATTGAGAATTTAATACAATAATCTTCATTTTCTCTCTCTTTTGTCGTTTTTACAGTTTTAAAGATCCTAATAAATAGACATTATAATAGAAAATAATCATGGGTGTGCATGTGGAGATTTGAAAACAGCTTCAGGAGATTTGAATCAGACGACACATCTGCATTAACAATTGAAAGATGTTTAGAAAAAAATACATCCATACCCTCATGGCTCATTTTACGGTTCCTAATAATTGTCTCATTAAAAGATGATGAAAGTATTACTTTCTAGACTTACGTCCTACTTTCAACGGCAAAAGTCTCTACTCAACCTGAATAGGCTGTCACTTTCCAAAAAAAAATCAAGAGATCAAAATGGGCATGTTGATACATATACATAGACATATATTACTACTAATAAGGCGAGTTGATACTACGCCATCAAATCCATTTGAGTCATCAAATAAACTTACTTTAATTACATTATCATCTTTAAAATTTATAATAAAAATAAATAAAACAAAATATAGTATAATTAAATCAACTAAATTAAAAAACTATATAGAGAGAAAAATAAATTAAAAATATTAAAAAAATAAGCAAGCCAAATATAAATGAGAGAGAAATAATTTAGAGTAATATAAATGAGAGGGAAAAATAAAGAGCCACATGGTAAAATATATATATATTGTGATTGGATATATTGTTCCCGCAGACATTGCGCACCAAGAACACCTAAGACAACGACGACCGAAATATTGATATCAACAGTAGGATATTATGCACGGGAGATCACGTGCCAGTTAAGCTAACTATATTTGAACGCAAGATCAAACTTGCTCATTCTATTCAATGCATCAAAAATAAGACAAGTACAATTTCAAGAACTTACAAAATTTCATTGCATCTGATGGAGCTTCATGAACTTACAATTTAAAGACCGTGAATAGGAGGCTGCTGGTGGAGGTTTGTTGTGGGCTGGTGACAAACATTGCAAGTATGGTATTGGATGAAAACTTTGGAAGCAAATGTTTTGATAAGAAAACTTGGATATCGTGCATGTGTTTAATCATACAAGGATGGTTCTATGTGCATCTGATTTGGATTGATCTCCATAAACATCAAGGTTGACAACATTGTGCTTGAAGATATTACAGACTCTTGGTCAAAACTTGATCACTTAAAAATCAGATACGAATTTAGTGTTCTGGGGCCATAATCAATGATTGAACTGTAACAAACCTGAGGTACAAACCATGTATAGGTTTCTTCTTTTATAAGGGATCTGTTAGAAAATAGTAAGGAAATACCTCATAAAGGCCCATTTAGAGTCTCATTATAGATCTTCCTCTTACTCATGTAATAGTCTCACATCTTGTATAAGAGATTACTCTCTCTCTTCTCCCTATATATTTGTACTTGTACTTGTAATTTGTTCTTCAAGAACTATACACAAGGTTTACTCCATTCTTCAACATGGTATCAGAGCTCTGATCCTCTGGAGCGGCATGTTCCTTTTTAACCGCATCCCTTGTTTCTTCCCAGGCGGTCTATTGTCGCTGTCCGCGGGTCCATGTTTGCCTCCTACCTGCCAGTCTCCATTTCTTTACCCGCTCCTCTTTTGTGGTTCCACTTCTCATCCCACCCATTCCCCCACCCCACCCCCCGAGCTTTTATAGCTTCGTTGTGGGGACCTCGATCTGCTCTTGTCGCGGTTAACTCTTTTATACCCGCTCGACCGGTCTGCCTCTCTACCCGCCGGTCTGCCTCTCTACCCGCTCGACCTCTTCTTGTCGCGGACTGCCACTATCCGCCGCGGACTGCTTCTATACGTCGACCTCTTCTTGTCGCAGACTGCCTCTATCCACCGCGGATTGCTTCCACTTGTCGCGGTCTGCTTGTCTACCCGCTCGACCGGTCTGCGTCTCTACCCGTCGGTCTGCTTCCGTGGTTCCTACTCACCGGTCTACTTCTCTACCCGCAGTCTGGTTCTCTACTCGTCGGTCTTCTTTCGTGGTTCCCGCTCGCGGACTGCTTCTATCTGTCGCGGACTGCGGTCTGCTTCTATCCGATGCGGGCTCTTTTCTTCTAGCCGCGGACTACTTGTTGAACTCCTGCCGCACGGAGTCTTCTTACTCTTACAGCTGCGGCATCATCTACTCATTGCGGCCTCCTCTTGTCTAGCTGCGGCCTCCTCTTTGCGCGGTTTGCTCTACCCGTTGTGGCCTCTTCTTTTCTAGTCGCGGATGGCTCTTGTCGGTCTTCTCTTCTAGTAGAGACCTCGCTGTAAAAAAGAGCTAAATAAAGACAAATTTTATTGCTCCAAAAAGATAAACAATACATAGGTATGCCCTCTAATTTATAGAAAATGGGGGAAATGAGAGAATACAACAAGCGATGTAAAACTAAATACAAGCCGTGCAGGCTGAGCGGCTTGACACTGTCAAACCGCCAGACTATACAACAAATACAATCTCCTGGGAAGCCTCCGAACACCTGTTGCGGCTAACCTCCTGACCGTTGTTGCGGCTAACTAACAGACCGCGGTTGCGGCTAACCTCCAGACCGCGGTTGTGGCTAACCTCCAGACCGCTGCTGCGGCTAATCTCCAGACCGCTGTTGCGGCTAACCACCAGACTAATATTGCGGTTAACCTCCAGGCCGCTGCTGCGGATAGCCACCAGGCCACTACTACGGATAGCCACCAGGCCGCTACTGCAGATAGCCACGAGAGCGCAATACGAATAGCCACCAAGCCGCTACTGTGGATAGTCATTAGGCCGCTGCTGCGGATAGCCACCAGGCCGCTACTGTGGATAGCCACCAGACCGCATTGCAGACAGCCACCAGGTCGCTACTGCGAACTCTTACCAAACCGCTAGGATAGCAACCAGACAGGTCGCTGGTCCAAACAGCCAGACCGCTGAACAATCAAACCGCTGCTACTATAAAGGCTAACCTCCCGGTCTCCACAAATTTCAACACTCCCCCTCAAGCTGGAGCATATATGTCAATCATGTTCAGCTTGCTACAAACTTCCGAGAATGAGATAACTAGCTTTGTGAAGAAATCAGCTAGCTTTTTATCAGAGGTAACAAACAGAGTACAGATTTGATTCTTCAATATCTCTCCTCTGATAAAATGGCAATACACTTCAATATACTTCGTTCTCTCATGAAAGACTGGATTTCTCGAAATGTATGTAGCTACCTTATTGTCACAGAACATTGGTAAGGGATAATCATAAAACTCTCCCAGATCCAGCAAGAGTGTCCGTAGTTACTTCAGCTTGCAAGCAGTCAGAGTCATGCTTCTATATTCAGCTTCTGCACTTGACCTGGCAACTGCAGCTTGTATCTTGCTCTTCCAGCTGACCATATTACCTCCAACAAAGGTAGAGAAACCAGGCGTAGACTTCTTATCTTCCTTATCATCTGCGTAGCTAGCATCAGAATAAAGTCTCAACCTTCAAATGTCCCCTTCTCTGAAACAAGAGCCCTTTTCCTGATGCACCTTTTTCATACTCTAGAATCTTTAGAGTTGACTGTAGATAACATTCTCTAGGGGCTTGCATAAATCCCTACTGCATAACAAATATCTGGTCTTCTGACTGTCAGATAAATGAGTTTACCCACAAGACGTCTGTATCTGGTGACATCTTTAAGAAGAGAATTCTCACTCCAGCATTTGTCATCTTCAACAGCCATACGAGACCGAGTAAGTTTTGTCCTAAGAAGACCTGTCTCTTTCAAGAGATCCAAGGCATACTTTCGCTGTAAAAGAACAATAGAATCAGGTTTCCGAGGTATCTCAATCACCAGAAAGTATTTAGGAGACCCCATATCCTTGGTAACAAAATGCTGAAGCAGATGTTTTTTTGTCATGTCAATACATGTTCTATCATCCCCTGTAAGAAGAATGTCATCCACATAGACTGCAAGAACAACAAGACCGGCCGAGGTTTTGCGAATGAACAAAGAGTGATCTGCAGCGCTCCGAACAAATCCAATAACAAAAATAACTTCGTTAAATCAGTCAAACAAAGCCATCGAGCTTTGCTTAAGATCATAGATAGACTTCTTCAATTTACACACATGAAACTCTCCCTGAGCAACATACCGAGGAGATTGCTCCATATAGACTGTCTCATGCAAATCACCATAAAGAAAAGCATTCTTTACATCCAACTGAGACATCTCCCAACCCCTGTTTACTGCCACAGAGAAAAGAACACGGATTGTAGTAATCCGAGCAACAGGAGAGAATGTGTCAAAGAAATCCACACCATAAGTTTGTGTAAACCCTTTGACAACAAGTCGAGCTTTGTATCGATCAATAGTACCATCAGGAAGAAATTTGATGACAAAGACCCAGCGACAACCAACCATATCAGCTCCTGAAGGGGTAGGAACAAGAGTCCAAGTACCCCATTCAGTGAGAGTTTTCATCTCTTCATCCATAGCAGCTTTCCAATGAGGATTAACCAGAGCATCGTGATAGGAGGGGGGAAGAACATTCGCCGACAGAGCAAGAGCAAAGCTCTTAGACAGAGGAGACAGCTGCGCATAAGAGACCACATCCCGAAGAGGATGTTGTGTACAGGAACGAACACTTTTCCGAAGAGCAATCGGAAGATCAAGGTCTGTCATGTCTACTGTATCGGTTCCATCCGAAGGAGGGACAATTAGCCCAGGAGCTGTTAGCAGTGGCTTAGCAGAAGAATCAGAGACAATAAGAGAATCAGAAATAGAAGGGGAAGAAGGAAGTGCAAGCACTAAAGGAGGTGCCGACACAAGAAGAAAAGAAGCAGAATCATTAGAAGAAGGGAGAATAGAGGGAGGAGAAAAGAGCGGAGCATCCTCAAAGAAAGTGACATCTACAGAAACATATTGTCTCCGGAGAATAGGATCATAACCCATATATCCTTTCTGTGTAGGACAATAACCCAGAAAGATGCACTTAACAGAACGAGAAGAAAGTTTGTCATGACCAGAAGAAGGAGAGTGGGCAAACGATATGCATCCAAAGATACGAGGAGGTAAAGGAAACGAAGTCGCATCAGGATATAAGACAGAAAATGGGGTCTTGCCATTGAGAACCGAAGACAGAACTCGATTAATGAGAAAACAAGAAAGGAGAACAGCATGACCCCAATAAGACTTGGGAACATGCATATGAGTGAGAAGACTACGAGACACATCCAGAAGATGGCGATTCTTACGTTCAGTAACGTCATTCTGTTGAGATGTGTAAGGACAAGTAGTTTGATGGATAATGTCATGATGCAGACAAAATGATGGGAATTGATGACTAAGATTCTCCTTAGCATTATCAGTGCGAAGAATTTTAATAAGGGTATCAAACTGTGTACGAATTTCATTATAAAACGCAGTAAAAAAAATATTCAGAGCGTTCGTGTAATAAATACAACCACGTACACCGAGAAAAATCATCAATAAAGGAAACAAAATACAAGCTACCCCTACCAACAGTCTGAAGGGGAGCAGGACCTCAAACATCCGAATGAACAAGGTCAAATGGACGAGAAGAACTATGTTCATGCTTAGCGGGAAAAGTAAATCGGTGATGTTTGCCAAATTGGCAAGCCTCACAATTAAGAGAAGAATCTCCTCCAGGAAAATCAGGCAGAAGCTGATAAAGAATCCGAGGAAGATGCTCAAGCCGAAGATACCACTGAAGTAAAGAAGATGAGGCAGAAAAAGCAGAAGAAGTATCAAGGTAGAACAAGTCGCCGCTTTCAGTCCAGTAGATATCGTCTCCTTGGAGTGAGGGATCTGAAAAACACAAGTAGATGCAGTAAAAATAGCTTCACAATTCAACTGTTTACAAAGAGCAGTGACAGAAAGAAGGTTGCACGAAAAATTTGGGGCATAAAGAGTGCCCTGAAGCTGAAGAGAATGAGTAACATGTACTGTACCAGACCCACAAACTGGAGACGGTGAGCCATCCGCAATAAGAACTGGAGGTAACCGGTTACTCTTGGCAAGACAAGAGAAAAGATGAGAATTCCTCGTCATATGATTAGTAGCACAAGAATCAATGAGCCACCTACCCGTAGTAGTCAACTGAGTTGCACCAAAAGTAGCAAGAGAAGAAGTAACTTCTTGGAGAAATCAGCAGAAGCAGAACGAAGGTGAGGATGTTTGGCCCAGCAACGATCAATCAAGTGACCAACTCTGCCACAATGAGAATAAAGATACTTAGAATAACCACGGCCCCCAGCGCGGCCACCCCGTCCACCCGGGGTGTCATGACGAGTTGGATGAGCAACAACATCAGGAGACAGAGAGGGAAGCAAAGGATGTTGAAGAAGAGTAGTAACAGTGGAAATGCGAGCGGCAGAAGCATCCAGAGTTGGAGTATCCGTCTCTCCAAGAATTTGTTGTCGAATCATATCATAAGAATTAGGTAGGCGAAGTAAGTAGCAAACAACAAGAAGCTCAGGAAAGTGTGTGTTGCTCAGCGAGATCAGAAGAAAAAGGTCGATGTTGAAGACGTTCAGCACCAAGAGTTTGAACCTCCTGATAAGAACCAGCAGGAGTCATGGCGGGTCGAGCAAAAAGATCTGCATATAAAGTATAAATGCACGAAGTTTGTGCTCCCTTGAAATACAAAGCAGCAAGATGATTCCATGCAGCCTCAACCGTCTGATCATGCCAAATGACAGGAAGGCACTCATCAGACAAACTGTAGGCCAATCAAGTACGCATCAAGGCATCAGTAGCATCCCAATCATCAAAAGAAGCAGAGCCAGGAGAAGAAGGGTCATCAGTCAAATGATGACGCTTACGCTGAGAGCGCAACAGAAAAATAAAGGACACTCTCCAATCAGGGTAATTTGGACCTGTAAGATTGGAAGCAGTGCCCAAATTACCGGAAGTAGAACTAGAAGAAGAGGAAAGAGAGAGAGGAGTGGACAAAGTGGAAGAAGAAGAAGGAGATGGAGTGTCCACAGAAAACCGCACGGTTTAACCGAACAAACCGCGCGAACAAGAAGAGGAAAGACCGTACGAGTAAAGAGAATAACCCGTGCGAACACAACAACCCGCAAGAGAACAAGCGGTCAAAGAAGAATTGCAAAAGGCGTGACAAGGCAAGGGAGGGCGGGAGGAAAAAGAGACCGCATGCGGTTAGAAAAAGAGACCGTGAGGAAACTGGAGCAATGGACTGGTTGGCTCTGATACCATGTAAAAAAGTGTTAAATAAAAGTAAATTTTATTGCTCCAAAAATATAAACAATACATAGGTATGCCCCCTAATTTATAGAAAACGGAGGAGATGAGAGAATACAACAAAAGATGTGGGACTAAATACAGGCCGCGCGGGCTGAGCGGTTTGATACTGTAAAACCGTCAGACTATACAACAAATACAATCTCCTAGGAAGCCTCCGAACACCTGCTGCGGCTAACCTCCTGACCACTGCTGCGGCTAACCCTTAGACCGTTGTTGCGGCTAACCTCCAGACTGCTGCTGCGGCTAACCTCCAGACCGTTGTTGAGGCTAACCACCAGACCGCTGCTGCGGCTGACCTCCAGGCCGCTGCTGTGGATAGCCATCAGGCCACAACTGTGTATAGCCATCAGGCCGCTACTGCGGATAGCCACCAAACCGCAGTACGGATAGCCATCAGGCCACTGTTGTGGATAACCATCAGGCCGCTGCTGCGGATAACCACCAGGCCGCAACTGCGGATAGCCACCAGAACGCATTGCGGACAGCCACCAAGCCGCTACTGGGGACTCTTACCAAACCGCTAGGATAGCAACCAGACAGGCCGCTGGTCCAAACCGCCAGACCGCTGAACAATCAGACCGTTGCTACTAGAAAGGCTAACCACCCGGTCTCCACAGGTTTCAATACTCTCTAAGCCTCGCTCTCAGTTCTCCTAACATTGTTCGCTGCTCCTCTAGTCGCTGCGACTTCTTCTTGCTTGTGTACTGCTCTACATGCATCCCCTCTTGTTCGTCGGCCTCTACCCTAGCCGCTGCTCCCCTAATCTAGCCGCTGCTCTTCTACTCGTCGGCTTCTCCTATAAGTCGTTGCGACTTCCTCTTGTTGTCTTGGACTCCACGGCTGCTTCATCTCTTCCCGCTTGTATTGCGGCTCCCTCTCCTGAAGTCCGCAATGAGCTTCGAATCACCACTATCTCTCTCAAAGGGAAGCACAACTTTGTGGAATGGGTGCATTTGGTTCGTCGTATTTTACAAACTAAAGGTCTTCTTCACCACCTTACCCGGGACGTTCCTATTACTCCTGCTGACGAGTGGTTGCGTGATGACGGCCGGATTCAATCCTGGATCCTCAATTTCATGGATACTGAGTCATCACATGGCCATGTATCATGAGACTGCTAAAGCAATGTGGGAGGAGTTTCACTATCTCTACTCCGGCAAAGACAGCTTGTTACATCTGTTTGATATCATCTCTGCGCTTCAAACTCTGGATCCCGGGACAAAAGGTGACCTGACCTCTTTTGTTGCCAAGGCCAAAACTCTGGTGAAGGCTTGGATACAACATCAACCTCCCTCTACGGATCTTGCTACACAATGGGCGCAAAAGGAATCTGTTGGGATTGCAATGATGGTGGTCCGAGTTCCTCCCCACATCCACAGTGTTCGGGCTCAGATTCTTTTCTCCTCTACAACGCCCTACAACAAATACAATCTCCTAGGAAGCCTCCGAACACCTGATGCGGCTAACCTCCTGACCACTGCTGCGGCTAACCCTTAGACTGTTGTTGCGGCTAACCTCAAGACTGCTGCTGCGGCTAACCTCCAGACCGTTGTTGCGGCTAACCACCAGACCGCTGCTGCGACTAACCTCCAGGCCGCTGCTGCGGATAGCCACCAGGCCACTACTGCGTATAGCCACCAGGTCGCTACTGCGGATAGCCACCAAACCGCAGTGCGGATAGCCATCAGGCCACTGTTGGGGATAGCCATCAGGCCACTGTTGGGGATAGCCATCAGGCCGCTGCTGCGAATAGCCACAAGGCCGCAACTGCGGATAGCCACCAGAACGCATTGCGGACAGCCACCAGGCCGCTACTGGGGACTCTTACCAAACCGCTAGGATAGCAACCAGACAGGCCGTTGGTCCAAACCGCCAGACCGCTGAACAATCAGACCGCTGCTACTAGAAAGGCTAACCACCCGGTCTCCACAGGTTTCAACACTCTCTAAGCCGCGCTCTCAGTTCGCCTAACATTGTCCGCTGCTCCTCTAGTCGCTGCGACTTCTTCTTGCTTGTTTACTGCTCTACCTGCATCCCCTCTTGTTCGTCGGCCTCTACCCTAGCCGTTGTTCCCCTAATCTAGCCGATGCTCTTCTACTCGTTGGCTTCTCCTATAAGTCGCTTCGACTTCCTCTTGTTGTCTTGGACTCCACGGCTGCTTCATCTCTTCCCGCTTGTGTTGCGACTCCCTCTCCTGAAGTCTGCGATGAGCTTCGAATCACCACTATCTCTCTCAGTGGGAAGCACAACTTTGTGGAATGGGTGCATTCGTTTCGCCGTGTTTTACAAACTAAAGGTCTTCTTCACCAACTTACCCGGGACGTTCCTATTACTCCTGATGACGAGTGGTTGCGTGATGACGGCCGGATTCAATCCTGGATCTTCAATTTCATGGATACTGAGTCATCACATGGTCATGTATCATGAGACTGCTAAAGCAATGTGAGAGGAGTTTCACTATCTCTACTCCGGCAAAAACAGCTTGTTACATTTGTTTGATATCATCTCTGCGCTTCAAACTCTGGATCCCGGGACAACAGGTGACCTGACCTATTTTGTAGCCAAGGCCAAAACTCTGGTGGAGGCCTGGATACAACATCAGCCTCCCTCTACGGACCTTGTTACACAATGGGTGCAAAAGGAATCTGTTGGGATTAAAATGATGGTGGTCCGAGTTCCTCGCCACATCCACAGTGTTCGGGCTCAGATTCTTTTCTCCTCTACAACGCCCTCACTGTCTGATGTTTGTTCTATGTTGCTCAAAGTTACACCTCCATCTGAGGCCCCCGCAACGTTTTCACCAGCTATCCTTCAGCAGCCTCTCCTACCTGCTCCAACTCCAGCTCGTGGCTCTTCAACTAGGGGAGGTCGCCACACGTCTTGGGGACGAGGACGTGCTAGGCGCTCTGATTTAAAATGTATTTACTGTGATCGAGAGGGTGATCTTGAAGCTACATGCTACCGCAATCATGGTCTACCTCCACACCTTGTTGTCTCTACTACAATTGCTCCTCCTACTAGTGCTCTTCCACCGGATTCTGATTCCTCTGCCCGGCAAGATATCAATGCTCTCTGCACCCAGCTTCAACAGCTCCAAGGCGTTATCAGACACTCTTCTGGCTCGGTAGCGTCTTTCTCTACTGAAGATATATCCTGCCTCTCCCATAGCCCCCAATAGATCGTGACTCGGGTGCTACTCACTACATTACATCCCAGAGACCATCGCAGAATATATGTCTATCCCAAGTTCATCACTGTTGCCAATGGAGACACTACTCCGGTCTCTGGCACGGCTGATCTTCGGCTTACTCCCACTCTCCCTCTATCATCGGTTCTTCATGTTCCGGGATCCCCCATTAACTTGTTATCAGTTAGTCGTCCTACTCAGGACCATGACTGTTGTATAACATTTTCACCTTCCTCTTTTGTTGTCTAGGATCGCCGCACGCGGAGTATCATTGGTAAAGAGCGGTTGTCGAATGGGCTGTATATCTTGGATGTTCCACCAACCGTTCTTTCAACTGTACTTGAAGGTGAACATGTAGTTGAGTCAATAACAAGATCTATGCAGTGGGTAAAGGAAATTCATACCACTATATAATCACTAGGTCACTTGAACTCACTCTTTATCGGAACCATATAGTCGGGGTCAGACTAAGGTGGCAAACCACTCATCAGACACTGAACCTCACTGGAGAAATCTGTATCAGATGTCCCATCTTTTGTGTCCATAGGGACGCGGGTAGGCATGGTTGTGGCCTCGAACTGGGGAGGCCTTCTTGTGATGGGCCAGTTGGGGTGAGTATACTCGACTAACTTTAGCAGATCTCAAGGATTGATTGTAATGGAGGGCGAACTAAAATGTCTGCTCGACAGACTCTACACAGTGATGAGTTGACTCAATATATTTCTCGGATCAAAGCACAGATCAAAATCAAGAAGGAGCTGCAATAGTATCCTTTTAAATGTCACTCCTCACTACTAACTCAAAGAATCGAGTCACATAATCGACAACGTACATAGTCCCTTGTTGAAGATCGTGTAACTGGTCAAGAAGTTGACTCATATGGGATGCCAAAAGATATTGTCCCCATAATACTACATTCAAGTTTGCCCATCGAGATATAGGGCGAAAATCATCATGCACAGACCTACGCTCTGGTTTAGTCCAATAAATCTTAGCATGACATTAAAGCTTCATCTTAGCAAATCTAACATGACACTCGTCAGGTACCTCATACGAGTCAAAACGTTCTTCCATGCCTAACAACCAACCAGTAAATGCCTTTGAGTCTAATTGGACGTCAAAGGATCATGCAGCTAGCTTAAATCTATGCGTAATGTCATCCTCATAATAATACCCTTTATGAGATCCATAACACTCATCAAAGTAATCACCGCTAAAAGAATCAAAACATGTCAAATGGTTAACACAATTTTAATAAACATGGGGCTAAGGGCGATGATGATTATAGTAATAAAACAAAGATCTCTCCGAAAGATTTCTATGGGATCAGAAATAGACAGACTCTGATTCTCCAAACAAAGGAGATAAATAAAGAATGATTATTGTGAAAGGTCAACAATGATCTACAGAATCTACTCCTGTGAATCCTAAACTTAGCCCAAACCTAAGGCACTATACAAAACTGACGCAGGACGGATGTAGTGAGAGTCATTCCCAAAGGGAACTCCTATTAAGTGACATTAGTGAGGTGTCGTGGAGGCATAATACGATGCAATGCACATGCAATTGTCCAACATTTAAGTACAATAAATTCTGAAATTACTAGTAAAGTCTACAAGCTTTCACACTAGAGATTAGATGTTAGAAACACAAGCAAGATCAAATTAAATTAAAGAGAAACTACTTTGATTAAATGTTTGGCAAAATAAACCTTTCAAATATAATTTAAACTTGAGCAAACTTTTACAAATTAAGATCCCAAATAAAATGTTTTATCATCAAATAATTAATACAAAATAAATAAAACTTCCAATTTAGAACTTAAACAAGTGGTCAGGGTCCAGAGAGGTGGTTAAAGGTTGATTTAGTCTGTGAATTTTGAGTTCAACTGCTGATTCTTGTTGTAAATGGAGGTAGTCTTGGAATTTTGGGCTATAGTGGTGGTGGGAAGATGACGGGTGTGCGGAGAAAGGAGGTGGAGGGACGCATGATAAGTTGTGCAGGTGAACAAACACTAATACACTCTTATGCGAGTGGTGTTGGATTGACTCAATAAGTCATACATGCGTGAACTGAATTGATCGGAATCAAATGGAGTAATAAAATTAAATAGGCTAAGCAGCCAAACACAACATTTGAAATGATTTTCAATTAAGCAATCATAGTAAATTTTCTTTCGCACGTTGTGCTTTCAACTACAACTTTCACAAATGAATTTTATAGGATAATATGAAAATGAAATCAACTACACAAACGCAACAATATTCTGAAATAATGATACGATATTCATCCAATATTTTATAAAGAAGAAGCAAAATACAAGAATACTCACAAGCACAAAGATCAGGCGGTGGAGTGGCGGCAGATTGTTGTGGAGTGGTCGGCGACTGTGCCAGCACTGGTGGGATGTGAACATAAGGTGGTCACAGATGGTGGAGTGTTATTTTGTTGCGGGAATAGGATTTAGGGTTTTCATTTGCGACAATTGTTGGGATGAGGGATTATCGATTGGTGGAAGACGTCAGGTAAGAGGTTGCAACATTTTGGAGGAGCGGGCAACAAAAAGCAAACAATGAGTTCGTGATTAGCGACGGGAACGAGAGTGGGGGAGGCGAGGGATTAAGATTGGTTTTGGATAAGTCAATGGCACGTGCTGATCTGGGAGGGGAGCGCTTGGTTGGTGGTGGCGTGTAGTTGTAGCAGGGTTGGGTAGCAAACGGCAGCAGTTTTGTGGTTGTAGGGGTAAGGGACGGGCAGTTGCAGTCGAGGAGTTGCGAGCGAGAAAACTGGATTGTGCAGTTTGCAGTTACGCAAGATGGGGAGCGGATTTCATGATGGAAAAAAGCTATGGGAGAGGGAAATAGTTAGAGACTGAAAAGGGAATCGGGACGTCGCAACTCAGTATCTCACGGCGTCGCACCACGATATGATTGTTGGCTCTGTATTCTCTCACACGGCACAATGCCTTCAAATGGCAGCCAACACTCATATTTATAATGAAAAGGGGTTTGGGCACCTGACGTGAATGGCTATAATTGGTCATTACACCCAGTGGCCGAATAATACTAAATAAAGTATAAAAAGTAAAACAAAATAGTCATTTATAAGTGTAAAATACACAATTTAGCGACCACATACATGGCACAGCACGACTAATAAGAACACGCAGGCTCCTCACACATGCGTATTTTCATTCCTAAGTGGACATTCTTGAGTTCATTTTGTTATAACGGTAAGCGCATACACGTGCTCGCCACCCCTCAAAAGAATTCGACCACGAATTCGCAGAAGGAAGACCAAGACAAGGTGATACAAAAATTATAACACCTCCATCTGTCACATGAAATATAACAGAGGGTCCGGCTGGGGCCCCACAACATATTCCACAGACAGTCGGCGGAGTTACATGTTAATATCAAAAGATCAAACGAATCTTAACTCAGAGCATTCTAGCGGAAGCTTCAAGGTTAAATTGAACTCAAGTATCAACAATGTCCACTACATAAAACCATAGGAATGTTATTACAAAATACACAAAAGTTACGGCCATAAGACATTACAAATGTTCTTCCCAAAAATAGTGGTTTAAAAACATCGGCGCTCAGACCGACAACACATGAAAAACACTAAAAAGCTTTCGCTTGGCCTTCGAAGGCCGGCATAGCATCAATGGGCTGCAACCCGCTATTTCCCACTTGCCTCTCCACCACCTGCACAGGGACAATCCACCACAAGGATGGCAAACAAGGCAACGGTCAGCTTTAGCTCACTAATTTATAATGACCCAACCCCTCACTCGGGGCGGCGGTTCTTCTTCCCTGCAAGCAGCAGCATAAATATCTTTTGGCAAATAACAGCGTGCACTTAAGCACCATTCGCCACAGGCGCAGGCTCGATCGGCCTCACGCCCCGTGCACTCAGGGAACATTCTCGGTGTACCGGGCTTCCCGGGTCCCACCACCATCCACAATCCCAAACTTGATGGTATACTTGAGCATTCTAGTCTTTCTGGCCCGAGGCCTAAGACTCTCATTGTGTCAACGACGAAAGCCATTTACTTTAGGTAATAAAGCCCGGAGTGACATAACGCAAGCTACAGTTCAGCTTCAGCACTCTTCCCGTTGCTCAAATTGCCATGTTATTGACGAAAGCCGAAGCAATCAAGCCCATGACAAGACGCGGGTCAGCTTCCCCTTGCCCGTTCGGCTCTCTGCCCTTTTTGCTGGGCACAATAGGCTCTCAGCATCACTTGTCGCTCACATGTACCCAGGACCTGAGCCTGCAATGATCAATCATGGCACTCATGGCCAATAGATGGGCTCACCAGGCTCACAGCTTCTCATGTTACGCACCTTGTCTCACGGACACAGGCTTCGCAACAACATTCAGGCTGGCTCGCATGGCCACCTTAGCTGAAATCACAGCTTCAAACAATGACCCCAAGTCTCTCAGAGACAGGCCTCATAGCTTACTGGAAGCTATCGCCGGCGGTAGCACTACAGTCGCGGTAGGGACAGAATTCGCTTCTTCCCCATTTTTTTGGGTGTTTTTCTGGCGATCACCTCCAGTACTATCCCTGCAGCATCTTGCACACCCCCAGACCCTACACGTTTAACCATACGTTTTATCCACGGAGTCTTCTCTGGCACGCAAATCAATTCATCACCAATCCAGATCAACCTGTCCAGATGGGTTTCACACAGCATGTCTATTCCGTACTTCGATTCCGGAGCTAAATGCAAGTTTTATCGGAGATCACAACGATCTACCCGCTGGAAACCACTATTTTCTTCACCTTTTGGTGAGAGGTTCCATGCACGTATGCAAATTGAGGACTTCACTTGTCCAAGTAGAAAGTCGTTACCCTTATCAATCGTTTCGGAGTCATGTCCTTGTTATTTGATCCGGATGGAACTGATCGTTACAGCTTCCTCTCCGCGGATCTAGCATCGACTCGTAATTCCGATCACAAGCACACCTTGGATCGCTTCTCCTCTTAGCCTCCTGGACTTTCTTCCTCCTCTTCCCTCAAGAAGCTCAAGAACCAAGAGAAAAAGTATGAGAGGAAAATGAGAATGAAATCTCAAATCCAGCCCTTAATAGCAAGCTACCGCCACGCGGTATCTGAGGTGGTCGCCGCTTGGCCCAATGGACATCGCTCTGTCGCCCAAAGCAGCCTCTACCGCACTGCCACGTGGCAAGCTACCGCTGGTGTTAACTCGCTACCACCGAGCGGTAACTTCCCGAGACATAGGTCAATTTAAACAGCTAACGCCGCGTGTTAGCGCACTATTGCCGCGCAGTAGTCACTCAACGCTTCGTTGAAAGCGTTGAGTGCGTCGAGTGATAGCGCCACGCGCTAGCCAACTACAGCCACGTGGTAGGCCTCTCAACGCTTCGTCAAAAGCGTTGAGTGCGTTAAGTGGTAGCGTCACGCGATAGCCCACTACCGTCACGCGGTAGATACCTGATGCAACCCGCGTTGCCTCGATTTTATTATTTTTTATCGCGCATGTCTTTTTGTTATAGTGCACGTTTTTGAGTAAGTTTTTTTATTATTCTGTAGCGTCAAGTTGTATCGCGCACGTTGTTAGCGCTTTTATGTATTTTTTGTATCGCGCAATGTTGGTTTGGCGCGTTGCTATGACCGGCCAACGTGACTCTAAATGCATAGGTCTGGTATATTAGGAGGTAGGTTAATTATGGAAAACTTGAATTAATTAATTATTTAATTAAAATCTTTCTGTAAGCCTACAGCCGGCCCCACAGTTAATTTCCCCACCCCTTCTTCCTTTAAAAAGCTACCCTTTTTATTAAATCGGCCATTAGCAATTTCATAACCTTAAATATTGGGTTATAAAAGAAAATCGGCTGGAAGAAGAAATTGAACGAATCGTGTTTAGGTATCGTTCAATTTCTCACCCAGCGCCGCATATGCAACCCGATACCAACGCCACCGCCTGCCTGCTCGACTGGAGGCCCGACGTCGCCTCTTCCATCCCTTTCCCCGCCTCGTCCGGCTCCGGCGCCGCCTTTGGTGGCCCTTTCCTGGGCCGGCGAGATCAGGAGTTGCTTTCCCCTTCCCCGACGACAACGCGGCCACCTCCAGATACCTCCACCGCTGCCTTTCGGCCTCTACCCACTGTATCCGACGACCCAGCTGCCGCTGGTTTCTTCTCCAGCTCCGGCCGGAACCTTCCAGATTTCTCCTGCTTGACGAAAACCTCCCGCGAGGCTTCGTCGACTGTCACCTCCGTTGCTTGAAGCGTCGTCTACCACCGTCGAGGCGTCCTCTGTCTTTCTCCGGCGGATTCAGGCTCCTCCAGCAAACCATCAAGCTTCCAGCCACCCTCCCTTGCTCCTGCCACCGGACAGTCCTCTGATTACTACAGCTCCAGCCACTGCCTCTCCGCCTTGGGTATATCTCGCTTCTCCTCGCTCCATCCTCAAGTATATTTTATGCTTATGATATTTAAACGAATGGTAATTAATTTGAGCTTGCCCTACTAATCGCATCTCTTAATTTCCGTTAATTTCCATATCCATGTTGCCTCCCTCTTGAATACTATGTCTGTGGAATTGTGATTTGTGGCGTTATTGTTGGAGTTGGTGACCGGGCGGTCTAGCGGTTTGTCGCAGGCGACTTGGAGACCGGGCGGTCTAGCGGTCTCCCATGGCGACTTCTCTCTCTCTCTCTGGTGGTAGCCGAGCGGTAGCCCTTCTCATCTAACCGCGCGGCTTGTGCGGGTTGTTTTTTGTATAGTCGCTTAGTCCTGTAATTTTTTAGTCACACATCTCTAGTTTGTATTCTCTCATTTCTCCTTCATTCTATAAAAGAGAGGTCATACCTTTGTAATAGACACATTTTTTAGATAATAAAATTTCTGTTAATCCACTTCCGGTTTGTTCTTGTTCGTTTCTAACAGTTATCATGCACGTGTGGTAGCTTTACGTTCGTGTGCGACGCCTTGACCGTTTATTTCATTGGAAATTAGCCCGGGAATGCCTCTCGCGCCACAAATATTTTAAAGATCGCAATTTATATTTCAAAAACTACATCCCTAGGTTTTAGGATCACATCAGTTTGGTGTGGCTGCTGGGATATCTCACTCCTATCGTGGGATAGCCGAGCGCCGGTCGTTTTCAAATTTCTAAGTTTAGAGAATTTTCGTTTAAAAAAAATTGATGAGTGATTTATATGCACGCATTAAAGCTTTGATGAAAGATGTTAAGTGTGTCACTGCTGACGTCCGACAGAATCTGCGTGGGTTGTGCACCTTTGTTCACAACCTGGAGGTGACAACGCGCATGTATTATGCTGCTCCTCCATACCTTCCCACTTCTCACATAGTGGAACCCGAGGTTAGGTGTTTCGTTAGTCCTCCACATCTCCTCAGTTTCACGACGAGCACTTTAGCTCCACCCACCCCCACTGTGACGCTCACTTCAGTCGAGGATGTTCTTCCTGATCCCCTGCTACAGGAAGAATAACTCTCTCCTATTTTATTCACTCCGGCTGAATTCGAGTCTCCACCTGCCTCCGTTTTAGCACCCCCTTCGATCGAGGATGTCCTTCCCGAGCCCCTGCTCCAGGAAGATGAGTTTCCTCCTTATCCCTTCCTCCCGATTGACATGGTGTGCCCACTTTCCCTCACTGAATCACATCCTTCAGTCGCCGAGTTGTTCCCTGAGGCCCCACTCCAGGGAGGACTTACTAGTGATGTGTCACTCACCTCGGATGACACATCATTGCTTTCTCTTCTCCCAGAGGAGTTGGTTAGTGATGAGGCCCTCATCTTGGGTGACAAACTCGTGCGTCTTAGGTCTTGACTTTCTTAACACACTACCACCACAAACCCTTGTGCCCACAGACATTGTGTTTGGTGGTCCCTCACCTGTGTCCCTCGAGTCACCACCCTATATTGATTTTGTTCTCGACGAGCACGCATTTAGTCTAAATCACTTCTTTTTAGTTATAGACGAGCATGTTGTACCACCATCTCACTATCGTTCGAGGTCTAAAACTTCTAGGTCTACTCGTATTGAGGGAGTCGAGACCATACTTAGATTTTTTACTCCTCATCGGGACACCCGCTTCAAAGGTTTTTTGTGGAAAATTTTACATGGTAAAGTTGGGATCTTCTTAAAATTTTGTGACTCGAGTGGGACGTTGATAAGTGAAATTAGGACGATATTCGATTCGGGTCTAGTAGACGTTCGTAGGAGTCTATCAGACGAGAGTATGTTGCGTCATGAGTTACTGATTCCACTGGCTGATTCCACTTGCTTCATGTTCCCCTACTGCCATATGTTTTCCCCACACACCGCCTCTGAAAGCTCTAATAATTGTTGTTTATTTAAATATTTGGCATGAAATTTTGACTAATGGATTGCGAGCTTTGGGGATGAGAGGTTACTTGCAGGTTTTGGATCGCAGCCACGACACCAGAAGGACAGCATGCAGCATCTCTTCGATCGACACTTGGACTTTCTACTTGCAGGTTACATCAAGTCTCGTCGGGGTCGAGCTCTTTCAACCCCGGGAGAATTGATGCAACCCGCATCGCCTCGTTTTTATTATTTTTTATCGCGCATGTCTTTTTGTTGTAGCGCACGTTTTTGCGCAAGTTTTTTTATTGTTCTGTAGCATCAAGTTGTATTGCGCACGTTGTTAGCGCTTTTGTGCATTTTTTGTATCGCGCATGTTGTTCGCGCAATGTTGGTTTGGCGGGTTGGTGTGACCAGCCAACGTGACCCTAAATACATAAGTCTGGTATATTAGGAGGTAGGTTAATTAGGGCAAGCTTGAATTAATTAACTATTTAATTAAAATCTTTATCTAAACCTACAGCCGGCCCCACAGTTAATTTCCCCACCCCTTCTTCCTTTAAAAAGAAGCCATTTTTATTAAATCTGCCATTAGCAATTTCATAACCCTAAACATCGGGTTATAAAAGAAAACCCCCCCTCCATGTGAAAAAACCGGCTGGAAGAAGAAATTGAACAAACAGTGTTTAGGTATCGTTCGATTTCTCACCCAGCGCCGTCTCTGCAACCCGATACCGACGCTACCGCCCGCCTGCTCGACTGGAGGCCCGACGTCGCCTCTTTCTTCCCATTCCCCGCCCCGCCTGGCTCCGGCGCTGCCTTTTGTGGCCCTTTCCTTGGTCGGCGAGATCGGGAGTTGTTTTCCCCTTCCCCGACGACAACGCGGCCACCTCCAGATACCTCCACCGCTGCCTTCCGGCCTCTCCCCACTATAGCCAACGACCCAGCTGCCGCTGGTTTCTTCTCCAGCTCCGGACGGAACCTTCCAGATTTCTCCTGCTTGACGGAAACCTCCCGCGAGGCTTCGTCGACTGTCACCTCCGCTGCCTGAAGCGTTGTCTGCCACCGTCGAGGCATCTGCTATCTTCCTCTGGCGGATTCAGGCTCCTCCAGCAAACCATCAAGCTTCCAGCCACCCTCTCTTACTCCTGCCACCGGACAGTTCTCTGGTTATTACAGCTCCAGCCACTGCCTCTCTGCCTTGGGTATACCTCGCTTCTCCTCGCTCCATCCTCAAATATATTTTATGCTTATGATATTTAAACGAATGGTAATTAATTTGAGCTTGCCCTACTAATCGCATCTCTTAATTTCCGTTAATTTCCATATTTGTGTTGTCTCCCTCTTGAATACTATGCATGTGGAATTGTGATTTGTGACGTTATCATGCACGTGTGGTAGCTTTACGTTCGTGTGCGACTCCTTGACCGTTTATTTCGTTGGAAATTATCCCGCAAATGCCTCTCGCGCCGCAAATATTTTAAAGATCGCAATTTATATTTCAAAAACTACAGCCCTAGGTTTTAGGATCACATCAATACCCGAGACGAAGGTTGATTTAATTCAAGGGCTAACGCCGGCGTTAACACTACCGCCGCGCGTTAACTTCCAATTCTTCCTTTTTAGGATTTTTGGGGCATTACAAACCTTCCCTCCTTATAGAAATTTCGTCCCGAAATTTGATATATATGTAAAGGAAAATAGTACACAAGTTTACAACATGATTTTACAAAAACAACTCGGAAAATTCCTCTCGCATGGTTTGCTCACGCTCCCATGTCAGTTCTTCAAGATCACAATTGTCCCAACGGACTTTGACCATCCCGATTGCCTTGTTTCATAGCTGTCTGACCTTCGTATCCTCGATCTGAATGGGTCTAACTTTCGTCGTTAGCCCACCATCGACTGGTACCTGAACATCAGCCACCACTTGTGTCAGCTCTTGCAAAGCTTTCCGCAGCACTGATATGTGAAACACATCGTGCAAACCAATTAACTCCATCGAAAGAGCTAATCGATATGCAGCTTCTCCAATCCGCTCAACCACTTCAAACGGACCAAGATACCTCGAACTCAACTTTTTCAAGCGTTGAATCCTGGACACACCTTTGAATGGCTTTATATTCAGATATACCCAATCGCCAATCACAAACTCCACGTTTTGGTGCATGGCGTTGTACTACTTAGCTTCCCTAGCTTGGGCCACCAATAACCGCTCTCGAATAGTGCGTATAGTCGAATTTGCATCTTCGACTTCTTTACGCTTATACAACTTCGATTTGTCTGTTTCCGCCCAAGCTAAAGGAGTACGGCACTTCTTACCGTAGAAAGTTTCGAAGGGCGTCATCTGAATGCTAGCTTGATAGTTATTATTATAGGCAAACTCGATCATATAGAGATGGTCCTCCCACCTCTTCCCGAAATCCAAGTCGCACATACGGAGCATATCCTCCATTGTCATGTTGGTCCTCTCGTTCTGACCATCCGTTGGCGGATGAAAGGTCGTACTGAACTTTAGTTCAGTACCCAACAACTGGTGGATTAGCCTCCAATCATTCGAAGTAAAGCGCTCATCTCGGTTTTAGATCAATAGCGTGTTGGATGTCCAGCAAAAGGGGTAACTAATCAGAAAAATCATCCGGAATAATATCAGTGTACTCATCAAAAAGATGTCAAACCTCAAGATGTGGGTCGAGAATCTCTGTAGGGCCCTCAAGAAACATGTTGGCGGTCACTACATAAAATATGTCTGTGTCGGCGCTCTCAATCAAAAAATTGTTGTAACGTCGAATGTTCAACGACCTATATGAACTCATGCTAGTGAAGGGTATATCCTTCCCCTTGAATTTCTCCTTGGATTGGATTGGTGTCAATATAATCTTATGGTCCTTGTCGTAGAATACGCACGAATTCGAGCAATCGAAGAAAATGACATTATGGTAGAAGAATCAAGGTCTCCTTAGCAGAATGTGGGTGACAACCATGGGGATGATGTCGCACCAAATACAGTCCTCGAACGAGGCGAAAGATATCAGAAGTAAACACATATGGGTAACTTATATGGCAGTCTTATTGATTCAAATAACTTAATATGGATGGCGATAAGGCTCGAGAGTCACTTGCATCTGCTCCAAGGCTCTTTAAGCCACAATGTTCACACAATTACCGCTATCAATGACCAACTTACGGGGCCCGCCTATGCTGAGAAAGAAAGTATAGAAGATCATCGTACGATGTCGGGCCTCATTGATACGCGGGGTGTAAAGAAGCAATTGTATAGCAATGACCTCTAGGGAGCGCTCAGTATTACTCTCCTGACCTTCCTCGACAGTGGCAACAATCTTCTCATCAGCAGCCTCCTTAACCTTAGCATTGGGTTCGCCTTCGTCACTTAACAAATTTCTTGTGGGGCATAAGGCTTCCATATGGCCCTTTAAAGAACAACAAAAATATTGAGGGTTGCCTAATCGAGTGTCCAAGGGAGATCCGGTGGCGATAGCCTTGCCCTTCGTGTCTACGGGAGCACGAGGGAGTCCTACGGGTGTGGTAGTGACTGGAGATGACTGCCTAAATTTGGGCATGCCAATCTGGAGGGAGTCTTATGGGCACTGCTAATCGTAGGAACTGCTCATAATAGAGGGTCATCTGGTAAACTTGCTCTACGGTCTTCATGCGATGTGGAATAAGATCCTTAAGTAATTCAGCCCTCAGTCTGAAATGGAATCGGGAGCCGGCGGCGTTAGTCTCCTCTTGCAGATAACTCCTCACGGACAACTCGTCAAATTGAGACATGTACATCATAGATAGTGTGTCATGCTGCAACGCATAAAGCTGATCCAACAATTGATCTTGATAAAAGACGGGAAGATACTTGTCCTTTAATCGACGCTTCATGTCTTCCCAACGGATGATTGGGCGATATCCATCTTGATGGAGTGACCTCTCTAGGCTGGTCCAGAAAATATTTGTTAGACCAATAAGCTTCATCCTCGCAAATCTACGCGTCGCTCCTCAGTCATATCATACTAGTCGAAATAGTGATCCATCTTCTGGAGCCAATCACTAAAGGCCTTCAGGTTCAAGTGGATGATGAAGGTAGGAGCGTCAATGCTCATGAGATGAGTGATGTCATCCTCACATATGGTGCTTTACACGGCTCGGGATAACCGTCATAGTATTCATTCCGACATTGGTCAAAACAGCCCTGGACTCGATCATAAGGGGTTGGGTGCCGAGTTGGATAGTCCTCCTGAGGGTTGATATGACTATTCGGGGCAGGTCTAAACCAACTATCTTGAATGTTATAAGGGGTTGTCTCATAGGTGGGGCGGGCTCTCGAGGTGCTTGATTCGTAGCACACCAATCTAGAGGCGGGAGGGTGTCTCGTTCTTCTTCAAAATGATTCCCAACAGGTTTTGGGGAGTCGAAAGTTGGGGAACATGAGTAATTGGGGGGATGATGACTTTTTCTCTAATGGGCTGGACGGAAAGCAGGAAACTACTAGCAGGTGGCAGTTAGAGGTCGTTATCCTTTGGATTAATAGGAAAACATATAGTTATAATGTAGTTATGAGGGTGAAGGGAGAGGGGCTACAACGATTATGGGTATTTTGGGTTCTTACTTGGTAGTTATTGAGTGTTGGTAGGGAGTTAGGGATGAGAAGGTAGTTATGGGTAGTGTGAAGGTATTTACCTTAGCTTCGACACCAATGATCAACGGAATCGACACTGTGGAGAGACCGCAAGAACAACAAAATATGCATAAATTATGGGAGATGGGAGAGAGGTTGCAGCGATTATGGATAGATTTGGGTTGTTACTTGGTAATTATTGAGTGGTGGGAGGGAGTTATGGGCAGTTATGGATGAGAAGGTAGTGATGGATAGTGGAAAGGTATTTACCTTAGCTTCGACAACAATGATCCACAGAATCGGCACCATGGAGAGACCACAAGAACCAAGAAAGTATGCATAAAATCTGCGATATCCGAAAATAAGCATATATACCTATATTTATAGGGTTGGAACCCAATATGGACGCCCACAATCGTCTGAAATATAAAACTACTAAATATAAATGAAATAAAATTACAAAAAAATACATAAAAATATGTCATCCTCATTCTGAATACGACTACCGGCTCGGATTGTCCTCCAGACGATCCTAAGTCCACCTCTCATGTAACTAGACTCGGCGGGTTCCGATAAGGGTCAGCATGTCCGTGAAATGTGATCCCATCAATATAGCTTTCATATTTTTTTCACCTCAAAAATAATTATATTCAATAGAGACTTTGGTCTATCTCGAGTAATCTGTTGCGACTTTAAAAAAGTTCACCAATTGTTTAACTATTTCATCCCTGATTACATTCATTCCCACAATTATGGACAAGGAAACAAATTGATATTATACTCTTTTTTGCTCAATCATACCTCAATGCACTTCAAACATTCTAGTTCTAGAAGACTAATTACTTCAAACTGGTACTTTCACAAAAACAAGCTAATCTTCGAATTTTCCATTTCCTCGGTCAACAAAAAGTTTCTTCTATGCGGGATAGGGGATCTAAAATCAACATTTCTCATAAGCCAACGACATAAGAACTACCTCCGTTACAAACAGACACCATAACTAGAACTAGTTCTTTTTCCAAAATATAGTTCATATTAATCTCCGAAAATAAGAATTCAACTAGAAAATCCTCCAGTATAATACCAAGAAAAGTGAAATAAAGATTCCAGTGAAAGATTGAAACAACCAACACAACTATTGGGAGTATACAACACCATTGGCCATAAAAGTAACCATTGGGAAACATAATATTTCGATGCTAACCTCGAGAAGCATGGCAATTGAACAGCAGATCCTGAAATGAACGTCGCGCGGGAAGCGAGAGCTGAACTCGGAGAATATGACTTCCAGAGAGCGTTTATCAGAGCTGAGAAGGGCGAAAAGCGCCTTGGATTCGTCGAAGCCGATCATGGTTTAATGGAGACGAGGAAGATGGGTACTGCAGACTGGTGGAAGAAGGGTTTTCTCGCATCGGCTTTATTTCTTTCCACGAAGTGGAAGGAATGGGCAGATTGGGCCCCACGCATTTTGGGCCACTGGGCTTTTAGCCCGGACTATTGATATTAGTATATTCATTTTTGCTATTTGTTAGTCATTTATATTAATAGACTTGGAAAATATATTTGTATTCAAATTAGTCGTGTGCAAAAAGTCCGGTTTCGGAAAGTCCACCCGGACCCGGCCTGGAAAAAGCCCGGCTAGGCCCGGCCCGAACCAAGGTCAGGCTTGGCGGCCTTAACGGGCCCCCATATAGTTGGTTGCCCAGCTCGGTCCCAGCCAAAGCCAGCCCGGGCACCGAGCCTAGCCTGGGCCTGGCACCGGGCTAGGCGGGATTCCTAAAATCCCGCCTAATCACAGGAGGCATTTTAATTCCGCCTGTTTGGTATTCAGGCCGGGCCGGTCTGAAGGGTCTTATCGGGCCCCTTTTTGAGAGTGGACCCGAGCCCGGTTGGCAAAAAGCCCGAGCCCGACCGGCCCGGCCCAAACTCGGCCCGATTGGACTTTTTGGACACGACTAATTCAAAATCTATATTTATAAATTAATATGAACTGCTTTAAATAAACATAGAATGAGCATTTCATTTTTCCATTTTGCATTAAAGATAAATTTGAATATAAAAACTTATTAGAAAACAAAAAACATATAAATTTTATAACCACTTAGAAAGTTTTTCTCAAAAAAAAATACATAGCAACTGTTGAAATCGAAAATCGGTTTCTTGTGGAGTTCGAACCCTCGGGGAAGGGGTGATCGCACACTTACTTCTCCCTAGCGAGCTTGACCGACCAAAAACTTAGAACCGGAATCTGGAACTGATTCATAATTTGAACATGCAGAGCTGGTAACAGAATTTACCTTGCTTGGACCAGGCTGATCCTAATTGGTTTCTTCATCTGACTTAGCCATCAGCCCAAGGCAGGAGCTGTCATCTTCAGAATCCACCTCTGAATCACTATCAGATTGTGATAGAGGGGTCTTGTCTTCAATCCTGACAGCAGGATGAACCTTCTCAGCTTTTTCTTCTAAAGCAGTCAGCCTTTTGATGCAGTCTGCTTCTACAGCTCCTTCTTCAATAGAGTACAGCCCAATGTAGGCTTCTTCTTCTTCTTCTGACTCTGATGTGGAGGAGTCAGTCCAGCTTTTTTGCTTTTTGGCAATGAGGGATTTCTCCTTCTTGCCTTTTTGCTGGTGGTCATTTTTCTCACTGTGTTCCTTCCTTTTGACTGGGCAGTCGGCTATCATATGCCCAGGTTTTTTGCAATGATAGCAAGTTATGTTAGAGGAAACCTGTTTACCAGTTTTGGAACCATACCTGTCCTCCTTAGAGGACTTTATTCTGCCTTTGTAGTAGTCATCCTTGGGATGAGAGGAGGTGGAAGGCCTTCCTCTCCAATGCTTCTTCCTTAAGAACTTCTGGAATTGCCTAGTGAAGACCGCAAAATCTTCATTAGACCATTGGCAGTCTGATGCACTTCCCTCTGATATTCAAGAATCAGATTCAGTATCTCTCCTTGGTGTAGAGGGAGACTTTCTTCTGCTTTTACTGGTGCTTTCAGCTTTGAAAGCTACAGTTTTGTCTCTTGCCTGAGACTTGTTGTTCTCCTCTTTTTTCCTTGCTGCCAGCTGCATCTCATATGACAGCAGCTTCCCAAAGAGTGTATGAGGAGCAATGTCACGCAGCTTTGCCACTTCTCTGATGGCACAGATTTTTGTGTCCCACTCTCTAGAGAGAGATCTAAGGAACTTGTCATTCATTTCATAGTGACTGAACACTCTTCCATAAGTCTTCAGCTCATTCACAATCCTAAAGAACTTTTCATAACATGTGATTATGTGTCCCCCTTGGATTGTCTAAAATCCTCATACTCTTGACTTCATATCATCTCTAACCTCATTTGTCCCCTCCATGTAAATCACAAGTGTTTCCCACATTTCTTTTGTTGTTGTACAATGGATCAAGTTCTGAAGTGTATAATCATCAACAGCACCCATGATGATATTCTTTGCCCTCTTATCTATTGAGGTCAGGGCCAACTCATCCTTGGTCATCTCATCATATGTCTTAGGGGTTTTGACATTAGCATCCAGTGCAGAGACCTTCATTGGGATGAATGGTCCTTCTTCAACTATAATGTACATTCTAGGGTCAGTAGCTTCCATGAACTGCCTCACCCTTGCTTCTAAATGCCAAAATTTTCCTTCCTACAGATTGGAAGTCTTACAACACTCAGCTCCCTATTGGTCATTCCCGAACCCATGAAGACAAACTTCTTGCTAACCTTGGAGGTCTACTCAGACTGTTAAATCCTTTAAAGAGTAACCTCCCTCTAATACCACTTGAAAGTCTTGTTTTCAAGGTTAGTTAAACACGTAGAGGGGGGTGAATAGGTTTTTGTCTTTATTTCACCTTTTCTAATTTGTTATCAAAATTTTGTGCCTGTGATTATGTTAGTTATCAGCTTTCAAGAACATTCACAGACGACACAGTAATTTTGTGCCTGTGATTCGGCTCTCCCTCCAAAACCCAGCTACTTAATAGCTTACAGCACAGATCCCGCAGGACCGCACAGGTCACACAGACCTAATAATTATGCACTAAGCCAACCCTCAGGTCACAACGACCTTTCATCTGGCACAAAGCCAAACACAAGTCACAAAGACCTTAGCCTTTATAAAACAAGCTTACAACTCCAGATTCACCAAGAATCTTTACACAAGAAAGAAATAGAGAAAGATTATATGATTAGACACCAGATCAAGAACTCTGTATCTTCTTTTTCATGGACTGAGCAGATATCAGCCCAACTTTTTGATGTTGAAGACAATGATGTAGGCAGTAGATTATTTCTTTAAAACCTTCCTTCTGCAGAACTTGTAGATCTGCTCCCTCAGAATGAATTCTGATCCTATTATTGCAAATGGTAATTGCTCCAGCTATCTCCTTCCCAGCAAGGTTCTCTGTAAAGAACTCCTTCTTCAGGCTCGACGAAAATGGCGAGGAAGAAGATGATGTTCTCCCACCCTTCTTCTCGTTTTCAGAAAACCTAGACGAGGAATCGATTGATCTCTTGGTTGTGTTCGTTCTTTTTTTCTCTGGATGATTGCTTCCTTTTATACTCTAAAGGCCAATCGAGCAGTGGGCCCTACCACCAGGATTGATGGCTGAGATTAAGCCATTCAGCGCATCCCTTCTGTTTAAATTTGATTTAATGGATCCTTGCTGCGTGTGGGCTCCAACACTTTATGATGGAAATATTCCTTGGAAAGTGCAGAAGATGATGACAGCTGGCCGCCAATGTCTCTGGCAGCAATTTCGCACCATTTGAATTTTGGTTGATAATTTGACTTTGTTGACGTCAGCATGACCCAGCATCTCTGAACTTAGACAAAATTCAATCATCAAAACCAAAGGCAATGAGTGAGTAGGTATCACTCAACGCCACAACACTTAGACAAAATTCTGTCTAAGTATTGAGCTCGACGAAGGCCGAGCTCCGTTCGATGAACGTCGAGCTCAGCTCGACGAAAGCAAAAGTTTAGTTCGACAAACTGCAAACTTAGATCGATGAAAGGCTGAACTGAGTTCGATGAACTCCGGGCTAAACTGAGCAATTTGGCTCAGCTCGACGATCGCTGAGCTCAGTTCGACGAAGCTCAGCTCGTCGAAAGTCAAACAGTCCACGCTTTTGGACTTAGCCAAATTTCTTCTCCAAGGCGTTGAGAGCGTTGAGAGCATCGAGAGCGTTGAGAGCGTTGAGAGCGTTGAGTGAGCTTACCTCACCCAATGCTATTTGCCTTAGCAAATATTTCTGTGCTTTGGCGTTGAGATAGTAAGCTCTACTCAACGCCAAACTACTAAACAGAATTTTTTGTTATCTAGCGTTGAGTGAGTAAGCTACACTCAACGCATGTGGACTTAGTGAAAATTTTGCCCAACTTTTCTGTGGAGTTGACTGGCACAGCAACACTCAACGCTAAAAGTTGTATGGCGTTGAGTGAGTAGACTACACTCAACGCTTGTAGACTTGGCCACATTTTCAGCCAATTTCTCTAGGCTTGGACTGAGTTAGCCTAACTCACGACCTTTTTACTGTATAGCGTTGAGTGAGTAGACTTCACTCAACGCCTGTGACTTAACAACATTTTTTATTATCTTCCAGTTAGGCTGAGACAGACTCAATGCTATATGTTATATAGCGTTGAGTGAGTAGACTACACTCAATGCTATATGTTATATGACGTTGAGTGAGTAGACTACACTCAACGCTTTTGTACTTAACCAAATTTCTACTAGATATTATTGAGACCATGCCTCTAGCGTTGAGTGAGCTTGCTCCACTCAACGCCTGTGGACTTAGGCGATTTTTGATATGTCCAGCAACCACTTAGTGTGTCCACATGTCCAATCAATATGATATGGACTACCTGCACTCAAAACCTCAAATGCACATCAAATACAATTGATGTGTGTATCATTGATATGTTTGACTTCTCACAAATTAGGGACATTGGGAACAATGGACTCAACATTCTCCTAATTTTATATAGGAGCCCTTAAACACTTTATTTCGCATGTGGTTAAAGCCATGCTTATGTACTCATCCTTAGCACTTGATCTGGATACAACTGTTTGTTTCTTACTCTTCCAACTAACCATATTTCCTTCTACAAAAGTGTAGAAACCCGATGTCAGTCTTCGATCATTTATATCATCAACATAACTGGCATCCGAGTAAGCTTCAATTCACAAGTAATTATTCAATTGAAACATTAGTCCCTTCCCCGGTGACCTTTTCACACATTCCAGGATTTTTAGGGATGATTGTAGATGACATTCCCTAGGAACTTGTATGAACTGACTAACCTTACCCATCGCATAGCAGATGTCAGGTCTTGTCACTGTTAGGTAAATGAGTTTGCCCACCAAGTATCTGTACCTAGTGACATCTTGAAGAAGAGGCGAGTCCTCATTCCAGTATTTATTGTCACACAATGTCATTGGATATCTATCTAGTTTTGTACCAAGTGGTCATGTCTCTTTTAAAAGTTCAATGACATACTTGTGTTGCGAGAGAACCATCGAGCTATGTTTCCGTGAAATTTCAATGCCCGAAAAATACTTAGAAGATCTCATATATTTGTGACAAAAAAGTTAAAGAAGATGTTTCTTTGTTAGAGCGATGCCTTCCTAGTTGTCTCCAATTAGGAGGATGTCATCAACATAGATAGTCTGGATGACAAATCCGTGAGAGGTGTGGCATATAAATAGAGACTGATCAGCCAAAATTTGTGCAAAACTAATAATAAAGACAACCTTACTAAACTTCTTGAATCAAGCCTGAGGGCTTTGCTTAAGGCCATATATGGCCTTGTTTAACTTGCACACTTGAGACTCCCCCTAAGCAACATACCCAGGAGGTTTCTCCATGGATACTGTTTTTTGGACATATTCATAGAGGAAGACATTCTTGACATCTAATTAAGCCATCGACCAATCTTTACTAATAGCAATAGAAAAAATGACTCGTATTGTGCTGATGTAAGCCATAGGAGAGAAGGTGTCAAAGAAGTCAACACCAAAAGTTTGAGTGAAGCCCTTTGCCATTAGGCGAGCCTTATAATGATCCATGGTTCCATCGGGACAAAATTTCACCACAGAGACCCATTAGCAGCTAGCAACATTGGTCCCCCCGAGGATTAGGGACGAGAGTCCAAGTCCCTTGTTCGAGTAGAATGGTCATCTTTTCATCCATGACAGCCTTTCAATGTGGAATGGTAAGAGCTTCTTATTATGTCGCATGGGTGATAGTTGCCGAGAGAGCTAAAGCAAAACCCCTGCAGGAAGGGGTTAGTCCAGCATACAAGACAATGTCATAAATGGAATGTTAAGTACATGTTTGAACCCCCATGTAAAGAGCAATGGGAAGATCAAGTTCTGACCAGTCATCAGGCTCTAAGGCATCCATTGAAGAGATAGCTGGCCCGAGAAATAATGGTAACAGTGGTGTAGGGATAGATGTGGTTGGTGTTTGTAGGATTAAAGGTGGTTGAGAGATTTCATATGGAGGAGCCGAAACAAGAGGTATAAAAGGAGTATCAGGGAACGATGAAGGTGGAGACGTGTTTGAGAAATAGGGTATTGTTTCAAAGAAGGTAACGTCAGTAGAAACATATTGTTATCGAAGTAAGGGGCCATACCAACGATAACTTTTTTGAGTGGGAGAGTAGCCAAGGAAGATTCATTTGATAGCACGTTGGGGAGAGTTTTTCCTGTCTGGGTGAGAGAATGTGGACAAAGGCCGTGTAGCTGAAGGTACGGGGAGTTAGAGGAAATGGTTTGTCATTGGGATAGAGGACTGAAAAAAAGTGTCTTCCCTTGAAGAACCGACGAAGGTAGACGGTTGATAAGATAACACGATATTAGAACGTCATGGCCCCAAAATGATAGGGGAACATTCATCTGAGTGAGAAGAGTGCGCGCAACGTCGAGAAGATGTCGATTTTTCGATTCATCAACACCATTCTATTGGGATGTGTACGTATAAGCAGTTTGATAAATAATACCATTATTTATACAAAAGTGATAAAATTGATGACTAAGGTATTCTTTGGCATTATCGATCTGTGGGAAGAACTTTGATAAAAGTACTCAGTTGGGTTCGAATTTCATTAAAAAGGTAGTAAATGTAGAGAAGAGTTTAGAACGCTCTTTTAACCGATACATCAAGTTTATCTAGAAAAATCATTAAAAAAAAGTTATAAAATACATACTCCCCCACCAACAGATTTGGTAGGAGAGGGACCCCAGACATCTGGCTGAACAAGAGAGAAAGGACGAGAAGAGTTGCACCCATGTTTCGTGCGATCAGTGGAATGATGAGGTTTGCTAAATTGACAAGATTCATAGTTGAGGGAGTCGTCCTTGGGTATATCTGATAGAAGATGGTAGAGAAGACGGGGAGGAGGATAACTCAGACGAAGATGTCATTGTAGAAGAGTGTTGGAGGTTGTGGAGGCCGGATGTGCAGACACATTGTCAAGGATCCTGAAAGAAACATGTAATGTCGGTAAATGTGTCTGAGCAATGTAGTTGTTTTTGTCAAAACATGAGTCACAGCGGTCTGGTGGATAGAATTGGCGGTCAGCATGGCGGTTAGCTCTTGGCCTTTAGCATTGGCGGTTAGCTCTTGGCGGTTTGGCGGACAGGCTTGGGGGACAGGCCTGGCAGACAGGCCTGACAGACAGTTTTGATGGACAGACAGTGTGTAGTAGCGGTCTGTCCTTTGTAGCTTGGCAGTATTGGAGCCAGTGCTGTTAGGCATTTTGTAGGTTAGCAACAACGGAAAGGTTTGGTGGTCTATTGACTAGAGCCCATGTGGTTAAATTCTCTGAATGGTGCTCTGGCTTGTGAAGGTTCGGTCTGACGGTCTGGATAGGCAGATCGGTTTGGAGGTCTGCCAATGTTTCTAAGGTAGTTGGGCGAACTGTTGAGGTTGGATCTAGTTGGCGATCAAGCATGGTGTTCGGAGTTCTCAAGTAGTATCTAGTGCGGTCTGGAGGTTAGACTTTGTCTAACTGTAACTTTATTTAGCCGATAGGTTATGCTAACCGCAGCTAGAGCATTGAAGGCGGACAGACGACAAAGCTTGTTTTGGAGTTTTGTAGTTGTATAATTAGCTTTTTCTAACCGCATAATCTGAGCGGCTAATTTTTTGTGTAAACATCTAGTCGCTTGTGACAGACATTGTTTATTTTCTCTCTCTTATTTTCTCTCACCCCTTTTCTATAAATAGGGGGTATACCCATGTATTATGTAACTTTGTGGAGCAATAAATTTCTATTATTTTCCCATTTTCTCATACATAGCATTCAGTCCATTTGCTCTAGTTTCCATTTTTTGGGCAAGCGGCAGTATAAGCAGTTACTTTTTCTTTAACCGCCTCCTCTTCTTCTTCTCTCTTATTGCACTTTTCTTAGTCACGGTCTCCTCTTCTTCTCTCTTCTCTCTTGTCGTGATTTTCTTAATCGCAGTCTTCTCTTCCTTTTTGCAATTTCTTTTCTTAATCGCACTCTCCTCTTTTTCCCTCCCACCCTCCCTTAGCTTATTGCTCTTCCCGCGGCTTGCTTTCTTCTTGACCTCTCGCTTTCTTCGGACGGTCTCTCACTGTTGTCCGCGTTGTCTTGCTTAACCACAGTTTCTTCCCTTAACTGTGGTCTCCTTCTCTTTTCCGGCCTCTTCCTTTAACCGGGCGGTTAGAATCTCTCTTCAAGTCCTCTTTAACCGTGCGACTTTTCTTCTTACACCGCACGGCTTGCCTCTTCTTCTCAGCTTCTCTTCTTTAACCGCGCGGCTTATCTCTTCTTCTATGGAGAACTCAAACTTCTCATCCTCCACTCTATCTGCTCCTCTAGTTCTACTTGCTCCTGTCTCTGCCTCTGGCAATCTGGGTACTTCCTCAAAACTAATTGGACTGAATTACCCCAATTAGAGTGTTTTATTTGTTTTTTATTGCGCTCTCAGCGTAAGCGTCATCATCTCACTGATGACCCTCCTACCTATGGGTCTGCTACTTTTGACGACTGGGATGCTAGTGATGTTCTTGTACGAATGTGGTTTGCCAATAACCTATCTGATGAGTGTCTTCCCATAATTTTACATGGTACGATGGTTAAGGCTGTCTGGAATCATCTTGCTGCCCTATACTCCAAAGGAGCTCAAACTTCACGCATATATACATTGTATGTGGATCTTTTTGCCTGACCTGTCATGAATCCTATTGCTTCCTATCAGAAAGTGCAAGCTCTTGTTGAGCTTCTTCAACATTGCCCCTTTTCTTCTGATCTTACCGTGCAACATAAACATTTTCAGGAGCTTCTAGTTGTCTGCTTTTTTACTTTGCTTGCCTGACTCCTATGATAAAATTTGGCAGTAAATTCTTAGAGAAGTTAATATTACTACTCTGGATGCTACTGATGTGTGTATTTCTGTTATTACTACTCTACTCCAGCCACTTTTGCTTACCTCTCCACCTCATATAGACATTGTTGCTCATCAGGTCTGTCATATTGTTCCCAGTGGTCGTGGAGGCCGTGGACCCTCTAGATATCTTTGTTCTCACTGCGACAAGGACGATCACCTTGTTGATCATTGCTGGATCAAGCATCCTCATCTTCTCCCAGCTCCAGGTGATACTATTACGAAGAAGACTACTTCTCTTGCTACCTCTTCAGGTATTGCTATTGTGGCCACTACGAGTAGGTGGCTTATTGATTTTAGTGTTACGAATCATATGAAAGGAAATACTCATCTCTTCTCTTGATTGGATAAGTATAACAAGTTACCTCCAGTTTTTATTGTGGATGGTCTCCATACCCTGTGTGTGGCTCTGGATTAGTGCATGTTACTCCTCTTCAACTTACGAACACCCTCTATGTCCCAACTTTTTCGTGCAATCTTCTTTCTGTTACTTCTCTCTGTAAATATCTAAATTTCACAACTACTTTTACACCATCTACTTGCTCTTTTCAGGATCCTCAGTCTAAGGAGACGATTGCTACTTGGACTAAAAGTGGTGGCTTGTTCTACCTCGATAATGTGTCTGCCTTTTATGCCTCCACTACTCATCTACAATGGCATCTTGGCCTAGGATATCCTCCTCATTGTCATCTTTAATAACTCTTCCCTGATATACCATGGGGAGACTCTTCTCTCAGTTGTGAAGCCTGCCAACTCGGCAAGCACGATCATACATCTTTTCCTAACAAAGCAAGGACGTAGTTCTTCTCGTCCTTTTGAGCTTGTCTATTCTAATATTTAGGGACTTGCTCCGACCCAATCGATTGGGCGGGATAGTCTGTATTTTGTTACTTTCATTTATGATATCTCTAGATGTACTTTGTTGTACGTGATGAAAGAGCGTTCTGAACTTGTTTCTACTTTCAGTGCATTTTATAATGAGGTGTGTAATCAGTTTGATACAACTGTTAAAATTCTACGTACAGATAATGTCAAAAAATATCTTAGTCATCAATACTTTACGTCTTGTATGTATCACGACATTATACATCAGATTAGTTGTCCTTACACCTCCCAACAGAATGGTGTTGCTGAACGCAAGAACCGCTATCTTCTTGATGTAGCTCGTTCTCTTCTCACTCATATGAGTATTCCCCGGTCTTATTGGGTACATGTTCTTCTTTCTTGCTACCTCATCAAACAAATCCCTTCTTTTGTTCTAAACAACAAAACTCCTTTCTCCATTCTATATCCTGATGCGGCACCATTTCCTTTTCCCTTACGTGTCTTCGGATGTATAGCGTTTGTTCACTCTCCCTCTATAGGGCGTGACAAACTCTCTCCTCACTTAGTTAAGTGCATTTTTCTAGGCTACTGTCCGACATAAAGGATATCAGTGCTATGATTCTCTTCTCCAAAAACAATATATTTCCGCGGACATCACTTCTTTGAAGATAATCCTTACTTTTTCCGCACTACTCTGCTTCCAACTTCTAATGACGCATCTTATCTACCCATTATCTCTGCTCCTCCACCTGAACAAGTGTCTCTCCCTTGACCAAGTATCTTCGAGTCTCCTCCTTCTTCTCCTGATTCTGCTTCTCTCTCTAAGCCACCACTAATAGTTCTCGGGCCAACAATCGCTCCAACAGAAGGATCTGATGCTCCAGCAAAGATATATCTTGATCTGCCAATTACTTTTCGTAAATGAGTTCAGACATGCACTCAACATCATATTCATAATGTTGTTTCTTATGCTCGACTGTCCACTTCCTCCAAGAGCTTTACTCTCGCTCTCTCAGCAAATGTCCTCCCGACTATCTATCAAGAGGCTCTTGTTGTTCCTCATTGGAAAGCTGCCATGGATGAAGAATTGAAAACTCTGACTGAGCGGGGTACTTGGACTCTTGTCCCTACCATTCCAGGTGCTAATGTGGTTGATTGTCGTTGGGTCTTTGTAATCAAATTTCTTCCTGATGGTATAATTAATCGTTATAAGACTCGGCTTGTCGCCAAGGGTTTTACTCAGATCTACATTGTGGAATTCTTTGGCACTTTCTCTCTTGTTGCTCGGATTATTACAATCTGCGTTCTTTTTTGTGGCTATTAACAGAGACTGGGAGATGTCTCAATTGGATGTCAAAAATATCTTTATTTATGGTGATTTACAGGAGACTATCTATATGGAGAAACCTCCAAGGTATATTGCTCAGGGAGAGTCTCAGGTCTGTAAGTTACGGAAGGCAATCTATGGCCTTAAGCAAAGTCTGAGAGCCTGGTTTGAGAAGTTAAGCGAGGTTATTTTTGTTGCTGGGTTTACTCGAAGTGTCGAAGAACACTCTCTATTCATTCTTAAGACCTTGGTTGGCCTAGTTGTTCTTGTAGTCTATGCGAATGACATTCTTCTTACAGGGGATGATAAGAAGAGCATTGACCTAACAAAGAAGCATCTTCATAAGTATTTTGTTACAGAAGATATGGGGTCTCCTAAGTACTTCCTGGGGATTGAGATCTCCCGAAAGTCCAATTCTATAGTTCTTTCATAGCAGAAGTATGACTTGGATCTTTTGAAAGAGACGAGTCTTCTTGGGGCTAAACCTGCTCGGTGTCCAATGGCTGTTGGTGATGACTAGTACTGGAATGAGGATTCACCTCTTCATGAAGATGTTACCCGATATAGACGGCTTATTGGAAAACTCATTTATTTGACATTTACAAGACCAGATATCTATTATAATGTAGGAATGGTGAGCTAGTTTATGCAAGCTCCTAAGAAGTGCCATCTTCAATCAGCTCTAAGAATCTTGGAATATGTGAAAGGAGCTCTAGGAAAAGGGCTTTTGTTTCAGAAAAATGATCATTTGAGGATTAAGACTTATTCTGATGCTAGCTATGCAGATGATAAGGAAGATAGAATGTTCACGTCTGGTTTGTGTACCTTCGTTAGAGGGAATCTGGTCAGTTGGAAGAGCAAGAAACAACTTATAGTTTCTAGGTCAAGTGCCGAAGCCGAATACAGAAGCATGTCTTTGACTACCTGTGAGCTAAAGTGGTTGCGGACACTTATGCTTGATTTGGGAGAAGTTTATGATCATCATATACCAATGTTCTATGACAATAAGACAACTACATATATTTTGAAGAATCCAGTTTTTCATGAAAGGACGAAGCATATTAAAGCTGACTATCATTTCATCAGAGAAGAAGCGTTGAAGAATCAGATCTGTACTCCGTTTGTCACCTCTGATAAAGAGCTTGTCGATGCCTTTACCAAATCAGTGTATTCTTTTTCATATGTCTGCAACAAGCTGGGCATGGTTGACATATCTATTCCAACTTGAGGGGAAGTGTCAAAACATGAGTCATAGTGGTCTGGCAAACAGAATTGGCGGTAAGCATGGCAGTTAGATCTTGGCCTTCAGCATTGGCGGTCTGGCCGATAGGCCTGATAGATAGTCCTGAAGGACAGGCCTAGCAGATAGTTTTGACAGACAAATAGTATGTAGTAGCGGTATGTCCTTTACAACTTGGCAGTATTAGAGCTAAAGCTGTTAGGCGGTCTGGCAGTTAGCACCATCAAATAGGTTTGTCAGTCTATTCACTATAGCCCTTGTAGTTAAATTCTCTGAATGGTGCTCTAGCTTGTGAAGGTTCGGTGCGACGGTCTGGATAGGCAGACTAGTTTGGGCGATCTGTCAATATTTTTAAGGTAATTGAGAAGACTGCTGAGGTTAGATCTAGTTGGCAGTCAGGCCTGGTGTTCAGAGTTCTCAAGTAGTATCTGGTGCGGTCTGGAGGTTAAAATTTGTCTAATCGCAACATTATCTGGTAGATAGGTTGTGCTAATCGCAGCTAGAGCATTGAAGATAAACAGACAATAAAGCTTGTTTTGGATTTTTGTAGTTATACAATTAGCTTTTTCTATCCGCATAATCTGAGCAATTAATTTTTTGTGTAGCTGCCAAGTAGCTTGTAACATGTGTTGTTTATTTTCTCTCTCTTGTTTTCTCTCTCCCCTCTTTCTTATAAATAGGGGCATACCCATGTATTATGTAACTTTTAGAGCAATAAAGTTTTGTTATTTAACTGTTTTCTCACAATTTGCAAAGAGATGTGACAGAGAGTAAATTGCAAGGGAATGTTGACATGTAGAGCGTGTTATCAAGTTGAAGAGATGGATTAACTTGGACCAGGCCAGTTCCATATATAGGAGAATGAAAGCCATCTGCAATCAGGACAGGGGTGACCGATCATGGGTCTTTAATTGGGAAAAAACCCGAGAGTTCCCTATCATATGATTGGTAGCACTATAGTTAATAAGTATAACACCCTCATCCGTCACATAGCATATAACAGAAGGTCCGACCGGGGCCCGATGACATATACTACGGATAGACCAAGAAGTTACTAAATTGAAACCATAATCCAATATTTTGCATCCTAACACATAATGCATTCTAGCGGAAGTAATTTAAAGGTTATAAATAGAACCCAACAACATGAATGTCCACTACCGCAAAGGAATGAAAGACAAATACACAAAGAAGGTTTTGGCCTTAAGGCCTTACATTGTTCATCTCAAATTAGAGTATCTTGCAAACATCGGCACGCAGGCCGGCCACACATGAGAATAAAATAAACACAACGGGCACTTTGCTTTGGCTTCAAGGGACAGCTTAGCTATCCTGGGCTTTAGCCCGCTAGATCCCGCTTTGCTCCGCTGCACCTGCAAGCACATTCCACCGCATAGTGACAAATAATAGCAACAGTCAACATTAGCTGACCAAATAATAACGACTCCACCCCTCATTTGGGGTGGCAGTGCTCCTTCCTTGTAGGCATTATTATAATCACAAAATGGCAATCAAAATGTGCAACTTAAGCACCATTAGCCACAAACATTGGCGCCAACACCTAACACACCATGCTTTCAGGCACACTTTTGGTGCACAAGACCTCAAGGGTCACACCACCGTCATTTGACAGTCATCAACATTTGAGCTTTTAGTCTCACAAGGGCCTAATCCAGAGACAACGCCCCAAGCCTCCGACAAAGTCATAACGATCTGCAGATCTACTGTATGACTGACTCCAAGACGGACGACAAGGGTTGGGTACAGTTCAGCCTTTTCCCGTGCTCAAATCGTCATGCGCTCCAACCACGATACGGGACCACATCCCCTTTCCCATTTTCGTACTATTCATAACCCGGTTATGAACTTAGGTTAACTCTCATGGATACCAAAGCAGAGCAACTTAAGCTCACGCTCCACAAATTGGCCCTCAGGTTTTCGAGAGATAGACCATCACGACCCCAAGGTCTCATAAGACATGCCTCACAAAATAGCCCACAGGTCTCCCCGAGACTGGCTTCACAAGCAAACATAACTTTCAGGAAGCTATCGCTGGCGATAGCACTACTGCCGTGCGGTAGGGGACAGGATATCAGTTCTTCCCATTTTTCGGGTGTTTTCCTGGAGACTACCCCAGTACTCTCAACGCGGTCATCTGCACATCCCGCAAATCCAAAATCTACGCAATTACCACAGAGTCTTCTCCAACATTCAAAACATACAAACATCACCAATCCAGACCAACCCGTCCAGATGGGCTTCACCCAACATGCATATTTCGTGCTTCGATTCCGGATCTAAATGCAGCACTATGGGGATACACGAATCTACCCATCGGGAGAACCACATCCACGTGTTCGTGGAGTGTCTACCCTCTAATGCCAAAAGAAAGGACTTCACATGTCCAAGGAAGAGGATCGTTACCCTTGTAGTCCTCTTTGGCGCCATGGGAGAAATCTAGACGGTTGAAAACAATCGCTCCGGGCTTGCCTTCGTAGATCCGAACTCGCTTTGTGAATCCGAGACCCGAAACACGAACGACGGCAAGATCTCCCTTCTTCCGGCGCTGCTACTCCTCCAGAAAACCAGGCCAAACTCTCCAACTCCAGAATAATGAAGAGGAAACGGCCAAACCAGGCATATAAATATAAAGCTACCGCCCCGCGGTAACTATCTACTGCCACGTGGTACCGCCTCGTTTTGCGTGTAACTGCCCAGTCCCTCCAATCACAGGCCGACACATGTCCACGCTATTACAGAATCGCTAACGCCAAGCGTTAGGATGCTTGCGCCTCGCGGTAGCTAGCGATCGTTACATCATGACCGCCCCTGCTACCACCACGCGATATCTGATACCGCCGCGCAGTAGTAACCCGAGTACTTTGACAAATAAATTGCCAAGCTACCGCCTGTGGTAACCCTACCGATGGGCGTTATCTTCCCGAAAACTCGGAAAATAAAAAGGCTAACGTCGCACGCTAGAAACATACTGTCGCGCGGTAGACTAGGCATTGAGTCGACTCAACGCTCTCAACGTTGTCGATGCTATAAATAGAGCTATCGCCACACGGTACCTAGCTACCATCGAGCGAGAACCTTTAGAACACCATTTCCTGCCTTAAGAAAATTGGGGCGTTACAAATCTCCCCCACTTAAAGAATTTCGTCCCAAAATTAAGTCATGTAGGAAACTAAAGAATTTTATCAACATTAACTGTGTACCTCAATTGAATAACTCGGGGAACTCGGCCTTCATGGTTTGTTCCCGCTCCCAAGATAGCTCCTCTCGGCCACAATTGCCCCAGCAGACCTTGACCATCCTGATTTCTTTATTACGAAGTCGCTTGACATCTACATCCTCAATGCAAATAGGTTTGACCTTCGTTGTCAACCCTTCATCCACCGATACTTGATCTGCGACGATCACTAGCGTAGGCTCTTGCACCGCCTTCTACAACACCGATATGTGGAATACGTCATGTAGAACACTCAGTTCCGTTGAAAGCTTCAACCGGTAATCCGCTTCACCAACATGCTCCAGCACCTCAAACGGCCCAAGGTATCTTGGACTTTGCTTTTTCAGCTGACGAATCCTCGACACACCCTTGAACGGTTTGATCTTCAAGTATACCCAATCGCCCACGACGAATTCAAAGTTTCTGTGCTTGGCGTCATAGTACTTAGCTTGCTTATCTTGTGCAACCAACAATCACTCCCGGATAGTACGCACAATCGAAGTCGCATCTTCGACGTCCTTCTGCTTGTACAACTTGGACTCACCAGTCTCTAACCATGACAACAGTGTATGACACTTCCTACCATAAAGGGCCTTGAAGGGCGCCATTTGAATACTCGTCTGGTAGCTGTTGTTGTACACGGACTCAATCATATATAGGTGATCCTCCCACCTTTTTCCAAAATCCAAGGTACATATGCAAAGCATGTCATCCATCGTCCTATTGATTCTCTCGGTCAAACCATTCGTTTGCAAATGAAAGGTCGTACTGAACTTCAGCTTTGTCCCCAATAGTTGATGTACCAACCTCCAGTCATTAGACCTGAACCACCCATCCCGATCACTCACGATGCTACGGGGCACACCGTGTAGATGAATAATATTCTCCACATACAGCTTTTTCAGCTTATCCACTGAATCGTCCTTCCTATTCGGGATGAAGGGCGACACTTTCGTCAAACGATCTATGATCACCTAGATGACATCGTTTCCCTTCTGCGATCTCGGCAAACCATGCACGAAATTCATGGATATATTGTCGAACTTCCATTCTGGAATAGGCAAAGATTTCAAGAATCCTCCGAGCTTCTGGCATTCAGCCTTCACTAGAGCACGAGTTTGACACTTAGCCACAAAAAGCGCTACATTCTTTTTCAGCCTTGGCAACAAAAACAGCTTTTTCATGTCTTTGTACACCTTTGTGCTCCTCGGGTGGATTGAGTACTTGGTGTAATGAGCCTAGTACATCAACTCCTCCCGTATTGTACCCACTTTTGGGACGCACAAACGACTGTCCTTCCACAACAGCCCATTATCAACCTTAAACTAGGCATTAGACCCATCCAAGGCCTCAGCCATGAGCCGCTTCATGCCGTCATCCAAATCCAAAGCCTGCCGAATCCGATCGGTGAGGTCATATTGTACCTCAATCCAACTTAAACGTGTTTCATCACTCGGTCTCCTATCAACACAAGAGATCTCTAAGGCCTTCAGAGCTTCAACATGAATATCACGGCCGCTAACTCCAAATCATGGACCAGATAATTCCCCTTATGTACCTTCAGCTGGCGCGAACCATAAGCTATTACTCTCCCATGCTGTAACAAAACACAGCCTAAGCCGTTGCTTAAAGCGTCGCTATAGATCTCAAAGCCTTATGTCCCACATGACTAGCATAGAATAGGAGCTGTGGTTAGACGACTTTTCAGTTCTTCAAATGCTTGAGCACAAGCTGGCGACCAAATAAATTTCTGATCCTTCTTTGTGAGAGGTAACGCTATCCGCGAGAAGTTCTCCACGAAGCGCCTGCAGTAGTCGGCAAGACACAAAAAACTCCGGACTTCCGCTACAGAAGACAACACGGGCCACTCCCGAATAGCCGCAACCTTTGCCGGATCCACTGCAATACCCTCACCCCTGACAATATGACCAAGGAATGATACAGAAGATAGCCAAAACTCACACTTAGATAACTTGACGTACACCTGATTACTTCTCAAGGTCTCCAAAACAATATGCAAGTGCTCCGCATGATCATCCTCAGTTTGGGAGTACACTAGGATATCATCGATGAACACTATCATGAACTGATCCAAATACTCCTTGAACGTCCTATTCATCAAGTCCATAAACACCGATGGCACATTCGTCATCCCAAAAGGCATGACTGTGAACTCGTAATGCCCATATCGAGTACTGAATGTCGTCTTGGGAATATCACTTTCTCTGATCCTTAGCTAATAATATCCAGACTTCAAGTCCAGCTTCTAATACACAACCGATCCAACTAGTTGATCGAGCAAATCATCGATCCTCGGAATTGAGTACTTGTTCTTCTCTGTTAGCTTATTGAGTTCCAGATAGTCAATACATAGTCGCAAACTTCCATCCTTATTCTTCACGAAGAGGACTGAGGCGCTCCAAGGTGACAAACTTGGATGCACAAACCCCTGCTTTATCAATTCCTGAAGTTGCGCCTTCAACTCAGCCATCTCTCTCGGTGCTAAGCGGTAAGGAGACTGTGACACCGGCTTGGCACCAGGAAAAAAACTCAATGATGAACTTGATCTCTCTCTGAGGTGGGGCTCTAGGGAAACTTTCGGGGAAGACGTCGGCAAACTCTGACACCACAGGGATACTGGCCAAGTCTTGCTTGGGCTTCTTCACCTCTAAAAGAGTGAAGAACAGCTTTGCACCCTCATTAACTACTTTAACTACTTGGAGAGCAGACTTCAGTGTCTTGCTCACACCCTTCAAACCAGAGAAAGTAGTTTCTTGGCTCTTATTCAACCCCAACTTTACAATCATAGAACCACAATCGATATACACACACTACTCTGAGAGTCATTCCATGCCAAAGATCAGGTCAAACTCTACTATCGGCAGTAATGACGCTTCCAAGTCAAAAGTTTGGCTTCCAATCAAAACTTTAACGCAACAGGCTCTATCCGCGCGCATCGAACACCCATTAGGTAGTATCACATCCAAACTATCCTTAGCCACAGAAGAGGGCACCCTGATACGTGACATTAAGTCCTCGGATAGGAAGGAGTGTGAAGCTCTTGTATCAAATAGTGCTTGAGCCGGATAGTCCATGACCACGACAAAGCCTAAAACACGAGAGTCATATGACCAAAGCATAAGACGCAAGGTATACAAAATATTACAACTAAAATCTAACACATACCTGTCACCACATCGCCCTGCTTGATGGCCTCCTACTGGCCAAGGTTGTAGACTCTCGGGTTGGCTGGATCATGATGGGATGTTGTTGGATCCACCATCTTTCCCTTTTAAGCATAAGACGCTCCTGCCTTCTATTCTGACATACCACTCCAACAGTCGTGGGCCTTATGCCCCAGCTTCCCATAAGTGAAACAACGTATTGGGCCTCCACACCCAAACAATGCCTTAGAAGTAACTGACGAATAAGCTGGTCTGGAAGGTTTGGCCTTCTTGTTCCACCTTCGGTACCCAGTCTTCTACGGTCTTGGTACCTTGAACTCTAGGCTCTTCACTGCAAAGTCCTTCTTACTATGGACCCTCTTCATATCTTGTTCCAGAGATTGGGCCAAATTGACCTGGGTCAGAAAGCCCCGCGTCATCGGACCTAAGAGCAGCAACCTCAGATCCTTGCGCACTCCTTCATAAAACCGATTGTCTTGCGCTCCTCATCTGAAAAAGTGGAGCCCACATAACGTCCCAATCTTGTGAACTCATGTAGGTAGTCATCCACACTACTCTCTCCTTAAGTCAGCCTCTGGAACTGATTCTCCATTACTATTTTCTGCGCTGTAGGGATGAACCGTGCTAGAAATAGTCTCGAAAACTCCTCCATCGATACGTCAGTGAGTTATTTCCCAGCCAAAAGATGCAGCTCTAACTCATCCCACCACAGCCTTGCCTCGCCATCCAAGAGGAAAGTGGCTATTGTAGCCTTCTGCCACTCCTCAGTCTCCATTGCTATCATGACTCTCTTTACCATAGAAAGCCAGTCCTCAGCCTGAGTTAGGGTTCCAATCCCCGAGAACACTGGTGGATTAAAGCTCATCACGTGCTTTAACTGCATCTCCGTAGCTCTTCGCTGCACTACAGTCTCTGCCGCTACTTGATTCGCCACTATGGAATCTGCCACGCCAAGCGTCACTTGACCTAACCCAGGAGCAAGAGGCCGCACTTGTCTCCGGTTGGGCATTGATCAAAGCGAACACAGCTTCCGCTACCATTCGAATGGTTTCTACAGAAGGAGGGGTTGCAGACGCGTCGTTATGCTCACTACTCTCTGCGGAGTGCTGCTGTTGCGACTGCCTCGCACCGCTCCTAGTCACTTATAGTTGCAAAAACACTCGATTAGGCGACAACTAGATTGCAAAAATGCAATCGTTGGAACACCCAGGTTCCTCAAACATGCGTATTTTCATTCCTAAGTGGATATTCATGGGTTCTTTTATGTTATAACGACAACACACATACCAGTGCTCACCACCCCTTATTCGAATTCGCCCACGAATTCGAATAAGGAAGACCGACACCAGAGTATGATACCAACTTGTAACACCCCCATTCGTCACATAATATATAACAGAAGGTCCGTTCAGGGCCCGGCGCCATATACTACGGACTGACCAAGGAGTTACTAAATTGAAACCATAATCCAATATTTCGCATCCTAATACATAGTGCATTCTAGAGGGAGTAATTTAAAGGTTATAAATAGAACCCAATAGCATGAATGTCCACTACCACAAAGGAATGAAAGACAAATACACAAAGAAGGTTTTGGCCCTAAGGCCTTATATTGTTCATCTGAAATTAGAGTATCTTGCAAACATCGGCCGCAGGCCGGCCATACATGAGAATAAAATAAACACAACGGGTGAAAGACTTAATTTAAGAGCCTAAACACCTAGAGGGGGGGGGGGTGAATAGATTCAAATTTTTTCCTTTACTATTTAAGGCAATTAAATAGACCTTGCTTAGCACAAACAAAATATAACACAACACAGAACATTCACAGCACAGAGAACACCAGGTTTATAGTGGTTCCCCAAGATATGGGTACGTCCACTTTCCCGATTCGCCTATCCAGTAGAGTACTGGATTCAGCCTAACTTCTTTCCTCTTTCTCAGATCAAACGATCCTACAACTCAGAACCAAAATGGTTCCTACACCTCAGACTTTTGTAAGTCCTACCTCAGATCCTTCCCAGAATCCTACCTCAGGCCTCAGCCCTACCTCAGCCCTTATCTCTAGGCTTACAACTCAGACTTTTCACAAGTCCTACCACTCAGACTCACAGCCCTAACTCAGCCTTTATATTTATAGGCTTACAGCTCAGATCTATAACAGATCCTACAAGAAATTTTGTAAAAAAAGATATAAAAGAGATACAGCTCAGATCTATAACCACTTGAAAGACTTTGTTTCAAGAGCCTAAACACCTAGAGGGGGGGGGGGGGTGGTGAATAGGTTCTAATCTTTTTGAGTCTTTTTGATTTTAAGGCAAACAGATATTTGTAACTTTCTTTAGCACAAAATAATTCTATCTACAGAAATAAAATGCAACACAGCAAACACCAGATCTATAGTGGTTCCCCAAGATATGGGTACATCCACTTTCCCCCTTCGCCTATCCAGCAGATAACTGGATTCAGCCTAACTTCCTTCCACTGACTCAGATCCACAGATCTTACAATATCAGAACCACAGATGGTTCCTACACCTCAGACTTAACACAATTCCTACCTCAGATTCTTCTCCAGAATCCTACCTCAGGCCTCAGCCCTACCTCAGCCTTTATAATTAGGCTTACAACTCAGACTTACCACAAGTCCTATCTTAGGCGCTCAGCCCTACCTCAGCCTTTATAATTTTAGGCTTACAATCTCAAATATAACAAAAGATCCTACAAGAATTTGTGAGTAATAATTATCAGAAAACTTCACCAGCTAGATTTCTCTGTTGATGTTGTCTTCTTGATCAGTTCTTGGATTGACTGATCCAACCTAACTTAGCTTTTCAAAACTTCTTGATTAGAACAAAATAATTTGGATCTTCTCTGTTGATGAAGATGATCTTCAATCAGCTTCTTCCTTAAATTCAGATAGAACTCTGAATCTTTCTTGCAGACAACCCTTGATCTGTCAGAATTCTTCTTATAGATGCTTCACGATGTTGTGTTTCTGTATATTGTCTTTTTTGTCGTTTCCGATCTGGCTCTTATATAGAGTTTGCTCCATGATTATCGGCTGATCCGGTTCATAACAGACTTCTGACAGTTTTGACCCTAGTGTCAGACCGGCTAGTTATGATAGCTGTCAAGTCACCAGTCACATCACCAGGTTCTCCTGTGTCTTTCCAACTCAGCACACAACACTCAGCAGACTGCTCCACATGTGTCGACACATATAGGCTAAGTGTCGACATAAGTCTTCAAGGTGTCGACACAAATACTTCAAGTGTCGACACAAGTCTTCATGGTGTCGACACAATTACTCCAAGTGTCGACACAGTCATACTTCTGCTTCTTGACAATGCTTTTTGTTGTTTATATCGACACAAGTCCTGTGTGTCGACACAACAGCTTATTTTCTCGACATTTCTTTTGCAGACAGATGACGTTGAGTGTTTGTCAAATGTCGTTGAGTGTGTGTCGACACAAGTCCTGTGTGTCGACACAATTACTTCTGAACTCGACACAGACTTTTGAGAGTTGGTGTGTCGACACAAGTCCTGTGTGTCGACACAATTGCTTCAGGTGTCAACATAGCTCCTGAGTGTTGACTAATCTTCTATTTTAAGTATCGGCACAATTCTGTTTTAAGTTGTCGACACAATTCTGGATGTCGACACAATTGCTTCTTTAGGTGTCGACATAGCTTTGAGTGTCGACACATCATCTTTATAAGTGTCGACACAAATTCTGGGTGTCGACACAACTTCCCTGAGTGTCGACACAATTTGCCTGTGTGTCGACACAGCTTGCCTGTAACATCCCATTTCCGGCTAGACCCCCAGGAGTCGGTTGGTTGTGGTAGAACCCTGGGGAGCCCAGAAATCGAAATAAAACGACCAAGAATTCGGGTCACGGGTTGGTCACGCCCGTGACCGACCCGTCACGCCCGTGACCTAGGGCGTGACTCACTCGACGATCATCGACCTCAGGGAGACGATCGTCGGACGCCGAATTTTCGACCCGGCCCTGTCACGCCCGTGACCCAGGTGTCACGCCCGTGACCTGGGGGCGTGACTCCTTCGATGATCATCGATCTCAGTTAGACGATCGTCGGGCGCGGAATTTGCCTCATGGCCTGTCACGCCCGTGACCCGCAATGTCACGCCCGTGACATAGGGCGTGACCACCTTCGATGATCGTCGATTTCAGTTCGACGGTCGTCGGCCAGGAATTGGCCACACGGGCATGTCACGCCCGTGACCCACAATGTCACACCCGTGACATAGGGCGTGACCACGCTCGACGATCGTCGATCCCAATTCGACGATCGTCGAACCAGAATTGGTCACACGGGCCAGTCACGCCCGTGACCCGGGTGTCACGCCCGTGACCACCCTTCGACGATCGTCGATCTTAGTTCGACGATCGTCGAACCCAGAATTGGCTAACCAGGCCTGTCACGCCCGTGACCTATGTGTCACGCCCGTGACCAAGGCCGAAACGTCAGCCAGACTGAAAATTTCGGTAACCGATGCCATAATAAATTCTGATTATGGGAATGAAAACCAAGGGTATTTATGGGCCGTTTCCTACATTAATTATTTAAATAATTAAGGAAATGTTGGTCCAATAGGAAATCGCCACCTGGCGAGCACCTCTTCATCTCCAGCGTTTCAACTGCCATTCGTCATAACCGAAACGTCATTAAGGGAATTATTAATGGCCGCGGACGTTTCATCCTTTCCCCTCCCCACTTGCTGATCTATAAAAGACTCCTAAGAGCAAGAGGAAAAGGTTACACTCTCCCTTAAACTATTTCAGATTTTCCCCCTTGCTGTTGAAGAACTTCCGGCGATGCCACCACCGCGCCAATGGCTTCCCGACGCTCTGCACGCCTTCAGCCCGCGAACAAGGTCCTCCCCTCCCTCTTCTTCTGCGGATAGATTTTAGAAATCGTTAGGAGAGATATCGGGCTCAAAAGAGCCAGATCGGGTGAGCGTATTCGTGGTTTTCCGAAAATTTCATGGTGACAGGTTTGCCGGAAACCGCCTCTCCGGCGGCCGTGCCGCCGCCCGACGATGGCCCTCACCTCAACAGAGGTGGTGGTGGCGGTGGCCAGCCAGGGAGATGGCTGGATGGCCGGGAAATAGCTTGGAAAAGTTACAGGAAATTAGGTTTTCAGGGCTCAGTTTCGGGCTGTAGAAGAAGATGAACAGTGTCGTTAAATTAGATTTTAGTTTTAAAGCAATTTCTGAATGAAAATATCTGTCACTTTAAATAATTTGGGAAAAATATCTAGATGCTCCTACAGGAAAAGTGGTCAACATAGAAAATGTAGCTCTTGAAGTCTAGTTTAATTTAAAATTGATTTCACTCGATTTAGAATCCTGGTTAGACCATAGCACCCTTTTTGGTGAGGTCTATCCAGAGGGCCATCTGGATCTTAGAAAAATTCCCCACTCTAAACCAGTCATCAAAATGACTTGAAATTTGGGGTGTGGCCTAATCTTACCTATATCTAGGTGCTATCCAAAAATGAGAATTTTTGGGAAATATTTTTCTATAGTTTTGAGAAAAATTCAATAATCCTAGTTTAATTTAATTAGATGGTTAAATAATTTCCAAACCCTCCCAAATTTTGGTGAGTGGTCCCTGGGTTCACCATAAGGTTCTGTATAATATTTCATCTCATTTGGAGATGGTTTGGATTAGAAATGATCAACCCTAAGTTTTGCCCTAATAAGGGGTCTTAGGTTAAAAGTGCACTTTTGAGATTTAAGTGGTCAGATCACCTCAACAGAGGCTGAGATTTTTACCACTGGCTAATAATATTCTCTAGCACCCCCTCATAGAGTTTGAGGTGGATCGGGGTAAGTTTACCCTAAGAACCAAGGCCAAACCCTAAGGATGGATCTTGGTGGTTTGTGAAGGTCATGTGGTCAAATGATCTTGGATTGACTCGAAATTGGGTGGAGAGATCCATAGGACCAATATAGTTCTCTGGATGAAATCTTAGTAGATTGGGAGACCGTTGGGATACCTAAAAATCTAACCCTAGTTTAGGGTGCAAAACTTGTAGAGATAGGAAATGGCACTAAATCACATTGAAAAGTGTTGAGATTTGGGTAGAGTGAATTATAGGGATGGCCCAAGCTCTGGATATTTTATTATGAATTTTAAGATTATTATTTTAGGTACTTCATTAACGATTTAGTAGCTTATATGATTCGCTTAGAAAATTTATTATGGATCACACACTTCTTGGAAATTGATGAAATTTAGATAGAGAACGTTTATTATGGTTTTAAATCTCTGTGAATTTTTATGGGATTTTTGGAACTTTAATTCTAAGGCTTGCTTCATTAAGAATGTTTTACATTGATTATTTGATTAAATCTTTAGCGGCGTTTAGCAAGCTAGTAAAATTATGATTCTTTGCAAAAAAATCTTTTATATGTCATGCTACTGATTAGTAATTTTTCTATAATTTTTCGATGAATAATTTCAGTACTTCCTTCATTACGTAGAATTAACGTGATTATACTGGATAAATTATTTAGAGGCTAAATACTTTTGGTAAAATTCTGGGAATTTGTATTTGAGGTTACCTTGCTGTTATCTAATGATCATGATTTTTGAGTAGCCATTACTTAGGAGGATCATGTAGTTCATGTTTAAATGACCCATGGCCCGTCCTTTGGGAAAATTAAATAAATATCAGATTAATTAGGAGAATTATAAGTTTCTGGATTTAGACAAATTATGATATGGTAGACCTCCAGTAAATATTATAGGAGATTTGGAAGATAATTTGGAGTACTTTCCCTTGTGTACCTCATATAGCTTAGGATGGTCTGCATATAGTAAAACCACGGAATTTTGATAATTGAAGGTTGGTAGGGTAAGTTAAGATTGAGTTTGTTGAAGCTGAGAAATATCTCAACCTCAGAAATCGGACTAGGCCACCTGAAGTTACTGGTCGAGCGGTCAGAAAGACGGTCTCTAGTCAGGAAACAGAAGCAAATTGCGCAAACAAGACCCCAGGTTGCTGTGGCAGGAAGGTCCCACCACGTACCCAGTTGCTTAGGAGAAGCAACCCCTTCTCAACCAGATTGGCTGAGCTAGGTATGAAGGAGGCGAGCTTGAGCAATAACGAGTCAAGGGCAGTTGTTGGAACTCGCAAGGGCTCAGGCCGAGATTTGCTTGTCCCTCCCTCGTACCCCTGGGGTCCTATTTATAGGGAAAACCAAAGAGGGGGGGGGGGGTCTTACTTATACCCCCACCCTGGCGAGTTGGCGACTTCCCTGGGGAGCTCGCCTGGAAGAGGCGAGTATCTAGTCATAGTCGCCACCTGGCGAGTTGGCCTGGGGAGCTCGCCATACTCGCCCGAACCTTCTGCGGCCTGGGGTGCTGGTCTGGATCCCCTCCTTGTCTTGTTGACTTTGACTTTTGATGACCTGGCGGTGGTAGGGCCCTCCCTCGTCGAATATGGGTTGTACACAATCCCCGCTCTTTTTGGGCGACGTAGGAGCCCGGAAAGAATCATCCAACACCTATTCGGCGAGCATCCCTGCCGGGTATATGGTCAGCTCGCATCGTCGTCTGCTGGTAGAGTAGTCTATAAATAGGGGGGGCTTCGTTTTTGAGACGGTCCCTGGAGCTCGCCGAAGATGTCAGACGCTGAGCAGTTGTTGAGGGACAATCTCGCCGCCCTGTCTGGCCTCCTCGGCATAGCCAGGTCGAAAAGACCGCGCGAGGATGATCCTACTGCCTTGCCCCCGCCGAAGAAGAAGAAGGCGAAAAAGGTCAAGCAGCCCGCCACTACGGTGGTCAGCTCGCCTCCACTGCCGAACCAGGTCGCCGCGGCGACTGAAAATCCCGTAGTGTCGTCCAGCACCCAGAGGATGTTGAACGACCTAGGGCTCGCCGACCTCCCTGGGTCGACCCGGGGCAGCCCGCTGGAGAACCCGGGAGTGACCGAGGAGCTCGCGGCTGCGAAGGAGTCCGCGACGTCTCAGGCCGAGGTCGTCACCGTGACAGGTCGCTACCTCGAACTCTTCCCTGCTGGGTTGTCGCTGCTCCTTTGCTGACTTCTTTTCTTATGCAGATTCTCCGATTGCCGCTGACGCGGCACTTGATGTCGTCCCCCTCAGCTCGACGCCCTTACTCGCCCTGGCGGCCGACAGGCCGTCCAAGACCGCCTACACGGTCAGGATAGGCCTCAGCTCGGGGAAGGCGTCTGGGGCGGCATTGGTGAAGGGCCCCCCGCCTGCGAGTAAGGAGCTGCCGGCGAAAGCCACTCCTGCCGGGTCATCTGGGCCGGCCCGCGAGGTTCCTCCGGCGAGTACGGCGGCCTCTGTCGTTGCGAGCGGCGGGAAGATACCCCCGGTGAGCGCTCCATTGCCGCCGCCGCCCGTGGTCGCCACTCCTGGCCAAACGCCGAGCACCGGCTTGCCCCCTCCGCCGCCTCTGTCTACTCTGCCGAAGTCGGACCATCCGCGACCTCCTCCACCTCCTGCGCCGAGGGCTCCGCACCACTCTGCGAGCTCATCTCAAGCTCCGCCGCCGATGAAGAAGCCGGAGAGGCCGCGGCCGCCCTACTTCCCTCCGCGGGTTGGAGACCCCGACTACGTCGGCCGAGGGTCTGGAGAGCGCGGGCAGGGCAGGCCTGCCGATCTTCCGAGCAGCTCTTCGGGGAGGCGAGATACCTCCGGGCGACCTCCTTCGCCGCGCCGATCCCGATCTCCTCGCCGTGGTGAGCCTCCTACTACTTTGACTACCGCTCTGCTTTTCCTGTCCTGACGATCCACCTTCCTGCCTTGTCAAATCGCCCGGCGACCTCTGGGGCGGCTTTCATCGATGCCATCGGGCTGTCCGGGAGCGAGTATCGCCAGGCCGCCATTCGCGCCCACATGGAGCTGGAGAGCAAGTTCGACCAGCTCGCTATCTGCGATCCTCACCGACGCATCTCGGCTCTGGAGGCGAGGATGGCCAAGGTCGAAGGGCTCCAGTCGACCTTGGAAAACTATGAAGCTCGCTTTCACGTGGTCAAAGAAAATTACCGCCAGCTGCAGTTGAACAACCACCGTCTGCAGCTGGTGCTTGACGAGCTGGCCGGCATCCGGGCGAGCATGGGGTCTGCTGGACGTCTGGCGAGGATGGAGGAGCAGCTCCGGCTTGGCGACGATGCGACAGCGCTGGCGACGGAGCATTACCGGCGTGCACGCGAGATCGGCTGGGCTGGGCGACATCCGCACCCTCCTGAGCGGCCGAGGGCGCCATAGTTTTTTTTCTTTGCTTTTCGAATGTAACTCGCCTCGCGCGACTTGTACTTCCGGACATCTATTTTTAATTTGATTAATTCATTTGTGTGCGAATATTCTCGTTTCTGTGTGCGCGCTTTATTTCTTGATGTGCCGAGCTTTAGTTCACCTAATAATGTCGCAGGTTTATCTTCATCGTGCGAGCTCGTTAGATACTCGCCGGGACGGCTGACCCCCCCCCTTGGGCTTGTCATATCTATAAATAGGAGGGGTAGGTGGGTCATAAAGCGTATGTTGTAGCGACCTTCTTTCCTCCTGGCGAGTATCTGAACAACCAACTCGTCGCTCTTGTTGCTTACGGATCTCGCAAACATGGTCGGCGACGACGCCACTGCTCGCCGACAGGCCCACGCAATTAACTTCGCAGACGCGGCTTTCAAGAAGTCCATAACCACCGATAAGGAACTGGCGACCTTCAAAGAACGCTTCCTGCCTGACGGGTACTCGACGATACTCCCCACTCGCAGCGAGCGCCTCAATACCCATATTGAGGGTTCGCTTGTAATGTCGCTGCGTCACTTCGACGTTGGCTTGCGGCTTCCTTTCTGGCCGGAGTTCTGCGAGGTCCTGCGCTACTTCGGGATCGTCCCCGCGCAGATCAATCCCAACGGCGTGGCGATCATCATGGGGTTCCTATGCTTCCTTCGGGAAGAGAGGATCGCCGTCGACCTCTTCGTCTTCCGCCGCATCTTCGCCTTTGCGGCGACCTCGGAGGGAGTCATCTTTTTTAGTAGTCACGTCTGCACCTTGGTCGGGACCGCGAATAAGGTCCACCGCTGGAGCGAGCAGCTGGTGGTCGTCCATGGCGACTTTGGCGGTATTCTCGGCAGGTCGCACCAACCAGCCGACGTCGCCTTCCTTCCTCCCATCCTCGAAGGAGCTCGCGAGCAGCTCTTCGAATATTTCCGCGGTCGGCGCTTTGACGTCATTTTCTGGCGACTAAACGTCAACGTGCTCGAGGCAGTCCACCCTAATGAAAGTAAGCCGAGCTCGAAATGCGCCCTGGTTACTCGCTCGCCCTTTTGCCGCTGAAGCTAACTTTGTCGCGCGTTTTGCAGTTTCCAACGAGCTTCCGGAGAAGCTGCTTCCTTTGGCGAAGGAAGTCGCCGCCACGCAGTCGGATGCTCGCCCCCCTGCCGATGTCGGGGAGAAGAAGAGGCCGTCCAAAGGAAAGTCCCGGGTCAGCTCGCCAGGCCCTGCGAGGAAGAAGGCGAAGGCATTGTCGCCCCATTCCGTCGATCGCAGGTCGCCGACGGATGCCCAGTCGCCCCACTTCCACCCCAACTACGGCCTCGGGCAGGGGGTGGTGGATTCCTACGGTCGCCCGCTCGTGACCTGGTCGGCGGAGGACAACTCGGTGTCGCTGAGCACCAACCTCCCGTCCTGGTCGACTGACTGGGAGGACAAGGGGGAGGCGTTCGCCGTCCTCCACGCCATCTATGGTCGGGTCGACGCGGAGTCCGTCCTGGAGCTGACCCCGTCGGAACTCGCCCACCAGTCGGCCTGTGCGCTCGCTCGGTCTGCCGAGCTGGGTCACTACTCGGCGAGGAAGCTGTTGGAGACGACTGATGCCCTCAAGGTCGTCTCCAAGAAGGCCATCGACCTCGGCATGCAGTCAGTCCGCTGGAAGGACTTCGAGGTGAGCTGTCCTTGGGTGGGTTTGCTCAATTTGCTTCGTTGATAGATCCTGACGTCGATCATTTCGCAGGCTGCCGAGATAGAAGCGGCGAAGAAACTCTCCGAGTGCGAGGAGAAGCTTGCCGCCTCCCAGGCCGAGCTGGAGGCGGCCCAAACTCGCGCAGCGGTGATGGAGACGAGGTTGGTCGCTGCTGAAGGACGGCCGAGCTCCTCAACCCCGCTACCCGAGGACCCGGCGCGAGTGGTGAAGCAATCACGCGTCCTCTGGGAGGAGAGATCCTCTGTTCGCCGCGAGATTGCGCGGGCGGCGGGGAACGTCATACTCGCGCGCCTCAGGCTCGGGGGCCAGCTCGTCGAGGGGGAGAAGCCGCTCACTGTCGACGAGCTCATTCCCGAGCTGCTCGCCGAGGGGACTGTCCCGCCGTATAGCGCGTCGTCGCCGACCAGCTCCGGTGATTCTGACAGCAGCGGTAGCGGAAGCAGCAGCGGCAGCGGCAACGGAAGCAGCAGTGGCGAGAGCGCAGAGAGCGACGACTTTGCAGATATCGGCGATATCGGGGATGATGAATATCGGCCTGATACTGGCGACGACGAGTCCTAGTTGCTCGCCGATATTCTTTTTGTAAACCAAATTTTTGACTTAATGATTTATACAAAGTTTCGGTTTTTTCCTTTCTGACTGGATGTTACTCGCTAGGCTCATAGGCTCGGAGAGGAACGCTCGCTAGGTCGCAGGGGGATGGTCCCGACATCGACCATCCGCTCGCCGGGACCTACTCGCCCCTGCACCCGGATACTCGTGAACCTGCTGAGATAACCGCGCGGGTGGCGTGTGGGACATACTCGCATGCCCCCCGGGGCTCGCTTACTTGCGCGGTTCCAGCTCGCTTCCCCGCATGGGATCTGCTCGCCTACTCGCACGAGATCAGCTCGCCTGCTCGCGCGAGGTCTGCTCACCTGCTCGCGCGAGGCCTGCTCGTCTGCTCGTGCGTGACGAAAATTGAACCGGGCTTAGTCGTCGAACATAGCCTGCGGGCCCCTTATTCTCGTCATCGAGGAGATCGGCCGATTCCCGAGGAGAGGAGCTCGTGGGGATACAGGGCTTACGACGCTGCTCAACTCGAGGTCTTGGATTACAATCGAGGAGATCGGCCGATTCCTGAGGAGAGGAGCTCGTGGGATACCGGTCTTACGACGCTGCTCAACTCGAGGTCTTGGGTTACAATCGAGGAGATCGGCCAATTCCCGAGGAGAGGAGCTCGTGGGGATACCGGTCTTACGACGCTGCTCAACTCGAAGTCTTGAATTACAATCGAGGAGATCGGCCGATTTCTGAGGAGAGGAGCTCGTGGGGATACCGGTCTTACGACGCTGCTCAACTCGAAGTCTTGAATTACAATCGAGGAGATCGGCCGATTCCCGAGGAGAGGAGCTCGTGGGGATACCGGTCTTACGACGCTGCTCAACTCGAGGTCTTGGGTTACAATCGAGGAGATCGGCCGATTCCCGAGGAGAGGAGCTCGTGGGGATACCGGTCTTACGACGCTGCTCAACTCGAAGTCTTGAATTACAATTGAGGAGATCGGCCGATTCCCGAGGAGAGGAGCTCGTGGGGATACCGGGCTTACGACGCTGCTCAACTCGAGGTCTTGGATTACAATCGAGGAGATCGGCCGATTCCCGAGGAGAGGAGCTCGTGAGGATACCGGTCTTACGACGCTGCTCAACTCGAAGTCTTGAATTACAATCGAGGAGATCGGCCGATTCCCGAGGAGAGGAGCTCGTGGGGATACCGGTCTTACGACGCTGCTCAACTCGAAGTCTTGAATTACAATCGAGGAGATCGGCCGATTCCCGAGAAGAGGAGCTCGTGGGGATACCGGTCTTACGACGCTGCTCAACTCGAAGTCTTGAATTACAATCGAGGAGATCGGCCGATTCCCGAGGAGAGAAGCTCGTGGGGATACCGGTCTTACGACGCTGCTCAACTCGAAGTCTTGAATTACAATCGAGGAGATCGGCCGATTCCCGAGGAGAGGAGCTCGTGGGGATACCGGGCTTACGACACTGCTCAACTCGAGGTCTTGGATTACAATCGAGGAGATCGGCCGATTCCCGAGGAGAGGAGCTCGTGGGGATACCGGGCTTACGACGCTGCTCAACTCGAGGTCTTGGATTACAATCGAGGAGATCGGCCGATTCCCGAGGACAGGAGCTCGTGGGGATACCAGGCTTACGACGTTGCTCAACTCGAGGTCTTGGATTACAATCGAGGAGATCGGCCGATTCCAGAGGAGAGGAGCTCGTGGGGATACCGGGCTTACGACGCTGCTGCAAGGGGGGGGGGGGGCTGACCTCGGCCAACAATGCAGAGGCTCGGTCTTACAAGAGCGCTTAAAATCCCGAAGCATCATCCCATCATCCGAACTAGGCTATTCAGTGAGAACGGGTTGGAGTCCCGTATCCCGATTTGATAGTGAAGGTCGCTTCCAGGTACGATTAGGGTGGGGGTGGTGTTCATCGTGGGTCCTTTTCGAACTCACTCGGAATCCACACACCTCCCTCCGGGCTCGTCCATACCCTTTCTTTGGCAGGTTATCCTGTCTTGTTGCTCGCTTGAGATCTTCTCCCTCTGGGTGTTTTACGAGGCCGGCCTCTCCTCGAGTCCGGGAGATCAGGGTGCAGATTTGTTCCTCGTAGGTCCTCCAGACGGAAGAGAGATGCACTCGGGGAGACATAGGCCGACATGCAAGGGGGGAGCTGATCTCGGCCGACAATGCAGAGACTCGGTCTTACAAGAGCGCTTAAAATCCCGAAGCATCGTCCCATCATCCGTACTGGGCTATGTATGAGGAACAAACCGACCGCTGCCTCCCGAGGTCGACTACGAGGCGGACCATGGAAACACTCAGAAGCCTCGAGGCACATTTAACACAAAAGAGATGAAATCCCGCATCCTTTGTATATTAAGTATGTTTACAGAAATAGATACATGAGTTACCGCTACGGGTAAAATCTTTTCAAATCATCCCCGCTCCAGGTCCCAGGCAGCTGCTCTCCCGCTTGGTCTTGTAGGTAATAGCCTCCTGTGGCCAAGGCTTCTTGGACGATGAAAGGTCCTTCCCAGTTAGGATGGAGCTTGCCTACGGAGGCTCCCCGCTCAGCGGCGTCCACCTTCTTCATGACCAAGTCCCCTGCGAGGAAGTTCTTCAAGCGGACGTTTTTGTCGAAGTGTCTCGCCATGCGCCTCTTGGTTTCTTCCTAGCGCATGGAGGCCAAGTCCCGAAGCTCTTCCACATAATCTAGGGAGAGCCTCTGAGCCTCTTCATTCTCTAGCCGCCATTCCTCGCTTCCGTCTTCGGCTGCGATGACCCGTGGACTATGCACCTCAAATTCGACCGGGATGAGCGCCTCGGACCCGTGTGACAGCTTGAAGGGTGTTTCCCCTGTAGCTGAGTTCGGGGTGGTCCTGAGGGCCCAGAGGACGGAAGGGAGCTGTTCGGCCCAATTCCCCTTGAGGTTGGTGATCTTCTTCTTCAGCAAGTTGATGATGAGCTTGTTCGCGGCTTCTACTTGCCCATTGCTCCGAGGGTGATGTACCGAGGCGAACCGAAGGTCGGTTCCCAACTGTTTACAAAAGTCCCCCAGTTCCAGGCTGGCGAACTGCGGCCCATTGTCGGTGATGATGGCCAGAGGGATCCCGAACCTGCATGCGATTTCCCCCCAGATGAAGTTCTTGACGATTTGAGACGTGGTCCTGGCCAGAGCCTTAGCCTCGATCCACTTCGTGAAGTAGTCGACCATTACCAGAACAAACTTCCTTTGCCCGCTAGCTTGAGGGAACGGGCCGATCAAATCCATTCCCCAAATTGCGAAGGGCCACGGAGCGGTAATCGAGCGAAGCTGCTGAGCCGGCTGGAGCGCGAGGGGCGCGAAGAGTTGACATTGGGAGCACTTTCTGGAATGGGCCTCTGCATCCTTTCGGATGGTCGGCCAGAAGTAACCGTGCCTCAGAATCCTTTGCTCCAGGGTGCGGGTCCCGGAGTGACTGCCGCACTCTCCCGAGTGAATCTCCTCGAGGACCCGGGGAATCTCGAGCTCTGACAAGCATCGGGCCAGAGGGCCTGAAATGGTCTTGCGATAGAGTTCGCCGTCCTGTAGCAAGTAGTATGCGGCCTTATACCGAAACTTTCTTTGATCTTGCCCGTCAGATGGTAGTCGGCCTGTCGCCAGGAACGCGATGAACGGATCTCTCCACGAGGCCCGCTGATCGATCTCCATCAACTCGCCTTCTTCGATGGATGGTCGAAATAACTCGATGGCGGTTCCCCCAGCCCGAGGGCCGTATTTCGCAAGATTGTCTGCCTCGGAGTTGCGTTCTCGGGGCACGTGCTCAACGTGAAAGGATCGGAACCCCCCGATCAGGCCTTTGACCTTAACCAGATATTGCTGCAAGATGGGATCTCGGACTTCGAACTCTCCCCGAATCTGAGATGCTGCCACCATGGAATCGGTAAAAGCCCTGATATCTCTGATTGCCAGCTCCTTGGCGAGTCGCAAGCCAGCCACCATGGCTTCGTACTCCGCCTGATTGTTAGTGACCGAAAAAAGGATCTTGACGGCTTGCTCAATCCTAGTCCCCTGAGGACTAACCAGCACCACCCCGGCTCCCACGGAGTGTCTCCCTGACGCGCCATCTACGAACATCTTCCAGGGGACCGGCCGAGAGACATCCGTGTCTGCCTCGACCTTGGCCGAGAAGTCGGCCAGGAAATCCGCCACGGCTTGTGCTTTGATTGCGACCCTTGGGGGGTAGGAGATGTCGAACTCGCTCAGCTCCACAGCCCACTTGGCGAGCCTGCCAGAGTGCTCTACTCCGTCCAAGATACTCCTCAAGGGGTGGTCGGAGACTACCTTGATAGAGTGGGCTTGGAAATATAGACGGAGTCGCCTGGCCGAAACTACCAGGGTAAATACTAACTTCTCCAGGATGGGGTACCGCGTTTCGGCTTGCCTTAGCACCCGGCTCACGTAGTAGATTGGAAGCTGCTTCTTTCCCTCCTCTCAGACCAACACCGAGCTGACTGCTTCAGCCCCTACCCCTAGGTAGAGCAAGAGGTCCTCACCGCCCTGCAGACCCTGAAGGAGAGGAGCTCGAGTCAGCTGTTGTTTGAGCTTTATGAAGGCCTCCTCGCACTCCGGGGTCCACTCGAATTTCTGGTTCCCCCGAAGGGCTTTGAAGAATGGGGAACACTTCTCTCCGGCCCTGGAGAGAAACCGGCTAAGACCTGCCAGCCTTCCGGTCAACCTTTGAACTTCCTTGGAATCCCTCGGGGACGCCATCTCCACGATGGCTTTCACCTTATCGGTGTTAGGCTCCACCCCTAGAGGAGTAAGGAGGTGCCCTAGAAACTTCCCCCTTCCCGCACTGAAAACACACTTGGCCGGGTTGAGCCGCATCTTGTACCTCCTCAGGGTGGCGAAGGTCTCTGTCAGATCCGCTACGTGCTCTGCGGCGCTCTTACTCTTAACGAGCAGGTCATCCACGTAGACTTCCAGATTCCGCCTCTTTTGCTATCTAAAGACGTGATCCATCATTCTTTGATATGTCGCGCCGGCGTTCTTGAGCCCGAAGGGCATCATCTTGTAGCTATAGCATCCGTCGCTTGTGATGAAGGAAACGTCACGACAATCGGGGGGATGCATCCGGATCTGGTGGTACCCTTGGGGCAAGCTTTATTGAGCATAGAAAAATCAATACATAGCCTCCAGCCCCCTCCCGATTTCTTCACCATTACAACATTGGAGACCCAGCCTGGATATTGGATCTCCGAAACAAAACCTGCTTCTAGCAGCTTCCCTACTTCCTCCCGGATTGGTCCCGCCAGAGCGGTGGCGCTCTTCCTCTGCTTCTGACGGACTGGGGCCGTCGCTGGATCCAGGTTGAGGCGATGACAGACAACATCAGCATCAATCCCTGGCATCTCGGCGGCGCTCCATGCGAAGACGTCCGCGTTTTCCTGCAGGCAGACAGCTATCTCCACCTTCCCTTTCGGGGGCAAGGCTCCTCTGATCTTTAGCAGCTCCGGCTCTCCTCTCAGGGAGATCACCTCTACTTCCTCCAGTTCCTCAGCAGCTTGCAGGCCCTCCTCCTGCTCCATCATCCTTTCCAACCTTTCTGCGTCGCCCATCCAGCTGATGGTGCTGACCGCATTCAGGTAGCATTCCCTGGAGGCCCTGGGATCTCCCCTGATCCTGACTTGGACGTCGTCCCTGCAGTACTTCAGGCATTGATGATATGACGATGGGACGGCCTTGAAGTAGTTGATGAGGGGCCGTCCGAAGATGGCGTTGTAGCCGCTGGGTGCGTCGACGATGACGAAGCGGCATCGGATCGAAGTTCCCCCGAGGGTGACCAGCAACTCAACTCCTCCTTCCACCTCTTTCTTCTCCCCGGAGAAGCCGAAGAGAGGCCCATCCGCTGCCTGAACCCGGGACGCTTCCACCTGAAGGCCGACGAAGGTTCTCTTGAAGATGACATTCACCGAGCTCCCGTTATCCGCGAGGATTCAGTCGACGGTGAAGTCCTCGATTGCTGCTTGAATCACCAGGGCGTCATGGAAGGGGTTCTCGTTCCAGAGCATGTCTTCCTCCGAGAAGGTGATCTCGTTCAAGGGAGGGGGGGGGGGGGGTCTGAGACGTCGAGGCGACGCTCCTTTTGTAGATTTGGTGGAGACTTCCCTTGCGGGAAGCTCCTAGCCCAGCCCCTCCGTTGATTACTCCGACGTGTCCGCTTCCCGGACCAGGAATGACATTCCCCCTTCCTCCTTGGTCGATCCTGTCCTCGTTTCTCCTCCTCTGCGGTACCTGGTAAGCCACCTGCCCAACCTGGGCCTCCTGCTGCGGCTGCTCCCTCTCGGCCGCCGTTGCTTCCATCCTCCTCCTTGCTTCCCAGAACTCAGGGCAAGCCAAGGTTCCGTGCCCCTCCACTCGATGGATATCGCAGTAGAGGGGAATCGCCGCTTCCTGCTGCCTTTCCTGCCTCCTCTCCTGCTGCCTCTCCTTCCGCCGGCGCTTAGCGGCTCGCTGCGTGATGGCTATGGTCTCCCTTCTTCCTCCTCCCTGCTCCCGAGGGTTGTAAGTCCTCCTCTCCTCCTGATGGGTGGGCCGCCTCCACTGGGGGCGATCCCTCGGGTACTGGAATCTTCTCTCCTCGCTCCTCGTCTCTTGACCTCCGACGGGCCTATCCTCCTGCCTTCGAGGCCTCTCCCGCCTCTCCTGCCTCTCCGCCTTTCTGATCTCCCTTCCCCTTTCTCCCTTCTCCTCTTTCCCCTGCGGCCTCTCTTGCTTCCTGTCGTTGCGCCCCTCCGGCGCCCTCTCCCTCTCCAGCAGTCTTCCTCTGTCTTGCCTAAGCGGTCGGTCTCCATCGAGCCGTGCTAGGAACTCCTTGTTCCTCTCCTCTCCCTGGATGAACACATTGGCTCTCTCCACCATATCCTCGAACAATTTGGGCGGCCTGTGCCCCAACTCCATGTTGAACAGGCCCTTCTTCAGCCCGAACTTGAGGGCCACCATCAAGGTGAACCCGTCTACCTCTTCCACCTCCAGCACCTCCTTCTGGAATCGATCGATGTACCGGCCCAAACTCTCGTGCTGCCCCTGCACGATCTTGAAGAGGGCGGTTGCCTCCTTCTTCCTCCGCTTGGACGTCGCAAACCTTGCCAACAAACCCCGTCGAAGATCTGAGAAGCAGTAGACTGACCCGGCTGGCAGCTTGTGGAACCAATCTCTCGCGCTACCCTTGAAGGTAATGGAGAAGAGCCGGCACTTGAGAGCATCGGACATGTTGCGAATGGAGACCACATCCTCAAACCATTGAAGATGTCCCACCGGGTCGTCCTTGCCGGAGTAGTATGAGAGGACCGGCTCTCTGAAGTTGTCGGGGACGAGGGCTGCGAGGATCTCGTCGCAAAAGGGGCTCCTCCCTTCCTGGCGGCGGCGAGTATCCTCCCCGCTCGAGCAGTCATACTCGCTCCATCGGCGAGCATCTCCATACCTCGCCGAGAGTTCCGGATCTCGAAACCGGATTCCTTGACTACTCGCCGGGTGATGTCGCGGCGGGATCACCTGTTCTCCACTCGCCCAAGCGGGCTCCTTCCCTGCTCGCCGAGTTGGTATCTCCTCGCCCGGGGGTGTCCGGCGGCGGGGAGAAGTCGCCGTCACCTCAGGCGGATTGGACAACCCGTCGAGTATTGCCTTCTCCACTCTCCTCGCGAACTCTGCAAAAGCCGCCACTATCACATACTCGCTACCTTGCCCCGGGATTCCAGCTCCCACCGAGTTACCTCCCAACTCGCCCCGGTCTCCACCATCGGCCATCTTCCAACCACGACTTTCTTCTTCGGTCGCTATCCACGCTCACCGCACCAAGTGTTGAAGCTGAGAAATATATCAATCTCAGAAATCGGACTAGGCCACCTGAAGTTACTGGTCGAGCGGTCAGAAAGACGGTCTCTGGTCAGGAAACAGAAGCAAATTGAGCAAACAAGACCCCAGGTTGCTGCGGCAGGAAGGTCCCACCACGTACCCAGTTGCTTAGGAGAAGCAACCCCTTCTCAACCAGATTGGCCGAGCTAGGTACGAAGGAGGCGAGCTTGAGCAATAACGAGTCAAGGGCAGTTGTTGGAACTCGCGAGGGCTCAGGCCGAGATTTGCTTGTCCCTCCCTCGTACCCCTGGGGTCCTATTTATAGGGAAAACCAAAGGGGGGGGGGGGTCTTACTTATACCCCCACCCTGGCGAGTTGGCGACTTCCCTGGGGAGCTCGCCTGGAAGAGGCGAGTATCTGGTCATAGTCGCCACCTGGCGAGTTGGCCTGGGGAGCTCGCCATACTCGCCCGAACCTTCCGCAGCCTGGGGTGCTGGTCTGGATCCCCACCTTGTCTTGTTGACTTTGAATTTTGATGACCTGGCGGTGGTAGGGCCCTCCCTCGTCGAATATGGGTTGTACAGAGTTCATCATTGGAAGTCAGGACAAGTAGAGTGTGAGACTGGTCAAGGATAAGGGAGTATGGGAGCGACGAAAGATCGTCCATCCCGGGAAGAAGAGGAAGAGTCATAATACTCTAGGGTTAGAACTAAAGTAACTAAAAGAGGATCGGGTTAAGGGAGATCAACCAATAATAATAAGTGCCTTGCGAAAGGGAACTTTGGGCCGTAATGCCGCCGTCTTGGTTCCTAGTGCCCCTTGAGAGCCCTTCACGGGGTATACCGGGGGCAGTCCTGGGCTAACGTAAACCATAGGAATAATGAATTAAAAGAGCAACTAGTATAACTAGGGTTGCACATTTACACTCCCCGATAGCTAGGAAAGTAGAATTATAGGATTGGTTGCCATTCAGACAGTAGCTCTGAAGGTAGATGCACGGACGGACTGTCCGGGGGGGGGGGGGCGAGGGCTCGAGGGTTGGAGTACAGAATAAAGGTGGTGGGTCTTCGGTATCTGATTGTCGTTCACACCGACATCGGTACGCTGACTCGGCGGTGTGGGACACTTAGCCAAAGAAAGTCTGGTGGGTACAGCCAGCAGTAGTACGCGGATACTCTAGGTTGTGTTCTTCTAGGGGCGTACAGAAGGGCTAGGCCTGGTAGTGTGGATGCCCGCCTAGGAGTGGGGGGCCCGACCCACTGTCTCCGTTTGCCACTACGGAGGTTCCTGGGAGTGAAGCTAGCTGCCCGAACAGGGGGAACTAAGGTCTGTGCGCATAGAGTCGTGTGCGTGTGTTGCACTTGCATGAATCATGGCATAGCATATCACTACACTCATAATTGCATACAACCGACACCCCAACGTATAAATCGGTATGGGACTTTTTATACGATGGGAGCCTTGCAGAAGATCCCTTAACTTATAAGTTTGTATGGACATTCATATAAGTTAAGGTTACATACTTACTTACTTGTTTGTTTACTTACTGTTCTCTAGCTGCGTTTATATACAATTTGCTACTTATTAATTGCTCTACCTATTACAATATTTACACTGTTCACATGTTGAAACTTGCTAGTTAGGTCCACCGTCACCTGCTTGATTATTCTCCACTTTTGTAGCTTCCCTTTCCTCCTCTCCGCCCGGTGCTTAGGAGCCGTGGTGGGAGGGGTAGGGGATGATAGGACTTAGTCTTTATGACTAATGGTTTTCGAACCAAACTTTACAGGAGCTCCGGATGGGAGACAGGGACCAGCACCAGCGGAGTACGGTGCGCATGGAGGTGGGACAGTCTAGCACCGGTGCACCTGCGACCAGCTCCGTGAGTGATTAGTATTTTCTTAGCTTCCGCGATGAGTGACTTGTAGTGAGGACTCTGATGTACTGGGCTCGAGCCCATTTATCTATTTTCCTATTACTGCTATTGATGGACCGGTTATGATTTCACTTTTTTATTTACATGTTTCTGTGGACTTGTTTACAGTTTTGTATAAATGCTTTTCTCTCTTGTGATCGAAAAGGGCCGGCAGAATTGGCGTTTTGTAGTGGTTGCCTTCCCGTGAGTCGGTGCCACCGCAAAGCGGCAATTCTGGGCTAAGACCCCGGTGGTTGAAAAAAAAAGGGGGTCTTACAAGTGGTATTAGAGGAAACCTCGATCGAAAGAGAAGTAGTCCACAAAAACCTTGGGCCACCCCCGTGCGAGCTTAGTTTGCGGACAAACTAGCAGCGGAAGCAGTAGTGTGCCCATGAGGGAAATCACATGTGAAAGTCCATCCTAACTCTTCTTAAATCCCATTCATTCGCTCTCTAACAAATGGAATTTTTACTTGTAGCCTGCGACGAACCCTACATCGCAGCAGGGGACACCTCAGGCTCCGAATGTGGTCCCGACTCCGCCAGCACCAGTTCCGTTCCAGTAGACGGAGATGGGGCAAACACTGACGGCCATCCTAGAGGCCTTCAGAGCCCAGCCAGCCCCGGCCCCACAGCCAAACCCCGGGGCCAATTGGATGACTGTCTTCCGGGGACTTTCCCCTCCATCCTACCAGGGGACGGAGTCTGCAGTACGTACGGAGGAGTGGTTGGACACTATTTACGAGATGCTGGCAGGGATTGATGCCCCACGGAGGAGGCAGTCGCTTTGGCAGTCTCCTGCTTAGAGTCACACGGAAAGAGATGGTGGAAATCTCAGCTGGACACCACCTTTGCAGGGATGGACTGTGCTGATATTACTTGGGAGGAGTTCAGAGCAGCGCTCTTGGGACATTTTGTACCTCAGTCGGCGAGAGATGACCTGGAGGATACGTTCCTGCGGTTGAGGCAGGGGAACAGGACTGTGGTGGAGTACTATCAGGAGTTCACTCACCTGGCCCGTTATGCGGACGCTTACCAGTTAGACGATGCTGGCTATGCCCGGAGGTTTTATAAGGGGCTGCAAGATGACATGAGGCAGGCCCTCCTTTTCGTCTCAGAGGGGAGTCTGGCCAGGATTCTGGAGATGGCTAAGAAGAGGGAGGCGGATCAGCTTACAGTGAGGAGCCGGAAGAGACCGACTGATGATACAGTGATTGGAGGACGTAGAGACCGTCCTCGAGGCCAGGTTATTGGAGAGAGAAGGAACGGGGATCAGCCTCGTCAAGAGTTTGGGCAGGAGCAGAGGAGTCAAGGGGTATTGGCTCCCCAGCCTATACAGATGCTAGAAATGCCCAGGACAGCAGAGCAGCCACCGGTATGCTATCAGTGCAACCAGCCGGGGCATATCAAGAGGAACTGCCCTGTGAGGCGAGCTCCCCCACCAGCACATCAGGGCGCTCCACCTCCCCGACAGTTTGGCGGACGAGGATAGGACCGAGGACGGGGATTTCAGGATCGAGGCCGCAGGCCAGAGAGAGAGAGCAGGTGTATGCTCTAGACCTGACACAGCCCCGGAACCCGGAGCAGGTTATCATAGGTATGGCACTACTTGTAAATTTTCTTCATATAAACTACTATTTTAAACATAACCTGGTTAGAAATTAAGAGAAGATAAACTACAACAAGAATACTAAGACACTTAATTACCCCAGGCATAGTCTTCGTTAGCGGCAAGCCCGCTCACACCCTCTTCGACACTGGTGCGTCGCAATCATTCGTGTCGGAGGATTTCGTGAAAGGACTGGCAGGAGTGGAGCCATTCACCGGGAAGATGATGAGGGTGCGCCTACCCGACGGGTCAGAGATATTGACCTCTGCTCATTGTAATATGGAGGCAAGGATCGGCGGAAAGGCGTTTGAGGCACCAGCGACGGTTCTGAGGATGCCAGATTACGATCTGATCCTGGGCATGACTTGGCTTCATTGGAACCATGCCCAGATCGATTGCGTGGCGAAGAGGATCACCGTGAGGCACGACGACTCCTTCATTGTTATCGAAGGTATTATATCAGCACCCCGTACTTTACTATCGTCTGTGCAGGCCGTTAAGGCCCACCTGCAGGGGGAAGAGGTTTATCAGGTCCTCTTTGAGGCGGTCGTAGCCAAGGATTCCATTGCAGATATTCCGGTAGTGCGGGACTTCACCGACGTGTTTCCAGAGAAGCTACCAGGGTTACCCCCGCACCGAGAGAAGGACTTTCAGATTCAGCTCGTACCGGGGGCTAAGCCGGTATCCATAGCTCCCTATCGAATGGCCCCAAAGGAGTTGGTGGAATTCCGAAGCCAGCTTCAGGAGTTAGTGGAGGCCGGGTTCGTTCGGCCTAGCTCTTCACCGTGGGGAGCTCCGGTGCTGTTCGTTAAGAAGAAGGACGGGACCCTTCGACTGTGCATCGATTACCGGGCTCTGAACAGGTTGACAGTCCGGAATACTTATCCCTTACCACGGATAGACGAGCTTTTTGACTAGCTGGAGGGAGCCCATTGGTTCTCAAAGCTGGATCTGAGGTCAGGGTACTACCAGCTTCGTATTCGGGAGGAGGACATCCCGAAGACGGCCTTCAGCAGCAGATATGGCTTGTACGAGTTTACCGTGATGCCGTTCGGGCTCACGAATGCACCCTTCGCATTCATGACTTTGATGAATCGGGTGTTCGAGGAGTATCTGGACGTCTTTGTCATTGTATTCATCGACGACATTCTCATCTATTCAAGGACGGAGGAGGAGCACGCGAGACATCTGGCCTTGACCTTGGGGAAGCTGCGTGAGCATGAGATGTATGCCAAGTACAGCAAGTGCCAGTTCTGGCTAAAGGAGGTGGCCTTTCTGGGCCATGTCATCAGTGGAGCAGGTCTGGCAGTGGATCCTGCAAAGATCCAGGCAGTACGGGATTGGCCATCGCTAAAGTCGGCCACGGATGTTCGAAGTTTCTTGGGACTTGCCGGTTACTACCGGAAGTTCGTCGAGGGGTTCTCTCAGATTGCCCTCCCTCTTACGTCTCTGACGAAGAAGGAGTCCCCTTTTATATGGACGCCTCGATGCGAATCTGCCTTCCAGGAGCTGAAGGATCGTCTTACCTCGGCCCCCATCCTTGCTCTTCCATCAGGGAAGGAGGGATTCCAGGTATATACAGATGCTTCCTATCAGGGGATGGGTGCCGTCCTTATGCAGAATGGGCACGTAATAGCCTATGCCTCCCGTCAGTTGAAGCAGCACGAGCAGAACTACCCCGTGCACGATTTGGAGATGGGGGCAGTCATTTTTGCTCTTAAGATTTGGCGACACTATCTCTACGGAGTACATTGTGATATCTTCTCCGACCACAAGAATCTGAAGTACGTCGACACCCAGAAGGAGTTAAACATCAGACAAAGATGCTGGGTGGAGTTTCTGTCGGACTACCAGTATACCATGCACTACCATCCGGGGAAGGCGAACGTGGTCGCAGATGCTCTGAGCCAGAGAGCGAGTACGACAGGAGTAGGCCCTCACCTGATGGCCTTGGAGTTGATTAGATCATTCGAGGAGATGCAGATTTCGCTAGTGTCTGAGGATGACCCGGAGCTGTACATGGAGCACCTGGGGTCGATGGCTACTACTGATGACATTCGGGACCGCATCAGAGATGGGCAGATGCTGGATGAGAGAGCTGAGCTGATATTCCGAGCCTTGGAGGAAGGCACGACGGGAGATTACTCTTTGAGGGATGGGCTCCTGTGTTTCCGAGGCAGAGTCTACATACCAGCAGGAGGACGGATCCGGGAGGATATTTTGACGGAAGCTCATTGCAGCCGATATTCAGTACACCCGGGGATCACCAAGATGGTAAAGGATTTAAAGAGGACGATGTACTGGCCGGGAATGAAGAAAGATATTACGTATTTTGTGACGCATTGCGAGGCCTTCCAGCTCGTGAAGGCGGAGTGTAGGAACCCGACAGGTTTGCTGCAGCCGCTTCTGGTGCCGGAATGGAAGTTTGAGGATATAGCCATGGACTTCATACATGGGCTACCTCGATCCCGTGCGGGGAATGACTCGATCTGGGTGATAGTGGACAGGCTAACAAAGGTGGCCAGATTCATTCCAGTGGCAAAGGGCGCACCAGTCAGTGTATTAGTACGGAGGTTCATTGAGCAGTTTGTGCGTTATCATGGGGTGCCCAAAACTATCGTTTCGGATCGGGATGGGCGGTTTACATCCAGGGAATGGAGGTCAGTCCAGGCCCATCTGGGTTCTCGGTTGACATTCAGCACAACTTTTCACCCTCAGACCGACGGACAGACAGAGCGCACTAACCGTACACTGGAGGATCTGTTGCGACTATGTATTTTGGACCGTGGCGAGCCTTGGGAGAGATTGCTGCCACTGGTCGAGTTTTCGAACAACAACGCTCATCAGTCCAGCATAGGCATGGCTCCATACAAAGCATTGTACGGAAGGAGGTGCAGAACCCCACTATCTTGGGTTCAGGATGAGGATCCGCAGGCACTAGGCTCGGAGTTAGTGGGAGATACAGATGCTCAGATTAGATTGATCCGAGACAGGATGTTGGAAGCCCAGAGCAGACAGGCGAAATACTACGATGCGAGGCATCGCCAAGTAGAGTTCCAGGTAGGAGACCGGGTTTTCTTGAATATACGGCCGATGCACGGAGTCTCGCGGGTTCGCGGGCGGAAGAAGCTCAGTCCGAGATATTTGTGGCCCTATAGGATCCTGGAGCGGATCGGCCCCTTAGCCTATAGACTGGAGCTACCGCCGGAGTTAGCGGGATTGCATGACGTCTTCCACGTCTCCTCACTTCGGAGGGCTCTGCTATGCCCTGAGCAGCTGATTTCCTCGGCAGATGGCCCGGTGGCCTCGGATCGGTCAGTCAACTTGGAGCCTATCAGGATTGACGACACGGCAGTGCGTGTCTTGCGACGGAAGAAGGTTCTGTTGGTCAAGGTTCTGTGGAACAATCATGGACAGGAGGAGCATACATGGGAGCCATAGGACTTGATGCGGCAAAAATACCCGGAACTTTTTCGTCAGGTATACCTCACAACCCCTCTGGACAATCAATTTGCCTCCCTGTTTTAAACCAATGGGACTGAAATTTCAAGAATAGGGGCTAATCTTTTGTTTATTGGGGTGAATATACCTAGTTAGGTGGGCGAATTAATCTTAGACTTGAAACCGCATAAAGCGAACATAACATAGGGATGTAATTTCTTTAATTCTCATGGGATGTTACAAGCTTCTTTTCCCGATTTGAGTCCCGTAGGCTTAACCTTGATTTCGGGGACGAAATCTTTGTTTTGTTTATTGGGATTTATAGCATCCCATTTCCGGCTAGACCCCTAGGAGTCGGTTGGTTGTGGTAGAACCCTGGGGAGCCCAGAAATCGAAATAAAACGACTAAGAATTCGGGTCACGGGTTGGTCACGCCTGTGACCGACCCGTCACGCCCGTGACCTAGGGCGTGACTCACTCGACGATCGTCGACCTCAGGGAGACGATCGTCGGACGCCGAATTTTCGACCCGGCCCTGTCACGTCCCTGACCCAGGTGTCACACCCGTGACCTGGGGGCGTGACTCCTTCGACAATCGTCGATCTCAGTTAGACGATCGTCGGGCGCGGAATTTGCCTCATGGCCTGTCACGCCCGTGACCCGCAATGTCATGCCCGTGACATAGGGCGTGACCACCTTCGATGATCGTCGATTTCAGTTCGACGGTCGTCGGCCAGGAATTGGCCACACGGGCATGTCACGCCCGTGACCCACAATGTCACGCCCGTGACATAGGGCGTGACCACGCTCGACGATCGTCGATCCCAATTCGACGATCGTCGAACCAGAATTGGTCACACGGGCCAGTCACGCCCGTGACCCGGGTGTCACGCCCGTGACCACCCTTCGACGATCGTCGATCTCAGTTCGACGATCGTCGAACCCAGAATTGGCTAACCAGGCCTGTCATGCCCGTGACCTATGTGTCACGCCCGTGACCAAGGCCGAAACGTCAGCCAGACTGAAAATTTCGGTAACCGACGCCATAATAAATTCTGATTATGGGAATGAAAACCAAGGGTATTTATGAGCCGTTCCTACTTTAATTATTTAAATAATTAAGGAAATGTTGGTCCAATAGGAAATCGCCACCTGGCGAGCACCTCTTCATCTCCAGCGTTTCAACTGCCATTCGTCATAACCGAAACGTCATTAAGGGAATTATTAATGGCCGCGGACGTTTCATCCTTTCCCCTCCCCACTTGCTGATCTATAAAAGACTCCTAAGAGCAAGAGGAAAAGGTTACACTCTCCCTTAAACTGTTTCAGATTTTCCCCCTTGCTGTTGAAGAACTTCCGGCGACGCCACCACTGCGCCAATGGCTTCCCGACGCTCTGCACGCCTTCAGCCCGCGAACAAGGTCCTCCCCTCCCTCTTCTTCTGCGGATAGATCTTAGAAATCGTTAGGAGAGATATCGGGCTCAAAAGAGCCAGATCGGGTGAGCGTATTCGTGGTTTTCCGAAAATTTCATGGTGGCGGGTTTTCCGGAAACCGCCTCTCCGGCGGCCGTGCCGCCGCCCGACGATGGCCCTCACCTCAACAGAGGTGGTGGTGGCGGTGGCCGGCCAGGGAGATGGCTGGATGGCCGGGAAATAGCTTGGAAATGTTACAGGAAATTAGGTTTTCAGGGCTCTGTTTCGGGCTGTAGAAGAAGATGAACAGTGCCGTTAAATTAGATTTTAGTTTTAAAGCAATTTCTGAATGAAAATATCTGTCACTTTAAATAATTTGGGAAAAATATCTAGAGGCTCCTACAGGAAAAGTGATCAACATAGAAAATGTAGCTCTTGAAGTCTAGTTTAATTTAAAATTGATTTCACTCGATTTAGAATCCTGGTTAGACCATAGCACCCTTTTTGGTGAGGTCTATCCAGAGGGCCGTCTGGACCTTAGAAAAATTCCCCACTCTAAACCAGTCATCAAAATGACTTGAAATTTGGGGTGTGGCCTAATCTTACCTATATCTAGGTGCTCTCCAAAAATGAGAATTTGTGGGAAATATTTTTCTATAGTTTTGAGAAAAATTCAATATTCCTAGTTTAATTTAATTAGATGGTTAAATAATTTCCAAACCCTCCCAAATTTTGGTGAGTGGTCCCTAGGTTCACCATAAGGTTCTGTATAATTTTTCATCTCATTTGGAGATGGTTTGGATTAGAAATGATCAACCCTAAGTTTTGCCCTAATAAGGGGTCTTAGGTTAAAAGTGCACTTTTGAGATTTAAGTGGTCAGATCACCTCAACAGAGGCTGAGATTTTTACCACTGGCTAATAATATTCTCTAGCACCCCCTCATAGAGTTTGAGGTGGATCAGGGTAAGTTTGCCCTAAGAACCAAGGCCAAACCCTAAGGATGGATCTTGGTGGTTTGTGAAGGTCATGTGGTCAAATGATCTTGGATTGACTCGAAATTGGGTGGAGAGAACCATAGGACCAATATAGTTCTCTGGATGAAATCTTAGTAGATTGGGAGACCGTTGGGATACCTAAAAATCTAACCCTAGTTTAGGGTGCAAAACTTGTAGAGATAGGAAATGGCACTAAATCACATTGAAAAGTGTTGAGATTTGGGTAGAGTGAATTATAGGGATGGCACAAGCTCTGGATATTTTATTATGAATTTTAAGATTATTATGTTGGGTACTTTATTAACGATTTAGTAGCTTATATGATTCGCTTAGAAAATTTATTATGGATCACACACTTCCTGGAAATTGATGAAATTTAGACAGAGAACGTTTAATATGGTTTTAAATCTCTCTGATTTTTTATGGGATTTTTGGAAGTTTAATTCTAAGGCTTGCTTCATTAAGTATGTTTTATCTTGATTATTTGATTAAATCTTTAGCGGTGTTTAGCAAGCTAGTAAAATTATGATTCTTTGCACAAAAATCTTTTATATGTCATGCTACTGATTAGTAATTTTTCTATAATTTTTCGATGAATAATTTCAGTACTTCCTTCATTACGTAGAATTAACATGATTATACTGGATAAATTATTTAGAGGCTAAATACTTTTGGTAAAATTCTGGGAATTTGTATTTGAGGTTACCTTGCTGTTATCTAATGATCATGATTTTTGAGTAGCCATTACTTAGGAGGATCATGTAGTTCATGTTTAAAATGACCCATGGCCCGTCCTTTGGGAAAATTAAATAAATATCAGATTAATTAGGAAAATTATAAGTTTCTGGATTTAGACAAATTATGATATGGTAGACCTCCAGTAAATATTATAGGAGATTTGGAAGATAATTTGGAGTACTTCCCCTTGTGTACCTCATATAGCTTAGGATGGTCTGCATATAGTAAAACCACGGAATTTTGATAATTGAAGGTTGGTAGGGTAAGTTAAGATTGAATTCATCATTGGAAGTCAGGACAAGTAGAGTGTGAGACTGGTCAAGGATAAGGGAGTATGGGAGCGACGAAAGATCGTCCATCCCGGGAAGAAGAGGAAGAGTCATAATACTCTAGGGTTAGAACTAAAGTAACTAAAAGAGGATCGGGTTAAGGGAGATCAACCAATAATAATAAGTGCCTTGCGAAAGGGAACTTCGGGCCGTAATGCCGCCGTCTTGGTTCCTAGTGCTCCTTGAGAGCCCTTCACGGGGTATACCGGGGGCAGTCCTGGGCTAACGTAAATCATAGGAATAATGAATTAAAAGAGCAACTAGTATAACTAGGGTTGCACATTTACACTCCCCGATAGCTAGGAAAGTAGAATTATAGGATTGGTTGCCATTCAGACAGTAGCTCTTAAGGTAGATGCACGGACGGACTGTCCGGGGGGGGGGGCGAGGGCTCGAGGGTTGGAGTACAGAATAAAGGTGGTGGGTCTTCGGTATCTGATTGTTGTTCACACCGACATCGGTACGCTGACTCGGTGGTGTGGGACACTTAGCCAAAGAAAGTCTGGTGGGTACAGCCAGCAGTAGTACGCGGATACTCTAGGTTGTGTTCTTCTAGGGGCGTACGGAAGGGCTAGGCCTGGTAGTGTGGATGCCCGCCTAGGAGTGGGGGGGCCCGACCCACTGTCTCCGTTTGCCACTACGGAGGTTCCTGGGAGTGAAGCTAGCTGCCCGAACAGGGGGAACTAAGGTCTGTGCACATAGAGTCGTGTGCGTGTGTTGCACTTGCATGAATCATGACATAACATATCACTACACTCATAATTGCATACAACCGACACCCCAACGTATAAATCGGTATGGGACTTTTTATACGATGGGAGCCTTGCAGAAGATCCCTTAACTTATAAGTTTGTATGGACATTCATATAAGTTAAGGTTACATACTTACTTACTTGTTTGTTTACTTACTGTTCTTTAGCTGCATTTATATACAATTTGTTACTTATTAATTGCTCTACCTATTACAACATTTACACTATTCACATGTTGAAACTTGCTAGTTAGGTCCACCGTCACCTGCTTGATTATTCTCCACTTTTGTAGCTTCCCTTTCCTCCTCTCCGCCCGGTGCTTAGGAGCCGTGGTGGGAGGGGTAGGGGATGATAGGGCTTAGTCTTTATGACTAATGGTTTTCGAACCAAACTTTACAGGAGCTCCGGATGGGAGACAGGGACCAGCACCAGCGGAGTACGGTGCGCATGGAGGTGGGACAGTCTAGCACCGGTGCACCTGCGACCAGCTCCGTGAGTGATTAATATTTTCTTAGCTTCCGCGATGAGTGACTTGTAGTGAGGACTCTGATGTACTGGGCTCGAGCCCATTTATCTATTTTCCTATTACTGCTATTGATGGACCGGTTATGATTTCACTTTTTATTTACATGTTTCTGTGGACTTGTTTACATTTTTGTATAAATGCTTCTCTCTCTTGTGATCGAAAAGGGCCGGCAGAATTGGCGTTTTGTAGTGGTTGCCTTCCCGTGAGTCGGTGCCACCGCAAAGCGGTAATTCTGGGCTAAGACCCCGGTGGTTGAAAAAGAAAAAAAAAGGGTCTTACATTGCCTGAGTGTCGACACACTTTGCCTGAGTGTCGACACAGCTTGCCTGAGTGTCGACACAATTTGCCTGAGTGTCGACACAGCTTGCCTGAGTGTCGACACAAGTTTCCTGAGTGTCGACATAGTTTCTTCACAAGTGTCGACACTTGTACTTAGAAAATTTTCCTTCAAATTTTTAAACCTGCACAAAGAAACTCAAACTTCTATCAAATACACATTGATGCATATCATTGACTAAGTTGTGGCTTCTCCAAATCTAGTATACATTTTCCAATGTACCCAACAATCTCCCCCTATTTGGAGATGTCATAACCTCTAGTTAAAGATATACATCTGTTAAGATAACACAAAATTGTAATAGAAGTAAAAACATTTCAGAGCAGGATATTACATAATCAATGTAAACAACGAACACTTAATACTGAAACAGATTACATTAATCAGAAAAACTTTGGTTTACATGAATTTCTTATAGAACAAAAGAAACAAATGAGTACATTGTTCTAATATATAAACCTAGCAAACCTATTATTGACTAGGCTCCTTAATAACTATTCCTTTGCCAGGCTTGATTTTAGCCTGCACATAAGGTTCAGCATCTTTAGCTGATTTTTTCCCTTTGAGAGCTTTCTTCTTCAATTCTTCAGCCTTGATCTTCTGTCTTTCAAAATAGTGGAAAGGTTTGGGGAAGTACTTGCTTGGCTCTTGAGCATTAGCGGGTAGCTTCCCAGCCTTAGCACTTCTTCTATGCTGAAGAATTACCTCTTGTCCAGCTTTATATTTATTCCATTCTTGCTCAGAATACCACTTACCCCTGTCATGAGTTTTATCCTTAACAACTTTCCAGGCAGTAAGAATGATATTTCTAGAAGTTGGGCTCCACTGTTCAAAATCTGGCTTCAGCTCAGCCTGCTCTCTGAATCTCTTCTTGGAAAGTTGAGCTTCTTTCTGAGCTTCCAATGTAGCTTCTGATATTTCAACTGTTCCCAGAATTATATTTTGTGCCTGTTGGGTATTGCATCCACAATGTACCTGATTTGAAGAAGCCCCTGTGCAAGCCAAGGTAAATAGACAATATATTTGATGAAATAATTCTAGTTGTACTTGCAGATATTCCATGCTAAGTACACACCAATGTCAGGGTGCAGTGGGTCAATATACACGGGTCTGTGTAACGTAATCCCTCGTTGAGCAGATCAGTGTGTTGGCCTACGTGTACTCTCTCTATTGGGGTGTACTTAATTTCAAGTACAGGGCTATGGTAAAGCAAGAGCAGACAAGGAGCAAGGATGGGCCAAAGACCAGCTCAAGGAAAGAAAGAGGAGAAATCACTCAAGTAAAAATCGACGAGAATCACTAAGTGATTCTCGCCGATTCGGCGAGAATCACTAGTGATTCTCGCCGAGTCGTCGAGAATCACTAGCTGATTCTCGCCGGTTGGAGCCGGCAGTTTCGACACCGCCAGAAATTTTTCTAAGGCAGAATCGTCGAGAATCACTAAGTGATTCTCGCCGATTCGTCGAGAATCACTAAGTGATTCTCGCCGATTCGTCGAGAATGACTTTGCATTCTCGACGAATCGGCAAGAATCAAGTGTGATTCCCGCCGATTCTCCTCGGCTTCTGTATCTGTGCAGTCAGATTTCGGCTAAGCAGAAGTCGGCGAGAATCGTAAGTGATTCTCGCCGATTCGGCGAGAATCACCTATGATTCTCGCCGATTTTGACTTGGCAATTTTTCTGAAAGTTCTGGACCGGTCCTAGTTACCTGCAGCTGTTTGAACCGAACTTTGGTCCTTACTTTGGTGGGACCCACAACGGTCATATTCTTGACCTACGGTATAAATACACTGTATTTGTGAACAGTAAGCAGTGCGGATTTACGGTATTTCAAAAAGAACGAGCGGCCGACTACTAAACCCTAATCTCGCGATCTTGCTCCGCCGGTCATCTCCGCCGCTCGTACGGTTGTCGCCGCTGCTGATCTCAGGTTCTTCCAGATCTCCCGGTGACAGAAGCTTAGGCTAGCATAGCGTCTCACGTGTCTAACGAGAGATCCCTTGTCTCTTGATTCGTTGATCGGGAAAATCTTTCCCCTTCCGAATCGATCGAGACGATCGATCCTTGTGCGACCGTTGGAAGATCTTGCTTCCTTTGCTACGAAGTTTGAATCAAGTTGGCACTGCTGCTGCTCTCCGTCGCTGCTGCTGATTCCGAGAGCCTTGCCGCCGCCTCAAGCCGCCGCCGGTTTCGGGAAAGGTTCACTCCAAGTGAGATCTAGGGCTGAGCACTCTTCGTTGACTTCAAGAGCACGTCGTCAAACGAAGAGGGTCACCTTCTCTCCAAACGTTGTTTGTATTTCTTACAAGCTAGTTTTTAATTTCCTTGTAACGGACCGATTGGTCCCTAGTTGTAAGGGTTGGGTGCAACCAGGATTGTGGGAGTGTTGACTCCTACGTGTGAAAGGGTTCCTTCCGTTAGTGCAAGGATTGGATTTCAATCCTGTTGGTGAAGTGACCGAGTCGTCCCGTGTTGGGAGATAGGTCGAAGGGGGAAAGTGGACGTACCCAAATCGGGGAACCACTATATATTGTCTGTGTTCCTTGTGTGCTTGGTTGTTTTGTTTTCTTATGCAGGTAAAACTTTAATTCCGCAATTACGCTGCAGAGTCACCTAACCCCCCCCCCTTTAGGTGAAGATAGTTGACACTAGGTGGACTTTCAAGTGATATCAGAGCGAGGTTGCTCATCAAAAAGGTTCACACCTTGAGTAGAATCCTGCCCCCAGTGTCAAGAAGCAGACAGATATCCTCCATGGACGGACTCAAGCACTCCGGCAAAATCCCAGTATGCACCAGACTGAACTTTCCTATCTGGAAGGAAAGAATCAGATTCTACATGGAAGCGGTAGACCCTCGGCTCTTCATGATAGTGGAGGAGGGACCTTACATTCCCACTAAGGCCTCCACCATTGATCCTACCAGGAAAGTACCCAAGCAACTTTCGGAAATAAACAAGGACGAAATGGTGTTGTTCGGACTCGACAAGAAAGCTCAGAACATCCTGGTGAGCGCAGTTGACGACTCTATGATGCAGAACTTCAGCAATTGCAGGACAGCCAAGGATCTCTAGAGCTGTCTGATTGTCTTAATGGAGGGCACAGATGAAGTGAGGGACGATCGGAGATCCCTCCTCAATCAGAAATATGAGGCCTTCAGACAAGGGCCAAAGGAGGAGATCGGAGTCACCTTCGAAAACTTCCTCAAGATCGTCAATGCACTCAAAGGATATGGAAGAGTGTTCACTGACGGTGAACTCAATGATAAATTCCTTAGGTCCCTCACTAAGGAATGGGACACAAAGATCTGCGCCATCCTCGAGTTTGGCAGACTTGCGGAAACCGACCCTCAGATTCTGTTTGGGAAGCTTATGTCCTATGAGCTTCAGTTGATCACAAGGAAGGCTGAAGAGGAAGCAGAGAAAGCCGCGGCCAAGGAAAAGTCGGTGGCCCTAAAAGCCATTCACTCCAGAAAGGGTAAGGGTGTCGCTTCCTCCCGGGCATGGAAGAGGGATGAAGAGGAAGACTCTGAGCCAAGCTCCTCCGGATCAGAGTTATCTGAGGAAGATTTATCCCTTATCACAAGGGAATTCAAGAAGTTCCTCAAGCTGAGGAATCAGAGAAAGAGAACCGGCTCCTCCTCAAGGGATCAGAAGAAGAACTATTCCCCTGACAGGTATGTTTCCTAACCGAACAAACACCGCTCTTCTGACATTATATGCTTTGGTTGCAACAAGCCAGGACACGTCGTGGCCGACTGCCATCAAGGCAAGAGAGAAAAGGGAAAGGGAGAGGAGCACAGGTCCTCAAGAGACAAGAAGAAGGAGAGGAGTTACATCGCAAAGAAGCCAAAGACGCTGAGTGAATCTGACACGTCAGACACCAGCGATGATGAGGAAGCCTACTTTGGGCTAATGGGTCGCTCTGACTCAGAAGGAGATTGCCCCCCATTTACTGGGAAGGTAAAAGCTCACACCCCTCTCTCCGACTCTGACTCTGATCCTGAGTCTCAGGATGATGATGCTGAGGATAGCCCCTCTGCCCTTGAAGCTGAGCTCCTAGATAAGTATGAGCTTCTGCTCAACACATTCCTGAAATGTCGAAAGAAACTGAAGGCGGAGAAAAAGGAAGTCAAATTCCTTAAAGGTGAGAGTGTCTCCCTGAGGGAAGAGATCACCAGTTTGATCTCCCTCCGATAGGAGCACTTGGACCTGACTTCAAAGCATTCAGAATCTCTTAAGCTCCTTGATCTTAAGCAGGAGGAAGTCGACAAGTTGGAAGAACTACTTGCGACAGAAAGGAAGATCGTCAAGAGCTTCTCTATGCCAAAAACTGTTCTTCCATTAGTTGATACCTTCTCTGCTCAGGCCAAAGGAGCTGGCTTGGGGCATGTAGGTGTGTCCGGTTCCTCGTCCAGGAGAAACAGGAATAGGAGAAAGAATAAGGCTGCCAAGAAAGCCTCTGCTGATGAGAAAGGAAAGGCCCCACTCAGTCCCGTTGAGTTCAGAAAGCCTAGCTTTCCCTGTAACCAACATGACTTTGAGTCAACATATGGGCATCACTTCAGGCCCTCGGTTGCAAAGCCGAAGAGCCGATATGATGGGTGGACCTTTCCCCGTAACTTCAGTGAGAGTGTCTTCAAGGCACCCTATGAGGAAATCCACTTGGGAAATTATGGTCAATTCTCTAGCGGCCATAATAGTAAACTGGCATCTAAGGCCAAACATGTTACACTGAAAAGCCAAGAGGTGAAGAAGTCATGTGACTGTGGTCATCATATTGCCTCCACCTCCAGGTCTTCGGCCCCAGCTGAACCCCACGTTTCATGGGTAAAGCAGGCGCCCAAGAGGAAGTATAACAGGTTTGACTGCTGGTGCTGTGGCAAAATTGGTCACTTTGCCGTGGATTGTTGGTTTAATCCAAGGTATAACGAGACTCCTTATGTTAGCGATGCGAGGCCGACCACTCGTAGGGCTAACAAATCGAGGGGGAGTATGCTAACAAGAAATCTAGGACCCAAGTTCGATTGGGTTCCTAAGGCAAACTAATTCTGTTTTGCAGGGATGTCCAAAGGCCAACAAAACTCCTATTTGGTATTTGGACAGTGGATGCTCCCGTCATATGACAGGGACAAGAAGCCTACTGCGGGAGTACACCCCAGTCGAGAATGGACCCAAAGTCATCTTTGGGGGATCTGATCGGGGAGTCACCAGAGGTTACGATATGATTTCCAACGGTACACTCTCTATCTCTGACGTAGCTTATGTTGAAGGGTTAAATCATAACCTGATCAGCGTAAGCCAGTTATGTGATAAAGGGTATGACGTTAAGTTCTGCAAGGATAAATGCCTGATAATATTATGTGACTCTTCGGAGACCGTATTAACAGGCATTAGGAGCAGAAATATTTTCTGTTTAGACTTTCTTAGTTTAGACTCTTCTACCCCTGTATGCCTAGTAGCCAAAGGCAGTGCATCTCTTTGCGAACAATGGCACAAGAGATTGACACACATTAATTACAAGACAATTAGTATGCTATTTTCAAAAGACTTAGTAAGGGATGCTCCCATTATTAAGTGCATTAAAGATAGTCCATGTCCTGCATGTCAAATGGGCAAGCAGACTCGGGCTACCTTTAAGAGCATCCCAGACAAAGATTCCTCCAGATGTCTTTACCTTCTGCACATGGACCTGTTTGGTCCTATGCAAGTTCATAGCTTAGGAGGGAAGTCGTATACGCTAGTGATTGTAGATGATCACTCTCAGTTTACGTGGGTGTTCTTCTTAAAACGCAAGTCGGATACGTTTGACATCTTCACTAATTTTGTCAAGCAGATACAGAACGAACTTAACTGCTCGGTGGTCAAAATCAGAAGTGACCACGGAACAGAGTTTGAGTCTGGGGCTATGACAGAATTCTGTGAAGAACTTGGTATCTTTCATGAATTCTCCTCCCCTCGCACTCCTCAACAGAACGGAGTGGCAGAGAGGAGAAATAGAACACTCATTGAGGCAAGCACGATAATGTTGAATGACGCTTCTCTCCCATAATACTTCTGGGCTGAGGCTGTCAATACGGCTTGTCATGTACAAAACCGGGCATTGATTAACAAAAGCCATCGTAAGACTCCCTATGAGCTACTGAAAGGCAAGAAACCAACCATGTCCTACCTGAGGATCTTTGGCTGCAAATGTTATGTACTGAATAATGGGAAGTACCCGCATACTAAGTTCGGTGAAAAATGCTTCGAAGGCATATTTATGGGTTATAGTAGCCGCAGCCGGGCTTATAGAGTTTTCAACAAGAAAACCCTAGTGGTAGAGGAGTCAATCAATGTTGTATTTGATGAAGGAAGTTTGCTTAATTGCAAGACTTCTAGTCTTCTTCCTGAAGATGTAGGTGACAGACTTGAAGGGTTGCAACTGGATGAGCACGTGAAAGATGCACCTCCAACATACGTCAAGGTATCCACTGCTACACCGATCGGAGACGTTGAAAATCAAAATGGAGCAAATCCTTTAGAAGAAGGAGATGCCCAAGAAGTAGTCGAAGCTCCTGACGCCAGACTTCTACAGCTCAGACACGTGAGGGATCATCCTAGAGATCAGATCATCGGAGATCCTCGTGACGGGGTCAGAACTCGACGAGGTACTATTAACGAGATTCTGCATCTTAGCTTCCTGTCCCAGGTTGAGCCAAAGAAGTTCGACGAGGCCAACAAAGATGCTGCATGGATTTTGGCCATGCAAGATGAATTGCATCAGTTCGAAAGATGCAACGTTTGGACGCTTGTGCCCAGACCTCAAAAGCAAAATGTGATTGGCACTAAGTGGATCTTCAGGAACAAACTGGATGAACATGGTGTCATCATAAAGAACAAGGCCAGGCTAGTGGCTCAAGGTTACCGTCAGGAGGAGGGGATTGACTTTGACCAGACGTTTGCACCAGTTGCACGGCTCGAAGCTATCCGGCTATTCCTAGCTTATGCCTCCCACAAAGGATTCACAGTTTATCAGATGGACGTGAAATCAGCTTTCTTGAATGGAGATTTGAAAGAGGAAGTATACGTCGCTCAACCTCCAGGTTTTGTTAATCCTACTTATCCTAGTCATGTATATTTTCTTAATAAAGCACTATATGGCTTAAAACAAGCTTCTCGAGCTTGGTATGAGACATTGTCTAGTTTTCTTCTTGAGAACAAATTCTCTAGAGGAAAAATAGACAAGACATTGTTTCTCAGGGAAGTCAAAGGCAAGATTTTGCTGGTGCAAATCTATGTTGACGACATTATATTTGGCTCCACGGACAACAATCTTTGCAAAAAGTTTTCCAAACTTATGCAAGGAAAGTTTGAAATGAGCAGTATGGGGGAGCTGAAGTACTTCTTGGGACTTCAAGTGAAACAGTCTGAGGATGGAATCTTCATCTCTCAGACGAAGTTCACAAATGAACTCCTCAAGAAATTCGGAATGGAGAATGCAACCTCTATGAGGACTCCAATGGGATCCACTATGTCTCTGGATAAGGATGAGAAAGGTAAACCTTTCGATGAAACCAAATACAGAAGCATCATTGGATCCCTGCTCTACCTTACTGCCAGTAGACCAGATATCATGTTCTCCACATGTGTTTGTGCCAGATACCAGGTGAACACTAAGGAATCTCATTATGTCGCTGCAAAGCGAATTCTTAGATACCTTAAAGGTACTCCCAATCTTGGCTTGTGGTACCCGAGAAACAATGATGTCGAGCTAATAGGTTTTTCAGATGCTGATTTTGCAGGGAGTAGGGATGACAGGAAAAGCACTTCCGGGACGTGCCAATTCCTCGGAAGAAGGCTTATCTCCTGGAACAGCAAGAAGCAAAATTGTGTTGCAACCTCCACAGCAGAGTCTGAGTACATCTCGGCAGGGAGCTGTTGCGCACAACTCCTATGGATAAGGAACCAGTTAGCAGACTATGATCTTCAGTTCAAGGAAGTACCCATGTACTGCGACTCCTCAAGTGCAATTGCCATCGCAAACAATCCAGTATCGCATAGCAGAACGAAGCATATTGAAGTGCGCTACCACTTCATTCGGGAGCACGTGGAGAACAAGGACATCTCTCTCTGCTATGTCCCCACGGACAAGCAGATTGCAGATATTTTCACAAAGCCCTTAGACGAGGCCAAGTTCAGTCTCTTCAAAACTGAATTGGGGATGCTCAACTATGAAGAATAAAGACTCCAGACGCTCCTGGCTCATGCCTCTAGGGGGAGCATCTGCCAGCATTTTAAGTGCACGAACTGAGGGGGAGCATGGTGTCCGGTACACCAGACCCAAATTTGCAGAAGCCGAAAAGGGGGAGATTACCCTCTCGGCTAAGGCTAAGGTAGCTCAATGCTCTAGTTTGCTCTCAAGTAACGGGTAATGCTTATCCCTATCACCTCATTTTTAAGTTTCGGTTTTTCATTCCTATATGCTCTATTCACCTTAGCTTGTAAGGGTTTAGGCTTCTTCAAATAGGGGGAGATTGTTGGGTATTGCATCCACAATGTACCTGATTTGAAGAAGCCCCTGTGCAAGCCAAGGTAAATAGACAATGTATTTGATGAAATAATTCTAGTTGTACTTGCAGATATTCCATGCTAAGTACACACCAATGTCAGGGTGCAGTGGGTCAATATACACGGGTCTGTGTAACGTAATCCCTCGTTGAGCAGATCAGTGTGTTGGCCTACGTGTACTCTCTCTATTGGGGTGTACTTAATTTCAAGTACAGGGCTATGGTAAAGCAAGAGCAGACAAGGAGCAAGGATGGGCCAAAGACCAGCTCAAGGAAAGAAAGAGGAGAAATCACTCAAGTAAAAATCGACGAGAATCACTAAGTGATTCTCGCCGATTCGGCGAGAATCACTAGTGATTCTCGCCGAGTCGTCGAGAATCACTAGTGATTCTCGCCGAGTCGTCGAGAATCACTAGTGATTCTCGCCGAGTCGTCGAGAATCACTAGTGATTCTCGCCGAGTCGTCGAGAATCACTAGTGATTCTCGCCGAGTCGTCGAGAATCACTAGTGATTCTCGCCGAGTCGTCGAGAATCACTAGCTGATTCTCGCCGGTTGGAGCCGGCAGTTTCGACACCGCCAGAAATTTTTCTAAGGCAGAATCGTCGAGAATCACTAAGTGATTCTCGCCGATTCGTCGAGAATGACTTTGCATTCTCGACGAATCGGCAAGAATCAAGTGTGATTCCCGCCGATTCTCCCCGGCTTCTGTATCTGTGCAGTCAGATTTCGGCTAAGCAGAAGTCGGCGAGAATCGTAAGTGATTCTCGCCGATTCGGCGAGAATCACCTATGATTCTCGCCGATTTTGACTTGGCAATTTTTCTGAAAGTTCTGGACCGGTCCTAGTTACCTGCAGCTGTTTGAACCGAACTTTGGTCCTTACTTTGGTGGGACCCACAACGGTCATCTTCTTGACCTACGGTATAAATACACTGTATTTGTGAACAGTAAGCAGTGCGGATTTACGGTATTTCAAAAAGAACGAGCGGCCGACTACTAAACCCTAATCTCACGATCTTGCTCCGTCGGTCATCTCCGCCGCTCGTACGGTTGTCGCCGCTGCTGATCTCAGGTTCTTCCAGATCTCCCGGTGACAGAAGCTTAGGCTAGCATAGCGTCTCACGTGTCTAACGAGAGATCCCTTGTCTCTTGATTCATTGATCGGGAAAATCTTTCCCCTTCCGAATCGATCGAGACGATCGATCCTTGTGCGACTGTTGGAAGATCTTGCTTCCTTTGCTACGAAGTTTGAATCAAGTTGGCACTGCTGCTGCTCTCCGTCGCCGCTGCTGATTCCGAGAGCCTTGCCGCCGCCTCAAGCCGCCGCCGGTTTCGGGAAAGGTTCACTCCAAGTGAGATCTAGGGCTGAGCACTCTTCGTTGACTTCAAGAGCACGTCGTCAAACGAAGAGGGTCACCTTCTCTCCAAACGTTGTTTGTATTTCTTACAAGCTAGTTTTTAATTTCCTTGTAACGGACCGATTGGTCCCTAGTTGTAAGGGTTGGGTGCAACCAGGATTGTGGGAGTGTTGACTCCTACGTGTGGAAGGGTTCCTTCCGTTAGTGCAAGGATTGGATTTCAATCCTGTTGGTGAAGTGACCGAGTCGTCCCGTGTTGGGAGATAGGTCGAAGGGGGAAAGTGGACGTACCCAAATCGGGGAACCACTATATATTGTCTGTGTTCCTTGTGTGCTTGGTTGTTTTGTTTTCTTATGCAGGTAAAACTTTAATTCCGCAATTACGCTGCAGAGTCACCTAACCCCCCCCTTTAGGTGAAGATAGTTGACACTAGGTGGACTTTCAGTGCCTCTGGTGGAGGACTATACATTTTCAGCACTTCTTCTTGAACCATTTCAAAATCAGCTGGGGGTAGATCACCTGAGCAACTTCAGGCTGATCACCTTCAAAATATTCAGGTTGTATCCTAGACTCAGCTACATTAGCATCATCACAAAGAGGAGGATATTCAAGAGTAGCTCTGATGCTATTGGTAGTCCATTTAGCATGGTCAGAGCTGGCTTTGACTAGTACTCTCTCCCCCTTTATGACTTCTCTTGCAACATGATCTCTCAAATCTTCTTTCTAGAACCTGACTTGATCAACTATATATTCAGTTCCCTCTTTAAAATAAGCTCTGAATTTTGTCAGGAAAGTTGTAATGTTCTCCTGAGATTCTTGAAATGTGGCTTTTATAGCAGATATATCTTCCTGGAATTTCTTTGAGATTTCATCCTTCAGAGTAGTGCTATAATCGGTGAGCTTTTTCAATATTTCATGATGGGAATCCTTGAGATTTTCATTCATCCTTATCTGATTTTCCAGTACATATTCCTGCTTCACTTCAATTTCATCCACTTTAGCTTGGATATTTTTCTGTTGCTCGGCCAGAAACACCACAACATTATCTCCTTTATGGAAACAATCTGTCATCTCCTTCTTATGTTGATTTACTTCAAATCTAATGGATTTGATGTTCTGGGCCAACTGAAACTGTAACTCCTTGTGAGTTTCATCCACATATTGCTCTATAGATTGTCTTTGATTATCCAGTTTTTGTTGCATCTGGACCAGGAAAGAACTGAAGTCCACAGTGGGTGTAGATGGTGCTGTTCCCACATGCAAAGCCTTCTTGTATCCAGAACACTTCTTCTTTAACACAACCAACTGTAACACCCCAAAATGTTGTAGGAGCGACGGGGATCACTTTTGGCCAAGATGAAGTTTTGGAGCAGGTGTCACGGGCGTGACACGGGCGTGTCACGGGCATGACACAGGCGTGTTTGGCCACGGTCGTGCGGTCGACGCTTTGCGGTCGACGGTGGTCAAGTTGTAGAACACGACCTAGGATACGGGCGTGTCCCAGGCCGTGTCACTCTAGGGATTCTGCAAGTGTGGCACACGGGCCGTAACACTGGCACAAACACGGCCGTGTCAAATTTGACACGGGCGTATCGGATGCCGTGTCATAAGGCCGTGTACCTCTCTGACTGCGAAGCGTTGGTCGATTGCACACGGGGGGGGGGGGGGGGGGGGGGGGGGGCGTGACACGGGTCCCGACATGGGCGTGTCGCAGGTGATACGGGCGTGTCGGAGGCCGTGTCAAAGACCGTGTGCTGGTTTTCGAATCGATCGAGACGGCGAATGGGTGACACGGCCAGGAACACGGCCGTGTTGCAACCCGTGTTCGGCCCAAATTTTATGATTTCAGATCTAATCTTGGCTGTTCGTTTCCTTGGCTTGGGATCCGACGGCTGGGAGTGATTGCTGGCAGCTTAAACCCAAAAATAGGGTTTGCAAACCCCATTTTAACTTGGGTTTTCTCTTTCTAAATCCTAGAGAGAAGGGAGAGCAAGGAGGAAGGAGGAGTCCAAGATCCGGCCGCCGGAGGAGCTTCGGAGCTCCGAATCGCGATCCGAGTCCAGATCCGCGGAGGTGACGCCGTTGCGGTGCTTTCCAACCGCATAGTTTTCGATGGCGTCACGGAAAAGCGAAAGGGTAACGATTCTCTTCTTGAGCATGTGAAGCTCTTCTTCCTTTGTATGGGAAAACCCCTCTCCCGCGAGTGTGCGGCGAGATCGTGGTATTCCTTGGGGTAGATATGTAAAGTCCCCCTTGTTAGAGTCCGGAATCGTAGTACGGACATAGGCATGGTGTGTGAAGCCTACCCGGACGTGTTTTCCAGATCGGTGATGTTTTGCTATGCATATTTTAGCCGGAGAAGACTCCGAGCGTTGTGGTTGTTTTCGGGTTGCTATGCGGTAGAATGCATCAGGGAATCTTGGGGATTAACCCCGAGGTGCACCCGGAAATCTGGGCGGAAACGAAGTTCTGCCATCTCGGTGGCCTGGGTGCCAGCCGGGAACATAGCGGGGCTATGTATCATGTTTTGATTGCGGCAGGGAGCCTTGGGGATGAAACCCGAGGTGCACCCGGAAATTTTGGACGGAAATGCAGTTCTGTCATAGCGGTGGCCTGGGAGCCAACCGGGTACTTAGCGGGGCTATGTACCGTGTTTGATCGTTAATATGGACTGGGGAAAGCTTAGTCCGCGCCAAAGGGCCGAATGGCAGTGGCGGAGTGAGCAACGGACTAGTATCCCCCTACCCGCTTCATCTGCTCGGTTAAAGCGACCTAAAGTTTTACGTGGGACTTACCGAGGTTTGGAGATCGAGTCTAGGCTGCGGCTGAGAAGACTAAATGTTCACAAAGATTGCCACCCTGGGGGTGGTGGTGGAGTCGAGGACCGGACGGGGTTCGGACTGGCTTCGCCGAGTAAGTGCCCTGAGAGCACGGGGTGTACGGCCGTGAGAGCGTGCACCTATGATGAGATGCTTGTTTTACTGTGTTGCTTGTTTTGCTAACAAGTGCAGGGAAGAAGCTTTGCCGCCCCGGTTTGGGGGCGGAATCGTTATAATTTGGTCAGCATTGCTGACCGTTGCTATTATTCGCCACCGGGCGGTGGTTTGTGGCTTGCAGGTGCTGCGGAGCGGAGCGGGAAATAGTAGGCTAAAGCCCTTGTTGCTGTGCCGGCCCTCGAAGGCCTAATTGCTTATGTTTCTTTCCCGTTTTTCATGTATGGCCGGCCTGCGAGCCGAAGTATGAAAACACTACTTTTGTTAAGTGAACAGTGTAAGGCCTTAAGGCCATTTCTCTTTTGGTGTATGTTTACATTCCTGAGTTTGTAGTGGACATTCATGCTGTTGTGGCTGGGTTCTTATTTCTTTTGCAACCTAATAAATTGCTTCCGCTAGGTGTTGTGTAGGATGACATGTTTGGTTGAATGGTTTCAACGCGTAACCAACCGGTCTGTCCGTAGTATATGGCGTCGGGCCCCGGCCGGACCTACTGCTATATGCTATGCGACGGATAGGGGTGTTACAAATTGGTATCAGACTACTGGTTTCGGTCAAGCTTAAATGAATTCGTGGGCGAATTCACTTTAAGGGGTGGTGAGCACATGTATGTGCGTCATCGTTATAACATGAAAAGAACCCATGAATGTCCACTTAGGAATGAAAAATACACATGTTTGGGGAACCTGCGTGTTCCTATAATTGCTTTTTGCAATTTTGTTCGGTCCCTTATTGGTGTTCTGTACGATTGTAGGTGTCCGAGAGTGGCGCGTGGCAGTCTGAATGCGCACTTTCTGAGAAAAGTAATGCACCCAACGACGTGCTGGAGACCCCTACGTCTTTGGAAACCATAAGAAGGGTGGTTGAAGTGGTGTTCGCTGTGACCAACGCACATCATGGGAGTAATGTGCAACCATTTGTCCCTGAGATGGCCCCAACATCGGGTGGTATGTTGGAGCAAAGGGCATTTGGGGTTCAAGTAGAGCAGCAGAGGAGCATGACTGTGGCGCAGGGAGCGCATTCGGTGGACGCATATTTGCAGACGTTCCTTATGGTAAGGCACTACCCAGGCTTTGAATTGGAAAGCGAGCAATCTATAGTGGATAGATTTTATAACGGTCTGCGCAGCGAGTTGCGTATCCTACTGCTAGGACCAAAGTTATTGGGATTCCGAGCTTTGGTGGTATCGGCCAGAGCGTTGGAAGTGGAGTTGGGGGAAACTCACCGAGTACCGGTGAATAGGGTACCAAGCCTTACAGATCCTATAAGGACTGCTTATTGAAAGATGTCGAGAGAAGAGGCTGGGTCATCTACTACCCAAACTACCGTCAAATGTTATTCTTGTGGCAAGAAAGGGCACCTCGCCAGAGAGTGTTGGGAGAGTGCTCAGAAGATAAGGAAAGTTTTAGCAGGAACAGTCGGAGATTCTGTGGCAAAAGATTCGGTGGTCAAGCAGACAACCTCAAAATCTGGGTACCGTAGGTGGTACAAGAAGGCTAGGAGGTCGGGTCTAGTCCCTTCCTCTAGCACATCCGGAGCGACTACAGTCCAAACCCTGGATGAATGCTTTGTTTGTGGAAAGTCGGGGCACTATGCCCGGGATTGTTGGTTTGGACGCCCAGTGTCCAAAAAGAAGTCGGGGGCAACTTTTGAGGAGAAAGACAAGGCGGTGGCGTCCGCCGCATCGCTGATTACTCCGGCCCAACCGGGAGTGAACATCCTTGGCCAGCAGGAGGTCATGTGGCCGACCGTCGGGTCGACAGGTATGGTTTAATTGCTAGCAATTTAGCTTCTTATACATGTTACCTTTTGCGTGTTAGCTTAGGACTGGATGTTCTAGGCTTTGTTTGGATTATTGGCAATCCGGCGAGAGCATTGTTCGATACGGGAGCTTCGCGCACCTTTTGTCCAAGGGGTTTATATCATGTATTGAAGTACCTTCTTCGATGGCAAAGGACAAACTGGATGCGTTATGGCGTTACGGATGTTCAATGCGCACGAAAAGAGTTTCTGTGTTGCAAGGTTACGGTTTAGGGGTCAGGGATTCGACGTGCAAGCGTCGTTACTGCCACCATGGAAGGCTTTGAAGCCTAAGCCTACATTGAGTAGTATCTCAGGTGTATCCGAATATCCTGATGTGTTTCCCTGGAGTCCCTCCGTAGCGAGCGATCGATTTCGCGAGTGAGCTGGCGCCAGGTGCCAAATCTGGGTCATGCTCTCCTTATAGGCTAACGCCTAATGAGTTGGCAGAACTGAAAGTTCAAGTTGAAGAGCGTATGGATCAAGGTCTTGTGCGTCCAAGTTTGTCGTCTTGGAGCACACCGGCCCTCTTCGTGTAGAAGAAGGACGGGAGTTTGCAGCTCTGAATCGTTTATGAAAAACTGAGCAAGTCGATAAAAGAGATCAAGTACCTGATCCCAAGGATTGGCGATCTGTTTGATCAGTTGGGTGGGTCATCGGTGTACTTAAAGTTGGAACTTAAGTCTGGTTACTATCAGATGAGAATCAAGGAAAGTGTTATCCCAAAGATAGCGTTCAACACAAGATATGGGCATTTCGAGTTTACGGTCATGTCATTCGGGCTGACTAATGCGCCATCGGTGTTCATGGACCTGATGAACATAACGTTCAGGGAGTACTTAGACCATGTTGTGATCATCTTTATTGACAACCTATCGGTGTGCTCGCAGTGCGAAGAAGATCGCTTCAAGCATCTGCGTTTGGTTTTGGGGACGCTAAGGAGGAACGAGCTATACACAAAGTTCTCCAAAGGCGAGCCTTGGTTATCTTCAGTGATGTTCCTTGGTCACTTAGTCAGTAGGGAAGAGTTGCGGTAGATCCGGCGTAGACTGTTACAATACGAAAGTGGCCTGTGTTGTCTTCGGTAGCGGAAGTCCGGAGTTTGCCGGGGCTTGCCGGCTTTTACAGGCACTTCGTGGAGAACTTCTCGCGGATAGCGCTACCTCTCACGACTTTGACAAGGAAAGATCAGAGTTTTGTGTGGGCGCATGAGTGTGCACAAGCTTTTGAAGAGCTGAAGAGTCGGTTGACCACGACGCCAGTGCTTAGCTCGCCGAGTGGGACCGAGGGCTTCGAGGTTTTTAGTGACGCTTCGGGTAGTGGTTTGGGCTGCGTGCTGGTGCAGCATGGGAACTTGATAGCCTATGGTTCGCGTCAGCTAAAGGTGCATGAGAAGAATTATCCGGTCCGCGACTGGGAGTTGGCGGCCGTGATATTTACGCTTAAGCTGTGGAGGCGCTACTCGTACGACGTTAGGTCGATATTCATACCGACCTTAAGAGCCTGAAATATCTGTTGGATCAATAGGACCTGAACTTGAGGCAGCGGAGATGAAAGGAGTTCCTGGGGGACTATACGTTCAAGATTTATCATGCACCCGGCGAGGGCAACGTAGTGTGGATGCGTTGAGTCGCAGGGCTCCCGCCTAAGCCAAATGGTTGTTGGTACATGTTGAGAGGCTAGTTCAGGAATTAGAAGCGTTAGAGATCCGTTGTGTTGACAAGCAGACTAGCGCCAAAGCATTGTTGAACTGGACGGAGGTTCAGTATGACCTGGCTGATCGTATTTGGCAGGCCATGGTTTGTGTAGCTGCATGAAGGAAATCATGAGTACGGCTCGATGGGTCAAAATCCCGAATCGACGGTTGTAGGTGGGCTACCAAGGAAAGACCATTGTTTGTGCGGCCCAAGCATGGGTAATCTATGGGTGGAGTTGTGATACGTTATATCAAGTACTCAACTCGCTTAGGAGGCACGAAGTTGTGCCGATATCTGAAGAAGTGCTCTGGTGGCCAGAACTCTAGAAGGTCGTGGCACCATATATAGCAAAGTGCCAGCCTTGCGCCTTAGTGAAGGCAGAGTGCCAAGTGCCGGGGGATTCTTGAATCCATGCCTAGTTCGGAATAGAAGTTCGACTGGACTGTGGGCATGGTTTGCCAAAGTCACAGTGAATTAACGACGCCGCCTGGGTGATCATAGTTGTGTTGACACTAGTGTCGCACTTCATTCCGCATAGGAAGGATGACTCGGTGGAGAAGTTAGCAAAGTTGTATGTTGACAATATCGTTAGGCGGCATGGTATGCCCCGTAGCATTGTGAGTGATCGCGATGGGTGGTTCACGTCAAATGATTGGAAGTGGTTGCAGAAAGTGCTGAAGGTTAAGATGAAGTTTAGTCCAGTCTTACAACCGCGGACGGATGAGCAGACCGAGAGAGTCAATAGAACAATGGAGGACATGCTCCGCATGTGTGTTCTAGACTTCGGGAAGCTTTGGGAGGACCACCTGTTTTAGTGGAGTTCTCGTACAACAATAGCTACCAGGCAAGTATCCAAATGGCGCCCTTTGAGGCCCTATATGGTAGAAAATGTCGCATGCCGTTGTCCTGGTTAGAAACGGGTGAGGCAAGGTTGTACAAGAAGCAGGAGGTGGAGAGTGCTACCTCGTTAGTGCGGATCATTCGGGAACGCTTGTTGATCGCTCAGGACCGGCAGGCGAAGTATTACAATGTCAAGCACCGGAACGTGGAGTTCACGGTAGGCGATTGGGTATATCTTAAAGTGAAGCCGTTCAAAGGGGTTTCGCGGGTGAGTCGCTTGAAGAAGCTGAGCCCAAGATACCTTGGACCTTTTGAGGTTCTGGAGCGAGTCGGCGAAGCGGCTTACCGTTTGAGGCGATCAGAGAAATTTAGTGGATTACATGATGTGTTCCACATTTCAGTGTTGCGGAAGGCGGTGCAAGAGCCTTCACAGGTGATCGCGGTTGACCAAGTGCCGGTGGACGAGGGGTTGACGACTAGGGTCAAGCCCATTCATATCGAGGATGTTGAGGTCAAGAGACTCCGTAACAAGGAGATCCGGATGGTTAAGGTCCAGTGGGATAATTGCGGGCGAGAGGAGTTCTCTTGGGAACGGAAGCAGACTATGCTGGAGGAGTACCCGGAATTGTTCCGCTCAGGTACTGATTTACGTTAAGTCCTGTTTTTCCTTCATTAATTTCGTGGGTGAAATTCTTTAAGGAGGGTAGAATTGTAACACCCCAAAATGTTGTAGGAGCGACGGGGATCACTTTTGGCCAATACTAAGTTTTGGAGCAGGTGTCACGGGCATGACACGGCCGTGTCACGGGCGTGACACGGGCGTGTCACGGGCGTGACACAGGCGTGTTTGGCCACAGTCGTGCTGTCGACGCTTTGGCGGTCGACGGTGGTCGAGTTGTAGAACACGGCCTAGGACACGGGCGTATCCCATGCCGTGTCACTCCAGGGATTCTGCAAGTGTGGCACACGGGCCGTGACACGGGCACAAACACGGCCGTGTCAAATTTGACACGGGCGTGTCGGATGCCGTGTCACAAGGCCGTGTACCTCTCTGACTGCGAAGCGTTGGTCGATTGCACACGGGGGGCGTGACACGGGTCCCGATACGGGCGTGTCGCAGGTGACACGGGCGTGTCGGAGGCCGTGTCAAAGACCGTGTGCTGGTTTTCGAATCGATCGATACGGCGAATGGGTGACACGGCCAGGCACACGGCCGTGTTGCAACCCGTGTTCGGCCCAGATTTTATGATTTCAGATCTAATCTTGGCCGTTCGTTTCCTTGGCTTGGGATCCGACGGCTGGGAGTGATTGCTGGCAGCTTAAACCCAAAAATAGGGTTTGCAAACCCCATTTTCACTTGGGTTTTCTCTTTCTAAATCCTAGAGAGAAGGGAGACCAAGGAGGAAGGAGGAGTCCAAGATCCGGCCGCCGGAGGAGCTTCGGAGCTCCGAATCGCGATCCGAGTCCAGATCCACGGAGGTGACGCCGTTGCGGTGCTTTCCAACCGCATAGTTTTCGATGGCGCCGCGGAAAAGCGAAAGGGTAACGATTCTCTTCTTGAGCATGTGAAGCTCTACTTCCTTTGCATGGGAAAACCCCTCTCCCGCGAGTGTGCGGCGAGATCGTGGTATTCCTTGGGGTAGATATGTAAAGTCCCCCTTGTTAGAGTCCGGAATCGTAGTACGGACATATGCATGGTGTGTGAAGCCTACCCGGACATGTTTTCCGGATCGGTGATGTTTTGCTATGCATATTTTAGCCAGAGAAGACTCCGAGCGTTGTGGTTGTTTTCGGGTTGCTATGCGGTAGAATGCATCAGGGAATCTTAGGGATTAACCCCGAGGTGCACCCGGAAATCTGGGCGGAAACGAAGTTCTGCCATCTCGGTGGCCTGGGTGCCAGCCGGGAACATAGCGGGGCTATGTATCATGTTTTGATTGCGGCAGGGAGCCTTGGGGATGAAACCCGAGGTGCACCCGGAAATTTTGGACGGAAATGCAGTTCTGTCATAGCGGTGGCCTGTGAGCCAACCGGGTACTTAGCGGGGCTATGTACCGTGTTTGATTGTTAATTGGGACTGGGGAAAGCTTAGTCCGCGCCAAAGGGCCGAATGGCAGTGGCGGAGTGAGCAACGGACTAGTAGCCCCCTACCCGCTCCACCTGCTCGGTTAAAGCGACCTAAAGTTTTACGTGGGACTTACCGAGGTTTGGAGATCGAGTCTAGGCTGCAGCTGAGAAGACTAAATGCTCACAAAGATTGCCACCCTGGGGGTGGTGGTGGAGTCGAGGACCGGACGGGGTTCTGACTGGCTTCGCCGAGTAAGTGCCCTGAGAGCACGGGGTGTACGACCGTGAGAGCGTGCACCTATGATGAGATGCTTGTTTTACTGTGTTGCTTGTTTTGCTAACAAGTGTAGGGAAGAAGCTTTGCCGCCCCGGTTTGGGGGCGGAATCGTTATAATTTGGTCAGCATTGCTGACCGTTGCTATTGTTCGCCACCGGGCGGTGGTTTGTGGCTTGCAGGTGCTGCGGAGCGGAGCGGGAAATAGCTGGCTAAAGCCCTTGTTGCTGTGCCGGCCCTCGAAGGCCTAATTGCTTATGTTTCTTTCCCGTTTTTCATGTATGGCCGGCCTGCGAGCCGAAGTATGAAAACACTACTTTTGTTAAGTGAACAGTGTAAGGCCTTAAGGCCATTTCTCTTTTGGTGTATGTTTACATTCCTGAGTTTGTAGTGGACATTCATACTGTTGTGGCTGGGTTCTTATTTCTTTTGCAACCTAATAAATTGATTCCGCTAGGTGTTGTGTAGGACGACATGTTTGGTTGAATGGTTTCAATGCGTAACCAACCGGTCTGTCCGTAGTATATGGCGTCGGGCCCCGACCAGACCTACTGCTATATGCTATGCGACGGATAGGGGTGTTACACCAACTTTCTTTTCTTAGCCAATGTGGCTTCTTCATCTTCAGAAGATTCAGATGTACTTTTAATATCAATAGTTTCCTTATCAGCTGGGGTATCCTTGGATAACTCCCCCTCAGTCCTTGGAATTTCCTTTTCTTTTTCAATTTCCTCCCCCTCAGTCCTATCAGTAAGAGGATTAGGAAACAATTCTTCCATTGTAAATTCCTGCTGTATCTGTGCAGAAGGAATACGATTAGTTTTTTTTAAAAAGAACTACTTAAAAGACTAATCCCACTTGAAAGACCTTTTTTGTTGTGTAAACAAAAGTGTCCCTTTGAACAATTTTTGAGGAGAATACTATAATATATTACTAGTCTTTGGAGAAGATACTTACTGGCTCATTTCGAGCATCATTCTTATCAGTTACTTCAGCTGTAGTGTTGATTTCAGATACAACATCCATTATTGTGTCTGAAGCTAAGTCACTATCCAGGACAGCAGCATCAACACCTCCCCCTTGGGCAGGCAACTCAGTTTCTTTTTCTAGGTTTTCTCCCCCTTGAGTGGAGTCAACTTATTGCTCCTAGGGCTCACTGTCCTTTATTTGATCATGTGCTTCCTGTTGGTGCTGGTCTTCATCAGAACTAAAGACCACTTCCTCTTCAAAATCACTGGAGGAATCAACTTGTACAAGCACTTTCTTTTTCTTCTTGTCCTTTTTAGTTTGCTCCCTAGGAGCAGGGACTTCCTTGGTCAGAACTCTGTCCCATCTTGACAGTATCCTTACATCCATTTTTCTCATGTGATTTATTTTAGAGCCATTTGCTTGTTTCAGAACATCTGGAATTAGTGATGTTAAGCATAGACTGAGGATCCTTCCCAGATTAGGTTTCTTTATTCCTTCTTATAGTTTATCAAACACTACTGCTGCCCAGTCAGTGTTTATCTTGAATATGATTCTCACCATCAGATTGAACATGTGGGCAGAAATCCGATCATGTCCACCTATTTTGCAGATAATCACTTTGCCCACTACCTTTGAAAGAAATTTTCCTTGGGAATTCATCCCTTTTCTATTGATAAATGAACCAATCTTACTATTGGGATTCAGTCCACACCAGCTCAATGCTTCAGTTATCTGGGAAGGAGTTATTTCATCTGTATCCTTGATCACTGGTAGATGTAGTGCTTTCCTGATTGATTTCAGTGTGAGCTTCACCCAGGTACCTTGAATAGTCGCCTTGATTTTTTGTCCTTCTGTGTCCACAGTAAAGGTTGTGTAGAACTCCATGACTTCCTTCTTCCAAATTTTGGTTGGTTCCGAGACCAAAAATTCTAGTCCATTTATAGAAATTAGGGCTATAACTCCCTGAATTTCGTCAAAAGCAGTTGTGAAACCCTCGTGAACCAGTTCGTAACCTTCATTAACCTTGTCTTCTTGGTTTGGTGCCATTGTCGTAAGTGCTAGAGGAGAAGAGAAGAGAAGATCTATGTCGACAGAAGGTGTAGAGTCAAAAATTTTGATAGTGTAGTCGACTAGATTTTGGATTCACCTTTTATAGTACTTGAGTCAAGGGCAGACCAAAAGTCGGGCTTAAGTCGACAAATCGGTTTTTGTGTCGACAAAAATGACCTAGGTCTTAACAGAACTAAAGTTAAGTTGACATGACTATGTGTCGACATACTAATGTCTAAGTCGATAAAACGTATTATAAGTCGACACATCTATGTGTCGACATACTTGAGTCTGTGTCGACATACTTGCGTCAGTGTCGACACAGATAACTTAAGTCTCGATAGAGTTGTGTCGACACCAACTTTTTGTGTCGACACAAATATCCTCTCGACATATAGTCTCGACATGGTTGTGTCGACACCTATTCTCTTGTCGACACAGATACTGTTTCTGTGTCGACACAACATACTGAGTGTGTCGACACAACTTGCTTGTGTTTACAAAAACTTTGAACTTAGCCAAATTTCAACAGAAATTTGGTGCTAATATATGCTACTAATGGAAACTTGTGTTAACCTAGTCTAGGTTCAATATACCTAATTTAATTTTGAAATTATTGAATTTAGTTTCATCCAGTAGTTTTGTAAAGATATCAGCTATTTGATTATCAGTTTTTACAAACTCTACATTAATATTTTCCTTCCCAACATGTTCTCTGATAAAATGAAACTTAATATCTATATGCTTGGTCCTACTATATGATACAGAATTCTTAGCAATAGAAATAACACTTGTAGAATCACAAAATAGTGGAATTCTACTTACCTGAATGTCATAATCTTCTAGTTGATGCTTTATCCACATTAATTGTGCACAATAGCTACCAGCAGCTATATACTCTGATTCAGCAGTTGATATAGCTACACTGGTTTGCTTCTTGCTGCTCCATGACACCAGCCTCCCACCAAGGAATTGACAGGTTCCTGTGGTACTTTTTCTGTCTTCTTTGCATCCAGCAAAATATACATCTGAGAAACCTGTTAATAGAAAATCTCTATTCTTAGGGTACCAAAGGCCTAGATTAGGTGTGCCCTTAAGATATCTAAAAATTCTTTTAACTGCAGTATAATGAGATTCCTTAGGGCATGCTTGATACCTCGCACAGACACATGTTGCATACATGATGTCAGGTCTACTAGCAGTCAAGTATAGTAGGGAGCCAATTATCCCTCTATACAAAGACTCATCAACAGGTTTCCCTGCTTCATCTTTGCATATAAGCATACTTGTTCCCATTGGAGTTTTCATTGTAGAAGCTGCGTCCAAACCATACTTCTTAATCAACTCCTTGGTGAACTTAGACTGGGATATGGATAACCCACTCTCAGTCTGTCTAACTTGAAGTCCCAAGAAGAACTTCAGCTCACCCATACTGCTCATCTCAAACTTCCCTTGCATAAGTTTGACAAACTTCCTACAAAGGTTGTTTTCAGTAGAACCAAAGATAATGTCATCCACATATATTTTGACTAGTATTATCTTGCCTTTTGATTCCCTATAGAATAGAGTTTTGTCTATCTTTCCTCTAGAGAATTTATTCTCAATGAGGAAGGCAGACAAGGTTTTATACCAAGCCCTTAGAGCTTGTTTCAAACCATATAGAGCTTTCCTAAGCCTATATACATAATCAGGAAAGTGAGAGTCTACAAAACCTGATGGTTGTTCAACATAGACTTCTTCTTTTAAATCACCATTCAGAAATGCTGATTTCACATCCATTTGATATACTTTGAACCCTTGATAGGCAGCATAGGCTAAGAATAGCCTTATTGCCTCCAACCTTGCCACTGGAGCAAAGGTTTGATCAAAATCAATACCTTCCTCTTGCCTGTAGCCTTTTGCTACTAGTCTAGCCTTGTTCTTGACTATAGTGCCATTCTCATCAAGCTTGTTCCTGTAGATCCACTTAGTTCCAAATATGTTGTGATCCTTAGGTTTTGGCACCAGTTCCTAGACCTTACACCTTTTGAACTGACTGAGCTCTTCTTGCATTGCATTAATCCAGTTGGTGTCTTGCATGGCCTCTTCAATCTTCTTGGGTTCTATCTGAGACAGGAAGCTAGAACATAAAACTATGTTCATGCTCCTACTCCTTGTTAGAATACCTTGACTTGCATCACCAATGATCTGGTGAGCTGGATGATCCTTCAGGTGTCTCCTTGCTGGAGGAATTCTGTCAGCATTATGGCTATCTCCAGTTTCCTCATCATGATGCTCCACATTTTCTTCTTCACCCAAAGGGACTTGATCTCCCCCTGGATAGCTGGCATCTTTGTTTTCATCCAGATTAGCAGTAATATCTTCATTGATGGTCAGCTTGTCCAGCTTATCTGTTAGACCTGTAGAACTAACTGAAGAACTAGACAATTCACTGTTAATAAACATTGACTCATCAAATACAACATGCATAGATTCTTCTACAACTTGAGTAGTCAAGTTGTAGATCCTGTATGCTCTACTATGGTTGTTGTACCCAACAAATATCCCTTCTAAGGATTTGACAGCAAACTTAGTTTGGTAGTGTTTACCATTGACTAGTACAAAATACTTACTACTAAAGATTCTGAAATAAGATATGTTTGGTTTTTTGCCTTTTAAAATCTGGTAGGGAGTCATCTTGTGTTTCTTGTTGATGGAGGCCCTATTGAGCACATGACATGCAATATTTTTTGCCTCAGCCCAGAAGTATTCAGGGAGAGTAGTGTCATTTAGTAGAGTTCTACTGGCTTTAATTAGAGTCCTATTCTTCCTTTCAGCAACACCATTTTGCTGAGGAGTTCTAGGTGAAGAGAATTCCTGATGAATCCCAAGTTCTTCACAGAATTTTGTCATACATTCAGACTTAAATTCAATTCCATGGTCACTTCTGATTTTGACCACTGAGCTGTTGTATTCATTCTGTATTTGTCTGACAAAAGTCTTGAAAATAGTTGGGGTTTCAGATTTCTACCTCAAGAAGAAAACCCATGTAAATCTAGAATAGTCATCCACAACAACAAGTGTGTATGCTTTCCTACCAAGACTATGGACTGGCATAGGACCAAACAAATCCATATGCATAAGATACAAACATCTCTTTGAATCTTTGATGTCAAGTGACTTAAAAGAGGACTTAGTCTTCTTGCCTTTTGGCAAGCTGAGCACACACCCTCTTTTATGCACTGAACTTGAGGACCATTCCTCACTAATCCCATGCTAAACAGCAGTCCAATTGACTTATAGTTCAGATGAGCTAGCCACTTGTGCCATTTGACACATAGAGAAGCTTTCTCTCCTGCAATCAAACAAATAGGTGAGTTGTTAGACTCACACTTTAGGTTAAGGCAATACACATTTCCTTTCCTAGTGTCACTCAAAATGATCTCTTGATCACTTGACCTTTTTACTAGGCACTCCCCTTTAAGGAAAGAAATATCATAACCTAGATCACTAAGTTGACTTATGCTAATCAGGTTATATTTTAGACCCTTTACATAAGCCACTTTAGTGATTGTAATTGAATAACAAAATATGTTACCAAATCCTTTAATGATTCCCTTTTCTGATCCACCAAAGATAACTTTTGGTCCATTCTTTATGGGCATATAGTCCCTCAACATTCTCCTTGTTCCAGTCATATGTCTGGAATAGCCACTATCCAAGTACCATATAGGGGTATGGTCACTTGGATTTACCTACAACAAATAATGAATCAGTTACCCTTAGAACCCAACTTGCTAGTGGGTCCTAGGTCCTTGTTAGTTTGAAATCCTGTGAATGATCTAACAGAAATCCTACTTTTGGTTTTAACACTTAAGTTAAACCAGAAATCCATGGTAAAGTGGCCCACCTTGCCACAACACCAACACTCAAACCTATTATACCTATTCTTAGGTACAAGCCTTCTTACTTTGTTGTCAGTGGACTTATTAAGTGTTGGTGCTGGAACAGCATTCTTCCAGAACTCATCTTGAATATGATGGGCATGCCTATAGATTGGTCTATTGGCATTAGCACCCTTGCTCATGAAATTTTCATGCTCACAGTGACCATGTGTAATGTCATGATCATACCTGTTAGTAGGATTCACTACCTTCTTAAAGAAAATAGGGGGATTAACAGCTTGAGGCTGAACTGGGGCTTTACCTTTTCTATGAGAATTGGTAGCCCTAGTTCTTCCCTTATAGCCTAGACCAGTCTTTCCTTTTTGTGAAACAAAATTGTCTATCAAAGGTAAGACTGATTTTGGCTTGGAGAAATTTGCCACTAGCTCTCTCTCTTGCTGAAGTTTTCCCTCCAGTTTCTTGATATGATTTACTTTGAATTTGATTGTGCCCATCTGAATAACTGTAATGTTTTTCAATTTGGCAATCTCATTCAGTTTTTGATCCAACAGTTTTGCTGAAACTGCTGCAGCTAGCTTAAGAGACTCAATCTCTTTTGCTTGCTCTTTAACAAGAAACTTGCTCTTCTTTAGAGCATTAAACAACCCACCATACTCATTAATGAGTTGGTGAACATCCCCCTCAGACTCAGATCCATCCACTTCTTTTGAAGAAGATGCTTCTGATTCTGATCTAGTAAAGTAATCTGAGACTAGGGGTGAATTGTTTACCTTACTTGGTCCAGGCTGATCCTGAAACTTATCTTCTTCAGATTGGGCCATCAGCCCTTTACAACAATGTTATTCCACTCCATTTATGGAGTCCAACATCTGTAGGAATTCTAGTTCCCTAGAATCCTCTTCTTTTGAGAAGAGTCAAACATATGCTTCTACCTCTTCTTCTTCAGATTCTGAAGATGAAGAAAGTGTCCAACTCTTCTCCTTCTGAGCCACTAGAGACTTCTCCTTCTTGCCTTTGACCAGCTACTTCTTCTTGTCCTTTGACTCCTTTCTTTTGTTAGGACAGTCAGCTATGACATGCCTAGACCTGTTGCAGCAATAACACACAATCTTAGAATTAGATGGTTTATCATGTTTAGAAGCATACCTGTCCTCCTTAGGAGTTTTCTTCTTCCTGTAGTATTCATCCTTAGAATAGGATGTAGATGAGGGGCTGGTTCTTCAATTCTTTTTCTTCAGGAACCTTTGGAATTGTCTTGTGAAGGCAGCAAAGTCTTCATCAGATGTATGACTATCTGATGTACATGCTTCAGTAACACCTTCTGCTTCAGTACTCCTTTTAGGTGGAGAAGGAGACTTTCTCCTACCCTTCCTTGAGCCCTCAACCTTAAAGGCTACTGACCTTTCTCTATGTTCAGATCTGCTTCCCTTCTCTTCCTCTTTCCTAGCAGTAAGCTGCATTTCATATGAAAGTAGTTTTCCAAAAAGTGTAGGTGGAGGTGTGTCAGCCAGTTTGGCCACTTCCCTGATGGCACATATCTTAGTGTCCCAATCCATTGTTAGGGACCTAAGAAACTTGTCATTCAATTCATAAGTACTGAAGACTCTTCTATATGTCATTAGTTCATTCATTATTCTGAAAAACTTTTTATAGCATTCAGCTATGCTATCAGTTTTATTTTGCCTAAAGCTCTCATATTCCTGATTTAGCATAGACTTTCTGTCCTCTCTGACTTCTTCTGTGCCTTCCATATAGACAATCAATGTATCCCACATTTCTTTGGAAGTTTCACAGTGCACAAGATTCTGGAATGTTGCATCATCTATGACACTTACAATTATATTCTGAGCTCTTTTATCTAATGTAGCCAAGATAATATCATCCTTAGTCATCTCTGAATAACTCTTTGGAGTTTGAATGTTTGCATCAAGAATTGAAACCTTCTTTGGGATGAAGGGGCCTTCCTATACTGTGATATAAATTCTTGGATCAGATGCTTCCATAAATAGCCCAACCCTTTCTTTCTAAATGCCAAAAGATTCTTTCCTGCATATGAGCAATTTCATAGATCCAAATTCCTTTTGATTTTCACTTGAACCCATTTTGTTATCTATTATTTGCCTTGGAGAAATCCTCTGACTGTTAGGTCAAATTCTGAGGAACCTCCCTCTAATACCACTTGAAAGTTTTTTTTTCAAGAGCCTAAACACCTAGAGGGGGGGGGGGATGAATAAGTTCTAATCTTTTTGAGTCTTTTTGATTTTAAGGCAAACAGATATTTATAACTTTCTTTAACAGAAAATAATTCTATCTACAGAAATAAAATGCAACACAGCAAACACCAGATCTATAGTGGTTCCCCAAGATATGGGTACATCTACTTTCCCCCTTCGCCTATCCAGCAGATAACTAGATTCAGCCTAACTTCCTTCCACAGGCTCAGATCCACAGATCTTATAATCTCAGAACCACAGATGGTTCCTACACCTCAGAATTAACACAAGTCCTACCTCAGATTCTTCTCCAGAATCCTACCTCAGGCCTCAACCCTACCTCAGCCGTTATAATTAGGCTTATAACTTAGACTTACCATAATTCCTACCTCAGGCACTCAGCCCTACCTCAGCCTTTATAATTTTAGGCTTACAATCTCAGATCTAACAAAAGATCCTACAAGAATTTGTGAGTAATAAGTATCAAAAAACTTCACAAGCTAGATTTCTCTGTTGATGTTGTCTTCTTGATCAGTTCTTGGATTGACTGATCCTTCTGATCCAACCTTACTTAGCTTTTCAAAGCTTCTTGATTAGAATAAAATAAGTTTTATCTTCTCTATTGATGAAGATGATCTTCAATCAGCTTCTTCCTTAAATTCAGATAGAACTCTGAATCTTTCTTGCAGACAGCCCTTGATCTATCAGAATTCTTCTTATAGATGCTTCACGTTGTTGTGTTTCTGTATATTGTCTTTTTTGTCATTTCCGATCTTGCTCTTATATAGAGCTTGCTCCATGATTACCGGCTGATCCGGTTCATAACAGACTTTTGACAGTTCTGACACTAGTGTCAGACCGGCTAGTTATGACAGGTTTCAAGTCACCAGTCACGTCACTAGGTTCTTTAGTGTCTTTCCAACTCAGCACACAACACTCAGCAGACTGCTCCACATGTATCGACACATATAGGCTAAGTGTCGACACAAGTCTTCAAGGTGTCGACACAAATAATCCAAGTGTCGACACAAGTCTTCATAGTGTCGACACAATTACTCCAAGTGTCGACACAGTCATACTTCTGCTTCTCGATAATGCTTTTTGTTGTTTTTCTCCACACAAGTTCTGTGTGTCGACACAGAAGCTTCTTGTCTCGACATTTCTGTTGCAGACAGATGACGTTGAGTGTTTGTCAAATGTCGTTGAGTGTGTGTCGACACAAGTCCTGTGTGTCGACACAATTACTTCTGAACTCGACACAGCCTTTTGAGAGTTGGTGTGTCGACACAAGTCCTGTGTGTCGACACAATTGCTTCAGGTGTCGATATAGCTCCTGAGTGTTGACTAATCTTCTGTTTTAAGTGTCGACACAATTCTGTTTTAAGTTGTCGACACAATTCTGGATGTCGACACAATTGCTTCTTTAGGTGTCGGCATAGCTTTGAGTGTCGACACAACTTCTTTATGAGTGTCGACACATATTCTGGGTGTCGACACAACTTCCCTGAGCGTCGACACAATTTGCCTGTGTGTCGACACAGCTTGCCTGAGTGTCAACACACTTTGCCTGAGCGTCAACACAACTTGCCTGAGTGTCGACACAATTTGCCTGAGCGTCGACACAGCTTGCCTAAGTGTCGACACAAGTTTCCTGAGTGTCGACACAGTTTCTTCACAAGTGTCGACACTTGTACTTAGAAAATTTTCCTTCAAATTTTTAAACCTGCACAAAGAAACTCAAACTTCTATCAAATACACATTGATGCATATCATTGACTAAGTTGTGGCTTCTCCAAATCTAGTACACATTTTCCAATGTACCCAACAAGATCCTACAAGAAATTGTGTAAAAAGAGATACAAAAGATATCACCAGATAGATCCCTCTATTGATGTTCTTCTTGATCAGTTCTTGATCTTCAGTTCCAACCAGACTTGGCTGTTTCAAAGCTTCTTGATAAAACAAAATAAGGTTGGACTGTTCTTGACGAAAAAGTTGATCCACTGTCAGCTTCTTCCTTGAATTCAGAATGAGATCTGAATCTATTCTGCAGACTATTCTAGATCTGCCTTCTTAAAGGGTTTCCCCTTTACTTGTTGTTAATTTTCTCTTTCTTAGTTGATGGCTTTTCTGGCCTTCACTTCTGTTTTTGGTTGTCAGAGATCAGTCCTTTAAATAGATTTTCTTCATGGTTACCGGCTGATCCGGTTTGTAACAACCTTCTGCCGGTTCTGACAAAGGAGTTAGACCTATTTGTAAAGACAGTCGTCGACTCACCAGTCATGACAGTTGATTCCATAAAGATTCTACAACTCAACACTATCCACTCAGTAATCTACTCCACATGTGTCGACACAAGTAGATAAAGTGTCGACACAAGTCTTGATGATGTCGACACAATACTCCAAGTGTCGACATAGTCATTCTTCTGCTTCTTGACACATCTTCTATTTGTATGTGTCGACACAAGTCCAGTGTGTCGATACAACTGCTCCTGGTCTCGACATAACTACTGCAGACAGATGGCGTTGAGTGTATGTCTAGCTGTCGACACAAGTCTTCAGACCCAGTATAACTGATGCCATAAAATGGCGTTGAGTGTGTGTCAAGCTATTGCTGTAAGACGACGTTCAGTGTGTGTCAAGCTGTCGACACACACCTTCTTCAGGTGTCGACACAATTCCTGAGTGTCGACACATGCCTTTCTTCTGGTGTCGACATAACTCCTGAGTGTCGACACAATTCCTTTCTTCTGGTGTCGACACAACTCCTGAGTGTCGACACAACTCCTGAGTGTCGACACAGCCTCTGCTTTAGGTGTCGACATAATTCCTGCCTTAGGTGTCGACACAATTCTGGGTGTCGACACAACTACTTCTTTAGGTGTCGACACAATGCCTGGGTGTCGACACAACTCCTTCTTTAGGTGTCGACACAATGCCTGGGTGTCGACACAACTCCTTCTTTAGGTGTCGACACAATGCCTGGGTGTCTACACAACTCCTTCTTTAGGTGTCGACATAATGCCTGGGTGTCGACACAGCTTTGCTTCTAGTGTTAACACTTGTACTTAGAATATTTTTCTTCCACTTCTTAAACCTGCATAAGGAAACTTAAACATACATCAAATACATATTGATGTATATCATTAACTAGGATGAATCTTCTCCAAATCTGGTACGTACTTCTAGTGTACCCAACAATCTCCCCCTATTTGGAGAAGTCATAACCCTTAGTCAAATATATACACTAGTCAAGATAAAACACATAAGACATTGATGTACATCCATTCCAGTGCAAGTAAACATTCAAACAATGTGAACAATCTAAAATAAACAATAAAACTGATTTTATCAAGTAAAAAATATTTGTTTTACATGTTTTCTCTTAGAGCAAAAAAAAAAACTACATTGGTTCTTATCATAGCCTATCTATCCTAAGATTTGCTAGGCTCCCTTATAACAATGCCTTGACGAGAGACTTTATCTTTGTCTTCACAGCTGGTTCTGTATCTTCAGCAGGCTTCTTTCCTTTAAGATCCTTTTTCTTTAGTTCTTCAGTTTTTATTTTTTGCCTTTCAAAGTAGTGAAAGGGCTTAGGAAAATACTTGCTGGGCTCTATAACATTTGCAGGTAGCTTCCCAGCTTTTGCACTCCTCCTGTGCTGAATAATGGCTTCCTGTCTAGCTTGATATTTATTCCACTCCTTCTCTGAGTACCACTTACCCCTATCATGAGTCTTGTCCTTAATAGCCTTCCATGTAGTTAAAATGATGTTCCTTGATGTAGGGCTCCATTTCTCAAAGTCTTTCTTTAACTCAGCCTGTTCTCTGAATCTCTTCTGCGATAGCAATTCTTCACTTTGAGCTTCTTTGGCAGCCTCTGACATTTCAACTTTCTCAATAACCACCTTCAGTGCCTCTTATGGAGGGCTGTACATTTTTTGCACTTGTTCATGAACCATCTCAAAATTTGCAGGAGGATATATAACCTGAGCAACTTCTGGCTGATCTCCCTCTATATATGCAGGTTGTATCCCAGATTCAGCCACATTATCATCATCACATAAGGGAGGGAAGCCAAGAGTAGCTCTGATTGCATTAGCAACACATTTGGCATGGTCAGAACTAGCTTGGACTAACACCCTCTCCCCCTTTATGACTTCTCTTTCAATATGATCTCTAAGATCATTCTTGTGGAATCTGACTTGACCTTCCAGATGATCAATCCCTTCTCTGTAGTAGACTCCAAATTTATTAATTTGAGTGGTAATAACTGTTTGGGCAGCCTCTATCGCCGTTTTGACAGCAGCTAGATCAATCTGAATTAATTTTGTAACTTCTGTTTTGACAGCAACAGATAGTGCTGTAATCTTTGTGAGAATTTCATTATGAGAGTCTGTGAGATTTTCATTGGACCTGAATTGATTTTCCAAGACATACCCTTACTTTGTGGAAATGTCCTCAATCTCAGACGTGATAATCTTTTGTTGCTCAGCCAAATAGACTACAGTATTGCCTCTCTTATGGAAACAATCTGTCATCTCTTTCTTGTGCAGATTTACTTCAAATCTGATTGACTTGATATCCCGAGCTAGGTGGAATTGCAGCTCTTTATTACTCTCATCCACATACTTTTCTAGAGACTTCCTTTGCTCATCCAACTTAACTTGCAAGTGGACCAGTAGAGAACTGAAGTCCATATTTGGAACTGGAGGTGGTGTGGCTGTTTGTAAAGCCCTCTTGTATCCAGAGCTTCTCTTCTTCATTACAGCAAGTTTCCTTTTCTTAGCCAAGATGGCCTCTTCATCATCAGAAGATGAACTTTCTATGTCAACAGTCTCTTTGTTTACATTATCCTTCAGTAATTCCCCCCCCCCCTCAGTCTCTAGTAGTTCTTTTTATCCTATGGTTGTTGTTCCCCCTCAGTCCTTACTGTTGGTGAGTTAGGGAACAACTCCTTCAAGGTTACCTCCTGCAACATGTGAACAGGAGGAATAAGATTAATTGGTAAAATACATGGTTCTCCCTGGACTTCCATGTCCTTGTCTAGTGATCTTTCTAGGAAAGAGAAATTTACTTGCCCAATCTGAGCAGTATCCTTCATATGCACCTCAGGTGCCTCTTCCTCTACATGCAGTAGTGCTTTCTTATTGATATCAAAGATTATATTCATCACAGTATCAACTGCTAATTCACTGTCTAGTGTAGCAACAACATTTACTCCCCCTTGATTAGGCAGATCAGTAAGTATAGTGTCTTCTATTGCTGGTGCAGGGTCTTATCCCCCTAGAGTAGAGACCCTTTGTTGCTCTGGGAGCATACCACTGTCCACTTGTCCTTGTGTATCTTGCTGTTGTTGTCTATCTTCATCAGAACTGAAGACCACTTCTTCTTCTGAATCACTAGACGATTCTTCCTGTAGAACAACTTTCTTTTTCTTCTGTATTGTTTTGGTCTGTTTTTGAGGAGAAGCAGCCTCCTTAGTCAACACCCTATCCCATCTTGACAGAATCCTGGTGTCCATTCTTATCATATGATTGATTTTTGTACAAGGAAGGTGGCTCATTACTTCTGGTATTACATATGATAGGCATAGACTTAGAATTCGCCCCAGGTTCGGTTTCTTGATACCTTCATGTAACTTGTCAAATACAATGGTTGTCCAATCAGTCTTAAGCTTGAAGATGATCCTGGTCATCAGGTGGAACATGGTGGCTTAGATTCTGTCATGTCCACCTGTTTTATACAGTATGACCTTCCCTGCAATCTCAGAAAGAAACTTCCCTTGTGAATTCATCCCTTTTTGATTGATGGATGATCCTATCTTAGTATTTGGGTTTAACCCACACCATTTTAAGGCGTCCTTGATCATAGATGGTTGTACGTCATCTTCTTCCTTAACATTTGGGAGTTGGAGTGCTTTTCGAATTGTTTTCAAGGTAATTTTCACTCGGGTATCTTGAACAGTAGCTTTCATCTTCTTCCCATCTGCGTCTGTAGTTGCAGAAGAATAAAATTCCAAGACTTCTTTCTTCCATATTTTTGTTGGTTTAGAAACTAAGAATTCCAAACCGATGTCTGAAATTAGGGCAATTACTCCCTGAATCTCCGGTGATGCTGGCGTGAACCCACCACGGACCAACTCATATCCTTCGTTCACCTTGTCTTCTGGATGAGGCACCATTACCGGAAGAGAGAGATGAGGGTGAAAAGGAAAGATGATTCTTGTCGACAGAGGGTGCAGAGCCAGGAAATCAGAAAGCGTAGTCGACCAGATTTTGGCTTCACCTATTTATAGTCTAAGTGTAAAGGGGAGTTCAAAAGACGCGCCTTAGCACTAGGACTAGTCGACAAAAACTTATACATGTCGACAGAATAGGTCTAGGTCTAGACAATACCGAGGTTTAGTCGACACATGTATGTGTCGACATACTTATGTCAGTGTCAACATAGATGTCGACATGTTTCGACACAGAGTGTCGACATTGATTTTTGTGTGTCGACACAAAAATCAGCTAGCTGAAAGTCTCGACATAGTTGTGTCGATACCTATTCTTCAGTCGACACAAATATTATTTCTGTGTTGACACATCCATTTTCTTTGTCGACACAACATACTGAGAGTGTCGACACAAGGTCTGCTTGTGTCGACACAAACTTGGTAATTAGCCAAATTTCCTATGAAAACTTGAGCTTACATGTTCTACTAAAGGTAGCTTGTGCTAACCTAATCTAGATTCAACATACCTAATTCAATTTTAAAATAATTGAATTTAGTTTCATCCAGAGGTTTTGTAAAAATATCAGTAATTTGGTTATTTGTATTCACAAATTCTAGACTAATATTTTCTTTTTCTACATATTCTCTGATGAAATGGAATTTAATTTCTATATGCTTTGTTCTACTGTGTGATACAGGATTCTTAGCAATAGAAATAACACTAGTAGAATCACAGAATAGTGGAATTCTACTTACCTTGATGTCATAATCTTTTAGTTGGTGCTTTATCCACAATAGTTGTGCACAGCAGCTGCCTGCAGCTACATATTATGACTCAGCTGTTGATATAGCTACACTGGTCTGCTTCTTGCTGTACCAAGACACCAATCTTCCTCCTAGGAATTGACAGGTTCCTATAGTACTTTTCCTGTCTTCTTTGCATCCTGCAAAATCTGCATCTGAGAAACCTGTTAGTGTGAAATCTCTATTCTTAGGGTACCAAAGACCTAGATTTGGTGTGCCCTTGAGATATCTCAAAATCCTTTTAACTACAGTATAATGAGATTCCTTAGGGCATGCTTGGTACCTGGCACAGACACATGTTGCATACATGATGTCAGGTCTACTAGTAGTCAAGTAAAGTAGAGATCCAATTATCCCTCTATACAAAGAATCATCAACATGTTTCCCTGTCTCATCTTTGCCTATAGACATACTTGTTCCCATTGGAGTTTTCATGGTGGAAGCTGAGTCCATTCCATATTTTTAATCAACTCCTTAGTGAACTTAGACTGAGATATGGATAATCCATTATCAGTCTGTCTGACTTGCAGTCCTAAAAAGAACTTCAGTTCACCCATACTGCTCATTTCAAACTTCCCTTGCATAAGTTTGGCAAACTTCCTGCAAAGGTTGTTCTCATTAGATCCAAAGATAATGTCATCAACATATATCTAGACTAAGAGTATCTTGCCTTTGGATTCCCTATAAAATACAGTTTGATCTATCTTTCCCCTTCAGATTTTATTCTCAATAAGGAAAGCAGACAAAGTTTCATACCAAGCCCCGGGGGATTGTTTCAAACCATATAGGGCTTTCTCAAGCCTATATACATAATTAGGACAGCAAGGATCTACAAAACCTGAGGGTTGTTCAACATAGACCTCCTCTTTCAAGTCAGCATTTAAAAATGCTGACTTCACATCCATCTGAAATACCTTGAACCCTTGATAGGCTGTATAGGCAAGGAACATCCTTATAGCCTCCAGTCTTGCTACTGGGGCAAAGGTTTGATCAAAGTCTATTCCTTCCTCTTGTCTGTAGCCTTTTGCTACCATCCTGGCTTTATTCTTGATGATTGTTCCATTTTCATCAAGTTTGTTTTTGTAGATCCACTTGGTTCCTATGATATTGTGATCCTTAGGTTTAGGAACCAGTTCCCAGACTTTGCATCTCCTGAATTGATTCAGCTCTTCTTGCATTGCATCAACCCAGTTAACATCTAGAATTGCTTCTTCAAAATTTTTGGGTTCTATTTGAGACAAAAAACTGGAACACAAAACTGTGTTCGTGCTCTCGCTCCTTATTAGAACACCTTGACTTGCATCTCCAATAATCTGGTGAGCTGGATGATACTTTATGTGTCTTCTTGCTAGAGGAAACCTGTCTACCTCATGAACTTCTTCATTTTCCTCCACCTGATGCTCCTCATTCTCTTCTGCTTCCAGTGTGTTTTGTTCTCCCCCTGGGCAGCATGCATCATCAATCCTAGTTGGAGCTTCATCATTGATGGTCATCTTGTACAGCCTATCTGTTAGACCTGTAGAACTAACTGACACACTAGATAATTTAGTGTTAATCAATTTAGACTCATCAAAAACAACATGAACTGACTCTTCTACAACTTGGGTAATCAAGTTGTAGATCCTGTATGCCCTACTGTTGTTGCTGTACCCAATAAATATCCCTTCTAGGGATTTGGAAGCAAACATTGTTTGGTAGTGCTTACCATTCACTAGGACATAACACTTGCTACCAAAGATTCTGAAATAAGAAATGTTTGGTTTTCTGCCTTTCAAAATCTGATAGGGAGTCAACTAAAGTTTCTTATTGATGGATGCTCTATTGAGAACATGACAAGCAGTATTTACTGCCTCAGCCCAAAAATATTCAGGGAGAGTAGTGTCACTGAGTAGAGTTCTACCAGCCTCAATGAGAGTTCTATTCTTTCTTTTAGCAATTCCATTTTGCTGAGGTGTTCTAGGTGAGGAGAACTCCTGATGAATTCCAAGTTCTTCACAGAATTTTGTCATACTTTCAGACTGAAATTCAGTTCCATGGTCACTTCTTATTTTGACCACAGAATTGTTAAGTTCATTCTGAACTTGTCTAACAAAAGTCTGGAAAATACTAGGGGTTTCAGATTTCTGCCTTAAGAAGAACACCCATGTGTATCTAGAATAGTCATCCACAACAACTAATGCGTATGCTTTCCTACCAAAACTTTGAACTGGCATAGGACCAAACAAATCCATTTGCAAGAGATATAAACATCTCAATAAATCTTTGGTATCTAGTGCTGGAAAAGAGGACGTGGTCTGTTTGCCCTTTTGGCAAGCTGAACACACTCCCTCTTTCATGCACTTGACATGAGGACCATTCCTCACCAAACCCATGCTGAACAACAATCTTATGGACTTATAGTTCAGATGAGCTAGCCTATTGTGCCATTTGACACATAGTGAGGCTGTCTTATCTGCAACTAAGCAAATATGTGAGGTTTTTAACTCACAATCTAGGTTAAGACAATAAACATTTCCTCTCCTAGTGCTAATCAAAATGATCTCTTGATCACTTGACCTTTTAATTTGGCACTCCCCTTTGTGAAAGGAGATACCATAACCTAGATCACTAAGCTACTTTATGCTTATCAGGTTGTGTTTTAGACCCTTCACATAAGCCACTTTAGTGATAGTAATAGAGTCACTAGAGATGTTACCAAATCCTTTGATGACTCCTTTTTCTGATCCACCAAAGATGACTTTGGGACCATTCTCTATGGGTACAAAGTCCCTCAACATTCTTCTTGTTCCAGTCAAGTGTCTGAAACAACCACTATCCAAGTACCATATAGGGGTATGGCCACTTGGATTCACCTGCATCAAATAAAGAATCACTTACTCTTGGAACCCAATTTGCTATTGGGTCCTAGGTCTTTGTTAGTTTGTAATCCTGCAGCTGTTTTAACAGGAAAACTACTCTTGGTTTTAACACTTGTGTTAAACCAGCAATCCATGGCAAAGTGGCCCACCTTGCCACAACACAACCACTCAAATCTATTATATATTTTAGTTTATTGATATGATTCTCCTTGAAGGAGATTGTGCCCATCTGAATAGCAGTATTGTTTTTCAGTTTGGCAATCTCATTCAATTTTTGATCCAACAACTTTGCTGAATCTGCTGCAGCCAGCTTAAGAATCTCAATCTCCTTGGACTGCTCTTTGACAAGAAACTTGCTCTTCTTCAGAGCCTGCAACAACCCACCATACTCATTAATGATTTGATGTACATCCCCCTCAGAATCAGAACTATCCCCTTCTCTTGAAGTTGATGCTACTGATTCTGATCTAGTAAAATAATCAGAATCTGAGGGAGAATTGTATACCTTACTTGGTCCAGGCTGATCCTTACACTGATCATCTTCTGATTGAGCCATCATCCCTTTACAGCAGTGTTCTTCCACTCCATTTATGGAGTCCAGCATTTGTAGAAATTCTATCTCTTTAGAATCCTCTTCTGTTGAGAATAACCCAACATATGCTTCAACCTCTTCTTCTTCTCCTGATTCAGATGATGAAGAATCTGTCCAACTTTTCTTCTTTTGGGCAACAAAAGATTTTTCTTTTTTGCCCTTTATTTGTTGCTTCTTCTTGTCTTTTGATTCAGCCCTCTTGTCTGGACAGTCAGCTATGACATGTCCAGGCCTGTTGCAGCAATAACACACAATTTTAGTATTAGATTGTTTACTAGGTTTAGAAGCATACCTTTCTTCCTTAGGAGTTTTCTTTTTCTTGTAGTACTCATCCTTTGAAAAGGATGAAGAAGGTCTAGTTCTCCACTTCTTCTTCTTCATGAATCTTTGGAACTGCATTGTGAAGGCTGCAAAGTCCTTATCTGAGGTGTGGCTGTCTGATGAAGTGTTGTCAGGAATCCCTTCTTCTGCCTCAACACTCCTTCTGGGAGGAGAAGGAGATTTTCTCCTGCCCTTTCTTGTGCCTTCAGCTTTGAAGGCAACTGACTTTTCCTTGTGTTCAGATCTGCTGCTCTTCTCTTCCTCCTTCTTGGCTGTAAGATGCATTTCATATGAAAGAAGCTTCCCAAACAGTGTGGGAGGAGCTATATCTTCCAGCTTGGCCACTTCTCTGATGGCACAAATCTTGGTGTCCCAATCCTTTGTCAAAGATCTCAGAAATTTGTCATTTAGTTCATAAGTGCTGAAGACTCTTCCATAAGTCATCAACTCATTTACAATCCTGAAAAATTTCTTGTAGCATTCAGCTATGCTGTCATTCTTGGCTTGCCTAAAGCTTTCATACTCTTGATTCAACATAGATTTTCTGTCTTCCCTGACTTCTTCAGTTCCCTCCATATAGACAATAAGAGTATCCCACATTTCTTTGGAGGTCTTGCAATGCACCAGATTCTGAAAGGTGGCATCATCTATGACACTTATAATGATATACTGTGCCCTTTTGTCTAGAGTTTCCAGGATGATTTCATCCTTTGTCATTTCTGAATAACTCTTAGGAGTCTTTATATTTGCATCCAGTACTGATACCTTCATTGGAATGAAGGATCCTTCCTGTACTGTGATGTAAATTCTTAGATCAGAAGTTTCCATAAACAATCTGACCCTCTCCTTCCATATGCCAAAACATTCCTTCTTGCAGATAGGCAGTTTCATTGATCCAAATTCTTTTTGGTTCTCACTTGAACCCATTCTGATATCTGTTTATTTGCCTGGGAGATTCACTCAGACTGTTAGGTCAATCTTTGAGCAACCTCCCTTTGATACCACTTGAAAGACTTAATTCAAGAGCCTAACACCTATAGGGGGTGAATAGGTTCAAATTTTTTCCTTTACTATTTTAGGCAATTAAACAGACCTTGCTTGGCACAAGCAAAATATAACACAACACAGAACATTCACAACACAGAAAACACTAGGTTTATAGTGGTTCCCCAAGATATGAGTACGTCCACTTTCCCCCTTCGCCTATCTAGTGGAGTACTGGATTTAGCCTAACTTCTTTCCTCTTTCTCAGATCCAATGATCCTACAACTCAGAACCAAAATGGTTCCTACACCTCAGACTTTTGCAAGTCCTACCTCAGATCCTTACCATAATCCTACCTCAGGCCACAGCCCTTATCTTTAGGCTTACAACTCAGACTTTTCACAAGTCCTACCACTCAGGCTCATAGCCCTACCTCAGCCTTTATATTTATAGGCTTACAGCTCAGATCTATAATAGATCCTACATGAAATTGTGTAAAAAGAGATACAAAAGATATCACCAGATAGATCCCTCTATTGATGTTCTTCTTGATCAGTTCTTGATCTTCAGTTCCAACCAGACTTGGCTGTTTCAAATCTTCTTGATAGAACAAAATAAGGTTGGACTGTTCATAATGAAAAAGTTGATCCACTGTCAGCTCCTTCCTTGAATTCAGAATGAGATCTGAATCTATTCTGCAGACTGTTCTGGATCAACCTTCTTAAAAGGTTTCCCTTTTACTTGTTGTGAGTTTTCTCTTTCTTAGTTGATGGCTTTTCTGGCCTTCACTTCTGTTTTTGGTTGTTAGAGATCAGTCCTTTATATAGATTTTCTTCATGGTTACCGGCTGATCCGGTTTGTAAAAACCTTTTGCCGGTTCTGACAAAGGTGTCAGACCTGTTTGTAAAGACAGCTGTCGGCCCACCAGTCATGACAGTTGATTCCATAAAGATTCTACAACTCAGCACAATCCACTCAGCAATCTGCTCCATATGTGTCGACACAAGTAGACAAAGTGTCGACACATGTCTTGATGATGTCGACACAATACTCCAAGTGTCGACATAGTCATTCTTTTGCTTCTCGACACATCCTCTATTTGTATGTGTCGACACAAGTCCAATGTGTCGACACAACTGCTCCTGGTCTCGACATAACTACTGCAGACAGATGGCGTTGAGTGTATGTCTAGCTGTTGACACAAGTCTACAGACCCAGTATAACTGATGCCATAAAATGGCGTTGAGTGTGTGTCAAGCTGTTGCTGCAAGACGGCGTTGAGTGTGTGTCAAGCTATCGACACACACTTTCTTCAGGTGTCGACACAATTCCTGAGTGTCGACACATGCCTTTCTTCTGGTGTCGACATAACTCTTGAGTGTCGACACAATTCCTTTCTTCTGGTGTCGACATAACTCCTGAGTGTCGACACAGCCTCTGATTTAGGTGTCGACATAATTTCTTCCTTAGGTGTCGACACAATTCTGGGTGTCGACACAACTACTTCTTTAGGTGTCGACACAATGCCTGGGTGTTGACACAACTCCTTCTTTAGGTGTCGACACAATGCCTGGGTGTCGACACAACTCCTTCTTTAGGTGTCGACACAACTCCTTATTTAGGTGTCGACACAATGCCTTGGTGTCGACACAGCTTTGCTTCTAGTGTCGACACTTGTACTTAGAATATTTTTCTTCCACTTCTTAAACCTGCACAAGGAAACTTAAACATACATCAAATATATATTGATGTATATCAATGACTAGGATGAATCTTCTCCAAATCTGGTACATACTTCTAGTGTACCTAACAACGGGCACTTCGCTTTGGCCTTCAAGGGCCAGCTTAGCTATCCTGGGCTTTAACCCGCTAGATTCCGCTTTGCTACGCTGCACCTGCAAGCACATTCCACCACACAGTGGCAAATAATAGAAACGGTCAGCCTTAGCTGACCAAATTATAATGACCTCACCCCTCATTCGAGGTGGCGGTGCTCCTTCCCTGCAGACATTAGTTTAATCACAAAATGGCAATCAAAATGTCCAACTTAAGGACCATTAGCCACAGACGTTGGAGACAACGCCCAACGCCCCGTGCTCTTAGGCACACTCTTGGTGCACACGACCTCAAGGGTCACACCACCGTCCTTTGACGGTCATCAACGTTTGAGCTTTTAGTCTCATAAGGGCCTAAGCCAGAGACAACCCCCAAAGCCTCCGGCAAAGTCATAACGATCTATATATCCACTGTATGACTCACTCTAAGACATACGACAAGGGTTGGGTACAGCCTTTTCCCATGCTCAAATCATCACGCTCCAGCCACGACGCAGGTCGGCATCCCCTTTCCCATTTTCGTACTATTCATAACCCGGTTATGAACTTAGGTTAGCTCTTATGGCTACCAAAGCTGAACAACTTAAGCTCATGCTCCACAAACTGGCCCTCAGGTCTTCGAGAGACAAGCCATCACGACCTCAAGGTCTCACAAGACAAGCCTCACAAAATAGCCCATAGGTCTCCCCGAGACAGGCTTCACAAGCATACATAGCTTTTAGGAAGCTATCGCCGGCGGTAGCACTACCGCTGCGCGGCAGGGGACATAATATCGGTTCTTCCCCTTTTTCGGGTGTTTTCCTAGATACTACCCCCAGTACTCTCAACGCAGTCATCTGTACACCCCGCAACTCCAAAATCTACGCAATTACCACTGAGTCTTCTCCGACATACAAAATATACAAACATCACCAATCCAGACTAACCCGTCCGGATGGGCTTCACCCAGCATGCCTATTATGTACTTCAATTTCGGATCTAAATGCAACACTATGGGGATACACAGATCTACCCGTCGGGAGAGCCACATCCACGTGTTTGTGGAGTGTCTACCCTCTAATGCCAAAAGAAAGGACTTCACATGTCCAAGGAAGAGGATCGTTACCCTTGTAGTCCTCTTTGGCGCCATGGGAGAAATCTAGACGGTTGAAAACGACGACTCTGGGCTTGCCTCCATAGATCCGAACTTGCTTTGTGAATCCGAGACCAAAAACACAAACGACGACAAGATCTCCCTTCTTCTGTCACTGCTACTCCTCCTCCAAAAAACCAGGCCAAACTCTTCAACTCTAGAATAATGAAGAGGAAACGACCAAACCAGGTATATTAATATAAAGCTACCGCCCCGCGGTAACTATCTACTGTCGCGTGGTACCGCCTCATTTCGCATGTAACCGCCCAGGCCCTCCAATCACAGGCTGACACATGTCCACACCATTACAGAATCGCTAACGCCAAGCGTTAGGATGCTAGCGCCTCGCGGTAGCTAGCGACCGTTACATCACGACCGCCCCTGCTACCACCACGGAATAGCTATTGCCGCCACGCGGTAGTAACCCGAGCGCTTTGACAAATAAATTTCCAAGCCACTACCTGCGGTAAACCTACCGATGGACGTTTTCTTCCCGAAAACTCGGACAATAAAAAGGCTAATGCCGCCTGCTAGAAACATACTGCGCACGGTAGACTAGGCGTTGCGTCGACTCAACACTCTCAACGCTGTCGACACTATCAATGGAGCTATCTCCGCGCGGTACCTAGCTACCGCCATGAGATAACCTCCAGAACACCATTTCCTACCTTAAGAAAATTGGGGTGTTACAATAAGCCACTTACCCTGGATCACCACATGTGCACTACCTGATGTGGTGGAAAGACAGGTAGAATCTTGGAGGCAGCAATAGATGTGTCACGTGCTGGTGGACGGAGATGAGGATGCTTGAGCCAACAATAGTCCATAGAGTGACCAATTTTGCTATAGTGAGAACAAAAGTGTCAGAAGGAACCTCGACCACCTAGTGGACCTCCACGACCACCAACAGAGCTCTGGTAAGTCCGATTAGCATAAGTGTCTAAAGATGGCTGGGCAAGGAGGGGCCTTTGAAGAAGAGTTGTGACCGTAGAGATGCGAGCAGTAGTGGCATCAAGGGTAGGGGATTCAGCTTTGCCCAAAATCTGTTGACAAATCATATCATAAGAGTCAGGAAGACGAAGGAGATAACAAACCACTAGAATTTCATAGAAAGGTTTGTGTTACTCAGCAAGATTCGTTGAAAAGGGGCGATGTTGAAGATTTTCAGGACTAAGAGCCTGAACCTCTTGGTAAGTTGCAATAGGCGTCATAGTGGGGTAGGAAAAAAGATCAGCATATATTGTATAGATGCGAGAGGTTTTAGCTCCTTTGGAGTAAAGAGCAACAAGATGATTCTATGCATCTTTAACCATTTCATCATTGCAGATGATCGACAAACATTCAATAGAGAGACTGTTAACAAGCTAAGTTCAAACCAGGAATCACTGGCATCCCATTCGTCAAAAGTCGCTGACCCCTTGTTGGAGGATCAGGTAAGGTGATGATGCTTTCACTGAGAGAGGAATAAAAAGGTGAAGTAGACACTCTAATCGGGAAAGTTTAGGCTAGTTAACTTAGAGGCAGTACCAAGGTTGCTGTAAGGAAGGGGTGCGGTTGTAAGTTGAGGTTGAGATTGAACCGAAGTAGTAGAATTGGTCACACTCTCCATATAGTAAGTATGTAATATAGAAACCTCACGGTCAAGAAGAGGAGACCGCACAAATCGCACAAAACACAAAGTGCCCAAGCGATCAGAGAAGTTGTTTATCAACCAGGTCACAAACAGTGAAGAATGGCAGAGGCCGAACGAAATAGGAAGAAGAGGGCGATTAGGGAAATCGAAGTCCGCAAAGATTACTTAGCAGAAGGTGGGTGGTTAGAGAAACCAAAGTCCGCAGAGGTTGCTATGAGCAGGCGGATAGAGAAAACAAAGAATTGAAAAAAAACTGAAACACAACAATTTGAAAATAACTCAATTTTTTTTTAAAAAATCTTAATATTACAACTGCCACACTCTCCCGAGTGAATCTCCTCGAGGATGTGAGGGATTTCGACCTCTGACAAACACCTGGCCCAGGGTCCTAAGATAGTCTTACGGTAGAGCTCTCGTTCCTATAGCAATTAATAGGCAGCTTTGTAGCGGAACTTCCTCTGATCACCCCCGCCGATAGGCAGCTGTCCCTTTGCTAGGAACATGATGAATGGATCCTTCCATGAGGTTCTTTGCTCGATCTCCATAATTTCCCGTTCCTCGATTGACGGTCGAAACAACTCGGTCACGGTTCCCCCAGCCCGGGGACCGTACTTGGCGAGGTAGTCAGTTTCTGAATTCTTTTCTCGAGGTACGTGCTCGACTAAGAAAGATTGAAACCCCCCAATCAGACCCTTTACTTTTACCAAGTATCTCTGCAGGATTGGGTCATTCACTCCAAACTCGCCTCTGATCTGGGATGCGACTACCATCAAGTTGGTGAAGGCCCTGATATCCTGAATCACTAACTCCTTGGAAAGACACAAGCCAGCCACCATAGCTTCGTACTCCACCTGATTATTTGTAACGGGGAAGAGGATCTCAACTGCCTGCTCGATCCGGGTTCCATGGGGGCTTACTAGCATGACTCCGGCTCCCACGGATTGCCTGCCCAAAGCCCCGTCCACGAACATCTTCCAAGAGACTGGGTTAGAATAACCTTCGTCTCCTTCCACCTCGGCCGAGAAGTTAGCTAAGAAATCTGCTACCGCCTGTGCCTTGAATACTACCCTCGGAGAGTAAGAAATGTTGAACTCGCTAAGCTCTACTGCCCACTTTGCCAATCTGCCAGAATGCTCCACCCCATCCAGGATACTACGCAGAGGGTGATTAGAGACGAACTTGATGGAATGAGCCTGAAAATAGGGATGGAGCCTCCGAGCCAAAACCACCAGGGCAAATACCAACTTTTCCAAGATAGGATATCTGGCTTCCGCTTGCTACAACACTCTACTCACATAGTAGATGGGGAGCTTCTTCTTGCCTTCTTCTCGTACCAGCACTAAGCTAACCGCCTCTGCTCCTAATCCAAGATAGAGTAGGAGGTCCTCATCTCCTTGCGGGCCTTGGAGAAGAGGAGCCTGGGTTAGCTGTTGTTTGAGCTTCCCGAAGGCCTCCTCGCACTCCGCGGTCCACTCAAACTTCTGATTCCCCCGAAGAGTCTTGAAGAACGGAGAGAACTTCTCTCCTGCTTTGGATAAAAAGCGACTAAGGCCTGCCAGCTTCCCTGTCAGCCTTTGGACCTCCTTGGGATCTCTTGGGGACGCCATTTCCAAAATGGACTTGACCTTGTCCGGGTTAGGTTCCACCCCCTTGGGGGTGAGGAGGTGAACTAAGAACTTCCCTCTTCCTGCGCTGAATACGCACTTGGCCGAGTTGAGTCGCATCTTATACTTCCTCAGGGTGGCAAAAGTCTCCACTAGATCCGTTATATGCTCCGCGACGCTTTTGCTTTTGATAAGGAGATCGTCTACATAGACTTCCAGGTTTCACCCCTTCTGACTTTGAAGATATGATCCATCATTATTTGGTGAGTTGCGCCCACATTCTTGAGCCCGAAGGGCATCATCTTGTAGCTATAGCAGCCATCGCTGGTTATGAAGGAGACATCGTGGCAGTCAGGGGGATGCATCCGGATCTGGTGATACCCTAAAAAGCATCAAGAAAACTCATCACAGGAAACCCGACGGAGGAATCAACCAGCGCGTCGATTTGAGGAAAAGGGTAGAAATCCTTCGGGAAAGCTTTATTCAACATGGAAAAGTCAATACATAGACACCAGCCCCCTCAGGGATTTTTCACCATTACAACATGTTAGACCCAACCTGGATACTGGATCTCGGAAACAAAACCCGCTCGCAGCAGCTTCTCCACCTCCTCCCTGATCGGTCCAGCTAGCACAGCAGTGCTATTCCTCTGCTTTTGATGAACGGGAGCCACCACGGGATCCAGGTTGAGGCGATGGCAGGAAACATCGGTGTCAACCCCGGGCATCTCGGCGGCACTCCAAGTGAAGATGTCGACGTTGTCTTGTAGGCAAGAGACCATCTCTATCTTTCCCTCCAGTTGCAGGGATCCTCCAACATTCAATAGACCAGGATCTCCTTGCCGAGAGATCACTTCCACCTCTTCCACCTCCTCAGCAACACACAACCCATTCTCCTTCTCTAACAGCTCCTCCAACCTCTCTGCATCCCCCATCTAGTTGATGGTACTGACGACATTTAGGTAGCACTCCCTAGAGGCCTTGGGATCTCCCCTGATCCTGATCTGGACATCTCCTCGGCAGTACTTTAGGCACTGGTGATATGACGACGGAACGACCTTGAAATAGTTGATGAGGGGCTGCCCAAAGATGGCGTTGTATCCGTTCGGCGCATCCATGATGACAAAGCGACATCAGATCGAAGTCCCGCCAAGAGTAACCAGAAGCTCCACTGCCCCTTTCACCCCTTTCTTCTCGCCTGAGAAGCCAAAGAGAGGTCCGTCTACGTCCTGGACCCAAGACGCTTCCACCTGAAGCCCTACGAAAGTTTTCTTGAATATGACGTTCACCGAGCTCCCATTATCTGCGAGGATTTGGTCGACGGTGAAGTCTTCGATGACAACTTGAATAACCAGAGCATTATGGAAGGGGTTCTCATTCCCCAACATATCCTCCTCTGAGAAGGTGATCTCTTCTAGCGGTGGCGGGTTCTACGACGTTGAAGTGATGCTCTTTTTGTAGATTTGATGGAGACTCCCCTTGCGGGATGCTCCAAGCCCAGCTCCTCCATTGCTCGCCCTGACGTGCCCACCTCCTGGGCCATGGATCACCTCTTTGCGACCACCCAGGTCAGTACAGTACTCATTCCTCTTCCTCGCCGGAACTTGGAATGCTACCTGCCCCATCGGGGCCTCCTGCCTTAGATGCTCCCTCTCTACAACCCCTGCTTCCAATCTCCTCCTTGCTTTCTAGAACTCTGGGAAAGCTAATGGCCCATGTCCCTCTACCCGATGGATGTCACAATAAAGGGGAATCTCCTCCTCCTCCTGATGCCTTGCCCACTGCTCCAGCCTGCAATGCTTATTGTCTTGATGAGAGATAGCCATCACCTCCCTTCTTCCTCCTCCTCAACCTTCCTCGCACCGGTTGTCATCCCTTCTCTCTTGCTGGAAATACGGTCTTTTTGGTGGCCTCCACTGGGGGGGGGATTCTCGGGATACTGAAATTGCCTCTCTTCTCCTCTTCTTGCCGGAGCCTCCACGAGCCTCCTCTCTTCTTGCCTTCGAGGCCTCTCCTGCCTTCCCTCTTCCACCCTCCTGGGCTCTTCTATCTTCTTCTTTTCTTCTCTTCTTCCTGGATCCTTCCTTCTTTCGACGCGCCTCTTTGGGTACCTACTAGCCCTTGCTTCTGAAGGTCCCGCCCTCCCCCTTTCCCGCGGTTCATCTCCATACAACCGTGCCAAGAATTCTTTGTTTTTCTCCTCTCCCTGGACGAAAGTATTTGCCCTCTCCACCATCTCCTCAAAAAAACTCGGGGGCTTCGACCCTATCTCCATGCTGAAGAGGCCCTGCTTCAAGCCAAACTTCAGGGCCACCATTAGGGTGAAGCTGTCCACCTCCAAGATCTCTTCCTGGAAGCAGTTGATGTAGCGGCCCAAACTCTTGTGCTGCTCTTGAGTAATTTTGAAGATGGTCGTGGCCTCCTTCTTCCTCTTCTTTGATGTTGCAAATCTCGCCATGAGGCCCCGATGGAGGTCAGAGAAATAGTAGACGGACCCTGTTGGCAGTTGGTGAAACTAGTCCCTTGCATTGCTTTTGAGGGTGATGGAGAAGAACCGACATTTGAAAGCGTCGGACATGTTGCAGATGGAGATGACGTCTTCAAACCACTGAAGATGCTTACTTGGTCATTTTTTCCGGAGTAGTAGGTGAGAACGGGCTCTCTGAAGTCTTCAGGGATTGGGGCGGCAAGGATCTCGTCATAGAAGGGGCTCCTCCCTCCCTGGCGGTGGCGAGTTTCATCCTCGCTGGAGACATCATACTCGCTCCATAGGCGAGTATCACAGTATCTCGTCGGCGACATTGGATACCGAAAGCGGACCCCTTGGCTGCCCGCCGGATGATGCCGCGATTGCATCAGTCTCTCTTCTCTCGCCCAAGCGGGCTCTTTCCCAGCTCGCCTTGGAGGCGCTTCCTCATCCAGCGGTGTCACGCGACGGGGGGAGTTCTCCGTGACGTTGGGGCAATGAGAAAACCCGGTGAGGATGGTCTTCTTGATCTTCTTCGCAAACTCCTCAAACACAGCAACTGTCACAAACTCACCACCTCGTGCGAGATCGCCAACTCCCGCCGAGTTGCCAACCAACTCTCCATGTTCGCCATCATTGTCCATCTCACTAAACCACCAAACTTTCCTCCTTGGCTGCGATCTACGTTCACCGCACCAAGTGTTGAAGCCTGGAAAATCCCAACCTCAGAATTCGGATCAAGGCCTCCTAAGATTACCGGTTCGGAGGTAAGATCGGACGGCTAAAATGACTAGGATGAAGAACTGTAGGGAACAGGACCCCAGATGCTGTGGCAGGAAGGTACCACCACGTACCCAAATGCTCGAAAGGACCAACCCCTTCTCAACTAAGAATGGCCGAACTAGGTACGAGGAAGACTAACTGATGACTTAGTCGCAAGGTCGCGACCGGATCTTCTAAGGAAAAGGAATCCAAAGACTCGACTAGTATTAGAGAAGGTGAACTCGCGAGTATCCCGCAGAGGATCTCCAGTCCTTCTCCTTGTACCCCTGGGATCCTATTTATAGGCAAATCCAAGGAGGGGGGGGGGGTCATATTTATACCCCACCCCCTGACGACTAGGAGACTTCCTGGAGGAACTCGCACGGGCTGGGCGACTATCTCGCCTAGTCGCCTACCTGGCGAGTATACGAGGGGAGCTCGCCATACTCGCCAGGCCTTCTGCTACTTGACGCGTCGACTCCTGATCTCTATCTTGACTTGTTGAACTTGACTTCAGCTGACATGGCTGTGGTAGGACCCATCCTCGATGAATACGGGTTGTACAAGTTTTATGAAGGGCTCCAAGATGTCTCGCGGTTGCTTCTCTCAGGACTAATGATGCAAGGTTTTCTGACCTTGGTCAATATGACCCGTTCCTTAAAACAAGATATGAAGTGCATGTAATGTAAGAATGACTTGGCGGGAAAGAAGCAAGAGTTTAAAGTACCGAGTTCAGAAAGGTCTGGATAGGGAAAGTGGAGGAAAAAGACTAAGTGTTCAGGATCAACTTATTTTAATAAGCCTGAAGTGACGATAGTGCGAGGTCCATTGACTTGTTACACATGTTGCAAGCTGGGACACATGGCCCAAGATTGTCGGAGTGGACCTCCAAAGAAGGAGAAAAAGACGGGTGCGTCATATGATGAAAAAGGAAAGATAGTGGTGGAATCGACTGCATCCCAAGTGCAACCCCGAGTCTATAATCTTGGCCAACAAGAGGCCATAAAACAAAGTTACTTCGTAACATGCATAAGTTATGATACAGTTGTTTTTACTACTTTATATACTTGGTGCCTTGTGCGTTGCTTGTGTATAATTTATTTTTATTAGGCTTTGTCCTGATATTGGATTATCCGATGAGAGCACTGTTCGATACAAGAGTTTCTCATTCCTTTCTGTCTGAGAACTTCATAGTGCGTATCAGAGTGCCTTCTTTTGTACCGACAGATCGAGTGAATGAGTTGTTACCTAACAGGTGCTTAATGCGTGCGGATAGAGATTCTTGTGTTAAGGTGTGGATAGGAAGTTGTGATTTTGACTTGGTAGCATATGTGCTGCCGATATCTAAGTTTGATGTAATCTTTGGTATGGACTAGCTCTCGGAGCAGCGTGCTTGTATTGATTGCAACTCTAAGGAAGTCATAAAGGGGTAAAACACCGAACACGAAACTAATTTTGCTGGTATGTTAGGACCGAGCAAGATATTGATGTCTGCTCTCCAAGTTGTCAAGACGGTTTGGAAGGGCGCATAATTGTTTTTCACATTGTTGGAGGCTGTAGAGCCGAAGCCTAGTTTGAGTGACGTTCTTGTCGTGTCAGAGTTTGTGGATGTGTTTCCTAATGATCTCCCTGGGATTCCACCTCAGTGAGAGATCGACTTCGCTATTGAGCTGGTGCCAGGTGCAAAACCTGTGTCATTCTCACCGTACTGAGTGGAGCCAAAGGAAATGGTAGAGTTGAAAGTTTAATTGCAAGAGTTGATAGAGCAAGGTTATATACGTCCAAGTATGTCACCATGGAGTGCACTAGTTCTCTTTGTGAAGAAGAAGTACGGAGGACTACGTCTATGCATTGATTATCGTGAATTGAACAAGCTAACAGAGAAGAACAAGTATCCGATCCCGCGAATCGATGATTTGTTTGATCAGCTGGTTGGATCGTCTGTCTATTCGAAGTTGGATTTGAAGTCCGGCTATTGGCAGTTGAGAATTCGGGAAAGTGATATTCCCAAGACAGCATTTGGTATATGCTATGGACATTATGAATTTACTGTGATGCCTTTTGGGCTCACTAATGTGCCATCAATGTTTATGGATTTGATGCACAAGATATTCATAGAGTATTTGTACCCATTTGTGATTGTCTTTATTGATGACATACTGGTATACTCTCAGTCGGAGGAGGATCATGCGAATCATTTGAGATTGGTTCTGCATACCTTGAGGAGAAATCACCTATATGCCAAGTTCTCAAAATGTGAGTTTTTGGCTATCTTCGGTGGCTTTTCTTGGTCATGTCATCAGTGGAGATGGTATTGCTATGGATCCAGCAAAGTTTGCTGCAATACGAGAGTGACCTGTACTTACTTCAGTAGCGGAAGTCAGAAGTTTCCTATGACTTGACGGCTATTATAGGCGTTTCTTAGAGAGCTTTTCAAGTATTACTTTACCTCTCATGACATTGACAAGGAAGAATAAAAAGTTCATTTGGAAGCTAGAGAGCACATGAGCTTTTGAGGAGTTGAAGAGACGTCTGACTATGACACCTATGTTGTGTTCGCCATGTGGTACAGAAGGATTTGAAATCTATATTGATGCCTCGGGGATCGGCTTAGGCAGCATTCTTTTGCAATATGGGCATGTGATTGCATATGGCTCTCGCCAACTAAAAATACACGTGAGGAATTATCTGGTTCACGACTTAGAATTGATGGCCGTGATATTCACTCTTAAGTTATGGCGACACTATTTGTATTGCACGAAGATTGATATTTTTGTGGACCAAAAGAGCCTGAAATACTTGTTGCATCAGAAGGAGTTGAATATGCGATAACATAGGTGGACGGAATTCCTTGGGGACTACACCTTTGAGATTAATTACACTCCGGGGAATGGAAATATAGTCGCAGATGCACTGAGTCACAAGGCTCCAACATAAGCAAACTAACTACAGATGCATGATGAGCATTTAATTCGTGAGTTGGAGGCTCTAGATATCTCTTGTGTTGACAGGAGAATGGGCACAGAAGCATGCTTGAACTGGACGGAGGCGCAATATGATCTCACAGACAGAATTTGACAGGCATTGGAGCTTGACCAAAGCATGAAGCGTTATATGACGGAGATAGTGGATGGGTCAAATTCCCAATTCTAGCTGAATGATGGTTTTTTCTGGAAGGACGGCCGGTTGTGCGTCTCGAATATTGGTAAGTTGTGGGAGGAGATGATGTACGAGGCTCATTTCACCAAGTACTTAATCCACCCAGGGAGCAAAAAAAATGTTTAAGGACATGTAGAAATTGTCCTGGTGGCCCGGGTTGAAAAAGGGCAACGCACTTTATGTGGCGAAGTGCCAGACTTGCGCCCTAGTGAAGGCTTAGTGTCAAAAACCCGGCGGTTTCCTAAAGTCATTGTCAATACCAGAATGGAAGTTTGATGATATATCGATGGATTTCATGCATGATTTGTTGAGATCACAATGCATGAACGATTCAATTTGGGTTATCGTGGACCAGTTGACAAAAGTAGCACACTTCATTCCAAATTGAAGGGATGATTCAGTTGAATAATTAGCTAAACTTTATGTTGAGAAGATCGTACGATTGCACAGTGTGCCCCGTAGCATCGTTAGTGATAGTGATGGGCGTTTCACATCGAATGATTGAAAGCTTATCCATCAACAGTTGGGTACCAAACTGAAATTCAGCATGACCTTTCATGCTCAGATGGATGGTCAGACCGAGAGGGTAAAAAGAAGGATGATGGAGGACATGCTTTGCATGTGTGCCCTGGATTTGGGGAAGATGTGGGAAGATCATTTGTTTATGACCGAGTTTGTCTATAATAATAGCTACCAAGCGAGTATACAAATGGCATCTTTTGAGGCCTTATATGGTAGGTAGTGCCATACTCTTTTGGCTTGGGTAGAAACAGGTGAATCAAAGTTGTATAAGCGTAAGGACGTTGAAGATGCGACTTCAACTATATGTTTAATTCGAGAATGATTTCTGATTGGATGGGCGTTTCACATCGAATGATTGGAAGCTTATCCATTAATAGTTGGGTACCAAGCTGAAATTCAGCATGACCTTTCATCCTCAGATGGATGGTCAGACTGAGAGGGTAAAAAGGATGATGGAGGATATGCTTTGTATGTGTGCCCTGGATTTTGGGAAGAGGTGGGAAGATCATCTGTTTATGATCGAGTTTGTCTATAATAATAGCTACCAAAAGAGTATACAAATGACATCTTTTGAGGCCTTATATTGTAGGCAGTGCCATACTCTGTTGGCTTGGGTAGAAATAGGTAAATCAAAGCTGTATAAGCGTAAGGACGTTGAAGATGCCAATTAAACTATACATTTAATCCGGGAACGATTGTTGATTGCGCAAGTTAGGCAAGCAAAATACTACAATACCAAGCACCAAAAAATGGAGTTTGCGATAGGCAATTGGGTGTATCTCAAGATTAAACCATTCAAGGGAGTATCGAGGATCCGATGCTTGAAAAATTTGAGTTCGAGATACCTTGGATCACTTGAAATTGTTGAGCGGATTGGAGAAGCTGCCTATCGACTAAAGCTTTCAGCTAAACTCAGTGGTTTAAATGATTTTTTTACATATTAGTGTTGCGGAAGGCTGTGCAAGAGCCTACGCAAGTTATTGCCGTGGAACAAATTCCGGTTGATAGTGTGTTGATGAAAAAAGTCAAGCCCATTTGTGTTGAAGACGTGGAAGTGGAATGACTACGAAACAAAGAAATTAAGATGGTCAAAGTGTAATATCCTGACTTTTATTGGGCAACAAGAACCCTAGTGGGCCCAATAAAAGTAACTCAAACCTCTACCCTGGACCATACCAAGGTAGGAGGTAATCCTAGAAGGGAATATTGAGCTAGAGAACTTTGATTTGAGTTCTGTCTGCTCCTATGGCCTCGTATAGTCAATACGAGTGTGTTGGAACTCATCCAATTGAATTTTGAGGTAATATGGTGGATATGACCGTTCCAAGTAGGACGTCGCGAAAATGAGATTTTTAAAAATTGACATAGAGAACACCGATTTTAGTTCTATCAGTTCCTATGGCTTTGTATTGTTGATACGAACGCATTGGAACTCATTGCATTGCAATCCAAAGTCTAACAACGAATATACGCATTTTGATCGTTTTAGCACGCTACGACGCGCAGATTTTGGATATTTAACAAACGAACTCTGATTCGACCCCTGTCAGTGGCATTGGACTTGTATGGTCAATACGAAGTCAGTCGAGTTCGTCCCAGTCAATTTCAAATATGAGTAGTCAACCCGTGGTCAAATCAAGCACAACCGTGCACCAAAAAGCGCGTACACACAAGTGATGATACGACACCCCAACTTTGACCCGATCCTCGATGACATGGACCTACTTTGACTTTGACCAGCATGGGGGGACCCACCTAGGATTGACTCTGGTCAAACCCACCTAAAAACTCATTTTTTGAAATTTTCTTCCAAGGGGATGCACACTCCCTCTTCATAGGAAGTTAGGGCCTTACCTTCCTTATGCCTTGGGCCACCCCATGCAGCAAAAAACATAGGTGGTTGTCCCTTAGTAAAAAGCCCACAACATTCCCCTCTTTCCCTTCCCTCTTCCTCACTACTAAGGCCCAAAAGCCCACTAAACCCCTTCCCCACCAAATGGCTACCACCTAGGGCCATCCTGATGGGGCCACCTGGCCAGACCAAGTTGAGGGGTGGAGAGGAGCTCCTTCTCCCATTAGGGATAATCCCACATCGGCAAAGGCTTTGGGATGGCCTCTCCTCCTCCTATAAATAGACCCATCCCTCTACTCTCACCCACACCAGGCCACCCGAGACCAGGGCACCTTCATCGGAGTTCCAGTTCGTCGAAAAACTTTCCACCACCCAATATTTCTGCCACCTTAATTTGCGGCTCTGCCGAGACCCTCCCAAGTCCCCTCCGCATAGGTGGAACCTTCTCCCCTCTCCCTTTCAAGTATTTTGGATGACCTGCATGGGCCACCCGGCGGCCTGAGCGCCGCGACACCACTCGAGCCAAGCTCCAGGTCGGGTGGTGGCCGCAACATGCTATCCCCTCCCAGCGCTGGTGGTGGTACATGAGAAGGGCTAAAACACTGGGGAAGACATTACCTGGTGGTGGAAGGATGGGGTGTCGCCGGAAAATGCCGCTCCGGCAGCACCCGAGAAACATATTTTTCCTCTGTTTTAGCTCCGGCTGGTCGCCGGGCCACCACCAAAGAGGAGCCCTGCCCCTGGCGTGCCAGTTGGGGGTGGATTCGTGGGTGGATTAAACACAGGAGAGGCAGGGTGGCGCTGGGAGCAGAGCCACTGCCACCCTGCTCTCGGGTTGATGATTTCAGGCGATGGCCGGCGGTGGCAGGCTGCCGGACCACCACCCAAAGACTAGTCGACCCCTAACAAACCGATTTGGGATGGCTCTAGTGCCTAGAAGTGTACGACTGGTGGTGGTAGAGGGCCACCACCTTCTTCTCCGGCGGGGAGGGGGAGGATCACTACCGTTCATCTCACAGGAATGAGATGAACGGCTATGATCTCATTGTTCCCTCCTTACATGAATATCTGTGCCCCCACAGCGGATCCGTGGTTGATTCGCTGTGGGGAAGCGCTGACCAGATCTCCTGTCTGGTGCAATCCTAGCCGCAAGATCAGGTTTGATCTGCTATATGCAGACCAAATTCTTAACTAGTATTTTGTTAATTTTTTATAAAAAATTATAAGCTCGTAAGAAAAAAGTGTTGAACATGAAAGTTGTTCCTCTTGATAAGGAATTTACCCACAAAAATTTTGAGAATTTTTGGAATTGTTTTGGTAATTTTAAAAGCCCAAACAAATTTTATTTGGCCAATTTAGAGGCCCAAAATTGCTCGAAAAACTTTGAAAAAAATACTAGGCTCTTTTTAAGCCCCTTTAAAGGTTGTATTAAAAATTGGAAACTTTGGGATAAAAATTGAAGATTTTTCCAATTTTTTTGAGCCTAGGGTCGCGCTCCGAAATTTACGTACTCAAATTCTTCGAAAATAGAAATTGAAGCGCGCGATCACTTTTTAACTTGAATGATAAGTTCAGACTGCTTTACTAATGAGAGTGATTGGGGCAAGTTCCCAAGCTCTGAGTGTTCCAGGGTTTCGTCAAACCGTAGAGTGCCTCGTGTTTTCTTTTAAAGACTCTCGGGTAATTTGGGCAGGCTCAGAAGACGAGAGTAGGAGCAATTGAGCTGTTAATTATTCTCAATGAATAATAAAATGTATTCATAATTTGTTTTCCCAATCCGATTAAGCCGTGATTAAAAAGGGTGCAACTAAATTATGATTCGATCTTAATAATGGGAAAACCCCCAAGGAAGCCTCCTTAGAACAGAGATGGAACTGAACTAATTCTCCTGAGAACGGAGATGGAACTGAACTAATCCTCTTAAGAATGGAGATGGAACTGAACTAATCCTCCTGAGAATGGAGATGGAACTGAACTAATCCTCTTGCGAATGGAGATGGAACTGTACTAGTCCTCCTGAGAATGGAGATGGAACTGAACTAATCCTCCTGAGAATGGAGATGGAACTGAACTAATCCTCCTGAGAATAGAGATGGAACTGAACTAGTCCTCATGAGAACAGAGATGGAACTGAACTAGTACTCCTGAGAACGGAGATGGAACTGAATCCTCCTGAATGGAGTGATTGGACTGCTAACCTTTTTTTTATGTTTTATTCCAGTCTAGCACTGGTCCAGTTCATTTATTTATTTCAGTTCAGTATGCTCTTTTCAATACTCCAGTATCGTACTAGTCCTCGCTATTTACTTACAGTTCAGTTCATTTCTTTTAAAGTGTTATTCCAGTCTCATACTGGTCTAGTTCATTTATTCATTTCAGCTAAGTACTTTCTTTTCATTACTTCAGTCTCGTACTGGTCCAGTTCATTTATTCATTTCAGAACAGTACTTTCTTTTCATTACTCCAGTCTCGTACTGGTCCAGTTCATTTATTCATTTCAGTTTAGTACTTTCTTATTAGTACTTCAGTCTCGTACTGGTCTTGGCTATTTACTTTCAGTTCAGTTCATTTCTTTTAAAGTGCTATTCCAGTCTCGTACTGGTCCAGTTCCTTTCAGTACTTACTTTCGGTTCAGTAATACTCCAGTGTCCTACTGGTCCTATTTCTTTATAGCATTTCAACTCTGTAGCTTATACTAACAACATCTTTTATTATTGCACTTTTGTTTCTGCAATTTACTATTTTAAGCATGGGTCCTGCCCTGACGGGCAGTGATTTGATAGGTTGAGCCTTAGTTAAGGATAATAGGAGTTGAGATATTCCTCAAAAGTTAGCCCCAAATAAAGTGCTCCCACACTCCTTTTCGAAAGTCGAGCCAAGTGTCATTTGTATGTATTATTAAATCATAGTAGGGTAAGCCGTGGTAGACCAGGTGCATGCTAACAAAACTGTTTTTACTTGTTTGCTAGTAAATTGCTTGCGGTAAATCATGGCGGGTTAGTAACTTCCGCAGACCATTTGTACCGGAGCGGGAAATTTGATGACTTAAGGTGACAGGGAGATAAGTACCATGGGTGACCGACCGTTATGTTTTTCTCCGTTGGGTTTCCTCCGCTGGTCGGCCAAAGTGTTGAATCGCCGGATGTCGCTCACATCTAAGAGTATACGGGGATGTATGCTAGGGCCTGGGCTGTGTGGTACGACTACCCCCAAAAGTGGTAGGATTGGCAACTATCACCAACAGCCACATCGGTGAGGCCCGCGGGGCTCGCTACCTTGCTTAAAAAGAAGCAGTCCATACTATATCGACATAGGGAATTGTGCGGGGCTGTGAATGCCTCCGATGTGTACGTGGCTGTGAATGCCTACGAAGTGTACGTGGCTGTGAATACCGCGATGTGTACATGGCTGTGAATGCCTATGATGTTTGCACAAGTTGTGAATACCTATTGTGCTGCCGCGCTAGTGGAGCCAAAGGTTATAACTGATGTAAATTAATGTTGTTAGTCCAGTTATACTATGTTGCACTCCTTTTGTTTGCTCATAACTTATTTATGAAATGCTTTGCTAACCCTCTCATGCTTCAGTTATCTTATATTGTTGGGTGTGTGTGTTCTTCTCTAGGATATGGATCCGAGGAGGATATTTGATTCCGCTTAGCTCTGTGACTAACAATTATCTTAATAACCATTCACAGGAGATGGAGGATCGTAGTTACTAGCTGCTACAGGACGATACACCAGCTGATAGGACTACCCGAGCAGAGGCACCCTCGTCGTCTCTTGAGTTTCGATACGTGAGTACTAATGAGCAGAGTTGAGAGAGAGGAGTTATTAGTTATCGTACTATCATAGCCTACGGGATCTATGTATAGATAGAGGCTACTGTCTTTCGTGTTTCTTATTAAATATATATTGATATATATATATATATATATATATATATATATATATATATATTTGCTATGGTTTCCTGCTAATGCTTCCGAAAATACTCTGTGATGTGATGTGAATGTTATGGTTTAAGCCGTGCAAGGCGGCCAACCAGTGTTTAGTGAAGTGGGTCATTACCCCTTGAGGAGCACTGGGTGGGCGTCTTGGGCAAGTAAGATCCCCTCTGGCCCGACCTGAGACAAGGTTTGGGGGTGGGGTCTTACAAATGGATCAAAGCGATCACGATCCATCCTTGTAGAGAGATCTCAGGATCCCTTCATCCCTCGCTTCGTTCTTTTGTCCGGGACCAACCATTCAGCGGAAAACTAGTAGACCCTAGTGTTAAGGCTTAGGGATTCTAGGCTATGTGATAGCGCACCCACGCACCTTTGTTTCCGCATTGTTAGTCTTTTGAAAATTTCCCCTATTTTTGCAAAATACTTATACTTGTTTCTTGTTACTTCTCCTGATACCAGAGTCCAGTAACGGGATATTGAAAGGAGGGGGGGGGGGGGTTAGATCTGGCTTACTCTAGAGGGGGGGGGGGGTGAATAGAGTAGTAAATTTTTTGGCTGTTTCAGATTTATATATCAGAGTGAAAATAAGTGATACCAAATATAGTAATAGAAGGAAAAATAAGCTAAGCTATTCTAACTATCACAGCCACAGCAAGAACAAAAATAGAAAATGAGCAACCAGATAACAAAAGAAATTTTATAGTGGTTCCCCTAAACTTGGGTACATCCACTCTTCTACCACCCTGGTAGGAATCCACTAGCAGGTTTTGATCAGGTGACTGCCACCACAATATCTATTTGCAGGGAGATATTGAAACCCTTTAGGATTTTGATCAGGTGCCCAAAAACCAACCCAAGTCTTTTGATCAGGAGACTTGACAACCAAGAGCTAACTTTTGAAGGGAGTTAAAACCCTTTTACAAGAGGTGAGAGGAGGTGATGGTTTCTTCTCCTTCTCTAATAAACAGAGAAGACTAGTGGATCTTTAATGTTGACAAAGCTCCCCCTGAGATATTGATGGTTCGGGAAGACTGGAGCTTTACTTAAGGGTGTAGGTCTTCAGCCTTGTCTTAAAGAAGTCCCGGAACTTTTCTGACTGAATAAATCTTTGTTGTCCTGAATGTTCCTGGAAGTGAAGCTTAAAGAAGACTCTTGATTGTGATGAATGTTCTTCTTCTGTCTTCAAACTTGACAAGGTGAAACGTAGAGAATTTTCTGCACTGTGAGAGAGAGAGTTCTGAAAGATTAGTCTGTCTCAGTGCTGTATATTTTCTCTGTAAGTTCTGGTGGTTCCTTCTATGTTCTTGTCTAAAAGACAAAAATCTCTTTTTATATTCTCAGTCAATAATTTCTCCTTTGAAATTTGAATTACTGCCTCAATTGCTGGCTGATCTGGAGAATACAAATGGCTGGAATATATCATTAATGAGTTTCCCCAAAAGTCCCTTAATAAAATAAGCAAGTAAATATCCTGATGAATACCATAATTAATGCTGCCAATAACACCTATATTCAGAGGAATATAAGCATTAATTACTCAGGAATAATACTGCTATTAATATAGAAATAAAGGAACAGAAGGAAGAAAACTTCTCATTCTAGAACTGGACAGATATCGTCAATCACTGAACAAAATTCGTCGACCTGAGATCCAAGATCGTCGACCTAAGAATTCCAGTTCGTTGACCTGAGCTCTGCAAACTACGTACTGAGAATGTCTTACCAAAACTGCACTCTGAGTTTGTCGAGCTGAGATTCTGTCTGAAGAAAACTGATCGTCGACCTGAGCTAGAATATCGTTGAGCTCAGCTCAGAGAATTAACTCTGAGTTCGTTAATCTGAGATCGACGATCGTCGAGCTGAGTTCGAAGAACTTCAAACTGATCAAACTGTTCTCTGAAAACTTCTAAGTTTGAGTCTTCCGAGGACTTCTGTTGGTTGGTCCAAGAAGGATGAACTTAAAGACTTAGCCTACACTCTAGGACTACTAGACTTAACCCTGGCAATACAAGGTGGGTCAGACTTAGTCTATATTAGTGAACATAGCCCAAATCCAACTAGGGATCCAACAATCTCCCCCTATTTGGGTGAGGTCACCAAGTACAATGCATAAGAAAAGAAAATACAAACATACAACATGAAAGATAATATCTGACGAAAAACAATTCATCAAATAGAGAGAATATCGGCAGAGAATAAAATTAGTTTTAGAGCCTGTCTGGAGGAGGAGCAGAAGAAGATTTAGTGAAGACTATTGTTCTAAGAGGATCTTCTGCTTATTGCTTAGACATCTTCAGGTCTTGAGCTCCCAGAAGAGATATAGTAGAAGTTCTAGGCACAACAGCTTTTGGGTGAACCTGCATATAAGCATTTGGCTCAAATAGTTCTTTGTCTACCTTAAACTTTTCAAGCTCTTTCTGTCTAAAAGAAGACATAGTTGTAAATTATGATGGATCAGTTCCTTATATCTTTGCCTTGTTTATTTGAGACAAACCTATCAGTTCATGGAATCTAGCCATCCTGAAATTTGGATCAAGCTCTGGTTCATATCTTGGATTAGCTGAATCATCCTGAGCAGTCCTTTGAGGCTTTCTGAAAATAACAGACTGTTGATGATAATTTGTTGAAGGATAATTCTTTATAGATTTCTCAGCATAATAGGAAATTGGTGGTCTGCATTCATTGTATTTTCCATTAGGAATGGATGATTGTCTTTGAGCTAGTTTGGAAGATTATCTTGAGTAAGAAGGAGCTGGTTTAGAAGATTGTCTTGAATATTGATAATGAGCTGGCTTGGGAGGTTGAGAAGCACTGGAGGTAGACCTTGCAAGATTGCCTGAAGCTCCTGTAGCAGGAGGAGGAGGAAGAGGTGGATCTTTCCAGAATTTCTTCACTGGAGAAGATCCAGACCTCTTCTTCTTCTGTGCTTTAGCCTGGTTCCTAGATAGTCTCATCCAATGAGGAGTTGTTGGAGTAAGAGGAATGTTGTTCAGAATATAATATAGAACATCACTATCTGGATTGAGCTTGGGAACAGCCTTTCCCGGAGCTTTCCTCTTCTTTGATTTGGATCTATTGGAAGTATCAGAATCAGAATAATCTTCTGAATCCTCCTCATCATCAGATGATCTAGGAGGATTATCATATAAATCATCTATTTATTCTAATGTTTGCTTTGAAATCTATTTATCTGCTTGAGGAGGAGCTGGAGGTAGAACAACTGCAGGAGGAACAATAATCTCTGTAATCAACTGAGAATCTTCTAAGTCTTTATCAGTCAGAAGAAAATTATTTAACTTAGGATCATTTTGCATCTGTTCAATCTCTAGTGCAACATCCTGTGCAATTAAATCATCTAGACTTGGTAGTGGACTATCATCCATTACATAGGTTGGGCCAGCAGGTTCCACAACCATGTTAGTAGCAAAACTTGTCTGAATGGCCTGAAGAGTTTCTGTACTAACTGGCGCTGTATGGTAAATAATATTTGTGCAATACTTGGGAGAAACAAATAAAAGAATGTTTCTATATAAGAGATCAAAAGAATCTAAAACTGACTTCAGTTCAACTGCTAGAGAAATGGAACAGTCTTCATAAAGAATAACCAAGGATTCAACTGCATCTGCATCTGGTATATCAGTATCAACAAACTCTATTATTGCAGTTGCAGTTGCTGTTGCTTCTGTTTCAAACTCTACTGCTGCTGTTGCTGTTGCTGCTATTTCAAACTCTATTGCTGCTGTTGGAGCTACTTCTTCATTGAGCATCTCTCCCTGCCTGGTTTCAGTAAGTACTTGAACCAGACCCCTAACTAAAGAAGGAGGGACAGAGGGGGCAGAAAGTTGGGCAGCTAGAGAAGAAATGGAAGCAGAAAGAGGTAAAATAGCCTCTGCTATGAGTTGTTGTAGAAGAGGTATGATGGATTGCAGAATAGATGAAATGGGGAAGGAATCTATGTCCATGAATTAAGAAGGGGTTTGAGTAGATACAAATGGATTGAGTGTGGATGATGATGGATTAGAGGGTGAGGAATCTGGCATTGGTTCATCTGTTGATGATGGGGAATGAAGGGGTGATGATAGATTGAATGATAACAGATTGAATGTTGGTATGGATGATAGGTTGTGAAGGGGGATGTCAGTAAGATTTGAAGGAGGAGGAGACAGAGGAGGAGTAACATGCTCTGGTGTATTAGCATGTACTAGAGATTGAATAGGTGAATGTTGATGTTGAGGGGATTGATGTGGTGAAGATTGATGTACTGGTGAATGAGTAGGTGAAAAAACTGGTGAGTGAACTGGTGAATGAATATGGATTGGGGAAGCAGGAGGTGTTGGTTGATGTTCTTGAGATGTGGAAGGATGCTGGAGGGTTGTTGAGGGAGTTTGAATAAGAGGAGGTGGAGGGGGAATGGAAACATCCTCAGTAGGGTGGGGAGTGGCTAGAGCAGCCCTTGTACCCTCTAAAGGTCTAGAAGAGGAAGCCTTGGATGACTTAGAGATATTCCTCTCCCATCTGCCAAACAAGGTACAGGTAATCCTCTTGGAGTCATTAATGAATATGGTCAGGGAGACCAGTGATTCAGCAGCCTTGGTTTGTAGGAAGATTCCCAGAATCCTTCCAAAACACACTTCTTTCTTGGAGTTTTTCTTCTTAATCAACTCAAACATGATTTTGTCCCAGTTCACGACCTTCTTATTCACCATTGTGCACATCACTAGAAACTATTGTCTAGTAATGTAATCATGGGCAGTGTACTTGCCCATCAGTACTTTTCCTATAGCATCTCCCAAAAACTTTTAGTCTGCAGATAGATGTTTCTTTAGCAGTTTGTTAGGGGTATCTCCAGAATAACCCATTCGAATCAACATCTCATCAAATTCAGCAGTGTCGATTTCTAATTTCTCTTCTCCATTCAGTAAACTAAAAATTTCAGTTAGAATATCAGGGGTAAGTGAAACGGTATTACCCGATATTGTCCCGATCAACATATCAACATCTGGAGTCGATAGAGTGAAGACCCATTCTCTGATTTCTTTCGCCGCAATATTCATCCTGGTAGTCATCAGACTCTTCAACTGTAAATCTTCAAATAATTTTAGGATGTTAAGGAAGATCTGGTCTGAGTGTTGGAAAGACTCGAAATCTATGTCAAAACTCATGTCGAATTTCATTGCTGCAAGAGCGCTTGCTGGAATCACCATGATCAACTATAATAAAGAAATAGAGAGATAAAGTGCAAGGGAACTGAAAGCGTCGGATGGAGCTCAAAGAAAACCTAGATATAAGGTTTTTTGGAATATGAAACGATAAACTCCGTCCTGCGAAAAAGAAAAATTCTTCGATCTGAGGTCGACGAAATATTTTATCGACAAAAGAGTTCGTCGATCTCAGTTTGAAGAAGGGAAAACTGTTCATCATTCTCAGGTCGACGAAAAATTTCTGAAGCCAGATCGTCGATCTCTGGTCGACGAAAATGACTCACATAGAGAGTTCGCCGATATCTAGTCGACAAATTATCTCAAGAACTTTTCTCAGTTCGTCGATCTCAGGTCGACGAATTGTGGGAAATTCTTCGACCACAGACAGAAAGTTAAATTAAAGCTTCTTCATTAATCATATAAAGCTGATTCAGAAGGAACAGATGGTTTCTTTCATCCAAGGGTTTGGTGAAGATGTCTGCTCTTTGCAAATCAGGGTAGATATAAATAAGATTAATTTTCTTTTTGTCCACACACTCTCTAATGAAATGATTCCTTATCTCTATATGCTTAGTTCTACTATGATGAACTGGATTCTGAGCAATAGAAATTGCACTTGTATTATCACAGAGTAAGGTTGAATTATTTAAGTTGTATCCATAATCTAGAAGTTGGTTTTGAATCCACAACATCTGTGAATAGCAACTGTCAGCTGCTATATACTCAGCTTATGATGTTGATGTAGACACAGATGTTTGCTTTTTGCAAAACCAGGAGACAATTCTTGCACCAAGGAACTGGCATGTTCCTGATGTGCTCTTCCTATCCACTCTACATCCAGCACAGTCAGTATTTGAGTATCCAGTCAACTCAAACTCTGACTCAGATGGATACCAGAGTCCTAGATTTGGGCAACCCTTTATATATCTTAAAATTATTTCAAGGAAAATAAGATGAGATTCTTTAGGGTTCACTTGGAACCTAGCAAAAAGGCATGTACCAAACATTATGTCTGGCCTACTTGCTGTGAGATACAATAGGGAACCAACAATGCCCCTATATAATTTCTAATCAACAGGCTTTCCATATTCATCAGAGTCAACTACAACATTGGTAGCCATGGGTGTTTTCTTTGCCGAGGCATCTGACATCCCAAACCTTTTGATTAGCTCGTTAGCATACTTGGATTGGGATATGAAGATGCTATCAGGCAATTGCTTCACTTGGAGACCAAGGAAGAATGAAAGTTCACCCATACTACTCATCTCAAACTTTGAATGTATAAGGTCAGAAAACCTTTTGCATAGTTTGGCATCAGTTGAGCCAAATATAATATCATCTACATACATTTGTACTAACAAGATTTTATCTTTATGATGCTTAATAAAAAGTGTCCTATCTACCATGCCTCTAGAAAATTTTTGCTCTAACAAGAAGCTAGATAAGGTCTCATACCAAGCTCTTGGAGCTTACTTTAGACTATAGAGAGCTTTATGCAATCTAAAGACATAGGAGGGATTAGTTGGAGAGATAAAACCTAGTGGTTGCTCCACATATACTTCCTCTTTGAGTTCTCCATTCAAAAATGCACTCTTGACATCCATTTGATAGACTTTGAACTTTTTGTAGGTAGCATATGCAAGGAAGATTCTTATAGCCTCAAGCCTTGTAGCTGGGGCAAATGTCTGATCATAGTCAATGCCTTCCTCTTGCCTATAGACTTGAGCTACTAGCCTTGCCTTGTTCCTTATGATAGTGCCTTGGGCATCAAGTTTATTTCTGAATAACCACTTAGTTCCAATGACTGGGTAGTATTTGGGTCTTGTAACTAAGTCCCACACTCTATCTCTCAAACTAGTTGAGCTCCTCTTGCATATCAATGATCCAGTGTGGATCTTGCTCAGCATCTTTGATGGATTGAGGCTCAACTTAAGATATGAATCAAGCATGCATCACATCCTGGTGGAGTTGATTCCTTATCTGCACACCTACTGATATGTCTCCTATTACTTGAGATATAGGATGATCTCTAAGTATGACATAATCAGTTGGTAGAGTTGGTTCAACAACAGCTTGGGGAGTTAATTCCTTTGGTGGAATTAAGTTAGCTGTTGTTGGCTCTCCATTAAATTCAGTATCTTCATCATCACTTTCTTCAGCAATATATGGAGAAGGATGTATAACATTATTATTGGTAAGGGTCAACTCATCCAGCTTCTCACATATGTTAGGTACCTGCAAGGTTTCACTGGTAGAAGCTATCTTCTCCTTGTAAAATAGGTTAGTCTTATCAAAAAAAATGTGAACAGACTCTTCCATTTTCATGGTTGATTTATTATATACCCTATAAGCCTTGCTTATTTGGGAATATCCAAGAAAAATTCCAACTTCAGCTTTAGCTTCAAACTTTCTAATGTATTTTTTGTTATTGTTATTGTTATGGATGTAACAGACACAACCAAATACTCTAAAATAGTTTACTTTAGGTTTCTTCCCTTTGAGTAGTTCATAGGGGGTCTTACCCTTAAGTTTGTGTATCAAACTCCTATTCAGGACATAGTTTGTTGTACTCACAGCCTCTGCCCAAAAGGATAGGGATAGGTGAGCATCTGTAATCAATGTGTCTGCAGCTTCAATGAGTATTCTGTTTTTCCTTTCAGCCACCCCATTTTGTTGAGGAGTTCTAGGAGCAGAGAAGCATTGCCTGATACCTTCCTTCTCACAGAACTCTTGCATAAGAAGACACTCAAACTCAGTACCATGATCACTTCTGATCAATGCAACTGGAGTAGAGTACTCAATCTGTATGCTCTTGAAAAAAATCTATAAGAACCTTGAAGTTATCTGACTTGTTTCTCAAGAAGAACACGCAAGTGAACCTTGATAAGTCATCAACAATCACTAAGGTATAAGACTTCCTTCCTAGGCTTTGTACAACAATGAGTCCAAAAAGATCCATGTGGAGCAAATACAAAAACCTAGGTGAATCACTCTTGTTAAGTGACTTGAAACAATTTTTAGTTTGTTTGCCCAACTGACAAGCCTTGCAAAGGATTTCCTTCTTGTAGGGATAAGAAGGCAGTCCTCTAACAAGGTTGTCTTTAGATAACCTAGCAATATTTTTTAAGTTAACATGTCCTAATCTCATGTTGGGTATTGCATCCACAATAACCCAGATTTGCTTGAAATCACCCTTGAACTAAGTTGAATTAAGTTGTATTTGATATCCTTGTTCTAGTTGTCTGTTTGCAGATTCTCAGTGCTAAGTGTAGACCAATGTCAGTCTACAATGGGTCAGGAACATAGGACCATACAGTGTAATCCCTCACTGTGTGATCCAAGGTGTTGAATCATGTGTAGCCTCTCAATTGGGATACACTTTATGTTCAAACACTTGGAGCATGGGATGAAGACAAGACTAGGAGAAATTCTCTTTAAGTTCAAAAAATTCTCTAAGTCCACTTCTCGAGAAGTGCCTCTTTGTTCTCGAGAAGTAGAGTTAGATGTTCTCGAGAAGCATTCTATAGTTCTCGAGAAGCAAAAGTGTAGTTCTCGAGAAGTCCTTATAGTTCTCGAGAAGCTTAGCTTCAAAGTTCTCCAGAAATCCCATCTTTTAGTTCTCGAGAAGCTTAGCTTCATAGTTCTCAAGAAGTCAGCTTATGGTTCTCGAGAAGTCCAGATTGGTCTCGAGAAGTATTAGCCCTGAAGTCTCGAAAACTAACTTTAGTTCCAGACAGTATAGTTCTCGAGAAATCAAACTAGTTCTCGAGAACTAATGTTACTTCTCGATAACTGCATGCCATTTTTTTCAGAAAATTGTCTAAGTCCAGATCGGCCGGATTTTCAAATTACTTGACGTGATTGGACCACGTGTCGTCATTAATGTCTTTTCTAAATGTTAGGGGTAATCCTATATAAAGTCTTTTCATTAATACCAAACCCTAACATTTTAAGAAGCGGTAGTCCGTACTTTTGATATCTTCTGGATCGGCCGTCTCTCTCAAAAAGAAAAGGAACAAATTCTGATGCCGCCACCGTCGATCATGAGTAGATCGAGTTTTCTTTTTTCGATCAAGATAGACTTGTTGATCAAGGGATCCTCATCCTCTCCTTGATCGAGTAGGTCAAAGCTTTCTCGGGTCAGATCTACACGTCTTCTTCAACCATTTCTGAAAGAGCCGCAAAGTTCAAGAAGAGGACCCAAAGACTTATTTTTCCAGATCTGAGAAATTGACTGTGTTTTTATTTCCAAATCTCTTTGTTATTGTTGTAGGAGATTTTCTCCGAGTGTAGGACCGTTGCTCTCCGAGTTGTAGGAAGTTTTTATCTTCCGAGTGTAGATCCATTTGGATCGAGTTTGTAGGAACTTGGTTCCGAGGTGTAGGATTGTTTTCAATCCGAGATAGTGGAGTAGCCGAGTCTAGTGATTTGCTAGATCGGTGAGGTAAAGTGGACGTACCCAAGATTGGGGAACCACTATAAATCTTCTCGTCTTCTGTGTTTGCTTGAATTCTTGTGCAAGATCGTTAAAATTTTTATTCCGCAAATAGACACATGATTCACCTATTCACCCCCCTCTAGGTGATTTAGGTTGACAACTTTACACTTTCAATTTGTATCAAAGCGAGGTTGGTCGTTAAAAGGTTAACACCTTGATCAATTTCCTCTCGAAAGTTGTCCTTGGATATTCAAGCAATGGAGAAGGACAAAGATTTTGCCAAGCTTCCCCTGTGCACAAAGAATAACTTTCTCATGTGGAAAGAGAGAATCAAATTTTTCATGGAAGCTGTGGACCACCGAATCTTCATGATTGTTGAAGAAGGTCCTTACGTCCCCATGACTACCTCCACTATAGATCCAACCAAGAAGGTTCCTAAGAAATTGATGGATCTAGATAAGGACGAGATTGCACTTGTCTCTTTGGACAAGAAAGCTAAAATATTATAGCAAGTGCAGTCGATGACTCGATGCTGCAGAATCTGATTCACTGCCAATCGGCTAAGGAGATATGGAAGTCTCTAGTAACTCTGATGGAAGGTACTGAAGAAGTGAGGGATGATAGAAGATCCCTACTAAACCAGAAATATGAAGCCATCAGGCAAGGGTCAAAGGAGACCATTGCAGATACTTTTGAGAATTTCTTCAAGATAGTAAATGGACTAAGAGTGTATGGTCGAGTCTTCACTAATGGGGAGCTGAATGATAAGTTTCTGAGGTCTCTCACAAAGGAATGGGACAACAAAGTTTGTGCCATACGAGAGTTTGGCAGACTAGCTGAGACAGAGCCACATAATATATTTGGCAAGCTGATGTCCTATGAACTGCAGATCAATTCAAGAAAAGCTGAAGAAAAGAAAAGTCGCTTCTCCTTAAAAGAGAAGTCGGTTGCATTAAAGGCTAACAGTTTAAGGAAGGGCAAAGCTGCCTCACCAGCACCTGCTCAAGAAGTGAGTGAAGAATAAAACTCTGAGCCAAGCACCTCGGGCTCGAAACTATCTGAAGGAGAGTTCTCGTTGCTCTCACGGCAGTTCAAGAAATTCTTGAACAAGAAGAAGCAGTGGAGAGACAAGGATGCCTCAAATAGAAGATCACGACATGACGGTGATCAGTGAAAGAAAGGCTCAAGTGCCATGACATGTATACCTCTAAACAGAACAAACAGATTTCTACTGACATTATCTGCTACTGCTGTAACAATCCAGGTCACGTCATAGCTGACTGCCCCCACAAGAAGGAGGGTGGCAGAAGAGAGGAAAAAAAGTCCTCATACCATAAGAAGAGGACAGAGAAGAGCCTATTGGCCAAGAAGGGCAAGACTCTCAGTGACTCCGACTCATCTTAGTCGAGTGAAGAAGAGGAAGCCTACTTTGGGATCATGGCTCAATCAGATGACGAACAAGATCCCCAGTTCGCTGGGGAGGTAAAATCTCACACTCCTCTCTTTGAATATGAAAGTTCTGAGCATGATCATGAGGACAGCTCTTCTGACGATGAGTCAAAACTTATGGCCCAGTACAAGGAGTTGATCATGACTTACGACAAATGTCGCCGAGTCGTGAAAACTCAGGCAAAAGAGATTAAGTCTCTAAAGGCTATTGAGAGCAGTTTGAGAGAAGAAGTCGCTAAGACTGACTCTCTCCAAGAGAACCTCAATATGGCCATTGAGGAATACAATCAAGATCTGGATCACCTCGACCTTAAAGAGAAAATCATCAAAGAGTTGGAAGAACAACTCGAAGCTGAAAAGAAACTTGTTGAAAGTTTCTCCAAGCCCAAGAATGTTCTTCCACTCATTGCTGAATTCTCAACTAAGGCCAAGGGTGCTGGACTAGGCCATGAGGGTGCTCCTAGTAAATCTTTTAGGAGAAATAAGGCTCAAAGGAAAAATAAGGCCGCCAAGAAGGCCTTGGACAAAGAAAAGGGAAAAGCTCCTCAAAATCAAATTGCCTTTAAGAAAGTCATCTTCCTAACCAATGAGTTTGATCTTGACTCGTCCTACGGTCACTTGACTAGGCCTACTTATGTAGAGCCAAAGTCTCGCTACCAAGGATGGACTCACCCCAGAAACTTTGGTGAGAGTGTCTTTAAGGCACCTTATGAAGAAGTCATTCTTCAGAGCTATGGTCCTTATGATTTTGGTCATAACTTCAAGAAAGCACCAAAGGTAAAAACCATTGTAAAAAAGCCTGTGATGGAGAAGAAATCATGTGATTGCCATTATAATGTAGCTTCTTCCTCCAAGAATGCTACCACTGCTGGACTAGAATCCCAAGAGGTCAAGCAGGAGTTCCTAAGGCAAAGATACAATAGGTTCGACTGCTGGTACTGTGGAAAAATTGGTCATTTTGCCATCGATTGTTGGTTTAATCCGAGAAATTTTGCAACTCCTCAAGTTGGCAACATGAGAATGACCACTCATGATGTTAATCCTCGTAGGGGGAGTATTCTAACACGAGACTAAGGACCCAAACATGTTTGGGTTCCTAAGGCAAACTGATTATGATTACAGGGATGTCCAAAGGCCAACAAAAAACCAATCTGGTATTTGGACAGTGGATGCTCTCGGCACATGACCGGGACAAGAAGCCTACTTTAAGAATATTCTCTAGTGTTGAACGGACCAAAGGTTATCTTTGGAGGTTCAGACCGTGGGATAACTAAAGGCTACGGTATGATCACTAACGGTAGTGTATCCTTTTCGGATGTAGCTTATGTGGAGGGATTGGAACACAATATCATAAGCATAAGTCAACTATGCGGCAAGGGATATATAGTTGAGTTCCACGCTGACAGGTGCTTGATAAAGTCTGTTGACAATATGGAAACAATTCTATCAAGCACTCGAAGCAGGAACATATTTTTCTTAAATTTCATTTGTATAGACTCTTCTACACCAGTGTGTCTTTTAGCAAAAGATAGTGCGTCTCTTGGTGACCAATGACACAAGAGGCTAGCACATATTAATTTTAAAACTATTGAAAAATTATTCTCCCAGAACTTAATACGTGATGCCCCAAATGTCAAGCACGTCAAAGAGAGACCTTATCATGCATGCTTAAAAGGCAAGCAAACAAGGGCTACCTTTAAAAGCATCATAGGCAAAAACTCTAATAGGTGTTTACACCTACTTTATATGGACTTGTTCGGTCCACTGCAAATTAGAAGCTTAGGAGGTAAGGATTATACGTTGGTAATTATTGATGACTACTCGCGCTTTGTGTGGGTGTTCTTTCTGAAACATAAGTCAGATACCTTCGATACCTTTACAAATTTTGTCAGGCATGTCCAGAATGAATACAACTGTTCCGTAGTCAATATAAGAAGTGACAATAGAACGAAGTTCAAGTATGGAGCCATGACAGAATTCTGTGAAAGCCTAGGTATCTTTCATGAGTTTTCCTCTCCTCGTACTCCACAGCAAAATGGAGTAGCTGAGAGAAGGAATAGAACACTCATAGAGGCCTGCAGGACCATGTTGAGTTACGCTTCACTACCAGAATACTTCTGGGCTAAAGCTGTCATCACTGCATGTCATGTGCAAAATCGAGCCCTCATAAACAAGAATAATGATAAGACACCTTATGAACTTCTAAAAGGCAGGAAACCGACTGTATCATATTTTAGAATCTTTGGCTTTAAATGCTTCGTACTTTACAACGGTAAGTATCCTACTACCAAGTTTAGTGAGAAAAGTTTTGAAGGTATTTTTGTAGGATATAGTAGCCATAGTACGACATACAGGATTTTCAATAGAAAAACTCTGGTTGTAGAGGAATCCATACATGTTGTATTTGATGAGACGAGCTTGCTGCAAAGCAAATCGTCTAGTGTCCATGTTGAAGATGCAGGTACAAGGCTTAAAGAGATCATCTTGGATGAACCGACTGAAGGTAAAGATGAAAAGTTCATCAAGATCACCTCTCCAACCCCTGTTTGAGAGGTAGAGGATCAAGATGAAAATATTATTCAAATTGATGAAGTCACTCCAGTTGCTGAAGAAGTCCTAGATGCGAGGAATCTAGAGCTCAGACATCTGAAGGATCACCCAATGGACCAAATCATAGGAGATCCCCGGGATGGTGTCAGAACTCGTCGAGGTACAACTAATGAGAATATCTATTTAAGTTTTCTCTCACAGGTGGAACCAAAGAAGTTTGAAGAAGCAAACTCAGATACATCATGGATCTTGGCCATGGAAGAAGAATTGCATCAGTTCAAGCGCTGCAAAGTTTGGACGCTTATTCCAAGACCCAAAGGTAAAAATGTCATCAGAACAAAGTGGGTCTATAGGAACAAGATGGACGAGGATGGGACAATCATAAAGAACAAGGACAAACTCGTCGCCAAAGGATATCGTCAAGAATAAGGGATCGACTTCGACCAGACATACGCTCCAGTGGCAAGGCTGGAGGCCATCAGACTGTTCCTGGCTTATGTTGTACCGAAGGGCTTTATAATCTACCAAATGGACATGAAGTCCGCCTTCCTTAATGGTGACATAACGGAAGAGGTGTATGTGGAACAGCCCCCAGGTTTTGTTGATCCTAACTTTCTTGAGCATGTTTATTTATTATCGAAAGCGTTGTACGGTTTGAAACAAGCTCCTCGAGCTTGGTACGAAATGTTGTCTAGCTTTCTCCTCGAGAACAAGTTCATAAGGGGAAAGATAGACAAGACATTATTTCTTAGGGAAATTAAAGGCAAGAGTTTGCTAGTGCAAATCTATGTCGACGACATTATATTTGGTTCTACAGACGACAACCTCTACAAAAAGTTTTCTAAACTTATGCAAGGGATGTTTTAAATGAGTAGTATGGGAGAGCTAAAGTATTTCTTAGGACTTCAGGTAAAATAATCTGAAGATGGAATTTTCATCTTTCAGACTAAGTTCACCAAAGAGTTGATTAAGAAATTCGGAATGGAGAATGCAACCTCTATGAGGACTCCAATGACCTCAACTATGTCTCTGGAAAAGGATGAGAAAGGGAAACCTTTTGATGAAACCAAGTACAGAAGCATAGTTGGATCCTTGCTCTACCTTACTGCCAGTAGACCAGACATAATGTTCTCTACACGTGTCTGTGTTAGATTCCAAGTGAACTATAAGGAATATCACTATGCTGCTGTAAAGCGGATTTTGAGACACCTTAAAGGTACACAGAATCTTGGCTTATGGTACCCAAGAAGTAATGACAGCGAACTAATTGGCTTTCCAGATGCAGACTTTGCAGGTAGCAAAGATGATAGGAAAAACACTTCCGGGACATGTCAGTTCCTTGGAAGAAGGCTTATCTCCTGGAGCAGCAAAAAGCAAAATTATGTCGCAACTCAATGGCCGAGTCAGAATATATTTCTGCCGGCAGTTATTGTGCACAGGTGCTTTGGCTAAAGAACCAGCTAGAAGATTACAACATGAAGGTCAAAGACATTCCATTGTTCCGCGACTCCTCTAGCGCAATCACAATCGCAAACAACCCAGTATCACACAGCTAGACAAAGTACATCGAGCTCAGATATCATTTCATACAGGAGCACGTGGAGCAAAGGGATGTGGATCTGCAGTACATGCCAATAGATCAGCAAGTTGCAGATATTTTCACGAAGCCGTTGGACGAGACCAAGTTCAATTTATTCAAAACTGAACTTGGGATGCTGAACAAAGAAGGATGAGTCACAGGAAATCAGTTCAAAGCTCAAGAATCGAGGATACTTCCAAAAGGTCAGAAATTTCTCAAGAGGAAGGTAGTTCTCGAAAACTCTGTCTACTTCTCGGAAAGTAAAGTACTAATTCTCGAAAACTCAGACTACTTCTCAAGAACTTTGATCTATCTCTCGAGAAGTTTCTTAAGTTCTCGAGAACTAATATCACACTTCTCGAGAAGTCCTCTGACAGTTCTCGAGAACTAACCCCTCCTCTCGAGAAATGCCCATCCTTTTTTGATTTCTGATTAATTTTCTCTATTTCGAAAACCCGCTTGATTTCAGCCCTAATCCTAGATTAATTAGACACTTAATTGACATTACTAGGGTTATATATATATATATATATATATATATATATATATATATAATATTTTCGAAATCCTAAATCAACCGCCATTTCGACATCAGTCTTCTCGAAAACTCTTCATCTTCTGACGACAGAAAGCTTCGTCGCAGCCATCATCTTGCGCTCCGTCCATCGCCACTGTCAGCATCCATGGCGCAGAGTTCGAAAATAGGAGTCACAGTGAACTCGTCGTCACAGGGATTGCAGACATTTCTGATGACTTCAAGAACTTGCTCCTTCTCCTGGAAACAGCTGGTCTGATGTTCGTTCTTTAAGAACTATGCAAGATTTTATTTCCGGATGTAGAGAAATTCTTCAGGAATGCCAAGGTAAGGAGAAATGGTACAGTTTTGAAATCTAAAGTCGAGGGGATCAAAATCAAGTTAAACAAAACCATATTTTCAAAGCTCCTAAAGCTGCCTGTTGTCGATGAAGAGGATGACCTAACAACTGAAGATTCTTACAAAACTTGCCCTTTTTGTTGAGTTTCTATGAATGTCATCTCATTAAGGAGGAATGCCTTGAATGATGTAGGCAAGCTTCTGGTAGACATAATTTGAAAGATTTTGTGGTGCAGAACAGGGTCCATTGGTTTTATAACCAATGACCTATTTGATGTTATGACAGATGTTATCTGCAAGAAGAAATTCCAATATGGAATGATGTTATTTGATATGATCAGGGACAATATCCAGGATCCCAAGTTTGCAAGGATAATTTCTTTGTTGCTGCGTGAGATCGATCCCGTCACCTTCAAAACCTCTAAAGGTACTCAGATCCATCACCTGAAAAAGATTTCGTTGGTCTCCATCCAAAGATGGGAATTAAAGCTGAAGAATCCCAAGCAGTTAGCTAAAGAACTTGCAGCTTATGCCTCAGAGGTCAGGACCCCATCTCCTCCTTCACATGGTGTTGCTGAACCTTCTGGTGCAGCAACTGAGGGGGAGCCTGCACCCTCTGCTCAAGATGCCAGGATTCCTTCTCCTTCTCCCACAGTGAGATCTCCTCTCAAAAGCCCAGTAAGCTCTCCAACCAGGTCCCCAATGGAAATTACTCCAGATGATACCATCTCAGATGAGCAAGTGCAAGAAACCATTAAATCTACTGCTGAAGATATAGAATGTATGATAAGAGAGCTGACTTCAGATGAACTTGTTCCTCCTCTACACAAGGACACTGCTGAAGAACCATCAAAGGATCCTTCACCAGTTCCATCCTCACCCCAAGCTACTCCAGCTCCAACTCCTTCTCCCTCTCCAAGGAAAGATTCTACTCCAGCTGAACACACTTCAGCACCAGAGACAATCCTTCTCTCTAAAGAGGATGAGCTAGAACCTGAAGAGGTGGAAGCCCCTCTAAAGAACCTTGACTTCTCCCTCCCCAGAATTGTTAATGAGGAGGCTGATACAGTCCTTCACACTGTAAGAGCCAAGTGCTCTGTGGTGGTGGAAGAGATCCCTCCCTGGGTAGCTCCTCCTCCACCCCCAAGTACCTCTGTTGTTGCTGTTACTTCTGTTGCTGCTGCTGCTGATGCCCCTCTCTCTTCTGACATTTTGAGTAAGATTGAAATTTTACTGTCTGAATAAAGGAAACATTTTGATGACTCTCTTAGAATAGTGCAAGACAAAGTGATTGCTCTGGAAAAAGAAATGAGACGAGAATTTGCTTAAATACAACATAACACCGACTCTCTCAAAAGTTTGTTTCAAATAGGTGGAAAATCTATAGATCACACCATTACTAGTGTTGGTCAGGTAATGGAACAATCTGTAACTCTAGCCAATAACCAAATCCAGTTAGACAAGCAAGCTGAAAAACATGTTATGCAAATCTGTGAAGAAGTGGGAACTCTCAAAGAAGATGCTATAGATACTCTATGTGTAGAATTCAGAAAGGGGGAGAATCTGGTAAAAGAACATGTGGAGAAACTTGTGGATAAGTTTACTGAAGCTGCAAACAAAGCTTGGTCTGAAAAGATAAGTGAAATCAATAAGAATGTTTTAAAACAAATTCAATCAGTGAAATTTCATACCTATGACACATCAGTATGGATGCACAACCAGATTTTCCCTGAATTTTAGGTTGATCCCAATATCATTCCTCATAACCTAAACCCACTTGTTGAAGGTCAGTCCAGTCAAATTCCAGCTCAGATGCAACAACCTCTAATGCCCACCTTTTCTACAAGGCCAGAAGACCAGGTACCTCCTCCCGCTTCCTATTCCCAGGTTTGGGATGATGTTATTCCTCAAGATCTACCTGAAATTCACATTTCCAAGAAAAGGAAGTATGGAGAAGGCCCATCTGCAAGCAGAAGTGCCCCCAAGCCTGACTCAGAGAAAAGGAAAGCCCAAGAGTTTGTAGAAGTCTGGTGCCCTACTTCTAAAGCCTTAATTCTTGACACTCTAAAATTAGTCATGGACTTTAATGAAAGCAGAAATCTCTACTACAGCTCCTCTGAGTGGGAATTATATGAGAATTCCATGACCAAGATAAGAATATATGATAGAGAGTATGACAAGAATAACCCTAAAGCACCTCTAAAGCCTCCAAGGTACTATCCAAAGCCCTTCAGCTATCAGAGGAGACAGCAGGAGAAGCAGGACAGGCAACAACAGGGCAAAGAATGAATTCTTGTTGATATGTTTTTGAGAATTTTGATGAAATGGTTGTTGATTAAAAATCTAAAATATTACATATATACAATTTCTAGTTTTGCCTAATTGTGTGTTTAATTAATCTCTTATTGCACTTAGATTAAATTATTCATTTCCAGTTCTTTCTTTATTATTATAATTCACCTTAGTTTAGAGGGTTCTGACTTCTAAAAATAGGGGGAGATTGTTGGGTATTGCATCCACAATAACCCAGATTTGCTTGAAGTCACCCTTGAACTAAGATGAATTAAGTTCTATTTTATATCCTTATTCTAGTTGTGTGTTTGCAGATTCTCAGTGCTAAGTGTAGACCAATGTCAGTCTACAATGGGTCAGGAATACAGGACCATACAATGTAATCCCTCACTGTGTGATCCAAGGTGTTGACTCATGTGTAGCCTCTCAATTGGGATACACTTTATGTTCAAACACTTGGAGCATGAGATGAAAACAGGACTAGGAGAAATTCTCTTTAAGTTCAGAAAATTCTCTAAGTCCACTTCTCGAGAAGTGCCTCTTGGTTCTCGAGAAGTAGAGTTAGATGTTCTCAAGAAGCATTCTATAGTTCTCGAGAAGCAGAAGTGTAGTTCTCGAGAAGTCCTTATAGTTCTCGAGAAGCTTAGCTTCAAAGTTCTCGAGAAATCCCAGCTTTTAGTTCTCGAGAAGCTTAGCTTCATAGTTCTCGAGAAGTCAGCTTATGGTTCTCAAGAAGTCCAGATTGGTCTCGAGAAGTATTAGCCCTGAAGTCTCGAAAACTAACTTTAGTTCCAGACAGTATAGTTATCGAGAAATCAAACTAGTTCTTGAGAACTAATGTTACTTCTCGAGAACTGCAAGCCAAATTTTCAAGTCCAGATTAGCCAGATTTTCAAATGACTTGACGTGATTTGTCCACGTGTCATCATTAATGTCTTTTTTAACCGTTAGGGGTAATCCTATATAAAGTCTTTTCATTAAGACCAAACCCTAACATTTTAAGAAGCGGTAGTCCGTACTTTTGATATCTTCTGGATCGGCCATCTCTCTCAAAAAGAAAAGGAACAAATTCTGAAGCCGCCGCCGCTCATGAGTAGATCGAGTTTTCTGTTTTCGATCAAGATAGACTTGCTAATCAAGGGATCCTCATCCTCTCCTTGATCGAGTAGGTCAAAGCTTTCTCAGGTCAGATCTACACGTTTTCTTCAACTATTTTTGAAAGAGCCGTAAAGTTCAAGAAGAGGACCTAGAGACTTGTTTTTCAAGATCTGAGAAATTTACTGTGTTTGTATTTCCAAATCTCTTTGTTATTGTTATAGGAGATTTTCTTCGAGTGTAGGAGCGTTGCTCTCCGAGTTGTAGGAAGTTTTTATCTTTCGAGTGTAGATCCATTTTGATCGAGTTTGTAGGAACTTGGTTCCGAGGCATAGGATTGTTTTCAATCCGAGATAGTGGAGTAGCCGAGTCTAGTGATTTGCTAGATCGGTGAGGTAAAGTGGACGTACCCAAGATTGGGAAACCACTATAAATCTTCTTGTCTTCTGTGATTGCTTGAATTCTTGTGCAAGATTGTTAAAATTTTTATTCCACAAATAGACGCATGATTCACCTATTCACCCCCCCTCTAGGTGATTTAGGTTGACAACTTTACACTTTCATCTCATATGCCAAAGTTCATTGTAGTTACTGGTTTGGTTAAACAAACAAATTTCTATTTTTTCTGATTTGAAATTAACTATATAGATATTTTCTACTCTAGAGCCAGTTAAAATAGTTATATTATCAACAGAAGAAATAATGCAAGAGGATTTATCAAATGATACCTGAAACCCTTCATCACATAGTTGACTAATAAAAATCAGGTTGTGCTTTAATCCACTTACATAAGCTACTTTCTTGAATGTGACCACTCCAATCTTTACATCTCCGTAGCCTTTAGTCTGGCCACAATTGGAGTCACCAAAAACAACTTTGGGACCTAGCTTGGAATTGTAGTTGGATAGATTATCCTTACTGCCAGTCATATGTTTTGAACAACCACTATCCAAATAACACTATTCCTCTGTGGTAGGATTGTCTTTCACCTGCACAAAAATCGGTTAGATGTTTTTGACCCAGGTTACCTTGGGTCCTTATTGATTTACATAACTAAAGCTGGTAATGTATGAATATTCAGGTTGACTTTTATAACCTAAAGGATGGTATTTTCTTGGTGAAATTATCCATTGGTTAAAAGGATTAATATTTTTTCTAGGTTGATTAAAAATCCTGTTGTAACTAAAATTTCTATTATTATAAACTGGGGTCGATGAATTCTGGTACGCTCGTCAATCTGAGGTCGATGAACGGGGATGGGTTCGTCGAACTCCACTCAGAGAATGAAAGTATTCATTTTCTGGGCACCAATTTCGTCAATCTCTGGTCGACGAACCATACTGGTTTCGTCTATCGTAGTTCATAGAATAGTTATTGTAGAAGTTTGTGTTCGGAGTTCGTCGACTTGAGCTCGACGAACTGTACACATTTCGTCGATCGGAGTTCGACGAAATCTGCTGAACATTATTCTGGTTATTATTTTTATTACTCTTTCTTCTTTTCTTATTCTTTTGTTTTAATACTATTTGTTTAACATGATTATCTTCTATTTTCTCTTTACCCTTTTCAGAAACAAATTTTATGGGGGTGGATAAAATATTTTTCTGAATAAGTAGGGGTTGGATTGATGAAGCACCTAAGCCCAGCTTGCCATTAAGTCTGACATTCATTGTGCTTGTGATGTTCATCAACTTGATGCTTCTCCCATTCAGGGATTCTTCAAGTTGCCTAGCCTCAAATAATTAAGTCTTTAATTTAATGATTTGTTCATTAGCTAAAGTGATTTCGTCCATTAATTTTTTGTTTTCTGACAGTAGGTTTTCTTGTTCATTTACTTTCTCTCTAAGTTATTTAATTACTTTTTTAGAGTTAATTAAATCAAGACATAAAGATTTAAATTCTATTTTAAATTCTTCTGAATCAAAAATCAAAAGAAGATAATACTCGATCCTCTTCAGATAGAGGTTCTTCAGTGTCTGATTAGTCAGCTTCAAAATGGGTGCTTGATGCATCAATAGCCATCAAGCATATTTCCTTGGCCTTTGCTTCCTCTTCATTTTCACTGGAGCTGGAAGATGAAGATTCTTCTTCAGTGCCACTCCAGGTTTCAACAATGAAACCTTTTGCCTTCCTTTTATGCTTGCTAGAGAAAGGCTTGTTATAATGCTATTTCCTAGTCTCCTTTTCTCTTCTTTTATCTTTCTTTTGATTCTCTGGAAACTCTGAAATGAAGTGTCCAGGCTTCTTGCAGCCAAAACAAACTACTTCTTTAGTTGGTGTTTTGTCATACCTGGGTTTGTCATCTTACCTTGATGACTTTCTTCTGAAGTCCCTCTTTCCCATTTTGTAAAATATCTTGGCTAAGAGACTTAGGAATTCTTCATTGACAATTGGGGCTTCTGAATCTTCAGTAGCTTTGAATGCTATATTTTTCTCCTTTCTCCCAGATGAAGGAGTCTTCTGTTCTGCAGCTTCTCTTGACTTAATCAGTTGCTCATAAGATTTGAGCTTTCCCAATAGAGATTCAGTTGAAATCTCATTAAGGCTTCTGGCTTCCTTGATAGGCCAGATTATAGAATCCCATGAGCTAGGGAAGCACATGAGGATTTTGTCATTCACTTCTATAAGAGTTTTGTCCTTGTCCAATGTCTTCAGCTCATTAATTATTGAGCTTAATCTGTTGTACATATCACCAACAGTCTCTGACTCATCCTTCTTGAAGTTCTCATACTGAGAGATGAGGTTGGATCTCCAATCCTTTCTATCATCAGTAGAACCAGCTACCATCTGGTTAAGAGAATCCCAAATAGCCTTTGCTGATGTGCATTCAGCTACCTTCTGGAAGATGTCATCAAACATAGTTTGAGCCAGAATATTCATGGCCTTTGCATCAACAATCTTGGCCTTTTTCTGAGCATCTGTCCACTCAGGTGGTGGAACAACACGTGTGCTTGATGTTGAGGTGGATGCAATCACTAGAGCTGGAGGTCCTGTCAAAATGGAATTAAAAATGTCCTCATTATTAGAGTTCATATAAAGTTTGATTCTTGCCTTCCAGATAGCAAACTTATTTAAGTTGCACACTAGAGGTCTGGTGCTTGCATAATCCTTGTTCTGTGCCATGCTATATGAATTAATCTAGAGAGATTTAGATCTAAGAAGGATCTGTTGGTTCAAGTATTACCATGTTCAACCAAGAGAACAACCCTTTGATACCAATTGAAAGGAGGGGGGTTAGATCTGTCTTACTCTAGAGAGGGGGGGGGGGGGTGAATAGAGTATTAAAAATTTTGTCTGTTTCAAATTTATATATCAGAGTGAAAATAAGTGATACCAAATATAATAATAGAAGGAAAAACAAGCTAAGCTATTCTAACTATCACAGCCACAACAAGAATAAAAACAGAAAATGAGCAACCAGACAACACAAGAAATTTTATAGTGGTTCCCCTAAACTTGGGTACATCCACTCTTCTACCACCCTGGTAGGAATTCACTAGGTGGTTTTGATCAGGTGACTGCCACCACAATATCTATTTATAGGGAGATATTGCAACCCTTTTGGCTTTTTATCAAGTGCCCAAAAACCAACCCAACTCTTTTGATCAGGAGACTTGACAACCAAGAGCTAACTTTTGAAGGGAGTTAAAACCCTTTTACAAGAGGTGAGAGGAGGTGATGGTGTCTTCTCTTTCTCTAATCAATAGAGAAGACTAGTGGATCTTTGATGTTGACAAAGGTCCCCCTGAGATGTTGATGGTTTAGGAAGACCTGAGCTTTGCTTCAGGGTGTAGGTCTTCAGCCTTGTCTGAAAGAAGTCCTGGAACTTTTCTGACTGAATAAAACTTTGTTGTCCTGAATATTCCTAGAAGTGAAGCTTGAAGAAGACTCTTGATTATGATGATTGTTATTCTTCTGTCTTAAAACTTGACAAGGTGAAACACAGAGAATTTTCTGCACTGTGAGAGTGAGAGTTCTGAAAGATTAGTCTATCTCAATGCTATATATTTTCTCTGTAAGTTTTGGTGGTTCCTTCTATGTTCTTGTCTAAAATACAAAAATCACTTTTTATATTCTCAGTCAATAATTTCTCTTTTGAAATTTGAATTATTGCCTTAATTGCTGGCTGATCTGGAGAATACAAACGGCTGGAATATATCATTAATGAGTTTTCCCAACTGTCCCTTAAAAAAATAAGCAAGTAAATATCCTGATGAATACCATAATTAATGCTACCAATAAAGACTATGTTCAGAGGAATATAAGCATTAATTACTCAAGAATAATATTACTATTAATATAGAAATAAAGGAACAGAAGGAAGAAAACTTCTCATTCTGGAATTGGACAGATATCATTGATCACTGAATAGAATTCGTCGACCTGAGATCCAAGATCGTCGACCTAAGAATTCCAGTTCGTCGACCTGAGCTCTGCGAACTATGTACTGAGAATGGCTTACCAAAACTGCACTCTGAGTTCATAGAGCTGAGATTCTGTCTGAAGAAAACTGATCGTCGAACTGAGCTAGAATATCGTCGAGCTCAGCTCAGAGAATTAACTCTGAGTTCGTCAATCTGAGATCGACGATCATAGAGATGAGTTCGAAGAACTTCGAACTGATCAAATTGTTCTCTGAAAACTTCTAAGTCTAAGTCTTCTGAGGTCCTCATCTGGCTGGTCCAAGAAGGTTGAACTTAATGACTTAGCCTAGACTCTAGGACTACTAGACTTGACCCTAGCTATACAAGGTGGGTCAGACTCAGCCTAAATTAGTAAACCTAGCCCAAATCCAACTAGGGATCCAACAGAGATCCTCCTTTATAGGATATGTCCCGGCCACCCCACCTTCAGACCTGGTTACTCCTGCAGCTGTACCGTTCGCCGAGACAGACTTGGGGCAGACGTTGACAACCATTTTAGCAACATTCCGGACGGCTTTGGCATAACCACCACAGTAGTTGGTGGTACCCACCGACTTATTGACGACCTTCCGGGGGCTTAACCCTCCTACTTTCAGAGTCACGGAGACTGCCATACAGGCAGACGATTGGGTCGAGCATGTAGAGAAGCTATTGGTAGGAATGGTGTGCCCGACTGTAGCTGCAGTGTCACTGGTAGTGACTTTGTTAGAGGGATATGCTAGGGACTGGTGGAGAGCGGCCATCCGCTCGACATTCAGAGGACCACTGTTGAGCACGATCCTGTAGGGGGAGTTTTCAGAAGCTTTTCTGGAGCACTTCATCTCTGACGCCGACTGAGCTGCGCTGCAGGAGAGGTTCTTGCACATCCGATAGGGTGACCGGACGGTGCCAATCTATGAGAGAGAGTTCATCCACCTGGCACATTTTGCTGGGAACTTAGTAGCCATGGACAGAGATAGAGCTGTTCGCTTCTACTGAGGCCTACAAGATGACCTAAGACATGCCTTGATTATGATAACTCAGTCCACCTTCCACACCATAGCGACTCACGCCATGGAATTAGAGTTAGATTAGAGGATGGTAGCCCAGCAGCGCCGAGGATAGGTTGAGATCCCCAGAGGTCAAGGACGAGATAGAGAAGCTACTCGCCGTAGACAGGAGAGAGACCACAGATAAGAGAGAGACTGCAGGCAAAGACAGCGCAGACAGCCATATAGGCGCCCACCAGCACCCCCAGTACCGCAGTAGGAGCCTATGCTAGCTCTAGTGGCACAGCCAATGCTGATAGACCGACGAGATGTTCCCTTTGCAGTAAACTGCTTCCTGTGTCAGCAGCCGGGACATATGAGGGCCTTCTTCCCGCAGGCTGTAGGAAGACCATGTTTAGGAGCTATTCAGGGAGGACAAGCGGCATGAGGACAGGGCCAGAGAGGCTGCGGAGGTAGAGCTGGTAGGAGAGGCCAACAGGGCCGAGCAGCACCCTTGGAGGCTTACGCCTTAGACCTCCAGCATGGACCAGCCCCTGATGTTGTGATAGGTATATATCTTAGGCGATAGAGATACATCGGATATTACTACCTATGTATTAGTTTTTGTGCATGTATATATCCATATTAGGTATATGTTTTGTTAAATGATATATATATATGTATACTCCTTCAGGACTGCTTTTGGTAGAAGGATACCCTGCAAAAACAATCTTTGATACTGGAGCAGCACACTCTTTCATATCTCAGGACTTCATTGCATCAAAGGAAATTATAGTCCGATCGTCTGGAATGTCTATACGTATTCGTCTACCAGACGGATCAGACATGACGTCCACAAAAAATGCTCATTCCAGGTCGTGATACGGGACGTGGAATTCGAGATCTACGTGATGATCTTAGCAATAACAAGATTCGACCTCATATTGTGAATGGACTGGTTGGTCGAGCATAAGAACCAAATTAATTGTTCTGCCCGAGAGGTTAAGCTTCCAAACCTAGACAGACAGGTTATTATGCTGACAGGTATACCCTCTGTTTCTCATATTGTTTTGACTTTTGCCCAAACTATGAGATTAGTCCGGCAAAAAGACGAAGTATTTCTTATCTACTTCGAAATGTAGAGTAAGAAACAATTAATCACTGAGGTTCTAGTAGTACGAGACTTTCCAGATGTATTTCCAGAATCTCTCCCAGGATTGCCCCCACAGCGAGAAGTCGATTTCCAGATCAAGCTCGTGTCCGGAGCTCGGCTAGTGTCCCGAGCACCTTACTGGATCGCCCCCAAGGAATTTGTTGAGTTGAAGATCCAACTTCAAGAATATATAGATGCTTGATTTGTTCGCCCAAGTTCCTTGCCCTGGGGAGCCCCCGTGCTATTTGTAAAGAAAAAGGACGAGATGTTGCGCTTATGCATAGACTACAGGGAGCTGAACAAGCTTATTATACGAAATACATATCCACTCCAAAGGATCGACGAGTTGTTCGATCAACTCCAAGGAGCATCCGTATTCTCTAAAATGGACTTAAGATATGGCTACTATCAACTACGGGTTCGAGAGGAAGATATCCCTAAAATTGCCTTTAGCTCTCGCTACGGGCTATATGAGTTTATGGTAATGCCATTTGGGCTCACCAATTCCCCCTCCGCCTTCATGGCTCTGATGAATAAAGTATTCGAACCCTTCATAGATCTTTTCGTAATTATCTTCATCAACGACATCTTGATCTACTCGAAGAACAAAGCCGATCATTCTTGACACCTGCGGTTGGTGTTACTTAAACTTCGGGAGCACTCTCTCTTCGCCAAGTTCAGCAAGTGTGAATTCTGGTTGGAAGAAGTCAGATTCTTGGGCCATACCGTTAATAAGAACGGAGTGGCGGTGGACCAAGACAAAATCCAAGCTGTTCAGAACTGGTCACTGCTTAAGACTGCAGTAGACATTCACAATTTTCTCGGTCTTGCGGGTTATTATAAGAAGTTCGTGGAAAGATTCTCTAAGATTGTGCTACCCCTCACCGCCCTCACCAGAAAGGATGTTACGTTCCGATGTACGCCAGAATAAGAGGCTATGTTTGTTGAGTTGAAGAGGCAGCTGACTTTTGCCCCGATCCTCACGATCCCTTCAGGTACTGGGGGATTCCAGATTTATACAGATGCGTCCTTGAAAGGATTAGGAGCTGTCCTAATGCAGCACAGTAAGGTGGTGGATTACCATCGCACCAACTGAAGCCACACGAGTTGAACTACACAACTTATATCCTTGAATTGGGCACCATCGTCTTCGCCCATAAGATTTGGAGGCACTACGTGTACGGAGTAAGGTCCGTGATCTTCTCTGACCATAAGAGTCTCAAATATATTTTTACCCAGAAAGTGTTGAACCTCCGACAGTGTCGGTGGGTTGAATTTCTATGTGATTATGATTTCTCTCTCCAGTACCACCCCGGGAAGGCCAATAGAGTGGACGATGCGCTGAACCGCCAGTCCTCGGCCGCCGGAAACTGGATGGAGCATATTCCAAGAGATTTGTTTCAGTACTTGATGAGTTTATAGATTACCTTGGTTACTCGTAGAGATCTAGAAGAGTACCAAGCACGGCTTTATTGGATGGAGATCCAATGCGATATTCGAAATCGAATACGAGAAGTTTAGTAGGTTGAACTAGAAACAGTCCCAATCATCCAGTCACTGCAAGATGGGGCACATGAGGAGTTTAATCTGCACGATAGGATCTTGCTGTTCAGACACCATATATTTATTCCCTCTACCGGAGGAATCCGAGAGGAAATCCTTCGAGAGGCGCACCAATCAAGGTACTCTATCCATCCTGGTATGGTTAAAATGTATGTTGATCTACGCTGGACTATTTACTGGCTCGGGATGAAGAGGGATGTCACCAACTTTGTGGCACAGTGTCAGACTTGCCAAAGAGTTAAGGATGAATGTCGCAAACCAGGAGGTTTGCTGCAGCCCCTGCCGATACTAGAATGGAAATTTGAGGATATTTCCATGGACTTCATTCACGGCTTACCCCGATCCCGTGCAAGAAATGACTCTATATAGGTTGTCGTGGATCAGCTTACCAAGGTGGCACAGTTTATCCAAAACCGATAAGGTGATGGAGGTTACATCCCAACCAGGTTATTCATAGTACAAGTAGTCTGATTCCACGGAGTGCCGAAGTCCATTGTGTAGGATCGTGATGGACGTTTCACATCCAAGGAGTGGAGGCGGGTTCTGGCATACTTGGGGACCCGATTGGCCTTCAACACTGCCTTCTACCCACATACAGATGGACAGACGGAAAGTACAAACCGGAAAATGGAGGATCTACTCCGACTTTGCATAGTAGAGCACAACAAGCCATGGGAGCAACAGTTGACTTTAGTCAGGTTTTCTTATAATAACAGTTATCAGACCAGCATCAAGATGGCCCCATACAAGGCATTGTATGGGAGACGTTTCCGAACTCCGCTAACATGGGCTCAAGATGAGGACCCAGAAGCCTTAGGAGTGGCTTATATTGATGATACTATGACAGTGATACGGCTAATCCAGGAGCAGATGCGGGAAGCATAGAGTCGACAAGACAAATATTATGATGCACGACATCGACCGGTGGAATTTGGCGTGGGAGAAATTGTGGTCTTAAAAATCAAGCCCATGTATGGTGTCTCCCGGTTGAGGAAGCAAAAAAAGCTAGATCCCCGCTACTTGGGCCCCTATCTGGTGATAGAGCGTGTTGGCCCCGTTGCCTATCGATTAGCCCCGCCCCTAGAGTTGGGAAATATTCATGATGTGTTCCATGTCTCATCCTTGAGGAGAGTTCTCCAGCAACTAGAGCAACATCTACCTACTCCACCAGTGCAACTGCAATATGATAGATTTGTCCAACTTGAACCAGTCCGGGTAGTGGATCACAAAATAAAGAATCTGCTCAATAAGGCCATTCTAATGGTCAAGATATTGTGGTCAAATCACGGACGAGAAGAGTACACATGGGAACCAGAGGCGCTCGCCCGAGAAAAATACCCCGAATTGTTTTCCCAGATATGTCATTTCCTTTTCCCCTACTTGAGAAAATTTTCGGGGACGAAAATCCTTTTATTTTTATTGGATTGTAACATCCTGACTTTTATTGGGCCACCAGAACTCTAGTGGGCCCAATAAAAGTAACCCGAACCTCTACCCATGGCCCATACCAAGGTAGGAGGTAACCCTAGACGGGAATATCGAGGTAGAGAACTCCAATTTGAGTTCTGTCGGCTCATGCAGCCTCGTATAGTCAATACGAGTGTGTTGGAACTCGTCCAGTTGAATTTCGAAATCATATGGTGGATATGATCGTTTCTCGTAGGACGTCACAAAAATGAGATTTTTAAAATTTTACCTAGAGAACGTCGATTTATGTTTTATCAGTTTCTATGACTTTGTATAGTCGATACGAATACATTGGAGCTCGTTGCTTTGCAATCCGAAGTCTAACAACAAATATATGCATTTTGACTGTTTTAGCGCGCTACGACGCGCATAATTTGGATATTTAGCAAACGAATTCTAATTCAACCCCGGTCTGTGGCATTGGACTCGAATGGTCAATACAAGGTCAATCGAGTTCATCCCGGTCAATTTCAAATACGAGTAGCCAACCCGTGGTCAAATCAAGCATACTCGTGCACCAAAAAGCGTGCACACACAAATGATGATACGACACCCCAACTTTGACCCGATCCCCGATGACATGGACCTATGTTGGCTTTGACCAGTATGGGGGGACACACCTAGGGTTGACTCTGGTTCAACCCCCCTAAAAACTCATTTTTGGAAATTTTCTTCCAAGGGGATGCACACCTAGCCCCTCCCAGTGCCGGTGGTGGCATTGGAGAAGGGCTAAAATACCGGGAATTCTATTCCTCGCTGGTGGAAGGCCGGGGTGCTGCCGGAAAACACCGCTCCGATGGCACCCAAGAAACAGTTTTTTCCTCTGTTTTAGCTTCGGCGACGGCAGGCGGCGGCTGGTCGCCGGGCCACCATCAGAGAGGAGCCCTGCCCCCGACGCACGGGTTGAGGGTGGATTCATGGCCGGGTTAAATGCCAGAGTGACAAGGTGGCGCGGTCACGCTAGGAGCAGAGCCACTGCCACCCTGCTCTCGGGTTGATGATTTCAAGCGATGGCCGGGGGTGGCAGGCCGTCGGACCACCACCCAAAGACTCGCCAGCCCCTGGCGAACCGATCGGGCGCGGCACAAGCGCGTGGAAGTGGATGGACAGCGGTGGCAGAGGGCCACTGCCTTCTTCTCGGGCGAGGGGAGGATCACCGCCATTCATCTCACAGGAATGAGATGAACGACTATGATCTTATCATCCCCCCTTGCATGAACTTCTGTGCCCCCATAGCAGATCCGTGGCTGATCCGCTAAGGAGAAGCGCTGACCAGATCTCCTATCTAGCGCGAACCTGGCCGCAAGATCAGGTTTGATCTGCTATTTGCAGACCAAATTCTTAACAAAAATTTGGTATATTTTTTTATAAAAAATTATAGGCTCCTAGGGAAAAAGTGCTAAACATGAAAGTTGTTCCCCTTGATGAGGGATTTATTCACAAAATTTTTTGAAAACTTTTGGAATTATTTTGGTAATTTTAAAAGCCCAAATAAATTTTATTTGGCCAATTTAGATGCCCAAAATTGCTCGGAAAATTATGAAAAAATACTAGGCTCTTTTTAGGCCCCTTTAAATGTTGTATTAAAATTTGGAAACCATGGGATAAAAATTGAAGATTTTTCCAAATTTTTTTGAGCCTAGGGTCGCGCTCAGAAATTTACGCGCTCAAATTCTTCGAAAATGAAAATCGAAGCGCGCGACCACTTTTTAACTTGAATGATAAGTGCAAACTGCTTTACTAACGAGAGTGATCGAGGCAAGTGCCCAAGCTCTGAGTGTTCCGGGATTTCGTGAAACCATAGAGCACCTCGTGTTTTCTTTTAAAGACTCGGGTAATTTGGGTAGGCTCGGAAGATGAGAGTACGAGCAATTGAACTGTTAACTATTCTCAACTAATAATAAAAATATATTCATAATAAGTTTCCCCAATCTAATTAAGCCATGATTAAAAAGGGTGCAACTAAATTATGATCGGATCTTAATAATGGGAAAAACTCCAAGGAAGCCTCCTGAGAACGAAGATAGAACTGAACTAATCCTCTTGAGAACAGAGATGGAACTGAACTAATTCTCCTGAGAATGGAGATGGAACTGAACTAATCCTCCTGAGAACGGAGATGGAACTGAACTAATCCTCCTTAAAACGGAGATGGAACTGAACTAGTCCTCCTGAGAACGAAGGTGGAACTGAACTAATCCTCTTGAGAATGAAGATGGAACTGAACTAATCCTCCTGAGAATAGAGATGGAACTGAACTAGTCCTCCTGAGAATGGAGATGGAACTGAACTAGTCCTCCTGAGAACGAAGATGGAACTGAAGCCTCCTGAATTGAGTGATTGGACTACTAACCTTTTCCTTTATATTTTATTCCAGTCTCGTACTATTCCAGTTCATTTATTTATTTCAGTTCAGTATGCTCTTTTAAATACTCCAGTCTCGTATTGGTCCTGACTATTTACTTATAGTTCAGTTCATTTCTTTTAAAGTGCTATTCCAATCTCGTACTAGTCCAGTTCATTTATTCATTTAAGCTCAGTACTTTCTTTTCAGTACTCCAGTCTCTTGCTGGTCTATTTCATTTATTCATTTCAGTTCAGTACTTTCTTATCAATACTCCAGTCTCGTACTGGTCTTGACTATTTACTTTCAGTTCAGTTCATTTCTTTTAAAGTGCTGTTCCAGTCTCGTACTGGTCCAGTTCCTTTCAGTACTTACTTTCGGTTCAGTAATACTCTAGTGTCCTACTAGTCCTATTTCTTTATAGCATTTCAACTCTACAGCTTATACTAACAACATCTTTTATTACCGCACTTTTTTTTCTGCAATTTACTATTTTAAGCACGGGTCCTGCTTTGACGGGCAATAATTTGATAGGTTGAGCCTTAGTTAGGGATAACAGGAGTTAAGACATTCCTTCGAAGTTAGCCTCAAATAAAGTGCTCCCACGCTCCTTGTCGAAAGTCGAGCCAAGTGTCGTTTGCCTGAATTATTAAAGAATAGTAGGGCAAGCCGCTGTAGACCTGGTGCATGCTAACAATACTATTTTTACTTGTTTTCTTGTAAATTTCTTGCTATAAATCGTGGCGGGTCAGTCACTTCCATAGATCATTCATACCAGTGTGCGAAGTTTGACGACTTAAGGCGATAAGGAGATGAGTACCACGGGTGACCGACCGTTATGTTTTTCCCCATTGGGTTTCCTCCGCCGGTCGGCCAAAGTGTTGAATTGCCGGATATCGCTCACATCCAAGAGTACACAGGGATGTACGTTAGGGCTTGAGCTGTGCGGTACAACAACTCCCAGAAGTGGCAGGACTATCCACTGTCACCGACAGCCACATCAGTGAGGCTCGCGGGGATCACTACCCTTCTTGAAAAGAAGCGGTTCATACTATGTCGACATAAGAAATTGTGCACGGCTGTGAATGCGTGTGATGTGTATGCGGCTGTGAATGCCTGCAATGTGTATGCGACTGTGAATGCCTGTAATGTGTAAGCGGTTGTGAATGCTTGTGATGTTTGTATGGGTTGTGAATACCTATTGTGCTGCTGCGCTAGTGGAGCCAAAGGTTATAACTGACGTAAATTAATGTTGTTAGTCCAGTTATACTATGTTGCACTACTTTCGTTTGCTCCTAGATTATTTATAAATGCTTTGCTAACCCTCTCATGCTTTTACAATCTTATATTATTGGGTGTGTTTGTGCTCGTCCCCAGGATATGGATCCGGGGATGAGATTTGATTCCACTTAGCTCTGTGACTAATAGTTATCTTAATAACCATTCACAGGAGATGAAGTACCGTAGTGACCAGTTGTTGCAGGATGATACGCCAGATGATAGGACTACCCGAGCAAAGGCACTCTCGTCGTCTCCTAAGTTTTGAGACGTGAGTATTAGCGAGCAGAGTTGAGAGAGAGGAGTTATTAGTTATCGTACTATCCTAGACTACGGGCTCTATATATAGACAGTGGCTACGACCTTTCGTATTTCCTATTAAATATATATTGATATATGTATTTGTTGTGGTTTCCTGTTAATGCTTCCGAAAATACTCTGTGATGTGAATGTTATGGTTCAAGATGTGCAAGGCGACCAACCAGTGCTTAGTGAAGTGGGTCGTTACCCCTTGAGGAGCACTGGGTGGGCGTCTTGGGCAAGTAAGATCACCTCTGGACTGACCCGGGCAAAGGTTTGGGGGGGGGGGTCTTACACAAAGTCTGATGGGACAACTGCGGCCATGAGGAACTGCCATGGGAGCGCGAGCAGACCATGCAAGAAGAGTTCCCTGAGCTATTCTATTGAGGTACATTTAATATGAATTATACTTCTGTGTTGTTTTCGGCTAAATATGGATTTTAGGATGAAATCTCTTAAAGGAGGGGAGAATTATATTACCCTAAAGTTCTTGAAAATGGGAAGAAGTTAATTTCTGGGAGTTACCGCTAGGCGGTAGCATTAAAGCTGGTGGTATCCAGTTGAATTAAATCAACCTTCATTTCAGGAAGGTACCACGCAACGGTAGAGAGGTAACATGGGGCAATATCACTCGACGCACTCGACAAATCTTTGAGCCTAATGCGTAGCGATAGTGAGGTATCGCACGACGATAGCTGAATTATGTGAATTAGGTCTTTGGTCGATACAACACGGTGGTAGTAAGGTATCGCGTAGCGGTTGTATAAGTGATTGAGCGGTGCTGGATGAGTCCGCCTCCACCGCCAGAGGGTATCACGTGGTGGTAGCAAAGGTACCGCACGACGGTATCTCCCTGATAAAGGCTGGTGATGAGATTATTTTATCAATTTTCTCTCATTCTCTCTCTCTCTTGGTTCTTGAGGAAAGAGAAGGGAAAAGCGGAAGCAAGAGCAAGGGAGATCCAACCCTATTGAGAAGGCGTTCGTGTGATCAGAATCGCGAGTCGAAGCCAGATCCGTAGAGAGAAAGTTATGGTGATCAATTCCATCTGGATCAAGAACAAGAGCATGTCTCCTCAGCGATCAATGAGGGTAACGAATTTCTCCTTGGACAAGTGAAGTCCTCAATTTGCATACGTGTATGGAACCCCTCACCAAAGGGTGAAAAGGGTGGTTTCCAATGGGTAGATCGTTGTGATCCCCAAAAGAAATTGCATATTCAATCCGGAATCGAAGGACGGAATAGACAAGCTGTGTGAAGCCCATCTAGAAAGGTTGGTCTGAATTAATGATGATTGATTTGCATGTTGGAGAAGACTCCGTGAATAAACGTGCAGGTTTTTGGGTCAAGGGGTGTGCAGGATGCTGCAGTGATAATACTGGAGGTTACCTCTTGGAAAGCACCCAAAAGAGGGTAAAAAACGTTATTTTATCCCCTACCGCGTGAAGGTATTGCTATCTCCAGTGATAGCTCCCAGTGAGCTATGAGAAGCCTGTCTCTTGGAGACTTGGGGACCATTGGTTGATGCTGAGAGCCTTACGAGCCCAGCTAAGGTGGCTATGCCAGCTTGATTGTGGTTGCGAAGCCTGTGTCCGCGAGACAAGGTAAGTAGCATGAGAAGTTGTTGAGCCTGGAGAGCCCAGCTATACGACCATAAGAGCCATTGATGTGATCATTGCAGGCTCAGGTCCTGGGGACAATGTGAACGATAATTAAAGCTAAGAGCCTGAAGTTCCTAGCCAAAAGGCCAAAGAACCGAACAGGCAAGGGGAGGCTGACCCACGTCTTGTCGTTCGCCATGATGGTTGTGACCATTGGCATTGTTATGGCGATTTGAGCAACGAGCTGTGGCTGAAATGTACCTGCGTTATATCATTCGAACTAGATCGCCAAAAGTAACTGGCTTTCGTTATTGACATAATGAGAGTCTTAGGCCCCGAGCTAGAAAGACTAGAATGCTTAAGTGTGAACCATCGAGTCTGGGACTGTGGATGGTGGTGGGACCCAGAGTAGTTCGGTACACTGAGAATGTGCCCTGAGTGCACGAGGTATGTGGCTGATCGAGCCTATGTCTGTGGTGAATGGTGCATAAAGCCATATTTTGTTGCTAAAAGATATATATGTTGATATTTGTAGGGAAGGAGAACTGCTGCCCCTAGTATGGGGTGGAGTCGTTATAATTTGGTCAGTTAATGTTGACTGTTGCGTTGTTTTGCCACGTTTTGGTGGGTCGTGCTATGCAGGTGCTGGAGAGCCAAGTGGAAAGTAGCAGACTAAAGTCCCTTATGCTGCGATTGGCTGGCCCTCGAAGGCTCAGAGGAGAACATTTATTATTTTCATGTGTGGCCGGGCTGTGTGCCAATGTATGAAAGACATATTTTGTAAAGGAAATAGTGTAAGGCCTTATGGCCAGAACATGTTGTGTATGAAATAATATTCCTATGTTTATAGTGGACATTCCTGTCGTGTTGGTTCTACAACTAACTTGAATTACTTCCGCTAGAATACACCCTGAGTTAGGATGTGTGAATAAAATGGTCTCAATGAGTAACTCCACCGTCTGTTCATGGAATATGGCCTGGGGCCCCGGTCAAACCTTCTGTTATATTCTATGTGATGGATGGAGTTGTTACATGATCGCTCCCAACTTCTCCATGTTGAACATTACGATCAGGTAATGTGTTACCGTGCAGGGGGGGGGGGGTGCTACCGCCCGCGATAACGCGGTTACTAAAAATGTTAACTATGACCTTTTAAGAGGGGAGGCCCATGCGGTCACTACGGTCAAGAAAGAGGGTCTGACCGTCGGGCACCTAAATCAGTCACCTTGGATCGCCAATTTCTGGGTAAACATGATCCCCACAATTTTTCAAGTTTTCAAAAGAACTTTGAAAAAATAGAACTTACCCACAAATACCGCGATTCACCTCAAGTGTATAAAAGAGTGTGAGTACCTGGGGGAACTTGCTAGTGTCTGAAGAGAGCTTGTGAACACTTACTTTTCCTTCTACAAAGGAGAAGAGTCAAAGCAAGTAAAAAAGAATCATATCATGTAATTACCTAAAGAGAAATCATGGATGCCTGTCTATTTCTACAAAAGTTATTTAAAACAAGTATATGAAATATAATACGTAAGTACCTGAAGAAAACTCACGAGCACCTATTTATCTCTACATGAGTGAAGAGTCAAAGCAGGTAAAAAAGAAACATATATTTCATGCGATTACCTGAAGAGAACTCGTGGACACATGTCTATCTTTGTAAAAGATATCTAAAATAGGTATATGAAATATAATATGCAAGTCCCTAAAGAAAACTTGCGAGCACCTATTTATCACTACAAATGTGAATAGTCAAATTAGGTAAAAAAAAGAGGCATATCATGTGATTACCTGAAAAGAACTCACAGGCACATGTCTATCTGCAAAAGATATCTAAAATAAGTATATGGAATATAATACACGAGTACCTAAAGAAAACTCGAGGGCATCTGTTTATCTCTGCAAGTGTGAAGAGTCAAAGCAGGTAAAAAATAAGCATATTGTGCGATTTCCTAAAGAGAACTCACAAACACCTTTCTATATCTGCGAAAGATATCTAAAATAGGTATATGGAATATAATACATGAGTACTTGAAGAAAATTGACAAACACCAGTTTATTTTTGAAAAAGATATCAAAGCAGGTCTGTGAAATATATAATGCGAGTACCCAAAGAGGACTCACAAACACCCGCTTATCTCTGCAAAAGATATCAAAAGTAGGTCTATGAAATATAAAGAGATATGTCAAGTACTCGAGGAAACTTGTTTTCACTCACTTACTTCTGTCACTAGAGGGTGGACGAGATAAACATTCATAAAGAAAATGTTAGAAGTATCTTGAGAAGACTTGTTGATATCTATTTTATCCACATACTTTAAAACCATAGAAAATAATCATTTAGTTTATAGAGGAGATGTGAATATCTCCTCATAATTATTTCTTTTGGATGATAGACTTAGGCCCAGTTTGGCGTAGATTTTTTAGAGCTGCACACCATAGCTTCTCAAAAGTCCACGCCAAACAAAAATAAGTCCCCCTTTACTCCCACCGCCAACCATTAAAAAAGATTGGTGTTATGGACACACCTAAATTGGCTATGGATAGACCACTTAGCTCTATTAAGAACTCTTAAAACTTCCCTTCTCCAATCCGCACCGTAACCCTATGTACCGCCCACACGGATTCACTGTTCGCTCGCCATCATCCTAGGTCCCGAATGCTGTCGCCAGCCCTAAACCCTCCTCCAGTAGCCATCCATTATTGCCACCATCTTCCCCAACCCCAATCACTTGTGGAAGCCCTGAATCTCTCTGGGGAGCATTGTTTTCGTCGTCTTCCTCAATCCAGCAAAGCTCCGAAGGCTGTCATCTTACCTCCAGTGGCCGGTCGCCAACTACCAACGTCTTCCCCGTGCCCCGGTCGCCAACTGCCGCTGTGCTTCTATTCAAAGAGTCGAGGAGGTTAACCATAATCTCAATCACCTTCCCCTTTTCATTATTAGACTTACTTTTCACATAGTAAAAGAAGAATTTGCTGATTTTAACATGCTCTAGTTTCCGAGAAATCATCTTATTCATAACATTATTCATCATTTTGCTGTTTAAAATGACAAGATCATCGGACCACCATGCTCGGTTATGGCTATTCTTTGTGCTCATGTTATTTCCTGTATCAAAAGAACTGTGAAATAGGTCAAGGATCAATGGTGAAGCATATAGTGCTGAAATTTTTTGACATTGTTTCATTGATAACAATATTTCAGGCCATGACCAATAGTATATATTATCTACAGATTTCTCAACTTGTTTTTTTAAACTGTGAGAGGAATCTACTCCTCTCACCTCCATTGATTGAGCTATGAAGTGAATGTTGCAATTATACGAAGTTTGTGCAATTTTATGATTATTTTATACGAAGTTGGTTCAATTAATTTCACCATATCATTCTCAATTCACGTATCTGTTAGTCTTGAAGTTTGATGTTATAATAGGTCACCTAAGAAACTTGGTTTTATTTAGTCCTTCCTATGTTGATATTGATATAATCTGTCCTATTTTTATCTTTTTCAGGTTAAATAAAGCGGTATTCATTGAATTTCATCGGATATTCAAAAGATTCTGACAAAATTAATGGTAAAATGACAATTTTTTTTGTTTTCGTTTGAGTTATATAGTGTAATGTATTTTTTTTCTCTGTAATGTTTCTTGTGCAGATTATTGAACATGTTTTGTATTTTTGCAAAGACCAACAACTAATCTTAAGTCATCTACGTATAGGTAAAATTAGTATTTTCTACTTCTTTTACTCATATTGCATATAATCTAATATTTACACTATTTGTTTCAGGGCGGGGGGTTGATGAAGAATGTGGAAATGAAGGAATTGAATGAATTAATTTCTACTACTAATGTGTTTTAAATTTATTCATATTATAACGTATAGTTTAATGAATTAATTTCTACTACTAATATTTTTAAAATTTATTATCTGTTTAAATGATTTGTTTATTAGTAATTGGTTGCAAATAACAATTTGGGCTGTCCATAGTATGATTTGATTGTACATAGTCATCTTGGGTTATACATAGCCTTTGATTGTCCATAGTCAATTTAGGCTCCGTTTGGGGGGACTTATTTTCACCGATCAAGCGGTTATTATCTAACTGAAATTATATGAACATCTCTTGATTCTTCAGCTCGCTGCATAGCCTAAAGTTGAGTGGAATACACATATCCTTCAATATGATCAACAGCTTGCCTGCTAACCTCATCAGTTTGGCAAACATAATTCATTACATTGGTAATATCATGTGTAGTTAGCCTCAGGCTTTCATCCATTGAGGTTAGGATCTTAACATTCTGCTGCAGAGTGCTAGCTACTTTATCAAACCACTTTGTGATTTGAGCATTAGTATGTGTAGTATCACCTTTCAGGAAATCTTGATCATTCATGATATCTATTTTAACTTTTTGAACCTCAACCAAAATCTCATCTTTCATACATTTACTTTTTCATCAATGTATGATTTCAAAGTTGATGCTTGTTCATCCAGTAGAGCTTTTATGGATGTGAGGATGAAACTATCAGAAGTACTGGTGGATGGTTGAGTTTGTGTTACTTGAGGTGGAATTTCAACAGTAACTTGAAATGAAATTAAATTACATGTTCCAACTAATGAAATATGCATGAGTAGAATAATCATATAAAGTGCATGTAACAAATATGATATAGAAATGCTAAAGACCAAACAACCCCAAATACACATCTACGTAATAGCCCCATACTAAGTAATGGATGGGAATGAGGAGTTGTATACATATCGTAGGATGGGATATAATCCCATGTGCATACATACAAAGTCGCTCAATCTAACACTCTTTCCCGCATTGCCTCATAAGGCCCATTGAACCCCTCCCTAGTTAAGGATAAGACACGACTTATTTGTTAGTGCCTCTAATGCACATAGTCTTATGGTAGTGCTATTATGAGACATATAATATATAGATATGATCACATGTATACTAGAATTTTAATACCTATCTAACACACAAACGTTGGCTTTGAAGTATCATAAATTTTAGAAATGTTGTTATAATATAGATATGTTATTTTTAAAGCTATTTAAGAATTTTTCATTCGTACATTCAAAGATATAGATATTATTATTTTTAAATTTCAATACTCAAATTTTAATGTATCATGACATTATGAGTGAAACAACTAGCATAGGCAATTGATTTCATTTTTAATAAGTGATGATGCTAGAAATGAGATAAGTTGGCCACTTGCAATGATGTGACTTTTATACATAAATCAATTTAATGTTTATATTTCTTGTATTTGAGATAGACTTCTAATGCACCAGTGATTAATTTTTTTATTTTCAAGATAGTTGTAAAATTATGACATATGATTAAAGACAAGCAATCATAAGATATCAAATATTCATATTATGAGATTGATTGTCCATAGTGATGTAACACATGATCATTCCTATTCATCCAATTTGATATATTATGGTGTAAGCTTATGCAAGGTGAATGTGTCATACTGCAACATTTTACTAATGTGAACATTAAACATGTTGGCTCAAAAAGAGGGACAAAACATATGCAAAAAATGCACACAACAAAAACAAAAAGAAATGGTAAATTTTATTTATATTTTATGTTTTACTAGAGAGCAAATAAAGGTTTGATATAATAGTAATCATTTTGATGCAGACAAACTATAGCATGACAAACATCTCCCTAGACAATCAATAATCTCATGGTACATTAAGACAAAATGTTTTGGATAATGAAATTTTGGGAACCGAAATTAGGTGAGATATGCAAGATTTAGATTCATCCTTACTATAAGATGATATATGCCCAAATTTGGAACATATGGTGCACTTTATGTAAGACGTGCTTTCATGATTAAATATTCAACTAGGCGTGCATTGTTTTATAAGTTTGCGACACAAATAGAGACCTCACACAAATTTGAAGATAAACTAGACAATAGATTTTTTATCATTTGAATTTTTTTGAACAAATACTTTCAATGAATCCAGTTTACCAATGAGGCCATTATGTTTTTTTAGCAGTTGTTTAATATGCTCTTTTGTAATAGAAAACTATTTTTCAAATACCTTAAAGTTTTCCTTAAGTTTATTGTAATCAAATCAAAGTACAACATTTTTGAGTGAAGAGCTTGAGGGAGATATAACAATAGGCACATCAATATTAAATTTCACATTAAATTTTGCTTTAAAGATTTGATTTTCTAAACGTAATGTAGAATTAATATTTTTTTCAATTTTCTAATTTTACGTTTAGCCAATTCACGTGGACGAGATGTAGACAATGAATTTGTAATATGAAGGGAGGAATTCATTTTTCATATAATGCTTTCTGAAGAGATGTCATTTGAATAGTAAGATATGTTGCTATCTTCCCTTCTAGTTGATGTGCACATCGTGGAGTTGTCTGAAAAAGAAGTCTCTTGAATATTTGTGCAAGCGTGTGAATTCTCAAGTTCTTGTAATTATTTTAAACCGGTAGATGGAGAATCATACAATTTTCTAAGAAAGTTTCAAATATAATAAGCAGTGCTAAAATTTTGAATAAGTTTAAATATATTTTTATCAATACCTCAACACAAACAATTCATTTCTTTAGCATTTAAAATGCATTCATTTTTCTTAAGTTGATTAAAATCATTCATATGCTTTGGAATTATAATATTGTTCTTTGTATTGTATTACCAGCTACGTGAAGGAGAGTAGGTTCTGTCAACAAGACTCTCATCAGACGCTGAGCATGATGCAGATCCTCCTTTGGTTTGTGATAAGAAAAGGAAGCTCATCTTCAAGTGTGGGAGTTCGAGTTCAGGGTCGTCCCTCCCCTAGTAGAAAAATCATGATGGAGAAGCAAGTCCAAGTAGCTGTAGAGGGTATACCACTCCGCCATGCTTGAGGTCAAGATATGGGGTTCCCACATTATTGAGCGACTCCCACAGGGTGATCCTTCACTGCCTCCAGTATCAGAAGCGAGGGGCATCTCCTCTTATTTGCAGGCCAAGTCTTCTGCGATAAATAAAGTTGTTATAGCTTTGGTTTGTGTCATTCCTTTGACCATGCGTCCGAACTTTTTTACTTTTTGTAAATTAGAGTTTTGAGCAGTGTTTCCCATACAAGGAATGCCTACTACGTGGGCCTAAAGGATGCATATTTTGCCTTTCAAGAGGAGATGCGCGTGGCAAGGAGTGACTATGAGAAGAAGAAAGAATGTGATGTGGCTTGTATCCAGAACCTATAGTCCGACTATACATGTTCTCAGGTTGAGCTCAAGGAAGTCTGAGAGGAGTTTTGTTCAACCAAGACATTTGATGAGGATGTTGATGGACAGTTATTGGAGGCCTAATGGGAGATATTCCGCCAGGGCAATGAGTTTGGATTATTGATAGCTGAGGTGGAAGGTGTTGGATTTTGTTTTTCGTTGACCGGGTCAACGAGCATTTACTATATATATTATGTTTTATTTTGAAACGGCGGAGGAGACAGAGTGAGAAACTTGTATTAATAAAGGATGGCCAGGTGGCGGGCCCCAATTAGGTAGTATTTCCTATATATATATTTGCTGGCTGTAGTGTTATGGATGAGTTGAAAAAAAATAAAAGTTATTTCCTTCTTTTGTTTTGTTCTCTGGCAGAGAAAAGACAGCGAGAGAGAGAGAGAGAGAGAGATTTTAATTGGCTCCCGCAAAGTATTTCCCGCAGGAAATACTTTCTCGCCGACAACCTTCTGAGGGAGGTCTCGTCGGAAGCACTCGCGCTGCCTCGCCAAGCTCGCGGCAGCGAGAAGGAAGCTCCTCGCCGGTGGTCTCGCTGACGAGCTGAGAGCTCGCCATTTGTTCTCGCCGGTTGTTGCGGTCTCACCAGATAGGAGGTTGAGCTCGCCGGCCGAGTTGGTAAAGCTCTCGCCTGAGCTTTTCTTGCATGCATGGAGTTGTCCCGAGTTGGAGAAGCTCTCGCGTGAGGTGTGCTTGTTGCTCTCGTCGTGGTGGTAGTCTCGCCGTGGTGGTAATCTCGTTGTGGGTGATCGTCAAGGTGTTTAGGAGAAGGGGCGTGCTAAGCGTTTCCAACAACTGGTATCAGAGGCAGGTTACGATCCTTGAAGTAGTTCGGAAGGTTTGAAGTGAGAAGAGATGGAGACAGGAGGGGCGATGCCGGGGCAAGTCCCCAAGTTGACGAAGACCAACTACGGCAATTGGAGTATCCAGATAAAGGTGTTGCTCGCCTCGAAGGAGCTATGGGAAGTAGTCGAGGACGGCTATGAAGAGCCTGATGCTGAAGCAGAGGCGGCATTGACCAACGCGCAGAGGACGGCGTTGAGGGAAGCGAGAAAGAAGGATAAGAAGGCGTTGTTCACGTTATACCAAGGAGTGGATGAAGCTACTTTTGAGAAGATCTCAGAAGCTGTGAGCTCAAAAGAAGCATGGGAGGTGTTGCAACGCTCCATGCAAGGAGTAGACAAGGCGAAGAAAGTGAAGCTGCAGTCCCTCCGGGGCGAGTATGAAATGTTGAAGATGCAGGCCACGGAGAAGGTCGGAGACTTTGTGACCCGTCTGCGGACGCTCACAAACGAGATGAAGAGAAACAGAGAAGCGATAGATGATGTGAGTCTCATGGAGAAGCTCCTGAGGTCCATGTCAAAGAAGTTCCGATATGTGGTGGTGGATATCGAGGAGTCGAAGGACCTCACCCAGATGACCGTAGACGAGCTTGTAGGCTCATTGCATGCTCATGAGTACAGGATGATGAGGAAGTGAGTGGCTTGGGAAAAGCACTCCAAAACCAGCTGAACTTCGGAGAAAGCTCAGGAAGAGGAGGCGGCCAGTGTGGCCGAGGTCACCAAGGCAGAGGCCGAGGTAGAAGAGGAGGTAGAGATCAAGGAAGGAACCAAGGTTTCCAAAGAGAGGCGGAGCAACCTCAAGTAGGTTGGCAAGAAGGAAGAGGAAGAGGCCAAGGAAGAGGCCGAGGAGGAAGAGCCCAGGTTCAGTGTTACAACTGCAACAAGTTTGGGCACATGAGTTATGATTATTGGGCCCCGAGGAAGACAGAAGAAGCCAACCATTATGCGGAGGCTAGGAACAAGGGGAACGATGCAAGGGGTGGAGACCCAATGATGTTTCTAACCTACCGAGGTGCAGAAGAAGGAAGGAATGAAGTGTGGTACCTGGACACAGGGGCGAGCAACCACATGTGCGGAGATAGGGAGATGTTCACTAACCTGGAACCCAGTGGGGGTGAAGTTAGCTTTGGGGATGCTTCGAAGATTTCTTTGGAAGGAAAGGGCCTGGTTGTAGTGAAACTGAACGGGGAGAGAGTACACTTGAATGATGTGTACTACGTGCCAGGGTTGAAGACCAACATCTTAAGCATTGGGCAGTTAGTGGAGAGAGGCTACTGCGTGCATATGAAGGATGGGTCTCTGGCAATGAAGAATGATCAAGGAAAGGAGGTAGTGAAGGTGAAGATGACGGCAAACCGTCTCTTCACGTTGAAGATGGATGCTCGAGAGACGGCTTGTCTCGCGAGAACAAAAGAAGAGGAAGAAGCATGGCTATGGCATCATAGGATGGGCCATTTGGGCTTCACAGGGTTGAAGCTGCTATCCCACTCCAAGATGGTGGCGGATCTGCCTATGATCTCCCCTCCGCAGAAGGTGTGTGAGGCGTGCACGAAGGGGAAGCTCAAGAGGCAGACATTCGAAGGAGGAAAGTCCTGGAGAGCAAGGCGGAAACTTGAACTGGTTCACTCGGACATCGCGGGTCCGTTTGAGACCACCTCAATAGGCGGAAGCAAGTACTACATCACCTTCACAGATGACTATAGTCGGAAGTGTTGGGTGTATTTTCTGAGAGAGAAGTCTGAGGCCCTGGACAAGTTCAAGGAGTTCAAGGCAATGGCCGAGAAGGAGAGTGGGCAACCATTGAAGGTACTTAGGACAGATCGAGGTGGGGAGTACACCTCGAGGCTGTTCGATAGTTTCTGCAAGGAGAATGGGATATCACACCAGCTGACGGCGGCGTACTCACCGCAGCAGAACGGAGTGGCAGAAAGGAATAATCTCACCATCATGAACATGGCAAGGAGCATGGTGAAGGAGAAGGGGCTACCGAAGATGTTCTGGGCGGAAGGAGTGCAATGTGCGGTGTATCTACTGAACAGATGCCCCACAAAGAGCGTGAAGTTCAAGACACCGTTTGAAGCATGGAGCGGCTGGAAGCCGAGTGTGAAGCACCTAAGGGTCTTCGGGTGTGTAGCTCATGCTCACATCCCGGACCAGAGGAGGAAGAAACTCGATGACAGGAGCGAGAAGTGCATCTTCGTGGGCTATGCTCCGGAGAGCAAGGCGTACAAGTTTTACAACCCGGTGACTGGGAAGGCCATAGTCTCAAGGGACGTGGTGTTTGAAGAAGACAGCTGCTGGAGCTGGGATGAGAAGACAAGGAGCACCAAGGGGATGTTCTTCGAAGATGATGAGGAGGAAGATGGCCATGAAGCGGAAGCTGAGGTTGGTGGAGCTGAGCCACCATCACCACCGAGTGGGAGTTCAGGGGGAGCTTCTACCCCCTACTCAAGTGGAGCAAGTACAAACGGAGGAAGTCCTAGTGGAGCGAGCACTAGCCGGGGCAGCACTGACCGTCCTCAACCTAGGATGAGGAGGTTGGAGGAGATTTACGAGGACACGGCACCGACACTTAACAATTTCTCTTTATATTGTTTGTTGGCAGATTGCGAGCCACACTCCTACGACGAAGCTGCCCAGGAGAAATCTTGGAGGACGGCGATGGATGCCGAGATAGCCTCCATAAAGAAGAATGACACTTGGAGGCTGGTTGATCCACCCGCCAGCCACAAACCCCTCGGGGTGAAGTGGGTCTACAAAGTAAAGAAGAACAAGGATGGAGCTGCGGAGAAGCACAAGGCTAGACTCGTTGTGAAGGGCTACAGGCAAGTCCAAAGAGTGGACTACGATGAGGTCTATGCCCCAGTGGCGAGGATTGACACCATCAGGTTGATCATCGCACTGACAGCTCATTATGGGTGGACAATCATGCAAATGGATGCGGTGGTGGCGTACTTGAATGGCTACCTGGAGGAGGATGTGTACATCGAGCAGCCTCCGGGGTATGTTGTGAAGGGCCAGGAGAAGAAGGTGTGCAAGTTGAGAAAAGCATTGTACGGGCTGAAGCAAGGGGCAAGAGCTTGGAATGGGAGGATAGATACATTCCTCCAAAAGCATGGCTACGTGAAGTGCCCATATGAGTATGCTCTCTACATGAAGGTGGAGAAGAGAGGGGATATCATGATCCTATGTCTATACGTGGATGACATGATATTCACCGGGAGCAACCCTGCGATGTTTGAAGAATTCAAGAGGCTGATGAAGGAGGAGTTCGAGATGACGGACTTGGGAGAGCTGAGCTACTTCTTGGGAGTTGAGGTACAACAGAGAGAAGATGGGATCTTCATCGCGCAGAAGAAGTACGCGGAAGAGATCTTGAAGAAGTTTAGGATGGAGAATAGCAAGCCTATCTCCACTCCTGCGGACCCTGGAACAAAGCTGAGGAAGGATTTCGAAGAGGAAGGAGTGGACCCAACTATGTTCAAGAGCCTGGTCGGAAGTCTAAGGTACCTGACTTTCACTAGGCCGGACATCATGTATGCGGTCGGGGTAGTAAGCAGGCACATGGAGGAACCCAAGCTGGACCACTTCACAGCAGCGAAGAGGATCCTGAGGTATGTGAACGGGACTCGGGACCATGGCTTGAAGTATTCATCTGCGGGAGAGTTGAAGTTAGTCGGCTACTCGGATAGCGACTATGGAGGCGATGTGAATGACCGGAAGAGCACTTCCGGATATGCGTTCAATATGGGAACCGCGACGTTCTCATGGAGTTCTAAGAAACAGGCTACTATAGCCTTATCATCTTGCGAGGCTGAGTACAACGCAGCGGCGGCATGCGCCTGCCAAGCCATCTGGCTAAGGAACCTTCTGGTGGAACTGCATCATGTGCAGGATGGCCCAACAACAGTGTTAGTGGATAACATGTCGGCCATCCAGCTCGCGAAGAACCCGGTGCTGCATGGGAGGAGCAAGGATATCGAGACCCTATATCACTTTCTCCGTGAACAAGTGGAGCAGAAGACAGTGGAGGTGGTGTATTGCCCAACCGGAGAGCAGGTTGCGGACATCTTCACTAAGGCATTGAAAATGGAGACGTTCTTGAAGTTGAAAAGCAAACTCGGCATGGTCTGCCAAGTTTGAGGGGGAGTTTGTTGGATTTTGTTTTTCGTTGACCGGGTCAACGAGCATTTACTATATATTATGTTTTATTTTGAAATGGCGGAGGAGAGAGAGTGAGAAACTTGTATTAATAAAGGATTGCCAGGTGGCGGGCCCCAATTAGGTAGTATTTCCTATATATATATTTGCTGGCTGTAGTGTTATGGATGAGTTGAAAAAAAATAAAAGTTATTTCCTTCTTTTGTTTTGTTCTCTGGAAGAGAAAAGACAGCGAGAGAGAGAGAGAGAGATTTTAATTGGCTCCTGCAAAGTATTTCCCGCAAGAAATACTTTCTCGCCGACAACCTTCTGAGGGAGGTCTCGCCGGAAGCACTCGCGCTGCCTCGCCAAGCTCGCGGCAGCGAGAAGGAAGCTCCTCGCCGGTGGTCTCGCTGACGAGCTGAGAGCTCGCCATTTGTTCTCGCCGGTTGTTGCGGTCTCACCAGATAGGAGGTTGAGCTCGCCGGCCGAGTTGGTAAAGCTCTCGCCTGAGCTGTTCTTGCATGCATGGAGTTGTCCCGAGTTGGAGAAGCTCTCGCGTGAGGTGTGCTTGTTGATCTCGCCGTGGTGGTAGTCTCGCCGTGGTGGTAATCTCGTTGTGGGTGATCGTCAAGGTGTTTAGGAGAAGGGGCGTGCTAAGCGTTTCCAACAAAAGGCTCTCTTCCTTAGAGCAGAACGTTAAGAAGACGAAGGCCTCAGGCGTCGTTGTAAACAAGGATTCCATAGATTTTTTGAAGGATTGCTTTTTGCTCACAGAGGAGGTCCGTGTAGATATTATGACCGAGGAGGTGGTGTTGTTGTTGGAAGATGAGAGTGTGTCCGCCTTCCAGAGTGGCATCAGGAAGACCCTCTGCATGATGGAGAGGAATTTTCGATGTAGCACAGCAAGATTTGGTGCGGGCGACCTTTCTACAGACGAGCGCTATGATATATATAGATGTCAAGGAATGATTGTGAGTTATTATATATTTTTGTGCTTGTGTCTTGTTTCTATTTCCTGTATTGGTAGCTTGTTTGCATTTTGTGTAATCTTTGTTATTGCGTCTTGGGCGCTTATATTTCTATGCTTCATAATTTCTTTCTAGATTTTTTTCAGTGTATTGCACTGCTTATGAGAACACTTTGTTTTGTGGGGCCTACTTTGTTTTCTTCGCGTTGTTTTATTGATTTTTAAGTTTTTTAGCACCGATTGCTTGGGGGCAAGGCCCCGACAATACTATGACCTACTATAATAGTAAAGGGCAGACACATTAGATTCGTTTGTGCGCGGTCAGGAGGACAGGCTTCGGAGAAACGGTGAATGACAGATGTGTTCGATTCGTTGGAAACTGTAATGGGGGGGGGGTACTGACCTTGGCCGAGGCGTGACATACTACAACGGCGAAGGGCGAACACATTCAAGTCAGTAGTGTGTTGTCATGGGGACTGGCCACGAAGAGCCAGTGAATGGCAGAGACTTCGAACCATTGTCTACCGCGAGGATGGGGAGCAGGCCCTGGTGTTGTTGTGACCCACTATGATGGAGAAGGGTAGACACATTCATGTTGGTAGTGCGCGGTCAGGAGGACTTGCCCCAGAGAGCTGGTGAAGGGTCAACACATTGAACTATTGATGACCGTGAGCTATGTAAGCCCCGGTAGTATCGTGAACTACAATGATAGCAAAGACCGGACGCATTCAAGCCGGTAATGTACCATCAGGGGGACTAGCTCCGGAGATCTAGTGAAGGGCAGACACTTCAAACCATTGGCAATTGTGAGGGGGGGGGGGGCAAGCCTAGCTGTACTATAACCTACTACGACGGCAGAGGGCAGACACATTAAAGCCGGAAGTGTGCGGTAAGGGGGACTGGTCCCATTGATCTGGTGAAGGACGAATACTTTGAACTGTTGGAGACTATGAGGAGGGGGGCAGGCCTTGGCATTGTCATTACCTACTATGCTGACAAATGGTGAATGCATTCGAGACGGTGGTGCGTGGTCAAGGGGACTAGTCCCGGAGAGCCGGTGAAGTGCGTCTTCTTCAAACCGTTGACGATCATGAGGGGGCAGATCCTGGTGGTGCAATGCATACTGTGATAGTGAAGAACAAATGCATTTGAAATGGTAGTATGTTGTCAGGGGGACTAGCCCCAGAGAGCCGGTAAAGGGTAGATGCTTTAGACCTTTGGCGACAGTGGGGGGAGGGAGGGCAGACACTGGTGGTGCCATGATATACTACGACGGTGAAGTGGGGATGCATTCGAGCCAGTAGTATGTGATCATGGGGATTAGCCCAAGAGAGCCGGTTCAGTGCAGACGCGTTGAACTGTCGGCGACCGTAAGGGGGGCAGGCCCTAGCGGTATCGTGACCTACTATGATGGAGAAGGGCGGACACCTTTGAGCCGGTAGTGTGTAGTTAGGGGGACTAGACCCTGAGAGATGGTGAAGGGCGAGTGCTTCAAATCACTGGCGATAGAGATGGGTAGCCCCTAGTAGTGCCATGACCTACTACGACAACGAAGGGAGGACGCATTCGAGCCTGTTATGTGTGGTCAATTAAATGAGAATTCCTGCAATAGAATAAAGTTAGAATCAATCATTGCAAATTAATTAAAATAAAATGTGCCTGCATAAGTGTGGACTTGCAACTTAATGTTTGAGGATAGCTTTAAACACACAAACATAATAAATACTAAGCATAAATAAAATAAAGGTCTATCCTACCCAATTCATGGTTCTCTTGGACTACACTTGCACGGATCCTCCTGATTGTTCTGTATGATACGCAGCGATGGTGCCTCCAGTATTGTTCGCGCTAAGTCCTAAGGTTGGTCCTTGTTCTGGTTGTGCCTGCTACTGATAACAAGAGCAAGCTACCTCCTAGTTACCTCAAGTGACTCCAATTCCTCCTAGAGTGATGAACTTCATTGCGAGGTATGGTATGGAGGGGAAGAACTTGAAAGTTGCTTAGACGGGACGACCAAAGATTGCATTGTATGGGGACTCAAACTCCACAGCCACGAACTGAATGTTATGGGTGACTTACTTTAGGAATTCTCCTAGGGTTACTGGCATAGTGAATGTTCCTTCTACGGGGACAGGGACTCCATTAAAGCCATACACTGGTCATGTTGTTGGCTGAAGTTTTTGTTCTGGGACCTTTATGCTTCGAAGGGAGGACATGAATATGATGTTAATAGAGTTCTCATTATCGTCTATTATCCTCTTGATATAGAAACTGGGGTCGCCAATTCATGCACTAATGATAAGTGGGTCCTGGAGTGGTAGTAGTCCTATCAGATATGCATCCCCGAAACTGATTTTCTACGTGTGTTGTGCGTTCTGATCTTCTCGTGCTTCCCTGAGTTGAGCGATGGATTTAATGGAGGTGAAGGCAGAGCTAGCTATGGTCTCCACCACTCTTACCACATGTCTGATCCCTGCACATCCTAGTGCGCATGCGGTTGTTCTCTTTTAGGCTGTGCTGGTTAGTTGCGGGTTTGATCTTGTAGAAACCTACTGAGGTTGTCTTGCCGAATGAGGAGTTTAATCCTGTCCTTGAGCTTAATGCACTACTTGGTGGTGTGTCCCGTTTCTTAATGGAACACACGTTACTTTGATCAGTCTCCCTTTGCATTTAGCAGGAGTTCTCACAGCCTATGTAGCACTGGGTTATCTAGATTTGTGTAAAATACATTCGCTTAGGCGTGTTGAGGGGTGTGTACCCTTGAGGAGGTCGGATTCCCCATTCCCTTTGGTGGTCTTGCCGACATTCATTGTTACAAAACTCTTCTTGTCGCCTTTGAGGCTGCTCTTCTCTCTTTCTCTTCTTGCTCCCTTCGAACTGCTGCTAACATGCTTTTATGGCCTCGTCTACCACAATTTGGAGTTCGACCAAGTGCACAAGTTCGGGATAGCTTGGTATGATCTTTCTCATAAATGCTGAGTTGAATCTACATGGCCAAAGTCCTTCCAGGAAGACACCCTGCAAGAGCTCGGGGCCCATCCCAGGGATTTGTCAGGCCTAGGTAGTAAACCGGCGAAAGAAGTATTTAAGGGTATACCCTTTATTTTGGCAGGCCACTGACAAGTGGGGGTCCTTAACTATCCTGCTATTGGCTATAAACTATTCAAGGAACTCCAGAGTTAGTTCCATGAAACTGTCGATTGTCCCTTCTTGGAGGGAATGGAAGCTGGTCCTTGCTTGGCCCTTCAATATGGGCGGGAATGCTTGGCACAACCGTTTTGTTTGGAAAGTTGTAGATTCTGGTGATTGTGTGAAATGGTTGATATGATCTAAGGGGTCATCTATTCCATCATATGACTCAATACTTGGGAGCTTAAAGCAAATCAGATGTGCTAGGACCTCAGGCGTTAGTGGCAAGCCGTTCCCGAGGGGGAAGTGCATAAATGTGTCTCGTTGACCGATTTGCCCATACTATTTGGCTAGTAATTCTCATATCTCATCATGAGTGAGCCTTCCTGTGACGTTCCCGGGATCATACGCCCCCTGGCGTTGAAGTAGTTGGCCAACTTTAGGGATCCTAAACGATCAAGCGGGGTGTGCAGAGTTGGCTGCTTAAAAGAACTTGTCAGATACATCTTCTCAGTGGATTTCTGGAACATGATTCAGGGGTGGAGGAGCCAGATTGAATGGTACGGGGGGGGGGGGGGGGGGGGCTCAGAGGGAGCTTGAGTGGCCCCTATGTTCCTCTGGAGATCTATCATCTCAATTTACTACTCCTCCATCTTACGCACATGCCCTTCTAGTACAGTCATCGGTGCAAGTACCGCCCTTTCTAGGAGAAGCTCATTGATGAAAACATGTGAAGGAGCGGGATCAATGCGTCCTTCTGAGATTGATTCCTCAGTGGTGCAAGCGTTTTTTCTTGCCATTGCCGTCAATCTCAAGTATCGTTGTGAGGTGTATACTATTTTTAGAGTCTTCTCAAAATTCTAGGAACACCTTCTCACAGACGGCGCCAAATTGTTGCGGTTCACTCGAGGATCTCGTGAACCGGTCAAAAATAATCTGTCCTAGCTCAAGAGAGCGGGTTGAGCGCGCAAATACTCACAAAAATAATTGGGTTCCGACATGAGAGTTTTTTTTGTGAGAAAACACCAGAAAGCGGAAAAACCATGGGGTCTAGACAGTGCTAACCAAATTTCACTACATCTTAGTGTGTTACAAGTGAAAGTAGAGAAGTTGATGGCGACAGACTGCCTCTCGTTACAGTAGTAGATGAAGAAAAACATTTGAGAGTGACATGTCACTGCTTGAAAAACTAAGTATTTGGTGGAGGAGGAAGCGAGATGCTCAAGTTGACTCTTGAGGAAAGTGAGATCTTCAAGCCATCTCTGAAAGAGATCTTCGAAGGTGAAGAAGATCTTCAAGTCCAAAAGGAGATCTCCAAGCACTGAAGGAGAACTTTGAAGGATTTCTTCGAATGAGCTCTTTCAGGCATTGAAGGCAAGGCGTCTTCAAATGTGGGCTTTGACTCTTTGAGCTCATTTTATAGCTTGGGCCAGAGGTAGCCTGTTAACTTTGCCATTGTAACCTCCATAACCAACTAACGGGCGAATCATGTTCATGGATCTGGAGCACATGGATCGCCATATTTTGGATATGACCATTTTCCCCCTTGGGCAGCTACAAGCAGATTTGTTGGCGGCGTTGACGACAACGAAAGCTACCTGCATTCTGAAAAGTTAAGAAGTTTAACTGTCATGTGCGTAGTGAGCGCGGAAGCATTCTTAACGCTCAGTGAGTACGGAGGCGTTCTGAGTTGGCAGTGAGCCCAAAGGCGTTCTGAGCTCGCCGTGAGGTGGAGCTATCATGAACGCGCCGTGAGCGCAGAGGAGTTCTGAGTGCACAGTGAGCACAAAGGCGTTCTGAGTGCACCGTGAGCGTGCTATGAGCGCAGAGGCGTTGTGTGCATGCCATGAGCGCGGAGGCGTTATGAGCGCGTCGTGAGCACGCAGGCGTTGTGAGCGCGTCGTGAGCACAAAGGCGTTGGAAGCGTGCAGTGAGCACAAGATGCGAATTTATAGGCGCATGGCGTGAACACAGAGGCAATCAGTGCGCGCTACGAGCGTGGACTTAGGGGGTGCGAACCTGGCCATGTCGGGAGGAGGTGCTGCTCGGGCCGTCTTGAGAAGGAGGCGCTACACCAGCCACACCCCGCGGGGGGTGCGGCCTCACCCCAACAGAGGGGCCACGCCCCAAAAGGTGGCGCCGCCCTGGCCGCACCCTCGAGGGGCGACGCCGAACCCCAACAGGGGGGCCGTACCCCAAAGGGGTGGGGCCGCACCTTTTCCGCATCGTGTTGGTGCGGTCCAGTTGGCGTGGTGGTTTCTCCATTCCCTCCACGGTGGAGATTGACTTTGACCCCACTTCTTCCACCATTTGAACTCCCCATTAGTGGAGTCATTTGCTATATGCACTCCTAAATCTCTATAAATTGATGGGTGTATATCAGTTTTCGTATTCTTGAATACCAATGTCGTCTAAATAAACACACCCTTTTACATAGTTTATAAATCGATATTTTGATTTAGGCTTCATTTTTCACGGTGGTGGCGATCCTGAACGCGGTGGTCATGAACCATCGTTCGTGAACACCCAACCTCATTTAAAAAAATTCATTCATTTTAAGCTCTAAACTAGTTTATTTTCTTGGTAGCGATCATTTTAAGCTCTAAACTACTTTTTTCTTGGTAGCGGTCCTAAACACATGGGTTAAAACATCATCCGTTAAGAATCACCTAACAAACATCATCCGTTTGAACATAAAAGTTAATGAAGTTTCTTAGATGAACATTAACAAATGACAATTCAACCCCCGTGTTTATGACGGCCACTACCGTGCCAAACTAAGCCCTACATTCTATGATACTTTCTATGATAATGACGTTTTTGACCAAATTCATCAGAGCGAATAAGACACCCCAAACGAAACCTAATGAGAACCCCTAATTTCCTATTAGACGATCGAAAAAAGTTGACGGTTCAACGTGTTAGGACAAGTGAATGAGATGAATAAACCTTTTGTGCAGAAGATAATTTAAAGTCGGTCAAAGCAAATCCAGCGAATTAAATCTACATCCAATTCCATATTCGTGCATCTTAACAATTAAAAAGAACATTAGAATGAGTCCAACAATATGAACGTGCAAAATACTGGAACTCTATTAACAAAGACAAAGAAGGTGGGGCCATTGCTCGACTAAACCCAACGCCAACGTCACTTTTACCCAAAGACAACTACGGTTATTAATCTATTATAATATTGAAACAAAATACCCCAGCCCCAAGTCCATATATATTAATTGCCCGTCACAAAGAAACGCAGCAAAGGCAAATTCACAAGCAAAGAGCATGGGTAGGACTTACACCACCAGAGTGGAATCCTTTCCCCGACAAGATTCTGCGTTGCACGAGAATCTCCACCAAGTTCGCCGCCACGTATCCGCCGACCACCTCTCCGAGGTCCTCGATGCCGCCTTGGATGCCCAGAAGATGGGCATGAAGCAGGCCATAAGTCCCAACACTGCATTAACAGAATCAGACTGTCATTTCATCAACTGCTACCTTGACAGCACAATTCTATTGCTGGATGCTTGCAGCGCGATGCAATTAAGGCTGGAAAACATCAGGCGGTGCATCGGCTCAATTCCAATCGGGCTCCATTGTCTCGAGGGAGAGCACGAGCCGAGCAGGACTGTGCTGCAGAAGGCGGCTTTTGCGCTGGAGACCAGCTCTGTAATGGTCAGTCGTTACGGCCGCGAGATGGAGATATCAATGCCCAATTTGAGAAGTTCAGGTAAGAAGCTCAGCTCGGCTTACCAAGATACCAATGACCGAATCTCGCCGGAGTTTTACTGGGCTTTAAGTGGCTCTTGGACGATGGCTGTTCTTGCTGTAGGAGAGATCAATTCTGCTATATCTTTTGGGTCTAAGAGCGCGAATCTTCAACATAAGGCTAAACCACAGAAAATGTTGAAGAATGAGCTAAGCAAGAAAATGAAGTTGTTCCCCAAAAAGATGGATGAGATTATGTCAATGGAAGAGTTAAAAGAAGTGGATATAGCTGCTCGGACATTGTTGAAGCTAGTGTTGGCATTGCAGAAGGCTGGAGGCAGCGGCGGCGACATTATAAGGCGAATGGCTGTGAAGGCAGTGGCAGAAAAGCTTAGAAGGAAAACTGACCAGTTGGAGAAGACATTGCCAGAACTTAAAGAGAAGATTGGTGAGCTTTATAGGTTGATTATTGCACTCAGAATGAGCTTGTTGGGATTGCAGTCAGAGGTACAGAAGGAAGAGGACAGCAATCCTGCAAATCTTCAGGAAGGTAGAAATTGGGCTAAATTTTGCACAAAATTGAATAGACGAGCTTCCTCGTTGGGTCGAATTGGGACCCGCCTTCGGTTCATCAAGAACTAGTGTCAAGCCCAGTTCTATATGATTATGTAAGAAGTTGAAGGCATTGTTTTATTTTTATATTCATATGCATGTACTTATATACATGTACATATATACATGTACATATACTTGGACACAAATTATTCAAAAGAGTTTGTTTGAACTTAAGTTCTAATGGTAAACAAGGAATTTAACTTCTGCTTGGATCTGAAAGGAGAAATTAGAGGCCACCGTCATCTTCTATGCTCACACTTGTGTTAATTTTCTTGTGTGGCGAGTTAATTTAGGGCGTTTATATTGGCAGCCCATGTATGACTATTGTTGAAAATTTGATATAGCGGAAAACGGGAAACCAGGCGCAGGAACAATCAACCTATCCGAGCTCAAATAAATCAGATGCAAAACAGAAGAGTAAGAATCTTGTACTATAATAATCTTTACAATACGAGACATACATGACAAGACATAATTTGCCGATGTATCCAAAGGAAGCAGAAACAATACAAGGCAAAACCCAAACCGCGCGGACTCAAAGAGTAACCGCCCGAACTACTGCTGCACTACGGAGTCCGCTGAAATCGGCAGGTCGCCAAACCACAAACCACGCCGCTCGGACTACCCGTTATTCCAATGCAAGCTCTACTCGCCGATCAGCAAGCCGCCTAACCGCGAGGTCGCCTAGCTGCCTGACCGCGCGATCTGCTGCTGCCGAACTGAACAAGCCGCCAGAAGCGGACAGCTTATTGAACTGGGAAACTAGTTGCAGAAGAGAAGACCGCCTGGTCGCTACCCGCGACCTGCTGCTTACCGCCTGTTGCTAACCGCAGAGTCAGCACTGTCCCTGACCGAAGTCTGAACCAAGTCCTGGCTTTCCAGCGCTATCCGCACAACCTGCACAGTAAAACCGGTCAACCTTCAAACCGCGTGGATAAAATATCCAGACCGCAGCAACTATCCGCGAGCTCACTTACTGTTCATTCGCTTCTTAATTGATATGATATGGGGTCCTATTTATAGGCACGATGAGGAGTGTGGTCACCTCCCTAGCCGATAGGAAAACCACCCCATCTCGCGACGAACACCAAGTGTATCCGCAAGCCGCGGATACACAACCAGTCTGCCACGACCTGGAAGATAGCCAGATTGCCAAGTAGCATTACAAAGGTTGGATAGCCAACTCTATCTGCCTTGTCACCAAAGGCCAAGCCAGGACCAAGACAGCAACCCGCAGCCACTACGGAAATTTGTCCGCATATCAGCGGACACAACACCAGTCCGCACACCCTGCGGACACAACTCCAGTCCGCGTACCCCGAGCACGCAGCCAAGGCACCAAGCTGATAACGGCCGGACTCGGCGGACAAGGAGTTCAGTCCGCATGACCAGACGGACACAGCTCCAGTCCGTACGCCTTACGGACACAGCTCCAGTCCGTATTTACCAAGCTCGCAACCAAACCATAAGGAAACTACTGCCGAGCTTGGCGGACTGAGGAGCAGTCCGCGCTTACTAGCGGACACTGGCACCAGTCCGCCAATCCCGGTGAACTCCAGCACCTGTCCGCTCTAACCGGAGAACTCCACGGCTACCACTTGCCGTGCCACAAGATCTAGACAAAGGCGCCTGCCATGCTGGTCAACCGAGCTCCTGTCCAGTCCGTTTCTTTCCGGACTCCGCGGATAGAGACGCTATCTGCCCGGTTACTTTCTGGGACCAAACTACTGGCTGAGAATAAACCGGTCTGGCTGGCCTCCACCTCTGTCCGCATAGACCGCGCGAACAGACCGCCCAGCCTGCCAAGGAACAAGCCGATTGAAGCAACCCTGCCGACCTGGCTAACCGCTAGTCCTGTTTGCATAGACCGCGCAAACAGGTCACCCATTCCGCCACTTTCACTTCACCATTTTCAACACTCCCCCTTGAAGTGAGAAGTGGTGAGCAACCCCAGCAGTTCCCGTAACCTTGCACCTGGTCCATCTGATAGCGCCTTCGAGAAGATGTCAAAGACATAGTCCTCTCCCCGCATATCCTGGACCATAAGGGATCCCTCCAGCACCTCCTGGAAGGAGAAATGCAACCCTCTGTCTTCTTCTTCAGCTTCGACCTCCACTTTCATGCCACAGGAGTAACACCAACGATCTTGGGCACAAGATCCCAAGCCCCGTCTTCTCTGAGGGTAGTCACCTCCTCAACCTTAGTGTCATCCACCTCCTTGACTCCAGTGGTGTCATCACAGCTAGAAGACACTCGCTCGATCTGAGGGCCAGTAAGGAAACATGAGACCAATCTCACCGTGTTTCCTTCACTATATCGAGCTGGTGGGTTGGTACCCTCTTCGACCTTCGAAGAGCCTGATCACGGCTAACCACCTTTGCAGCTCCTTCTGAACCAGCTCCGTTCCCCGGCAAACCCAGAACAATGCTCCCCTTGCTTCCTGAACAAGAAACCACCGCACTAGAACCAGAAGCACCTAGAGCAGCGCTCCCCCTGCTTTCTGAACCAGAAGCCTCCGCTCTTGAACTAGAACCTCCTGGAATATCGCTCCCCTTGCTACCTGAACAAGAAGCCACCGCCCTAGAATTAGAAGCACTTGGAGCATCGCTCCCCCTGCTTCCTGAACAAGAAACTACCGCACTGGAACCAGAAGCACCTAGAGCAGCGCTCCCCCTGCTTTCTGAACTAGAAGCCTCCGCTCTTGAACTAGAACCGCTTAGAAAATCGCTCCCCTTGCTACCTGAACAAGAAGCCACCGCATTGGAACTAGAAGCACCTGGAGCATCGCTCCCCCTGCTTCCTGAACCAGACGCATCTTCCCCGGAGCTAGAACAACCTGGAGCTCCTGGTGATACAGGCAACTCCATTTGTACCTTTGCAGCAGCCTCCTCCAACCCACCTTCTGACCTGTTCATCTCTAGCTCCACATATGAGCTACCCCAATACAACGTCAGCTCATCGAAGACAACGTCTCTCGACACGATGAACTTCTTCGTCACAGGATCCATAAACCTCCATCTCCTCTTCTGCTCATCATACCCAACGAAGACAAGCTTTGCCTTGAGAGCATCCGGAGCGTGAACATAGCAGGTAGAACCAAACACCCCAAGGTGCTTCACGCTGAGCTTTATCCTGAACATCAGCTCATACAGAGTCTTCATGTGGATCGGACTCAGAGGCATCCGATTGATGACATGTGCCGCGCAGGCCAACCCTTCCGCCCAAAAGGCCTTAGGAATGACTTTGCACTGAAGCTAACACTTCCAGGTCTCCGTCAAAAGACGGATCTTCTGATCTACAACTCCACTTTGTTTTGGAGTATGTCCACAAGAGAGCTCCCTTCATATTCCATGCTTTATACAAAAGATAGAGAACACGGTTGAGTCGAACTCACCTCTGTTGCTCATTCTCAACTTCTTGATCCGCAGACCAAGTTGGCCCTCCACAAGCTTCTTGAACTCCACAAACAAACGAAATGCGTTCGAATTCTCCTTCATGAAGTACACCCAAGTATACCTTGAGTAGTCATCAATCAGTATCAGCATGTACCTGCTGCCTCCAAGATTGGTGGTGACGGTCGGCCCCACCAGATCACCATGGATACACTCCAATGGTGTCTTACACCTGGACTGCGCTTTATCAAACGTAAAGCGATAAGCTTCACCGTGTTGACATCCCGCGCAAGCTTGACCATCGCCGAAGGATGACAACTTAGGCAAGCCTCTCACAAGGCTCCTCACCCTCATTGCTTTCAGCTTGTCCACCCCTACATGTCCCAGTCTTTCATGCCAAATAGATGCAATATCATTGGCCTTCATCTAATCAGCATCAGAACTTGTTGACAACCCAACCAAGTCCTTCCCTTTACTCCCAACATGAGCAACGTTCACCGAGTGCATGACAAACTTACACTCCTTGAAGTGACCAGGCTGCTTGTATCTATAACACCTTGGTCCTTCCTTCCTCTCCCATCACGCCTAGGAGAAACACTCCTCTCTTGCTGATAGGAAGAAGAGGGACCAACCTCAGCAGCCAAATTCACCTCCTTGTTGAACAACCCATTGAGGGAAGTCCAAATCTCCGCAGCTGACCGACATCTGCCGATGTGGTCTAAGAGTTCCGATGAGATAAACTGCTTGAGAATAACCTACTTTTTCGCGTTTGTCTCCTTCCAAGCTCTCATCGGTTCAACATTGCGAGTAGCAACAGTAACCACTTGCCTTCTGTCTCCGCAAACCACCTCCCAAAGGTCCTCGCCAATAAGATAGCTTTTTATACATGACATCCACTTTTCAAAGTTAGTCAATGTAAGAAGATCCATTCCACGATCTCTTGCTAAATCACCTTCCATTGCACTTAATCCTTGTTCATTTATACTCACATAAGCAATGAAGAAAATGGTCGGTTGATCCGCTGTTTATGCCTCTGTTCCCTCTGATACCATGTTGAAAATTTGATATAGCGGAAAATGGGAAACTAGGCGCAGGAAGACTCAACCATTCCGAGCCCAAATGAACCAGATGCAAAATAGAAGAGCAAGAATCTTTTACTATAATAATCATTACAATGCGAGACATACATGGAAATACATGATTTGCCGATGTATCCAAAGGAAATAGAAATAATACAAGGCAAAACCCAAACCGCGCGGACTCAAAGAGTAACCGCCCGAACTACTGCTGCACTACAGAGTCCGCTGAAACTGGTAGGTCGCTAAACCGCAAACCACGTCGCGCGCAATACCCGTTATTCTAATGCAAGATATACTCGCCGATCAACAAGTCGCCTAACCACGAGGTAGCCTATCCGTATGACCGCGCGATCTGTTGCTGCCGAACTGAACAAGCCGCCAGAAGCGGGCAGCTTATTGAACCGTGAAACTATTTGTATAAGAGAAGACCGCCTGGTCGCTACCCGCGACCTGCTGCTTACCTCCTGTTGCTAACCGCAGAGTCCGCACTG